>CM037462.1:14156134-15489636 GCA_021014325.1 Plazaster borealis
ACATTTAGGCAAACGTATTAAAAATTGTATAACAGGAAGAAAAACAAACAAACAAACAAAAAACCCAACAAACAAACAATAAACAGAGTCGGGAGGTGGGACGCCCTGTATCGCTATGCTCAGAAATTATTATATTCAAACATTATTTATTAGCACATTGGAAACTTTGTCAAAATATCATTGTGATGTGAAATGGAACAACAAACTTTCCTAATCCATTCTCGACACTTTCTAACCATAATATTCCCAGATTGTTATGAGTTGTGACGGTCAGAGGGTGTGCAGTGTCAACGTGACGGACAAGATTGCCGTTTACGACAAATGTCCCAATCATAAATACGCAACCGTTGAGTACAGTTGCGTTAAAGGTTAGTATCACCATGGGAACAAAATAAAACCTGAATCATGTTTGGATGTTTTAGAACAAACACATTAAAGCCATCGTACGGAGCTCTGGAAGTGCCATCCAACTTGTTGAGATCCTGAGATAATTTACTGCAGGATGATGACATCATAAACGTATAATAGATGACGACATCTTGAGATGATTTATCTCGGCATGACGACATCTTAGAAGTAGAATGTCGTCTTCCAGATACATTTTGTCTCGGGATGACGACATCCTGAAAGTAAGATGTTGTCTTCCCAGGATAATGTATCTTGGGTTCTCGACTTAATTAGGGTGTTATCATCCCACGATGAATTACCGGTATCTCGGGAAGTCGACACCATACGGCCTAGGATGACACCTTACTATCATGATGTCGACATCCTAAGATAAAGTATATCTGGAAGACGAACAACATTCTACTTTTAAGATGTCGTCATCCCTAGATAAATCATCTATTAATCTCAGGATCTCAACATGTCGGATGGCACTTCGAGGGCTCCGTACCATCGTGACATCACAGTAATTTAAAGGCAGTGGACACTATTGGTAATTACTCAAAATAATTATTAGCACAAAACCTTACTTGGTAACGAGTAATGGGGAGAGGTTGGTAGTATAAAACATTGTGAGAAACGGCTCCCTCTGAAGTGGAGTAGTTTTCGAGAAAGAAGTAATTTTCCACGAATTTGATTTCGAGACCTCAAGTTTAGAACTTGAGGTCTCGAAATCAAGCATCTGAAAGCACACAACTTCGTGTGACAAGGGTGTTTTTTCTTTCATAGTTATCTTGCAACTCCGACGACCGATCGAGCTCAAATTTTCACAGGTTTGTTATTTTATGTATATATTGAGATACACCAAGTGAGAAGACTGGTCTTTGACAATTACCAATAGTGTACAGTGTACACTATCTTTAAGAAGCCTTTAATTCTGTCAGTTGTTGATAGACACACGTGTTGGCAGGCACAAAGTGTACGCCGGCCTAATCCTCATATCATACATCAGCGTGTTTCTCGAGAGAGACAACCAACCTGTATCACGCAGTTGCTTTCCGAGGCCTAGGGCACACACGTGCTCAGGTAAATACTAGAGATATTGCTAAAAATGGCTTCAATGAGAGTGGTAAACTGGTGAAGCCACCAGCAGCTGTGCTCAATGAGCCATTTTGAGATATGGTGGACACAATACTACGACTGAGCATGGACAGATGGAGGAAGGAAATACTGAGTGACACTAGGTTTGGGTAAATGTGTCTGTATCACTGTTAAAAATGTCCGTAAATTTACGGACTCCGTAAAGTGAAATATTCCGTATTTTCGCCGTAATTTTACGGACTTTCCGTAAATGTAAATATTAATTATGCTAATAAGCGTAATTACAATCAACCACATTTGCCCAAACACCTACACATAATATAGTACATGTAAGTACATATTGTTATTTCACCCACAACCGTGTACACATGTACAAACTCATGTTAAGGGTTTTTTATTTTACGGAATTAAAAAACTTTTCCGGTAATAGAGCTGCCAGAACAAAAATATAGTTCCGTATTCCTGCAGCTCTATTACCGGAAATGTTTTTTAATTCCGTAAAATAAAAAACCCTTAACATGAGTTTGTACATGTGTACACGGTTGTGGGTGAAATAACAGTATGTACTTACATGTATTATATTATGTGTAGGTGTTTGGGCAAATGTGGTTGGTTGTAATTACGCTTATTAGCATAATTAATATTTACATTTACGGAAAGTCCGTAAAATTACGGCGAAAATACGGAATATTTCACTTTACGGAGTCCGTAAATTTACGGACATTTTTAACAGTGTACACCCAAACCAAACAGTGCACTCCTATAGTGTCCACCATTCAAAAGGGCTTTTTGGGGCTACTGTTAGAAGAGATACGGGTTCTCAACGACCTTAGTCAATTTCTGCAGTGCAATCTGTGCAACTGGTCAACCATACATTCATCTACAGGGGAGAGTGTCGGAATTGGTTCACCGTTGTGCATGGAGGGAGATTTTGGGTCATTTTGGAGTATGCACCTATAATATAGCAGGGGACGTCTGAGGGGTGAGGGTGTAATTTTATTGTCATTAGCGAACTATATTCTCCCCTTTCCCTGCCTTTCATCTCCAGACGCTCGCAGTGTGAACACCGGAGCCTGCGAGACAGAATCAGCCGAGCTCAGCTGCGAAGGTATACCCGAGGTTCCGTACCTCCGGGTCACCCTTGCAGCGTACGGGCGTTTACAGGACGAGTTGAACTGCCAGAAACCCACCCGTTCCCCTACTGCTGTGCCTCTCTCGACGGACTGCCGTGCGATCGCCACGCTTGATATCGCCGCCGCTAGGTAAAAATATTCCCAGATATCGAGTTCTTTCAGGGAAAGCATTTTTCACATTGCTTAAATCATCTTTAATGTATTCTTTACCTGCGTAATGAAAAGTGTGGAAGCAATAAAGGGACATATAAGGCCATATTTAAAAAAAAAGTGTTGATCGTCCTTTTTTGGTGGAAAGTGGGGGTGGGATGGCGTTTTTTTTTTTGTTTTTTTTGACATGGCAACATGTGAAATAAAGAATAAAGAAATCATCACAATCACTATAAAACAGAGGGTTTGTGTTATGTTGATGTTTTTAATTGTTTTGTTGCATGAATATTGATGAAACAACTTCATCATTTATTTACACACACTTGCAATAAAGTGGATAATTGTCTCCAAGTAGACAAATAAAATAAAATAGGTCTATACCACTAATTCATAAATACATGTCTACTTGCAAACAACAACGCCGTTATATCAAGTAAATATTACAATTTGTATACAAGTTGTGAAGGAAACACAAAAAGTCAAAAAGACTTGTAACGTATTCCCATTAACCCACCCAAGAAAACAAGTTACAAGAAACCCACTACCCCCAAAATGGTAGCAATATTATCCCGTTAACCCCCCCCCCCATTTAAACCCATTTAACTCTTAGATGACATTCTCTGTAAAAAAAATATATATATATTTGAAGAATTGTTCTTGTTTTCGCCAACATGAATAACATTTCTTCAAACATGTATTTCCAACCTATGGATTTTGAAAAAATATCAGCTGAAAAAATTCTGGGCGCCAGACTGAAAAGAAAAAAAAAGGGCGGGGAAGATCAACATTCTTTTTTTGGTGGCCTAATTATGGTGCTTAATAAGTAATTTTCTGTAACCTTGATCCCATCAGTTGTAATGGCTACCATTCTTGCGTCATCAACGCGTCATTTGACATCTTCGGAGATCCCTGCCCTGGCATTGCGAAGTATCTATACGTCAACTACCAATGTCTGTCAAGTAAGCAATGTTTGAATAAATTTTCTCTTCTTAAAGGTATTGCACACTTTTGGAAACAGCTCAAAATCAGTGTCCACATTTTGTGTGATATGCATGAACAAACAAACCTGTGAAAGTTTGAGTTCAATAGGTCATCGAGGTCACAAGAAAATAGTGACAAGAGACCTTATGTGTTTTTTCAAACATCAAGTTTTTATCACGCGTGATAAAAACTATTGTTTTACTCATTTCTCAGAAACGATAGAATTTTAGGCAGAAATATTTTAAGGAACCCTTTCTACCATTACTTACTTTAAATCATGTAAGTTATGTGTGAATTTGTGAACATTTGTGTTTTTCGATCTTATCAATAGTGTACGGGGCCTTTTAGTCTTTTTTCTCCTTTTCATCAACACCAGAAATTCTTTTAATTTGGCAAAAATGCTGTATCTGACTGCCACTCCCTTATTTTAGGTCAAATTGTACCCTTACTTTCCAAAAAGTTGGACAGAATGTATACAGAGAGGTACAGGCACTTTGAACTATTACAAAGTGTCGAAATAATGAAACAAGCCATTTTCGGGCCTACGGTGGTCGTGATAACGTTCACCTTGCTTAATGGCATTTTATATCCTTTGAGGCATGAGTGCTTTATTTTTCCTTTTTAAAAGTAAATAATTGGCATTTTAGCTACCAATTCCTAAAGAGGAATATTTAAAAAAAGCAAAAGTCCCTTAGAAAGTGGCAGTCAGATATGAAAATGTTCCTTCACTTTAAATGCAGCTTCTAAGTTGGTTACACCCCTATGTTCCGACACCCCTATGTTCCGACAACCCTGGTGTATTTTCCTATTCCGAACCCTAACCCTAACCCTAACCCTAACCCTAACCCTATGTAAATCATGAGGGGGTTGTCGGAACATAGGGGTGTCGGAATATAGGGGTGTCGGAACATGTGAGCAGTCACCGTATGGAAAGGTGATAGGTTCCTGAAAGGGTCTAATTATGCTCTTTCATAATTTGTTCAAAAGCTTATCTTATTAAATTGGTGCATTCTTAAAAAGGATATTTTCAGAAGTTAGGCCTATGCCACATTTTGAGGGAGTAGTAATGAGTAATGAAGAAGAACCAATGCCAAAATAATCTAAATTTGAACCCCTTTCTTAAGTTATACATTTGGTGCTCCATTTGGGGTATGGTGGTACACCCCCTCCCCTTTATTGTGTCTTCATTGCTTGAAATCTCAGTAATTCTTTAGAGGATTTTAGAATTGGGTACTTCTGTACAAGAGGAAAATAGTGGGCGGGGGGGGGGGGTAATTACCCTCTTCCCCCCATATCGGGCATAAGTTTGCAATCGTCTTACTGCATGAATACAAAGGTTACGGTAAGCGTGCAATGCTCACTACGGGAACCAGGCTCTGTTTGCGGGGGGGAAAACTCGCTTTCAAAATGTCAATCTTAGGACATATACACATTTGTGATCAGGGGTTGTCCAGGGAAGATCACCAATTAACAAATCTGTTATCAGAGATATGTGCCATCTCAAGATCCTCATGGTCATAAAATGTATTAAAAAAAATATAAAAAAACATGTGGCATTTAATATAGACATAAAAGAAATGAGCTTGCAGAATCCAGTTCTTTTTTTCATATGACAGGAATGAGTACTTAGAATATTGTTAATTTTACATGCATTTAGCGACTAGCTAAATATTAAAGCATTGTTAAAATTAAAGGAACATTACAGAATTGGTTTTTGCTAACAAACCAGTTGCTGGCAGCGTAAGCACTTTATATAATCCACCATATATACATAAACTGATAAACCTGTAGAAGTTTGAGATCGATCGGCCATCTGGGTCACGAGAAAATAGTGAAAAACCGATTACACATTTGCATGTGTTATACAATGCATGAATAAAACGCTCATGAGCGATAAACTCCAATCGGAGCTTAGATTTCTCATCAAATATGGCATTTCAGACAGAAATAGTTTTAGGGATGTTTTCTACTATCATCATCATTAGACCGTGTAAGTTTTATGTAAATCTGTAAAATTTTAATTACCAGTTCTGTAATGTTCCTTAAAAGTCTATCAACCACTTTCATATTAATTTTTACATAAGGTGAATCAATGATGTTGGGAACTACATTTTGACAAGCCCATTTGGCCCGTCCGCAGAATGCGTGGCTGCAATTTGCACAAGAAACCATCAAACATCAAATTAACAAAAACCCATTTGTTTAGATTTGACGGAAGCCATAGCTCCTTACCCGATGACCTACCGACCCATGACCTACCGACCCGTGACCTCCCGACCCGCCGTCTACTGTCCGTCCGCAAACCACTCGGGGATCTTATGGAGTCGGACCGTGGAAAACCGAACTGACACCCAGAGCTGTCCACCCGGTCAGAGTGGTAAGTAGAGACACAAGAGTTGTTGGGATTCTTGGACTGATCTCTAACCAGTTTGTGACTTCTAAAGGTATTAAACAGGATTGGTATAGAGCTGACAAAATAGTTGCAGACAGTGTTCATGTTTTGTGTAATCAACCATACATGAAATTAAAAACATGTGAAAATTCATTTTTGGGCTTAATCCGTTGTGTGAGTCGAGAGAAAAAGGTGAAAAACTGTGCTTAGTTTTCAGCATGTAAACACATTGTCCTTAATTTGGGTTTCAACAAACAAAATCAGCTGTTGTGTTTTTTTAAGGTTATTTATTTATTGACCAAACCAACAGTGGACGAGCCGCCAATTACAGGAAAGGGTAATATACAACAAATTCATATAGCCTATATATATATGTATGTTTAAAATTAACCAATAAAAAATTACAAAAAGCACCAATTACAAATTAAATTAAACACAAGGGAAAAAGATACAGTTTTCTTGAATATGACTTCATTTCAGAGGCCTTATAATTATTTCACAGAAAGAAATGGTTTTGATATGAGCCATGTGTTAGGTCTCGGGCCTTCAGGTCTTGGTCTTGGTCTTTGTATCGGACTATCGGGTCTCGAATACAACACTGGTTTGAGCTTCATAATCAGTAATCTCTCATACTCAAATTATACAGTTATGTTTTTTATTCTTGCCAATCTTTGCATAATACCTTTAATTTATGACTTAAAATTCAATTGAAATGCAAGCCGAAAAAAAAATAGATGCCTGAAGAGGTAGGCCTATGATTAAGCCCTGGATGCATATTTTTTGAGGTATAGGTTAAGTATAGACCATGTAATCTGTGTTCACTAAAAAGGGGTAACCATGTACATTCCAGGGCCTTTCAGGTAGGCAATTTACTGCACTGGTCAAATGTGAAATTTTACATTATCATAATTACCACATAAATTCAAGACTTCAACAGCTGAACAAGTTTTGAGATGTGCCCCCTTTCTTTATAAATTGAAAGTTGACCAAAATTAGACAGTGCAATCTCCATTCAATAAAAGATTTAAAAAATGTTTTCTCCATTGAGCTGTGTACAAATTCTGCCTGCAGGAAGTCCAGGCTCTGTGGCTCTTTTGTAAACATGTGATGTCATGAAATAATGTTACACGGTCTTTAGGTCAACTCCGCTTGTTTTGTGGTTTGTTATTTTTTAGTCACGTAATGTAGAGAGCTGCAGATTCACAAATTTAAAAACTCAAAAATGGGCCGTGTATTGAAAACAACTGTTTAGAAAATTATAAAATAAAGCTTACTTCTAGCGTTGAACTTCACCAGTGGTGGTTAACAATGCATGTTTACATTTGTGTATTTCCAATTGCATGTCTTAAAAAAAACCCAAACCCAACAACAACAACAACAACACATTTTGTAAGTTAACTTTGTTTGATATGGACAGGTTCAGCAACCTGGCTGTGCATGGGCGATATCCTTGGTGTGTGGGATACATCGGGACCTGATTTGACGCAATGTAAGTCAGCTTGGATTGCTGATGTCTACGATAAGGTAAGTAGGATTTGAAAATTTTGCATCGTGGGAATACAATCAAGTGAGGTTTGCGGACACACCATACACATAAAATCTCTTTATGAGTTGTGGTGGTTCTGAGAAGTACTGGTCAGTTGTAAAACCACCAGTTCTTCTCAGAACCACCACAACTCATAAAGAGATTTTATGTGTATGGTGTGTCCGCAAACCTCATTTGATTATAATAAGGTAGGCCTAAGTGTCCTCCAGATAATGCTACGGGCATATGGAGATTCTTTGGTTGCGGGGGGCAGGTAGAAACACAAGTACATTTTTCTAATAAATGGTCTTCATTGCTTTCTCTTCTTGCTGTGCCCGAATCTTCCCAACTGTTTTGCCTGAATTTGGGAGGGAAGTTGCCCCCCCCCTCCTGCTCCCTGGGTCATACCCCTATGCAGTATATAAATCTCTAATTGCTTGGGATCCTTGCAAGCTACACTCTCCTCCCCCTCCTCCCCTTCACCAACTGCAGCAGCCCTGATTTGTTTGATCTCCAAAAATGTTGGTGGCATCCTGTTGGACCAACAAGCGACAACCTCAAGTTCTAAGAGGCCTATTCGTGGTTAATTTTCTTTTTTAAAAGTAGCCCTGTGCCTTTTACTTATCCAGAGGAAGTTTTAGTTGCCCAGGTTTTTCAATATGAACTGTCATAATTTGAACTAATAATTAAGTCACAAGTAGCAGTTCTGTTGATGAGAACCTGGCATGGACAAATGACAAGATCTTTTGTTTATAAACTGTTATAATTCCCCCTAAAAAACAACAACAACAACAACAACAACAACAATCAACAACAGACAAAGAAAGAAAACTAAGCAAATGATAACAACAAAATAGATGATCAAAAATAAAATAGATCCAACAAAGTAGCAACAAAAACCATTAGGAATTCAAAGCTTTAACAGTTAATCTTAAAACTGTTCCACCGAAATGCTTTTATAATTGACAATCTGTGCAGAAATACATTATCATAAATTGTTTCCATTGATAATTATTATTATTTTATTTTCAGATCAATGATGGGACTGTTTCTGTTAACGATTTGGCAGAAACAATTCTTAACAACACAGTGGCCAACACGAAGCTCCTAGACAGGTATGGATGCATTGGTTTTTATTTCATGACTTCAACCGGAAACACCTGTCTTGTCATGTTGACATGGCCGAGCAGTCAAGCGCACTTGACTCAGCTCACCAGAGTTTGGGTTCGACTCCTGGTCCTGACACTTGTGTCCTTAATCAAGACACTTGACCAGTACTGCTTCGTCCTCCAGAACGCTGTAGGTCCCGTGTGTTGTGTAATGAACATCAAAGAACCCATACACTTATCGCTACAGAAGGGGTTTGCCCCGGTGTTTCTGGCAGAGGTTTCTGAATGCTCTTCATCAGCACCTTATAAAACCCTTTAAGGTGCTACATAAATTGTGATGCGATCAATCTAAATGGTTTCGTTTGTCGGAAATATCAGTATGGAGAAACAAGCCAAAACAGGCCAAGGGGGGTGACATTGTTAAACATATTTTTGTTATAAATTTAAATGCCAACGTATATTTTATTTTATAATGGCAACTTCATTCCTGATAAATAGCATCAAAAAGGGGTTAAAATTAGCATTGAAAAAAAATGTGCCGATGTTGTTTCAATAAACAACTCGACTTTAAACCCATCTCTCACATCTCTTGGTATTTCTTCGTTCACAACTTTTGAACCAAAGGTGGTATCAACATGGGGTTTTAACAGTATTAAAGCATAGATTATGCTCTTTTCAAATGTATAAAAAAATGAAAAAAATTACCTGGGTCGACAAATGACTCATTTTGCTTGATCGCATCACAAGTGGTCTCATATTTCCAAAAATCCCCCAAACTTGTCTTAAATGTTGAATTCTCTTTATTTAGTGTATGTGCATCTTATAAGACTCCAGTATATCTCTCTGGACAATTCCTACCCTGCTACAGGAAGCTTTCAGAACGAAAATAGAGTGATTTAAAAAAAATGAAAAATTAAGACTAATCTTTGATCAATTGGATAATAAAAGGCACATTAGGCCACCTAATAAAAGTAATTGTTGATAAATCTTTTTTGGTGGGAAGTGGGGGTGGGCGGCGTTTTTTTCTTTCTTTTTAAAGTTTTTTTTTAGACATGGCAAAATATGAAATAAAGAATAAAGAAATCATCACAATCACTATAAAACGGGGTTTGTGTGATTTTGATGTTTTTAATTGTGTTGTTAAACCCATTTAACTCCCAGATGACATTTTTTGTAAACATTTTCAAAAAACTTAAACGCAGTGTAGCTTAAGTAAATATTTGAAGAATTAGTCTCTTTTTTCGCCAACATGAATAACCTCTTCAAACATCTATTTCCAACCTATGGATTTTTCAAAAATTTCAGCTGAAAAATCTGGGAGCCAAATTTGACTGAAAAGATCAGTGAAAAGACCGTTTTTTATGATTAAAAAAAATAAAAATAAAAATGGGGTCGGGGGTTTCTTTGGGTTGAGCAGGGAGGATCAACAATTATTTTCATGTGGCCTTATAGCCTATTAATCTTTACTGTCACCATTTCTCCGATACAGAGATGTGATCGATAGTGTAACATTAATGGAAACGTTGTTGACAGTTCAGGATACCAAGCTTCAGATGTTGGAACCACAGGAACAAGAATCAGAGGCGTCCAAGTTCGGGGAGGTAATTTCGCCCCCAAAATTGTCCCAAAACTTATCAAAGTATCTCAACAAATTAGGTATTATACAGAATTGGTGAGGATAGTAAAACATAATTGTTTAATTTTAGTCTGAAAGCTTACTGATTATGAAGTTTAGACTAGAACAATTTTTTTCTCTGAAATATTTCCCTCTGAAATAAAGTCATTCTCAAGAAAACTGTATCTGAGAATTTGAAAAATGCAAACGCTGATTTCGGTTGTTACAACCAAAATTAGAGACAATGTGTTTACCAGCTGAAAATTCTCAGCTCTACCAATCTTGTAAATGATACTTTTAAACCTCTGATTTTTGGGGGACAAGTTATGTAAAAGCTACAGAAAGTGAGTTTTTAAATTACATTTCCTATTGGAAATGTTTAAAGATATCAACCATTGGAAACAGAGTGGTTGCTTAAAGCGCAATCTGACCCCTAAAACGAAAATGAAGTCTTAATTTAGATCTCAACTTTGTTTCCCTGTTTCTTTGTTTCTTTTGTTATGTCAAATGTATGAGTAACCTATTTAGAAAGGTGATTACCTATAATATTCCTCAATTTGGCCGTATTCACATAACGTGTCTTGTTGAGAGTAAAATTACTAGTTGTTAAAAATTTAGGTTTTGTGTTTTTGAAATAATTATTGACAAAAAAGATATTGACAAAATAGGGGAACCACAAGCTCAGTTTTTACAGCACCAGCCTGTTAGTCCGGAGGTTACAGGTCCAAGTCCTGTTCTAGTCAATTTTTCTTTGTTGAACTCAAAATGTAGTTTTTAATGCTAACGTTAGTTGGAGTTATCGTTGTAAGTTAACGTATATTATAGCCTAATTCATCCAACAACCAAGAAACTTACAAAGTTGTTTACTATTTTAAAATGTTTTTAATTATTCACTTTAATCTTGGTGTATTTTTGTTCCACAGATTTTGCTAGATTTTGGCAGCAATCTTTTAGACACTTCGAATCAAAACACATGGGACTCCATCGCATCAACAAATGCGGTAAGATTTTATGAGAAAAATATATATACAATCCTCCCTCTTAATGATTTGTTTGTATTTCTTTTAAAAACAGTTAAAAACTGAAAACTACTATTAAGATAATTCAAATGGACCCCCCCCCAATTTCCTTGGTGAACTAACTGGTTCAGATGATGAGAAGGCCTAAACATTAGCTACTTAGCAACAACTGAAAAAAAATCCCCAAGATAAGAAATCAACTGAGTGACACCAACCTTGGGCATCAAATAGATAATTGACAACATCGTTGTAAAGTTATTACATTTGGTTGTACCCTTACACCGATGTCTGTAAAGCACTGTATACTCAGTACTTTCCCGAGTCCTGGGAAAAAAAAATCCACAGGCATATTACTCGGGTGTGATTCGGACCCACGACCTTTGCCATTCTAGAGCAGATGTCTTACCAACTAAAACACTGAGATTGCCCGGTAGCTAGAGGCAGTTTGAATCCTATATTCAGGGTTCTGCCCAGGATTTCTTTAGTGCCGGAAAAAAGTTTTTCCTAGTACGGTCAAGTCAATTTCCTTTCGATCGTATACACACGTGCGCCCTGCAGCTGTGCCTTGAATGTAGGCCTGCATAGTGTGCGCACGCCTTTACCGCCATGGGAAAACAATTTACAGCATAACATCATGGTGCCTTACTCTGTAGTTCATTTTACGTTGTATTCAATGCCGTGGAATAGGATACGCAACACGTACACGATGAAACTGGTATCATGTTATATTCCAAGAGTAAAGCTACAGTCAGAGTGACTGGGAACCATTGTAAAATCAATGCAGGTGTTTCCGTTGGATCGTTGGATATAATGTGCGTCGTACAGGCGGGACAGATGCTCGATCCTGGATCATTAAAATAGACTCAAACCAAAGAAGTAGGCTACTCGAAACTTTGGATGAAATTTTTACTGGTAAATAATTTATTTTTACATGCTGTTAAAAATGTTTTGAAGGAAGTGGGCAAAAAAAGGGGGAAATGTGTGGTGGTCGGAAAAAGAGAAAAATCCGCCAGTGGTGGTCAGGGAATCACGAGTGGCGGGCGGGTTTTCCGGCACCGACCACCGTGGGCAGAACCCTGTATATTTTAGCAGTGGGTACCGCAATAATTTAATAGAAATTTTATCCCCGATGCGAATTGAACATCTATTAAATCATTGTAAAGTCGTTGTTGTTGTTGTTGTTGTTGTTTTAACATAAGATGTCACTTTTATATGATTACAGGATGACACAACGTCTTCCACGACTTCTACATCTCCAACCTCCGTGGCTGACAGCATGGAGAATGCCGGCTTCTTGGTCGCCAAGTTTATCACTGAAAACACCTCCACGCTCAATTTCACATCCTCAAATATATGTAAGAACCGCTGAAGGTTTTTTTTAACAAAATTGGGCAACTCAGATAAAAAGGGATACAAGGGATCCTAATTGCTAGATGTTATTTTGTGGTAAGGTGTCAGACAAACACATTGTTAAGCATACCAAACGCATCGTTAAGCTTTTAAAAGCTTTTTTTAAAGGGACACATTGCCTTTGGATTGTTTTGAAATGACAAAATACAGTCCGCTATTTTGTAGAGCCGAATTTGTCACTCCACAAAATGTTGGATCGTATGTGCTGCTGGTTGTATTTCAAGAGGCAAATTGATGTTTTTGTTTTTATCACTACTCACTAATTATAAAACAAAGTAGGTGTTTTTGTGCAGGAAAAACTCTTTGAGAAAGATAAGGAGGAATTCCAAACAGCAAAATTTTGAGAGATTTGATGGCAATGTGCCCCCTTTAAAGGCACTGAACACGTTTGGAAATTGTCAAAGACCAGTGTTCTCACTTGGTGTATCCCAACATATGCATAAAATAGCAAGCCTGTGTAAACTTGGGCTCAATTGGTCATCGAAGTTGCAAGAAAATGATGAAAGAAAAAACACCCTTGTTGTACAAATTTGTGTGCTTTCAGATAGGAATAAAAACTTCTTTCAAGAAGTTTTTATTATTTTAGTGAGAAATTACCTCTTTCTCAAAAACTACGTTACTTCAGAGGGAGTCGATACCTTTAAAGCTTTCATTAATGCTCTTGGCAGTTTGTAAACTCCAAATCCTCTCATTTGGACTGATGCGTGCCAGACAGGGCAATGTTATGGCCTTCGCTATAAGAAACTTTCATTCTTTTATTGACATCTTGTAAGCAAAACAATCCGATCAAGTGTACTCAGACGCACGTCACTCTGCTCTTGCTATTCATTGCCAAGGTTGAAAAAATTACCTGCATTAATTTTACATTATTTGACATTATCAGTTTATAGTCATCATTGTAAACTTAATTCCTCTAATCTTAAGAGGAGTATTTGACTCAGTCATCTTGAATATTGAATATCATTCACACACAAATTTCTGTTGATTTATCTCCTATATTTATGCCTATTTTATTTGTATTTGTATACTTTTCATAGTTATTCCTGGAATCAGTAAATGCCAATTTAATCAGAAAAAAAACCCAATAGTCCTTTTATCCCTTCAGCTCAGGGCTATAAAGTCATCAAGAGCAATTTTAAAGTCCATAATTAACAAAAGAGTTTTAATAAAAACAAATAAATTTTTGGGAAAAAAATCACAAATTAATGCTTTTCTTGGGAAATGAAAGTTTCTTTTTGCCAAACAATAACTTTGGAGACCACTCTTGATCCATAAACTACATTTACTAGGAGCTCCAAAACGTGATTTATTTTTTATTTTTATGAAATCCATACAAACTGCACTAACGACCTTATAGTCCTGAGCCGACGCCATTATTGTTTTAAAAACTGACCTGTGGTGTACACACATTTCAAAATGACATTGTCTCTGCAGTAATGAAGGTAGAAGCAGTGCCGTACAAAGACGCCGGTAAGAGCAAAGTCATTCAAGACACCAGGAAGACGGAACCAGGAGATAGCGATGGCGTTCGGTATTCAATCGAGTTTCCTCCATCAGCAACACTACCTCAACCTGGAGTCCCTCAAAACCAAAGTAAAGATTAATGAATTTGTTATACTGCATGCCTGTATAATAATAATAATAATCATAATAATGGAAACTTTTAAAGCACGGATATCCGCCGCAAGCTGTGCTCATGGCGCTGCTCTGCAAAAAAACCACCAAAAAACAAAGTAGTATTACATAAGTAGAAAATAGAGTTAACAAAATGCTTCCTAGGATTTTAAACTGTTCTTGAATATGTCAAGTGAATTTGAAAGTTTCACAGTTTCAGGTAGGGAGTTCCAAAGCCTTGTATCCCCAGTCTTTACACTTTTGTCCTTGAACACAACAATTGACCTTTATTTGCGTCGTCCTTTGGCTAGGGCTGTAAAGCGGTACTCCAGGTGTTTTTTTGTTTTTTTAAATATTTTTTTTGATGAGATATCGCCTTACTCACAAGGCTGGACGGACGGCCACTTCAAGGTGAGGGCTACACTTAACTGATTTGGGCTTTCGACCCAAATCAACTGTCACCAGGAGCATGTTGCCACCTACTCCTAGGGCTGAAACAGGGTTAACCCCTTCACAGTCCGTAAGGATGTAGGCATGGGTATCATCAACTAGGAGCCTGGCTGGTAGAGCAGAATGCACTACCTTCCCAACTTTTTACGAAGCGATTATGGTTAAGTGACTAGTGTCATGACCGGGATTCGAACCCACACTCTGCTGCTGACAACACCAAAGCTTGGGTTCGGTGAATGCCACAAATCTACGATCTAATGAGGACCAGACTGATTTACTCAGCGCAGTTATTTGCAATAAGATGTGCAACGCATTAATTACATGAACATTATTTTACAAAACCTTGATGTATGTTGGGCGTGGGTCTCATAATTCAGACAAAGCAGAGCTCTGCATATACCTGCCGTAAAAATTAAATGAGTGCTTTGAGACACCCTGGTGTCATGCCGAATAGTGTCTGCTGCCAAATAGTGTCTGTTGAGCATGTGCAGTGGACGCAGGACACTATTTGGAACGTACGTGCCAATTAGTGCGTGTCCGGTGCCAAATAGTGTCCAGGTGCAGAATGGACAGCATTTGGGAGGCATCAACACCTTAAAACTATATTCAAGTAAATTTAACGCAAAGTGTGAAACGTTAACAGAAATTAACGGAAAAAAGGTGTGATGAGATTCGTGAGAATGAACAAGTAAAAGGGTACCCAACTAAACTCTAATAAAAAAGGTGCTGAATTATGTGCAGCTTTAAATAAATAACATTTCAATAACATTTCAACATTTAAAGTAATGTGAGAAAGTGCTAAAAAATGTTTAAAGAAAGCATTCATACAAAATTTTGAAGTGATAAATTGCTATGTTCCATAATCTACAGTTCAAAATACCCCACGAGGAAATTGTAGCCAACACACAGATTCGAACAAAACAAGCAAACAAACTATACTTTGATTGATTGTCACATCCTCTGAAAACTGTTTTTATTGCCTAAACATAAACTGTGGAGGATGCCGAAAAAACGAAATGGCTATCCATTCCCACACTTAAGAGCTTGGGATACACCAGACCCCCACCATTGTTGGGCGTACAACACACCCAACAAATTTTGCACTCCTGGCCTCTTTTTCAATGTGTACACGTGACCTCCAACATTACTGGGCACCACGACCGATCGCCCTGTGTGTGTAAGGCATTTTATCGTTGATGGATAAAATGTGATAGATTGTATAGCCTACCTGGTACTAACTTAAAAGTTGATGTTTTTCCACAGCACCCGTAGAGATGGTGTTTCTAGTGTACGAGACGCTTGGGGAGTACCTGACAGACTTGGCTCTTAGTAACGGCATGCAAGACCAAACCACAAAGTGAGTATACAATGATTATAAAATCCATTATATCCACAACAAACAAACAGGTCTATCTTGAGTTAAAGTTGCATGACCCGATCTTCGCCGTGACAGCGGGTACCAACCGCAACTCTGGCCAAAGCATTTACAAATGGACACCAGGGAAATTGGTGATTTTGTGATTTTTGCAGATTCAAATTTTTCAACATACTTCTGTTGATTTGTAATCAACGGGGGCATTTCAGACGAAATCATTTTGCAGGATGCTTACTACCATTACCATCTTTATAACAACGAGGAATCGGGTAGAAATTACTTAATTTCATTTTGGGGTCATTTGGTAGTAATAACTGAATCTTATTATTATTATTATTATTATTATTATATATTTCTGGTAATGAAACCAAGGATGCCTCACAAGTGAACTTAATCACTGTAGCTCGCAAGCCTGAGGAAACCTGTAAACAAGGGTGCTTGCAATGTGAACCAGAAACACCGGGGTTAAACCCCTACTCTTCTACGACAAGTGTTCTGGGTTCTTTTACGTGTGAATGACTATTGCCTGTGATTGAAACGTCTTTGTGTTGTATTTCCCCAAACACAGAGATCTAAATGATACCTATGGTACGAGTAATGAGACAACAGCCCCTGTCCTGAATTCAGCCGTCGTGTCGGCCTCCGCAAGGAACCAAGACCAAGATGTGAAGACATTCCAGAAGGGCGAGGAGGCATTGCTCATCATGAAGCATAGCAATGTAAGGTCTCTTTGTGATTCGAAACAAAATAAGAGTGACTTAATGGCACGGCCTTGTTCAAGTGAAGTGACTACTTTTATGGCTATGACTGTTGGCTGGAACAACATTGTTAAAAAAATAGGACTTTTCAGTAATCCAGCCATAGCCACTGCCGAAGCGTTCAAGTCGGACACGGTCATTCACACCGAAAAACAAAGTGGAAATTTATGCATTTCTGGTGAAATTGAAATCACAACTTTGTACAGTGAAAACGATCGAACGACCTTTGTAAAGTGTGAAATTACCATTTGAATAAAATATATCATTAAAAAAAAAATTCACAGCATGGTAACTCTGAAAAAATTAAATGAATTCATGATTTAATATGAGTTAAAAAGTATCTTTGAAAATGTGAATTTTCAAAAGAGTATAAAAACCCCTTCCACACCGAAATAAAAAATATTACAAAATTCCTGTTGAAAACTTTTTGTGGCTACTTTTTCTGAGAAAACAGGACTTGAGTATGTATTTTCTTTGTTTTGCACCATGAAGACATTTTCACCCTGCCGTTTTGTTGCCTTGAATCCTATTTTCATCCTGTTTTTCTAGAGGTCAGACTTTTTTAGTCCTGTTTTTAGGGGAATAAGAAAAAATCTGGATGAGCTGCAGGACTTTTTCCGCCGGTTTTGGGATAATTAAAAATTTTGAAAAGCAGCAGGACTGTTTCTTCGGGGACACAGACCGTATTTTTGTGGAGTCAAAAATGTTGTTCCACAAAATGGCAGACTGTGTTAGTTCACGAATTAAAAGCAAAACCACACAATTTCGAGGGATATTTGTGTGAATCATTATTTTCTACTTTTAAAACATCTTTCCAACCATATTAATTTCATAATAAATAATTTTTATAGCCCAAAGCGCCCAATCCGAAAGCAAAGTGTCCCTGTAACTGATTACTATTTTCAACATGTTTTCGAAAGAAAGTATCAACAAGTTATTTATTATAATTTATCTTGTAATGTTCAACAGGCCAGCATAAGTGGAAATGTGACTTGTGTCTTCTGGAACTCCTCCAAAAGGTAAGTGAAATGTAATCGTTGTAATTAGTATCATAGTAAGGCCTAAGGATATTTTAGAATTGAGGGGAAAATACCCAGACATCAAACGCTCACCAACAACTATTTGTTTTGATCTTGAAGACAATGCCTTACAGTAGTCTTGCCAACATGAACAAAATAGACCTCAATTAGACCCCAGTTCTGATTACTCAAGAAGGAATTTACGAATAACTTTTTGTCTTTGCTTTCTCTTTTTTTCCAAAAGATGTCCACTATAGAATTGTTTTCTTATTCACTAATTAACTACTTTCCCCCTTTTCCGAACTTTGTGTGTTTCCCACCCACGTTCACCAGGACCCAATTTCAAGGGGAGGGGTGGGGTGGGGGGGGAGTGAGGCTTTATATCGTATCAAACTATTCATTTGTGCACTTTGTCAATCTCATTTTGGGGGGGGGGGCAAGTTATTACGCTACTTTACTTCTATGCGTTGGTTGTGTTGTCATTTAGCCTCAGAGAAAGACTCTGCTAGGCTCGAATTGTGATGCCATTAAAATTATTTGCATCTATTCTACAGGTTTTTTTTGTTGGTAAGCAGTTTGCAACAGACAATTCTCTTTTTTCCCCCTCAACTTTTTTGTTTAGTAAAGAAAAAAAAGGTCACTCTTTTCTAACTTAGTTTCTTGTAGGTATACCAATTGTAAAAGAGACATTGGCAATAATTAATGAGATAACAATTGTAAAAATGATGCGATGCTTTTACAGACGAATTATAATCATTTCTAATGTTTTGTTTATCTCCTCTACAAAATACCTTTAGGTAATTTTTTTCTGACGGAAAGTTTGTTTTTCCCTTGTTATAGTCTTGGTAGGTCTGGTGGTGGGGCGTGGTCAGATGCAGGGTGTCGTCTAGTATCCAGTAACCAATCTCATAGTATTTGTGCTTGCAGTCATCTGACTAATTTTGCCATACTCATGGACGTGTCTGGCACACATGAAAGTGTAAGTGCTTTTACTTAAAGGTCTTTTTTTCACTATTTTCTCGTGATCTCGATGACCAATTGAGCTAAAACTTTCACAGGTTTGTTTGTTCATGCATATGTTGAATCACACAAAATGTGGACACTGATTTTGAGCTGTTACCAAAAGTGTACAATTCCTTTAAGGACCACTGCCCAATTAGCTGGGTACCATGAAATATGCTAGAATTTACGCATGCTTACATACACTATTGGTTGGTAAACGCCATAAGGTTGTGCACTAGGCAGACTCAAAAACGCAACCATCAGCCCCGTACAAAAAGGCACGATGTTCCCTCATTTTGCCAACCAGTAGTGTAAGTTCACACGCGAGAGTTGCAATTTAAATATTTCTTGGGAAGGGTCAATTTCATAGAGCTGCTTAACGGCCGATTTAGTGCGTATGTGATTTCCATTTCACAGCACTGCTTAATCATAAAGTGCAGGAAAAAGTATGCTAACCTTCCCGCGCTTGCTGTAACTTAAGCAAATATGTAACATTGCAAATCCATAGTGAAAGTGCAAGCTTTTTGCCTTTTTTTTGGTGCTCACTTGTGAATTAATAATCTTGCACTTCGGCAAACACTTCTACCGGAGGAACTCAACAAATCCATTTGAACAGCATTCAAATTCGCAGCCAGTTACTTGTTACTTGTTAGAATAATCCTCTTGCAGCCCAATTTGGGCTAAACTGGGATGTTGTGGAAAAGTGACATCAACAGTCAGGTGTATAAAGTGCCAGAGAAAAGATAAAAGTGCACTATTTACAGGTGCAGAAATAAGGAAAAGAATTTTGTTACTCAGAGAACAATGTTCCCATGCAGAGAATGCATTGCTCTGAACAACATTCAAATTCACTGCAGCTTTTATGGTAGCATGAGCAGTAACAGAGCAGCAGTAACATTACAAAATTCCATTTCTGTTTTACAGATTCCAGAAATCCATAATGAGATACTGACCTATCTGACCTACATCGGATGCTCTGTATCAATCGTTTGTCTAGCCGTCTCCATTTTTGCATTCACATTTTTCAGGTAAGTTTAGGACTTCAAAACCAGATTTTGAGTTGTTTGAAGTTAATCAGAGCTAATTTGTTAAATAATATATTTATTTGCCCATTTTAAATTGTTCATTAATAATAGCTATTATATACGTTTTCTTGTCTTCCAGTTTTCTTTATGGTTTGGAAAGGAGTTGGGAATGTGGTAAAATCAAACCCTTGCATACTATTATTAATTGTTCCTTTTTACAGTGACTTTTCCTACCACAAAAAAAATAGTGCAGTTTTGGTGTAGACTTGTGGTGGACCCCAGTGTAAATTGGTGAACCAAAAACAAAACCCTGTCTGAATTATGCACTGGGGCATGTACATACATACGTGGTATTTTCCAAATATATAAATAACCACTAAAACTACACCATGCAATGTAGTAATTGATGGTGCAGTTGTGGTGCAGGCTCTGGGTGCAGTGCATCGAAAATGCATTAAAAAATTGCTCAAAATTTAAGGCATTTCTGGTCATCCTGTGCTTGGTCAAGAAGATGAAGGGGTGGGGGAAGTTGGGTGTGAAACGTTTCCTAAGCCTGTTTCATTTATTTATTAACAGGTTTTTGTTCCTATTTTATTTTCAAGTTTTTCCTTTTCCTTTCATTTTTTACTCTAAATAGATTGAGGCCCTATATGAAAAGTATAATCTAGTTGATCTAGAGTTTCACTTAAATTCCTCACGACTTTTGTGATCTACTCAGATCACTTTTGTATATAAGAGGAATATCAATTCCTAACTCCAGCCGCACTGAGTTATTTTCATCTTTAAATATTTTCTATTTGTAGCCCCTTACCAAGAGTGGCTTTTTGCCTTGTTTGGGGGCAAACTTGCAAAGTCTTTTGGGTTTTTTATACAAAATATAAACCGGGCAGGGTGGGATTTGATCCTCTTAAGACAATGTGCTTTACCATTTCTTTAAGTTCCAAATCCCTCGGCGATATTTCTTTTTCAAAAGCTGGTCCCAAACTTTGGAGCACTATTCCCATCAACATCAAGAATGCCCCATTTCTCACAATTTTTAGTTAAGTTATTCACGAAACCCTAGTAAATTTGCCTATTCTTATGCAGTGCGTTGATCTCTCTTGTAAAAAGACTTTATAAATACACTTATTATTAGATAGCAACGCCTCGATCGAGACTAAAAAAAGAGCGGTAATGCCTTGATCGAGACTAAAAACAGAGCTGTAATGCCTTGATCGGAGACTAAAAAAAGAGCTGTAATGCCTTGATCGGAGACTAAAAAAAGAGCTGTAATGCCTTGATCGGAGACTAAAAAAAGAGCTGTAATGCCTTGATCGGAGACTAAAAAAAGAGCAGTTGATCGGAGACTAAATTGGAGACAAATCCTCAAGCTTTTCACGTTTGTTTTTTCAGGAAACTATGGAGTCTTCGAGTGACCATTCATCGTAATTTATGCATCAATCTACTCATTGCCAATGCACTGTTTCTAGTTGCAGTAGATAAGACACAAATTAAGGTACCCTTCACTCAAAATTTACAATATCATCCTAAAGCCCTTAATGTACAACATTGGATTGTCAAAGACCGGGGCCAATTTCATAGAGCCGCTTAAGCAGAATTTATTGCTTAAACAATTTATGCTAAGCAAAAATAGGCAGGGGACCAGTCACAGATTGTACATGTGACAAGCTATTTTTACTGGTAACCTTATTATGGTTAGCATAACTTTTGTTGTGCTTAGCTACTTTTTGTGCTTAAGCTGCTCTATGAAATTAGGTCCTGGGCCCATTTTCATAAAGGTGCTTAAGCAGAAAATATTGTTTAACATTTTTCGCAAACCTAAGCAGGGTATCAGTTACATGTTGCACATTTAAAAATGGTATTTTAACTGGTTACCTTATTCTGGTAAGCATCATTTTGTTGTGCTTAGCAACTTTTTATTCTTAAGCAGCTCTATGAAATTGGGCCCACTGTGTCTGCACTTTATGTGACCCAACATCAACATGAAATACGGACCTGTGAAAATGTAGGCTCAATTGGTCATTAGAGTCACAAGAAAATAGTGAAAAAAAACTTAAATGTTTTCACTGTTTTAGATATCAAGTTATGGTTTGGGAAAATCTAAAATATTTCAAGGGAAGTTTCCACCTTGACCATCTTTGTACCATGTCATTCTTGTGCAAATCTGTAAAGAATATTTTTTCAATCTTACCTTTAATAAATGAAATTTACAATTGTACAAAAACTTGTCTTGTATAAAAAAAAGGTTTTACTTGATAGATGTTTCCACAACAAAAATAATGTTTCCTTGTTTGATTTGAAAGTGTGGCTGTAATTTCACACCTCCCCCCTCCGCAGCTTGTTGCTGCGCGGATTGGTGAAAATGACCAATGGTCTAAAATAGCACCACTTCCTCCCTGTACTTTAAACAAAGAACTTATGCATCTCTTCAAATTATTATTCAATAATATTTCATTCAAGAAGAAGCATTGACATTTAAAAAGCGAGATTGCTCCTGCAAAAATAATCCAATTACAAATTACAAAATTGAGTATTGCACGCCTAAAAGGCCTTTGCATTCAGGATATAAGACATAAGACGGAAGATGAAAAAGGGGATAATCGATGTCTAGGTCTTTTGTTGGGTGTGGCAAATACTTGAAGTCACAACCGGCCACGCGCTTGTAACTGAGACAGACAAGCTGAGCAGTGTATCAAGAAACAGAAAAGACAAAATCCATGTGATTTTTCAAAATTCACAGGACAAGCAAGATAAGTTAGAAATATCAGATACACTCTTTCAAAGTTTATTTTCAGAAAATTCAAATGAAAGTTTCATTTTTTTTGAATATTTTTTTTCTAGCTTCTTTGCTCCATAGTTGCTGGTCTTCTCCACTACTGTTTTCTAGCTGCATTTGTGTGGATGTCATTGGAGGCAATCCAATTCTACGTGATGCTCGTTCACGTTTTCTCCACACAGTCCAAATATTGGCCCTACTACCTGGCTGGATACGGTATGGTGTTAAAAGCACTTCAGGAGAAATCAATTAATTTGGTTGTGGTCGTTCCAGGGGATGCAAAAAAGGGGGTGTAGCTGGCCAGCCCCTTCCAGGCATAATTTATCAAATGCCTGCAGTGTCCAAACAATTGATGTCGGTGCATCAACCCCCCCCCCCTCCTGGGTGTTGGGCCCCCCCCCCCCCCCCCCCGATTTGAAATCTTGACCATTGAGAATGAAAACTACCAAAGATCAATGGTACATTCAATAGTTTGTATGTAATATTATTCAATGTTTAAAACCACTTTTTTATTTACAAGAAGACAAGGTGTTTGTTTTGACACCTACTTCAGATTATCTTAGAAAAAGGAATCAGTGGCATTACAAGAATGCCAAAAAAGTGCTTGTTTAAGAAAAACGCAAATGAAAAAAAATAAGATTTTAAATGGCCAGAAATGCCCTCCTAGAAAAAAATTATACACCCCCTTGTGCCCCCCCCCCCTAAGAGTTTACCTTATGTTTTCAATGAATGCCTGTTTATATGATGATATATGGTGCACTGCGGGTTCGGATCAGTGGCTATCCAGTGTATAGGCCAAATTTCATAGAGCTGCTTCAGCACAAAAAGTAAAATGCTAAGCACATCAAAATTATGTTTACCAAAATAAGGTTACCAGCCAAAGTACTATCACACATGTGCAATCTGTGACTGGTATCCAGTTCATGTTTGCTTAGCAAACAATTTTAAGCAATATTTTCTGCTTAAGCAGCTCTATGATATTGGGCCCAAAGCAGCCCTCTTTCCTTTTAGATGTCATTCTCCACAACAAACCAATCAGGGATTACAATATTAACGGAACAATGAGAGACTATTGAGACAATAGCAGGCGTCCCTATTCACCGGTCTTTTTTTCCATTATCCTTGTAATAGAACAGGACCGGCGTGTGGGATGCCCTCTATCGTCTCAAAAGTCTCCCATTAAATAAGTAACATTGTTAAATGAGTCCCAACTCTAAATTACCATCAGCAAAATAAACTTATATTTCTCATCTGGAATTCCTCTCTAATATTGACATATTAACCAGAAATCAGAAAAAGGGCTTTTAAGAATTGTTTTAATTGGTCAGAAGTTCCCCCCTAGAAAAAATTATGCTCCCCATCGTGCCTCCCCCCTTAAAAATTACCTTTTTTTTGTCCAAAGCATCTTTTTTTTCTTTTCCAGAAATTAATAATCAAAGTGGCCATGAGTTTGTTTATGAAGAAGAAAAGCAGTAGAATTATTTAAAGCTAGATATTGTTCCTGAAGTCCACTCACTTAAATTGTATAAGGCTGAAAAATCCCTCTCTCACCCCGGTCTGCAGGTCAGCTATTATTAAAGCTGGCTAGAGACCAGTGCCCAATTTTCATAAAGCTGCTTAAACAGACAGTACTGCTTAACAGTTTCTGCTTAGCAAAAAATGAGCAGGATACCAGTCACACTGGCAAATGTGACATTGTATTTGGGCTGGTAACCTTATTCTGGTACTCACAAGATTGTTGCGCATTTAACTACTTTCTGTGCTTACAAATGCTCTGTGATAGAAAACCATTCAAGCTCCAAGATTACCAAGAGAAATGCCTAATCTATCAGGGGAGGCGCGTGAACTTGCGGTCTAAAAATATCAACCAATGAACTGATCGAATTAAGTCGGGTTATGTCACCATACACCCATGAGATATCAACATTCGGTCTTTTTGCATTTGTTCAGGTTTACACTTTGAGAATTACTTTAGTTTTATATTCCAAATCTTTGTTATAATTTCAGGTGTCCCAGCGATTATTGTGGGTGTTTCGGCAGGCATCTACCCGTCAGGCTATGGCAACGATAAAAAGTAAGTAAATAACATCGCGTACATTTTATGCAATTGGCATCCACCTTGCAAAAAGGAGCGTCGCTTAGAAGTTTTTGGCAAAAGGTTTTTCGATCCCAAATGTGTTGTTTTTTTCACCAGATGATTCTTACATATTCATGATGCATTATTTTGTCCTATGGTCAAGCATGGTTTGGCCCAGCTTTTACTTTTTACTGAACAATCAACTAATTATTGTTTTGATATTTATTTTGACCTAGTTGCTGGTTATCAACAGACGACTATTTTATCTGGAGTTTTACTGGGCCAGTTGCTGTCATTATTGTTGTAAGTACAACCACAGAGCAAGGACCCTCTAGCCCTTGGCCTTATCCTTCCCCACTCCATCTCAAACGTGGGTCGCTGTCGGCACATGCTGACATATTTTATAATTTTTATTGTCTTAACCACATCAGACACACTGGTCAGCTCATATGCCATGATATCCTAAGCTGGACCATGCCACACGTCCTAGAGGGGGTGTCAATCAACACGGGTCAGTGATTTGGTCAGTAGGGGGGCAGGAAACTCTGCCAACATTCTTAGTGTACAAAATTGGTGCGTCAATTGTCAATGGTGGATGTAACCAAAGGATAAAAACTAATTAATTATACAAACAAATCAGCTAAAATCAACCCAGGCAATATATACCCAGACATGTACAAATAATTACACACTTAGATAAGAAAAATTATTGAGAAAGTGCAAAAAACCCAAATCTCAAACCTTTAATAATTAACCTACAGATAGGAAGCATGTTCTGACAATGTGACATGCATCTGTTTGGGACCAATGTGCCTTGTTTAAGGGTTAAACCATAATGACAATGAAAACCCACACCCTGACCTAAACCCAAAGCAAAGCAACCACGTAAACACCTTATCATACCCTATCATCCCAACTCCCTTACCCCCTAATTGAACAAAACCTAACACCATGAGGCCCAACCCCATTTTCCAAGCCCAACCCAATCCTCAACCTCAAACGTAATCCTAATGCAATTCCTAATGCAATCAAAAAACAAGAGAGAGAAAAAGCTTATCGTCGAGAGCAGGGAGGGTTCTGGACCGCTGGACCCACCCCCTGGACCCACCCCCTGGACCCACCCCCTGGACCCACCCCCTGGACCCACCCCCTGGACCCACCCCCTGGACCCACCCCCTGGACCCACCCCCTGGACCCACCCCCTGGACCCACCCCCTGGACCCACCCCCTGGACCCACCCCCTGGATCTGTGCCCGCAATGCTTTGTGTTTGCTGGGTAAAGTGCACTATGCACCACTTTCAAAAAATCACTTTCAAATCTTAAAAGTCACAAAGCCTTACAAATTGCTTTTGTTTTAGGTTAGGGTGTGGGTTTTCATTGGCATTATGGCTTTACCCTCGAGTCTTACAAATTCACAAAACTTCTTTTATAGATTTTCTGGCCAATTTCAACAAAAATTCATTCAATTTAACACCTGGCTCGTTCAATTTCATTTGAAAATGAATGCTCTGTTTGCATCAGCATATATCAGTCAAAAGGAGTAATTCAATTTCAACAGTTTAGCATTCACTGGTCAAATAAGATCATTCATCATTAGGTCGCAAAGATCATTCAATTTCGCAAAAGCCTAACAGCAAGAGGCTGGTCAACCATTCAGTTTCATCAATTGTATTTAGTTAGTAGAAATTCAACTGAAGAATGGGGAAAATGTAATCTTGAATATCTAAATAAAGGAAATAGAATGACTGAAACGAACCTGAATGAGTTCATGTGTGCAGGAAAACGAAATTGAATGCAGTAGTAGCTTAAAGGGATTGTATACTTTTGGTAAATGGAACCCACTGTTTGTTTCAATCCTATATAGTTGTAGATATATACCATAAAACTAACCTGTGAAAATTTCATTTAGCGGTTTTGAAATATTGCCGAGAATCTGAAGCGGTTATGTCCATGCAGGAAGAATAATCTGCAATTGGATATACACAATTTGAGAAACGTTACTGCATTAACGCTTCTCAGATTCAAATAATCGGGGATAAAAAGTGTAAACTTTTTCCATAACCACAGTACTTCGAAGTGAAAAGTTTCTTAAAATGCATTACTACTATCCAAAGCTGCTGTACTTCTTACCAAGTAAGTGTTTATTGCCATTAATTTTTAGAGTCATTACCAAACGTATACAGACCCTTTAAAAAGAAACACACTGGTTTGAATGAATCAGGGAAACATGCCTGAAATTGGACACGGGTTCATGAAACTGAATAAATGTTTTGCTGAAATTGACAGGGAAAGCCTATAATAATATGGGGCCTATAAGAAAATTATTTTGTCTTCTTCCTGCAGGCAAATGTGGTACTTTTGGTTGTATCTCTTCACAAGGCATACACCTCCAGGTCTTCAATCAGTAAAGGAGTGACTCAGAACAATGACATCAGGTAATAATAATAGTAATAATAACAACAAAGTCTTATAAAGCACACATATCCACCAAAAGGTGCTCAAGGCGCTGAAACAAAGGAAGAGAAAAAACAAAAGGGGAAGGGACCAAAAGAAAATTCAGTTGAGGGGAACTAAATGCTTTTGACATGAGGTGTGTTTTGAGAGACTTTTTGAATGAGTGAATAGTATTAGAGGTTTTAATGTGAAGAAGTAGCTGATGAATAACAATAATAATATACACTTTCTTAACTCATAGGCCTTGGATTAAAGGAGCTGCTACTCTTCTATTTCTTCTTGGTATCACCTGGGGCGTCGGTTTCCTCTTCATCAATGAACAGTCGTTGGTTTTTGCATACATCTTCAATATTCTCAACTCACTTCAGGTAAGTTTCAAATTATTTATAATTATGCAAAGATAGTCGAGAGAGAAACGAAACATTATGGGCTTGCGGATGGGCCCCTTGTGGGGTCTTTTCCACAATGGAACAATGGACCCCACAATTTTTGTCTTTGTTCAACTTAGACCCCACAGAGGGATTCTTCAGAATAGGGAATAATAGAGCAGCAAAAGCAGGATCCCATAAACCCGATCCGTAATTGTTTGTTAACGCTACATACAAAGTGTGGACCTGAGAACAAAAGAGGTCCACATAATGTAGGGACTTGAAACACTATGTGGACTTACACATGTCCACACAATGTTTTTTAACAGTGTTGAAGCATAGGATTTTCCATTAGTATTTGCCAAAAAGGTAAAGTACAAACAAAAGAGGGACAATAGGAGATCCCCGATTGCAGGTGTTTATTATTATTATTATTATTATTATTTATTCGGCATAAAACACATAAAAACAACAAACATTCGCAATTTTTTTTAACCAAAAACAAAAACCAAAAGCCAGAGGCATATGCCCAGAATTTAAAAACTTTACTTTAAAAACTGTGGCCCGAAGGCCTTCAATTCCAATACCTCTGGCAACACACATATACAAATATCAATAAAAAATATATATGTATAAATCTTTAAAAATCTATAATCATATATTAACAATAAGCACAAAAGTTAAAAGTGGCAGAAGTTAAAACACTAACAAAATACAGTTCCGGCTAAACTAAAAATTAAAGTTTATCCCCCCGAAAAAAAAGGAAAAACAAAAAACCCCATCAAAATACCATAGAATGTACACAAAATATAACTTCCTCCCAAGAAAAAATGGGGATCCAGACTGTCCTGGCTTCACTTTAATGTACAATAAAACCAGGGCGCCAATAAGTGAAAACAATGGAAGGACAAAGAGAAGTCGTCTATTTACTGGGTTGACAAACATGTTGTGTGTGTTGGGGCGGGATTGGGGTGGGATTGGGTTCAATAATAACTTGCTTTGCAGAATGGACAACCAACCAAAAGTTTTGTATAATTCACTTTATTTTATGACTGATAGGGCCATGTCACACAGCAATTTTTCAGGCAACGTGGAGGCAACCAACTGCACTGTAACAAGGAACACTTCGGCAGCACAAGAGACATTCTTCTAGCTGTAACTCACTATCCCCAAGAAAGTAATGAGAAAACTGAAGTGTGACTGGATTTTCTTATTAGAGATTGCCAGGAACTGGTTGCTTGTAACAAAATGCCCCGTGTGATGTGGCCTATATATACGCTAGCTATTTTGTTTCTGCTCATGGTCACTAAATCTGTTTATCAATACTTTCTGCCTACCATCAGCTGTAGGGCTCACCAGATTCATGGTGGCTGATAAATATTGATTATTAATAAATGAGTCAATTATTCATGTGCTGATATCGATCAGCACATGTACTACTA
Source organism: Plazaster borealis (assembly GCA_021014325.1). Taxonomy (NCBI): domain Eukaryota; kingdom Metazoa; phylum Echinodermata; class Asteroidea; order Forcipulatida; family Labidiasteridae; genus Plazaster; species Plazaster borealis. The sequence goes on from CM037462.1 coordinate 14,185,315, forward strand.
GTATGTTTATTTTGGGGACTGACTTCCAACATTTACGAGAGACAAATTCCACTCCCTGCACCCAGTCAAACCAGCCTATACCCAGGCCTGGATTAACCCAGGGTATATTGTGAGTCAAGTGAGTAGTAAATTCATAGTTGGGGATCAGAGGTTAGCTCAGTGGTTTCTGTCCCTGCCGTTCACCTCTGTGGACCCCAGTTCGAATCCCACCTTGGACTGGAGCCCTGCGTGTGGATTGGGTTTTCAGTCCCTACCTGTTTCCTTGGGATTTCCCCACATCTAAAACTGAACATTTCTTCTTGTTTCTTATTCATCCTAGTGTTAAAGGCACAATAATTGTGATGTCGGGTGTGTAATAAACAAAATAAATTACATGAATATTGCATCTGTGACTGATTAAACATTTGATTCTCAAACTATTTGCAGGGGAAAAATCAGGCCAATTTACAAAGTAAAAGGTTGTAAATTTAAGAAAAGAACAAACAATTTCCACGGGTAACACACATTTTCCACATATATTACAGGTGTAAGATTTTTGACCCATTGCACAATGCACAGCGCACGTACATGCGCCTATCCTGTCCACCATTTTGGAAGTCAAAATGTTCACCAAGGAATTGACTCCCAAAAAAGTGGACGCATATCGTGCGGAGAAGCGTTCCGTGTCGTGCAAAGGAAATCTGTGCAGTGAAAAGATTTGGGACAAAATGTATGAGTTTATTATTATTATTATTATTTATTTGACCAAGACAAACCATACAAGAATTACAAAGAACAAATTCAAATACATGAAGAAGAATAGAGAAGTAATCTAAACACAAAAACAACAATTTTAACAATTGCAAACATTAAAATAAATAAGTAAGCCCTTGATAAATAATTACATGTAATAAAAAGTGGAAAATGATTAAATGAATAATAGAAACAAATGAATAAATGCAACGGAAAAAGACAACTATTGGGACCAAATTGGATTGAGCGAATGAGGGTGGAGCATGCAGGAGGGGAACAAAACCAATAAACATGGAAAGAAAAACCAAACAAGGGAAAAAACAACAACACTTAGACATGACCACCTATCTTTTTATGTAAAAGGATAATCAAAGAAAGTCAATCTGGTAACCTTTTGAGGGAAATATTCATCAAAATGTGTAACTAGGTGAAGTTTAAAGATTGGTATTTATTAAAACCGTTGTTCATTACTAACAAAATTTGAGAAAATCAGGCATCTGATAACATGAGATCTGCCCCATGTAACTAGAGGATAATCACAAATGATGGAATGTTATCACAAAATCACAATAAGGTTTTCCTCATTATGCTTCATTTGCTTTCAGGGTCTGTTCATTTTCGTTTTCTATTGCCTTGGCAACGAGCGTGTGAATACAGAAATGCGGAAGTTCATCACGCGCCAGAAGTGGCTCCCGAGCAGCATTCGGGAACGCTACGGCAAGCATGTGTCTGCAACCAGTACCATGGTAACCACTTATTTACATGTATCGATTTAATTCAAGGATGAGGCGACTTTAAAGGTGGTTCGGTGGGGTTGGTGTAGTGGTAGTTGTCCTCACCTTTCACATCAAGGACCCGGTTCGAATCCTGCTGGGGGCACTATGTGGATTGGGTTTTCAGTCCCTACCCGGCTGCGTGGGTTTTCCCTGGAATAATTCTCTGGAGTTTTCCTCCCACATCTAAAACTGAAACTTCCTTCCTTGTCTTCTCTCCATTGGGTTGTTGGCTAGTACAGTGATTAAGTTCACTTTTCTGAGAGTCCTTGGCTTCACAACCAAAATAAATGAAATAAAATGAAACAAGTGAAACGAAAAACAAAACTTAGGTGTTCTGCATATCATGCACAACTCCTCTATGTTGCATCAAGCAAATGGTACTTTTTGTATCCAAGATTTATAAGTTCTTTGAGCAAATATTAAACAAAAAATGCTCTTTTTAAAGTCTGGGCAGGTTTTGCATCATCGCTTTGGAAAACCTTTGTGACTTGGTCTTGAAAATACAAGTTTTTTTATAACACATTCATAAACAACTAATGTGTAAACAAAATTTGAGACAAAAATCACAAATGGGTAACTTACTGCAAACAGTTTTTCCATGAGCTGAACAATTTGTTGTCAAGTATCGGTAACCTGATTCCTCCTGTCGGGGTGTTTGAGCGTGAAACCAGGTGTTCTGCTTGTTCTCACCTATACCCTAGGTTTGCTGAGATGTAGAACAAAGAGCCATTCCAACAGCTTTATTCCACCTAGTGCATCTCTTTGGAACTCCTTGCCTGGTGCATGTTTCCCTCCATCCTACAATCTAGACTGTTTTAAGAGGAATATTAATTCCTACCTTCAGCTCCCCTGAGTTATTTTTCATCTTAAATGTTTTCTTCTTGTAGCCCCTTAACCATGTTAACAAGAGTGGCATTTAGCCTTGTTTGGGGCGAACTTGCCTAAAACAAAACCCCAAATAAACTATTTCAACCAAAGCAATTTGTCTTTCAGTCATTTCTATTCTAATCTCATTCTATTTCAGAGCCAGGCAAGAGGAACGACAGCCACCAAGCGTCAGACATGCCGTCATGAAATTTACCATGGTATGTAAAATCAGTGTTCAAACTAGAATTGTGTTAAGCCAAGAACAAGTGTGATTAAGGACCGACCATAGTTCGACTGACTCTGATCGAGCGCAGTCAACGATGGTTGGACTAGTTTAATCAACGATGTAATTTCTTAAATAATTTTATGCCATAAATAAAACAAATAGAGGTAATAATGTGATAGGGTGTGATAACAATAACACTCCGTATTAATGATTGGCGCGTTAGAACAAGGTTTGATATGGGCCATGCAAAATACACTCTTAATGCTATGGATCGACCAATCAGAATTGAGGATTCAAGTTTGCTTGAAGATAAGATATCACATTTTAGGATGGCATAGTTCGTCTTTCGTTAAAAACCAAAGTGAACGATATTGAATGGTCAGAGGGTAGAAGGGTTGCTAGTGTTTTGTGAAGATTCACCACATGATATCATATTGCACGCTAGAATAGGTTATATATATTTTTCAAAGCCACAGTTGATGATATTGGATGGTCGGAGAGTAGGAGGGTTGATAGTGTTTCATGAAGATACATTCACCACATGATATCATATTGCACGCTAGAATAGGTTATATATATTGTTCAAAGCCACAGTTGATGATATTGGATGGTCGGAGAGTAGGAGGGTTGATAGTGTTTCATGAAGATACATTCACCACATGATATCATATTGCAGGCTGGCATAGGTTATATATTGTTCAAAGCCACAGTTGATGATATTGAATGGTCAGACATTGACAGTGTATTGCGAAGATGCATTCACCACAATGATATCATACTGCAGGCTGGCATAGTTTAATCTATCATTCCAAACCACAGTGGAATAGTCAGACCACAGACTCTATAGGGTTTAGGAATAAACACATGTAAATACAAAAATGGAGGTCTTGTAATTGTTTTTTTTTTATTATGAGATATCGCCTTACATCACAAGGCCGGACGGCCACTTCAAGGTGAGGGCTACACTAAATTGATTTGAGCTTTCGACCCAAATCAACTATCACCAGGGGCACGTTGCCACCTACTCTTAGGCTGAAACAGGGTTACCCCCTTCACAGTCCGCAAGGATGTAGGCATGGGTTTCACCCACTAGGAGCCTGGCTGGCTGGTAGAGCCGAATGCAATACCTTCCAAAAATTTTACGAAGCAATTATGGTTAAGTGCCTTCACAGTCCGCAAGGATGTAGGCACGGGTATCATCCACTAGGAGCCTGGCTGGCTGGTAGAGCAGAATGCAATACCTTTCAAAAAATTTACGAAGCAATTATGGTTAAGTGCCTTCACACTAGTCCCCAAGGATGTAGGCACGGGTATCATCATCTAGGAGCCTGGCTGGTAGAGCAGAATGCAATACCTTCCAAAATGTTTACAGAGCAATTATGGTTAAGTGCCTTGCTCAAGGGCACAAGTGTCATGACCGGAATTCGAACCCACACTCTGCTGCTGACAACACCAAAGCTTTGGGTTCGGTGAACTAGACCGCTCGGCCACGACACGACACGTAATATCAAAACAAATAGGTATACCCATCACTTAACCAACGAACTCATGACTGAGTGAAGTTCTCACTGTGGTGTGATCATATAATGATGGTCTAAGTTGTATTCATCTAAAGAGGCTCTCCAAGGAAAAGCTACTGTCTTTGATACCCTTCAAGTGCATTTTTTTTGTCAAAATCCAAAATCTTTCGATGACGTCACATTTCAAAGAAACGGTCTGTACATTTTTCTACAAAGAACTTTCAGTTCATTCCTGAATTTTGATGATATTCAATCAAAATAGCACTGGAGTTGACCTTTTGACAGACACAAAAGTTCCTCTTTGGAATGTACAGACCTATTTGTTTTTGCTGTTTGATGACGTCATGTTTTAAATTTCGCTCTGAAAGAGTATCAAATAAAATGTAATTTTACACCTTTTAACGTGAGGTTAGAGACTTGTAATTTTCCCCCAACTTTCATGAGGACTCTATCCATTGAAAAAATTGAGTGCATCACAAAACTGAATTTGATCTTGGAGCCCCACTTTAACCTCTGGATTTTCATGATTGTTTACCTTTCTGCTCCTTTTTTTTCTTCTTCTAACTTTGCAGTGAATCATAACGCATCTACTACCACTTTCACCTCCGCCATTGACGAGGGTCACATGGACACGGACAGTGGGGTCAGCTTCACAAACCCCGTGGTCAACGTGCAGATGATAGACGACGACGTCGCCACCATGGTCACGGACGATGGGAACAACCCAAACGGCGAGGAGAAGAACGGCGGGGACGCAGAAAACAACTCATGGCTTTACAACAACGAAGGAGGAGCATCCAAACTTGCCATGGCAAATCAAAATCCTCACTCATTGAGTTACAATTTGGAGTACCCCGACGTTGATTACGAGTAGAATGTCTTAAGAAGGCAGCCCTACAGCCTCAGCAAATTTTTGCGGGGGGGGGGGGGGCGGACACAGCTGAAGGACAGCGAGACTTGACTGACAGCTTTAAGTGGGACAGTCACTATTAGATGCAGGGTAATTGTACAGCTACTGGTTGAATAATCTAATCAAAACATCAATGGAATATCCAAAGACTTATATCTTGGCCTTGTCCTATAGAACCCGTTGCACAAGTGTTGGAATATCTCCGCAACAGGTGACAGAAATCTCACCATGGCGTCTTGGGAGACTGGGAAACCAACTGGGCCCAATTTCGTTGAGCTGCTTCAGCAGAAAATTTTGCTTACAAATCTTCAGCTCAGCAAAAATAAGCAGGATGCCATTCACCTAATGTACATGTGACATATGGTATTGTGGCTGGTAACCTTATTCTGGTAAGCATAATTTTGTTGATGCTTAGCTACATTTTGTGCTTAAGCGGCTTTATGAAATTCGGCCCTGGTTTGTATCTTGAGCTGGTGTAAAGAATCCTTGATGTATATTAGAATTATTGAAGTGTTGTAAATAAGTGTACATAACATTATTGAATTTGTGTGGACACTCAAGTATGAGTTATAGTAAAACAAATTATAACACGGTTTATTTTGGGTGTTTCCGTCGGTATAGGAAGTTGACAAACTTGCCTCGGGAACTAGTTTGTCAACTTCCAATACCTTGGGAAGCTAATATCGACTGTTCACCCTCAAACCATGTTATATTTGTATATTATACATCAGGCAAAACATTTGTCCTTACCTCTTTGGATGTTAGTTATTTGTAAAACAAAACAAGGGCTGAACTTGTTAAATAGAGAATGACTGTGTGAATACTTGTATTATTTTTTTACACAAATGTGTATTTGTGGGGTGTCCACTAGTAAGCTTAGAATTTTACATGCAGGATCATCCCACACCGGTGATGAAGCAACTGGGAAAAATGGCGGAAGATTTGGAATCCTTCTTGATCCCTTGCACTGACATCACACATCGCTACTACTGTCTGCCCATTGTCTTCAATTTTGGGAGTCCAATTGCATGTAAAGATGTGGTGTGCATCTAACTGCGCACGCATTAGCCTAAAATCAGATAAAATCACAAGGTGTAGCCTTGCGTTTTTGTTGAAAAATGGGCTGAAATCGGATAAAATCACAAGGTGTAAGCCTTACATTTTTGTTGAAATAGGGCTGAAATCGGATAAAATCACAAGGTGTAAGCCTTACATTTTTGTAGAAATTGGGCTGAAATCAGATAAAATCACAAGGTGTAAGCCTTGGTACTTTTTTAGAAATTGGGCTGAAATCGGATAAAATCACAAGGTGTAAGCCTTACATTTTTATAGAAATTGGACTGAAATTGAATAAAATTACAAGGTGTAAGCCTTACATTTTTGTCGAAATTGGGCTGAAATCGGATAAAATCACAAGGTGTAAGCCTTACATTTTTGTCGAAATTGGGCTGAAATCGGATAAAATCACAAGGTGTAAGCCTTACATTTTTGTAGAAATTGGGCTGAAATCAGATAAAATCACAAGGTGTAAGCCTTACATTTTTGTTGAATTTAGGCAGAAATCGGATTAAATCACAAGGTGTAAGCCTTACATTTTTGTTATATTTAGGCAGAAATCAGATAAAATCACAAGGTGTAAGCCTTACATTTTTGTTGAATTTAGGCAGAAATCAGATAAAATCACAAGGTGTAAGCCTTACATTTTTGTAGAAATTGGGCTGAAATCGGATAAAATCACAAGGTGTAAGCCTTACATTTTTGTCGAAATTGGGCTGAAATCGGATAAAATCACAAGGTGTAAGCCTTACATTTTTGTCGAAATTGGGCTGAAATCGGATAAAATCACAAGGTGTAAGCCTTACATTTTTGTCGAAATTGGGCAGAAATCAAATAAATCACAAGGTGTAAGCCTTACATTTTTGTCGAAATTAGGCTGAAATCGGATAAAATCACAAGGTGTAAGCCTTACATTTTTGTCGAAATTGGGCAGAAATCAGATAAATCACAAGGTGTAAGCCTTACATTTTTGTCGAAATTGGGCTGAAATCGGATAAAATTACAAGGGGTAAGCCTTACATTTTTGTCGAAATTAGGCTGAAATCAGATAAAATCACAAGGTGTAAGCCTTACACTTTTTGTAGAAATTGGGCAGAAATCGGATAAAATCACAAGGTGTAAGCCTTACACTTTTGTAGAAATTGGGCAGAAATCGGATAAAATCACAAGGTGTAAGCCTTACATTTTTGTCGAAATTGGGCTGAAATCAGATTAAATCACAAGGTGTAAGCCTTACATTTTTGTTGAATTTAGGCAGAAATCGGATTAAATCACAAGGTGTAAGCCTTACATTTTTGTAGAAATTGGGCAGAAATCGGATTAAATCACAAGGGGTAAGCCTTACATTTTTGTTGAATTTAGGCAGAAATCAGATAAAATCACAAGGTGTAAGCCTTACATTTTTGTTGAATTTAGGCAGAAATCGGATTAAATCACAAGGGGTAAGCCTTACATTTTTGTTGAATTTAGGCAGAAATCGGATAAAATCACAAGGTGTAAGCCTTACATTTTTGTCGAAATTGGGCTGAAATCGGATTAAATCACAAGGGGTAAGCCTTACATTTTTGTTGAAATTAGGCTGAAATCAGATAAAATCACAAGGTGTAAGCCTTACACTTTTTGTAGAAATTGGGCTAAAATCGGATAAAATTACAAGGGGTAAGCCTTACATTTTTGTCGAAATTGGGCTGAAATCGGATAAAATCACAAGGTGTAAGTAAGCCTTACATTTTTGTCAAAATTGGGCTGAAATCGGATAAAATTACAAGGGGTAAGCCTTACATTTTTGTTGAATTTAGGCAGAAATCAGATAAAATCACAAGGTGTAAGCCTTACATTTTTGTTGAATTTAGGCAGAAATCGGATAAAATCACAAGGTGTAAGCCTTACATTTTTGTTGAAATTGGGCTGAAATCAGATAAAATCACAAGGTGTAAGCCTTACATTTTTGTCGAAATTGGGCTGAAATCGGATTAAATCACAAGGGGTAAGCCTTACATTTTTGTTGAAATTAGGCTGAAATCAGATAAAATCACAAGGTGTAAGCCTTACACTTTTGTAGAAATTGGGCTGAAATCGGATTAAATCACAAGGTGTAAGCCTTACATTTTTGTAGAAATTGGGCAGAAATCGGATAAAATTACAAGGTGTAAGCCTTACATTTTTGTTGAAATTGGGCTGAAATTGAATAAAATCACAAGGTGTAAGCCTTACATTTTTGTTGAAATTGGGCTGAAATTGAATAAAATCACAAGGTGTAAGCCTTACATTTTTGTCGAAATTGGGCTGAAATCGGATAAAATCACAAGGTGTAAGCCTTACATTTTTGTTGAAATTGGGCTGAAATCGGATAAAATTACAAGGTGTAAGCCTTACATTTTTGTTGAAATTGGGCTGAAATTGAATAAAATCACAAGGTGTAAGCCTTACATTTTTGTCGAAATTGGGCTGAAATCGGATAAAATTACAAGGGGTAAGCCTTACATTTTTGTTGAAATTAGGCTGAAATCAGATAAAATCACAAGGGGTAAGCCTTACATTTTTGTAGAAATTGGGCTGAAATCGGATAAAATCACAAGGTGTAAGTAAGCCTTACATTTTTGTCAAAATTGGGCTGAAATCGGATAAAATTACAAGGGGTAAGCCTTACATTTTTGTTGAAATAAGGCTGAAATCGGATAAAATCACAAGGTGTAAGCCTTGCATTTTTGTCAAAAATGGGCTGAAATCGGATAAAATCACTGGTGTAAGCCTTACATTTTTGTTGAATTTAGGCAGAAATCGGATTAAATCACAAGGTGTAAGCCTTACATTTTTGTAGAAATTGGGCAGAAATCGGATTAAATCACAAGGGGTAAGCCTTACATTTTTGTTGAATTTAGGCAGAAATCAGATAAAATCACAAGGTGTAAGCCTTACATTTTTGTTGAATTTAGGCAGAAATCGGATTAAATCACAAGGGGTAAGCCTTACATTTTTGTTGAATTTAGGCAGAAATCGGATAAAATCACAAGGTGTAAGCCTTACATTTTTGTCGAAATTGGGCTGAAATCGGATTAAATCACAAGGGGTAAGCCTTACATTTTTGTTGAAATTGGGCTGAAATCGGATAAAATCACAAGGTGTAAGCCTTACATTTTTGTTGAAATTGGGCTGAAATCAGATAAAATCACAAGGTGTAAGTAAGCCTTACATTTTTGTCAAAATTGGGCTGAAATCGGATAAAATCACAAGGTGTAAGCCTTACATTTTTGTTGAAATTGGGCTGAAATCGGATAAAATCACAAGGTGTAAGCCTTACATTTTTGTTGAAATTGGGCTGAAATCAGATAAAATCACAAGGTGTAAGCCTTACATTTTTGTCGAAATTGGGCAGAAATCGGATAAAATCACAAGGTGTAAGCCTTACACTTTTGTAGAAATTGGGCAGAAATCGGATAAAATCACAAGGTGTAAGCCTTACATTTTTGTCGAAATTGGGCTGAAATCGGATAAAATTACAAGGGGTAAGCCTTACACTTTTGTAGAAATTGGGCTGAAATCGGATAAAATCACAAGGTGTAAGCCTTACATTTTTGTTGAAATTGGGCTGAAATCGGATAAAATCACAAGGTGTAAGTAAGCCTTACATTTTTGTCAAAATTGGGCTGAAATCGGATAAAATTACAAGGGGTAAGCCTTACACTTTTGTAGAAATTGGGCAGAAATCGGATAAAATCACAAGGTGTAAGCCTTACATTTTTGTCGAAATTGGGCTGAAATCGGATAAAATCACAAGGTGTAAGCCTTACATTTTTGTCGAAATTGGGCTGAAATCGGATAAAATCACAAGGTGTAAGTAAGCCTTACATTTTTGTCAAAATTGGGCTGAAATCGGATAAAATTACAAGGGGTAAGCCTTACACTTTTGTAGAAATTGGGCTGAAATCGGATAAAATCACAAGGTGTAAGCCTTACATTTTTGTTGAAATTGGGCTGAAATCGGATAAAATCACAAGGTGTAAGTAAGCCTTACATTTTTGTCAAAATTGGGCTGAAATCGGATAAAATTACAAGGGGTAAGCCTTACACTTTTGTAGAAATTAGGCTGAAATCAGATAAAATCACAAGGTGTAAGCCTTACATTTTTGTTGAAATTGGGCTGAAATCGGATAAAATCACAAGGTGTAAGTAAGCCTTACATTTTTGTCAAAATTGGGCTGAAATCGGATAAAATTACAAGGGGTAAGCCTTACACTTTTGTAGAAATTGGGCTGAAATCGGATAAAATCACAAGGTGTAAGCCTTACATTTTTGTCAAAATTGGGCTGAAATCGGATAAAATTACAAGGGGTAAGCCTTACACTTTTGTAGAAATTAGGCTGAAATCAGATAAAATCACAAGGTGTAAGCCTTACATTTTTGTTGAAATTGGGCTGAAATCGGATAAAATCACAAGGTGTAAGTAAGCCTTACATTTTTGTCAAAATTGGGCTGAAATCGGATAAAATTACAAGGGGTAAGCCTTACACTTTTGTAGAAATTGGGCTGAAATCGGATAAAATCACAAGGTGTAAGCCTTGCATTTTTGTCGAAATTGTGCTGAAATCAGATAAATTCACAAGGTTTAAGTCTTGCATTTTGTTCGAAAATGGGCAGAAATCGTATAAAATTAGAAGGGGTTAAGCCTTATATTTTTGTCGAAATCGGATAAAATCACAAGGGGTAAGCCTTGCATTTTTGTTGAGAAATGGGCTGAAATCAGATAGATTCACAAGGTGTAAGCCTTGCATTTTTACCAAATATGGGCTAAAGTCGGATACAATCACAAGGGAGTAAGCTAAAATCAAATAAAGTTACAGGAGTTTTAAAACATAAGGGTCTAACCATTAAAATAAGTAGGAAGAAAGTCGCGCCTGTTTAACTGGATCACTTTTAGCACCCTGACTTGTAGCTTACACAGTTAATTTGGACAACCTTTTTAACCCAAAAGTGGGAATTCCCTTGTAAAAGAAAATGGACACCAATAAAATAGCACGATTTCAGGATTTGTTTCTTATTGCTACTACAGCTTTAACTTCAGAACTGATTGATAATAATTTTCAAAATGATCACAAAAATATTTCCAGATGTCATTATAAATAAGTGAAATCAGGTAAGAAATACACATAATTCATTTACTTGGGTGTATTATCAACAATATAACAAGGGGGAGGGGAGTGAAATAAATGATAAGTGACAACACATGCCAAAATCAGGAACTTCTTAAAAAAAGAGGCAATAAAAATGAAGACAATCGGAACTTAAGCCTAAATATCGATGTGATGTGATGTCTTAAACATTCTATGTTAGAATACTTTTATTTTAGGCCCTAATTAGGTGTTATTTGAAAGTTCTTCTCATCTTTTTGACGAGAAAATAAAGCCAAATGTTGAGTTTTGGCAGGAAGTGCCTGGTTTTGGAATGCAGCGTCACTAACAAAACTAGAGGAAAATTGTAATAGTTTAAAGGTTTTATACAGGATTGGTAGAGCTGACAAAATAGTTGCAGACAGTGTTCATGTTTTGTGTTATCAACCATTATACATGAAATAATAAGCCTGCGGAAATTTGGGCTTGATCCATTGTGCGAGTCAGGAGAAAATAATGAAAAACCATGCAAAATTTTCAGCATGTAAACACATTGTCCTTAATTTTGGTTGTTACAACTGAAATCAGCTGTTATTTTAGCTTTTCAAATACAGTTTTCTTGAATACGACTTCAATTCAGAGGGAAATATTTCACAGAAAAAGTGGTTCTAGTATGAACTTCATAATCAGGCCGTGTCCGAATTGGCGGCTACAGCTACGGCTACGGCTAAATTTCCACGTCATCATGCGTTGAAGAATAGGACGTCCTTAACAACGCCCTTAGCAACAGCCGTAGCCGCAGCTGTAGTCGCCAATTCGGATGCGGCCTCAGTAAGCTTTCCGACTAAAATTCAAAATTGATTTTTTTTTTGTCCTTACCATCCTGTATGATACCTTTAAGTAAAAAAAGCACAAACATTTTGTTTCAAATGTGCAATCAAACAAAAATTTACCAGTATTGAGTAAAAACGATAGTTCTCATTTTCTGAGAAACTTGGAAACAAAAGAATTCTTAGCAAGAGGGATATAGACTTATTTGGTGTTAAGATTTTGCCTAGAAACTCTACAGAATTGGGGTCTAGATCTGTGTGGATTTTAAAAGCTTTAACTTAATATTAGCATTACCAAATGAAAAGCAATACTAATTGGCCAATAGTGTAAACCACAGGAGGGCAAAATAAAGAAATAATATAGAAACAAGTGGAAGGAACGCCAGTGACACAAATTTCTTCAGATTAATAGCTTTTCTGGAAGGCAATTTTTCAAGTTTAACCCCCACCCCAAACAGCGTCATCTTGTGGTTGAACACTGAACAGAGTCTATTCTATTGAAGTCTGTTAAACAGAGATTTAATAACGGTTGAATAAAGCCCTCATTTCTGAATAAAAAGTGGTGATTGTCCAAATTGTTTCATATTATCAAGTTTATCTTCACAATCCTGAAATTTCAAAGGCAAAGCCTTCGTCACTTTTGGTGTCCTTAAAAAACAGTAACAAAAATACCTTCAACTTTAGGAGCACAGTAGTAGACAATGTAACCTTTGTTCACAAAAAGGATGACCTTGTACATTCCAGGGCCTTTCTGGCAGGCAAGATACTACACTGGGCATAAGGGGAATTTTTACATTTGTTGTCATAACCTCCACATAAATTCAAGATTTATAAAAGTAACAGCTGAACAAGTTTTGGGATGTGCCGCCTTCATAATAAAAGTTGATAAAAATCAAACGGAGCAATCACAATGAAATGCCAGATTTTATGTTTGGTTCCGTTGGGCTGAGTACCAATCGTGCCCCAAGGAAGTCCAGGCTATTTTGCGAACTTGTGATGTCACAGGTTACATGATCAATACTGCTGCGCAGATAAATTTCCAGGCCTGTTTTTTTTTACAGTTTATTTTTTCAAATAAAGTCACATAATTTCACTCTTAGTTAGCACCTATACAAAATTTCATCACACAACAGCATACATTTCTAGAAGCATGCAATTTACTGTGCAATGACTGCAAGACGGAGGCTTCCACTAATTTATAACTTCACTGCGTTACAAGTAACCATTAAACATCGGCAAAAGCAAAATTCATGCCAAGAAATACCATAAATTCTGTGCATTATTTTAACACACCATGCAGAACTTTGTTTCACAAACTAAATTATCTACAAACATTACATATTTCTACATATCATCTCTATAAATTTCTTTGCATTTTTTGTTTTATCTCAGAAAATCTACAACCTTTTTTTGTTAAACATGGATCGATCATCTACAATACAAATATACAAATCTAGTTTAGGCCCAACTGCCGCTGCACATTATACCCTCCTTTTTTTTATAGCAAATTCTTGACGGCGTTCACTTTTTGCATTTTAAGACCAGCTTAAATTCACAAATTTTACATCGCCTTGACATTACACACACTGGGAATGGTCTACAAATATTTCACTCATTTTTCGGTTGCAATCTTTTATCAAAATAAATGCCAATTTTTAGATCAACTCTTTCTGATTGCTTATCAATTTATCAACGCTTTGAAAAAACTCAATAAAAAAAGAAGTTAAAAAATGCAACAAATGTCCTCAAAGGAATTTCTATCGCATTTTCAAACGCAAGGTGTGTACATTTCATTTTCATAATTTCAAGAAATACCGACGTAATCTGTGAGCATTTAAGAACAAAAAGGTACTCAGTTATTCTTTCAGGATTAAATTAATGCGAATAATTTCTCCCGTCATTCAACGACAGAATTCATTTAAATTCTGAAAAAAAGAACGGCATTTCAGATCCAATCATTTTCTGGGGGGGGGGGCAACTACAATTTGCCAAATTTCCTTTTTTTTAGAAAAAAAAATCTTAACACCAGGGGTCAGGTCGTATTTCAAAAATATGTAATTTCACACACAAAAATTATTCCGAGAAATAAAATTTCTATTTCCTGTAGTTATTGTAACTCAACTTACCTACAAGTGCCCCCAAAAGTATTTTGCAAAGTGAGAAACAATCGCAGAGAATTTCTGGAAACCCATCTTCAAAAAAAAAGGCCTTGTATGCAAATTTATTTTTATTTATTTATGCCAAGACGTTTCCCATGGCAATGAGTCCTCATCAGCTGATTACATTTCATGACCAGCTTGCTTGCTCCGTAGTTAATATACTCCCATTGTCGACCTTGGAATTGTTTCTTCTATGTAAATGATTACAATCAACCGAGAAGGGGGGAGGGGTTCATGGAAACTGACTGAAATCAAAGGGACTGATACATAAATAGTCCAGGGATTGCAGCATATATTTACAGTTTGTAATATTACAAATCAAACTGTAGTGCTTTGTACTAAATACAACATTTCGTTTCTTTGTCACAGCAAACTCATCTTCGTTTACATAATTATTCGCACTGTGCAGAAAATAGAGACAAAAAAGTAATATACATAGGAGATGACACTAACAGAATCACACAAACACATCTATGTACATAACTGAATATACATGTAGTACTCATCGACGAATCAGCCTTCCCTGACCTCTGAACTCGACCTCATGAATATGCATGAGGACAGCTTATATTTCATATAAATGTACATGTACAGTATCAAGGTTATATGAAAGTCCATGCAAAACAGCACACTGGTTGTCTCCTAAGCGTACATGTGTAGTGTCGTCTGGAACCAGCGTCTTATACACAAACAAAGAAGGGATTTCTTTTGCATCAGCAGGCTATGTACCTAAAGGTACATTTACAGTCACCTAGACCCATTGTTGAACCTTGTGGTGTAGTCTCTTATACCATTACCAGCAGCTGTTGAATTTAAGGGAGTAGTCTCTTTCACCAGCAGTCTCTATAAATAAACTTTGTTCATCTTTTGTCCCAATGAAGGACGTGAGTTTAACTGCTTGAGTACACATTACCCACAAGGCATACAGAGAGCCTTGAGTGGCGACTACTCATAAGTTCTCTACCTACACCATCTGCAAATGCTGATGACAGGAAGGATTTCTCATGCAGCTATTCTCTGCTTAAATAAGGGTTTCTCTTCTGGGCGACAAATTTGAGATCCCAAGAAACTCCACCCCGGAGTTACTGTCTTCAGCATCCCCATCATCCGGTCTGTACTCCTCCAGCGGAGACCACTGGCCGACCTTCTGGGAGTCACTATTCATCCTAGCTACTCTTTTCTTTGAAACATTAGGGGATCTTGGAAGATCGGGCAAGCTGCTTTTCTTGGTCACGTTGGGGTGTTGTCCACTGTCATCAGACTCCGCGTTCAGCAGGTCTGGCAGGCTGCGGAAAGTCCCACTTTTCGGTTGCTGCTTAGCTGGTGGCGGCGGGGGCTGCTTATAAACCGGGGGCTCGGTCGGTGACTGGAGGAGGGGTCGGATCTCATTGGGACTTGCTGGCGTATCGCTGAAATTGAGGTTCCGTCTTGGAAGGGGAGTTGGGGTGCTCTGCTGGCTGTCAGAGCTGTTGGCTGCCTGGGCTATCTCAATATGTCCGTCCTCCATTTCCAAGCCGATACCTTCATCAGACAAGCGCGGGTTGGCCTCTTTGTTTACCGGGGTGAACTTCACTGGTACGTACTCTCCTGTAATGCAAAACAAAAATATTGGATCACCAACATCAGAGGGCCAAATTTCAAAGTGCTTCTTTGTAAATAATTAGTTTAGAAGTTGAAATCATCTGCCCTGCAAAGTTTACCTGCACCATCAGGAAACAATGTCAGGCTTGATACTTTACAGGGGCAACCTCCGTACCCCTGGTCAATGCCTTGGTGCCCTTTGAAAAGTTTCAATACAATTTTCATGTACCTCATAGAGATGCTCTTTTCTAAGGGAAAATCGCCTTGCCCTTACCACAAAGAAGTATCAGGCCTGAAATACAACAATGAGATGACTCTAATGCTAACTGACTAGAGCCTAGAATAAATAAGTTTGCTTAGCAAGTTTCTGTATGTCACAGCTCTTTGAAATTGACCACCGAACATACCCATCTCCCAGGTTTCTGACAAAGGCCTGTGGTGACCCACCAGCCAAGGTCTAACCCACAGGCTAGTGATGGCCCTTAAAAACCAGAGCTCAATTTTATGAAGCTGTTAAGCAGAAAAAAAATTACACAGCAAATTTCTCTGTTCGGTAAAATGTAAATGCTGGTTAACAACCTGTTTCTGCTGAACAAGATTTGTCAGTGTTTAGTAAATTTTGTGTGCTTACTGACTCTATGAAATTGGGCCTGGGAATACTGACCATCAGCCAATGCATGCAATGGTGACCAACTGACCAGGGCAGTTTCATAACGCTGCTTCAGCACAAAAAGTAGCTAAGCACAACAACATTATGATTACCAGAATAAGGTTACCAGCCAATTTACCATGTCACAAGTACAATCTATGACTGGTATCCTGCTCATTTCTGCTAAGCAGAAATTTGTTGAGCAATATTTTCTGCTGAAGGAGCTCTATGAAATTGGGCCTAGTCTAGGACACCTAGCACTGGACCACTGGCCAGTCTCTGATTCATGGGGCCAGTAGTGCCTCAAAGCCAGGGACCCCACTGAAGCCAGGGAACAAGAATGACCCCAATCTGTGTAAAGGTGTTCCTTCGTGAGATCAATGCTAAACAATTGACCGAAAAAACACTTAACATTAATACCAACTATTGAGTCAAAATGAGCATAATGCAAGGTGCCTCCCATGGATCATGCAGTCAGTGCAACCAAGGAGTCTTGGTTTTGACCATACACATTTTCAACAACGCTTGCTTGGTTAAGCATTTCAACAAGATAACTGGTAGTCTTCATGACTTTGTTGCCACCACCTTAATTCGGATGTGATGAAAAACCCTTCCCCTCACCCCCCCCCCCAAGTGTCTTTGGCTTAGACCCTCATTGATCCTCAAAAATACTCCACTCTATGATAACTCAACACCGACTGTTTGGAGTTAGGCACCTTCTCAAAACTATTCCAGGAAGAACTTGTGAATAGACTTCTCCAAAAATTGATTCCCCAACATGCAAGATATCCCTGAGCAGTCCAATTATATTGGGGATAAGTTTGCAGAAAAAAGTATTGCAACAAGACCAGGCAATTTTGCTTCCAAGATTACTAAACCACAGACATTGAGATTCTTATCTACTTGAAACTAGGAAGTGGTCCAGGTTCAGTACTTTCGTTGATGTTGTCCCAGAAGTAATAAGACTAAAAAGTGAGTTTGAGCAATAATAAGTCAGGTAGTCACAAGACGTAAACATTGCCAAGGACTATGAGATCTTATCCGTTGGCCAAGCCACAACAAACTTGGGGATAGAATGGGCTCTGTACTAGGCAAACATCTAACTATAAAAAAAAGAATTCATCCTCAACTTATCCTCAACGATTAACCCTTTGCGGATAAACTTTCCCTACAACTTATCCTGGAATAGTTTTGAGAAGGTACCTTTGATAAGAATGATAGAACCTCTCAGTGATAAGCAGTTATTATTTGGGCCTACAGTCCCAAATCCTCAAAAATCCGACAACTTCCTGAGCAGGATTTTAGAGGATTTGGCAGGGTTAAGGAATAACACTTACTAACCAACACTGGTACTAAAGTATTCCATAAAGTATGTAAAATGTTAGTACAAATTTGATGTATTTTGTTAAAATTTAGTACAAAGAGTTAAACTTAATGATAAAAAGACAACTTGGCTAAATTAAAAGTTATATGAAGCATCTTAAGATTAGACAAAATTGACCATGTTTGACTGAACGTTGTTTTTCCACCCTCCTTAGTTTTGAGACCAGGGAGTGGAGGGTGGGGGTTGGAGGGGGGGGGGGGATAATTTTCACATTCGCTTGGAACATAAATTATTTTTGCTTAGAAAAAACAGGTTCACCAGCCTAGATTTTTTACCATGTAGTTTTTGGCTGGTCCCGATATTATTTTTCGCTTAGCAAATAAAGTTCCTGCTAAAGACTTAAAAATGGGCTTTTGCATCCGTGGAAACTTGTTAAAAACATTTTATATTAGCCTTTGAGAAAGACTTTGCTCGGGTCGAAACATGTGTCATTTTACCACAGGTCATTTTGGTTGGTAACCAGTTTGCAACAGCACGCCTGATACCTTGCTCATGTAAGGGCAAGTCACTTTTTTCTTCAGGAAATGCCACCTCTACGAATGAGGAAAGTTTAAATTTCTACGGGAAACATTTCAAAGGGGACCAAGGCAATGGGGCTGATTTCACAATCTTAACTGTGTATCAATCTGAATTGCTAAGCAAAGTGTGATGTCACAATACAAATCACTATGGCAATGCTGATAACTCATCTTAAGATGAATCTTAGTGCTTTGTGAAATCGGCCCCAGGGGCACGGAGGCGATTGCCTCAAATGCCTCTGTGCAGTATCAGGCCAGCAACAGCGAATTCATTTTTGTTTCATTTGAAACTTCATGGAGTAAGACTTTCATCTGAAAACGTCACTTAAAGGTACTGAACACGTTTGGTAATTGTCAAAGACCAGTGTTCTCACTTGGTGCATCCCAACAAATGCATAAAATAACAAGCCTGTGAAAATTTGGGCTCAATTGGTCATCAAAGTTGCAAGAAAAGGATGAAAGAAAAAACACCCTTGTTGTACAAATTTGTGTGCTTTCAGATAGGAATAAAAACTTCTTGCAAGAAGTTTTTATTATTTTAGTGAGAAATTACCACTTTCTCAAAAACTACGTTACTTCAGAGGGAATCGTTTCCTACAATGTTTTATACTATCAACAGCTCTCCGTTGCTCGTTACCAAGTAAGTTTTTATGCTAATACTTGTTTTGAGTAATTACCAAACGTGTACGATACCTTTAAAAGACACTTTGGGATGAGTTAAGCAGTTAATGCATGGGGGTAAATTGAACTGTTTAGTTTAATTCACAACTAGCCTGAAACTGTGAACAAAGGTGTGTTTGATCAGAAGTATAACCGTCGAATGGAGATCACTCTGTATGTGGGTTAAGTGCTAGAAAAAGGTACAAACTCTAAGGATAGAAATTAGATAAAAATTAGTTAGGGAAGCCGTTAATAACATGCACAGCTTGGTACAACAACCAAAAAGGTCTCCTTAGCTGGCGGTTCACAAACAAACGTAAAAAGCTATCTTCACTGGATCATCAAAAACTATTAAATCTCAATGAGACAAGCAGAAGAAAGGAAAACAATTCAGTTGAAAGTCAACCTATCACCAGATCAGTTGAAAACAAAAACAAAACAGAGGATGTAAGACAAAACTAAAACATCCTGGAAGTCAAACTATAAAGTGCCAACAACTTTCATTCCCCCCCCAAACCCCCCCCCCCCCCTAAGCCTTTCAGTGAAACATGCAGCAGCCATTAATCCCACAATGCATCTCCAGCCGGGTAGCCTGCTCCACAAGATCAAAGGTTAAATAAAAAAAAAGGTGAAAGTTCATCTCCAGGAAGAAACCTGTGTCTTGGTGAACTGATAAATGAAGTGATCATGCAAATGCATTAAAAGAAGAATATGCTTGGAATGTTCGTTTTAGTTGTTGAACGTTAAGAGAAGACGTGAGATCATTGCGTTTAAAAAAAATATTACTTCTCGATTGAAGTTGGTTCCTCACTAGAGGGGGCCGGCGCCCAACACCTAGACGGACGATGCGTACTGCACAGCACTGGGTCTGATACATGAACCTGATGAAGCAGACATAGAAGGGACGTAGGAAGGTAGGGTAGGAGCAAAGGAATGCAGGACGGTTACATCAGAGACGTCAGGAAATGTAAACAAAAAACTTCAGCAGTGTTGGGTAGAGGGGGTGGGGAGAGTGGAGATTGGGGTGGTAAGGGCCCAATTTCATAGAGCAAATATTGCTTAACAGGTGTTTGCTAAGCAAATATGAGCAGGATACCAGTCACAGACTGTACTTGTGGAATGTTATTTTGGCTGGTTATCTTTAATTCTGGTAAGCATAATTATGTTGTGCTTAGCTATGTGGATTGGGTTTTTAGTCCCTATCTGATTGTGTGGGTTTTCCTTGGAATAATTCTCTGTGGGTTTTCTTCCCACATCTAAAACTGGATCTTTCTTCATTGTCTTCTCTCCAGGGTTCTCCAAGAATTAATCAATACAAAATATAAATAAATCAAAAACAATTTTGTTTATTTTAACGTGTATTTTTTTTCTTCCAGGTTGCATTTTGTTTTGCGAAAGATTTCTATGCTCAGTTGTTATGTTTTGTTTTCCATTTTCCTTCAGATAGGTCTCAATCCAAACTCCATTATGTAATTGGCAGACAATTTATTTTTTGTTGATCACTGGGTTTTGTTTTGCTGGATAGCATCATTAAGCCAAGACTTCCGAGGGAGGAAGACGACAGAGGGAGAGGGGGTCGTTACCTGTCGTTTCCTAATAAAGGGCACCAGAGTTCTCCCCTGGTTTTTTCAAAACTGTGGGGCATTTTGGATCCAAATTTTTGGAAGTTTGGCCGAAGCACGCTAAATTGAAACAATGACTTTGAAATGTTCTCTATTTGGTGTTTATCTTAGTTTTAAAAGCCCTACTGTGCAATCTGGAGAATTCTATGTGGTTTTCTCTTGATAATTTTGGTGAAAAAAACCCCTGTATCAGCCGAAATTTGTGTGTATCGGCATGCAAATCACGTGAATCGGCACGATACGCTAGCTTGTGCATGGGGAGAACCCTGGGTACCTGATTTTTTAGTCATCCGGCATCTGCCCCACACCCCCCTCCCCTCCACCAAAAAGGAAATTGCTACTAATCTAAAGCAAAAGAAACAAGGCCAGCAGAGCAAAAAATCAAGGAGAGGGTAGGGTTCAATTTCATAGAGCTGCTTAAGCACGAAAAGTACAGCAAAATCAGCTTACCAGATTAAGGTTACCAGCCAAAATATCATTGTCACATGTACAATCTCTGACTGGTATCCTGCTCATTTTTGCTTAGCAGAAAATTGGTAAGCAATATTTCCTGCTTAATCAGCTCTATGAAATTGGGTCCAGGTATTTTGTCTACAACTACACCATCCCTTGCAGCAGTAATTACAAGTCCAGTTACGCAAAGAATAACGTTCTGAACTATCTGCACGTTATACAACGTTTTCCATCTACATGATGTATTAAACAACAGGGTACAGTGGAATGCCAAAAATGTTTCGCTGGGTATTTGAGATTTGTTTTTTAATAATAAGGCACCTTCTCAAAACTATTCCAGGATAACCTACGGAAAGACTTCTCCGCGGTTGATTTCCCAACATGCAAGATATCCCCAAGCAGTACAATCGTATTGTGGATAAGTTTGAGGGAAAAGTATTTCAACGATTAGTAAAACAAAGACCTTGAGATTCTTGTCTACTGGAAACCATCAGGTAGTCCAGGTCAGGCACTTTCATTGACTTGAATTTGATTTTGAACTTTATTAAAATTGACACACTTCGTGACCCGAAGGTCAAATTACAGAGTCATTACAATAGTTAAAAATAGATAGATAATTGGCAGAATTAATAAGACCAAAAGAGTGTCCTTGATCAATAAATCAGGCAGGTCACAAGACGTACAAATTGCCGAGGGCTATGAGATCTTATAGCCCTTGCCAAACCACTGACTGCTCAGTGGAGAGTCTGTCAACATACCTGCCGATAAAATGGGCTTTGTACTGGGCAAACATCTAACTATGAACAAAATCCATCCTCGACTTATATCCTCAATAAATAATTTACCCTTTGTGGTTATAGTTTTCCCGCAACTTATCCTGAACAAGTTTTGAGAAGGTGTCTAAAGCGAGCATGCAATCATAGCATCAAGTTTTCCAATCGCTTAACGAATCAGTACAAGTAACTCAAGATCATCTAAGGTCTATCACATGGTTTTGGTCTGACTTGATTGTGACAGTTCTCACATTACAGTCACCACAGACGCCAGAAGTCTGCTTTTCTAAATGTTTTCTTGTGACTTAAAGGGAAAGTATATCTATGGTTTTTGGAACCGTTTGATTGTTTTAATCATATATAAATGTAGATATATATACTAAAACTAACATGTGAAAATTTCATATCAAAAGGTGCTCACGTTTTTAAGATATTGCCGAAAATCCAGAGCAAATATGTCCACACAGGAAGAATAATCCGTAATTGGAATACACAATCTGACAGTAATGTTTCTCAGATTCAAATTTAGGGGGATAAAAACTTTGAAGTGAAATGATTCTCAAAATGCATTATACTATCGAAAGCTACTGTACTTCTAACCAAGAAGGTTTTTATTGCCATTAATTTTAAGACTGATTACCAAACGTATACCTTCCCTCTAAAGGGTGTGCACAACATTCGTAAGATTGAACAAACTAATTTATGGTACGGGATTTCGGTGGAAAACTTAAGATTCCTAAATGATGTTCATAGCCTTGCATGGTGTCGATAATAGGAGGTGACTATTACTAGTCAACCTGCGGGTAAAAAAATGTGTAAGGCTATTTAGGGAGGAGTGTCGGCTCTGAAAAAGAGCCGACGTGGTCACAACGTTTCAAAACAGTATTCCAGGGAATGGATAAACCAAGATTGGACCAACCCTATGACCATGACAGCTACCTCTAAGTGACTCAAACTAACCTGAGTTTCTACCATTGGATGAGGTGGAGAGTTTACGATGACCCTGATCAACGCTGCAGGAGCCTGTAGTGTTACTCAACCTCTTCTCTTCCTGGCTCCAGATGCGTCGTTTCTAAACGAGAAAAACAATCAAGCCAGATTGTCAGCTTTAAATTTGATATACATTAAAGACTGCAACAGCCTATCGGGCAGGAGAGTAAACTGAGAGTAAAAGAGTAAAAAAAACAGAACTTTCTGTTAAGTGGCTATAAACTTATCTCTTCTCGAAAAGAGTTGAGGTTCTGGTATAGAAACACTAGGAACACTGTAGAGGTGTGACAAAAAAAGAAAATGACAGACAGAGTTTTCTTCTTTGTCGAAGCTCACTCATGCTTCTAATCAGAGCCACCACTTTTTTGATGAAGAGATTTATATCGATGTGTCATGGCTGAGAAGTCTAGAGCACCAGACTCAAGTTCTGGGCCCAATTTTATAGAGCTGCTTAAGCACAAAAACTAGCTAAGCACAACAAAAAAGGTTACTAGTTAAAATTTCATTTTACATGTAGTATCTGTGACTGGTATACTGCTTATTGATGCTTAGCAGAAATGTTTTAAAGGCACTGGACACGTTTGGTAATTGTCAAAGACCAGTATTCTCACTTGGTGTATCCAAACAGATGCATAAAATAACAAACCTGTGAAAAATTGGGCTCAATTGGTCATCGAAGTTGCAAGAAAATAATGAAAGAAAAAACTACCTTGTTGCACAAATTTGTGTGCTTTCAGATGCCTGAAAAAGACTTCAGGCCAGAAGTCTTTTCCAGATTCAAAAATTTCAGTGAGAAATTACCTTTTTTCTCAAAAACTACGTAACTTCAGAAGGAGTCATTTCTAACAATGTTTTATACTATCAACAGCTCTCCGCTGCTTGTTACCAAGTAAGTTTTTATGCTATTTTTTTGGGGAGTAATTACCAAACGTGTACAGTGCCTTTAAGCAATTTTTTCTGCTTAAGCAGCTCAATGAAATTGGGCCCTGGTGGCTAGTCATCCAGGTGTGGGTTCGAATCCCGGTCATGACACTTGTGTGTGAACTATAGTTGCACTTTTGGGCAAGCAGTTGCTGTTTTGATCAGTCACTGGATTGGAGCTTAATGGATCGGTGTCTTACATCATTCGTGAAAAAACCCAAAGCTCGGACACAATACAGTGTGCACTAACCCCTGATGAAGAACTTGACCGATGTTGGTTGGAACCAGTGAAGAATGTTGCTCCGTAGCGATCACGTATGCAGTCAGGCATCCATGTGCTGTTACGTATGTAACGTCGGTACTCCTTCACTACCTGTAATGCAAGGCCAGGAAAACAATATTTCTTAAAAACTAGAGGATTGGATTTAATTTATGGATTTAGTCTTTTACTTCTCTTGTCCTTCTTAATAATAACAATATTAATACAAGCATTTATAAAGCACCTTTTTCCAATGGTTGCAATGCGCTGAGGGCAGTAATTCCAGAGAAGAACATTGTAAAGAACAGGGACATTAAGATGAAAATAAGTAAGACTTGAGTTTACGTTTGAATTGAAGAATAGATTGTAAGTCTGAATGTTGAGAGGTAAAGAGTTCCAGCATCTGGGTCCAGCTACTGAGAAGGCCTTGTGACCTGCATGTTTGAATGTGTGATGTATTTTTAAGTAACGCTCTGAGCGGAGGCAACTTCGGTCGGGCATGCTGAAAACAAGTGAGTCTGTTATGTATTTTGGGTGTGTGTTCGAAAGTGCTTTGTACATATTCACAGCTGTTTTGTAGATAATGCGTTTTTGAATGGGTAACCAATGTAGTTGTTGAAGTAGCGGCGATGCGTATGAGTGTTTTGGTTGCATGTGTATGATACGAGCAGTGTGTGTTGAAGGTTTTGAAGTCGAGTGATGTCAGACTGTTTCATTCCATTGAAGAGAGAATTACAGTAGTCAGTAATGGTGCCAGGTTCCTACGCATGTTATGCACATCCTTAAATTCTATGGAAATTAACGGCTAGAGAGTTTGGCAAGCTCACCTTTTCGTTCATGAAGCAGTGGAATACGAAGATGAAGACTCCCTGGAATGCGTTAGCGATGGTGAAGATGTAAGCGAAGGCGAGCAGGCTCTCAGTAACGTAGAGGAGACCAAACGCCCAGGTGATACCAAGGAGACATAGTAAGACCAACGCTCCACGCACCCACGACCTGTCAACAACAAAATGAACCACTCTCTTATTACTGCTGCAGATGTGATCAACATATTATTTATATAGGATTTGAGGCATTGCATGGTGAGGTATCAATATATATTTGGTTTGCGTTAATACCATGTGTATATCTACTTGCTAGGTAGATTTTGTTCTTTGAGAACTTGTCTTGCTTTTTATTCTACTGCCGCAGAGTAGAATATTCGGAATTCGGGAGACTTCTCAGTTCTGAAAAGAACTGTCCTGCTTTTTAACTACTAACTGGGCGGAAGGTAGGAAATCGGGCGGGACTACAACTTTCGCTATGTGGATCGGGGGGACTTCTCGTTAATAACTACACTGCCACGGAGTTAGTTCTTAATAGGTCTCAACGTTTCGACTAGCTTGCTCTAGTCATCGTCAGGAGACATATTTATTGTTATTGTTATTTTCTTTTTCTTCAACTTGAGATGATATAATTTCCCCTCCCCACAGTAGTGTGGGGAAACGTCTACGAGTGATACTTACCCAAATAGCACAACTATTGCAAATTTTCATAGCCGAAAGGCAACGTTGCTACAAGTTTTACAACTATAGAGGGCGCCCCTCTCAGGCCTACCCATCATGCAATGCAGTGACTATGCTATGAGGTGATACAATGGTACCCACAACCATTCGGGATGCAAATACACAAGAAAAAAGAAGAGGACAACAAAAAACCCAAACCCACAAACAACAACAACAAAACATGGTTAGACTTCAAACGAGCAAACAATATTTACGCCCCCTTAACCTTGGACACTTGAAAGCAGCCTCGTTACCATAGGCAGCGCGCCGTATCGATACCTCTCATCACTAACCCCTGGAAGGGAAGCACAGAAAATCAATGCTGATTGGCTTAACAAAAGTGACTGCTCTGCGTGCATGCTTATTAAAAACATTTGAACGCTTGTAGGGCGCTTGTCGGGTGCTTAGTATGTTAAAAATGCACGTGTTTTGACGAAATACACTTCAAATTAATCACGTTTTTACGTGGTCACCCTAAACTGCATACAGTAAGACATATCATAAGTTCAAAAAGAATGAGAGGGGACCAGTTACTCTATGACTTGATGCGTCTTTTGTAACGCGCTCTGCGTACGTCTCTAACACAGAATGGATCAACCAAAGGACTAATTAAAATATCCAATATATTTCAAAGTCACACTTCCAGGGGTTATGACGCGCAAGGCATCCTGGGAAAGAAAAAAAATGGTGCGGCGAGATCGTACACCACTGGGAACGAGGTTGACTTGAAAGGGTCTGACCACCACACTCAAGAGTGCATCCCTTTGATGAGCTCACTTTTAAAAAGTAAACCTGAAATTTAAAGAAGGATGAAGAGGGGAAAGGAAAGAGATGGTTTGGAAACCTGAATGATTGGAGGAGAAGAATGTAAGAAGATGATGCATTGCTAGGTGATCAAGTTATCTACCTGAAGAGCCAACATAAATTAGGGGCCATATAGGGTCAAATTGGGTAATTAAAACAGGCAACATAGTGATAGACAAAATGTATATTGTGCAACCAAAGTGTTCCTTTTATAGCATACAGTGCAGTGCAGTTAATTACCTTCAAATTGCCTGTAAAAAAACTGCCCTGTTTGACATGGCCTTTAAACCTTGGGTCTTTTTCATTTCAAATTGTCCAGTTAAAACAAAAAAACAAAAACAAAACATGATCCACAGCTCTCCATAGTGTTTGCCCTGGCTGGTGAACTGAGCGAGGTGGTAAAACTTAAATTTAGGATTGCAGCAAACTGTGCAATGGTTTCCTTCTACACATTCAAAATTAGGTGTTCTTGATACATAGAGGTCAAAGAAAAAGCTCATAAATGACACAAAATGAAAAATTGTTCTTTTTTCCTTTATGGCAAATCTTCTCAACCACAAAGCAGTTTAGCAGAAAATTCAATGACTTGGGACATTTATTTTTTCACTATGTAAGTGTGGCTGCATTTTGGTGAGTTCATCATGGAGAAAGGCTGAAAATGAAGTATATTTTCTGTCACTACGTTACAAAAATTCATGGAGCCGCTGAGTCAAAATTGGCCAAGCACAGAAACATTTTGTTGCTTAGCAGAAATCGGTCACCAACCAAATTATCTCATGATGTATATGATTGTAACTGGTGGCCTGGAAATTTTTGCTAAGCAAAGCGATGTTTTTTGCTGAGCAGACATTTGAAACTGGGCCCAGACCAACTATGTTTTATTATTCAAAGTATAACAATTTGAAATCCATTATAAAACATGGAATTCATGCTTATCACTGCAATGCTTGTTGTTTTAAAAAGCACAGTGATTTGGAGGGTTACTTTAAACAAAAAAATACAGCAAAGCAAAATGTACTTGATTTGGGCAGGTTTTTTTTAAAACAAAAAAAAACACCACAACAAAATTTGGGAAAGTTCTGTTTAAAGAAACAGGAACAAGTGTAAGAGGTAACCAAAATAAATAGTAAACTTGCGGGTACAACCATGTCTAAAAACTCTTTTGTGGGAGTGTTGGCTCTGAAAAGAGCCGGTGGGGTCTTGACGTTTCGACAGTATACTCTGCTCGTCTTCAGGAGCAAGTGTAGAAAGAAAAACCCTCTTTTTTTAACAACATAATCAAGGTATAACACTTGGGAAACTACCAACAACTACGTATCCAAAACCATGCTGATAAAAATGATTAGACGAATCTGTTCAAAACACATCATGCAACATTGAAAAAACACAGTTACGATCAATAGACCCTATGAAGAGAACAACTGCTTTAGTTTAATTTTAGGGGGTTGGGGTAGGGGGTTAAAACCAAGGCTATACCATTGTGCATGGGGGGGGGGAGTGTAAACGCCAAACAGGATGAACAAGGGTAATCGGAAAGGGCAAACAACATTCAATATTCACTTAGGAAATTCTCATGGTAAACCCCAAAGCAGAAAAAACCTTCAAACAAAAAGAAACCAAAAGAGAGGAGAATTTAAAATAAAAATGAAAAAGGAAAAGTTCACACACAACGAGTAGGGGATAACACACCCCCCTAGCTACACCATCGATCAGTCCATTTTGGCCAATAAGATGTACTTACGCGGCTACTTCCAAATTGCTCTCCCCCAGACTGGAAAGGCGGAGTGAGTTAAACAGAAAGAGAAACAGTTGAAAACACTATTCAGACAACAAGTTTATAATCTATGGCACCGGGGGGAAATAAAAATCACAAGGGGCCATTCAGAATAGTCGATATAAAAAAAAAAAAAATTGGTTATAAAATCTATACACTGAAGAACAAAGTAATGCCTCAAATGAAACACATATTTTCGTAAAATATGTCCACGCAAAATTTGTGGGGATAAACAGTGATACATTTTTCCTGTACTTCGAAGTGAAAAGTTTCTCAAAATGCATTAAAGTATCTAAAGCTGCTGTACTTCTTACCAAGTAAGTTTTTATTGCCATTCATTTTCAGAGTCATTACCAAACGTATATTCCGGCCCCTTTAAGATGGATATGACATTGGCCCAATGTCATAAGGCTGTTAAGCAGAAAACAAATGCCTAGTAAATTTCTTATGAGCGGGGCACCAGTCCCAAAAAGCTTAACTTTATGACATTTTGGCTGGTAACCATTTGTTAAGCAAGTTTTTATAAGAACTTAGCACATTTTGTTTTTGCTTACAGGCTTTTTATGACATTGGGCCCTTCTTGCAGTTAGGAAAATAATATTCTGTAATTTAATAATGTCACTCTGACGATGGGGTGATACCAATGCGTATGTGTACACCAAATCTAGAACAACAACATATAAAAAAGTGTGCTTGCTGCGATATATATACACAGATATAAATAAAAATCAACTTCAAACAAAAAAACAGTACATTTTTTTTTGATGAAAAAATTGAAATTGGTTCTCTAAAGTACATTATTGCATGTAAAAGGATTGTTTTGTAGGATCCTAACGGATCTAAAATACCAAAGCCTCGGTTAAGACTTGAGACTCTTCTTGGTAGACAAAATTCATTGAGTTAAAACTTTATTCAATAAACACATGTACCATCTGAGACTGGTATCCTGCTCATTTGTTGCTTGTTAAGCAATATTAAGCAGGCCTGTGAGTGGACCCTTAAAAAAAGAGCTGAAACACTACATGATGTAAGAATGATCGTGGAACGTCAAGTGAGCGCGCGTCACGCATTTACGCTGGTCGAATTGGGGCACTCCATGGATCCAGTAACTAGGCTTATTTCACATTATTGTAGTTGTACATTACTGTTGCCAAGCATATGTAAGGCCAAAAAGTGAAGAAGAAAAAAACCCGAAAACCCCCCCAAAAAACCCGGAAAAAAACGAGAAAAAGAAACCCGGAAATAAAAAAATCGACAAAAAAAGCGGATATCCGCTTTAAAGCGGAGATTTCACAGGCCTGATTAAGTGTTAAAGCGATTGTATACGTTTGGTAATTGGAACCCACTGTTTGTTTAAATCCTATATAGTTGTAGATATATACCATAAAACTAACTTGTGAAAATTTCATTTCGAAAGGTGGTAGCGTTTTTGAGATATTGTTGAAAATCTGGAGCGGTTATGTCCACTCAAAAGAATAATCTGCAATTGGAATACACAATCTGAGAAACGTTACTGTCAGTAACACTTCTCAGATTCAAATTTGTGGGGTTAAAAAATGATATCTTTTTCCATAACCGCTGTACTTCTAAGTGAAAATTTTCTCAAAATGCATTATACTATCAAAAGCTGCTGTACTTCTTACCAAGTAAGTTTTGTTGCCATTAATTTTCAGTCATTACCAAACGTTTACAGACACTTTAAAAAGGTGCAACCTTGCTACACGATATTTACACAGATAAACAAATAAATCAAAATCCACAGTACATTTTGAAATAATTGAAATTGGTTCTACCTAAAGTACATTGCATGCGCAAAGTAAGGATGTGTAGCATCCTAACGGATCTAAAATGCCAAATCTTCGGTTAAGACTTGAGGCTCTCCTAGGTAGACAAAATTCATCAAGCCAATTTTTATCAATAATCACATGTACCATCCGAGACTGGTATCCTGCTCATTTGCTGCTAAGCGAAAACAATTGCTTAAGCAGCTGTATGAAATTGGGCGCTGTGGTCTCGTTGAGATTTTCTGGAAATGAAAGCCCTGCGTCACTGTCAACAGTGAAGACATTTATAAGGCCGACATAAACCTATTGGACTATCTAATCTATTTACTACAGCACTCTGCATGGCTTTACACAAAAAAACCATCACATGAAACTGGTGATAAAGGTTTTCCATCACTGTCGACATTGTTACAGAGGACAAAGATAACTGCCGAGGGTGAAGCATTGGTGAAGGTAAAAGGAAGGAAGGGGGAGGAGAGTAAAGAAATTAAGGTCTCTGTATAGACACTGTACATGGCTAAAACAAAAAACACCACATGCAAAGCCAGACAAAAGTTGTCCATCACTGTCAACATTGTTACAGTGGACAAAGATAACTGCCCAGGGGTGAGGGTAGCCGGAAGGAAGAGGTGACTGAAGACATTAAGATCAACATGAACCTAATCTCTGTGTGTGTACACCAAGCACTGACACTGACACTATGCACTGGCTTAACAAAAACACAATCACATGCAAACCCTGATAAACATTTTCCATCACTGTCAACATTGTTAGGGAGGAAAAAGATAACAGCCCAGGGGTGAGGGAAGAAGGAACAGGGAGGGGGTGATTTAAGGTCAACATGAACCTATGGGATTACCTAATCTCTGTGTGTACATTATAACGACCCCCTCCCCCTCCTGACACTGACACTGTGCATGGCTTAAATAATTGTTAACATGCAAACCCTTGTAAGGCATTGCACATCAATGTCAACATCGGTACAGTTTACTGAGATAACTGCCAGGGTTTGGAGTAGAAGACCGCAGGGAGAGGAGGGAGCAATCCCCTTGTGCAACCTTTACACCATTTACACTGTGCAGAACTGAAAATAATTACGTGCTGACTCTGATAAGGGGGGTTGTCAATAAATGTCAGTTGTTCTGAGACAATTACTGGGGGGTGGGGGTGAGGGAAGGTTGGGAAGGACGTGGGAGGTCAGGGAAGGACGTGGAAGGGTAGGAGCTGGGAGTAGGGGCAGTTTGGGAGGGGAAGGGGGAGACAGTAGAGGAGGGGAGGGTAGGAGAGAAGAGTAGGGCGGAGGTAGGTGACCGGTTGAAGACATCAGGATCATAATTTATAGCGTGTCATGGCCGAGCGGTCGACTAGCGTCCCGAATTCAAGTTCTGGTGGATGAGTCACCACAATGTGGGTTCGAATCTCAGTTCCGGCACTTTCGTCCTCGAGGTCCTTGTCCTCAAGGGCGCTGTTTGAGCTAGTGACATCATACGCAAGGGTGTCTGTATAAACCTCTTTTTTGGTTTTAAGCTGTAGGGTGCGTGAGTGAGGGGTGTTGTAGGTAATGGTTGACCCCTCTGTGAAAATCCGATCCAGCACATACTCTTATTTTATATACAGAATAAATGCTGATGATTAAAACTCTTCTCTGCTAAGCAACATTCTTTTCAATGGATGTCCGTACGTTTTCCTTCTAATTTCTAGATTTAAGTGTTGCACTTTACACTTTTCAAAAATGGCACCCATTAGAATTAATCTCAATCGACAATCTAAAGAGTCGCAATAGAAAATGTCAATTTGAGTTATTGCTGCAATCTCGCTCATCCAACATCATGGTGCCTGTAAGATTAACAAATCTAATCGCCCACATTAAAACAAAATTGCCAGTCACAGTTTGACCTATGTTACGAGTTTGACGTATTCTTACACACACCCCTACCTAATTCAATTACCTTGGACCTTTCTCTAACAACCCAGCACTTTTTTATCTCGTCTGAAAACATTTCCAAAAAACCTGGTAAAGTGCAATTATCTGCCGAGGCATAAGAGAAATCCAGGTCAGCAGGAACGGGTCACCTGCTAAAAAAAGGTCACGTCACTCACACATGTTTTAACTGGTACCCTGCTAAGCTAATCAAGATGCTTAAAACAGAATCCATCTACAATCTCACCACAACTGGGGTCCTCATTTCACTCAGTACACTATTAACAAAATCAATCAATCTGCAATTTATCCTGGCACCATTTACGTAGCCGAGCACCATCAACAATTAGGCAAAGACTTATCCCTAAATCCCCCCCCCCCCCCCCGTGATAACTTTTGACAACAAATCTCTATCTTTCCAATCCCCCTTAGGAAATTAGGTAAAAAATCCCCCCCCCCCCAATGAAATAGAAATTTGGAACTCTTCCGGGTGCTGATAGGGGATATTCAGTTTTTGCCATCCATTTAATCGGCCAATCAAAATACCTAGGATTTCTTCTGGATTAGCTGCCCCGGTCAAACCTAATCCTTTAAATCCTTCATTAATCATTGGTTCAGCCTCGTCCATAATGAGCTTAAAATAGAAATTTTGGACAAACTTTGTTTACATCGTTCTCGGTCATAGAAAGGCTCAACCCTAGCCATGCTGCACCCTTAAAGGCTCTGTATACGTTTGGTAATGACTCTGACAAATAATTGCAATAAAAACTTCCTTGGTAAGAAGTACAGCAGCTTTGGGTAGTATAATGCATTTTGAGAAACTTTTCATTTCGAAGTACTGTGGTTATGGAAAAAGATATCACTTTTTGTCCCCAAAACTTTGAATCTGAGAAGTGTTACTGCCAGTAACGTTTCTCAGATTGTGTATTCCAATTGCAGATTATTCTTCCTGCATGGACATAACCGCTCCAGATTGGCAATATAAAAAAATTGCTTCCACCTTTTGAAATGAAACTTTCACAGGTTAGTTTTATGGTATATATCTACAACTATATAGGATTGAAACAAACAGTGGGTTCCAATTACCAAACGTATACAATCCCTGTAACACAAGCCTGCTGCACAGTGTGTGCCGAAACAATGCACGCCACACACTGTCTAGAAAACAAACTGCAGTGGACTAATGAAAACCACTTGTTAACTAATTCCCGACAGGCTACTAAAATAAAATTGTGCAACCTAACTGTTTTTAAAAATGTTCATTCATTTTCTTTGCACGTATGAATAAAAAACAACAACACATTTTACTATGATGTGGATGAATGCAACTCCATGTAACAAACTCAGCTTCGATCGCTCACATTTAATAGATGGGAAAGTTACAGTTATGACAATGCCTCACTGTTTGAAATCTGGGCTACTAAAACTTCCTGCAGGGAAGTGAAAAGCAAAGTATTAGCTCAGTACACTACTTTGAAAAAAGGTGAAGCGCAGGTCTTTCAATGAAGTTTTACTGTGTGTGTACCAGACCTGTGCCATATTTCAAAGATGAAGTACTCATAAAGAACTCATAATTGTACTCATATAAGAACACTCACACTCATGCTCATAGAAAAAAAAGTATTTTACTTGAAACATACTCATGAAAAGTTGTCTTGTAGATGTACTAATACTCACAGAAAAGTACTCGTACTACTACTCATGGAATGGCTCTCAACTGTAGCTCTGACCGGGATTGTTGATCAACAGGTTCATTTGCACTGCAAAATACAGCGTGGGACCAGTCAAAGGCAATATATATCATGTGGAACCTTGGCTGGTACCCTATTTTTTGGGGGCGAACTTCAATAGCTCTATACACTTGGGGCCCTGACTTGGTCCAGATGCCATCCCGCGACGCAGCACAAAAAACTTGCTGAGCGCATGATGAGAACGGTTACCAGGCAAAGTGCTAAGTCATTTCAATAGTATTTCTGGATGGTTCCCAAGTTCAAGTTTCTTGACAAGGGATCCATTTTAAGAAGCTGTCTACACATAAATTGCTAAAGCATAACGACCAAGCCGTTGTGAAATTGGGCAAAGGGCCAAAGAGACTTATTGGTAACTCTTAGCGATGCAAGACTTAATGACCAAGCACCACTAGACGGATAAGGTAGCTTAAAATCCAATCCAATCTAAAAACCATGCAGTGTTAATTAAAGTTGCACGTAGAACCTGTGCAAATTGTCCACAGGCAACCCGTTTAAATGATAGAGCTGGCTAAGCACAGAAGTTTACTTAAGCAAAGAACAACCATGAGCAAGTTCGAGTGCGCACATTCAGTCGACCCGCTGTCGACCACAGACTAGCAACGCACATGCGCAGTGACGTACTCACGCGAACGACTCATTTGGAAGTCCAGTCAACAATTCAACATGGCGACGTCCACGGCGGCGGCAATGTTGACTTTTTACCGATCCTATCCCTTCCGCCATTTTGCTACAGTGTCACTGGTTCCCTTCTCCGTTTACACGACTTAACATAGAACAAGGCTATTGGGACCAGTGAAGAAACCATGGGCTCGAGGCTGGTTTCAAATGGTCGACCACAGCAGTCAACCTATGGTCGACCAGCCTGGGTTCGA
The DNA here is from genome assembly GCA_021014325.1 of Plazaster borealis. Classification (NCBI taxonomy): domain Eukaryota; kingdom Metazoa; phylum Echinodermata; class Asteroidea; order Forcipulatida; family Labidiasteridae; genus Plazaster; species Plazaster borealis. The sequence goes on from CM037462.1 coordinate 14,219,759, forward strand.
GTGCAAATGGTCAACCTTTGGTTAACCATGGTGCGCACTCGAACTTGCTCCATGCTGAGCATAAAACCAACTGATCTAACCTGTCATGTACTTCATCACCTTCTGTGTATGTCGTTTGTTGATCTGTTCTTATATTGTATGTATATATATATATATATATATATACTTTTTTTTGGGGGGGGGGGTAAAATGCGGCAACTGTCTGCCACTTTTTGGCGAGTCAAATTGCACAAATAAATTATGGCAAGCATGTTAGCGCCGAGTGGCTTAAAATGCAAGCCACACTGTAAAACACACGTGGACATTGACTCGAAAATAGCGCAAACTCGAGATTATAGTGATGATGACATCAAGGACCCAATTTCATAAAAAAAATGTTAAGCAGAAAATACTGCAAAGTTTTTTTGCTGAGAAAGAAACTGAGTGGAGCACCAGTCACAACAATGTAAACTTTATGGATTTTCGGCTGGTAATCTATTTCTGCTAAAGCAATATTTTCCTGTACTCCGCAAGTTTTTCGTGTTTTAGGCTTTACGAAAATGGGCCCAGGTGCGTCAATATAGTTGTTACTTTTATGACTTTGCCTGTGGTTTTTACCACACTGATTTTTGCTTGGCAATTCCTTTCAATAGATGTTAATTTTGTATCGGGGATAAAGAATAATAATAATTTGTTTTTACCCATACACCGATGTGTATTAAAGGCACTGTACACGTTTGGTAATTACTCAAAATATGTATTAGCATAAAAACTTACTTGGTAACGAGCAACGGAGTATAAAACATTGTGAGAAACGACTCCCTTTGAAGTAACGTAGTTTTTGAGAAAGAGGTAATTTCTCACTAAAATAATAAAAGACTTCTTGCAAGAAGCCTTTTATTCCTATCTGAAAGCACACAAATTTGTACAACAAGGGTGTTTTTTCTTTCATCATTTTCTTGCAACTTCGATGACCAATTGAGCCCAAATTTTCACAGGCTTGTTATTTTATGCATATGTTGGGATACACCAAGTGAGAATACTGGTCTTTGACAATTACCAAACATGTTCAGTGCCTTTAAGCACTGTATACTCAGTGCTTTCCTGAGTCCTGTGAAAGAAATTTCCAAAGGCAAATCATTCGGGTGTGCCAAATACACATCGGTGTAAGGATAACAAAAAGTTATGTTCTTTGTCCCCGATGCAAAATTAACATCTATAACATCGTTGCAGCACCCGCTGCTAACACATAGGATTCGAACTGCCTCTAGCCACCGGGCTATCTCGGTGGTCTAGTGGTAAGACATCTGCTCTAGCAAAGCAAATGTCAAGGGTTCGAATCCCACCCGAGTGATTTGCCTGTGTTTTTTTTTTTTACAAACTCGGGAAAGTACTGAGTACGCAGTGCTTAATACACACCGGCGTAAGGGTAAAAACAAATTATATAATTACTTTCAACAAGGAATGGTCTCCATTGAGCAAGCAGCACAATGAAATTGTGCCTTGAGTAAAAAAAATAATCTCTTAATTCTTTAAGAGGAGGAAAGGGTTCAACCCCGGTGGCTCTGATTAAGAACAGCAACGCCCTTGTTTACAGGTTAATCTACTATAAAGCCCAACAAACTGACATGGCATTTAGCGATTTGACCAATAATGGAAAAGTCTACCCTTTATGTACACTACCGCTATCAGACGCCCACATATCCTTTCCCATGGGGCACCTTCAGCAGTTTCTGGTACCCCTGGATTACAAAACAAAAATACTGTCGATCAGCTCCTACTGTGAACTCTGTCCGACTTTTGCCATTTTCTCAAAGAGTTTTTATCTGTTGGCAAACATTTCTAAAAATCGCTTTTGAGAAAAGGTCAGCGGACGCTAAAAACACATGGTGGAACTTGAAAAACACGTGCCCTGAACTAGACAAACAATTTAGGAGACTCTAAGCTGGCATTCAACCCAACCCTTTCAAGGTTGACTGTGCCCTTGTACAAATGAAATTTATTTGGAACAACCTTAGAGCCTGAATTACTTTGCACCACGTTATAAAGCATTCAAAATGAAGGGTGACTTGATTTGGAAGTAAAACCGTTAGGCCTACAACACAAATACCATTACAGCTTTACGAAACTCAAAAAAAATAACATCACAAAAAGCAGTGCACTCCATAGAAATGTGCAGGAGAATCTGTTGACAAACTTGAACAAAAGAAATCCTAGTCAGACAGAATACATGTACATTTACATATCTAAGTACCACCATACTCATCGACAACCACAAAAATAACATCACAACCAACACAAAAATGCCTAAATGGGAGTATACTTTGTACAACATGAATAATTCATATGCGGGTTAGATTTGAATAATGTCTGGGACAGTGAATTGCCTAATTACCGATTTAATTTGAATTCATCGGACTATAGAGACAGTTGCTATGTCACATGGGCAAGCTTTTACCTAATTCGCCGTATTTTTGACCGCGTGAGGGCGTATGTGGACCACTTTCACGTGATGAAAAACAAGTAAACAAACGTGGGTTTTTTTCACTTTTATTATTATGTTTATGTATTTCGTCATTGATGCAAGACATTACATACAGGCAATTAAAATAAGATGAAACTGTAATTGTGATGCAAGACATTCCCTGATGAAAGCGCCCTCATGCGGTCAAAAATATGGTCAATTGCGTAAAGAAACGGCGAACACCCATACACAACTCTGAATGAATGTGTATGGCACAATGGTACCAGGGTTTGCTCAATTGGAGGTTGCTATACAAAAGCTTGCCCAAACCATGTGACACAGCTATAGTGTCTCTATAGTCCAAGGAATTCAAACTTATTGTACCAGACATTATTCAAACCTAACTCACAAATGGCTTAGTGGATAAAATGATTGCAAGTGGGAGCATACACTAGTACACCACCGTTGCTATCTAGTGCTTCCTTTCACCACGAAAGAAGATAAATCAAGTCATTAGCTGAAGTCAAACTCAATGAAAAATTCCTCTCTTTCATTTATCAACCTTGTCTACAACTTCCCCCTGTCTGCACCGAGAGACAGGACTTCAACCCGACATACACAGAAGAAAGAAAAAATAAGAAAAGATAAAAAAGTCTTACACAATCTGCTGACTACTTCCATAGTTAGGCTCGCTGCCAGGAAGTCAGAGAGGAAATTAAAGGAAACTGTCACAGGTTAGCTCACGAGGGGGTTCCAGACGTAAAAAGACAGACAAAACAATGTTCGGAGAGAAAATCTTAGATGAATTGCCCTGGGGCGGAAAAGAAGGGGGTAGGGGGGGTTGTGAGGGACTTATAGATCTAATTCCCCTGTACGTTCACCAGACTATTTGTTTTACTTCTGGGTTTTTATTATCTGCTGGATATTTGATGTACTGACCTGGATTTGAATGAAGTGGGGCAACTTGAGGGATTATTTGATTGCAATCAGAGGAGGGATTGCTGCTGATATATCTGGGGGGGGGGGGGAGGAGGGGGGGGGGAGACATTTACGGCATTAGTCAACAGGACTTTACCAAGTACCTGCTGCAGATGTGATATAGTCCAAGCGCTCAGGATCTCGAATCTTGGTTTTTAAAACATAAGACCCTTTTGGAATTTAGATGAAAACAAAAATGAAAATAAATGGTATCTGTATTTTTTGGAAAAAAGTAGGAATCTTCTATCGAGTACAAGGGCTGACCTACATGTAAACATGGTGTAGGCTTTAATAGACTTTTCAGGCTATTTAAGCACAATTGTTCATATTTTTTCAAGGGCAAACAAATCGGAATTCAGCCTAAGAAGAAGAATATCATGCATGAATAATCCTACACATGGCACTTTTTCAGAACGTTCCTCCAGACAGTTGGTACTGCCGCCATGTTTATAATGATAAATCGTTCATGAGGTTTTTTTTCTCTTCCCAATTCTGTATCGGAACCTGTAAATCCCTGTTTACATTAGTTGCCATGGTAATCAAACATTTGTTGATATACTTGTGGTGGACACTTACGTTATCTTCTCCTTGTTGGTCTTCTCCTTCTGGTTGGTTTGCATGGTGCTATGGCGACACATGATGAATATCGCCATGGAGAGGAACATGGTGTTCACCTAGCAACAGAACATCGGACACAAAATCACATCAACATTTTGGAAAGTCATGTAAAACATGACTGTCATTCATTTCAAAACTTATTTTGCATTTGAAACATTTTGGTCGATGGCCAAAGTTTTCAAGAAGTTCTGATCTATTTTATTTTTACCTATATACATATTCTATTAATATTGGAAAGCAGAATATTATTATTATATATTTCTGGTAATGAAACCAAGGATGCCTCATAAGTGAGCTTAATCACTGTAGCTCGCAAGCCTGAGGAAACCTGTAAGCAAGGGTGCTTGCTGTGTGAACCAGAAACACCGGGGTTAACCCCAACTCTTCCACGCTAGGTGTTCTGGGTTCTTTTACGTGCACTACCAATCCTAGTACACAGGACAAAGCAATTATGCTAAAGTATCTTGCTCAAGGATACACGTGTCATGACCAGAACTCAAACCCACACTCTGCTGGTCAGAAACACCAGAGCTTGAGTCTGGTGCTCTTAACCACTCGGCCACAACTTGCCAATGAATATGTTTACAAAGTGAAATCTGGACAAGTTTAATATTATTAGTGTTACTATTACATAACAATGTGTAACAGGTGTTCCACTTGATTTCCCTGGCATTCTTTTTAAAAATGGTTACTTATTAAAGTGAAAGTATATAATTGTTTAATGGAAAATGTTCTTCGCTCCCATCTTCAAGTTTTAAGTAAAAAACAACCTGTTGAAAATGTCATCAAACTTGGTGGTAACATTGAAAAACTGTGGACTATTTGTCACAGACTTCGTTTATATAATGCGTTTTTTTTATATTGCATCAATCGAAATAAGCAATGGTGATTGTTGGATCTTCAAGTGCTAGTTTCTTGACTTTGGCAGGAGGATTACTGGTTTAAACATAATAATCAGTGCAGGGATGGGATCTGACGATTGTGAAAATTCCTTACAAATGGCTCACGGGTCTGGGTTCCCCTTACTCTAGACCCAGAACCTCTCAGATGTTACAATTCAGGAGGTTTACAGACTCTGTGCATCACCAGAAACACAAAAACTACAGGTTTTGACACAATGTGGACTATTTCTTTCTCCCTTTGGTGACTGCTTCACTTCTTTCAAGAAAATGTTAAAGGCTCAAGGAGATTTTGAGAAAATCATGAAATCAGGAAAAATCCAGAGAAATCACATGCCTGTCAGTGAGCCTCCAGACTGGAACAACTTTTAATTTTTTGATGAATACCAATTGGTAGGCCTACTTTATCTTTTGATACTTCATCTGAGGTATAAACTTATGTATTTTTTTTCTTTTTTAAAGGGGAGGGGAGCGATAAGTGTTTTCTTAAAGTTGTGTTACTTACAATGATGATCACAACCACAGGAGCTACAAAGGCCCAGATGAAGTTGTTCTCAACAGCAAGCCAGCAGCTGAGAAGATAAGAAAGTTATTTTGAAACTTAGCAAAATGGAAATATTAGGTCTGTTGGTGCTGCCAAAGAAGCAAGCCTGGGACCAATTTCATAGAACTGCTTATCGGCAAGCACAAAAAGTTACTAACCACAACAGAATTATGCTTATCAGAATAAGGTTACCAGTCAAAATACCATTTCAGATACATACCATCTGTGACTGGTATCCTGCTCATTTTTGCTGAGCAGAAATGTTTTAAGGAACATTTTCTGATTACCAGCAAGTGGAGGCCATGGCCTCTGTTGCCCTGGTATTGGCCTTGGTGCCCCCTTCAAAATATGGAAATGGCCTTGCCCTCTCCAAGAAAAAATTCCAGGCCTGGTGGTGTATCAAATTTTATCTGTATGCGCCGACTAGAAATATTTTGCAAAGCCATCGAAAAGTGTGAAAGTTGTGAGTTGTAATCAATTTGTTAAATTCAATAATTTGAGATTGAACAAAGAAAAATTTACTAGAGCGGGACTTGAACCTACGCCTGCCGGATTAGCGTGCTGGCACTCTACCAACTGATCTATCTAGCCCTAATGTTGGCCGTCTCCATATTTTGTCAATATCTTTGTTCGGGGGGTGCCAGTCAGAAGCCATACAACCTGTAACTGCTATATAGCCAGGGATCACACCCAAGTTTGTGATACAACCTGGGAAGTGGCAGCAGAGGGATCACTTTAAGTGGATGCAACTTTTTATTTCAAATATCAAGTTATAAACCACAAGGGAAAGATAGAAAGCTTGGTTGGTAGAGTGCCAGGTTCAAGTCCCGCTCTCATCAGTTTTTCTTTGTTCAACCCAAAATTATTTAAAAATTTACCCAGTCAGTTTCCTTTGTGGTTGTATTACTTCAATTTGTTATTCAATTAAAAAACTAAAAACAAAATTCACACTTTGAAGGTGGGTCTTTAACACATCATCATCGATCATAAGAATGTAAACTGAGAGAAAAACAAAAACCCAAACGATTGTTCTTCAATTAGTGACCAGAAATCATGAGTCAAGCATTGAGCCTAATGATTAGTTAGAATTACTAAAGTAAAAAAACAAACCTTGACAACTAGTAAAGCGATCATTATTAAACATATCACAAGTGACAAACTAAATTTACAATCAACGTGCTCTTGACCCAGTTTTGAGTTAAAGTTCAGCTTGGGCAGATAAATTAAGTAATTTCCTGGGTTGGGGAGGGGGGCAGGGGGCAGGGGGGCAGGGGGGAAGGGGGGTGAAGGGGGTGGGTTTGTAAAGAGAGTTTTCACATTCAATTAAGTTGATCGTAGATATTGGATTGTCTCTGATAGTGTTTTTCAGTACTTACTATTCCTCGGTTCCATAGCTTGAGATATCAACGGCTGCTGATATGCCCACAACGAGCAACGGAAGACCTGCACAGGGAAAGGGGGGTCGAGGTAGGTCAGGAAAATGTATCCATTGAAAATGTGGACCGAAATGTGCCGCTCATAAAATTGATTTGAATCATATGTAATAACAGTGTTTGGGTTTGTTTTTAGTGTGCTTTACTTCAATGAGCTTTTAAGTTAGATGGCCTGGTTTTCGGCAAAAAAATAAAATAAAATAAAATAAATAAAAAAACATATTATGTTTTCTCTGAACTCAATTTTGAAAGATGATGCCATTTGAAAATGAAAAAAAGAAAAGAAAAAAAAAAAAACACACAAACTTTTTGCATATGCCACAAGCAATACACAAAATACATGTAACATGCAAAATTGTTTGTACATGGTTTTCTACTACAACTATTCATTGGAAAAAAAATATTCGTGTAATACCTTAAATGAAACCTTGAAACTTTCTCGAATCTATAAAAATAGCTATTTAAAATTGAAATCAAAAGTTTTGGGACTAATTGGTCAAAAATCTGAGCAAGCATCTTTAAAATATGCACGATGAGTTTGTTAGTGTTTTTATTATAAATACACTTCCGTGGCACCAAAATTTATCTGCTGAACAGGTTGTTTTTTCTCCATGAAAGTGGACCAAAGAAATGGCAAGACTTACCATAGCCGAACGGGTAGTAGTACTTGCGTCGAGAACTCTCTGCTTCAAACACTTCAACCAGCATGACGTAGAGCTGGATGCCTTCAAGGCACATCCAGGCAAAGGCTGCTAAGAAGAAGTAGTGTAGGAAAAGAGCCACCACTGTACACATTGCCTGCATTGAAAGAGCAAAAAGCACATCAAGTTATATTTGAGATTAAGAGAAATCACCAACGGGCCATTCAGAATTATCAATATTTCAACCAAATATTAAATCAATTCAATTCAATTCAATTCAATTCAATTAAAAAAATTGTTTAAAAAAAAACTTGTATCGCAGTTAAAAACTGAATTGCACATGATCAAATAAAAAATAAAATAAAAAATACATCAATCAAAAGTAAACAGTAGAAAACCGAAACAATGATATGTACATTATCTACAATTACATTAGAAAAACCTGGTCCCATTAAAAACCAGAAGGCAGAACATTGAAAATGATACAAAATTTCTAGGTTTGTTTTGATCCGCCCCAATCTTCGATTAAAAACCCCAAACTATTTTTGATGGCTGGGTAGTGGTACCACGAGGCAAAAACTGTTCAAAATTAATCTTTTCTTTCACACTAAAGACAATGCTTTTTGTGCTATCTAGTTTCACAGTTTTTTGACCATTGTTTTGTTTCTTTGTTTAGTAAATACAAATTTTTTCGCATTACTGCTGGAGAAGCAAACAAGAGAATTCTGAACTAGTTTTACTCTGGGAGCCTCATCATGGTAAAAGATCAAGAGTGCATCCTGCAGTAACATTTGTGGACACACCGGGGCGTAACTCTGGCATTAACCGCCGTGACCAACCAGCAATCATGGAGCGAAGAGGCCAGTGGAGAGCCAGTGTCAACAATGCCCGAGTTCGCTCGATTTGATGAGGATCGCATTACAATTTATTTGTTGCAGTTAGTGTTGATTGCATGGCGTCATACAGAAACCCACATATTCCGTTCAAATTTTGGTAGACTTTGGCAGCAAATCGACTACCGAACTTCAAGATCGGCCTTGTAAAGGTATATAAAGATCAAATACAAACTACAGAAATGTGAACAGATTTCGTTATCTTAACAGGCTTTCTGGCCTTGAATTTTAGGCGATTGTTTTTATAAAACTCACCGTGCGTGATGATTGGTCGATTCCAGCCATGAATACGATCTCAGCAATGAGGAGACAGAAACACAGGTTCTTATGGATGGTGTTACGATCATTCTGCAGGTTCCTACAAATGATAAAACAATCTCAGAATTAGGGTGACACTATTGTTATTTATTTATTTGCTGCTTTAGTTTTTGAAAGGCAGCCTCAGTTAAGAAAATACTTTCCTTAAAGGCAGGGTATAAATGTCAAAGACCAGTAATCTCACTTGGTGTATCCCAACATATGCATAAAATAACAAACCTGTGAAAATTTAAGCTGAATTGGTCATCGAAGTTGCAAGAAAATAATGAAATAAAAAACCATCCTTGTCCTCTTTCTCTAAAACTACATTACTTCAAAGGGTGTCGTTTCTGACAATGTTTTAATATCAGCAGCTCTCCAGTGCATTTTACCAAGTAAATTTTAAGGTAATTAATTTTTGGAGTAATTACCAAAGGTATACACCCCCCCTTTAAGGACCCTGTATCGAAGGTTCAAGAAGTAGGTACAATTTAAACTATTTACGTAAAATAATTTTGGGTTAAACAAAGAAAAATTGACTAGAGCGGGACTTGAACCTGCGGCCTCCGGATTAACAAGCCGGCGCTCTACCAACGAGCTATCTAGCCCTAATGTTATCAGAATGGCAGTCTCCCTATTTTGTCAATATCTTTGTTTATGGGTGCCAGTCAGAAGACATTCAACCTGTAAGTTTCGTAAAGCCACGTATCACACCCAATCAGAGATCAGAGTGGCGTGTCTTGGCCTAGCGGTTAAGAGCACCGGACTCAAGCTGTAATGTTTCTGATCAGCAGAGTGTGGGTTTCGAGACCCTGTCATGACACTTGAGTCCTTGAGCAAGGCACTTGATCATAATTGCTTCTCTCCACCCAGGAGTACAAACAGGTACCGGCGAGAGCTGGGGAGTAACCTGCGATGGACTGGCATCCTGTCCAGGGGCAGTAGAAATATTCTCAGTTGCTTAATGCCAAGGAAACCGGGTCTAAACACCGGCCTGATGAGCCATATTGGCTCGCGACAGACTTTACTTTTTTACACCCATTCAGCATGATTAATTACTATGTACTTTCAACAACAAAATATATATATTTGTATTCCCTTTTAAAAGATCACACTTAATGAGAAAACTTGCTGACTCTGACTCTCCCTAAATAAATTCAAGGGAGTAGCGAAAAACCGTCTTTCAGTGAGATGCACGGATTTATTATCCAGCTATTCTGGTTCCTTGGCATTTGCAAAGAGGTCAGCTCTCAGGTTGTGGACCCATAAAGTCATGTCTACACACAGGAAGGCAAGTGTTAAGACGTCAACTCAGCTGGGCAACAGCCAAGTGGTCTGTATCAATTCCTTAATCACCTTGTCTATTGTATTGCCATATCTATACACTGGACTGTAACAAATCGTGTCTACAGGAAGACTAGTGCTAATAGACATTTCTATTGTTGACAAAAAAAATTGCGCTAGTTGGCATGGACGGCCGAACGCTAGCAAATCATTCAATCGTGTTAACAGATGTTGTGACCAAATTCAACACTTCTGCAAACTTTCAAAAAAATAAATGAAAAATCCCATGATTGGTTGCTTTGTTTCCAACAAATTCAACACTATTTTTGAATATTTCTGCAACATTGTTATAAACTGTCTGTTTTTGCTTTGCATTTATGGCATTTATAGTTTTCCAACCTTAGTCAGTTGGTTGTCAAAAACTCGGGCTGTGACGTTGCAATAGAAATGCTTTAAAAAGATAGTTGCCACTTGACATCACACAGTGTAAAGTCGGCCATCTTTTGGGGGCAAAAGCGGTCATCTTTTGAATACACAACTATGCTTTATGCATAAATATCGCAAGCAGCACACAAGGGGGGGGGGTCGGGTTGGTGTAGTGAGATTATCCAACATGAATAACAGGTGATGTATTATCCCTTTAATGTGAGTCTTGAACCAGACGCATTATGAAGACTGTGTTTGGAGGTGGTTGTGTTTGGAGGTGGTAGTGGTGGGGGGGGGGTGTAGTGAGATTATCCAACATGAATAACAGGTGATGTATTATCCCTTTAAGGAGAGTCTTGGACCAGACGCATTATGCAGACTATGTTTGGAAGTGGTTTTGTTTGAAGGTGGTAGTGGTGGGGGGAGGGGGTGTAGTGAGATTATTCAACATGAATAACAGGTGATGTATTATCCCTTTAATGTGAGTCTTGGACCAGACGTATTATGAAGACTGTGTTTGGAGGTGGTAGTGGTGGGGGGGGGGGGGTTTGGGGGGTTGGTGTAGTGAGATTATCCAACATGAATAACAGGTGATGTATTATCCCTTTAAGGAGAGTCTTGGACCAGACGCAATACGCAGACTGTGTTTGGAGGTGGTGGTGGGGGGGCGCGTTGGTGTAGTGTTATTATCCAACATGAATAAAGAGGTACTGAATTGGAGTAAGCATCCAGCTTGTTTCCTGCGCTTCAGGCTTTGTGCAACCAGACGCAGGCCGATAGTGGTGTTGAGAGCTGGGTGATTAGTGTTACTACTTTAACCAAACGTCTCAGACCCAGACATTCGTGTCTCGTAAAACGACTTCAGGAAATCAAACCTTGGCTTGGTCCCGATCAACAGAGTCTGATGCCTATGATGGGTTTTGAGGCCATGCATGGTGAGGTATTAATGTATATTCAGTTTACGGTAACACCATGTGTATCTACATGTACTTTGCTGTGTAGATTTTTTGTTCTTTGAGAACTTGTCTTGCTATTTATTCTACTACCGCGGGGTAGATTTCGGAATTTGGGAGACTAGTAAGTTCTGAAAAGAACTGTCCTGCTTATTAACTACTACCTGGCTGATGCCATTACACATTATTTTCAGACTAATTCTTGTGACGCACACTGGCTTGAAGATATTTTGTACAGTGCGATTTATTATTGGAAAGTTAACTTCAAAAAAAAAAAAAATACTATCTGAAATTTGAGGGCATCGAAAACATTTTGCTTAGCTAAACATAAATCAGTTAACCAGCCACAATTAAGAATGATAACTCATATTTGAATGGTAATTTGCCAATTTTAAGTAAATGTACTAAGCAAATGTGCTAAGCACTAGTTTCTGTTTGACAGCTACAAGTGGGCACAACTGGACAAATACAGAATTGTTCCTAGCACAAAAAAAATCTATTGCTCAGTAAAATGAGGTTACCAGCCAAAGACATACATAGTATGTTTTGGTTACTGTTTACGGCCGGTTCCCGAGTTAGGTCAATGTACTTGCGGGCAAGTACATCAAATCGGTCCCTGTGCCCAATTTTATAGAGTTGCTTAAGCAAAAAATATTGCTAAACAATTGTCTGCTGAGCAGAAATTAGCAGGATACCAGTCACAAATTGTACATGTGACATGATAGTTTGGCTGGTAACCTTATTCTGGTAAGCATAATTCGGTTGTGCTAAGCTACCTTTTGTGCTTAATAAGCAGCTCTATGAAATTGGGCCCAGGTCAATGACAGTGGGCCCATGTCAAACTATCAGACTCCCAATAGGGGAATGCAAACCCAGTGAGCTGAACGGCAAAAGCCGAGACTTACTTGAAATAGAAGAACGTCAAGCAAGCTATCAGCAGACAGAAGCAGGAGATGATGAAGCCAACGTAGGTGATGACGGAGAGAACAAAGTGATGAGCTCGGGGGATCTGCAGGTGGATTCAGATAAGATGAGGAGGGAGGGAAGATTGAGTGCAGAGGGGACAAAGGGGTGGATGTCAATCGTCGTGACCGAGAGCGGTTAAGAGCAAGCTCTGGTGTGATCAGCAGAGTGTGGGTTCGAGTCCCGGTCATGACACTTGTGTCCCTGAGCAAATTACTTTACCATAATTGCTTTGTCCTTCGGATGGGACATTAAGCCGTAGGTCCCGTGTACTAGCATTGGTAGTGTAAGTAAAGAACCCAGAACACTTATCGTGGAAGAGTAAGGGTTAACCCTGTCGTTTCTGTGGTTCACATAGCGAGCACCCTTTTTACAGGTTTCCTCAGGCTTGCAAGCTACAGCGATTAAGTTCACTTATGAGGCATCCTTGGTTTCATTACCAGAAATATATAATAACAAGTGAACAACTTCCATTGTATAGATCTTGTGCATCTTGTTCAAACTGTCATTTTGGTGATCTCACGATGAGATAAGCTCTGAATTCAATAAATCTGAAATTTAAATGATGACAACAACCGGACTGATTTTTCTCAAGGTTAAAAACCCCCGCCACAACCCAATTGAAAAATTGATTTTGTAAGTTAGACAACATTTCCTGCTTGTACAGAAGAAAAGTACACAAGGTTGATATTTATCATAACTGCTTGACAGATTCAAGCGGGAACTTTGTTATCATTTCCAGAGACTGAAAACTATTGCCTAAAACATGTCCCCTAATTTATGCATGTACTAAGCTTACTTTCAGAATAATTTTTTTTGTATTTTGAGTTAAAAAAGAAGATTTTATTCACAACACGTGTGTCAGCCTGATGCACAACTACATTATAATAATAATAATGGCTTCTTATATAGCGTATATATCCGTCACTCAGTGACGCTCAAGGCGCTTCAACATTCAGTACTTTCCTGCAAGGTATGTGGGGCTACGTAAGTATGAGACCTACTCCTTTATATAGCACCATGTAATGGTTAACAAGGTGCTTTGGCGCAATATGCAGCCGATCAAAAAAGGAACACCCGGGCGAACCCCTTCTCTTTACGATAAGTGCACTGGGTTCTTTTACGTGCATTACACAACACACAGGACCAACGGCTTTACGTCCCATCCGAAGGACGCAGCAATAATGGTTAAGTTTCTTGCTTAAGGACACAAGTGTCACGACTGGGACTCGAACTCACACTCTGCTGATCAGAAACACCAGAGCTTGAGTCCGGTGCTCTTATCCGCTTGGCCACGACTTGCCACTATGTGCAGTGACCCTTTCATTTGGTGAAGGGGGTATCGGGTACTCGGTGGTTTTTACGAATTATGAATATAATTGCCTGGAACCAGCCATGAACTGACAAAGTAGGTACATGAATGCAAAACTTTGCACAGTGTGTTATACGGCTCTCCGTGGCACACAAAAAAGAGTTGAGGAAATCAGCATGCCTGACAAAAGTTTGGTATCTTATTCAAGTTCATTTCAATTCAGTGTTCGGTTTGAGAAAGTGAGAGTTTCTTCACCACTGCAAGGAATTCATATTCCCAGATTACTTCTTTGTACAATTTCCTAGAAAAAACAAAACACAGAAAAATGCGCTCTCTCTGATTTTCACAAAAAATTGACACTTATAAAAAAACTTACACAGTTTATAAGAAGTAACTATAAATAGTAAACTAGTGGGTATAACCTTGTGTAAAATCTCTTTAGGAGGAGTGCTGGCTCTGAAAAGAGCCGGTGTGATCTCGACAAGCAGAGTATACTGCTCGAAACGTCGAGACCACTCCGGCTCTTCTCAGAGCCAACACTCCTTGTAGTTATTTCTTATTTGTCCACGCCATGCAAAGCTTCAAACACCACCTATACAGTTTACTTACAAAGACACCCTTGGTGTTCATGAGGATGGCAAAGTTGGTCAGATGGGTGCAGGAGCACACTGTGTGGGTTTTGTTGGTGGATACCATGGTGCAGCCGCTGTTTGACCACTCCCCTGGGGCACTACAAAAACAAACAAACAAACAAACAAAAACAGCATTATTCAGGGTTCTACCTTTGCAGCATTCTGCTCTTCAAAAGCCAGACAAAGCACCAGGCTCCAAGATCCCGACTTTTGTATATATTTTCTGGGTTTTTTTGTAAGAACTGTTAAGTACAAGAATTCTGATTGCTGAACTGAGTAAAAAAATAAAAAAAATAAAACAGTTTACGACTCTGCTTTTGACGGAATAGCACTCCGCACATATGCTAAAAAATAGAAGCTCAATGCCACAGTGGTCCAGTGGTTAGACTGCAGAACTTGCAACCACAAGGTTGTGGGTTTGAATCCTACCAAGCTAACCACTGATTTCACATTGACTAGAGTAAGTATTGTCGTCTAGTTACTGAATCACAATTTCTTGATTTGTGTAATTCATAATCATAGACGTTAAACTAGTGTTTGTATGAGAGAGATTGGCCGTTGCCAGCTTGGTGTTTATATCCCCTTGTGGGAGCTTTGTCGAGTTCCCTTGATGGGAAGATCATCTAAACAAACAAACAAACAAACCCGGATCTTGTGAGGCTAATCATCCTTACTCACAGCTGAGAAACTAAACTGCGAAGGACGCGGCTACAATGTTTAAGCCGCAGGCATGCAAGGGCACCTTTGGCAAGCAGCCAAGTCAACCCATATATGACCACAGAGCACAGCCCGAGATTGAATGTGTTTGATTTCTCCAGAGGGAGGAAAACCGGAGGGCCCGGAGAAAAACCCTCGTGGCATTGGAGAAAACCAACGCCCTACTCTACTCACATAATGGCCTTTGCCAGGAATCAAACCAGAGCATCAGTAGTGAGAGGAGAGCGCTTTACACACAAGCCACACATGATTTTTGGTTTAAAAGCCCCTCGGACATACCCATTATTAAAATGCTAAATAATCTTGATCCTTATTTCTGCCGTCCAAGGCCTCGTCTTACCTCACTGTTAAACTTTTACCCCTAAAAGTAAGCCTTACACCTCTTGGAAGGAAATGTGGACAAAGTCAAGTTAATTCAGCGGCCCATAAATACATCAATCCGCTAATTCCAAGGTAAGCTAAAGGAAAGGATTAATTAGTATCGATTCCTGCTTTCAATGACAAAAGGTTAGGTAGGTAGCCTACGAAATCTTCTTACTTTGATTATGCTTTGATAGAGCTGAGTAAACATAATTGATTGCTTAGGAACTTAATCTGTTCAGCAGAATTTTATTTTCGGGGGGCACCTTTCACAAACAATATACATCACTCGGCTGGCGACCTTCATTTTATTCTAGAGCAGATTTTACAGAATTCAAGCTTAAGGAAAAGGCCCAAAAGAGTGACTTATTTCCAAATAGCACAAAAGAGAATAATATGCAGTTGTTATGATGTTTTGAATTATAACAAAAACTGACCCCCCCCCTCCTCCGGATCATCAGGCAAAGCCCCCAAGAGTTATGATTTATACACCTAGGTGCAGTGAAGCAAATGATGGTTAAGTGGTTTGCATAAGGAAAAGCAGGGTTCTTGTGGCCACACGCCATTCTTTAAATCCGTCGAAATGCAGGCAATACTTTAAGTCCCTTAACGGTCATGAATAATACACCTGGGTGCAGAGAAGCAACTAATATTCAGGTATCTTGTTCATAGAATAGAAGGCAAGCAAGCCAAAGGTTTTCTTACTTTGCTGCAAACTTCCAGTAGGAGCACATTGGGCTGGTTAGATTCTCCGAGGAATGCTGGAAGACGATGACGGCTGGCTCGGGAAGACTCGAGGCGGCTTGGGGATTGCCGATGGTCGCTGAGATGACGTTGGAGTTGATGATGTAGTCGGCGTTGGCATCAGCGTCGTTGTATTCGCTGGATTTCAGAAGGCTACCCAAGTTCTTGTAGGCTAGGAGGACAACTTTTGCTTGCCCTGAAATGAAGATTATTTAGTTTTTTATTAAATACCTTTTTGAATTTTGTTTATTATTAAAAATCACAAATCATGCCCAAGGGCCCAATGCGACAAGGGATAAAATATTCTAACAAATATTAATTTGTAAACTGTGATGAGACTTGAAAGATACACTAGATGTGCCATTCGAGGCTATAATTTTACTTTAAATCTATTATAACAAAAAGGTTTACTGGGGTATTGCTTTTTTTTTCCCGTAGAAAATTCAAATTTTCAAAACATTTCCCCTGAAATTTAGTTTCTTTCTTCTTCAGTTGTCCCTGAAAAAAATTGTGGACAATTTGCCAAAGCACGCTGAATTGAAACAAGGTCTTCCGAATGTTTTCTATCTTGGTTTTAAAAGCCCTACTGTGAAATCTGGAGCATTCTATATGATTTTCCCTTAATGTTTTGTTTTTTTTGGTTGCATATCAGCCGAATTTTGCGCGTATCGGAACGCACGCAAATCGACCCGATCTGCTAGCTTGTGCATGGGGAAAACCTTAGGTTGGTAAACAGGGGGAAAGACATAATTTGGGGGAGGGGTTGATGTATTGAACCATCCATTTGTGCATTTGTTTTTTATCTCTTTTTTGGGGGCGGAGGGGAAAGAGGGGGAGGGGAATGTTCTGAGAAGAACCCCCCCCCCCCACTCGAGACATTTAATGTAGATTATCTCCCTTCCCATTCAATTTTAGGGTTTTTCTTTCGTGTTCTTTTTTTTCCCTTCATCAAGAACTTACCGTCTTTGCTTCTTTCTATCAGGCTGGCCTTAGGGATGGATATAGAATCCGTGACGTCCTGCCAGTCATTGGATTTCAGCTGAGAAGGACGTGGAAAGATCACTTCCTCAAAGTCTTCCGTTGTCGTGTCTTGAACAACCACTTCAAGAACTGTACAAAAGGAAGAACAAATACAAATAAAAATTATGCAACAGCAGATATAGGGAGCTCTTTTTCTTATTAAAACAAAAAAAGAAAGGAATAAGAATTGCAAGGCCTGTACATTTTATTTCAGTTTATGGAATTAGGTTTCCCTTTTACACTTTTACATATTGATACCTCTCGTCACTAACCCCTGGAAGGGAAGCACTGAAAATCAATGCTGATTGGTTTCCAAAAGTGACTGCTCTGAGCACACGCTTGTTAACAACGCTTGTTAACAACGCTTGTTAACAACGTTTGTTAACAACGCTTGTTAACAACGCTTGTTAACAACGCTTGTTAACAACGCTTGTTAACAACGCTTGTTAACAACGCTTGTAGGCACTTGTCAGGCGCTTTGTACGCGCATGTCAACATGCACGTATTTTGACGCGATACACTTCAAATGAATCATGTTTTTACGTGGTCACCCTAAATTGCATACAGTTAGACGTATCGGAAGATCAAAAAAGAATGAGAGGGGACCAGTTGCTCTATGACTTGATGCGTCTTTTGACAGCGTGCTCTACGTAGTCTCCAACACAGAATGGATCAACCACATGACTAATTAAAATATCCAATATATTTGGATATTTCAAAGTCACACTTCCAGGGGTTATGATCGAGCAAGGCATTCTGGGAAACAAACAAAAATGGCACGGCGAGATCGTACACCACTGGGAGCGAGGTTGAATACAGGTGCCCTTTACCAAGGGTAAAAATGCCTTGCCCTCACAAGATCAAAGTACCATGCCAGCGCTATTATCAAGTTCAGTCGTACATGTCAGGAGGATGTATAACTTTGCATGCTCAGACAACTGAACACCACCTGTTATTTTCAGAACCATCACAACTCATTTACAGAGATCAATTCCAGGGTGCTGACGCAAGCCTTAGTTTCTAGAAGCTCAGATTTACGCTACGAAAGACAAAGCAGTAATTAAAACCCTTGCTAAACACGTAGTCTCAAAAACACCTACTCAATTAGCACAGCATCACATTTCTCCTCGTTAAGGTAAGTTATCAATTAGCCTAACGAGGACAGATAAGGTCATCCTGAGCTGTAATTAGCCAAACTGTGGATAAAAAAGTTTCCATTAATTGACCTGTTTCCTCAGCAGAGCATGATAGACACCAGGGGGGCTTGTACAACTTCTTTCAGGCATAAAAAAGTTCCTATCTACAGAAAAATATTGCTTAAACAAGTAACAGTGGTAACCTTGGCCCAATCTCATGACGCTGCTTAAGCACATAAAATAGCTAGGCACAACGAAAATTGTTGCTAACCAGAAAGGTTTTTAACATGCACCCTTTGTGACTGCTTTCCTGCAAATTTTTGCTCGGCAGAAAATTGTTCAGCAAAATGTTCTGCTTGAAGCAGCTCTATGAGATTGAGTCCTGTACCCAATGTCATTTTAGAGCGAAATGTAAAACATGAAGTCATCAGAGATAAAAAACCAAATGGATCTGTATTCAAAAGGTCAAATTTAATGCCGTTTTTGATGAAATTCATGAATGAACACAAATTTCTCTGTACAAAATGTACAGACCATGTATTTGAAATTTGACGTCATCAAGCATTTTTGGAGTTCAAAAAAAATTGCATTGAAGGGTATCACACACAGTGGCATTTTACACCATTCTAACGCGAGGATAGAGATATGCAATTTGTTTTCCAATTTCATAAGGCCTCTATCTATTGGAAAATGAGTAGATCACAAAACTGAATTTGACCTTGGAGACCCTCCTTAAAATTGTTCTGCTTACTAAAAAACATGCAGGAAACCAGTTGGTACATAAGACATGAAATTGTGGCTGGTTACCTTCTTCTGGTAAGCACAATCATTAAGTGCTGAGCTCTTTTCTTTGCTTAAGCAGCTCTACGAAGCTGGGCCCAGGTGGTAAAGCTAGATAGTATATTATTTGGTTTTACCCATAGACCGATGTGTGTCAAGCACTGTTTACTCAGTACTTTCCCAAGTCGTGTTAAAACAAAATTCCACAGGCATATTACTTGTGTGGGATTCGAACCCACGACCATTGCCATTCTAGAGCAGATGCCTACCACTAGATCATTGAGATTGCCCGTTAGCTAGAGGCTACACACGGACGGCAGAGGGCTAGGAAATTCGTCAATTTTATTACTTTTTTCATTAGCAGGTTGGGGATCCGGGAGATTTTGACTGCTTGTGGGATGTCGGAAGATTGCCGTCAAAAGCGGGAGTCTTCCGCAAAATCCGGAAGAGTTGGCAGCTCTGCAATATGCGTGTGAGTAACATGCTTGTGGGATTATTTTTAATAGGACCCGGGAAAGTATTGATTATACAGTGCTTTACACACATCGGTGTATCATATGGGTAAAACACAAATAATATTCTTTATCCCAGATGCAAATTTAACATCTAGTAAATAGATAGGTTTTAACTTACCAACATTGCCTTCTACGCTGGTTAGAGTGTCGTCTGGCCCAAAATTGTCGGCCAACACAAACCCAACCTCTTCAATTGAAGTCAGTAGATTGGTGGCTGTCTTGGCCTTTTCCGATCCCGGTAGGTCCTCCCATGACAGCAAGTTGGAGTCCTGGAGGACGCTGCTACCGATCATAACATAGTTCTAAGATCAGGAGAAGAAATTGAAGCATATTACAAGCATGATATTTGGTTTTTGGAAAAAAAGAAGGAATATTTTATTGAGTACAAGGGCTGACCTACATGTACACATGGTGTAGGCTTTAATATACTTTTTAGGCTATTTAATCATGTCTGTTTTTTCCAAAGGCAAAAATTCGGAAATCAGACTAAAGTAGGAAGGAATCTTTAAAATGAAGCATTGCAGACGAAGAAGTTAGAAGACTTCTCAAACTCACGGACTCTTGGGGACGGTACGGATGTGAGGGGATGGGAATCTCAAGTGAGTTCAGAGTAAATTTGTTTCTGTAAGAAAAAACCAAGCTGGCTACGAGCAACCCCCCAAGAAACAAAAAATGATACAACATCAATGTTTGGTTTGCAGTGAATTATTTGTTTGGTTATAATACACCTGGTTGCAGACTCAACACTAAAAAAAAGGAAATCTTTAATCTTTCCTGGTCTGGTACCCAGAGGATATCCAGTGATAACTAGCACATGTCCTTGTAATCCTCTGAAGATTTAGCAGGATGTTCCCTCCAGTCATTCAAGCCTCATCGGGCATTTAGTCTGCTGTGTCTGTGAGGGACCGTTTTGCAGACATTTGTGAGTTATGGGGCATCTTTAGGGTGTTAAGAGCAGGATGCTTGGGATTCAACCACATTGAGCATAACACCAGCCCCCACTCATTGTGTGTTAAATCATGAAGAAGACAATGATAAGGGTTCTCCCCATGCACAAGCTAGCGTACCGGGCGGATATGCGCGATTTGCGTGATGTGTGTGTCGATACGCGCAAAATTCGGCCGATACGCAAACATTTAAAAAAATATTATTATATTTTTTTCCCCGCAAAAAACATGAAGAAAACAACGTATTGAATGCTCCACATTGCACAGTAGGGCTTTTAAAACCAAGATAAAACACCAAGTAGAAAACATTCCAAAGACCTTGTTTCAATTCAGCGTGCTTTGGCCAAACATCCAAAAATTTGGGACCAGAATCCCCCACAGTTTTGAACAAACCTGGGGAGAACCCTGCAATGGCCAGAAGACATAAATGGCTATTTTCAAAACCATGGCCTCGGTTTAGGCTCTGGGGGGCTTAGGCTCGAGGCCTGGGCTCAGACAGTAAATTTTGAAAACATACACTTTTGGTACAAAAATGGTACAAAACTTGAATAATCTGTTACCAGTCAAAAATACTATGTCACAATTGTTACATGTAGCATCTGTGACTGGTGTCCTGCTTATGTTTGCTCAGCAGAGAATCGTCAAGCAATACTTTCCGATTAAGCAGCTGTATGAAAATTGGGCCCTGTGGTCTTGAGGAGAGATTGTCTTTAAGAAATTTGAACCCGGATGACTCTTCTCCATGAAACATTATTGAATTTCTCTGTCAATCGCAGGAAGCTGACAATCTTGCCGTCCAACAAAGGACCGTCTCCGGTGAGAGTTGGAGACGTGTAGAGTGGGGGGGAAACATGAACGGGCGGTCGGACCTACAATGGACTAATCAAGTTATATTGTCCAAATGTTGGCCATCACAACATGTGCAGGAGCACAGGAAGTTCAGAATTCTGCCCCATCAAACAAAAACCTCCCAAAGGGCTGAAGACAACTTGACTTTAAGACATGCAAGATACATGTATGAGCCGGTAGACAGACAAACTATTTCATTAAAGTTACTCCTTTTTGAGATATGCCTGACATACTTCTATTAAGCAGCTCATCACCGGGTGGCTCTGTGGTCAAACAGTTATGACATCTGCTTTAACATTTGAGGGGTCGTGGGTTCGAATCCTACCTAAATACATGTAGCTGGTACATTTTTTTCTAGTGTTTTGAGTTTCCATTTCATAGTGCTGCTAACCATAAGCACACAAAAAGGCATGCTAACCTTCTGGTGCTTACTGTATGAAAATGAATGATGTAACAATGCAAATCCATGGTGAACGTGCTTAATTTCTTTTGCTAACCTGTGAAATATGCTGTGAAAAATAACACACAGCTGAAGAGACCAGGCATTCAGAACCACAGGGTCTTAAGATTTGGCTATTGAGTTTATAATCCTGACAGAGTCATACATTTTATAAAACAAAGGGTATGATTGTGCAAAAAATAAATAAATACTTTAGAGCGGGCAGCAGTCCCATCGGATTTTGGGAGGATCTACGGAATCTCTCTATCATCACAAACGAAAATGTAGGGACAGTCTAACAAAAAAATGTTATGTTTTATTTCTGTTGGTGGTTTAGTTCACATCTGTTTGGGAAAGTCTGATGGCAGAAAAAAGGTGAGATCTGTGCAAATACTCAAATCAAGAAAGATCCTGACTAAGCAGAAGCCTATAACAACAAACTTTGGAGAGTTGTCTGTTATAAACGTAAGTCAAACTAAGAGTTGGAGTTTCCAAGTTCACTAGCAGAAATTTCAAGTTTGGGACAAAAAGAAGATTAAAGTCAAATCCTGAGAAATCACTGATTTAGTGGAGCTCCAGAACACACAAATTTACCAGGCTTATAAAGGTTTTTCTGGGCAAAGACAAATTTACCTGCCGACCCCCCCCCTAGACTTGACCCAAGTCGAACTTTCGTTGAGTCCTTCGTCGTCTGATTATTCCACTGCATGCACTTTTTAACTCAGAATCGCAGCTTTATTTCACCACTTTGTTGTGCGCCCTCAATCGCCAGGAAAGTGCCAATCAACTGGATTCGAAAGTCCGACTTGATGAATCTGCCAGGAGGCACCCCCCTGCGTGACATGTAGTTATTCATTATGCATATGCAATAGTTTAAATAAGCAACACACGCATCCGCTGCTGACCAATGAAATCAGTTCAATTTATGAGGACTCGCTAAAGTAGGTGTCCACAATAACTCCACGGCATTTACATTGAGGTTAATATGTCTGTGATGTGAAGAGTCGATATTGATAGAATATATGAATATAAGCCAGACTCTTTTAGATAAATTTCCCTTTGTTGACGAATTTCCGTTTTATGTTTAGGCCTATATATTTTTTAAGAGGGGTTCTGTGCAGGTGTAACAATGGACTGTTCTTACTGCACAATGAACCGTTATTAAAACCACAAACATTATGTGATTTTAAACTTTGAATAAGTTAACAATTATGGGAAGAAAAATTATGAGCAAATATTCTTCAACAAGCTAAACTCTTGATAAATACATTCCCAAGTTTTGAAGAATTTCTGTTTATATTTTGATATTTTTAAGACATGTGAGGGTGTGACCATGGATAGTACGTATTAACTTAGCTCACCTTGTTGAGCTGTCAGTGTTATAAGACCGATGTTAAAAGAAAGCCATTACAGCTCAACAAGGTGGGCTAGTATTAACTACGACGTTGCCCCGGTGTGCATGCTTCTCCAATCCCCCGGACTCCCGACCCTTCCGGTCCCGCTGCCAGTTCGTCGTGGGGGCTGGAGCTCCGCAGAGCTGTAGCTCCGCAGGGGCCACGAGATTCACACGGCGTCAATGCAAACCCGATCCGTTGAGCCCAAACGGTCTTCATTTTAACAACTGAACAATACCCCACTTAAATATTGATATACTGGCGGAAAGACAGAATCTAAAGACCTTGTTCATGATACACGATGAGCCCCTTACGTTTGAGAACCATAGCATCCACCATCCAATCATGACCACTCTAAACAACCATTAAATGCACATCGTACCTTCACCACCAATAGTCGCCATTATTTCAAAACAAAGTTGTACGGCAGAGTTTCCAAGGAAGTCTTGAATATTCATCAATTTTTCAGGTCAAAGTGTACATAACAGTAATGTATTCTGAATGCTGCAATCTCATTGGCTGCTACCCAAATCGGTAGATGAGCTCCATTGGCTGTGTACAAACTTCTGGCGGATTCACCAAGTCGGGTGTCGCGATCCAAAATTCACTGCATTGGCAAATAAATGACACTAGAGGGCGCGCGTTACGACACTCACAGCTGATTACTGACTCGATTAGCACGAGACCTGACTTGATCCAAGTCTACCCCCCCCCCCCCTAACACATGTTCACAGGCTCCCCCAGGTCCCAATTTTATAGAGCTGCTTAAGCAAAATATCTGCTTAACAATTTTCTGCTTAGCAAAACTAGCAGGATACCAGTCAAAGATTGCCATGGTATTTGGCTGGTAACCTTATTCTGGTAAGCAACATTTTGTTGTGCTGAGCTGATTTTTTTGCTTATAGCAGCTCTATGGTGACTGTGAACACACACATGTACTGCAGTTTTGAGCAACATCATCTGCCAACCAAACTGTCTACCGTTGACAAATGACACATCACCCCAAGAGTTCAACTTGGCAAATCACAAGTTCCCCTAACTACAACCACTTGCAAACCCAGACTTCATCCATCAATCACTGTCAGCATTGTACACATAACTTGAGAGATACTCCCGCAGGAAAACACGCACAGGCACTCTCTCACTCTGTAGTGATGATCGTGACATTTTTGTTGTTTCTTCTTTCCTTTCATTTCTTTTAATCATTGGGAGGAGATGATAAGGATATATCTTGTTAACTGACGTTCCAATTTACAAGGACAACCTGCAAGTTCATGGCTCTTAGGGGACCCAACCAATGACCCTTTTAAAGGGGGAGTAAAAACACACAAAAACTATTCATTGCTGACTGATCGGTTTAAAGTTTATATGGATATAACATGCAACAAACGTATTGAAACGTGTACATTTAACACGCTATAATTGAAAGCATACTTGTTGTGAAGTTTACAAGCATCATACGAATGGCAATGGTTGAAAACCAAATTTTCAATCTCAAAGCTTATTTTTTTTCACCCTAACCTCTCGAGTGATTTACTAGAACCCTTCCTCACTCAAAGGCCGAAAATCCACGTGTCCGTCAAGCGTTGTGTGTAACGCATAAAGCGCGATCCTTTAGAACGAATATTCACAACAAGGAAAGGAAAAAGTTCCATGTATCCGTATTGTGTACTGCGTTATCTGTCAAAATTGCGTGCATTCCGTTGCTTGTATTTTCATTTTAAAGGATTGCGCAATACGCATTATGTACAACGCATGACAGAGACACAAATTTCCAGCCCAACAGAATCCAACACCCAAACTATCGGACTCGGATTATGGTGGTCCAAAAAATGACGAAACCAAGATTATTGTGATGATGATGTCAGGTGAATAGGGTCAAGATATGGTCCACTTTCATAGAGCTGCGTCAGCAAGAAAATATTGCTGAACAATTTCCGGCTTAGCAGAAATAAGCAGGATATCGGTCACAAATGGTACATGTGACATTGTATTTTGGCTGGTAACGCTATTCTGGTAGCATAATTTCGTTTTGCTTAGCATATTTTTGT
The DNA here is from genome assembly GCA_021014325.1 of Plazaster borealis. Taxonomy (NCBI): domain Eukaryota; kingdom Metazoa; phylum Echinodermata; class Asteroidea; order Forcipulatida; family Labidiasteridae; genus Plazaster; species Plazaster borealis. The sequence continues at coordinate 14,245,027 of CM037462.1, forward strand.
GCTTAAGCAGCTCCATGAAATTGGGCCCTGTTGAGAGGACATCATCACCAGGGCAGAATCTCATGGCTCTGCTTACCGCCGAATTCTGCGCTTGCAATCACCATTCTCCGCTTACCGAGCAAGCGCCAAATTTCTGTACTAGCTGTGTAAGCGAAGAATGCCTAGTAACATGGAGTGCGCACGCGCAAAAGCAAACATTCCCTGCTAACCTGTGAAATACGCTTGACGTAAGCACGGAATTCCCTGCTTCCGTAAGCGCAGATTATTTGCTTACGGTAAGCAGGAGCCATGAAAGTGGGCCTCGTCCCCAACCATCTGAATCAGTCGTGATCTCTAAGTACCTGGGTAACTTTCTTGGCCATGTCATATTGTGTCGTTTTATTCAGACCCACCAGCTCTTGCTTCAAATTCCCCACTGCCCCGTTCATGAGGTCAGTAACGATAAGGAGATCCCCTCCATAGACTTCGTTGGTGGACCCCACGGCTGTTGCCATGACGTCCGAGAGGTCCGTTGCTGAGGAATTGCTGGACTACGCGTGGGACGAGAAAGAGATGAGAAAATATGGATTAATCGCCGAGTAGTTGAAAGTATTGTTTGTTTGTTCAAATTGTGTTTTAAACTTTCAGTCTTTCTTAATATTCAACTGTAAGTTTGTAATTTACAAATGCTGTTTATATCCAAGGACCCAAAAGGAGCAGTTACCGGCTGTTCGACTAACGCAATGTATATGTTCTTTTATTCTTGTACTTTGCAATGTCATTAAATTGAACTGAATTTAATTGAATTTAGTACGAGTACAAGGCTATTTTTTTTCCTGAGTACAAGTCACATCAGTAACAACAATTATTTTTTCTCTGTCAGTGGTACAGAAAAAAAAGTACTCACGAAGAAATAATAATAATGGGCTCTCACAGCGCAATTCCGAGAAATTATCATTGCACTTCACAATCACATTCTTACCCCCTGATCACTGGGCCATTTATTTCATTTCTCAAACCATCTCAGCTCCCTTGGGAGTATACAGACTGTGCTGCCAAGTATGTAGCGCACCAAGCTTAATCAATCACAAGAACCACCTCTGCCCTCACAGGTACCCATTTACCCCCATACTTGTACGAGTACTACAAGTACAACTCTGCTGGTGTTTAGTGTGGGGGAGGGGTGCGGATGCTTTCATATAAACTTTCCCTGACATACCTGTTTTTTAATTTTCTCAGCCCATTCTGATGTGCAGAGACTAAGATCGGGCCCGGTTTCAGGAAACCATTTGGCTGGTCGCCCCACACACTGCCATCTGGCGTTGACTGCACCTGTTGGGTTACACAACAAAGACCAATCAATTATTTTTAAAATGCAATCACACCAGCACCGAATGAGGTAACAAAGTTGTTTCAGTATCCCCAGGGGAGCCGATGACATTACAAGAGCAGCAGTACTACATAATGTCATAGAGCAAGGATATTACAATGGCCTGACCATGAAGTTGTCAGATGTTATAGACTGTAATCTGAAAAGGCACTGGCTGTCTTGGCTTACAGAGATGGTGTTTTTTTCTATCGATAGAAATGATCAGACTGCAGTAATAAATGCCAACAGAGCAAGAGCCCGTTTTCACTGCTGGGTCACTTGTTCCACTCTATGTGACCACTGATCCTGTTGTAATAATCTAATTTTACAGAAGGTAAACCACTGGTAAGCTCAAAAAATACAACTACATGAACATGTAGATGGATCAAAAGTTTCACAATATTTGTACCAATTTAACTTTTGGACGAGTCCATTTATTGCAATCTTCAAAGTAAACCTTTGTAAGCTCAAAAATATATGTAGATGGATAAAAACTTCCACAATATTTGTACCAATTTGGCTTTTGGAAGAGTCCATTTTTATGCAATATTCCAGGTTAACTCTTGAAAGCTCTTCAAATAAATAGATGGATAAAAACTTCCCCAATATTTGTACAGATTTGGCTTTAGAAGAGTCAATTTTTTTGGCAATATTCTTGTAAACCCATAAAATACATAGATGGATCAAAACTTCCACAATATTTTTACCGATCTGTCTTTTTGAAGAGCCCATTTCTATGCAATATTCCAAGTTAACTCTTGTAAGCTCTTCAAATACAGAGATGGAGCAAAGCTTCCACAATATTTGTACTGATTTGTCTTTTGGAAGAGTAAATCTATTTCTTCTCCTATGAAAAACCCCAAAAACCTACTTTGAAATGTCATCTCTTAATCAATGCTCCTGTTTTTGCGAAAACAGTGTTTATTGATGTCATGCTTCGACTACAATTTAATTTGATTTATACCTTTTGCTGTATAATCCATTAAAAGGAGGGGGGGGGCATCGTAATGATCTTAACATTCCAGAAACTCACTCCAATAACAGCCCACGTGTTTACGTCATTACAGTTATTGAATTATACTGAATTGTAATCAATTGGCCTTTGACCTTTTGAGGTCAAATATACAACACAAAAGGTCCGACATAAATAAGGCTGTCAGGCGTGATTGGTTAACACAATACAATAGACCAATTTCTGGGTTGGTTGAGTTTTTGTTACCCATTTCATAAACTTGTTCCCCCCCCCCAAGGTATAAATCAACATTTTACAGATGTTTGGCTCATCAAGGCTGAAAGGTTTTTTAAGGAGAAATGAATCTTGTTTTGACATCTTATTGTGGAGAGGGAAACTGTGATGAAAAGCCTGGTGAGAAAAATGTCACATCTCTGGAGGGCCGACAAATCTTTCAATAAAAAGGGATTTACACCTCCCAAATGGGTCTTGGCAAGCAGTCAGAATTCTTAAAAGGAAGTAAGAAAATAAATTGCTTTGATACAGGACTCGTAAAAATAATTGGTAACCCCCCCCCCCCCCAAAAAAAAAGTCCTGGATTGGTTTTAAAGAAGGAAAAAAAGAAAAGAAAAAAAAGGAAGAATAAGAAGTTATTTTTACTCTGACTGCTCGCAGCTTCTCAAATTCATACCAGTACCAATCCTCCGCATAAAACATTTCCGTCTGAAATACTGCCATCACCAATAAAATAACATATGAGGACCCCTCCCTCAACAAAAAGAAAAAATCACTGTTGCTTAAAGGAACGTTACAGAACTGGTAATTAAAATTTTCTTTAAGATCACAGATTTACATAAAACTTACACGGTCTAATGGTGATGATAGTAGAAAACATCCCTAGAAATATTTCTGTCTGAAATGCCATATTTGATGAGAAATAAATAAAACTAATTTCTGATTGGAGTTTATCGCTCATGAGCATTTTATTCATGCATTGTATAACACATGCAAATGTGTAATCGGTTTTTCACTATTTTCTCGTGACCCAGATGACCGATCGATCTCAAACTTCTACAGGTTTGTCAGTTTATGTATATGGTGGATTGTATAAAGTGCTTAACTGTTTTGTTAGCAAAAACCAATTCTGTAATGTTCCTTTAAATCCATCAATATACAACCAATATGAATCGTTATATATTTTACAAATATTACAATTGATTTACACTCCAAACTCTTCTCGGATCTCATACAAACAGGCATGAAGTTTGGTTCTTGGAAAAAAGTTTATCGAGTACAAGGGCTGACCTACACGTACATACATGGTGTAGGCTTTAATGGACTTTTCAGGCTATTTAATCACAATTTTTCTAATTTTTCAAAGGGCAAAAAAATCGGAATCAGACTAAAAGTAGGAAGAATATCATAACTAATATACACAGCCTAAATAGAGTTTGTGTCCTCACATGATCACTTTAACTTTCTCACATACTCGAGTTAAACTTTTACAATAGTACCATTCCGTTCCAATAAACTGTTACAATTCCAACATCTGAATAATTCCAGTTATTCAAAGAGATGAACTCCCCATGTCCCCACTAATTATACCAACATACATTTTACTTCACAAAGTTAAAGGGTCTGTATACGTTTGGTAATGACTCTGAAAATGAATGGCAATAAAAACTTACTTGGTAAGAAGTACAGCAGCTTTGGATAGTATATAGCAATTTGAATACTTTTCACATATAGAAGTACTGCAGTTATGAAAAAAGATACCACTTTTTATCCCCCAAAATTTGAATCTGAGAAGCGTTTACTGACAGTAACGTTTCTCAGATTGTGTATTCCAATTGCAGATTATTCTTCCTGCGTGGACATAACCGCTCCAGATTTTCGGCGATATCTCAAAAACACTACCACCTTTTGAAATTAAATTTTCACAGGTAAGTTTTATGGTGCAGGTCTACAACTATAGGATTGAAACAAACAGTGGGTTCCAATTACCAAACGTATACAATCCCTTTAAAGTGTGGATTCTTCAATCCGTACTACTCCACGCAAGCCATTCCTGCTGAATGACACTGAACCAATTGACGGAAACCCCTCCCCTGTCCCTAATGACTACCTGATACCCACTGAATGTAACGCAGACTCCACAGAGAGCCCCTGTGTCACGGCCACGCTGTGAGCACTCACTCCTTTACCAGATCAACATTTTATCCTCAAGTACAAGAGCAGACAACTCAATGATTCAACTACCATGGTAACATGGTCTTGGCATGCCGGATGAATTAGGGGGCAAGGACTCTCTTGCTTGTCAAAGACAGTCTGTGGATCTTGTGCACTCACAGTTAACTGTTCCTTGCTCTATGGTTAAATGTAGTGGGAATAAACCATATTGGAACTGATGGATACTAGCGCTACCAATAGACTGAGGCCGTAATCAAATTGGCGGCTACAGCTACGACTTTTACTGAGGGTGTTGCTACAGATGTTCTATACTTCAACGCATGATGACGCGGCCATCCAGCCGTAGCCATAGCTGTAGCCGCCAATTCGGACACGGCCTAATTCTCTTTAAATCAAGAAAACGAACCGTTTATAACGTTGGCAAAATTGGTTCCTTTTGTTTATGCCTGCTTAGTCTCTTTGAATCGATTGTACATTGTGCAGTATTATAACTTTTGACAACACTACGGTACATGTACCAGTAGTTCCACTGGTAGAATAAACTCTTGGACAGTACACAGCATTGTTAATGTAGGGGGGAAAGGTGCTTTTTCTGGTGTAAGTTACTCTCTTGAATCAAGATAAGGTATGGCATTGGTAACAGTTAGCAACACATTACTGATGACATTTGGTACTTTTCACATTTGCAATTTGACAGTGAACAGGGGTGAGTGTCATTGCTGACAAGGTCTGAAACTAGTAACCGCATTATTTGGAGGCATGTTGAAATGATGGCATTTCAACCTTTTGGTTAACCTCTGGAGTTGGAGATTTCAAGGAGCTTCTGGGAACAGTGCCCTCAGCACTTAGATAAGTAGATCAAAGAGCAGGATTTCTTTACGTCTGAAGAAAATAACAGCTACTTTGTTTACAAGACAGACATAAAATAATCTGAATTCAGATTAAAGTCTGAAATTTCTCATCCACAAGTAAAAAAACAAAAACCCAAACTAACCCCAAACCAGAAAGACTTTGAAAGGGAAACAAATGCAGTACAATATCATTTCTTCCCATCTCAGTTAAAGGGTGTGTACAACATTGGTAAGAGTGAAACATAAATGTTCCCAGATTTGTACACAAGTTACTTGGTATCAAGATGGTAGGTGGAAAACATCCCTTGAAATATTTTTGCTTAGAATGCTATAGTTTTTGAGAAATGAGTAAAACAATTAGTTTTTATCTCGCGAGACCAAAACCAGATGTTTGAAAACAGTGAAAACATAATAATTGGGTTTTTCACTATTTTCTTGTGACTCCAATGACTGATTGGGCTAAATAAAACTTTCACAGGTTTGTTATTTCATGTATATGTTAGGTCACATAAAGTGTGGATACTGCTCTTTGACAATTACCACTGTTGTCCTCGTACTTTCATTAACAAACTCTGATGAATGAACAAGTCTGAAATCTTCACACCGGGCTGAACGACTTCACTTGACATCACCACAAGGAAAACTATTGCTCCTTTGACACATCCCACGAGGGCAAAACAGCAACTGATTTCTAATTCCTCGTGATTAATCTTCATGAATAAGGAGGGGGGAACTCTGAGCTCTCCATTGGTAACCGAGTAAAGCATAGTTATTTCCTTGGGTATTCGTGGCATTTATTCTGATCCCATTATATCCTGTTTGTTCAAGCCAATTAAAAGAGCGGCACGTTTTTGCTGTAATTTGTTAAATTCAGCTCGTGGTGATTTCCGTTTTGGAATGTTAAAGAGCAGGAACCAATTTCATAAAGTCTGTAAGTGCACAAAATTGCTTAGCATAGACAAAACTTGCTTAGCAGATACAGGTTTACTATATGGATAACTAAAGGATGCTTTGGACGCTTCGCAACGTCGTTTCCAAAATAATCGATCCCCGCCCGTTTGTCCCAACCAGGCGAAGTCGTGTCACAGCGGACAAGGTTTGGTATCTCCACGGAGTTGCCCATGTTTTGTAGAAGGTTTTTTTTTAGAATTTTGGGTGGACAAGTTTCTGCTTTCTTTGAGAAGTGTCTAGTTGGTGAAAAATTTGTGAGTTATATAAAACAAATCACTTGGTGAAATCTGGTTTTTCAATTTCACTTGAAATGGATTAGTCCAGATTTCCCTATATATTCACGACAATGCACTCATATGCATCCAATATTTTTATAGTACACGTATGTTAAAAGTTACACAGGTTGATTGATGTGCAGACAATGTATTTAAAGAAATTGAGCACACCAGAAGCAGTTGTTTTGCTGAGAGTACCCTGCCATACCTTATCTTGAATCAAAGAGAGTAAGCATACAGTACCATCAGATTCAACCATTTTGAAATGCAGTTTTTTTGTTTAGAAAACTTGATAAAATCTGAAAGAAAAAATTTAAACCACGAATAGTCCATAAGCAAATGAAACGGCAGCAGCAGGGCTCGGATTTGGGGGAAAAATCCACAAGACCAAAGGGCTTGTTGCTCAAAATGTTTACTGGCCCAGAATTGTTCTAACAAGAACAGAACAGTTTAACATGCACACTGTTTTTATTTGATCAAGCAGTATGACATACGGTATAAGAGAAGATTTATCTCATTCGTCATTATGGGCATACATACTTCATTATTCAGTAGAATTGAACAGTGTTTATCAGACTCAGAGTCAACATTTGAACAAAACTTGTTTTTGTTTAGAGATATTACACAGTGAGGTTCTATTATCCAATTGAAAAACACATGACTGCCGGACTTGTCCAGTCATGAGTTTACAGGCCCGACACTAAAACTACTGGCCTCGGGCCTGTGGTCCGGTGTAAAACTCAAGCCCTGAGCAGGCAATGGTCAAACATTGTGTTGGAAAAAATAGTATAAGAATTTGTGAAGTGCACCGACTCTCCTCCCGATATTCTACGTGTAGGTTCTGCTGACCCAGAAAGAGGTTTCAGGAAGCCAGTTATAGGGTAGCAATTAATAGGTATCCCAACCCTTCCCCCCCTTCCCCGGTCACTTTATTCTGGGCACTCACCCCTAACGCGGACACTTGTTGGTTCAATGTGCGTCAATGTTCACGTGCTCTGTCATAGAGGAGGACGGATATTAAATGGGGGGGGGGGGTTCAATGGCAAAGAAGGCGGCGGTGGTTGGATCAGGTTAACAAGATCTTCCCGCTGAGAGTTTCCCTTAGTGTTAAGGTTACATATTGGAATAGATGGCATGGGTATACTTTTTACAAAACTGCTTAGCGCAGAATCAAGCAGGTGAGGGATTTGCTAAGAAGGAATGATTATTGTCAACTGTTTACACGTGTGCGTCGATGTCAAAATACAAACCGACAGTGTTGGACGTTGGGTGTTATTCTCACGTATAATTTGGAAAAGTATAAATATCGATTGGTGAGAGTAAACAGATTTTTTTTTCGTCCTTACAGATCAATGAGCACTCTGTTCTTTCCACGAAAGGAAAACAACTTTGGGGTAGGACGATAACTTTTTCAAAGATAGATGGACTTTTTGGCAAAGTTTAGGGGTGGCCATAGCGCCCTTAGTGAGGTCAAAGGAAGACCGATCATTGGCTGAGAGTTGTGCATGGTGCGTTCATACTATGCGTTTTTATTATCCGACCTCAGTGATGGCAGCCTATGAAAGAGGTCTATGACGGGTTGTCAGAGTTCTCCCTTAAAGGGTCTGTATACGTTTGGTAATGACTCTGAAAACTAATGGCAACAAAAACTTACTTGGTAAGAATCGCAGCAGCTTTGGATACTAAAATGCATTTTAAGAAACTTTTCGCTTAGAAGTACTGCGGTTATAGAAAAAGATATCACTTTTTATCTAAAACAATTTGAATCTGAGAAGCATTACTGCAGGAGCATTTCTCAGATTGTGTATTCAAATTGCAGATTATTCTTCCTGCGTGGACATAACCACTCCAGATTTTCGGCAATAACTCAAAAACAATACCACCTTTGGAAATGCAATTTTCACAGGTTAGTTTTATGGTATATATCTACAACTATAACGGATTGAAACGAACAGTGGGTTCCAATTGCCAAATGTATATAGACCCTTTAAAAATGGTCTGCTGACCAAATGCTAGTTAAAAAACCAGAGGACCAGTTAATATTCTCTCTAGGGTCCGGCCGGCTAGTTCAGTGTTCAAAATCATCCCTAATTTATCTGAGATTCGGACTAGTAAAAAAGCTGACGGAGCAGAGTAAAACAACAAACAAACTGTCCCTGCTGGCCAGTCATTAAAAAAGTTTAAAACAAACCCTGTATTTGAGTTCCATTTTAGGTTTTGCCAGCCATAGCTGTGTATTTATTTATTTATTTATTTATTTGATTACACATCCAGCAGTACAATTAGCGCTAATAACAGGATGGATAGCTAGGTTCTCTCCATGCACAAGCTAGCAAGAATTACATGCCGATACGCAAGAATTTTGGCTGATACGCAATAATTTTGGCCGATACGCCCCAAAAATCGTCGATACAGGATTTAATTTTTTTTAAAGTATGGTAGTTTTACAAAAAACATGACAAGAAAACCATATAAAATGTTCCAAATTGCACAGTAGGGCTTTGAAAACCAAGAAAAACACCAAGTAGAAAACATTCCTAGGATCTTGTTTCAATTCAGCGCGCTTCGGACAAACATCCCAAAATTTTGGCCCAGAATGCCCCCCAGTTTTGAAAAAACCTGGGGAGACCCCTGGATAGGAAACAAAGAGGAAATGTTCAGTTTTAGATGTGGGAGGAAAACCCCAATGGGGGAAAACCCACGCAATCAGGTAGGGACTAAAAACCCAATCCACATGCAAGGCTCCGGTCTGGGGTGGGATTCGAACCGGGGTCCACAGAGGTGAAAGGCAGGGAAAGAAACCACTGAGCCCACCTAATTCCCCGATGTAGGTGCACTGCGCTCAGTCCAACCACAGAGAAAGATCAAACCAGTGCATGGCACTATCTCAACGCAAAACTTCTCACTCCAACTCAGAGAGGTACTTGACGAAATAGTTCATTCCTCTTCTGCTCATATGCCCTTTTTTTTCTCCCCACGATGATAAGATTTTCAGTTTTTTCCTTAATTAGAACCAGCTGGGTGTTTGCCAGACGAGGGGGGTTCATGACCCATATTTGACAGGTGTCAAGCACCTGTTTGCTCAACATCAGGTATAATTGCCCAGGAACATGGTCAACAGCGCTGATAAACCCGGGCCTCAGCTTCCCTTAACCTAGCCGCAGGACGTAACAGCTTTGATACTCAACTATAAGCCAAGACCTTTTATTAAAGGCAGGGTGTACTTTTGGTAATTGTCAAAGACCAGTATCCTCACTTGGTGTATCCCAACATATGCATAACAATAACAAACCTGTGGAAATTTAGGCTCAATTGGTCATCGAAGTTGCAAGAAAACAATGAAAGAAAAAAAAACATCCTTGTGGCATAAAATTGTGTGCTTTTAGATGCCTGAGAAAGGCTTCATGTCTAAAAAGCCTATCTCAGATTCAACTTTTGGGGCGAAACATTACCCTTTTCTCTAAAACTACATAACTTCAAAGGGGTCGTTTCCAACAATGTTTTAAAATATCAACAGCTCTCCAGTGCTCTTTACTAAGTAAGATTTTATGGTTATTAACTTTTACTAAAAGTACATCCTGTCTTTAAAGGGAATGTACATCTAGATGTGCACGTTTTGAAAACACCATCTAGAGGGGTATGTATTGTCCAAAAGTTGGATGCATGTGAGTGCATTACTCCCGAATATAAATATCCGATAGGACTTCTATGTTGAATTTTGGAGCATCCTGCATTATACATGGCAAAATGGCCTTGCCAAAGTTGCCTTGCCCTAAAAATTATGGAATTTAAGCCTGAAATATATTCATAAAGTTTTGACCAAAAAATGAAGGCTTAGTTTACAGATGGTAGCCAATTAAAAGTCTCAAAGTATCAAAGAATGTTAAAACTTATTTTCCTTACGATTGCTGCATATAAATATTGGACATCCCCATGGCAACCTCCATCTCACTCTCACTACTTACCGCTCGTTCCCTTGGGACATGGCTGTGTGCTCAGCTTCCCGGACAGTGTACGAGGCCAATTAACTCCCCTCTGGTTGGTGGCAGCACAGAAGTCAAGGTTCACCATGGTTGTTTCTGAAAGAACAAGATAAGAAAAAAAATGCCCTAAACAACAAACGTTTCTGACATCTTGGATAAGAAATGTTTTTCTTAACATTTTAAAGGTAAGTAGCATTTGTCACTAATTTTGTACACGATGCATCTTCTCTCAGTTTAGTTTAAACTTCTAAAATGTCATTGATTAATCAAAAATACTTTTAAAAATGCCCACACACCCAGATTTGAACTCTCGATACGATGTATCCAAAGTACATGTATACAGTGACACTTGGCAAACCATGATTTTATCCTCTGACAATACATAATAACACAAACATTTGATTTTCTGTACCCAATTTCAAATACGTGTATAGCTCCTCCCTTCAATAAGTGCCCTTGCATATGACGTCGCAAGCTCAACTGAGGTCAAATGAAGACTTCTCATTGGCTGAGACTTGTGTGGGGTGCGTACATGCACCCACGTTACCATTGTTTGACACCAGCGACGGCAGCCTATGCAAGGGGTTCTTATAAGAACTTTTACATTTTGAACAAACGTTGACCCGCAGTATGAACTACGAATAGTCTTAGAGCAAGATGTCATTAGCGCATTTAGCTGACCGATGTGTTACTGTCCACTGTATAGCGATTCAGCTCTAAGAGGGCACTCTGTACACATGTGGCTCTCTGCCCAACTGGGCCGTAGACCTGTAAAGCACCCTCTACTGGTGAATCATTGTGCAGTGTGCAGTAACCAGTAACCAATCAGGTTGCTGATCGTTGATTGTTGATCGGAGAGCTGCATGCGCACAAATTGCTCCTCTATCGATGAACCCGCTATACAGTGTACAGTAATAATAATAATAATATTTATAATAAAACAAAATGCTTTCCATGTCACATAGACATCACAAAGCGCTGTACAATAAAAATCCAAAAGTTATTAAGAAATACAGATAAATTGATTATTAACAATAATAAGTGATAAAAAAGTGATTCTTAAAAAGGTGGGTTTTCAAAGAAGGGACGCCTTGCATGGAGACTAAACTATGACCCAAGAAATGCACAAACCTATGACGTCTTCCTTCGTAGTCGGCGACACAGTTGTAGCCCGCGCCATTGTTGTCGTCACTGTGGTTGTGGCCTCAAGGGTCGTTGTCGGGGCGGGCTCAGTAACGACTGTTGTCACGAGATGCGTTGTTGTCGGAGCACTCGTGGGAATGGTGGTTACCTTGGGCGCTTGGGTTGTAGGTGGTGTGGTGCTCTCTTCCACCGCTGGTGAGAACAAAGTTGCAATGTCGTAGTTTTACAATAGCCTTTTCAACAGGCTGCATCCCATTCGAAATGCAGTGCAAATTAGTCCTGACAACTCGGTTTCAACTTACTCTGACCAAAACTTTGCATTTCTCATCATATATTCCGACGTAATTGGTGAGTTGTTACAAACAAACCTCAGCAACCCTAGTTAACAACACACCTTTTCTTGCAATAGCCAAACAATGAAATAACCAGACAAGACTTTTAAAATAAAACAAATGTTATATCTTAACATGTACATGTATACGTCACTTGCTCAGAACACATATTGTTTTTCTAATGGGGCGGAGGGCGGGATGATATTTTTCTTTTTCGGGTAGGATTTTTTTTCAAAGGCGTGAAACTGACAGGGGGGGTGGGTTTGATTGGTTGTGGAATCATCAGAATATTTACCGATGATGGGGCGATCTGCAAGTGTGACAAGATAATATTTCCTTGTGTCTCCTGTGTACACGAACAGTCACAGAAACAAATAAGTCAAAGAAAAATAGCACGGGACAGGGGAAAACACAACCTGAATTGACCATATTTTTGACCGCATGAGGGCGCTGTCTACAGGGAATTGCCTTGCATCACCATTACAGTTTCATCTTATTTTAATTGCCTGTATGTAGTTTATTTGCATCAATGACAAAATACATAAAGATAATGATAACAAAAATGAAAAAAACAAACACTTTGTTTACTTGTTTTTCATTACGTGAAATTGGTCCACATACGCCCTCACACGGTCAAAAATACGGCAAATTACATGCAAAATCCTCTAGGGTAGAAAAAGACTGTGATAGAGCTGAACTCCAGTTTTCTTGTTGTACAATTTGAGTAAAGTTTTTCAAATGATGACAGGTGCGTGTACTGACGAAAGTAACAGTATGGCAAAACTCTACTACCAAAGCTGACTATTTTTCTACGAGGGAAAAAAATGAAATTTCTTTGGTTGAATACACTAATCTGTACATGTTAATTGTTTCAGAAATGAGGAGATACTTCCATAAATCTTCACAAAGCTATGTAAAGCAGATAGAGTTGTAAAAATAGTGTCTAAATAGACACTCTGAATTATTCACTTTTTGTTCTCACAGAAAAGACAGACAGATTTGACTTTGCAATGGACAAAACTGAAATCAAAACCTTACACTATCCTATCACATTAAACATTTATGTATTTATTTACACGTCCTTGCTTAACATAACACTCACTGTTAAATTTGTTAGGATGAAAATGACAAGTAGTTTCTCTTGCATGCAAAGCGTTAATTAGAAATGGTGGTTAGCCACTAGAATCAACCCAGGCAAACTCATTCTGCTTTTGTTTTTCAAACGCTTTCTTTACAGGATTTTCATTAAAGGAAAAACAAACAAATCTTTTATCACAACTTTCTCACCCTCTGCATATTTGTCTTGGATATCAGTTTAAACCAAAATATTTTTCTGATAAATATTTGTAACTTATTTTTTTTTTGATTTCATGTTATACCCTCTAGAAAATCTTCCAATCAGAAGTCGTCATTTGGGTTTCCGTTTCATTTCATTGAATATGTTGTTTTGTTTCGCTTGATCGTATTTACATTATTCTTTTGATAACCACCATACTTCCTATCATAGAGAAAATTCAGAGCACGTCTTGAATTTGTTTTGAGTATGCAAGTCTATTGCACTTGGACAACTAACAACCAGAGGGTGTAATGACCAAAGAGGTCGTGGGGGTGTGGCACCCCGTCAATACATTTTCTCAGTTGGCATGTGGAGCCCCTGTTGGCAAATGAAGCACCACATTGAAAAGAAATGGCATTTATACTAAAATTCAGTCACTTTGCTGAATAAAAAACTGTATTTTCCTCTTATAATAAACTAGTAATAACAATTTGGGAGGCTAATCATCCTTACTCACAGCTGAGAATCAGAATTGCGAAGAACGTTGCTACAACATGGTCGAGTCGCGGTCATGTAATGGCGCCTTAGGCAGCCAGCCACATTGACCCATATATGACCATGGAGCACAGCGACAGATCAAAAGTGTTTGATTTTTCCAGAGGAAGGAAAACCAGACAGTCCAGCGAAAAAACCCTCATGGCACGGGAGAGAACCGACGCACAACTCTACTCACATATGGCCCTAGCCGGGAATCGAACCTGGGCCACAGTGGTGGGAGGCGAGTGCTTGGTACACACTAACCACCCATGCTACCATAAGCACATTACGCTTGCCAGAAAAAGAAATGCAAGTCGGCAAATTGGCTTCCATACACCCTTCCCAAGTAAAATGCCCTTGCTACGCCCAGAACCAGGCTACCTTACGCCAAGAACCAGGCTACCTTACACCCAGAACCCGGCTACCTTACGCCCAGAACCAGGCTAACATATGCCTAGAACCTGGCTACCTTACAACCAGAACCCGGCTACCTTATGCCCAGATCCAGGCTGCCTTACGCCCAGAACCAGGCTACCTAACGCCCAGAATCAGTCTACCTTAAACCCAGAACCAGGCTACCTTATGCCAAGAACCAGGCTACTTTACGCCCAGAACCAGGCTACCTTACGCCCAGAACCACACTAACTTTTTAAATTCTTCTATTACTTTGATGTTTCCACACCCCATAATCCTAAACATCCAGGGTTTTTTTCTTGGTTTTTTTTATACACCAAACTTTTTTTTTTTTTTTTTTTCCCCCCACCGATTTTTTGTTTCATTAAACAAACTTGGAATCTGAACAGAAGATTGTTTCTCCTACCCATCACCAATGTACATGTACGTCACCGGAAGCCAGGGAGGCGGTGTACTTACGGGGCGGGTTGATGCACTCGAACTGAACCTCCAAGTATTTATAGGTGCCCGGACAGGGGTTGCCAAAGACCCCTGAAGTGGCCTTTATAGAGCAGGCAGACCGATAGTCACATCTGAGATATGGAGAAGAGTTAGAAACACAAGAACATGCAATGAACACTAACAATGATGGTGATTGTAATGCAAATGGATTCAATCAGTGGACACCTCAGGTTAAAAAACTACTCCCATAATGTTTGTTTGTTTGTTTGTTGGGGCAGAGTTCTCCACAGGTGAGTTTTGGGAGGGCGGGCCGCCCTCCTAAAATGTCAGGCCGCCCTGCCAAACAACTGGCCGCCCAGCCAAAGTAATTGAACGCCCAGGGGGGTGTTTGTTTGTTTTAGCTTGTTTCCAAAATTAACAATCAATACTTAGATTTCTGAAATTAACAAGGAAGGAGCATTCAAATGGTATCCACCACATGGGGTCATAACGAATGCAAATCTTGATAAGAGATTTACATAATACTCCAAAAATTGTTGAACATTTTGTACACCTTAACATGTTGTGTTCGTACTCAAATGTCAAAATGTCAATACAAAGGGAAGTGTGACGTCAACAAAACTGAGACTTGAAACATTCCATAAGGTTGAGCAGAGTTCATCGCTGCAAAATCCTCCAGGGCGAACCTATGATGTCAAATACCCTCTGCATTCACCTTTGGCACATGAGTACAAACTGGCCTTGTGGCTTGTATCATTTACACAACTTTACACAAATTTTGTATTTGTAACGCGGGGAAAAAAACATCATGTTTAGCGTCCCACCCGCTTCCGTTTTAGAGGCTGTCTGATTTTTTAAATTTTTTTTTTAAAAACTAAAACAAAGAAGATAACTGTTAATGATCTCCGTCTCATTTTCTGTTGCATCTTGCCCATAAGAAGCCAATACAGTCATTTCCTGAGTGTAAGTGGCGGCCATTTTGGAAAAAGCTGGCAACCATCTTGGAAAATAGCCCGGCCAGGTGTCTTGAAAAATGTGTCAGGCAGCAATTTAAAAACAAAACTAAAACAAAAAACCCTCCTCCTTCCTTTTTTTCAAAAAGGCAGGACGCTAACCATGTTTTTGTTTTCTTAGGACTAAGTACAAAAGATGGGAGCGATATTTTATCTTACAGTATTGGCCTTTATACAGTGAAGGCAAGGGTTACCATAGAATTGCTCAAAAGGGCAAAAAAATACAAATGAATTTAAGTCGAGGGGAGATTTCAAAAATTTGAAATTGTGTACTCTTGTGACTGAAGTCAATTATCATTTACATTATGGCATTCATACATATGTGTATATTATCTAAATTCAAGATGTACGTACATGTACACACAGAGAAGTTAAGATCACTTTGATAAAATGATGGAGGAACACAATTTACGACTCAGGCCACAAACTGCACAAACAACATTCATTAAAAACTGATGAATTATTCATGAGATCACACAGCGTTACACACAACAGTGATTTTTTTAATGAGGAGTTAACGAGGTACAGATTGAAGTAGTATAAAGAATTACATGATTGGTACACGCAAACACACGTAAATCGCAAGTTAGTTAGATGTGTATTTTAATTAGTCACTTGTCATGCAGCATTTTTTATCTTTTATTATTATTAATGAGCCTTTTGTTGTCAATGTCGCTTTTCATTCTAGGATCTAAAGCAAGCCTCCACAGGCTCGGGTGATTCTATACATAGGGCCATGCACTGTTGCAGAGAGTGCCGTATACTTACGCTGTGGAACACACCAGAGCCTCACCTCTAAGAACTTAAAAATCTTAGGGCAGGGGTCCCCAAAGACGTCAACATTTACGGGGATCGTACAATGTGTCCAGTTATTACAGCTACAGAGGGGGTATTAAAGACATTGGTCAGGGTCAAAAATGGTAGTGAGAGGTAAATTGGGGATTTGAATGAGAGGGTCATGATTGTAAAGGAAAATAATACCATGGTCAGATACTGGAACTATGTTGGTAAGAACGAAAAGGAAGGAGGTCAAATGGAAGGTCACGGGGGTCAGAAGTACTTTGGGATTCAAATGGGAGGTTACGGTGGTGAGGATATCATAGTCAAGTAAAAGTCATTGTGGGGATTTGAATGAGAGGGTCATAGTTGTGAGGAAATTCCATGGTCAGATACTGGAATATGGTGGTACATGTAAGCAAAAAAAGGGGGAAAAAAGGAGGTCAAATGGAAGGTCATGGGGGTGAGAAGTACTTGGGGATATGAATGGGAGGTTGTGGTGGTGAGGATAATATCATGGCCCAAGCTGAGGCTAGGGTGGTAAAAACAATTGTATAAAGAGGTCAAACGGAAGGTCATGGTGGTGAGAAGTACTTTGGGATTGGAATGGAAGGTTACAGTGGTGAGGAAATCATAGTCAATAAAAATCATGAGGATATTTAGTGTGAAATAGGGATGTCAAAGGTCATAATGGCAGTAAATACATGTCTCATTGAAGGTCAAAATAGTATACAAATTGTTTCATATTATAACAGGTCTTATGCGAGGTCGCACTGCAGTGGTGATGACACACTGTGCTATGACTACATGGTGAAAAGTGAAGGATCGAGATGGTGATAGGGTCATGAAACAATTAAATGGGTGCCAATCTGGAGGCGGTGTGGTAGCAGCTAAAATGAAAAGAAGTATTGATGGTCAAATTAAGAAAATGGAGAAGAAGGTGATACATGTAGGCCTACATGAAGTGATTACATAATGACAAGAGAGAACTGTGATGACCCCTTGCACAAACGTCACAAGCAGCTACTGTCTGCCACGCTCTCCATTTTGGGAGTCAACTTGCACGTAAAAATGATGGTAAAAGTATAAACACCGCGTCAAATAAAATGCGCACTACACAACACACTGGACATTGACTCCCAAAATGTGGCAATCAAGAGTATTGCTTACCGCCTAAGTCTGCACAGTGCGATCACCATTCTCCGCTTACTATGCAAGCGCAGAATTTCTGCACTAGCTGTGTAAGCCAAGAATGTCAAGTAGCAGGAGTACATGTATGCACGCGCACAAGCTAACCTGTGAAATACGCTTGACGAAAGCGCGGAAATTCCCTGCTTCTGTAAGCGCCGATTCTTTGCTTACGGTAAGCAGAGCCATGAAATTGGGCCCCAGTGAATTGGGTTCAAAGTCAAAGGTGTTTGACAATCACTTCCTTTGCATGCACATTTTGCAGTGTAGTGTTTTTCACACCATTCATCTTTCCAAGCAACCACTGATAAATGTAAAATGGTGTTTACCACAACCCTTTGGTTTCTAGACGGTTTTCCTACGCATGTACAGTTTCAAAACTTAACTCATAATTTTTGTTTCAAAATAATTGTCTGAAATCCATGCACATTGGAAATGACACACGGCATGCACAAACACGTAAGCCTAAATCACTAAGAGAATTGCACGTTTTGTTCCCCAACCCCAACCATGTCACTGAATCAAGTTTAACACATCCGTTAAAAACCGCGCCAAAGATAAGATGTTTGAAAGACAAGGTGCCCTCATCAATCATCTGATTCAAAGACGATCAATTCAGAAGAAGTAAAAAACAAACAAGTGCAAGTGCATAACAGAAATTAAACAAACGAATGAGAAGTGTAATACATGTGTATATCCTGTTCGTAAGTACAGCGTGATTCCACTGTAAGCCACAGCGTGATTCCACTGTAAGCCACGCCCACTTTACACAAACTGGCTCAACTGATTACTTGGGCCCAATTTCATAAACTGTTCAGCAGGAAATTCTGGTAAGCTAGCAAGAAATGAGTGGGGTACGTACCAGTCACAGCAATGATAACTGTATACTATGGTATTTTGGCTGGTAACCTATTTTTGCTAAGCAAGAGTTTTCTGTGCTTAGCAAGTTTTTGTGCTTACATGTTTAATGAAGTCAGGCCCAGAAGCCAATAGGAGTTGCATTAAGCTTGTTTTTCATTGATGATTTACATGTATGCAAGAAACCATGAACAATTGAACTTGTTTTTTAACCATGTTCTTCAAAGAATCTTAAATTTTCTGTCATAAGAAATCTCTTTGAATGGTGAAATGAGTGATTTCGGGTACAATTACACACAAATGCATTCCCCCCTTTGGAGCCAGAAGTAGCGAAAACTTTGGGCGTGCAGCAGACATGCGCGCGTGTGACGCAATAACTTACCAAAAGGATAACACAGTTAATGTTGTGGAGTGAGGTTTATCAGTGAAATGATAATGAAAACAAGATGGAGTCATTGTTTTTGTTTTGGATACTTAAGGTTTTTTTTCCCCAGAGACTGCAAATCTATTTTGGCTATCGTTGTTTTTTTTCAACTCAACTCACATGTACAACATTGGTAATTGTCAACGACCAGTATCTGTACTTTACGTGACTAAACATGTACATGAAATAACAAACCTGTAAAAGTAGATTCAAGAGAAAATACTGAAAACAAAAACTGTTTTCACTCTTTTCAAACATCAGGTTTTGGTCTCGCGCGATCAAAACTAATTGTTTTACTATTTTTCTCAAAAAGTATAGCGTTTCAAGCAAATATATTTCAAAGGAGGTTTTTTACTATGACCATCTCATGACAGGCCTTCCGTGTAAGTTGTGCGCAAATCTGGGAAAATTTATGTTTTCAATCTTACCAATGCTGTGCACACCCTTTAAGATTGGAAAAGGGCGAGAGAAAGGGAAATGTCAAATTCAATTTTGTGATGTACTCATTTTCCAATAGATAGAGCCCTCATGTGAGTGACGAAAATATTAGAAGTGTCTAACCTCATGTTAAAATGGTGTAAATTGCCATTGTATTCGATACCCGTACAAAATTTGACAGACCCATTTTTCTCAGAAGAATGTCATTGGATGTTTGGATGTTGACAAATTTTGCACTAGAAGGGTACCAAATACAATGGCAATTTACACCATTTTAACGTGAGGTTAGAAACTTGTATTTTTTTCCCCAATCACATGAGGACTCTATCTATTGGAAAATGAGTACATCACAAAATTGAATTTGTCATTTCCCTTCCTCTTTAAGTTTGGAAAAGGGCGACTGAAAGTTTAAACAGAAAGTTTGGAATGTTTCATGGAAGCATTGTGTTCATGAGTACAGGGGGCGAAGGGAAACTGACCCTATCACCTGACCTGCTTGGTTTTGATGTAACTCGAGACCCATGGTACATTGTAGGTCCAATTTCAGGGCCAATTACTGCGCTGACGTTGCCCTGTAAAGCACATGATTCTATGGGCCGTAAGCGCAGAATTCTGCAGTAAGCAGAGCCATGAAATTGGGCCATTAGGTTCATGAAAGTGAATCAAAGATTCAGTCCCCTTTTAGTCAACATTCCTTTTTCAATAAATTTCTTAGTTTTCTTTCCATTTCATTTGGTATATTTGTACAAAAAGCAGCCATCACAATTCTTGTTTTTTCTTCTTTTTCGCCATGTGTAATAGTTGCTGGCTTAGTTGGGGGCCGTCATTACACAGCCAGCAAATCTGATCATACAAAGAAAATTCAGCTCTTGCAGTAGAAACGCAGAAAGAAAAAAGGGTTTATAACATTTTATTTAGTGCAAATGGGCCTCCGTTTGTTTTATTAGGTTGTTTAGGGGGGTGTAAACAAAGCAGCCGACCTACCAACATAAATTTTGTTTTGAACAATGCTCACAAAAAAGCAGTCTGTAAATATAAGTCAATTGGGGGGGGGGGGTAAATAACACATTATGTCAACCAGCCAAAATATCAAACAAAGAGAAAACATTGGCACACATCATAAAGACTTTGTGATCAGTGTATGTTTGGGATGACATCTAAAGGGTTGGGAAAAATGCTTTGACCATACCTTTCAGACACGATATGAAATGACAGGGGCTCAAAGCATTCAGTGTTTTTGGAGTTGGCCTTTGGACACGTCTCCACGTCCGTCCGACCAAAGTTGGCAGACTCGATCAAAATCTGCTTGCCTGGTGGGCACCGGAGGTCCATAGTTTTGCCCTCGCAGACACTGCTATACAGCGTGTTTTGAGCTTGACGTTTCAGTCTCTTGTTAGTTGGTACACCACCTACATTGTACACACAACAGACAGTTCAGTGTAAAAGACAAATCTAGAAATACAGATTACAGTCTGGGGCCAGTTTCATAGTGCTGCTTAGCGGTAAGCAAATTTTACCTGCTTACTATAGCAACAAAACGTACGCGTATTTCACAGGTTAGCAAGAAAATTAGGCAGCCAGCTTGCGCGTTCACCATGGATTTGCATTGTAATTGTTACATCATTCATTTTCATACGGTAGGCACCAGAAGGTTAGCATGCCTTTTTGTGTGCTTATACCGTTCGCAGCACTATGAAGTGAAAACTCGCAAAGTAAGCACAACATCGGCCGTTAAGCAGCTCAATGAAATAGGGCCCCTGCTCTTTGAGTAGAGACAAAACCCATTGAACTTCCAGGATGTAACAGTACAGAAGATTTACAGACTTTCAACAACACCATAAAGGTAAAAACTGGAGAATTGGTAGTGAAATAGTTACGTCAGAGCTCTCCCCATGCACAAGCAAGCGTATCGGTCTGATACGAGTGAATTACTCAGGGCTCGAATTTGGGGTGAAAATCCACAAGACTTGTAGCTCACAAAGTTTACTGGTCCATAATTTGGGGAGAACCTTGAATGCCATTCTTCCCTTGAGCATCAGTTCATTTCTTTTCCAGAAATTTTAAAGACACAGGGGGATCTTTAAAAAAAAAACGAATAAATTCTGGCTGAAAATCAAAGGCCCGAAAAAGACTTTCATCTAGTAGACTGGAGATGTAAGTTTCTTTGGCAACACTTTTAAAAGTTGGACTGGCAAAAAAATGTACCTAACTAGTCAAGGCCCAACTAGCTATTCAGTGCTGCCTCACACTTTTGTGGGGATTGATTATGTAGTGTTATTTTCTGTACCCCCGCCTTTCCCCTCTCCCAAATAGAAAACAAAATTGGCAGTGTTTCCTGAGACGCTGTACGTGCATATAAATAGACCCCCTAACCCAATTCAAAACCCTATTAGTACTATCGGTGTACTCTCGTACGCAACTGGCCTGTGCCACAAAATTCCACAGGAGACTGTGGTGTGACTAAGTCCACAGTGCACAAGCCATGGGGTTTCCTGATAATATCAGCCATACAAACAGAAGAAACCCATGTACACCCAATGCTAGCCTAGATGGTATGGTGCTTTGTGGCAGTCTGTGGTACCAATGTCAGCCCCCTGTACAAACAGAAACAAGACCATGCACCCAATGCTAGCCTGGAAGGTATGGTACATTGTGGCAGTCTGTGGTACCAATGCTAGCTGTACAAAAAGAATAAACCCAGGCACAATGCTAGCCTAGATGGTATGGTACTTTGTGGCAGTCTGTGGTACACAAGTGTATAGAAGGGGGTTTTTTTAATGCAAAAGAAACTTACCAACTTGTTCCTGCACCATGCAGAGTACAAGTAGAAGCCAGCATACCTCTCTCATCATTACAATCCTTCCCCTCTTTGGCCAGGCGGCCATCTTGAAATATAATAATCCCTTCCGACCTCTCTCTGGGTACCACCTTCAGAAAGTATTCCTCCAGTAGCCAGAACCAGAGTCTGCCAGCTTCAGGTAAGCAGTGTTACTTTCCGTGCTTCAATGACGTCCTACAGCAACGGGATATCAGCAGTGATTGGGACCACGAGTTTGGTGTTTCCAGTCCGACAACGCTGGCGTTGATTGAGATGCTGAAAACCGGGTCACAGGACTAATCCAACAACCCGCTCAGCTACAAATATAGAACCCCAGTGGGTCGTACAGTCAGTCGAGTTGTGGTTACACACATGTGTGTCTGCAGGAGATAAAAAAAAATGTGTGTAGAGAGTGGAGATGAATGGGACGGTTATTAAACTCGGGGAGATGGGACACGACGAAAGTGACTCGTCATCGTCACTGAATACGCAAAGTCTCTTTCTATTGGTCCCTTGGGGATGCGTACAGGTTGAACTCATAAAAGTTAGGGTCATCCGACCACTTTGAACATCTTTCTTCATGGATTACTGTTGCAGGGGAAGGGAGGGTAGGGACAGGGAGAGGAGGGGGGGTGTTACGAAAGCCTTGCAAACAAAACCTTTATGATGCGTACAGGTTGAACTCATGAAAGTTAGGGTTGTTGCAGTAAATTGTTAAGCAGCTCTATGAAATTGGGCCCTGAACTTGTTAGATATACTCAAAAAGCCAGAGTCAAGCCACAAAATATGTATACATTTGCAGGATTAATGACTTTCTGCCTTCTCTTGATACCAAACTGTAGATAAGTTCCACTACAAACTTTCTGACCACAATTCTTCAAAGGCTAAGTAATTTCTTCCTCCATGGTTTGACCATTCCTTTCTCTATGGTTTGACCATGGTTTGACCATGGAACCTCAACCTGTTCACCTTTCTATTAAATGCACCCAGCACAATATAAATGACCCAACACTTCACAATCAGCCACTAAACAAAATCGGACAATTGAAAGAAAACCACACAATTCCACCTGGTGCAGTATTGGCACTATAAATGCACAATCCAACCACACAATATAACTGTATTCAGTTATTGTTTGTGGTCAGGTCAAATGGATTATGACTGTTGGCTCCTATATGACCCAATATTGTCCCATCAAGCCATTCACACCTTTCTAGGTCAGTAATATGCAAATCTTGAGTGCTCAACAGTCAGTGTACTGTACTAGGTAGTAAAGTCAGCAGTTTATTTATTTATTTCTTGCTTAGTAGGGAAACCTTTCAGTGAAACACTGTTTTTCAAATGTGCCCAGCAATTACAAACATTCATTAATAGAAAAATAGAAAATTGTACAAGACTATTATAGGCTACATGTACAAAGATATTACAGAGAATGTAACAAATTAATAGACAGTTGCCATATTTGTTCTATAATTGGACCAGTGTTAATGTTAAAGACAAAGTATTTCAGAAAATAAAACTAGCTTTTGCGAACTGCTTATCAATCAAAAGGACCTATGGTATATACATGAAAATGGAAAAGTCTTTCTCCTAAAAAAGAAAATACTCTGCTAGGGTCAAAACATGAGGTCATTAACAACATTTTGCACAAAGAATTTAAGTTATAATTATCACAAAAAAAACCTTATTAGTCTGGTAAGGTTCGTGATAACACCATGAGTTGAGGTGGTTCTGAAAAGAACCAGTGGTTTAACAACTCAAAATTTCGATCAAGTATGCTCTGGGCCCGATTTCACAAAGCTGTTCTGCTAAGCAAATTTCAATGCTAAGCAAGAAATGATTGGGGTACCAGTCACAGCAATGGTAACTGTATGGTATTTTGGCTGGTAACCTATTATTCCTAAGCAAGAGTTTTCTGTGCTTAGCAAGTTTTTGTGCTTACATGCTTTTATGAATTTGGGCCCTAATCATCTGCAGGAGAATACTGGACTCCGATGATGTACACTGTGGATGGAGGTTACCTCAACAATTTATCATTTTCAATCTAAAAGCTCACTCAGTATCATATTCACACCATTGCAAATCAGACTTTTTACTGCATATAGCCAATTACTGCAAAAGTCCTGCAAAAATTCTAGATTTACAGCATACTATCCTGACAATAACTGCTAGTCACTGATCAAGTTTTCATACGGACCCCAAAACAGTCCACATGAATTCCAATAATCCCCCGTTCCCCCTCGCTGGGTGTCCAAGAAACAATCTCAAGCAGAAGCTGATATCGGAGCTCGGATGATTCTCATCTGGAAGGGACCAGAACTCTACTACAAGGCCAAGTAAAATAAAGAACATGTTGCTCGTCCAGACTTTTTAAAAAAGTTGGAGAGGACGGTCCTTACAACTTGTTATTTTCAAATTGTATTATTTTTTTCAAGATGGCCACCATGTCTAAGATGGCCGTCATAACTTATTTGAAGATGCTTCTATGGTTTAAGAGCATTTTCTGTTTGTCCTCAAGAATAAGAAAACATTTAAAGCCTAATTTTTGCGAGATCTGGTTTCAAAAAAGAACTGTATAGGCATGCAAACGTGAAGGGCAAAGAAAAGGTTTTGAAAGTGAAGATTTCTGTCACCATTGCGTTGTGGAAAAAGTATTTTTTGTAGGCCTATGTCCTAGCTCTTTGATGCAAGAAAGATGATGAAATTGCTTAATAAAAATGAAGAACACACACTTGAAAATAGAGTTAGGGCTCTGATATGTTTTTGTTAATTTTATATACTTGTTATTATTTTGTTTGATAACAAATTACAAAAAAATTGATGCGGCATCTGAAATCGGAGCGGGCGGGGACGAGCAATATAGTATTTATTTTACTTGGCCTAATAAAAATCCCTTAGCATTGGGGGGGGGGGGGACACAATGAAACTGTAGACAAGCGTTTGTGTGGATCAATGAAACTCAAGTACACCTCAGGAATTATTGACCATAAAACTGACAAAATGCAGGGATCCTGATGTGGACCATTCCTTCCGGGTTGTCCACAATTAATAAACTTTTTAAAGAACCAAGCACAGAAAGTACTCTTTAAAAGAAAGAGGAAAAGTAAAAGATACTGAAACAAAGTAGAAAAGGGTGGTTGAAATAAAATACATTGAATGGACTTAAATTGTGTAAGTACGTGAAGGGAAAAGTAGGACATTTTATCACCAGATTTGTTCTCACTTTCTTTACAAAAACTTTCAGTTCTTTAAAAAAATTCTCTTCAACATTATTTTGATCAATCTTACAATTTTGCATTTCCAGGACTTTTTAGGAGAAGGCGTTGAAAGATTACATACAGTCGATAGTTTCCTCTGTGCAGGGAAAACATCAGAAATGACAGTGACTATTATATTGATCACATAAACGACGTCTATTCATTCAAATAATTAAAAAACATAGCAAATTTTAAAGTTTGGTATGTTTTTTAATTTCAACTTTTTAATGTTGCTGGTACGCTGGGCTGAAAACAAACACAGGTCTATTTGCCAAAGTCTACAGACAGGGCTAAAATTTGTACACTAACGTTTGTGCATACAACTGGCAATATTTCCTTATTAACTCCTGAAGTAGGCTAACGTAAATCACAGCTGATTCTGCATACGAGTAAATTGAATGCAGCCATATCTTGAACCATATACTGTACTTCAGGTACAGTTATTAAGGAAGAGAATTTTCTTACTCTGCGGTCAGCTGCCCAATCTACAAAATAACTTTGTAGCAATGACAAGACGCTGGTACCTCACTGTGTAAATGTACACTATGAACAGCAAAGAAGGTCAGCGAAAAGTGATTTACAGCATCCAGGAATGTCCGAGGCCAGACCGGAGTCTGTTCCATCATTCATATTTTTTGTCAATCATTGACAGGGATATATTTAAATCCTGGAGTGTTGTTTTGAAACTGTTTTATGATGCTGTTAAAAACAGGTGATGATTGCAACATTTGTGGGACACCAAATAGCAGTTGAGCTGGAAGTGCAGCTGAGAACATTCAGAATGGAAACAACTATGGAGACTCTATAAGGCCCCATAAAAAACAATTGTTGATCGTCCCCACCCGACCCTACAAAACCACCCGACCCCTTTTGTGTTTTTTTTTCTCATAAAAAAACGGCCTTTTCAATGATCTTGTCAGTAAAATTTGGCTACGCCGCACACACAGTTAGGTTTTAAATTATGTTTGAAGACAGGTTTTTCATGTTTGGAAAAAACAAGAAAAATTCTTCAAAAATTAGGCTTTTAGTTTTCTGAAAATGTTTACAGACAAAGTCATCTAGGAGTTAAATGGGTTTAACAAAACAATTAGAAACATCAAAATTACACAAACCCTCCATTTTATAGTGATTGTGATGATTTATTTTTAGTTTATTTAATATTTTGCCATGTCAACAAAACACAATACAAAATATAAAAAATAAACATTTAAAAACGCCCTCCCGTGAGGACGCTCAACAATTTGATTTTTTTATGTGGCCTAATTAATAGAGTATGGTTCTGAATGAAAATAAGGCAACAATATATTAACCCTAACTATCCCTACCTGTCACTGTGGTCTACTGCTTAGACTACAGGACTTGCAATCACAAGGTTGTGGGTTCGAATCCAGCTAACCACTGATTTCACAATGACTAGAATAACTACTGTCATCTAGTTACTGAATCGCAATTTATTGAGTTCTGCCACTCATAATCATAGACGTTATAACCAATGTATGCGAGGGATTGGCTGTTTATACCAGCTTGGCGTTTATATCCCCTTTGCCAAAATCCCTTGTCCGGAAGATCATCTAAACAAACAAACAAACAAACAAAAGTTTCCAACCCATTGAAA
This sequence comes from Plazaster borealis, assembly GCA_021014325.1. Classification (NCBI taxonomy): domain Eukaryota; kingdom Metazoa; phylum Echinodermata; class Asteroidea; order Forcipulatida; family Labidiasteridae; genus Plazaster; species Plazaster borealis. Next base: position 14,272,108 of record CM037462.1, read on the forward strand.
AATCCCTCAAATCCCCAACCCTAGTAAATCACTCACCCGAGTTAAGAATGAATATCAAAATTCTAAGTCAAATAGATCGGCTTGCAAGGAATGTTGAATGCATAAAAGTTCCTGAAGTAGAAATCAAAATACATATAACTGCAAGTCTTTGGAAATACAATCAGTATTTATAACATCTAAGTATGTTTAGTATTTCATACACAAACACCCTCCTCCAGCAAATTTGACAATAAATATTCTGAACATTCAACATATTGGAAATTAATACACATACCACTTCCACAGCTGACAAATTGTGAAAAAGTCCTCAAAAACGATCCAAAACACATTTCGCCTTGAACAACTCCATCATGTTATTTTCTTTCCCACCACGTATCAATCCAACGTCAACAACCGTAATTGCCCTCACAATAAAATAATAATCGCAAAAGACCTAAAATAACACAACCACACACTAGGCATGAACAGCCAACATCTGGCACCCACACATACACACCCATGCTGCCCGAAACCAAAGTGCCAAAAAGCAACTTTCCTCATATCATAAATTCTCTTTATTATTTACAACAAGGGGGCTTAATCTGGACTGTGAGTAGAGAAATCAAATTCCAAAAGAATGAGTCATTGACAGCGGGCATGAACTGCGATTACACAGGGCACTTGAACAGTAACCTGCAGGGGGGGGGGGGGGTAGGATTTTGCACTGTACACAAAAAAACAAAACCCAAAGAACATGCACAGTTCAGTTTTTTATTGACTTTATATTCCAGTGAATCATTTTCGTGAATGATTTGTATGGAGAGCAGATTCAATATGAAAGTACAAAGGTTCACCAACACCGTGGACCTCCTTCTCAATGGTGATGCACCTCTGGGTGAATCACATCCCCTGGTATTACTTAATACTCTATGGTATGCCAATGTGGTTATGTTTTGTTTTAGGATTAGTCCACCACCTCCTTATGTACATACCATGTGAAAACTCGGCACCCCACTTCACACCAAACGCTAAGATTGGTCTAATATTAGTAATAATAACAATAGTCTTATATACACTACCAATAGACTGTGCAAGTCTCGCGCGTATCGGAACGAGAAAACACGTCAAACGAAGAACATTTTTATCTATGAAATCAAATCTTTGTTTAAAAAATATCTCTAATGACAAAATCTGAACAATAAAAATACTCATTACATGTTTACAAAATCAGTTTTAGTTTTTATAATAAATACACAAATAATGTGTTAATTATTACTGAAGCAAAATTAAAACTCTGGGACAAGGATGGTTATTTGATCTTAACTTTTCAGAAACCACTTACGTGGATTCTCGAAGGTCACAAAAGGGCATAAAATTAACGCTTGACGCAGTTAATAGACGACGCTGAGGCCTCAACAACCATAGACTGCAATGAAAAGGCTTCGCGTTGTAATTACAGTATCTGGTATTTATCATCACGCATCCAAAAACAAGCTTTTACATAAGTTTTGTGATCGGAGGTAAGCACAAAATTCTTAATTTTTTGCAGCAACCGGAAGCTGAGGTCAAGTTTAATTCTCGGGTTTTCCTTGTATTTTGTTGAATTGATTTTTACTTTCATATTTGTTATCACTAAGTATTACATTCCCAACAACATATATATTTCTATGGTCATAAACCACGTTAAACTAAAATAATTGACAAAACAAAATCTTGCCCACGTAAATCTCCATATGGTTGGGACCACAATGGTCCCGGAAGTTCAAATATGCGCGAGACTTGCACAGTCTATAAGGCACTTAAGGCGCTTGAACAAACAAAAACAATTTTAAGACAGGTGTTTGAATGTTTTGAATTATGAGACCCATTTATGTAGCACCTTATAAGGGTTTACAAGTTGCTGGAAACACCACTGCCGGAAACACCTGGGCAAACCCCTTCTCTTAGCGATAAGTGTAACTGGGTTCTTTTACGTGCATTACACAACACACAGGACCTACATCCCATCCGAAGAACAAAGCAATAACGGGAAACAAGTGTCACGACCGGGACTCGAACCCATACTCTGCTTATCAAAAACACCAGAGCTTGAATAAGGTGCTCTTGACTGTTTGCAACAATAGCCACAAATGAGTTTGCAAAAAAAAAAGTCTGCAAAAAAGAAAAAGTTCAAGTAAGCGTTGCGGAAAACAAATGTCCATGCGATGCACAGATTATATTGACTTGAGCGCAAGTCTGTTCAAGTATTTGGGTAATATGAACAGATGGGCACGATTTTAAACAAAGTGCTAAAGCTCATCTTAAGACAAGTTAGCCAATGAATCACTATAAATTGCTGCATCCTTGCTCTACGATTGCTGCGTGTGCAGGTAATGTGAAGTCACAACACGTCTACAGTTTCAAATCAGTTTTCACTGCGGCGCTAATCACAAATCATAGGAAAACTTAGTACTTGGGGAAATTGGACATACGTCACACACTGAAGGCCACAATATCACCAGTAGGCAGAAGCAACTTGTATTTAAAGGGTCTGTATACGTTTGGTAATGACTCTGAAAATTAATTGCAATAAAAACTTACTTGGTAAGAAGTACAGCAGCTTTTGATAGTATACTGCATTATGAGAAACTTTTCACTTCGAAGTACTTTGGTTATGGAAAAAGATATGATTTTTTATCCCAAAAAATTTGAATCTGAGAAACATTTACTGACAGCAATGTTTCTCAGATTGTGTATTCCAATTACAGATTATTCTTCCTGCGTGGACATCACCGCTCCAGATTTTCGGCAATATCTCAAAAACACTACCACCTTTTGAAATGAATTTTTGACAGGTTAGTTTTACGGTATATCTACAACTATATAGGATTTAAACAAACAGTGGGTTCCAATTACCAAACGTATACAATCCCTTTAAAGATCATCGTTTAGTTTTCATCAAAATAATGCTGATTTACAGGCAAAATTATCAAGAAAGATACAATAAAAGTCACCTGCAAAAGTTTCAGTTGAAAACAGTGTCTACTTGTTGAGAAAACAGCAAAAACCTATCAAGGTATTTTCATCAAGAACGTTGAATCCATCCAAGTTTAGCGAGGTGACAGTACTCTAGGTGCACACACTGCAACTCTGACCATGAGGGCAGCATTCAAACTGACACTACATAAATTACCACAAGTCGCCTTTAGGCAATCTTTGGAGACTCAAATCTTTGGAGATTCATATAGGCCCTACCTTAATTGATTTCTAATCAATAGGGACACTTCAGACGAAATAATTTCACAGGATGCTTACAACCATGAGGGCCTCCATCTTTATAACAAACCCTAACCATGCACAGGCTACATGATTTCATCATCCACCTTTTTCTGGTCCAGCAAAATTGTTTTAGTTAAAAGCCCTGTGTGGTCTTTGGGATTTTCCCCCCAAATTCAAGCCCTGCCTTGCAATCTAGAGGTTTGGTCATAACGAGGGCTATGCCTTCATTCCTGGTGATTTTCACTTCCAAATTCCTTTTTTCAGAGAAAGTTGGTGAAGTGAATAATCCTGAAAATAACACTCAGTGAAAATCCTAAAAAATTCACAGACCTAATGTGCACTTTTAAGTTTGACTACAAAATATTGAACAACTTGGGCTTTGGTATGGTGGGAGCATGGCCGGAACTACCCCAAACTGATTCCGTTTACATAGCCAGTGTATACACAGGGACTTAGACTTAGAGCCCAATTTCATTTAAGCAGTTGAGCTGATAATATTGCTTAACAATTGTCTGCTTAGCAGAATTGAGCAGGATACCAGTCATAAATGGTACACGTGACATTGTATTTTGGCTGGTAACCTTAATTCTGATAAGCATACTTTTGTTGTGCTCAGCTATGTTTTGTGCTTTAAGCAGCTCTGTAAAAATGGGCCAAGGTTGGTTCTAAGCCAGTGGAGGGATCGTTGGTTATTAACGTAGTAAGCGCAGATCCTATACCATGATTAAAGAGTACAATACATCGCAGACAATGGGTAAACCCAAACTTTCTATCCTCAGTGCTCATGCGTGTAGACCTACTGGTATTCCCAATGAAATAATCCCCCCTAGGGGTTGCCAGAGTTCAAAGCCCACAGACATCAGCAACTTCAGTTTCTTTTCGTTTCATTGGATCCACGTCAATGGAGTCCGATTACTTCCCAGTTGTGACAGCTTTACAACACCTTAGATAATAACCAGCCAGTGACTCATGTCATAAAAATACACCTTTTGGAAACTCCAGCTTTGAGCAGGCTGATCTTGTTTTGCTTCCAAATAGTTGTGGGAAAAAAAGTCTAGCAGGGTACTTTCAGAAGTTTTTTTCTTTACAAAGTAAAAGTTAAACAGGTGCATGTTTTTCTATAAACGGGGGAAAATAATAAAGTCGTAAATCTTGCGAGGTTCACATTCGTAAGCAGCCTGAACAAAGCTCACCGGAAAAGGTCTTAAATGGTCTCCAATGGAAAGGAACGCTCAGTAGTAAAATGATTTACATACCTATCAGTTTTACTGACTATTACATTTGTAATTTCCCTCAGCCCCCCACCCTCAGTTTTAACAATTCTTAAAATGTTTTTTGATTTTTTTTTTTTGATTTTTTTTTTTTTGCAAATAGTAAGTGGCCTGACGTTTCAACGCTAGCAGACTCTTTCTGGCATTCTGGGGGTTTTTGGTGGTTTTTTTGGTCTTCTCCTTGAAAAGAGCAAAATATTGAACATTTTGATGTAAGTCTCAAATGCCAAATTCATGTCTTAGTTAAACCAATCAATGTATTTATATGAAACCATAATATTAGCACTTCAGTTAGAGTGATCAAATCTAATCTACAGCAAATGGTCAAATACCTATATTATGTTCTGACACCCCTGTTCCCACACCCCAAGAAATATTACGTTACTTATCCTGATCCTAACCCTTACCTTTAATTACCATAGTGTGTTAATCAGAAAGGTTTATCCGAAAAGACACGCTGTGCACAAGGCAGACGCACAAACACGTATGCGTCACGCCACCATGAACCCCATACAAAAAGGCGCGATGTTCCCTCATTTTGCCCACCAGAGTAGCGTCAGTGTTCAATTTGCATATTTCATGGTAAAGGTCCATTGCAGCTCCTTTTGACACACTACACAAGATTTGTTTAATAATAACCTGAAAACTAATAATATCCCACATGATCTTTCTATCTTAAAAGTCAGTCCCTAGCTGGATAATGGGTCTTTCCTGTTCCTTTGACAGGATAAGGAGCTTGTCAAGGTTTGTTGAGCTGTCAAACACGGGAGGAAAATATGAAACGTTTTGATGTAGGCCTCCGATGGAAAGCTTGGATTAACCTAGAGGTGTGTTTAAAACTAAATGTGCATTTGCACTCAATTGAGTAAGGCATGCTGATCATTTTATGTAAATAAAAAATGAAGTGTATTTATTTTCTGCACTTGTTTTTTTTGCTTTATAAATCTTCACTTTACTCGGATTGTTTCTTAAATATTGTTCTCCCCAGAAATGAGTTGGCAAACAAAATGTTACACTGTTTTATAGCAATAATGCTTGCATGGCAATTGTAACTAGCTCTGGCAAAACCCTTAACTTTGATACGATTTCCAACTGTTTGCACTGAGCAAATTTACATTTTGATTCACTCTGTATCCCTAATATTTGAACAGCAGAAACAATAGATGACTCATTATTCACATCTTGACTGGATAGTATCAGCCACAACAATATAAAGTAGAAATGGTGAATGTGGATTACACACCGTGTGTACAGGGCCCAATTTCATAAAGCTGGTAAGCACAACAACAACATTGCTAAGCACAGAAAAATCTTGCTTAGCTGAAACGGGTTATCATCCAAAATACCACATAATGTAGGTCCCCATGTGATATTATTTGTGACTGGCTCCCTGCTAACTTTGCTTAGCACCATTTTCTGCTATTACAGCTTTAACCAGTTGGGCCCTGAGCCCAATTTCATAAAACCTGAGAGCACACAAACTTGCTAAGCACAAAACAAAAATATCGCTTCGCAGAAAAAGGTTACCAGTCAAAATTCCATTAAGTTTACATTGTTGCGACTGGTGCCCCACTCATTTTTCGCTTAGCAAAGAAATGTTCCCAGCTGTATTAAAAGTTCTGCTTAACAACTTTATGAAATTGGACCGAGGTTACAAGCCATCATGCAAAATTACCTTAAAATTTATTGCCAAAGGTTGCCTACTAAATTCTGCTTACTTTTTTTGTATAGCAAGAAAATTTGCTGAGCAGCATTTTCTGCATAACAGCATGAAATTTGGCCTAGGTAGTTGTGAGGGTTTTGAATGTTTAGACCCCTTGCACCGATGTCACAAGCAGCAACTGTCTGCGAATGGTCTGCCATTTTGGGAGTGAAATTACATGTAACATGCACCCTGCCTGGTAACAAACACAGGGAAAAGTCCTTACTTTGGTCTTGCAACATTTTCTGCTCAAACAGCTTGTGATTTTCAAGATCTTATTTGCGTGTTTCTTGGAAATGGAAATGAAAGTGAAATGAATAATTCCCACTGCGTTTCACCAATTCGATTGAAGTAATTTTTCCCTTGTAACTTTTTATTCTTCATATTTTAATTGCTTTTCTGTAGTTTTTGTGTGAGCTACACTCTTAAAACTATAGTGTTGAATTCACACTTTAAAGAGTGCGGTAAGTGAAAAAGTTAAATTAACAATGTCAAAGTAAAATCTAACATACCATAACAATGTAACTCCTTTTTAATCAGATGAATTTAACTGTACAAAGAGTTGTCACTCACCGCACTCTTTAAAGGCACTGTACACGTTTGGTAATTACTCAAAACAAATATTAGCATAAAAACTTACTTGATAACAAGCAACGGAGAGCTGTTGATAGTATAAAACATTGTAGGAAACGACTCCCTCTGAAGTAACGTAGTTATTGAGAAAGAGGTAATTTCTCACTAAAAAAATAAAAACTTCTTGCGAGAAGTTTTTATTCCTATCTGAAAGCACACAAATTTGTACAACAAGGGTGTTTTTTCTTTCATCGTTTTCTTGCAACTTCGATGATCAATTGAGCCCAAATTTTCACAGGCTTGTTATTTTATGCATATGTTGGGATACACCAAATGAGAACACTGGTCTTTGACAATTTCCAAATGTGTTCAGTGCCTTTAAAGTGTTGAATTTAACACTTAATTTTTAGAGTATAGGATCCAGCAATTTTAATGAATATGTAATGTTTTTCTATGTATGTTTTTCTACAACCTTTTAATCTTTTCTTTTAATAACAGTATTTATGTGAGCTGGGATCCAGGGAGATCAGTGAGTTTTTCTCACTGAATGGATCACCCAGGATAAACAAGAAATAACTAAATAAATAAATAAATTGAAGCTGTACCTAAAGACTAAACGCTATTACAACTTCATTATGATTATTAATGCACCATTGTACCGTGAGCGTAGTGAAGTCATGTTTGCTCCTGATATGCAGCGATACACGTGCAACCTCCCTGTACGACTCAATGCGATGAGTCACTCTGTAAAGACCACAGTTCTGGGAAAGGGTTTTTTATTTGCATAAACTCAGGCCGCTTTTATATCCATGATTTTATCACTTTCGGGGGCAAGAGTGGAAATTTGATGTTGCAATGAAAATTAGTTCACACTGTAAAATGCTTCAAACAAATCAATGACGGCACTTAGTGTTTGTGTGACATGTACAGTATGTTTCGAGTCTTGTCTTGTATTGTGCCCAGGTACAGGAAATTGTTTTTAAATTTTCCGAAACAAATGTTTTTTTCACCAATGTCTGACCGAGCTGCTTCTTTCCACATTTTTATATCTGAGAGGTTTGCACATTAACTTGAAAATATGAACAACAACAATTTAATAAAAAACAAAAGGTGGATCAATAAAAAAAAAAAGTAACAAAAATAAAATAATAATAATCCCACATGAAATGCGCACCATTTTTTAAATTAGGTCAGGGAAAGACCAATAGTAACTGTGACATTAAAATTATTAACAGCAGAGTAGAAAAAGAGGTGATCATAACAAATCTGAATTGATAAAAACTTGGCTTCTGACTGGCACCCTGATGAAAAATAGGGAGACCGTCAACATTAGGGCTAGATAGCTCAGTTGGTAGAGCGCTGGTACGTTAATCGAGCGGTTGCACATTCTAATCCTGCTCTAGTAAATCTTTCTTTGTTCATCCCAAAATCAATTGAACTTTCTCCAGTCAGTTTCCCCTGTGGTGTATTACTTGTTTATAAAATCTCCTAAAATTTCCACAAACTGCATATATGTGCACTGTAGTGTGTCTTGCTACTTAGCTTTTCCTTCAATAAACAATTCAAAATTTCCCCTCTCAAGGTTTAGAAATAAATATATTTAAATTTAAACCACAATTTTTTTTAAATAACTGGCCATGTACAGAGTTAAATGATGTTAGGAAGGATTGAGAGTCTCAGAAATTAAACTTTCTAAGGAATTTATTAAATCTACAGCCTGAAGGCATAGAAGATTGTCTCATTACATGGGTCCCCAAAACCCATCCACAGTAATTTTGACCACTTGCTGTCGACAGCTCACATTACAGGAGGATTTGATCTGCGAAGCCTCTCTCTTTCACAATTTTCTTTAAAGGCCCTGTACACTATTGGTAAGACCGAAAAACACAAATGTTCACAGATTTACACATAACTTACATGATTTAAAGTAAGTAATGGTTGAAAGGGTTCCTTAAAACATTTCTGCCTAAAATGCTTTCGTTTCTGAGAAATGAGTACAACAATAGTTTTTATCACACGCGATAAAAACTTGATGCTTGAAAAAAACAGAAAACACATAAGGTCTCTTTTCACTATTTTCTTGTGACCTCGATGACCAATTGAGCTCAAACTTTCACAGGTTTGTTTGTTCATGCATATGTTGAATCACACAAAATGTGGACACTGATTTTGAGCTGTTACCAAAAGTGTACAATACCTTTAAAGGAATCCCAGGGCTCGACGTGACTACCTGGGCTAGGCTCCACAGAGTCCAGCTCTGGGAGTCTCGATCTTGTGATGAAAGCGCAGCGCCAGCGGTTTCACCATATTGCTGCGTTGATTAAACGATCAATTGAAGGGAGACGATTGCATTAATCATCCAGACGTCTGATCTCAGGAAGCCTGACGTCTCTATTGGATGTGACAGACAGATACAATGTGTGTACTCCCATTCTCAATGTGAGGAAGGGCTTTATAATAGGATAAATAAATTACCGTTTAAATAAATGAATTGGTTTGTTGACTGAGATTTCCTAGTGTACATGCCCATGCACCTGTTTCCGAACAAGCATTGAGGGCCACCCCCTCCCCTCACCCCCCCCCCCATTATTTCAACAGCTGTAACCACAACGTGAACAATACAAACCTAAGTGTTTAGCTTTTCTTGACAAAATACACAATTGATAACAAGCAAAGAACATTTCTTTTAACTTTCAATCTGAAAGCACTGAATATAATTTCATTTCATTTCATTTCATTTATTCTGGTTGTGAAGTCAAGGACCCTCCGAAAGGTGAACTTAATCACTATACTAGCCAAGAACCCAGTGGAGAGAAGACAAGGAAGGAAGTTTCAGTTTTAGTAGTGGGAGGAAAACCCCAGAAAATTATTCCAAGGAAAACCCACGCAGTCAGGTGGGTACTGAAAACACAATCCCCGTAGTGCCCTCGGCGTGGTGCAAACCGGGGTGGAAGGCGAGGAAAAATACCACTACGCAAACCCAACCGCCCCATACCACCCTCATACCAGTGCCAATCATGCAGAGAAATATTTCCAACTGAAATATAATCAAAGTCATATTTATAGAAGCATCTGGACATACTGATGATGCAATTCATACCAGTCCTCCAGAGAAATATTCAAATTAATGTCAAAGTAGTAACATTTATACGTAAATTATGTAGCCTCTAAAGACCCTCAAATCACAAATCGAAATAAGCATACATGTACAGGTTTCAGCTATCAGCATGCACAAAATCTGGACCGCAGGCCCGAGGCCAGTGATTTTAACATCGGATCAGTAAACTCAAGACTGGACAAGTCCGGCTGTCTTGTGTTTTTCTACTGAATAGTAAAACCTTTCAATTAGACAAAATGAGATAAATCTACTCTTACTTCCCTCAGTGCTTGTACAAATAAAAACAGCATGATATACTGTGTAGAGAGGTTTTCCTCCTTTTTGTTCTGGTCTTGTGAAACAATTTCTTGGGCCAATTTCACAAAGAGCTTAAGATTGATCATAAGCTGTGTATCAATCATAAATGCTAAGCAATGTGTGATGTCACACTACAAATCACTATGGCGATACTGACAACTCATCTTAAGATGAATCTTAGTACTTTGTGAAATTGAGCCCTGCTCCTGTGAAAATGTTTGAACAGCAAGCCTGCAGTCTTGTGGATTCCCCACCCCCCAAAAAAAACAAAAAAACAAAACAAAATTGAGCTCTGCTTTAAACCATTTAAAGACCATAGCGGCTGCAAGCAGCTTGTACCAAAATCCCTATAACGGCTGCAAACGGCCACAATGTTTAAACTATTTCCGCTCAAACAAGAGTGTCAAAGAAAAGGTATCAGACCGAATCGACATTTTCCAATGTTTCCCTGTTCACACAGAATGTACAATTCTAAAACAAAACCACATATTTCTGGTTCTAAATCATTTTTTCCTGAAAACAACGGGGCAAAAAATCAACAAGATTAGCCATATCTGGCCATATGGTGATGATTATACAGAAGTGAAAGGGTTAAATAAATATTAAATTGTTTTCACTTCAACAGGATCCCCTAATCTGTTGAAACTATCACAGGTCGGCTTGATGGTGTTTATCAACAGGATGGAAACGACGTAATAATTTCACAAAGAAAATTAATTATTGGATATCAACCAAAGTAGGGACAGCAACGCTCTGTCATTTTCGGCTGTGACTGTTGTTTCAGGTACCGTCACTTCAAATACAACCCCCCCACAGATGGTTCGACAGTTTGTCTGAAAACTCGCTCAGAATTAAGGGCCCCTAAGTCCGGCAGTTTATTAACGTCCAAACAGAAATTACCACAGCGTAATTATTTCCCCAGAGAAGGCAACGTACCTTGACACATACGGGATAAGATTTAAAAATTAACAGATCTCTAGGGATGTGCTGGATGAGACAGACATTAACGCGATTTAATGAAATCATTTATAGAGAAGCGACACCACATAATCCTTTAACGACACTCACTTTTTATGCAGCGAAGAAAAAACCACAACATAGAACAAGTTCGGGTGGCGACTAAACTTGACTAGACCGACTAGACTAACCAGAAACCATAGAGCACAGGGAGATTGACTATATCGTTTATTAGTTTCTGGTCCCAATATACAGCTCTGGTCAAGTCTAGTCGCCCACCCGAACTTGCTCATATTGGTAGGCCTCGAATTTGCAATGCAGTTTCTTGGGGGTGGTAAAAAGGACACCTAATATGAGGATAATTTTCAGTTTTCATTGGGTATTTCAAAGGGCACCAAGGCAAAGATCAGGGTCAAGGAGCCTCCATTGATGAATTTCATAATATATCTGGCCTAAAAAATGAAGCTCCTTACATCAATACATGATGTACACCAAAGAGTAACTGTGATTCTAAAGCACCAGCTCTGGCCAAGGCTTTGGCTATTGCTTTGGCTATTGGCAAGGGCTTTGGCTATTGCTTTGGCTATTGGCTATTGCTTTGGGTATTGGCCAGGGCTTTTGCCATTGGCAAAGGGCTTTGGTTTTTGGCTAGGGCTTTGGCTACTTGCTGGAACACTGCATCTGTTTACAAATTTTATATTTCCCAATGTAGTCGCAAGCCCCTGTCACAGCACACACTCAGTTCACAACAATGATTAAAGTCTTCAAATTGTCCTCGACACACCAAATTTGCACGAAACCATTATTTAATGTTGTTGAAATCATGTGGCAATAGCGTCTTTGTCTAAAATACGTGTATTTTATTGTAGTGCATGTGCGCATGATTAGAGCACAGCGCACATAGTATACATGTAGACAGCATGGCTACAGTTTGTTTTGTTAACACAGCTGTATGAACCTATTGAGCAAACACAATAGAAAATTTGCTTACAGCCTGCACGTGAACATAATGGCAGACTTGATAAAAAAAAACCACATTCACGGCCTCGATGCAGTGACAATGGAGTCTAATATATACTAGTAGGCCTATAAAGTGCCAATTCCATAACAGCTCCACTATGTTGCCAGGTTCATTTAAGTATATACAGTGTCCAGCTCAGGCACTTTACACTGCATTGAGCCAGGGAGGAAGGACTGATTGAGCCTAATAATTTATTGAAGGTACGCATCACAGGTTCTACGAAAAGCATTCCTTCACATCCTGTACTTTTCAATAAAAAAACCAAGGGCACACAAAGTACTTTTCTCCAGAAACAAAATGTCAAGCAATAAAACGGCCCCTCACAAAAAAAATATGGCATTACTGAATATATTGTTGTTGCTGGAATTACCCGTAAGACATGTTCTCCCATTCCCATGCAGAATTTAACCTTCCTATAAATGACTTATAAATGGTAGCAGGGTTCTCCCCATGCACAAGCTAGCGTATCGGGCCGATACAATTTGTACTTTTTTTTATACGGTAGTTCACAAAAAAACATGAAAAGAAAACAATATAGAATGCTCCAAATTGCACAGTAGGGCTTTGAAAACCAAGAAAAACACCAAGTAGAAAACATTCCGAAGACCTTGTTTCAATTCAGCGCGCTTCGGCCAAACATCCCAAAATTTTGGCCCAGAATGCCCCCCAGTTTAAAAAAAAACCTGGGCAGAATCCTGGGTAGGAAACCATTTTACACATTAATTGCTTACGTCCTTTCTCCGGTAACTTTTCGTTACGTGCTTCTTCCAGGCACAAGACGAAGTATACTAGAGTAATTGGAATGAGCGTACTCTTCCAAAAACCAATGAAGTCCGTATCATACCATTCCCCCTTACTCCTTAACCAATACTGAACAGTATGCCTAGCCCTGTCAAAGCTCAATGAATTTGAAGCACAGTATAATTGCAGATCTAGGCCTAATTTCATAAAGCATGTACATTAAGCACAAAAACTTGCTAAGCATGGAAAACTCTTGCTTAGACAAAAATAGGTTACCAGCCAAAATACCATATAGTTACCATTGATGTGGTATCATACATGTACCATTCGTGAAGGGTATGCCTAGCCCTGTCAAAACTCGATGAATTTGAAGCACAGTATAATTGCAGATCTAGGCCCAATTTCATAAAGCATGTAAGCACAGTAAAGCAGGGAAAACTCTTGCTTAGAAAAAAAAAAGTTACCAGCCAAAATACCATATAGTTACCATTGATTTGACTGGTACCCCACTCATTTCTTGCTTAGCAACAGAATATGCTTAGCAGAATTTTCTGCTAAACAGCTCAATGAAATTGGGCCCTAGTCATTAATAATATACTTGCCCTACATTGTGATCCTATGTTTACATCTAAACGTACTTGTGTTCTGCAATATACTCCAATACTAAATAATATGTCATCTACAGGATCTTCAGGAAAATTCCCCGGCCAGGTGTTTTCAGAAACACGTACACACTTTTATGAAGATCTTTCAAACCAGCTTCTCTACTACATAAACCCGTCAACCTGTCTCCTTGCGTTAAAGTTGAGGATGGTTGACTTGAAACACCAGAAGGAAAACGCTCACTGTGTTTATTATCTTGTTGAGAGCTGGTTAGCTGCTCGTGGTGATGATCAGTTACAATATCAGATATCAATCATGACTAGATATGACAGGTGTTTGAAGATGATTTTTCAGATTGAAGGAGGGAGGGTTGGAAGGGAGAGGGGGGAGGGGGATTTTGTTGGTTATCATTAGGGTGCACCAAGCTCCATGGGTACACTTTGAGGAGAATGTTGTGAACTGAAAGACACCAACTCCAAATATAGCTTTGAGGTATCCTACACGATCCAAGCCCTACGCTGTTGGTTTGCTCTACAAAGCTGAAATTGTAAGACGACAAACTTCCAAAAATCTTTCAGGATTACACATCATTTTTTTCCGAACAGAACAAATTTTAAGGATGTGCTGGAATTGAATTGTTGAATCATATCTAAATATTTGATTATTACAGACAAAAATAATGCATTATTTCTTCGAGATTTTTAAAACAATGTTTGTGGTTGTTATGTTTTCACTGATGTACAATGAACCAAAACCTGATGACAAACACCCTGTGTACACCCCGCTCTGTGTTTAAATATACTCTGTGGACATTCCCTTGTTCTGGCACTTAAAAAAAGACAGATTTACATTGGTGAAAAACACTATCAATGAACCAAAACCTGATGACAAACACCCTGTGTACACCCCGCTCTGTGTTTAAATATACTCTGTGGACATTCCCTTGTTCTGTGCACTTAAAAAAAGACAGATTTACATGAGTGAAAAACACTATGTGGAAGTGTTTCAAGTCCCTACATTGTGTGGACTACTTTTGTTCTAAGTTCCACACTTGGTCTGTAATGCTTGCCCGTGAGCGTGTCTACCCGTTGAAACCGAGGACCTTAACAAAACGGATCCGCGTATCTTGACAGAGCGAGGACATACTTAACAAAACCAACGGGACTGCCGCTAAAAAAAAGTCCAAACAGTGGGACAACAAAGGGAAAACCTTGAAGTACAGGGTCGACAAACACGTGTGTACCAGCACATAACCTTAAGAATTTGTTACAATATTGACACTTGACACCTATTTGTACAACGTATGTAATTGTTTCAAAAAACATCCAAGCAGGAATTTTCCGCTAATGGAGCACCATTAGCAGAATTTCTATTTCTTAGAACCCTCTGGGGAAACACGTGTGCTGCAGCTGTCTCAGCAAAACCACTAATCAATAGTGTCATAACTCTCTCAAATATTATCAATTTACCCTCATCCTTCCAGATAGTCCTATTCCATTGCATTTTACATCAGTTAATCAAAGGATCAACTTAGAAAATACTATTCCCAAAATTGTTTAGCCATGTAATCTATTGACATTATATGAAATAGCCATACGCAAAAAAATTACAGTAATTAGTCTGCCAACTTAATTAAATTAAAATATTTAGAGACCTGAGTATTGGAATACTCCACTTAAGGACATATAGGAATGTTGTCAAACAGTTGCAAGCCTAATAAAGGTCACCTTCACAATTTTTTCTATCAATTAAAAAAAAGTCACATTCTTAGTAACTGCAGCTACTACAGTACACAATTTCCATTGTAGGAATCTGACTGAGCCTGTCCCTGGGGAGTTTTAATCACTGTTAAAGGCATCGTACACGTTTGGTAATTACTCAAAATATATATTAGCATAAAAACTGACTTGGTAACGAGCAACAGAGAGCTGTTGATAGTATAAACGACTCCCTCTGAAGTAACGTAGTTTTTGAGAAAGAGGTAATTTCTCACTAAAATAATAAAAACTTCTTGCAAGAAGTTTTTATTATTCTATCTGAAAGCACACAAATTTGTACAACAAGGGTGTTTTTTCTTTCATCATTTTCTTGCAACTTCGATGACCTATTGAGCCCAAATTTTCACAGGCTTGTTATTTTATGCATATGTTGGGATGTACACCAAGTGAGAACACTGGTCTTTGACAATTACCAAACGTGTACGATGCCTTTCACAATAAGCAAAGCAAGAGGCGCGCTAACTTGCTGGCAGTTCTTAGAAGCAGATGAGTGCATCAATGCAATCCATTGTGAATGCACAAAGCGCTGTCAAATCTTCTTGAATCATTTATGAAATACACTTATTCTAAACCCACGCTTTTCCTCTATACTATGGTAAGCACCAAATTTGCTTACCAGTAAACAGCTTTATGAAATTGTCCCAAATAGGCTTAAAATAACACATTTTCGAGTCATCTGGCCAACCACAGCATTTTCCCACCCATCCAACTAACGGCTTGCGTGTGGTCCCCACATCCTGGTTAAAAACAGAAACCAGCCATCATTCAATGTCAATGGCCATATGGTGATAAAAACTTCATGAATATATTTTCCGACTGCTCAAAACCCCAAAGCTTAATGACAGTCTCTATGTCTCCTCATATATCACTTTTGTTTTCAAGTATGGAATTTTGTGCTTTTAGCATATTAAAGGTATTAGGCCAAATAATATTTTTTAAATGTTTAGCGTCCCCGCCCGCTTCCTTTTCAGAGGCCGCCTCCCTTTTTATCTTCCTTTTTTTAAAGAAAAAAAATATATATTTTTAACGATCCCTTACGAAAAAAAACCCCCAGATTTTATTCCCCTCCATAAAAGCGACCATAGTGACAAAATAGACTTTTCCCATGAAAAATCGCACGTGCGCATGAGGGAACCTGGCGCCTCCTTGTATACTGGCTGATGGTGGGCATGACGCATGTACGCATTTGTGCCTCTGTCTAGCGCACAACTCTATGGCGTTTGCCAACCAACAGTGAAAGCATGTGTGCCGTTTGCCAACCAATAATGTAACTGTTTGTTAATATTGTTATTATTATTAATATTATGCATGTATGGCATATATGCCAATCAATAACGCATGCATGTGAATGTAATTAGCATATTCCATGGGGAAGGCTAAATGTAGCCATGAAAAAATTGAATTCTTGCTTGTTCGGTACAGTACATTGTACACGCGTTGAACCGTTTAATAATGTACGTACCACATATTGTACATGGTATGAATTGAGTTTCCAAATTAAATTTCTTGTGAGAAATTGTTTCTTTGTGCGTAATGCTTGAGAAGTTTTGTGAGACCCCTGGTCAATCTATAACTCAATGCATGACAGAGATGCTTGGCCATGTGTGAAGTACCAAGTGTAAAAATTCAAAGTATTTCTACCAACTGAGCTATCTAGCCCAAATGTTAGCAGTCTCCCCATATTGTCAATATCTTTGTTCGGGGTGCCAGTCAGAAGCCATTCAACCTGTCTCTGCCATGTAACCAGGGATCACACCCAAGTTTACGATACAACCTGGGAAGCGGCAGGAGAGGGATCACCTTAAGTGGTTGCAACTTTTTATTTCAAATATCAAGTTATAACTTTTGAACACCCTACTTTATCCATCATTTGCATATTAGTAATCAACTATTTTTTTCCCTCATTTCCAGAGAATAAGGACAATCTTAATCCCCCCCCCCCCAGTTCAAGCCTCAACCCTGTGCAATCAAACACTTGCACACGTTTTCTGAAACTTCTTTTATTTCAAAACTCTGTGCTTTACCATTTAAATGTACATTTTCGACAAATTAAGAAATGGCTGTGCTGTGACACACTGTAGTATTAAGTAATAGTCTTAGTTCGAAGAGGCTCCAGTTGTGTAGTCATGAACACATCTGGTCACGAAAACCACTATCTAAACCGTTATCGCCCCCACGAACCGCTCGCCGCCAGAGGGCGCTTTCAAAAACCTTGTTACTGCTAGAGGGTGCTATCATTCCTGTAATCGCTATACTGTGGTTCGTTGGGGGATAGTGGTTACACGAATGATGCACCCTCTAGTGGTAACATGTTTTTCGTGACTATTCTTGATAACACAACTGGAGCGCAAGACTAACACTGCAGTTAATAAAGTAATAGGCCCTACACACAATTTACATGTGTTTGCATTCATGGCCTTTGGCATTTTGAGCACTACACATGTGATCCAATGCCTGTTTGGACAGTGCATTGTACACTTCTCTGTATTAAACTTTGACCAAGGAAAGCACTGACAACATCAGTTATCCTGTTTTAAATCGTGGTCAATATGTTGACAGATTACTTGATCCCGTCCCCTCTTGTCTACAACAAGTCTCTTGACAAGGGCCAAATTGACTGCGCTAACTACATAGTACAGGTACAAGAACAGGTATGTTGTACAGATGTACTTGTATACTGAAAATGAAAACAAAAATTTACACACATTTTCAGGATACCATCCATCTACTAGGTACAAATGTACCTTGTTGACCAACAACCAAAGTTTTTTAAGTTGTTAAAACAGGAGAAGCATCCTATGAGGTCACCCAAGGGTCTATGTTTTTCTGTAACCTCCTCCCTCAAGGCAACCTCAGCCTGACGCATTCTTCTCAGTAGTAGAAAGAGAAAGAAGGAAAAAAAAAACCCAACACCCACTGGTTTCCCATCAACGAAACCTAAGCCAAAGGGGCGTGTTGGTGGCAACCATACACCACCAAGTCATCCCGTAGGCATCTTCGGAGGTCAAGATTTCTGCTTTCTTAAACCGGCACCCCTGGAACGAAGACACCACAGGATGCTGGATCTGGTTCCTGCTCCTCTAATTGGAGCCTCACTGGATACCAAGAAACCAAGGTTTTTTCTTCATCACCGAGGACCTGGCTGCCGGTTTCATTTGAGATATTTTTCAATCCTTTTTATTTATACACTTCTTTTACGATGATGATCAATCACAGCTGCCATTCCTTAAAGATGAGGAAACAGCAGAAACTTTTTGATAGTTGTGGCATTGCTATATGATCATATTACGGAATGGTTTAGTGGTTATGATCAGGAATGATGAAAGCACATCCCCGTGTGACATCTGGCCTTCAAGAAAAGTTGTTAAAATGATTTAATATTTCTCTTTGTGCATCCCTCTCTGTACTTAATTACCACCTGACATTCTGACAGATTGGACTTCTCTCTCCCATTGTTAATTTCTTGCAGGAAGTTTTCCCACAGATTCTATTCTTGGAAAAGTGTGGGTGGGACAGGTGAATGTATTGTGGAGAAATGTTTTTAAGTCTCGAGAAGAACTAAATGGTGTGTCATCGCCGAGCAGTCAAGCGCACCGGACTCAAGCTCTGGTGTTTCTGATCAGCAGAGTGTGGGTTCGAGTCCCGGTCTTGACACTTGTGTCCTTAAGCAAGACACTTCCATTCTATGGATGGGATCTAAGGCCATTCGTCCCAAGTGTTGTGTAATGCACATAAAAGAACCCAGTACACTTGTGAAGAGAAGGGGTTCGCCCCGGTGTTTTCTGGTATGGCTTTCCAATTTCAGCTCTACCCCAACCATGGAGGATGCCCCAACCCTTTAAGATCCAAATGGAGCCTCTCCAAGGCTGTCATAAATCACATACCTCACAAGACACCCTCACGCTGATAGATACTAAGCACACGTTGGCTTTAATGATCACAGGGGTTTCTTGAAATACAGCAGCGCAATCCATGTTTGTCTCTCTCTAGTCTGTGGATTGCTTGCTTGCAATGATTAGAGTGTTTCAATTACACAAGAACATGATTGAGATTTGAACTGTAGTACAGTGCATTCATCTTGCATGTTTTGTCAGCAAGTCAAATTACACTTTGCATACAGGTCACCATGTGCACTGTGTTTGACTTGAACAAGTTTGACACCAGGGTCCAATTTCAAATTAAAAAACGTGATTAAAAATACCTAGAAGAAGCCTCTTCCTGATCATCTGCCAGCATTCTGTCAATCAGTCACCCTTGTTTCAATGCCGACCTTCCTGTCCAATGGGGAGACTGCATGAGGGACCCTTCAAACATGATGGGAACGAGGTTGGAAGTTTCATAAATAAGTTTCACTAAACAACCATGCCAGTGCCACGCCAAAGGTCTTTTTTCCCATGGTGGTAAATTAGGCCTCCATTCAATTCAATGCACAGCGTGACATTGTGTTTTGTACAAGCATAGATTTTTGCTCAGTAAAACTGTTGGCGAATCTGTGAGACTGCCCTCTGGTTTTGGCCCGCGCACCTCTTCAGAATGTTCCAATACAATGTTTAAAATGAAAGTTACTTTCAACTTGTTGCTTTACGTATGAGTAGCTTTTTGTTTCACCAGTCACCGCTGACATCGGTTCCACTCCATCAAACCATATTCAAATACCTTTTTTTTTAGTACTACATGGATCTCACTGTACAAGAGAGAAGTGTCCTCAGAGTACGTGTACGCACAGTGCTCTTCCTTGGGTACTTCCTGTGGTAAATTGGTCCGTGCCTCAATCGCTGCGCAATTTGAACAGTAAAACTCTTGGCGAATCTGTGAGACTGCCCTCTGGTTTTGGCCCGCGCGCGGACCGCGCGGCCGCGCACCTCTTCAGAATGTTCCAATACAATGTTTAAAATGAAAGTTACTTTCAACTTGTTGCTTTACGAATTAGTAGCTTTTTGTTTCACCAGTCATCACTGACATCGGTTCCACTTCATCAAACCCATATTCAACTACCACTTTCAACTTTGTTTGATTCCTACATGGATACGAGTGAAACGTCATCAGAGTACACCCACTGTGCCCTTCCTTGAGTACTTCCTGTACATGTATTTAAATTGGTCAATGCCTCAATCGCTGTGCAATTGACTTCCTATTATAGAGGGGAAAATTGATTCACCGATAGAATTGAATCAACAGGCGAGGTTACGATCGATGCTAACTACGTCCCATCAAGGGGAGCTTCATATCTGTAATCATATTATTTTACCTTGCTTTGTTATTAAAAGCACTTGATAATGTCGATTACTCAGGGCCAAATTTCATAGTACTAAGCAAAACATCATACTACTTCATATGTTAGCAAGAAAGTTTTGTTTGCAAGCATGCTTACTTCGGCGCTCAACTTTATAGAGCTGCTTTAAGGACAAAAAGCAGCTAAGCACAACAAAATTATGTTTTGACTGGTAACCTTATTCTGGTAAGCATAATCTTGCTGTGCTTACTACTTTTGTAGCTCCATGAAACTGGGCCAAGCATGACTGGGATATCAATTCCACATTGTGAGGACTTGACCATAAAACCCATCCGCAACACTTCAATTTTATTTGTTGAGCAAAAATTTAGTATGGTGTCACTTGAGCAAATTTCAGTATGGTTTTTTTTTTTGCTAGAGCCTGGTGTACACACACAACTTATTTCAATCTGCTATGCAAGATTTGTCCATCCTTATCAAGTTTTTGAGTTAATCAAGACACAAAAAATAAAAATAATTTGGGGTTGAACAAAGAAAAACTGACTAGAACGGGACTTGAGCCTACGACCTCCGGATTAACGTGCCGACAAATTCCATTATATTTGTTTTGGCTGGAGCCTGGTGTACACACACAACTTATTTCCATCTGCTACGCAAGATTTGTCCATCCGTATCAAGTTTTTGAGTTAATCATGTCACAAAAACAAAAATAATTTTGGGTTGAACAAAGAAAAACTGACTAGAGTGGGACTTGAACAGACCTCCGGATTACGTGCCCGCGCTCTACCACCAACTGAGCCATCTAGCCCTTATGTTGGTGGTCTCCCTATTTTGTCAATATCTTTGTTAGGGGGTGCTAGTCATAAGCCATCTAACCTGTAACTGCCATATTGTCAGGGGTCACCCAAGATAAATGAGAAAGAAAAGAAAAAATCCCAGTATTGTAAATTTAACAAACTAACCACAAACATTCTTGATGTCCCTAAGTGCTTACATTGTATTTTGACATTTGCTTGGATTGTTGTATCATTTTCCGCAACGAACATTTCAAATGTCACCTCACGAAGCCACATGATATTTCTATTTTCATGTGATGATAATGACCATTGAAACATTGATGAGAATAGAAAGGTCAACATTGATCATCTGACTATTACAGGGAAAAGAAAAACAATGTTGTTAAGTTCACTTTCATTTGTAAAGTAAACATCACACCCAGTGCCACACATCTGTTCCTTTACGATTGAAATTGATGTTGCCGATCCGAGCGGACTGGAAATTACTGCCAAACCCAAGACCCAGGAAACGGATGAATGTGAAAGTAGATTAGACTAATTTGAAGTCACACCTTCACAATTGATGTATAACGATAGATTAACAATTAGAAATACTGCATCATGTGTATTTTCTCAAGTTACGTCAACTAAAGCCAGTTAAAGCTAAATGGTATGATTTTCGCAGTTTTTTGTTTTTCGTTTTTTCTCTCTGAACAAATTTTTAGCTACCATTAACCCTTTGTGGATTTCTTCATGTATTTAATACCTTCAAATGAAAGTCTGTAATTTTCTTGAATCTATACAAATAGCTGTTTAAATGTAAAATTTCAGTCTACATTTTGGGGTTAAATCAGCCAACAACATAGTGTTAGCCAGAGGGGTGTTTGGGTGTCTTTTGGACACCCTGTTTTATCTGTCATTTACATGTAAATGTATTGTAAGTGAACAATTTGGACACCCATTTTTTTAATTTCCAGCAAATTTGGACACCCTTTTACCAAATCCTGGATAAAACCTTGCCAACAATCGGATCTGGCATCTTTAACAAAAGTAAGTCACTTTGTAATCCATTAAAAGCACTTGCAAAAAAATAAAAATAATAATGAAAAATTAGTAAACAAACTTTGCTTTCCGTTTGTCACCTTTCTACATGCACGGTAATATTGCATTGAAAGTGAACAAATATTGGAGGGAATCCACTGAGTAAAGATGGACGCCTAAAATATTAATGAAACTGCCAGGCACTAGGAATAATTTGCTGAGTAACAATCAGTTTGCTCAGCAAAAAAACTGGAACAAAATACAGGAGGACTATCTGACTATGTAGGCCAATTTTTAAAACAAACACTTTTGGAAATGAGAACAACAACATTTTGGGCGGGGGAGGGGGGGGGGTAGCAAGGGCACTTTCTTTGCAAAGGTGAGAAGCCAACTTGAATTTGCTGCCTTGTAAAATTCAGTTATTTGCCACTATTTCATTCAAAAAAAGACCAGTGTGTCCAGTAAAGAATCCCTATTACATGTATATGCCTATTCAATGTTATCTGAACAAACTTTCTTGTTTTCTTCTTCTTCTTCTTTCTTTTTGCAAATCAGTCAGGGCTTGAATTTGGTTGCACAATCCACAAGACTGCACAGCTTATAGCTCAACATTTTTACTTCCACCAGAATTCTTTTTACAAGACCAGAATCAAAATGAGAACAGATCTACTAATCTGCTTTTGTTTGAACAAGCAATAAGACGAGATTTGAAGTTCGTTCGTCTAATGGGTATTGTACATGTAATTACACTTTGATACTCAACAGAACTGAAAGATATTTGTCAGACTCAAAGTCAACATTTGAAAATCATTTTAATATTTGTGTTTTAAAATTCAAGTTGTTCACAGTGAGGTTGTAAAATACAAGACCATCGGACTTGTCCGGCCGGTCATGGGTTTACTGGCTTGACGCTCAAATCACTGGCCTCAGGCTCCAAGGTGTAAATTTCAAGCCCTGCTTGTGTTCTCAAAATCAACTGAATTCTATAGATGCTCTTTTTCTACATAAATACTTGATTTGGTGCTTTTTATCCGACACCTGAGGCCCCAAAAGGTGACCCAATAAATGTTTATTTCTCAGTCAATAACACTTTATTTGGGGTGGGTGGGTGACACCCCAGGTGGCTACACCCCTGATTTTGGACAGTGCCCGAGTTTTGGTTTGCTGAAGAATAGTTTACACCGACAGGGCTCGAATTTTACACTGGACCGCTTTAGGCTTTAGGCCAGTATTAAAACTCATGACTGGACAAGTCCAACTGTCTTGTTTTTTTCAATTGAATAATAATTACCTCTCTGTGTAATTATCTTAAATTAACAAAAAATGATATTCAAATGTTGCCTTCTTGAGTCTGGTAAATATCTTTCAATTCTGTTGACTATCAAAGTACATTTGCCTATGATAAATCTTCCATTAGTGTTTGTTTGAAAATAGTTGTAAAAAATTCTTTCTCGTTTAGATTCTGGTCTTGTAAAATCAATTCTGGTCTGCAGCAAACATTTTCTGCCACAAGCCCTGCGGTCTTGTGGCATTTTACCCAAAATTCAAGCCCTGACTGAGTATAATCCTACAAATTTCTTGTAACAAGTTTGTCACAACAAAATACGTAAAAGGAGTGTTTTTACATGAGTATCCCCACACTTCTTCTGTTCATGGTTCATCATGTTCTGTATCGTTCACTCATGTCAATAACTTAGAAAACAAATCGTCTAACTGCAGTATGTCTCGAAACTGCTCAGGACTGCGAATTGGACAAAATCTTTTCGCAGGCAACCATCTGATCGTCTGCATTCAATTTATCACGGTATGCATTTCATTTCACTTTAATTGGTCAGGAAGAGACAGATAATTGGTCTCAATTTACTCTCCAGCGGTTGCCTAGGACCACAGCTGGCACTGGGTACCAGTGATTGCGTTCAGTCTCTACCATGGGAAAACGGCCCGGTCGGTGGTAATATGATGCAGGACACCAATGGAGTTTGAGGTGTCAGTAACAGCCAAATAAATGAGAAGCAATTTGTTTAAATCAAGGGGATGGGGTGTGGGGTGCTGTGTCACATTTGAAGTCTCAAAACAACCCTGACTTCAATGTTCTGAATTAAAGTTCAATTTACATTTAGTGTCGACTGCACAGTACATTTACAGTGAGCTTACAACTTGGTCTTGTAAATAATGTAGTCAACAACTTTCCTTCGGCGAAAGCAAGAACTAAAACATAGCACTTGAAAGGCGCCTCTATGGGAATGGTGAATTTCTTTTCAATTATTAATTTGTAAAGTTGTGTTTACAACTGATGCTCTTCAATTCAAAACAAAAATCATTAACAAACATTTTCAATGATAAAGTGGATGATTATTCATGCTCAAATAAGAATTTGTAATTATTTATTTCGATATGACTACATTAGACCCCCATGGTTTGAAGGGCTTTTGTTGCTGCCGCAGAAGTAACTGGAAGGTCCTGATAATTGAGAGCCATGAAAGCATCATTTAAACCATATTACAATGTAAAAAACAAATTTCTGTACTACACCAAGTGTTACAAAATACGACTGTACTGTACAAAGATACACTGACAAACAATGCAGACAAATATTCCTATCATACAGATCTCTTGAAACCTAAATAACTCTTAAAAGCAGGGCATACTAATTGTCAAAGACCAGCATCCTCACTTGGTATACCCCCCCAAAAACACCATTGTTGCATAGAATTGTGTGCTTTCAGATGCCTGCGAAAGGCTTCATGCCCAAAGCCTTTCTCAGATTCAATTTTCGGGTGAAAAATTACCTCTCTCTTTCTTTTAAAACTACTACTACTTCAAATGGGGTTGTTTCTAACAATGTTTTATAACATCAACAGCTCTCCAGTGCTCTTTACCAAGTAAGTTTTTATGGTTATTAATTTGTGGAGTAATTACTAAAAGTACACCCTGCCTTTAATACACTAATGAGCCCAAGTATACATAGGCCTACATTGTACCAGCAGAAAGAAATACCACGTTATTGAGCTTTGTGTACTTGTAACCATGCACATACACCTTGCTGCAAGGTGCAACATGTACACGTACATTGTACATTGTACACGTTTTACGATGCATTCTCTTTTCATGACTATCACGACCTTTGGGTCATTTCTGGGGCAACAACATCGACCTTTCAAACATGGGAGGTCACATGCGGTGCTCTTGTAATAAATAATCTTAACAAAATAATAATAAATTAAGTTCAGTTCCGGTTCATTACCAAAATATGAATCACCATATTTTTTGAGTCAGCATTTAAAGAACCAATATTTGAACAGTTAAAGATAGGCCTACTGAACACTTAATAACCTCAGCACTTGAAAAAAAAAACCTTTAAAATCATCATAATTTATAAATATTTTTGAGTTTGCAATTTAGGGAATTCTTCTTTAAAAAACGACATTTTTAAACCAATGAAGTTGTTTTTACAGAATCTGAAAAAAAGGTTTGTAAACAAGGTGATATGATCTAATCTCAATTAATTTAACTTCATGCACGTCAGCGACCACACTCATTGGGAAGGCAGTTTGGAAGTATTAAAATATAAATTGTTATTCTCTTTCATTGTTTACATCAGGGTTCTCCCCATACACAAGCTAGCTGATCGGGCCGATACACGCAATTTACATGCCAATACGCACAAATTTTGGCGGATACTTAAAACTATAATATTTTTTTATTTTATAATTTCACAAAAAAACATCATGAGAAAACCATATAGAATGCTCCAGATTGCACAGTAGGGCTTTTAAAACTAAGATAAACACCAAGTAGAAAATATCCCGAAGACCTTGTTTCAAAACTTGGGTCCAGAATGACCCGCAGTTTTGAAAAAAACCCTTGGTTGAACACTGTACATGGTGGGTACCAATAGGCAAACATCCAGTCGAACTTACCATTTAGTGAAGACCAAACTGTCTGGTGGTCACAGTAGAAAGCATCAGATGCGTACATCAACATGAACAAACACACAACCAGCAAATTCTCCAATCCACAAGGTCTCGGCAAACGTGTGTGTGTTACGTCCACACGTACTATACGTTCATAACAAAGGCTCTATACAGCCGATGCATCGGTCTTGAACGAACAATTTGTTTTCACCGAAGGTAGGTCACAGCTCACTCCAGCGACGTGGAACAAACCAATAAATTTTGTTTAAGTTTTTTAAGTCTTTGTCGGAACGAAGTAATCAGCAATGGATAGATCCGGTGCATGTAAATTCTGTCAACACACTAATAGGAGGTATTGCAGTTCACCTCTGTGTGGGAGAGACAAGAAAAGAAATAATATAATACTTGTTTACAAATATGGGGACTTAATTTCATAAAGCTGTCATGCAAAAAAAAGGTGCTTAATAGAATTATCTGCCTAGCAGGAAAGCTGTCACAATTCATTTTCATTTGTTAATTTCACAGGTAAAAACATCATAAAAAATATCATCAAAATATTAAGTTACAAAATATACATTATACAAAAGGCAAGAGATATAAAAATATAAACAGCAGATTAGACAATACATTCCAAAGACAGGACAATGGCACACCTGAAGGATTACAAAAAAGTAAACAAATTGCTATCTAGTTGTTTTCCAAATGCCATTATAGACAAAAACAATCCAAAAGCCACATATCACAAGCAATGTTATGTCCACATTGAAGATGCTCTCAGCTTGGTTTGATCTTTGGCCGATTTGACCTCAATATTTTTTTTTTTTTATATAGATTTGAGAAAGTTATAAGCTTTATTTCAGGTGTTGCACAAAAACATCGGCCATTCATAAAAATTACAAATGTAAGTGGTTGATAATTAAAATACAAAAATTAGTTATTGTTGGGATCTCGACATTATCTCACGTCCATCAGCCATGTACAAACAATTTTTGCATGTTACATGTATTTTGCAAATTGTGAATTGTTCGTGGCATATTCGAAAATTGTTCCATGTTTTTTGCTTTGAAACAACCTCATCTGTCAAACTTTGTTCACAGAAAAAATTCAAAAATACTTTCAGGAAAAGCGGGCCATGCAACTTTAATAATGACATCACCACAATGATTTGAATAGACTTGAGAGCCTTACACATATCTTCTCTATTAAGAGCAATTTAGTACAGAAAACAAACAGTCAACATGGATAATCCTGATTTATGTGGTCTAAAAAATGAGTAACCACGGAAACCATTGAAGCTTCACCATTTATTTCCCAATGTTCCAGCCTGGGCCCAATTTCATAGAGCCACTTAAGCACAAAAAGTAGCTACATGTAAGCCCAACAAAATTATGTTTACCAGAATAAGGTTATCAGCCAAACCACCATGTCACATGTACAATTTGTGACTGGTATCCTGCTCATTTCTGCCAAGCAGAAAATTGTTAGGCAATATTTTCTGTTTTAAAAGCAGCTCTATGAAATTGGGCCTTTGTTTGTACACCATGAAAATATAGCTTATATATCACTATCAGCACAGAAAAACAGACATATGGAGTTTTGTGGCAAAACATTTTGGAAAAGTTGAGAACACAGTTGAACTGCAGGGCAAATTCTTGTCCACAACTTTGTCATAGTCAAATTTCATTTGCATTCTTCTTTGAATATGATCGTGGTAACAGTTGAACCACACGTGTTAACTGCGCATAGATCTACATGATAAGATCAAGATTGAAAAAGATTGCTTTCTCAGCAAACATATCTCTCAACAAAACTGCGGCTTTTTTTGTCTCCTCTTTCTCCCTCTCCCTTCCTCCTACTCCCATCACAGAGACATGTTGACAACTTACTACCTCCTTAATGTTGAGCCTCGTCCTGCTCCAGGAAATATTTCTTTTCAGCAGTACCCGATAAAGAAAACAATACTGATGCCTACTTGCTAAAGGTTGTGAAATGCTGAACATAATCTGCTCTAACAGCAGGAGACTGTCTGAGCTTCAACAACCAGAGAAATACTACTGACTGTGGCCTTCAGAATGGTCTGTTGCAGCACACACACACTGCTAGCATTTCAAGAATCTTGATAAACCTGACTATTATATTACGTTTCATGGGGTTGATTCACAATACATTCTGTTAGAATAGCTGAAAGTGCTCCACTACTGTTCTTTACTGTAACCTTTGACGGTTGAATGTTGCAACCGAACAAAAGAGAAAACCATGCAAAGTGTTCGAAAATTGTTTTTTGGAATGTTGCATACATGTGGAGGTGCTAAAATATTGATAGCGATCGTCACTATGTTATTTACAGTATGTACATGTACAGTAGTAGCCTACATGTATGTGTCAAGTATGCTGGTACAACTGATTTGTTTTCTAAATTTACAAAAGAAGTAACAGATATCAAGAATTACAACTGCACCCCCCCCCCCTCCCCCACACCATCACCAGAAAGAAGACCCCTAAGAGATTGCATCCATTTTCATAGATGTGACTAGAAATTTATATTGCTATAAAAACAAAACTATTGTTGACAGGCATGATACTTGGCCATTGGACAAAAAGTGGGAAATTTTTATTGAGTGTACACATATATATTATTACAGTGTTCCCACATGTTTGTTACATGTAGGCCCCCTATGCTTTATAGACTTTTCAGCAAATTTAATAACTATTTTGCTGATTTTTCTGAGGGCCTCAAAATCAGAAATCAGACTTAAAGTGGGAAGAATATCATGCCTGTATTAAGCTGCTAAACTTGAAGAAACTTATTCCAAAAACAACTTTTAAATATGAGTCTTTTAAATAAATAAAAAAGTGAAATGAAATCCAATATTTAAATCATTCCTTTAAAAAAAAAAAACACACAATTTTCTTTTTTTCTTTGGATCAAACAAAAGTCTCTCAATACATTTATTCCCAAGAAGAAAGACTACATGTGCACATCATGTCATAAAAATTCCGTAAGTATATTCTTAACTCTTTGTTTACACCAGACTGCAGCAGCTTGACAGTTTCAAAGTAAATATTGGAGAATTGTCTGACAGTTCATAAGAAAATGCCCACAAGTGGTGGGCGTTACCGCACTCTCTCCCTATTTGGCCTTTTAGTCACACCTAGCGTAATCCATGGATACAAATCATTTTATTGCCGGATCATTTCAGGAAATATACTGTGGTTTCTTAGGCTTTGACAGATTTTAAACCACAATCCAAATATTGGATGATTTGTTTTTCTACAATGCTGGGCTCGGGAGATTTATGTTGTCATTTTTTGCCAACCTCAGTGGGATGCCAATTGGAAAGTGCTTGAGTCAGAGAAACCATGGAGAAACTAACTGTACATCAGGGCTGAGAGTCATAATGCTGACACAAAAGGTCCGAAAGTAGGATCCAAGTTTTTAAGGAGGTATGTTGAAATGATGGCATTTTGCACATTTTAGTAAACCATGAGTCACATATATTGTTAGCCAGAGGGGTGTCTGGGTTTCCCTTAGACACCCTGTTTTAAATTTGGACACCCTGTTTTATCTGTCATATTTACATTTAGGAGTGAACAATTTTGACACCCAGTTTTTTAAATTTCCAGCCAATTTGGACACCCTTTTACCAAATCCTGGCTAAAACCATGAGTCATCCATTTCAAGAAGCTTCTAGTATCCTCAGCACTAGAGAAGTAGATCAATAAGTATGAATTGTTTATATTTGAAGAAAATAACACAGGCAGACATTTAGAAGAAATAAACAAATGAAATCAGATACATATGAAGTCTGAAATTTCTCACATATTATATGTAAGGATGCTTTATAGAAAGCAATTATATGTAACTGGACGACCAATTCTATGAATGGATTACACTTTATTTACAGTAAAAGTATTTTCTTTCCATTTAAAGGCATCAGACACGTTTGGTAATGACTCTGAAAATTTATGGCAATAAAAACTTACTTGGTAAGAAGTACAGCAGCTTTGGATAGTATAATGCATTTTGAGAGACTTTACTTTGAAGGACTGCGGTTATGGAAAAATACATCACTTTTTTATCCCCAAAATATTTTGAACAGAGTGTGTATTCCAATGCAGATTATTCTTCCTGCGTGGACATAACCGCTCCAGATTATTGGCAATATCTACCACCTTTTGAAATGAAATTTTCACAGGTTAGTTTTATGGTATATATCTACAACTATATAGGATTGAAACAAGCAATAGGCTCCAATTACCAAATGTGTGCGATGCCTTTAAACGTTTTGATTGGGTTTGGAATACGATGTAGAGTCGGGGACATTTTGCCCTGTATTTTGAGCCCTGTTGGCCCATGATGCTTATAAAGCAATTTTACATATCTGGATAGCCAATTCTATCCATGGATTACATTTCATTTAATCAATATTTTGTTTGGAAGTTGATGTAGAGTCGACGACATTTGCTTTATATTCGAATTTGAACCATGAAGGATTGCCCTATATTTTTAAAATTCAAAAAAAGAGGGAGAAAATACAGATAAACAATGGTTTTAACAATGTGAAAGACAGTACTGTCTGTGTGTGCTTAGTGTTTTTGGTCAATTTGAAGATCTACTTTAAGCATTAAGTGCATACTATCAATATCATGAACATGAAAGGATCTACTATTAAATTAATCAGCAAGCTGTAATACATGTAGCCAACTGACTAGGGTCTGTAATTCCAGACATTCGATTGGAAGATGGCGACAGAAATCTCTCAACCGGTCTCCTTCAATTCATCTAAGGTTTGTCTGTATGAGGCCATGTAAAAAATAAAAATAATTGAAAGTATCCCTGCCGACCAAAAAAAAAGCCCCCAAAAGATTTTGTTTGTTAAATTGTATTTTTTTTAAATATATTTTTAAGAACGTTTAACACTGTACTCGTAGAAACTTGAAAACATTCGGAATTGAATATAAACATAAATTTCATGGCCTAAACTTTTTCTTTTCTTTTGGGGGGTTGGGGGAGGGGGTGTGGGTTAAACCGAGCAGAACCCGACCAATAATTAGGAATGATGCTTCACGGAGGCAACGAAGGCAATTTGCCTCCATGCCCCTGGTCATTGCCTTGGTGCCCCTTGAACGTTCCAATAGAAATATACAAATTTTTGCTCATAAAGGTGCCCTTTACAAAGGAGAAAACACCTTGGTGCCCTTGCCCTTTCAAGAACGAAGCATCAGCCGTCGATTTCACCAAACTCTTCCTAACTTAGGATTAATCCAAAGGCAATGCTAAGAGATAGGACTAGTCTTAAGTTAGGACCAGTACTTAAGACTAGTCCTATCTCTTAGCATTGCCTAGGATTAATCCTAAGTTAGGAAGAGTTTGGTGAAATCGACGGCAGGCCTTACTAAAATCATATTACATGTATTAGAGCCAAGACTAGGAAGCAGCATGGTGCTCATCGAAACCTGTCAGTTGGTCTGCACCGGACTATCTTTTTTTTGGGTGGTGGTTTGGGTGCCAGCCTGATTTTTTAGTTTTCTGTTGGCGGGACAGACGCATCCCCATACTGTGGTTTGGGCACTGGCCTGGTGACCAGTCTTTTTTCTTGATCTCTTTCTTCCATTCTATGCATGTTGTATTGTGTTTTGCGCTTCTGATCATTTTTATGTTTGGGGTGCAATACAAATTTTCATTATTATTATTATTATTAATGACTGATTGGAGATGGGAAAAATAGGAGGGGGAGAGAAAAAAACTTCTCTACCGATCTGACGAAATTGAAACAGAAGGGTGACAAACAACTTATTTTATTTTTTACATGGCCTAAATGCCAATACTTGATGGATAGTATTTGTTAATATTATCTCTCAATAGACATGTCACCAGTAAGATCACTAAAACTGGCTGTAATGGAACCTGAATCCAATAGCATGGTTTACAACGATGTATTTATGAAGTAATCTGAGCTCCCTCAGAGAATGCAATGATATTAAATCAAATTTGTACTGCCTTTGAAAGATTAGAACAGTGAAATGACATCAAAACAACGTTTTTATTTTCTTCTTTATTTTTTAGAGAAAAGTTCTTGCAATGTTGTTTTTGGTTTTTTTTCTCTGGGGAGTTAATTTTAGTAAATTGCCATACACTGAAACCGGTGCTGGAGCATTCCCCAATGCTCCCAATCTTTTGACCTCAAACTTGCACTTCAGGATCACATTCTGACCAGTGTATACGTATAGTTAAAAAAAAAAAAAAAATTGATTGATGTAAGTACTGCAAGACAAATAGTTATTGTAGTTTTAATGATTTGTAGTTTGAAGAATCTTGGCATCTGGGTATCCGTAGCCCTCATTATTTAATGATCTATCAATCAAGAAAATAGTGACAAAACAAAAACTTTATATGTTTTCAAACATCAGGGCCAAATTTCATAGAGCTGCTTTAACGGTCAATTTTGTGCTTACTACCAAGTTTCCATTTCATAGCACTGTTAACTGTAAGCACAGGAAAAGGCTTGCTAACCTTCCGGTGCTTACTGTATAAAAATGAATGACGTTACAATGCAAATCCATGTTGAATGCGCAAGCTGGTCGCCTTATTTTCTTGCTTTTATTTGGAATACGCTTACGCTTTTAAAGCAATTCTTTCTGCTATAGTTAGCATAAAAAATTTGCTTACCGTTAAGCAGTGCTATGAAATTGGCCCCAGGTTTTGGACTTGTGAGATCAAAACTAACTATTTATACTCATTAAAAACAAAACAACCCTAAAGCATTTTAAACAACAATATTTCAAGAGAAGTTTCCCACCAGGACCATCTTTGTGCAAATCTGTGAACTTCCTATCAATCTTACCAATGTTATGCTCACCCTTGAAATACAAGCTGCTTTTAGTGTTAAAAAAAGGAAAACCTACATGTACAAAGTAGGCCTATGTATTAAAGCATTTAATGTAAATAACCTTGTACTGGTTTTTTAAGGACACCCAACATTCATCAAACCACACAAACAACAAACAACAATAATACCTGACCAAACCATTATTGGGTCATAATGACTACAACTCAATTGGCCCCTCCATGGTCCATCAACATTCATAGCCTCAACAAGTGGCCCTGCCCAGACACCAACAAGTTTTGTCAGTACGTTATTCACCATGTGAACGGTAGGGATTATCTCCATGGATCAACAAAGTCTTTTTACATGAGGAGTTTGCTTTGTGATCAAAGTTGAATAAGAAGTCCTGAAGTGAAGTTAGGTTAATTCTTGTGTAGGGTTTCCCTGTCAACTTGTTGCCCTGGCAGTTGTAAAATTAGGCCAAAGAAAAAAATGCACTATGAAAAATTTGAACAGTTGATTGTCCTGTTTTTTTCCAAAAAGAGGAGGATGATGGTCTTCTTGAGGTTATTTTTTATTGTTTTTTTTTTCGGCCATCTGCCAAAAATGCCTTTGTTTTATCAAGTTTTAATTTATTTTATTTTTCTTTTGAAGAGGAAAAATCCAGACTGAAAAATTGCTGGCTTTGTAGAACTTAGAAGTTTTTAACTTGGAGAACTCTAGCTAGTAGATAATAGAAGTACATGTAGGCCCCCTATATAATGTTTACAAATATTCCCCAATATTTGAGGTTCACATTGGAACTAATTGCCCACAGGAACGACTTAAGTAACAACACAGTGTTTACCGTAGCGATTGATGAAATAGACCAAATGTTTAACAGTAACAAGTGTTCCCCTTTTCAGTCTTTTTAAAAGAGTCTGCTTTGGTAATCATTCATTAAAAATATATATAAAAATTTATGAAAACCCGTTTCTTTCCAATTAAACAGGAATTTTGTTTCAGAACCAGTAAGGGAATCTAAATTACTTAAATTACTTGGTTCTAAAAATATTTTCAAGTTAGGCCCTAGGGCATTTTTGTTATTGAGAAATACACGCCCAGAAAGTGTTCGATTGAAATATGAGTTGGTTGGAGTACGAGTTGACTCAAATTCGTGTATTACACAGGTACTAAAGAACATTTTGATTTATGGCAGTTTCAACAAGCTCAGAACAACTAACAAAGTGATTCAGATGCTAAGAAGAAATGTATTTACTTATTAAGACAAGTTGGTAAACAATGTGAATTTCTTAATCACGTTAATTGGATGAGTCAGATCATTCTACCCCCATAGTCAGAACCCGCTCGTAGATTTAAGTTTGCAACAAAACTCGAGCCCTAGCCATACGTTTACCGTCCACGTACGACGACCGCACTCATCAGCGGACCGTTCACGACAAACGACGGCCGACCAGCACGGCCCAGCAATGCCAACAAAAAATCCCCACCAGTCACAGTTTTATGCCTGAAGAAACCGTCGAAAAAACACTCAGCACTTCACTTAAATTGACAACAAAATTACCCCAGCCGAACAAAAATACAAAGAGATAGTTTTTTCAAAACTTACACTAATTGAAAACAAAGTGAAACGTACATTTTGAGAAATTCTAAGGACTTACCTCTGAGCTCATAGTCCCTCCACGCTGTAATGCTTACGATCCGATAGCGTTACACACACTCTCTCTAGCATAGATATATTTCATACTTTTTGAGCACTAGGAAGGGGGGGGTGCTGGATGATGACACATCGCAAACAAAAATAATCCACGGTATTAGAAATCGCGCCCTCATGTGGGCAGCTTCAGAATAGATTGGAAATTACGCTGGTGATCGTCGCACTTTAAAGCACTACACGTCTGCAAATGCATACGATATGGGCGAGATCTGGACGGATGCCAGCCAATTATTTTCAAGATGTCGCGAAAGGGCTCGACGAACGATGGGGACTGGGTTTGTGGAGATCCAAAGTAAGTTGTCAACGAGTTTCTCAAGTTTACGCAAACAACTTGAGAGATGTGCAGGGATTGTGTGGTAGCATTTGAGTCTGACAAGTAGGGCAGAAGGTCCTTCTCTGAGCAGTATGCACTGTACAGAATGGAGCCTTTTCATTTTACTCAATTGCAAATGCAAATTGCTCATTTGTTGTGCATAGCCATTTTGGCAATCTTTGAATTTGGATTGCTGAACGAAAAAAATTCATGAGTTACGGTCGGGTCGGTGGTGTGTCTATCCATTCCTTGCTCTATGGTCTATCTACCTCCATGGTCATTATGTGAACCCTGTTCATTGCAACATTGTATTTTGTAAGTTTACTTTTTATTAGGATCAAATTTTAGCAAGTAATGCAACATCACCACCTTGTTTGTTGACCAGCACTGATCATCCTGATGAGCAGAACCAATCCCTGCAGGCTGCAGCATGCCCAACCGCCCAATCCCACTACCACATTATTGAGCTGCCTGCTAAAATGCTATCTGGCAGTACTGCTAGTGCTAGTGCTAGATTAGCAGGCAGCTCAATCTGCAGATTATAAAAGAAAATGCGCTTGGCTTCGCGTAAACTAAAAAACAAGTGCAAGTTTTCCATGATCAACCCCATTATTGGCAGGGATCTGCACATTGTGTCAATACCTAAAATGCGCTCAAATTGTTTACACTAATCAGCCATGAATACATTTTAAGTGGAGACTTTTATAGACTTTCAGGCTATTTAGTAACAATTTCGCTATTTTTCTGAGGGCTTAATAAAAATATCAGTTAATTAAAGTAGGAAAAATAATGCCTGACATAAATAGTATTTATGGCTGGTTGGAGATCTTTTTTTTTTCTAAAACCTTCAAAAAGCAGTCATAACAATGTGGCGTTTGAAATGGACAGAAGACAACTGCTGAAATAATTTTGCCTGCCAATCTATCCGGAAACTGACAGTGACAGTGACATTTAAAAAAATAAAAATTATGAAAATATTAATTAATCTTTAAATTTCTTTCCCCAGGTGTGGAAATGTAAACTTCTCTCGTAGGCATCAGTGTAATCGCTGTGGGGCAGGTGAGTATTATTAAGACCGCCTTGGTATAATGACTAACAAGAGAAAAATAGCGAACTTATGGAACTTAAAGGGGCTGTGTCGTTGTATTCAAAGCAGGTCTGTGGCTGTACATGGAATTGTGAACTCTCACCAAGTTACTGAACACGCATGTACTCTCTCCATAGATATGATACGGAGGGAGGGCGTGCGCGTGCAGTAACTGGGTGAGAGTTCATAATTCCGTGTACAGCCACAGGCCTGCTTTGATCATGACGGCACAGCCCCTTTGACCCTCTCGTTACCATTTTTTTTGGGGGGGGCATATAAACAACTGCTGGTGAAACACATTTTCTTATAAAACAGCATAGACCCCTTGCATTAGTGTCAAACAATGGAAATTTGCACAGGTGTATGCGCTGTGCACGACTCTCAGCCAATGACAGCTCTTCATTGACCTCAGTGAGGGGACTGTTTTGGGCTTGTGATGTCATACGCAAGGGGTTCTATATGATACAGACCTGGTCAAATATACCTTATAAATGCATTGACGTCATACAGCCACCATCTTAGAGGTAAACCGATTATGAAACAATCAAAATGCACAGATTTGTAGGTACGGCGCACAGGTCTGGCAAATGAACAACGTCCTTTTGACCTCTAGGCGAGGGTGCCCTACTCAAATGACATCATATGCATAAGGTCTATTGTTGTTTTCCTTTCATTTTCATTTTCACAGAGAAGAGTCACACTACAATCAAAGCCGGAGGCACTGCGATCGGTAAACAGCTGGCAGAGAAGAGTAAAGGTCTCTTCAGTGCGGACGACTGGCAGTGCAAAACGTAAACAATTCCTCTATGTTCAGCATCTTGACTTTGATGAGGAAAACCTTAGGAGTATAATTTGGGGAGAGTAAATGGATTGCTTGAAATCATACTCCAGACCAATTCTAATAGTCTTGTTAGGTTTGCAACAACCTCAAGGATTTAGATCTCCCAGGCGAGTTGTGGTGGTTCTGAAAAAATTTGTGTGGATTATCATTTATACTTGATCAGTATGTTATGATCATCCTCGGACCAAGCTCATTTAGAGAGGCTATCTCCATGGTGCTGCTGCAAACCTTAT
This sequence comes from Plazaster borealis, assembly GCA_021014325.1. Classification (NCBI taxonomy): domain Eukaryota; kingdom Metazoa; phylum Echinodermata; class Asteroidea; order Forcipulatida; family Labidiasteridae; genus Plazaster; species Plazaster borealis. The sequence continues at coordinate 14,309,388 of CM037462.1, forward strand.
CCCACATTGTATTAACACCGTGACAATTTCGATTGAATGTATAATACATTCAAATGAGCACCAGTTACACAGGCATGCAACTTTTCAGCTAATCAGCTGATTTTCTCTTTTACTCTTTTCTTGCTTAGTGCCATACAAAAAACCTGAAAACACTGTACAAAGTTTTGTGTGATTTTCAGTTTCCTCGTTTTCGCAATAACAAAGTTCCTTGTCCGGTTACAGTAGTTCATGTCAACAACAGGATCCGCCTTCTAAAGTTAACCCTCCTGCTAATTGACCATTTGAAACCATTCAAAAATTCATTCCTCGCATTTGCCCATAGCTTTGTACACATTCTACAGCTTTAGTGTAGGATCAAAGTGTACACAACCATACATGATCAGTGAAGCATGTATATGAAATTAAATGAAACTTGGCTCCACAATCTACCAAATTAATAAGCGAATTGGATTTGAATAATGTCAGGTAAAATGACTTGCTTAATCACAAGTTAAGGCTTAAATTTGAATTCCTCAGACTATAGACACAGTAGCTTTGTCACATGATTTGGGGCAAGCTTTTGCAAGAGACCGGCCGCGGACACCCAAACACAATTTTGAATTAATGTGTATGGCACAATGCTACCCGGGTTTGCCCATCTGGAGTTTGCTATACAAAAGCTTGCCCCGAAGCATTTGACATAGCAACTGTCTCTCTAGTCTAAGGAATTCAAATTGAGGTGGTAACTTGTGACTCAGCAAGTCATTGTACCGACTTTATTCAAATCTAACTTGCAAATTACTTATTGACCACCTGTCTGTATCCCACATGTCGCCTAGACTCAATAACTAGAGCACATTTATAGGATTTGAGGCATTGCATGGTGAGGTATCAATATATGTTTGGTTTGCGGTAACACCATGTGTATACCTACTTGCTAGGTAGATTTTGTTTCTTTGAGAACTTGTCTTACTTATTATTCTACTGCCGCAGAGTAGAATATTCGGAATTTGGGGGACTTCTCAGTTCTTAAATCTACTTGCTAGGTAAATTTTGTTCTGTAGAGCACATTTGTTGAAACACTGAGAATAAATCAACCAACTCTTTTCAAAGCTACCATCTCTTCCAACAGAGGTCAAAACACGGTGTACCAGTTGAGATTAAAGTAATATCTACCCAGACTATGCTGAACCTCAAAACCTAAAACACTCCAGCCTTGTTATTTATTGCTATTCACAGCTGTGGTAATGTCAACTGGGCACGACGATCTGATTGCAACCTTTGCAAGACACCAAAGTTTGGCAAACAGGAAGCGCGAACAGGTAAAAATCCAATTCCAAATCAGTGGAGACAAACCACTTTGAGGCTTGAGCAGTTCCAAGTGTCCTTTTAACCCCTCTTTTATTTCTGTTGTAAATTGTAAATAATGATAATGTCAAAGAGGGCGCTTTCCACGATTCATATCAGATGATTTCCTTTCGAACTTGGAGAGAACTTTCACATGTGTTTTTTAACGTTCCTGCCATTCTGACTTTTAAGACACTCTCTCATCTGCAGGTATGCAGCTCCGCCAACAACAATAGTCAACGCAAACAAAAATAAATGCACCCAAAAGTGTACCATTATGAGATAAAGATTGTTGTTTTAAAAAAGCTGTGATTTGTGATTTCTTTCCTTCCTAGGGTACGGAGGTGGCTACAATGAGAGACTAGGAGTGGAATACAAGTCGGACAATGAAGAATCTGATGGCGAGTTTGATGATGTACGTCTTTGAATATCATTCATGCCATTTAAAAACTCTTGGTTTCTTGAGACATCTAGGGCGAGGTTGTTTAGCAGCACACTTACGCCTTTGAAAATCATTCATGCCATTTAAAAACTCTTGGTTTCTTGAGACATCTAGGGCGAGGTTGTTTAGCAGCACACTTTTGTCAAAGGCGATTAACAAAATATCCGAAAAAACTTTTCAATATGTAACACTCCAATTTCAGTAAATTCAACAAAATACAGCCAACTTTAAAAAAACATTTGTCACTTCAATCTGGTATGTGTGTGTTCGTACAGGCATTCAAATATACTGCAAAATAAGCACAACCAGTGAGTGCCATAATTTTAACACCGTGCAAGCATACGCAAAACAGGAAAGATAAAGTAAAGTGCTCAAAAAACTGTTCGTCCGTAGAATGTTCAGAAGGTGAAATCTACAGGTTTTAACATGAAAGATTATAGTTGGACAAAAATGTTCCACCCATGACAGGGGCCAGAATTGATGATGATATAACTGATTTGTGATAGAATAAAACATGAAAATATAGTGTTACCACATCAGGCTTAATACTTCATGGAGGTAAACAGAGGCAATTGCTTCAATGCCACCCGGTCGTCGCCTTGGTGCCCTTTGAAACGTTTTTGTACAACATTTGAATTGATTATTTTATGAGAAGTTATTTGCAACTTCTACTGTGTGTTTTTTTGTGAAGTTGATCATCTTTACTTTTTCTGATTTAAATTTTAGTTTGGCAGAAAGAAGAAGAAGTTCCGAGGGAGTCTTCCTTCAAAACCAGAGGTTGAGAAAAACAAAAGAGCGAAAGAAGAAGAAGAAGAAGAAGAGGAGGAGGAGAGTGGGGATGATGGGGACTTAGATGCATATAGACTGGAATCAGATGTAAGTTATCATTATCATTTATTTATTAATTTACAACAAGATTATTTTTTGTTTTTTTGGTTTCAGAAACTGAAGGCTTTAGATGTTCCACTTATCCTTTCTACCATCTTGATTATTCAATTTAAAGTAATCCAAATGGTTTTGAATGACAGACACACTATGCTACCCTGCAATATGATATCATGTCGTGAATGCATCTACACAGTACACAGTCAACCCTTCTACTGTTTGACCATTCAATATCATCCACTGTGGTTTTGAATGGCAGATAAACTATGCCAGCCTGCAGTATGACATCATGAAGTGAATGCATCTACACAGTACACAGTCGACCCTCCTAATGTCTGGCCATTCAATATCGTCCACACTACCTTATTTCTTATTTGTTGGCAAGTTTATTTGTTGAATGGCGAAGACTTGGCCGAAGTTCATGGAAGTTACTTAAAGTAGAAAACAAAATTTGAAATATTTCTTGTAAGGAGGTACCAGTCACAACTCACAAGCAGTATAGATGATGTTGCATTTTGGCTGGTAATCTTTGAGGTAAGCAAGACTGTTTTATGCTTAGCTAAAGGTTATTCTTTATTATTCTTTGTTTCTCTAGGAGGAGGATGATGATGATGATGAAGACTTATCCAAGTATGATCTGGATGCAGACGATGATATCCCAACCTTTAAACCCTCGGCTGAAGACACCGAGAAGACGAGTCGCAAATACAAGGCCTCAAGGTCCCGCTCTCGGTCCCCGTCTGGTAGCTCTGGCTCCTCCTCGTCCAGCTCCCGTTCATCCAAGTCTTCTGGCTCCAGGTCCTCAAGTGGTTCCAGCAGCTCCAGCCGGTCTAGGTCCAGGTAAACGGTGGAGGCCCGCCAAGGCTGAAATGCCGCACTGCGTAGAAATCAAGTCCGTTGTGGTGTGTCGTGGCCGAGCGGTCTAGTTCACCGGACCCAAGCTCTGGTGATGTCCAGCAGCAGAGTGTGGGTTTCGAATCCCGGTCATGACACTTGTGCCCTTGAGCAAGGCACTTAACCATGATTGCTTCGTAAAAAGTAGTGCATTCTGCTCTACCAGCCAGGCTCCTAGTGGATGATACCCATGCCTACATCCTTACGGACTGTGAAGGGAGTCACCCTGTTTCAGCCCCAGGAGTAGGTGGCAACATGCCCCTGGTGGCAGTTGATTTGGGTCGATAGTCCAAATCAGTTAAGTGTAGCCCTCACCTTGAAGTGGCCGTTCAGCCTTGTGATGTTAGGTGATCTCTCATAAAACAAATATATAAAATAGGTAAATGCATCAAAACAGTGCACAAATAATTCTGTGAGCAGTTGTTCTACCTTGCACAACCCTTGCAGTATGAAAGGTTCCAAACGGTTTGTCAGCTTGGTGGCAAATTTTATGGAAGGTAGGAGGGTTAAGAAACACACTGCATTGACAATTTTATGAAGAAATTCTTGTTGCCTCTTAAAGAAAACAAACCACTTTTCTTTCGCCATCACCGTTTTATCCCCTCCTCAACTTAGATCACGTTCCAGTGATCGAAGGTATCGAAGGCAAAGTGGTTCCAGGCGCAGTCGGACACCAGAGAAGAGGCAAAGATCTGGCTCCCGAGAGATGTCCGACGACCCCAAGAGGATGCGACATCGTTCCAGGTCACGATAAAAACGGCAATGGCTGGCTTGCAGTTCAACCCGTGGTATTCAGGTTTGGGTGCTAGGTTTAGGCTAGGTGCAAAATGTATGTGTCGATTTTTAGTATTTCCTTGATTTATTTTTGAGGTTTTTGGCAGTACTCATAATTTGGTGGCATAATTATGAAAAATTTCAATATATCAGCTCAGTAAATTTTGTTGACTCTACGACTTCAATTATATCACCGATTTAAAAAAAAAAAATTGCTTATTTAATTTGTTACAAAACAATCGTTAAGAATTTTTTATATTTTTTTAAGCTCCTCGAAAGTATACTTTTGTGTTAAAGGGAAAATAAATGTTAAATTTCTTTCCTAAAGCTTTGTTATAAAGATAATAATGGTAGTTAGCATCCTGTGAAATTATTTCATGCGAAATGCCCCAGTTGATTGATTTCTATTTGAATCTGAGAAACGATTCATGCATGAATCGTTTCTCAGTTTTCTGAGGGTTGGTGTCCGTTCACCAATGCTGCGGCCAGAGATGAGGTTGGTACCCGCTGTCACCTCGCTCAATGCGGATGGATTCAATGTTCTTGGGAAATACTGAGTTTGTTGTTGTTTTGTCAACAAGTAGACACTGTATTCAGCTGAAACTTCCACATGTGACTTTTATTGTATCTTTCTTGATAATTTTGTCGATTATTGAGCATTACGGAGACAAAAACCAATCTATGACCCTACCTTTAATTCTTATAACTATCAAAATGACAACAAAAATAAAATGTTAATTTTAATGTGTTTTTTTAAAATTCCCCTTTCTTTTCTTTAGGGGCGGAATCCTGCAAGTTGAGGATGCACTGTAGTTTGTTGAGGGACACTTGGATCACTGACAACAAAAAGTAAGACTGTTTCAAAAGCCTCGCTGCGTCAAATAAATTGTATAATAGTCAAGTACCAGTGTCGTTTGATTTTCTGAACTGGGCTATGGTTGCGTTACCAGTGACGTTTCTCTTGAGGAGTCTGGTGCTCAAATGTTAACATCAGTCAAGCTACTGAGTTCCTGTCTGGTACCCAGTGGTGCCCCATGCCAGTTGCAGCCAGTTTGAAATAGGTAGAGCGTACATGTTTTCAAAAGGTTTGTGTACACTTATTGCGCATCTAAAGACCAATCAATTAATTAACGAGATTTAATGAGTTGGTGGAAGTTTTATTTAGTCAAGATGTCATTTTTATCACACGCCACACGGTTCAAAACATTCTGATAACTGACACACCGTTTATCAGGCAATAGTTGCATTACAAAATATATACTTTTTCATTTGCTGGAAATTTGTGAAAGTTTCTGCTGGTTTTTTTTGTTTTCAGGCCTGGAATTACACGGAGGCCATGGCCTCTGTTGCCCCTGGTCTTGGCCTAGGTGCCCCTTCAAAAGTTTCCCATAGACTTTAAGATTTTTCAATAGATTTGCAAAATGAAAATGGCCTTGCCCTCTCAAAGATGAAATTCAGGGCCTGATTTTTCTTTTTTTTTCGTTTTACTTGCAAAAAAGAAGCCTGGGTCAATATAATCGAAGTACTTTATTGAAGTAAATTGAAGACTTTATCTTATCAACATGAGTAGGTTTGCTTTGGAACAAAATCAAAAAGAAACTCTGGCTGAAGTGTGACGCATTGCCATTCATAGCTCATTGCTGTAAAATGTACACAGTAATGGCTGATGACAAAAATGTAAAAATGCTACCAAAAGTGCACTGTTTTTATTGAATGAAAATCCTTACAGGCTATGCAGTTGGGCTAGAGTGTGGCCTTGATCTTCCCATATATCCTCTTCTCTTATGTCACTGTAATATTAAAGAATGCACTGTTTGGCTCTACAGGCCCCAGTCCTTTTGAATCCCTTCGGTAATTAACCATATTTTTGACCGCATGAGGGCGCTTTCATCAGGGAATATCTTGCATCACAATTACAGTTTTATCTTATTTTCATTGCCTGTAAACCTTATATGTAGTTTTCTTGCATTAATGACGAAATACATAAACATAATAGTAACCAAAATGAAAAAAAAACACGCGGTCAAAAATACGGCAAATTGGATGTACAGTAGAAGGATTTGGGACTGTAAGGGCTAATGGTCTCAATATTTAAGGGGTTTTTTTCTGGTTTTTTTTTTCTTTTTCTTTATTGGGGTAGAGAGCAGTATATCCTACTTTATGTAAGAGTAACGGAATTGTAGTCACACCAAGATCTAGATGTTTTTGTTAAACAAAGCGTGACTAGGGCCCAATGTCATGAGGCTGCTTACCACAGAATATTGTGCTTATAGTCGGTCCGCTGTAAGTCGTGCGATTCTAGGGCCTGTAAGCGCAGAATTCCACGGTAAGCAGAGCCATGAAATTGGGCCCTGGAATCTACTTGTAAAAGCTGAACATTAAATAAAAAGCTGCTGCTTAGCAATTTTATGTGCTTAGCAAAAATGGAAGGGTGTACCAGTTACAGACGCTGTACATTACTAGGCATTTAACCTGATAACCTGTTTTTTTGGTAAGCAGGAATTGTTGTGTATTCTTGAATTGCAAGGGCCAATTTTATAAAGCTGTTTAAAAATTTGAAATTGCTAAGCACAAGCTAATCTTGCTGAGGATGATCATTCCATGCCATGCAAAATACTAAGTCATGGAATGATTGCAATTGGTCCCTTGCTATTTCGTGCTTAGCAGCAAACTATGCTAAGCAAGTCAATGAGATTGGGCCAGCCAACTGGTCCCTTGGTATTTCTTGCTTAGCAGCAAACTATGCTAAGGCAAGTCAATGAGATTGGGCCAGCCATGTTCTGTAAAAGAACACTGGAGTTCAACTCCACCTTTTCTCTGCTGCTCTAATGATATCTTTATACATTATCAATAGGTTTGAAAGTATTTTGTAAAAAACATCCAGCTATCAATTTACAGTGTTGTAGTATTCGTACTCGATGTCACAGACACGATATTTGTCTAAAAATGCACTAAGATACAATTTCAAATACCTGTGGACAAAATACCACTTTCCTATGCTTTTGTAAATTTGTCGATACTTGTTATACTATTGCACTGAACAAAATTTATCACATGTCACTGTACTATGCAAAGGCTGATTTGATTATGTAGGGTCTGCGTTGCAGTGTTCACTCCAACGCTGGTAATTTAGGAAAGTAAGGTGGATGCCTCAAAATAATCTGACCTTGATTTTGAATTTCTTGACCTGGGAATTTTTGCTCTTATGATACCCGGACAGTACAATAAAAATACAGTGTTTTCTTTCTCAAGGGATGTTTAAAATGGCTACACCCCTATGTTCCGACACCCCTATGTTCCGACACCTTATACTTATGACACCTATGTTCCGACAACCCCTGTGTATTTTCCTATTCTAACCTAAACCCTAACCTATGATGAATGAGGGGGTTTGTAGTACATAGGGGGTGTCAATGGAAAGTGTCGAACATAGGGGTGTCGGAATATAGGGGTGTCGGAATATAGAGCAGTCGCCTTTAAAATATCTTTAGGAAGTTATGTTGGGTTTCGGTATCTTTCACATCCCCCCCCCAAAAAAAACCGTCAAGTGCCAAATGTCAAATAGCCCTTTAACAAAATATTACCACAACTACTAGCCTTCATATAGATGGAGGTTTAGCCAATAGTGATACAAAGGAAACGCACATCTTTGTACATGTGGCGTACAGGATGTGCAAACGAGCAACCTCCTTTTGACCTCTATGCGAGGGCGCCCTACTCTAGTGACCTCATGTGCAAAAAAGGTCTATTGACCCCTTGCACAACATGGAGCGTGCTTACACGCACCTATCCTGTCCGCCATTTTGGGAGTCAAAATGGCGGACGCACATGTTGTGGAGGTGCATTCCGCGTTGTGCAAGGCGTCAATTATATTCTGTTTAACCAAAGGTCCAATTTTCTTCAATAATAGGTGCGATTACGTGCGATTAGTTTTGACTGCTAGATTTCCAACGCACTTTTTTATTGAACTCCTCTGAATCTTTTGAGCACATACTACACTTTGTTATGTCGCAATTTGCTTTGCGTTGCGCTTGTTTAAGTAAGAGGCAAACAGGGATTTGGATTTCAGATGAAACTTTCTAAAAACGGTTTTAGGGAACGCTAATGAAATACACACACAATACAGAATTGAGGTTTATACCGAACACTGTACCACCTGCCTAGTCACAGTACAATTTAGAAAATGTGTACTTTTTTATTTTCTATTTTTTTTTAAATAGAATTAGCTGTTGCAAACTGCTTAAAGGGATCGTACACGTTTGGTAATTGGAGCCTATAGACTGTGCAAGTCTCGCGCGTATCGGAACGAGAAAACACGTCAAACGAAGAACATTATTTTTTCTGAAATCAAATCTTTGTTTTAAATTATATCTAATGACACAATCTGATCAACAAAAATACTCATTACATGTTTATAAAATCAGTTTTAGTTTTTATAATAAATACACAAATAATGTGTTAATTATTAGTGAAGCAAAATTAAAACTCTGGGACAAGGATGCTTATTCGATCTTAACTTTTCAGAAACCACTTGCGTGGATTCGCGAAGGTCACACGGGCGGTAAATTAACGCTTGACGCAGTTTTTGAGGACGCTGACGCCTCATAGACTGCAGTGAAAAGGCTTCGCCTTGCAATTACATCATCTGGCGATTATCATCGCTCTTCCAAAACAAGCGTTTACATAAGTTTTGTGATGGAGGTGAGCACAAAATTCTTAATTTTTTGCATCAACCGGAAGCCGAGGTCAAGTTTAATTTTCGGGTTTTCTTCAAGATATTGTTGAAATTATTGCACTTTCATATTTTTTATCACTAAGTATTACATTCCCAACAACATATGTATTTTTCACTGGCATAAACCACGTTAAACTAAAATAATTGACAAAACAAAATCTCGCCCACGTAAATCTCCATATGGTTGGGACCACAATGGTCCCGGAAGTTCAAATATGCGCGAGACTTGCACAGTCTATTGTTTGTTTCAATCCTTCTTTCAAACCTGTGAAAAATTCCATTTAAAAAGGTGGAAGTGTTTTTGAGATATTGCTGAAAATCTGGAGCGGTTATGTCCAAGCAGGAAGAATAATCTGCATTATTTAAAATATTTTGGGGATAAAAAGTGATACATTTTTCCATAACCGCAGTCGTTGGAAGTAAAAAGTCTCTCAAAATGCATTATACTATCCAAAGCTGCTGTACCTCTTACCAAGCCTTACCAATAAAGTTTTTATTGCCATAAATTTTCAGAGTCATTACCAAACGTGTACGATGCCTTTAGCAACCAAAAGGACCTATGGTATAAATGCAAAAATAGTAGTTAATGGCCTGACCTTTTGACCCTAGAAAGAACAGTCTTTCTCGAAGGCTTTTTTTATGTCGAAGTTCAGTTTTGGTAATATTTTTCATACCCAGTTTATTTACAAAAAAAATGCTGCCATTTAAACAAATTGTTTGTGGGATGAATTAATCTTTTTATCAGAAACACATTGCTGGTGAGTACGTTTAATAGATTGTATGAGCTTAATAAATACATCATTCAAAAATGAGTTTGTTGTTTGTGTCGACTGGCTTTTATTCAGTTTCAAACCGTGTTAATTGAACACCTTTATTTAAAAAGAATAGTTCAGTTTGTAATTGTCGTACCTCCAAATTAACCTTGTATTTCAAAATTAATCACTTTTACTCAAACAGTGGGTTTAGAAAGCAAATACTTCACCATTTTTAATTTTTTTTTGTAAAGCACTAAATATAACTTGGTGGGATTCGAACCCACGACCTTTTCCATTCTAGAGCAGATGTCTTAGCACTAGACCACCGACATTGCCCGGTAGCTCGAGGCAGTTCGAATCTTACATGTATATTTTTTTTAAAGGACTTTGGGGGGGGAAGTACCGAGTATACAGTGCTTTACAAACATCAGTGTATGGGTAAAACCAAATAATATTCTTTATCCACGATGCAAATTTAACATATATAATATTGGGTTTTTTGTGAGAATAAACAAATTCCCATCCTAAAGTTTTTGAGAAACACACCAAACAACCTCCTAGTAAAAGCTTCATAATTCATCAATAAGCCATGTTGCGAGTTAGATTTGAAAATGTCTGTGGTACAATGACTTGCTTAGTCACAAGTAACCATTTAAAATTTGAATTCTTTAGACAATACAATAGACAGTTTCTTTATCTTCAAGCAAACTTTAATCCTCGATTCTGATTAGTCGACTCATAGCAACAAGAGGTGTGATGTAAACACTGTTGTACAGCCAATATCGCACCCTGCAGATTGCTCTGTTCTAACTCTGCATATTGCACTACTTTATGCTACCTGTCAAGTTTGCTTGAAGATGAATTTGTTATCTAACATGCGCTCGATCGTGTAATCGGGGCTCAAATTTGACACTGGACCGCAGGCCCGAGGCTGGTGATTTTAGCCCCGGGCCAGTTAACTCATGACCGGACAAGTCCGGTAGTCTTGTGTTTTTTTGAATAATTATACCTCACTATGTAAACTGCTCACAAAAAGTTAGGAAACTTTTTTTAATCAAGTATATTTTTTATTATTTATTACTCTCTTTGTATATGTTATATATCAATGCAAAGCTGAAGTGTTCCTCTTTAAAATGATACCACATTTGCAATGATTACATGTTGCTGAATTTGGCTACATGAATGACAATGAGGCAAAGTCACAAATCAAATGTGCCAAAATTACCGCATGTTTGAATTACAGTGTCAATTTGTTTGTTCACACAGTAACACAAAATTGCTAATTTTGGCACATTTGATTTGTGACTTTGTCTCATTCTCATTAATGTGGCCAAGTCCAGCAACATGTCATCATTGCACATTTGGTATCATTTTAATGAAGAACACTTCAGCTTTCTATTGATATGCAACATAATACAAGAGGGTAATAAATAATAAAAAATATACATGATTAAAAAAAGTTTCCTAACTTTTTGTGAGCAGTTTATTATCTTAAACAGAAAGAATTATCTTCAAATGTTGAGTCAGTATCAAAATATATTAGACAAATGAGACAAATCTTCCATAGTGCTTGCTGTTCAAATAAAATTAATTTACATGTTTAACTTTGTAGAAAGTTCTTTCTCATTAAGATTCTGGTCTTGTAAAATAAATTCTGGACCGGTAAACATTTGGAGCTACAAATTCCCCCCAATTCGAGCCCTGGATCTGCACCCCATATCCAACTCACGGCTGAGTTGGAGTTGGATATGGGCCCAGACCAGTATAATAGGCTGCTGTATGTTTTGAATTTCTACATATTCCATTTTTCTTTCGTAATTGTTGGTCTGATTGTTTTTCTAAGTCTTCTGTATGTATTTTAATGTTTTAAAGCCTGAATGAATAAATAAATAAATAAATACAGTATGTAGACCCTGACCAATTTATAAACAAAGCGATGGCATACCTGCCAACTGTTCAGATTTAATTGGAATTGTCCAGATTTTTGAGATTTACAGGGTGCAAAAAATCAGATTATTCCTATTTCTGATAAGGGACAGCAATGAACAAGATCAACAAGTTCTGGCAAAAGAGGGTGCCATTAGCTTGCGGCAGTTAGAGATTTTCTTACGGGATACAGTGATTTTTGTACTTTGTTTTAAATACATACATCATTTGTTTGTGTACATGTAATGAGCTTTACTTGCACAACTTATTGCATCGCTGTCTGTGGACTCGTAAAACTGGTTCCTATTTCTGAGGTTTCAATGTTGGCAGGTATGCGATGGGGAGAACTACAGTCAACTCTTGTTATGACAAGATCGCTGGGACTGGACAAATTACCTCTTTATAACAGGAACGTTGTTATAACTGGACACGCACAAACAAGAAACACAAAGTAGAAATGAGATTCAGGACTTCAGAATGTACTCTTTAAAAGCAAAACTTCTTTATAACAAGAGTTGACTGTATTTACACAGGCTGAACAAAGTTCCTCAAACATCTGATTTTGTTCCATGGACAATACAAAAATATTAATTATTTGTGTAGCCTATACAAGACAACAAAAATTGTTATTGCAAATTAAATTAGTATGCATTCCAGTACAAGACAAGCAAATATGTTATAAAAAACCCCAGAAGAAACTGCAATCACACAAACTTTTGTACAGTGTTTTTCAGATTACTATGGCACTAAACAAGAAGAAAATTAGGAACTCAGCTGATCAACTGAAAAGCTGCATGCCTGATGGACATGAAATTTAACAATTACAAAAAACACATTTTTAAGAATAAAGACGGGTTTTGGTCTTGTTGATTTTGATATTAATATTTTCATTGAGCGAGTTACATAGTAAATGTTACCTGTACATGCATTAATTTAACCTTTGGATATCCATTAACTTTTTCATAAACCATTTAATTTTAGTGATAAATTGATTGTATGGACACATTAATTGTTTACTTGTTTTTTTGCAAATGGTGACCCCCAAAAAACAGGACACAATAGCACCCTCAAGAGTCCTCTTTCCCATTCTGAAAACTGTGGCCGTGGATCTTTATTTTTTGATTTACAACTATTTTTCTGAAGGGATTTAATGAAAGAGTTAATGGTCCAATGGACTGTGCAAAAAACATCAGTCAATCAAAAGTTCAAAGGTGCATTGTAACAGAAGTCTCGACAAAGTTGCATTGCCGTTTTTCTCAGAAGGAATTTTGACAAGTGATGGCTTTTTCAAAAAGAAAAAACCTACACAAACTCTCGCATAATGCATTGGACAAAACACAAAATACATCTAACTTGGAAGGACACTTAGCCTATAGGCTGTACTTGCAATTTTCTTGACACAATGTGGTTTTTTTACCAAGTCATATAGGCGCGAGTGAGTTGATTATCATTCTAATCTCAGCAACACTTGCACTCAACAATTGTTTTAGTCTGTGGTTCTTTAAAGTGCATAGTTGTCTATTAAAAAACATTAGCAAAGGGCAAATGTCATACTTGAAGGCAATTTGCAGGCAACCAGTTCCAGGCAATCTCCAAGAAGAAAAAAACATTGTCTTGGGGACAGTAAGATACCACTAGAAAAATGTATATGTTGTACATTAGCCTTGCTAAAGGCGATTTTTCACGCCGAAAAAGACGGTGTAAACCCACACGTATACATGTACTGTAAACTGTGCGCAATTTGTATGATCACACTGAGCACGATGCCCTTACTACTACTGTGCATAGGTCATCTGCACTCGTATTACTGTCCGCATACGGAGTCCGTCAGAGAGTCCACGTATTCTCACAACACGCAAGCACTGCGTATACATAGCCTACACATGCGTGTGCACACAGAGACTGCACATAGGTTGGGCGGGTAGCGCAATAGCGCAAAGGGAAAACAAACTAAACAAAAAAACAAATAAATAAATGAAAAGAAAAATCCAACACCTTGGTCAAGGCTAGTTGTACAACCGAAGTGTTCCTTTTACATGCAGTGCAGTTGGCTGCCTCCAAGTTACCTGTAAAAATTGCCCCGTGTGACATTATTATTATTATTATTATTATTATTATTATTATTATTTTATTTGCCATAACAGTACAAAACAAAATACAAGACAATATACCCCGAGATGGGCAAGGGACAACAAAAGCAAATACATACTATGATCCGTAGATCTGTTGCCCCACATCTGGGGTACACAATGAAATAAATATAGATTTAAACGTATAATATAGTACACGCAATAATAAAAGCAGATAATTATACAAAACCAATAATAAATAATAAATAATAAACAACTAATTTATAAAACGAAAATAAATAAGTAAAATAACAGTAAAAGTAAAGATAAAGAAGCATATATATAAGTAAATAAATAAACTTGTATAAATAAAAACGATTTAAATAAAAACTAAAAAAAAACCTATTTAAAATATTGCACAAGTGAATGGGCACAAGCAGGCAATTAAAAGCCACACTCCCCTCCCCGGAGTAAATAATTAAATAAAAATAAGAACAAATAAAATAGTGCAAAATTTACCAGTAAGAAAGAGTAACACAAAAAACGGACAGAAGGCCCTGCCCACACTGAAGAAAAATAATAAAAACTATTCAAGTTGATTCATGAGATTGGCAGACAGAATATCTAAGTGATTTGAGGAAGCTGTGGAAGGGCAATAGCAGTAGGGAATTACGAATGTTTTCTGGTAAACTAGACCAAAGTCTGGGGAAAAGATGAGGAGCAGACAAATGCAAAGCATCGGTTCTAGCATACAGGTGTTTGAAGGTGACAACGTCAGGATATCTATGGTTGACAGAAATGATGTCAGCCACATCACAATAAATAAGGTTAAACTTACACTTAATGATAAAATACAAAACAGAAAAATTACGACGAATTGACAGAGACGACCAATTAAGGGACTTAAGTCTATCGGGGTGAGACATCTCACCCATCCTCTGCCCAAGAATAAATCGAGTAGCACGTTTTTGTACCCGTTCAAGGGCCTGAGTCTGGAGAGATGTATGAGGGAGCCATGCTGGCATACCATGTTCTAAAATAGGGACAACTAGAGATTTATAAAGACAGAACTTGGCTGAAACAGAAGAATTGAAAGCAATGGTCTTAATGAGGCCCAATGTTCTGTTGGCACTTGAAACAACATTCTTAATATGGTTATTCCAAGAGAGCTGGGCATTCAGAGTGACTCCAAGGTATTTGACAGAGGTTGTGGGTTGCAAGGGAAAACCTGAAAGGGTGTAAACAGGGGGGTTGAGAGAGTGTTTACGGGAAATATGCATGATTTTGGACTTAGTGGGGTTGAACGTCATACCATTGGAGACACTCCAAGTGCTCAGCTCATCAAGGTCATGCTGGAGGGAGCTTACATCTAAACAGGAACGGATTGGACGATAAATTAATACATCATCAGCGAAAAAAACACGATTAGAACTGAGGTTGTAAGATATATCATTGATGAATAAATTGAATAACAGCGGCCCAAGAACACTGCCTTGAGGAACACCAGAGCTAACTACGGACCATGAGGAGTTCATACCTACAAATGTGACTCTTTGTTGACGATCAACCAGAAAATCTTTTATCCAACTCCAAAGAGAGCCACGGATGTTAAAATTACTAGCAAGTTTATGTACAAGTATATGATGGGGCATACGGTCAAAAGCTTTACTCATATCCAAGAAAACTGCATCAATCCTTGGGGGACTACGCTTATCTAAAGTGGTAGCCCATGAATGATACACATTCATAAGTTGGGTGACACAAGATTTGTGAGGAACAAAACCATGCTGCTTATCAGACAATAAACAATTAGAATTTAAATGATCTTTAACAACATTAGATAACAGTCTCTCTATGATCTTGCTAACGAGAGAAGTGAGAGCAATAGGCCTATAGTTACTAAGAAGGGAACGGTCACCAGATTTAAACACGGGGGTAATATTGGCAAGCTTCCAACCACGGGGAAGGCGTCCACAGGCAATGGAATCATTGAAGATCCTACAGAGAACTGGAGAGATAGTAGAAACTGTGTTACGCAAGAATTTAGCGTTGATTCCATCTGGCCCAGGAGCCTTCCCCAGAGGTAAGGAAGATAAGGTACGCTGAATATCATCAACTGAGAAGTTCACACTAGACAGAGCTGGAATGGGAAAATCACATGTGGGAGGGTCTTGACAAACAGGGACATCAGTAGAAAAAACTGAAGCAAAATAAGTATTTAAAGCACAAGCTATTTCATGAGGGTTGACTAGTGTTTGGGCATTATGTTTAAAAGACAATGGGGTAGGTGATCGTTTCCTGCATGCTACGAACAAAGGACCAAAAACGTTTTTTGTTGTCCTTGGATGAAAACATGTTATTAACAAAGTGGTTATAAGCCTTGCGAGTGCAATATTTTAGCTGATTACGTACAAGTTTATAAGAGTTCCAATCAGCAAGAGATCCAGAGCGCTTAGCCTTGGAAAACAGTTTACGCTTTACTGAGCACAAATGTTTCAGGTCAGCATCAACCCATGGAGAATTGTTCCTTTTCCTTGTCCGCTTTCTAGAACCAGGAATGGCGTCTTTGACAGCAGCATTAATCAGGTCCAAAATACCTTCCCATGAAGAGTCGATGTCATCTTTGACAAAAACAAGATCCCAGGGAGCATATTGGAGGAGAGCGTTGAGATGAGTGATGGAATCAGGATTGTAAGACAAAAACTGTCTAACAACAGAGGGATGCGGGGGAGAAGTATTCAGACGAGTGACGAACTGAACGGCAAGATGATCACTGGTAACGGGGTTGGGAACAGTCTCAACGGATACGAAGTTATGCGGAGAACTACTGAAGACCAAATCGATGGTGGACCCAGAAGAAATGGTATCATCACTACATGGGGGACGGGTGATGTCTGTGACAAGCTGAAATAGGTTTAACGAGTCGGCAAATTCATACAAACGAGAGCGGTTCGGAGAGTCGGCTACTATATGGCCTTATAGTGGTACCGTAATATAAGTACAAACAGATTAGGCCTACAAGGCCTTATAAAGGCACTGAACACGTTTGGAAATTGTCAAAGACCAGTGTTCTCACTTGGTGTATCCCCACATATGCATAAAATAACAAGCCTGTGAAAATTTGGGCTCCATTGGTCATCGAAGTTGCAAGAAAATTATGAAAGAAAAAACACCCTTGTTGTACAAATTTGTGTGCTTTCAGATAGGAATAAAAACTTCTTGCAAGAAGTTTTTATTATTTTAGTGAGAAACTACCTCTTTCTCAAAAAAACTATGTTACTTCAGAGGGAGTCGTTTCCTACAATGTTTTATACTATCAACAGCTCTCCGTTGCTTGTAACCAAGTAAGTTTTTATGCAAATATTTGTTTTGAGTCGTTACCAAACGTGTACGATACCTTTAAGAATAGTACCTGTAGTGGCGGCGCAACATTCCTAGTCTCACATCGTGGAGGAAGGAATGTACCACTAAGGTCGCAGTTCTTCATATAAACTAAACTCAGACGCAGTCAAGAAATAACAAGGGTTTCGACAAAAGCTTGGTTGTAACTAGCAGTAATGGTCATTGTTCCTTTCTGATACGTAATTTCCAAAACATCTAACACTTCCAAAGCTTCGTGAAAACTGTAAGCAAGATCACACATAAAGAGTATTAAGTACATGTACTAATACAATAACATGACTTCGAACATGGAAAACCTCATTAATAATAATGCTTCATAAAGTTTACTGAACTATCAAAATACTACAAACACTTTAAGCAAGTAGATAAAACAGTTATGAAAGTAAAGCAACGATTTAACATACCTCCTTGCATCCTATGGTAACTTAAAACGGAGAGCTGAAAGGAGAAAGTTGACAACTTTCTGTCTGCATAAAAACGTCAGAATATAAACAGCCAAGATGGCTGCTTCCAACAATGTGCTTCTACAGTAACTAAGTGATCATAGTGGTCACTAGAGGGCGCTATTTACAATAAACAAATGGCAAGTAGATTATGGCTGCATTTACAGTACCGTAATATAAAAGTACAAACAGTTTAACAATAAAAGACCTTAAGAATGGTACTGTAATATAAAAGTACAAACTGTAGAGGTGATAGGCGTGTCTGAATTGGCAGCTATACTGCTGCGGATCTGGCAGCAGACGCTTCAATACACATTAATGTGGTGATCATACAAGATGCAGCCGCAAACTCGGACATGACCGTGGTGTAATTTAGTTGCCGCCTCCGGTGTTGTTAAAATCCTTCCCTCCATATTTTCCTTTACTTTGGCTCCTGGTGCGAGGTTTGATTTCGGCCATGTACAAATCCTGTCCTCTCAGCCCGTCGGCAAATATCAACTGCATGCTGACGGGGGTAGCAACAGCGTAGGCAAACCCACCTTTACTGGTGATGTCCCTAAAGCTATACTTGAGGGAGTTTGGAGGTATTTTATCTTGGTGCTGATTGGATCCATCTACAATGTGACCAGCTCCAATCACAAAGTAATCAACAGTGGAGGAGTCTTCTCTTATATGCTGGATGAGGAAAAAGAGAGTTATTTTAACATAATTATTTATTTTAACAGAGTTTTTAACGTGTGTTTAAATGTTCTTGAAGGGTAAGTCAACAACATTTGTTATTCTAAATGGCCTAAGCACAGACAAACTTTGCCTCCTATAGCAGAGACAAGAAAGTTGCTATTTGATAAGTAAGAAACACAATAAAGTGTGCCACTTGTCTCAAAATTAATACAAACAATTTAAAAATGTACCCCAGCAGTTTTCTTGTGGCTTATTACTTTATATAATAATGGGTGTGATCCCTGGTTACATGGCAGAGACAGGTTGAATGGCTTCTGACTGGTACCCTGAACAAAGATAATGACAAAATAGGGAGACCGCCAACATTAGGGCTTAGATAGCTCAGTGTAGAGAGTCTGGCACGTTAATCCAGAGGTCGCAGGTTCAAGTCCCGCTCTAGTCAGTTTTTCTTCGTTCTTTGTTCAACCCCAAAATAGTTATTTACCGTCACATTCACATCTTTTTTGTTGTAACTTTTTGTAAGTACGTGAAATTATTTTTCAGCCCATTTTTAATAGATATTTGAGGGTGATTTAAAAAGACAATTTAAAATCAAATTAATCAACTAACAAAACATTGAGTATAAGCCTGCATGTCTGTTCATATATGCTGACACAATTTTGGGTGGTTTCTGGTACTTAAATTACAACCATTGGGAAATTGACATTGAAATTGAAATGGTTATTACAATAAAATCACTCTCACAACCTGTAGGCTTAATTACATGATTTGTACACGTTTAAAAAACATTAAAAGACATTGTAAAAATTACATCAATAGTAAAAAGAAACTACAAACCACCACCAAAATCCTTACCCAAACACCCCAAAAAACTACAAACCACCACCAAAATCCTTACCCAAACACCCCAAAAAGTGCAAGTTAAAACAAATAAAAAAAACAGATAATTATTTGAAAGTACAAACAACTAAGAACACATATTAAAGAATGGGGGACTTTAACAAGACGAGTAACAAAAAAAAGGGGGGGAATAAAAAAAACAAAAAAATGGATGCAAAGTAGCACACTTGATTGTGTTTCTCATTTGCACTCTTGGCTGGCAGAAGAAAAAGCAACCTGGATTACCTGAAGATTATGGTCATGTCCACTGAAGTAAGCACTGACATTGTACTTGATAAGCAAGGGTCTGAGACGGGACACTAGACCTGGTGTTGGACCATGTTCTGCTATCGACCACACAGGATAGTGACCAGCAACGATCACATAGTCAGCACTGCATGAAAAACAAACAAAATCAGGGTTATTTGTAGCAGTCAACAATTCCAATTTGTAAAAGTGGGTCTGCTTGGCAGTTACTTTTAAAAGCATGTCATGTGGCCGAGTGGTTTAGAGCATCGAATTCAAGTTCTGGTGGTTAAGTCATCGGGTGTGGGTTCGAATCCCGCCTTAGACCGGAGCCTGGCATGTGGATTAAATTTTCAGTCCCTACCAGATTATGTCACTGGGGTTTTCCCCATTTGGGGTTTTCCTCCCACATCTAAAACTGAACATTTCTTCATCATCTCCTACTCATCCTGTTGGATGTGTAATGGAATGAATAATTTGTTTGTAATCAGTGACATTTCTCAGATAGTGTATTCCAGTTTGCAGATTACCGCTCCAAATTTTCGGCAATATCTCAAAAACGCAACCACCTTTTGAAATGAAATTTTCACAGGTTAGTTTTATGGTATATATCTACAACTATATAGGATTGAAAGAAACAGTGGGTTCCAATTACCAAACGTATACCCACAATCCCTTTAAGGGAGGAGGACACTATGGTGCCATATGTCAGTCTTACCTCGTAGAATTCTTAAGCTGGGTCTTGATCCACTTCCACTGAACTTCAGCAGCGTTTTTATCAGCAGGTCCCTCCAGCTCTTCAGGTGTACTCCACTCATCCCTCACACCACACAGCACCACAGTGTCAATCATGATAAACACCACAGTTAAGTTTGTCCCTTCAATGGTGTATTCCAGTTTATAGTACAACGATGGAAAATTCCTGACAAAACAACAGTTTCAATTCAACATTTAGTTTCAGTCATTCTTTTTCCCCAAAAAATTCTCTTGTGGCAGAAGCAGCTTACAGCCTAATCGTATTCAAACATTGGAACCTATTAAAGTGCGCAAGTTTGTTTCCTTCATGTAGTGGTAAAGCATGTTAGAAAAGAAAAATCTTGCTTAGCAAAAACAGGTTACCAGCCAAAATACATTCAAACATTGTGACCCATTAAAGTGCGCGAGTTTGTTTCCTTCATGTGGTAAAGCATGTTAGAAAAGAAAAATCTTGCTTAGCAAAAACAGGCTACCAGCCAAAATACTATGTAGTGTTGTATTGTTTGCGACTGGTTCCCTGATAATGTTTGCTTAGCAGAAAAATATGGTTAGCACAATTTTTTGCTTAACAGCTTTATGAAATCAGGCTCACAGATTTCTGTTTCGTGTTGTCAATGTAACATGAGATGCGGTGGAATTGTCCTTAGCTGCATGAATATGTACATGTACCAGTTTAAAAATAAGAAGAATTTACCATCTCTTTGATAACTTGGTGTACTCCAGTTGGGCTGTGACATTACCCCGCCAGTCATGATTCCCAGCAATAACATGCCACGGCGTCTGCAACCACGGATGTGTAAAAACATCCTCAAATGTTTCCTGTAAAAAGACAAGTTCATTTTTAAAACACCATTGTAATTCTGAGTTTAACTTTTTTGAGTAAATTTATCAATATTTGCAAGGAAAAATGTTTAACAAAATGTAATCATATTTTTCATTTTTTGTTTCAACATATCAACAAGATATAATAGAGAACTGTATTCTGCAGTGCATGATATTTGGTCAGTTGAAATAATCTCTAGTACAATTTTCTAGAGAAGGATTGAGACAATACACATGTTACAGGCTTTTATAGACTAGGGTGATAACAAATATTTTGCTGATTTTACTGAGGGCAAAAGAAATCAGATTTAAGTAGGAAAAATATCATGCTGTAATAACTCTGGTTTTTGCTCTTGTGAAAACTGTAAATTCTATTGCGCGGAGGGGGGGGGGGCATGTCATGTTTGTCACAGTGCCCTTTTAAAGGTATTGTACATGTTTGGTAATGACTCAAAACAAATATTAGCATAAAAACTTATTTGGTAACAACAAGATAGTATAAAACATTGTAGGAAACGACTGAAAGCACATGCAAATTTGTACAACAAAGGAGTTTTTTCTTTTAATCATTTCTTGCAACTTCGATGACCAATTGAACCCAAATTTTCACAGGCTTGTTATTTTATGCATATATTGGGATACACCAAGTGAGAACACTGGTCTTTGACAATTACCAAACGTGTTCAGTGCCTTTAAATGAGTGTGATCTGAAGTATGCTGTAAAATGCATACCTTGAATCGTTTGTCTTTAGCATCCGTTTTAATTCCTTCTTCATAGAAATTATCTCCCAGAGCGAGGACAAATGATGACGAAATTCTCTCCGCAATCACGCCCATCTGCTTGGCACAGGCCACTTCATCCTCAGTGGTATATGGCAGTAGAGTCTGCCCTCCCCAGTCACCGATGACAAGGAAGGGAAGGGTACCATTTAGTTGAGTTCTGTCTACAATAACGACAAAAGCTAATAACATGAAATTCAATTCAAATCAATCGATACATATTTGCCAGACATTTGCACTCATAGAATAGGCTAAAGCTGAGATCTGAAATTAGCGTTTACTTTAGTTTTGTGATCTGATCTGAACAGTGACTTTGTACCGGTGTACAGTTTTGTGATTTACTTTTTAACCTAACCCAACCCTGAACCCCTATAACCCTAGCCTTGGTGGGATGTCAGTTTTCATTGCTTGCAACCAGAGACAGTTGTCCAACCAGGAATACACCGTATCCTTTCAATATGTTGGGTGCGTTTAGTCGATCTAAACCGTTGGTCGATCAAGTTGTGCTAATCATGATGCTATTGCTCGATCTCACTGCCACCAGTCGAACACCTTTTCTTTTATAAAAGGGAAGTAAAGTCTGATATATCCTAAAGAATCGACCCATCATTCATGCAACTTGATCAAACAACCACCCAGATCGACCAATTGCACAGAACGACCAATCGCACAGATCGACCAATCGCACATATTGACCAATCGCACATATTGACCAATCGCACAGATCGACCAATCACACAGAACGACCAATCGCACAGAATGACCAATCGCACAGAACGACCTATCGCACAGAACGACCAATCGCACCGATCGACCAATCGCACATATCAACCAATCGCACAGATCGACCAATCGCACAGATCGACCAATCGCACAGAACGACCAATCGCACAGAACGACCAATCGCACAGAACGACCTATCGCACAGATCGACCAATCGCACAGATCGACCAATCGCACAGATCGACCAATCGCACATATTGACCAATCGCACAGATCGACCAATCACACAGATCGACCAATTGCGCCCAACATTCACATGTAGAATACTGTACACTTTAGGCCAACAGTTTCTCCTGATAGTCATAACCCTAGGTCATCCCGACTGGTCATACCTTACAACAAATAATCTGTTCAAATTTTGCAAATTTTTCATCTTTTTTTCATTTTTTTATTTTATTTTTTTTATTTTTTTTATTTTTTTTATATTTTTTATTCTCAATTAATATGTTGAAATTCAAAGGTAAAAAAATTGCAAAATTTGTACACATGGTATGGTTCGTCGTAACCATCCAGTCTACAACTCCCGCCCCAATGCATTAGTCATGTTAGTGTCAATACTTTATTTAGTTACTACAGCATAGAGCAAGGACCCTTGCTCTATGGTTACAGCAGAGTAGTGTAATGGTGATGCCTACCTTTACTCTTGACGAATACTTTGTGATCTTGCGGTGAATAATTCAACGCAGACGGCAGCGACACGGCAGACTGAAATATGTAACAGAGTAGCACCAAAAACATACACACGGAAGACCTCATCATGGCGATCCAATTCATAGACTTTGCAATTACCAAACTGTCACGAATGGCAGGGTATTTCTGTTTCTTAAAATATGCATTTTGTAGCCCACCAGTACAGTGCACACTTCCTCCAGAGATGAGCGGAGCTGAACTTTGAAGTCACGGGCTTATTACACGGGCCAAAAAAAACAATGGACACGTGACAATCACGTGATGTTGTTGTTTTTTTTAGACCTAAACCTTGTGTTCACTGTGGTTGATTGGTGTAAAGTTTAAAAAGCACCAGACTACTTGTCAGATGATGGAGTTTAGTGTGGCGGAGGAACGAATCGTCTGCTGAGTGTTGGCAACAGCAATTTATAAATTCGGTATGTGAATTAACGGTGTGAGGATTTACATTGAAAATGAGTGTCTTTGTTTCATCACTCAAATTCCGACTGACATGAGACAGTATTTACGAAGAGATCGTGTGTTGTATACGAAAGAAAATAGAAACTAAATCCCATCATTCATTCATACTCATCATGCAATACACCTTTATCATGATGTCACCATCTTGGTCATGTTCCCTGTATCCAATAACAGGAATGGATGCTAGTCATTGTTAAAAAAAAAGGAACCAGACTATTTTTTCTTCCAGCCTCGGTTTGGTTACATTGATTTGAATGGGAGAAAATCAAGATGGCTGCACCATGATGAAGGTCTATACAGTCAGAGCTAGCCCACCCCTGTTAAGCTGTATTATATGGCTCTCGCTTAAAATTGGTCTCATAACACTATGGACAGGAGTGTACTGTTATGAGACCGATGTTAAAAAGAGAGCCATTACAGCTCAACAAGGTGGGCTAGTGTCTAGGTAACTGTAGTGTATGGTATTTTGGCTGGTAACCTATTTTTCATAAGCAAGAATTTTCTGTGCTTGGCCATTTTTTGTACAAACACTTACACTTACAGGCTTTATGAACTGGGCCAAAGAATACATTATGATACAGTTACCATTGTGACTGGTACCCCACTCAAGACAATCCAAAAACAAGAAGCCATGCAGCCGCAGTGCAGTTTTAAAACTTTAGTCCTACATCTTTTGAAATATAGTTTACCATGTTTATAATGCTCATCACGTTCATTAGTTGTGAGTCTAGCACTAAACTAAAGAAATAAACTTGAAGAAAAAAAACAATTTGCTGAACGCTAACATTTAATTAATTTGTATCTGGTGCTTTCATTGAAAACTAAAAATTGTTCCCATTGTCCTGCCCAGCCCTTAATTTTGTTACCCCCCCCCCCAAAAAAAAAGAAGGGGGAAAAAGAGAGACTATAGTCTATAATTATTCCTAATTTTGTACTTGATTGTTTTTTGTTTGTACCCAAAAGTTGTTTCTTACATTAATACATTTGTATTTGTTGAATAATTTATATTGTTAGCTGAAAATGGTTGACCACAAGGACAAGGCCTCGCTCGGTTTGTTTATTGGGGTGGATGTGGGTACTGCCAGCGTGCGTACAGCGGTAGTCAACAACACTGGAACCATCGTAGCAACAGCGAGTCGGCCAATCAGAATTTGGCAGTCGGAAGGAGGCATCTTCGAGCAATCCTCCGAGAATATATGGTCAGAATGTTGTGCAGCTATGAAAGTACGTCTACTCTAAACAAAGAATTCCAATTATTTTTGTTGTTACTGATACTATTCCAGACTTTATATTTATAAAACTCTTAGAAATAGACAGTCTGAGAAATAGATAGTCAACATTTTCTTTATCTATTTATTTATTTTTTTATAATTTTTTTTATATATTATTATTTCATTTTATCACAGCATTAAAGGCATTGTACACGTTTTGTAATTGTCAGAGACCAGTGTTCTCACTTGGTGTATCCCAACATATGCATAAAATAACAAGCCTGTGAAAATTTGGGCTCAATTGGTCTTCGAAGTTGCAAGAAAATGATGAAAGAAAAAACACCCTTGTTGTACAAATTTGTGTGCTTTCAGTTAGGAATAAAAACTTCTTGCAAGAAGTTTTTATTATTTTAGTGAGAAATTACCTCTTTCTCAGAAACTACGGTACTTCAGAGGGGGTCGTTTCTCACAAAGTTTTATACTATCAACAGCTCTCCGTTGCTCGTTACCAAGTAAGTTTTTATGCTAATAGATATTTTGAGTAATTACCAAACGTGTACGATGCCTTTAAGAAAGATCACATTTTTCTTTGTTGCGATAACTCCTCGAGTCGGGCTACGTCCTGTAGCCTTAGATCTCAAGGGTCTTTTGCAGGATCCTCGCATGTTCCCAAAAGCGCCCCCTTTTGTAACTGATCTACCCTCACAGTTGTGCCTGAAATACTGGCTCAAATTACTCATTTGGACTTTTCCCCAACAGGAAGCGGTGAAAGGACTAGACACAAGTCAAATCAAGGGAATTGGATTTGATGCAACCTGCTCCCTTGTTGCCATAGATACCAACTTCCAACCAATCACGGTCAGCAAGAGTGGTGAGATATAATGTGGGACATCCCAGTCTGGTGTCCTCACACAAATAAAGATTAGTGAATTTTTTAATGGGATGTTATTCCTATTTGTATAAACAATTTTTTGTGTTTAAATATGTTACTTTTATTTTGGTAAGTTCATTTATTTTTATTTAGGCCTATTTATTTGTTTATATTTTAGAAGTGCTTAAAATAAAACAGTAAACATTTGTTCCTAAACAAGATGATTTTACCCCATTTGGTACAGTATTAAGTTTTTGGAAAGACCTAAGCTTTCAGATTAAAAAGTTTCAATTGATTTGTCGCCATGTATCATGCCCCAAAAACCCATTACTAATGATGCACTCTCCAGCCCAACTGGCTCATTGCCACAAAGTTCCACAGGAGACTGTGGACAAGACCAAGTCCACAAGTACACAAGCCATGGGTTTTCCTGATAATACCAACTGTACAAACAGAAAAAAAAAACATGCACCCATTGGCTGCCTAGAAGGTATGGTACTTTGTGGAAGTTTATGGTACCTGTACCGCTTCATTACTTTTGTTGGTGATTCAAGTAACATTTTCTACTCTGCCATTTTTTGTTGGGCTGTCATCAGGGGATAATCAAAGAAATATAGTCATGTGGATGGATCACAGAGCATCGGAGCAGGCCGCTGAGATCAACACAACAAAACATGACGTACTGCGTTATGTTGGAGGGACAATATCACTGGAAATGCAACCTCCTAAACTGCTGTGGCTGAAACAGGTCAGCAAGTTTCACTACAGTTGGGGCCCAATTCTATAAAGCTGTTAAGCAGAGTAATGGTGCTTAGCAAATTTGTCTGCTTAGCAGAAACTTTGTCAGAAACATTATAAATATTTGGTTTGCGGTAGCACCATATGTGTATATCTACTTGCTAGGTAGATGAACTTGTCTTTTGCTTTTATTCTTTTTATTAGAGTGCTGCAGAGAGAATATAGGGAGACTTCAGACTTCAGAACTGTGTCCTTCTTGACTACTACCTACCCTGGGGGGAGGTAGGAACTCAGGCGGGACTACTACTTTCGCTATGTGGATCGGGGGGACTTCTCGTTAATAACTACACTGCCGCGGAGTGAGTCTGAATAGGTCTCAACGTTTCGACTAGCTTGCTCTAGTCATCGTCGGTAGTTATTTGTCAGAAACAATAGACGTTTGGCTGGTAATCTGTTTCGGCTATCAGATTTGTTTTTGTGCTAAGCCCAGGAGTAGACCCATGGGTTTGCATAAAGGTTTCTAAGCAGAAAATATTGCTTATAGACAAGAGTGTGAATAACCAGCAAAGTGCAGAATTCTGAACCCCGCACCGTGAAAGTGGACCAATATATCTAAAGGTACTCACCGACTCCATTCAAATCACATATCTGAACTTCCTGTGTTTTCCTCGCATCTCAGAATCTCAGAGCAAAGTGTTGGGACAGAGCTGGCCATTTCTTTGATCTGCCAGACTACTTGACGTGGAGGGCAACTGGAACACTGTCAAGGTGATGAAATTGAAAGTCTCATTTAGTGAACTTATAAACAGACTAAGTAACAAAAACAAATTTTGTACAAGAAATTACCTAGAGTTGGCAAGTTGGTAAACTTGGCCCCTGGGATCAACAATAATATATGCAGTACTGTTATTCACACAAGCGTGAGTCGAACACGGACAAATATAGCACTTATGCGTCCTTCGGCCTCATTCGATATGGGACGCAGGCACGCTACATTTTTCCATATTCCATGAGCGCGTGTGTGATAACAAATTTATCTTCAAGCAAACTTGTGCGCAGCTTAAAATATCGCAATATGCGAAGTTAGAGCAGTGCCTTAGAATAAGGTTTTATATAGGCCGTGCAATATAGGTTTATATCACACTCTTGTTGCTATGAATCGACCAATCAGAAATGAGGAATCAAGTTTGCTATAAAGATAATATGGCTTTATCACACCTGACTGGTGTCGCAAAATGCTAACGACAGGTATGCAGAGCTACATTTGAGTTATGAGACCCATTTAGATGATAGCACTTCATAAGGGTTCACAAGGTGATGCAGTGCAATCTGCAGCCAACCGTGCCAGTCACACCGGGGCAAACCCTTTCAACAATATTGTACCGGGTTCTTTTACACAACATACAGGACCTACAGTGTGCAAAATCCTTAAATTTTATCACAAAACTTGCAACTTATCTAAACTCGACAGAATAACATTTTCTAGCAGTGTTCCTTTTCCCTTCAAATTTGCTTGGATAGATCTCTGTGCTCAGTGGTTTGTAAATGGACGTACCAAGCTGATCAGACTGGGAGGACAGAATGGAGTGACTCCTTCTGGGAAGAAATCGGTCTTGGGGATCTCAAGGAAAAGAATTACGCTAAGATTGGTAAGGCTGCTCTTGACCTCCAAAACAGGGCCCAATTTCATAGAGCTGCTTCAGCACAAAAAGTAGCTAAGCGCAACAGAAATATGCTTACCAGAATCAGGTTCCCAGCCAAAATACCAGTTTACATCATCTGTGACTGGTATCCTGCTCATTTCTGCTAAGCAGGATA
Organism: Plazaster borealis; assembly: GCA_021014325.1. NCBI lineage: Eukaryota > Metazoa > Echinodermata > Asteroidea > Forcipulatida > Labidiasteridae > Plazaster > Plazaster borealis. The sequence continues at coordinate 14,337,773 of CM037462.1, forward strand.
GTTTTAAGCAGTATTCAGTGCTTAAGCAGCTCTATGAAATTGGACCCAGGTCACCACAGGTCACATTTAAACACTTTATTGTAAAACCATGCAAGCGTTTGATGGTATAAATTGTTTCATTATGAAATAGTCTGGCCTAATGTGTTCCATTTTTCAAGAAATCCAAACTATTTTCAGTACTGATTTTTTAAGCTCGCGGACAAGTTTCCTAATTGTCAAAGACCAGTGATCCGGACTGTGTGTGACTCAACATTATACATGAAACAAGAAACCTGTGAAAGCTTAGGCTCAATCAGTCATCGGAGTTATGAGAAAATAGTGAAAAACACCTTATAGATTTTCACTATTTTCAAACATCAAGTTTTGGTCTTGTGATGAGATCCAAACTAATTTTTTACTAAGTTCTCAAAAACAATAGCATTTCAGGTACAAACATTTCAAGGAACATTTTCCACCATGATCATCTTTATACCATGTAAGTTGAAATCGGTGGACATTTACATTTTCAATCTTACCGATTTTCTGCACACCCTTTAAAGCATTATGGTGTACAGCAATGATTCCTTGTTCACTGAAATGGCTGCTTGGTAAACATTTCCCCATCCTCAATTTTTAATTCTTCTTTAAGGGACCTAAGTTGTTATGAATATGTTTGTTCCCTCATTACAGGTGCTACTGTCTTGTCGCCAGGGGAGCCTGTTGGTTCTGGGCTGACCAATCAGGCAGCCGCAGAACTTGGCCTCCTGCCAGGAACACCTGTAGGTACCTCCATTATTGATGCCCATGCTGGAGGTCTAGGTATGTTAAAGATTTGTTCCGTCCCAACTGTAGACTCGTCCCAACTGTAGACTCGTCCCAACTATAGTTGGAACCAGTGGATTTCAACAGATTTAAACATATTTTTACGGTTAAACGCTTAACCGGTTAAGCGTCCCAACCCTACAGGGCCCAATTTCATAGAGCTGCTTAATTAAGCACAAAAAGTAGCCAAGTACAGCAAAATTATGCTTATAAGAATAAAGGTTACCAGCCAAAATACCATGTTACGTGTACAATTTTTGACTGGTATCCTGCTCATTTTGGCTTAGCAGCAAATTGTTAAGCAATATTTTCTGCTTAAGCAGCTCTATGAAATTGGGCCCAGGTGATCTCAATCCTCCAATATCCTCCTCTCCTATGTCAATCCACACAAACATCTTTGGACTTAAATAAGATATAAATGCCTGACCCAGTGACAAGCAATTGTTATTTGGGCCTACACTCCTTTGTCTCTCTGAATTTCCGGCAAAGAGGATAAAGAAGGATAATGGTTTTAAAGCAAATGTACAACATTAGTAATTGTCTTTTGAGTCATGAGAAAACAGTGAAAAAGCCTAATATCTATTTTCACTGTTTTCAAACATCAAATTTTATCACCAGTGATAAAGACTAAATGTTTTACTCATTTCCTAAAAACTATAGCATTTCAAGCAAAACTACTTCTAGGCAAGTTTTCCACATGACCATCTTTATACCATTGTAAGTTATGTGCAAATCTGTGAAAATTTATAGTTTCAACCTTACCAATGTTATATCCGGTCCTGAAGATCGTGCAAATCTGAAATCGATGCAAATCTTTTACCTCTCTTTGTGATGCGAACAATAAACAAAATTTCTCCTTTTTACAAGAGTCTCCAAAGAATTTGAGCAAAACCAAAATTCCATTCAACTTGTACAAAGATTTGTGCATTTGCAAGGCAAACTACAAGAGTTAAAAATTTGTTATATTTTTTTACACAACACAAAAATACAAAATGTCATACAAATATCACATATATAAAAATTTGCAAAAAGAAAAGTTTTTTCGAACACAATTTCTCAATTCATAAAAAATCAATTGACTTAAAATTCTGCAAATTCATTCTGATTCTGGGAAAAAATAAAAAAGAAAGCCATGTGCCTTATATCATTTTTTTTAAACCTTTCTATATTTTTTTTTTTTTTTTATTATTTTATTATTAATTTATTATTAATTTAAACATTGGCTTTTATTGATATTGGTTATTATGTTTATTGATATATGTTATATAAATAAAAAGATAAAATAAAAAGAAAAAACCAAAGAAAAATCAAGAAAAAAAATTTAACTTTTTTTGACTTTTTTTTTTTTTTTTTTTAAAATTTTTAAAATTTTTTAAAAAATATTTAAAATAAAAAAAAAAAAATAAAAAAAAATAGAGCTATACTGGCTGTCATACAGTATCACATACACAACACAGAACACTTGGTCACTGCGCTCACTGTTCTATGCTTTACAGGACACCATCACCTTTTGTTTCTTTGGGTAAGGCACTCAAAAAACTCAAAAAACTCAAAACGAAGTCACGCTAAGTCAGGTGCGTCGTGCGTGGTGAAAGTTTCAATTCTATCAAAGTTTAATATTATTTTACATACTTATTTATAAACAAAGGAAGGTAGGTAGGGCAGTGTTATATATATGGCATATTTTTTTTTTCAATTCAAAGAAAAAGGCATAGTACATCGAAAACCGGACACGGGAGGATACACACCCTTTATATAAGAAAAGAAATTAAGGGTCTTGTGTTTCTAAAGATGAATTTCTGAATTTCCTTTCCTTTCACTGACTCATCACAGCTTGAATCCAATTTCTTATCTAGGTGTGCTTGGCGCAGACGTATCTTGTTGTGGAATGTTAAATGATGATGTCACAATGACATCACGGTTAGCTCTCATAAGTGGAACGTCATCTTGCCATATGGCAGTGAGTAAAAATCTTCCCTTTCTTATGTAATTGTTTTTGCATTATTTGTTTACTAAACCACTCAACCGCAACATTTAAAGAGCAGATTTTTTTCTTCTACTTTAAAAAAAAAAAAAATCAATAAAGAAGCAAGGCTCAATTTCACATGGCACTAAGATTCATCTTTAGATGAGTTGTCAGTATTACCATAGCGATTTGTATTGTGACATCACATGTTTCTTAGCAATTAAGATTGATACACAATTAAGATCAATCTTATTTCTTTGTGAAATCGGCCCCTGGCTAAACAGGATAACAATTTTCGCTGAACTATCATCAAGAAAGTTAACTTCACTGAAATAATTGATATTTTTGCCTTCATCGATCATTACTTAAAGGGATTGTATACGTTTGGTAATTGGAACCCACTGTTTGTTTCAATCCTATATAGTTGTAGATATATACCATTAAACTAACCTGTGAAAATTTCATTTCAAAAGGTGGTATCGTTTTTGAGATATTGTTGAATCTTCAATTGGAATACACAAACTGAGAAACGTTCTCAGATTCAAATTTTGGGGGATAAAAAGTGATATCTTTTTCCGTAACCGCAGTACTTCTAAGTGAAAAGTTTCTCAAAATGCATTATACTATTAGTATCCATAGCTGCTGTACTTCTTACCAAGTAAGTTTTTATTGCCAACAATTTTCATAGTCATTACCAAACGTATACAGACCCTTTAAATTTCACTTTTCCTCCTTTTTTCTGAGCAGATCAGCAAAGAGCCAACTTTTGTCCCTGGTGTTTGGGGACCATACTTCAGTGCAATGGTCCCAGGTTATTGGCTGAATGAAGGAGGGCAGAGTGCGTCTGGTAAACTTATAGACCATGTTATAGAATCCCATCTGGCAAACCAAACACTCAAGACAGAAGCTGAAAACAAGTAGGTTATGTTTTTCATCCATCACCAAGATGGTTTCTCTGTTGGGGTTGCACCAGGGAGGATTCATTAGTTTGACTCCGAGTGAGTTTTTACAGCGTCTCCAAAATCACATTAAAAGCAAACCCAAGTTTGCCTATGACAAACTTGGGTTTGGGGATGAACAGTTTTCAACACGATCTTTCTTATCTAATCAAAACTTCATGAGGCGTAAACATGTGGTTTAGGGTGTCACTGCCTGTGAGTTTACTGCCAAAAATACCCTACAATTTTCACAGGTTCTTGTTTATAATGTGAAGTATTGGGAAAAAGTGTTAAACGTTACTATGAAAGCAACTTCGAATAAAAAAAATGGACCAAATATATCTTGAGAAATCGAATAAGAAACAGTAGGACTCTTTCTGCCGATCTGCTGGTCAGTATTTTGATTATTTGACACCAGCAAGTAGGCTTGTGGGTCAGGATCACTGGTCTTGAGGAAGTGGGTTCCAGGGTGATCATGTTTATATTAAAACTACTTTACTGATAACAGCTGATAAGAGTCACAGTGAAACTGGTGAGTAGAATTCAGAGATTTTGGTTTAACAGGAAATTCACATAATGCAACAGTTATGAGTTTACATGTATATAGGATCCCTACTTCTGCAATCATTAGAAATGATCCGATATGAGTTGGTGTATGATCTCTGCCCTGAATCCCTACTTCCACAATCTTCCAAAAAAAAATCAAAGTGAGTTATGTGTGTAGGATCCCCACTGCCTCCTATTGACCCAATTCACCTGGCGTTGTCGTCACAACAATCTTGGTTGCGCCATTTTGGAAGACAATTTCCTAGTGTGTTATACAGCGTAAAGCGCAGTTTAGGCAACACGGCGTTTACACACTTCACAATTTTAATTTGACTCCCAAAATGTCAAGTGTGGCAGACAGTAGCCATAGATGTGTGACGTTGGTGCAAGGGGTCAACAGGTGAATGTCACTGGTGCCTAAATCACTTAAAACTCATCCGAATCCCATATCTGGAAGATTTTGAAGGACTTGGGATGGGGTTTTATAAAATGAAATGCAGTCCTGATTTTGTTACACAAAACTTTCAAAGCAATAACCTCTTTCATACTTAACCCATTCACGTGCCAACCGGTCGCTAGCGACCGGTTTCCCTTCAGAAAAATAGTTGTACAATAAATAATAAAGATCGCACGGCCACACAGTTATCAGAATGGGAAGGAGGACTCTTGAGTGTGCTATTATGACACGTTTTTTTTTAGGGTTGCCATTTGCAAAAAAACAAGTAAACAATTAATGTGTACCTATGATCAATTTATCGCTAAAATAAATGGTGCGTGAAAGGGTTAATAAAAGTAAGTCTACAAAATTAATGTATTCTTTAATTTCTTAGTGGTGTAACTGTATATCAGCACTTGTTCAACCTACTTGAAATCATGTCGGCATCTCAACGTACAGTGTCAATGGCAGAATTGACGAGAGATTTACATATTTGGCCGGATTTCCATGGCAACCGCTCACCATTGGCAGATTCTAGTCTGAAAGGAATGGTATGCCAGCTTCTTTAAAACACAGTAGATCCCTTCAATATGTCACAATATCAAACAGCGCCCTCACATAGGTCAAAGGAAGACCCTCTATCATTGGCTGAGAGTGGTACGTGGCGCGTACACACATGCATGTTTGCATCGTTTGCATATTGTTTTAAAGCACTGTGCTGAAATAGAAATCTCTGGAGCATTACTGCATGGTAGGCTACACTCTTTTTGAAGATATTTTAAACAATACATGCACAATTTTGTTTTATCAAGTAAATTGACTAGAGCAGGATTTGAACCTGACTGACCTGGCCGCATGACCAACGTGACCAAACTGATTGATCTGGCCTGACTGACCTGACCGACCAGACCAAACTGACCGACCTTAATTAACTGAACAAAACTGACAAGATTTACCACAGACTGACGTTACCGACCTGACCAAACTGACCTAACTGACCAACCTGACCAACCTGACCGATGACCGACCCACCCACCTCATCAACCAACTTCCTGACCTGACCTGACCTGAATGACCTGATCGACCTGACCTGACCTTACTGACCTGCCTAACCGACCTGGCCAACCTGACCGATTTGACCAACTTGACCGACCTGACCGACATGACCTGACTGAACAAAACTGACCTGACTGAACAAAACTGACCAGACTGATCAGACTGACCAGACAGACATGACCTGACCTGACCTGACCTTACCGAACTGCTGATCTGGCCAACCTGGCCGACTGACCGTCCAACCGACCGACCGACTGACTCGATCCGACCAGACTGACCTGACACCTGACTTACTCACATTTGTATCTAATGCCACACTTTCAATCTCATTGTTTTAAATGAATTTTCTATTCTTACCACCTAGATTAGTGGCCTGTCCCTATCTACCTCCATCAATGACCTTGCTGTACTCTACTTAGCAACAGTGCAAGCCATTGCTGTAAGTTTTATCTACATTACAAGGGTAGAGGGTAGGTGTAGAGATTTCTTCTGTTGTAATGGACCGAGGAGTTCATTACTGTGATAACAAAATTGACTAAAGAATTGCAAGGATTGTCAGTTTAATCATAGAGATAGGACCACGGAAGGAGTTCGAACTTCCCCGGCAGTAACAATAGTGATCAATGAGCCAAACAAACCCTTTGTGTAGCATGTGCAACGCCGCATTTTACACTGGTAAACTACAGCTCATTTGGGACCTGCGTTGAAGAATACTGTGTCATATTTTCTGACGCCATTTCGCTGCAAGATATTCCACAATAATGGAGCAGATATTTCGCGTCAAATAAGACTTCATCAAATGCGCAGTCGAGTACAGTTCACCCTGGTTCATAAAGACGCACGCAATCGCGAAGATTTTGTAATGACAAGTTTCCGTCAATGTTTTGTTTTTGAAAATCAACCAAGGCTAAGAGAATATACACAAAAATCTTCAAAATTCATGCAAGAATTATGACTTTTGTTAAAACTGACATATATACAATTTTCATGGATTTTCTGAGTCAAAAAAGTGTGCATCTGGAAGGGAGTGAGTTTTTCTTGTTGAACATGTTAATTGATGATGTGGCCAACCTTAGCCAACTCCAAACCACAAATCCAAACATTTAAAGACTGTGAATATTCTTTTCCTGAAACGCTTTCATTCAGCAGAACTACTGGTTTGGGGTTCTGCGCACGCCGATTACCCAAAATTCACTGCGCAGCTCTGCTATGGACAATTGGCTGACCGCAAGGTGGATGTTTGTGTCAGCAGTCACAATATGATTAGCATATGACTGCAAGGTATTTGTGGCGGTGATCATGTTTCCTCTGAAGTAAGAGAGTTGTAACTCCTTCCGTGGTCCTATCTCTATGGTTTAATAAAGGTATATCTTGCTGGCACCAGCTGGGATATCGTATAGCGCCCTCATGGACTCATACATAACTATAGCTGACATGAAGTCCGACATTGTACAAAAAACATTCACTGCGCATGTTCAGTTGCCAGCAAAATATACACTGCCTTTATTTTGTTTCTGTTTCACAGGCCATGGTTTGAATTTAATTCTGATGTTTTACATGTCATGTATTTGCACGCAGCACGGTACAAGGCATATCATATCCTCAATGGAGGGCGCTGGTCATCGTATATCAATGGTGTTTGCTTGCGGTGGACTCAGCAAGAATCAACTCTTTGTGCAAACACATGCTGATGTCATAGGTAAGATAGATTGTTGTCTGTAATTATTAATTAAGTCACATGGTTGTGCATCTACGTGTATTTTCAAAAATGGTTAAAAGGAACTTGTGACTTCCGTTTAACCGTTTCTACTGATTCCGATCCAAATAGGCAATCCGGACCAGCGCCGAAACTAGGGTAACAATTTAGGGGAGCACATGAGGGTGCACCATTTTTTTCTAGGGGGCACTACTTCTACCCAATTAAACCTGTATTTTTCATTTGCATTTTTCCTTAACAAGCCCTTTTTCAGCTCTCTCTTTACGTCACTCGTAGTTGTTTGTTGTGATGATAAGATAAATAAAATGATATGGAACAATCTGCTGCCAGCCATGCCAGAGACAAACCCCCTTCTCATAAATAATAAGTGTGTTCAGCAAGCATTACACAACACATGGGACATACAATTGTATGTCCAATCAAAAAGACAAAGCACTTAAAGCATAGAGGTAGAAATACCTCCGTGCTGAAAACAAAGTTGAAGACACAAGTGCCATGATCGGGACCTGAACCCAAACCCTGACAACACCATGGGTTTGTACCCAGTGCAATAGACCCCTCTGTGTGTAAGGCTTAAGTGGAATAACTCTGTTCCATATTGACCCCTTGCACCAACCTCACACGCAACTACTGTCTGCCGCGCTCGCCATTTTGGAAGTCACATTGCACATCAATTATAAGAATAATATCAAAACTTATAACGTGCACATATCCACCCTTAGAATGTTCAAGGCGCCTACAAGAATACAACACAAAATACCTAGACAAATACATACAAATACATACATGGAAAAAGACAATGAAAATGTAATTACAATGAGCGAGAAAAGGGCCCTAGAGACATCAAATGCATTTTGAGTTTAGGTTTAAAAGTGTCTTAAGGAACTAGATGTTTGTACGTGCAGCGGTAACAAATTCCACAGACGAGGTGCAGCTGTAGCAAATGCCGTCCCCCCAAAAAAACTACACTCATCAGGGGGGCTTTAAAATTAATTTAAAATCAACAGAACTTACTTGTTAATAGCAGTTATAGCAGTCATCCACATCCTGGCAAAAAAACCTGCACAGCACTCCCTGAATATGTAAGTGTATTTTCCTCGAAGCATAGCACCCAATTGCCTACAGCTGCTGTTTTTGCAACATCATCAATCGCCGTCCAGGAAGCCGCCCTGCCTGCCATCAAAGGGATGAGGTTACCGGTCGGTGCCAGATTGCTCTAATTCTTCAAGCCAAGTTTTTAATGCACCCTCAGTTTTCCGCTGGATTTTACCAACTTTATGCTCTTTGTTTCTCACTTTTCTTCTTCACCTGCACTTTGGCTGTGACGCCGCACTGCACCACATCCCAGTAGGCCTATAGCCTATTAAGTGCTGCATAGGGATTATTCTGCTGAAGACTGAAGACCCAGCACACTGTCAGCATACATGCCTGTGTGGCAGAAGATTCTGTTCCCCCATACGGAGAACTGTGTACAAACTACTTTTGATAGCGCCCTCTTTTGAATCATCCTCCTCCAGCCCATGTTAATTTCCCGGGGACAGAATCTCCAGGGGACAGATTTCCCTATGACACCTACACACTGCCTGCACATGGCCATTTTGAATTTACCTCCTCAATGGATGGGTTAACAAAAGAATCTGGACTAATGCAAAACCTGCTCAGGGGTGTGATTGATGAGAGGGGGTAGGCTGTACCACAATATAAGCAGGAGGGGTGGGTAAATACAGAGGGGCAGGTTTAACTACACTTTTTACCAAAAGGCAGGGGAACAAAACTAACTCTCTGATAATAGATGTTTGTGGTTCTTTTTTATATGCACTTCTTATCCAAGTGCACAGAACAAAGGTTTAATTCCCCAGCCCAAAAAATGAAAATTTGCAGTTTTTCGGAGTGAGAAATAAAATAGCTTTGTTTTATTCCCCTAATGCTTTGTTTTATAGGTCTTCCCATTGTTCTTCCCAAGGAGAGCGAGTCTGTTCTCATTGGTGCATCTTTACTTGGTGCCCGTGCCTCTGGCTGGTTCCCAACTGTTCAGGTATGTCATTTAAAAAATGTTCACCAATGTCAGCTTGCATGCCAGTTAGGATAAAGACGAAGGCACAGTTGTTCAATAAGCCATTTGCAAGTAAGTCTGTATCCAAATTGGTATAGTGGTATACTTTGCAACACCCTTAGCAACAGTTGTAGCCATAGCTGTAGCCACCAATTCGGATACGGCCTCGACTTGACAATGTCTGGTACACTGACTTGCAGACTGTGAAGGTGGTAACCCTGTTTCAGCCCCAGGAGTAGGTGGCAACGTGCCCTAGGTGGCAGTTGATTTAGGTCGATAGCCCGAATCAGGTAAGTGTAGCCCCAACCTTTAAGTGGCCGTCCAGCCTTGTGATGTTATAGGCGATCTCTCATAAAAAAAAAGTTTAAAAAATTAACACAGCTTGTGTTCTTATGTTCCAGGATGCCATGCAGTCTATGGGAGGAGCTGGTGATGTCATCCGCCCTGATTCCAAGACAAAACAGTTCCACGACAGAAAACACAGGGTCTTCCTTAAAATGGTGGATGACCAGAGGGGGTACAGAAGCATCATGGAAGAGCCACACTGAATGTCAGTTAAATCCACATTCAGCAAGATTTCAGAGATAAGGGTTGAAGTCTGTGAACATGGCCTGAAAATGGCTTGCGTGCCTGGGTTCCCCCTTACTCTAGACGCAGAACCTCTCAGATGTTACAACTCAGGAGGTTGCTTTGCAGACTGTGCAGAACAGAAATACAACACTACAGGTTTGGAAACAATGTGGACTATTTCTTTCTCCCTTTGGTGACTGCTTTATTTCTTTCAATAAATCTTTAAATTAAGTCTCAAGGAGATTTTGAGAAAAATCTTCAAATCAAGAAAAAATCCAGAAAAATCACTCCTGGGATTTATTGGTTCAATTCAACTTTGACCTCACACAACTCTTCAATTCAAACTTTGAGTTCAATGTAAACAAAACACAAAATATGAACATTATTGCAACAAGTTTAAACTTTTTGGCAAATATTTTATATGAAATTCTAATAAATTTAGAAACAATATATTTTTTACAACTGTACGTCTCTTGATTGCATTTGAATAATTTCTTTAAAAGTTGAACATAAGTTTCAACAAAACCTAACTCAATACAATGTTGATTGTTGTACCACGGTAATAGATTGTGAATTTTGTATTGGTCGAGAACCAATAACGTGATGTGATACAAAGACGCCTGTACATGGCTCAGAGGAACTTGAGTGACGTACCCCACAGGGTACATTACCTTCATCATGCCCACCGTTTTCCAGCGCCTTGTACAATGTTAGAAAAGGCCCGGGCTCGAGGTTGTAATTACCCTGGTACTAGGTAAATTGATACACATTCCTTGTGTGATGTGCTGTAGGGAACAGTGACTCTAGTGGAATGCGTAATTTTAAGGCCCGGATACAATCTACAGCTGTAGCACCGAGTCTTGAATTAAAGGGACTGTATACGTTTGGTAATTGAAACCCACTGTTAGTTTCAATTCTATATAGTTGTTGATATATACCATAAAACTAACCTGTGAAAATTTCATTTCAAAAGGTGGTAGCGTTTTTAGATATTGCCAAAAATCTGGAGCGGTTATGTCCACGCAGGAAGAATAATCTGCATTGGAATACACACTCTGAGAAGTGTTACGGCCGTAATGCTTCTCAGATTAAAATTTTGGGGGATAAAAGGTGATATCTTTTTTCATAACCGCAGTACTTTGAAGTGAAAGGTTTCTCAAAATTCATTATACTATCCAAAGCTGCTGTACTTCTAACCAAGTAAGTTTTTGTTGCCATTAATTTTCAGAGTCGTTACCAAACATATTCAGACCCTTTATGGTGGTTCATTTCGAATGCATTTTATTTATCATATTATATACAACCATGTGAAAGTACCTCAGATAAATCTATACGAGAAAGTCTGTAAACATTTAGGTAAACAGGAGTTAAGTTAATAACTGTAAAGTTTAAATTGGCAATAAATTATTATTTTAACAATTGCATATGGCAAGAAACAGTGGTGTACACAGGAAGTTTCTTTGGTGGAGACTGGGAAATAAATTAAATACAATAAACGTGTAAAATGAAACAATATCAACAGACAACGGGTTCCAATTTGATGGTTCTGCTTACTGCGGAATTCATTCACTTATGGCAGCGTTCTCCCTTAACACTGGTTCGCTGGCCAAATGCTAGTTAGAACACCCAAGGGCCAGTCAGAATTCTCTCCAAGTGGTCTGACCGGCTATTTCAGTGTTGAAAAACATCCCTATTTAATATGGAGTATGGACTAGCGAACCAGTTTCTGGACTAGTGAAACAGCAAGCTAATTAGTCCTACTGGCTAGTCACTGAAAAGGTTAAGGGCAAACTCTGTTATGACACCATGCAAAGCACATAACTCTATGCAGAGCTGCCAACTCTCCCTGATTCTGCAGAAAGCTCCCTGAAAATAAACCAATCTTTCCATGTTCTGATTAAAAAAATTGATAATCTCCCTGATTCTGGAAACTTTTCCCTTGTTGTGTTGAATGTAACTCTAAATATCTCCCTGATTGTTGTACACAAAATCTCCCTGATTGCAAGATGCAAATGTTGGCAGCTTTGCTCTATGGGCTGTAAGCGCAGAATTCCGCAGCAAGCAGAGCCATGAAATTGGCCCAGGTCAATGCCCAAAATGCTCCCTTGGTTACAATTCTCACTTCCCTTGTTTTTTCCTGTCTATGAAAAAAATAAAATATAAATATATATAAACTGCTCACAAAAAGTTAGGAAACTTTTTTTAATCAAGTATATTTTTATTATTTATTACTCTCTTTGTATATGTTGTATATCAATGCAAAGCTGAAGTGTTCCTCTTTAAAATGATACCACATTTGCAATGATTACATGTTGCTGAATTTGGCTACATGAATGACAATGAGGCAAAGTCACACATCAAATGTGCCAAAATTACCGCATGTTTGAATTACAGTGTCAATTTGTTTGTTCACACAGTAACACAAAATTGCTAATTTTGGCACATTTGATTTGTGACTTTGTCTCATTCTCATTAATGTGGCCTAGTCCAGCAACATGTCATCATTGCACATTTGGTATCATTTTAAAGAAGAACACTTCAGCTTTCTATTGATATGCAACATAATACAAGAGGGTAATAAATAATAAAAATATACATGATTAAAAAAAGTTTCCTAACTTTTTGTGAGCAGTTTATATATAAAATATAAAGAAGGTCCGGTCTGGATCGAAAGCTAAGGCCATCTACCCTACTTATTATTAAAATATAAAATTAAAATATAAGTTGTTTCAAAAATTGGCTCAAGCCCTTGGAGCCTCCCCTTGGTTGCGCCGCTGGTAAAAACACTATGTTAACTCAAAGAGTTTTCTTGCTACAAAAGGCATTCGTAAAGATATATACATCATTCTCTTTGTTAGTATTTTTTTGAACAATCTACAATTAAAATGAAAACTTTAACATAATTGTACGTGCTGAGTTATTAGAATGTCAATACGCTGACTCGCCAACAAAGTTAAAATGGCATTTTTTTTAAAGACACAATCAGGGAGAAAATCCTCAAATGGGCAAAAAAATTACTAGTTTCTCAACTTGATATTTGTAATCACCATGTAAAATAAACACTCGAGTCAGCACCATTGTATTGTAAAGCATTCAAAATCCATTTGAATCTCACAGGTTTTAGTGTTAGGACAACTCACACAAATTGACCTCTAAAAGTCAGGCTCCCTGTCTCACACTTTACAATCGCCATTGAAAGTAAATCATTATCAAGAGCACCAGTCTATTTTCAGTATCAAGCCTCACTATGAATCCTATAGACGTGTGTAAGGAAATAAAGATGGCTGATGGAGGCCGACTTACCACTGCTATGAGGAATATACTCGGAGATAGATGCTGAATACAGTAAGTAGAATCACCAATTCAGGATTTATACAGCCAGCAGCAGGTCGCGATCCACCAGTCAAATGTTTTATTACTAGAAAATAAGATAACAAGTAGAAACTTCAATAGTAATAATAACGGGGATTTATAAAGCACTCTTACACTGGGTACCACAGCGCTTGACAAGAAAACAGTACAATAAAGGGTCTGTATACGTTTGGTAATGACTCTGAAAATTAATGGCAATAAAAACTTACTTGGTAAGAAGTAAAGCAGCTTTGGATAGTATAATGCATTTTGAGAATATTTTCACACAGAAGTACTGCGGTAAGAGAAAAACATGTAACTTGTGAACATTTCATTTCAAAAAGTGGTAGCATTTTTGAGATATTGCTGAAAATCTGGAGCGGTTATGTCCACGCAGGAAGAAAAATCTGCAATTGGAATACATAATCTGAGAAACGTTACTGCAGTAACGCTTCTCAGATTCAAATTTTTGAGGATAAAAAGTGATTTTTGTTTCCATAATCGCAGTACTTCAAAGAGAAATTTTTCCTCAAAATACATTATACTATCCAAAGCTGCTGTACTTCCAAGTAAGTTTTTATTGCCATTAATATTCAGAGTCAATACCAAACATATATAGACCCTTTAACACTCGTTACAGAGATACACCTTGAAAAAGTGTTGTATCTCAACGTCGTAGGGATAAGGGTGTACATCAAAGATAGTTTTATAGTGAGCTATTATTATATTATTATTATATTTCTGGCGAAGAAACCAAGGATGCCTCATAAGTGAACTAAATCACTGTAGCTTGCAAGCCTGAGGAAACCTGTAAACAAGGGTGCTTGCTATGTGAAACCAGAAACACCGGGGTTAACCCCTACTCTTCCATGAAAAGTGTTCTGGGTTCTTTTACATGCACTACTAATCCTAGAACACGGGACCTACGGCTTAATGTCTCATCCGAAGGCCAAAGCAATTATGGTAAAGTAACTTGCTCAAGGACACAAGCGCAACGACCGGGACTCAAACCCACACTCTGCTGATCAGAAACAACAGAGTTGAAGTCCGGTGCTCCTAACCGCTCGGCCACAATACACCACCGCTATGATGACGCTTGTGTACTTTCAAAGACAGGTTTGGGAAATAAACAATTTTCACGGACACAATGAAAGCAAGTCATCAACGGCATTTCCAGACAACAGTTGCCCCACCCACAAGAGATTCAAGACCAACAACAAAACCATCACACCATAATGCCTCTTACTTACCGTTGAATGACAATTCCTCTGAACTGGACTCCAAGAACTGGTTCCCGGCAATGATCCTGACCTTGAAGTCTCCCTCGAATAAACCTACACCGGTCGTTGGATTATCCCGGACCGGAACGCGGCGATGTACGCCCATAACAGTGCCATAGGTCTGCCACTCGTAGGCTGAAGCATTACCTTTGGGTACCCCTTGAGTGTGGAGTCGTTTAGCCTGAAGACATTGAGAATAAATCCAGCTCCTATCATCGGCCATTTACTTAATAGCTCTGCTGGTTTATACATATTTCTCTCATTGCAACCCAACCTGGTTTTTTTTTGCGTTACCTGTTTGTCTTGTCTCCATGTTTGTAGTTCGTCTATCTAGGCTGTCTTCTACAATCCTTGGCTAAATCTGACAGCCTCATACTCTCTTTTATTTTGTTCTACATAGATTAACTCTTTCCCCTTCGTCTTCTGTGCTTATTATTTTCCTTATCTATGTAAAATTCTGTATATATAATGTGTTATTTTGAGAAGAGTAGTATGAAATAAATGTTGACTTGAACTGATTTGACAGACAACTGTTTATTTCCACAGAAATTTTCAAAACACTGTCATGTCTGTCCAAAAACAGGTTGTCCATTTATTGCACAAGTAAGACGGCTTCTGTCCTTCATTTTTAGGAAATAGAAGAGATTTAAATACCTGCACAATGAAGTAATCCACATCAGTCTGGTTTACATCCCAGTTGACGTAGACCGAAACCAGACCTCCCTTGATGGCTTTACTCACCGAGAAGGTGATATTAAATGCTACTGGGGGAAGAACTACAATGGAAAATTCAAAATATTAAACCATCAAAATGATTTTTGATTTTTTTTTTCGGGGGGGGGGGGGGGAAGAACAAGAAATTCAGCAATAATAATAATAACAGTATCAAGCATTAATAATGCGCCATTGATCTAGTTCACTATTCTGAGGTGCAGAAATGTTTAAGGCAGACATACCAAGTTTTTGAATTATGAGACCCATTTATATAGTACTGTGTAAGGGCTAACAAAGTGATACGATACAATATGCTGCCAACCATGCCAGAAACACCGGGGCAAACGCCTTCTCTTAGCGATGAAGCAATAATGGTTAAGTGTCTTGCTTAAGGACACAAGTGTCAACACCGGGATTCGAACCCACACTCTGCTGATCAAAAAAGCCATAGTATGTTTCTTAGCGGGGGAGGGGGGGGGTATATTGAGTTCCGAGTTTCAATGAGGATGGCCATTATTGAGGAGAGACTTTGTTTTCTCTTCCTACAAAAGTTTTCAAAAATGCTAAATGTAAATGTGATCATTGGCGCTGATTTTGAATGTCATGGTCAAGTGAATTGTCTTCAAGTTGCAGCAGTCATCACCAGAGTATGGGCATGCAATAGGGTGTCTACCAGCTAAACACTTCAATTGCTTTATTTTATGGAGGAGGGGGGGTGTTTGACTACTCTGCCGACCATAGATTTCTCTTGTGATTCTTTCACTTTTTGTTTGGTAATTTACAAAAGACCAGTATCCAATACCTTTTTGGTTTTAACACCAAAACTTTCTGGTTGACAATTTAGTATAAAAGAATAAAAGAAACAACAATACTGTACATTTATATCGCGCTTAATGCTACGTTTCTAGTCCAGGGGTCGAACCCCTTCACTATACGATAACTGCACTGGGTTATTATACGTGCATTACACAACACACGAGACCAACGGCTTAACGTCCCATCCGAAGGACGAAGCATTGATGGTTAAGAGTCTTGCTTAAGTGCCACGACTGGGACTCCAACCCACACTCTGCTGATCAGAAACACCAGAGCTTTTATCTGCTGGGCTTTGACACGCCACAAATAAAACTGAGGAAGGAACAAAATAGGCTCCTTGAGCCATCTCTACCCACCTGGGCAGTGGTCTTGATTGTAGCACATGATTTCCCTGTAGCCCTCGCCCAAGCAATCCGCTCCTCCGAAGGCTGGACTAGGGTCGGAACAATTCCTATTGGTCAACTGGTGACCATCGCCGCATGTAACTGAACACTGTGACCATGGAAGCCATGAAGTCCAGAAACCATCAACTGTCAAATTGATTAAAGAAAATAAGTAACACATTGTTTGTTTTTTTAAATGGTGTAAAACGACATTGTATTTGATACCCTTATAGTGGAAAATTTGTTAACATCCAAAAACATTTTGGTGAGGTCACATTTACAAAAAACATGGGTCTGTACATTCTTGTACAGTGAATTTTTAGTTGATTCCTAAATTTCCAAAGACGTCATGTTTCAAATGTCACTCTAAAAGAGTATTAACAAAATAAAAAATTAACGTGACGTTATAGACTTGTAATTTTTTGTATACTTTCGTAAAGGCCTCTATCCATTGGAAAATGAGTACATCACAAAGCTGAATTTGACCTTGGAGACCCTCTTTAATGGATTGGTCTATTATGTTTTAGGTAAATACAGACAGGATGTTAAGAATAGATCAAGAATAACCTTAGAAACCTACTTGGGCAGGCTATACCGGCACACAGTTTACCAGAAACTGTTGGTCCTTCACACGGCTGACCGTTGTGTCGGGGAGTGGGATTGTTACAAACACGAGTACGGTTTACCTGAGCGCCCCCACAGGTGACTGGGCACTGCGTCCACTCAGCCCAGGCTGAGAATCCACCATGAACTGGAAGTGAAAATCAAGAGGACTAATATCAGAAAAACGGGTTCACTGTCTCGGAACAGTTTGATTGCAGCTACCACTCCAAACAAAGGATGAAAAGTAACATATCGTCGCGTCTGTGCAACAATTGTATCTGGATTATGCAATAAAAGTTGTATCTCGCACGAAAATGCTCTGTGTAAAAGCGTTGTATCTCGGCTATTTTAAGTGGGTACAAAGTTTTGACAATTCCAAACTCGCACGTAGCGTAAGTGCTATTTTAGGGGATACAATGTTTTTGCACTGACACAATGATATAGAATGACAGTAATAAACTGTAAGATCCTGGTAATCCATAGAGGTCTAGACACAAGACCCCTGAAGCTGTGATTTACAACCTATCTACATCACCATCAAAAAATGTCTGACAAGAGAGGATTTTTGACGGCTTCTCTAAGAACTATGAAATTTTTTAAAGTTTTGTTCATTGATGGTTTCCTGGCGAGTATCAGGTTTTTTTTGTATCTTATTGCATCCTAGTTCACTTTCAACAGATTTTGTATTAACTTTTTTAGAAAGACATTTCTCCATCATGATTTAATTAACTTGATGTAAATATTATTGCAAGAAGTTTTCATTAAAAAAATTTGTTTGTGAATATGTATAAACCAGTGCTAAACCAGCACCTTCTCAAAAAAAAAAATCTAGCGTCTCTTACTTGAAAGACACTTCAGGCAAATAACATCTCAGACAACTTCTTGCATCGAATTGAGCCTTGTAATGTTTGGAAAATATTCACCAAGATTGGGAGTCAAATTTATTGGTTCAACTCCCACTGGCTGCATGTTTCTTACCTGGGCAGTAGAAAGCTGAACAGAGCCGCTTCTCTATGGTATTACCGAAACAAGGGTTGCCGTCAAGCGAGGGGGCTGGACTGTCGCACTGCCTGGTACGTTGAGTCTGGCCTCCGCCACAAGGTTTGGTGCACTGACTCCAACGGGTCCACATAGAGTAACCCCCATGAACTAAAAGAGAAAAATTTGCAATCAGTTAAAAAATAATAATAATAAATGGAATAGTAAGATACTGTTTGGGAAAATGTGCTAATAAAGTCCTCCTTTTGCATGCAGTGAAATTGTTGCCACAAAGCTACCTGTACAAATTGTGTGACAAAAAGAAGCTATGCACAAAACGATTATGCTTACCAGATTAAGGTTACCAGCCACAATGCCATGTCACATGCACCATTTGTGACTGTGGTATCCAGCTCAGTTTGGCTTAGCATAAATTTGTTAAGCAATATTTTCTGCTTAAAGGCACTAGACACGTTTGGTAAATGTCGAATACCAGTATTCTCACTTGGTGTATCCCAACATATGCATAAAATATTACAAACCTGTGAAAATTTGGGCTCAATTAGTCATCGAAGTTGCAAGAAAATAATGAAAAAAAAACCCACCCTTGTTTCACAAATTTGTGTGCTTTCAGATGCCTCAGAAAGGCTTCAGGCTTGAAGTTTTTCTCAGATTCAAATATTTTAGAAATTACCTCTTTCTCAAAAACTACATTACTTCAGAGGGAGTCTTTTCTCACAATGTTTTATACTATCATCAACAGCTCTCTGTTGCTCGTTACCAAGTAAGTTTTTGTTCTAATATATTTTTAGTAATTACCAAACGTGCACAGTGCCTTTAAGCAGCACCGCGAAATTGGTCCCTGGTCTTGACACTTATGTCCTTAAGCAAGACCATTACATGTAACCAGTATTGCTTCGTCCTTCGAATGGGACCTAAAGCCATTGGTCCCGTGTGTTGTGCAATGCACATAAAATAACCCAGTGCACTTATCGTTATGAGAAGGGGTGCAACCCGGTGTTTTCTAGTATGGTTGGCTGCAGATTGCACCACAGTACCTTGTAAACCATTAAATGGTAGCTCTGCGTGTTTTATAGAAAAATAATAAGCTCTTTGAGATGTTCTCAGGTGTGATAAAGCACCTAAATTAGGAACTGCAGATTATGACTATAATATATAAAAATTTAAAAAATAAACAAATATTCAGTAAGTTGTCCTTTTTAAAAATAAGAAGCCCACAAGACACCCAGATGCCCCTCTTGGTAACACCATGAGACCCATTGACATACCAGGGCATGCGTGAGTGTTTAAAAACAAGAAGCGCACACGACACCCAGAAGCCCCTCTTGGTAACATCATGAGACCCATTAACATACCAGGGCATCTGTGAGTGTTACAGATGTTGTGTTCCTTCATGTCTCCCTCACAGGTGTCTCCGCCATAGAGTGGAGAAGGGTTATTGCACAGCCGGATACGGGAGGTCGTGCCGTTCTCACAGAGCTTGGAGCAAGGAGCCCAGTCCAGCCATCTTCCCCAGTCTCCGTGAACTATAAAGGAACCAAGGAGAGATGAGTGTCAGATCTTTAACCCTTTAGAGACCGCGGCGGCCACAAACGGCTTGTACCAAAATGCCCAAAGCGGCCGCAAACGGCTGCAAGATCTGATCTACTTCCACTCAACTAAAAAGTTCAAAGTAAAGGTCGTGACCTGAATTGACATTTTCCAATGTTTCTCATGTTAACATAGTATCTATGTATCTAAAAAACAAAACAAAATTTTTGATTTATAGTATTTTTTTCAGACACTTTAACAAGAAGGAATTGTTTCATAAAAAATCAACAACAAAAACATGTCTGGGCATATGGTGATGATTATACAAAAATTAATGGTCTCTAAAGGGATAAAACATTACTCTGATTATTTGAAGAACACATTCATGTCACTTACTTGGACACTGAACGTCACCGTTACAGACCATGTGACTCATGTTACTCCCAGCGCAATCTACACCCCCGTACATGGGGACGGGATTTGTACAGTTGCGGTGACGATAGATGGTGGCACCGCCGCAGGACACCGGGCAATTCTGCCATTCCGTCCACTGCGTAAACCCTCCATGAACTAAAAAGAATCAAAGCAGAAGACAGGTTATTGACATCTCCCAGTTACTAAAACTTGGACTGAGACAAAAGTTCCGAGTTTATAAAAGGGGCACATTGCCTTCAAATCTCTCAACATTTTGCTGTTTGGAATTACTGCTTGTCCTTTTTAGAGTTGTTCACGAACAAAACCACCTACAGTGAGTCGTGTGTAATTAGTGAGCAGTGATTAAAAAAACCATAAATTTGCCTCTGGAACTACAACCAGCGGAACATACAGTCGGCCATTTTGTGGAGTAAAAAATGTTGTATTCTAGAAAATAGTGGACAGTGTTTTGTCGCCTCATTGAATGAAACATTCCATATATTTCAAACCATGAAAATATTCTCACCATTGCACTTATAAACATTCGTTATTTGTATAATATTCTTGTCACTTAAGCCCGGTTCATACTTCCTGCCAATGCGAATGCAAAGCGAATTTGGACGTCACTTTGACATCACAGCTCTGTTTTCGCTGTGAATGTTCGCAGGAGTTGAGCACTCCTGTGAATTGTTCGTTGCGAATTTGTGACGTCAAAATTCGTATCGCATTCGCATTCGCAGGAAGTATGAACCGGGCTTTACTTGGGCACATCTGAGGGTTGCATCCTCTCTCCTCAACCTCTGTCTGCTCTCCGCTGTCTGCATCCGTCCAGTTGCCATGGCAATTAGCGCCGCCGTGGGCGGGGGCTGGATCGGCGCAGGTGCGTTCCCTCGACTGGAATCCACCCTCGCATAAGACACTGCACTCACTCCATGAGGTCCACTCGGTCCAACTCCCATTCACTACCGAAAAAAAATAAAAATGAATTTGTATATTGAGCTAAAGACTGCTGAAAGTGAAGGAGTAAATTCAGAGTGAAACAATTCAACATTGAGATCAGAAAAGTGTTTTCCTGGCTGATATGATAAATCCCGAGTTCTACTAAACAAGAAAATTAATCTTAAGGGCACTGGACACGTTTGGTAATTACTCAAAATATATATTAGCATAAAAACTGACTTGGTAACGAGCAATGGAGAGCTGTTGATAGTATAAAACATTGTGAGAAACGACTCTGTCTGAAGTAAAGTAGTTTTTGAGAAAGAGGTAATTTCTCACTAAAATATTTAAATCTGAAAAAGACTTCAGGCCTGAAGTCTTTTTCAGGCATCTGAAAGCACACAAACTTGTGCAACAAGGGTGTTTTTTCTTTCATTATTTTCTTGCAACTTCGATGACCAATTGAGCCCAAATTTTCACAGGCTTGTTATTTTATACATGGGATACACCAAATGAGAACACTGGTCTTTGACAATTACCAAACGTGTACGATGCCTTTAAACAGAAACTAGCAAGGAACAATTCACAAACAATTCACGCGACTATTCTGTCAGCTCTACCAATCCCGAATAAAACCTTTAATTCTTTTGACCCACCTGGGCAAGGGTCATCATTGCATATCAGAGTACCCTGAGAATCCCCTTGGCATGCCTCTCCATCGTGCTGCGGTACGGGGTCATCACACGCTCTGTCTCGCAACAACTCATGACCACCACAGGTCACTGGGCAGTCCAACCACGCTGACCATTCTGACCAACTCCCGGCAACTGTCAGCGACGGAAACATATGAGATTGGGACAAGGTATTATGAAGACATACAAAAGCGTTGTTACAAAAACTATAGATTAAACATGTTGTCATGTGAGAAAATTGAGTAGGCACTCACCGTGATTCTTGTATGCCACATTTGTATAACAGTACAAAGGTCTTGTATAACCCCCGGAAAAGGATTTTCAAGTTTTCCAGAACCTGTTGCCACTCTTTGTACTAGTAAAATGAAGTGTATCACGGTAAGTGCCTGCCTGTGCACGCTAAACAATTGAAAGTCGGGGGTGGATAAAAATGTCAGCCGTCTGCATGTCAGCAAAAAATGGAGGAAAATCTGAATTTGTTCCAGGCGGGGTCATCACACTCTCTGTCTCACAACAACTCATGACCACCACAGGTCACTGGGCAGTCCAACCACGCTGACCATTCCGACCAACTCCCGGCAACTGTCAGCGACGGAAACATATGAGATTGGGACAAGGTATTATGAAGTGATATAAAGGCATTGTTACAAAAACTATAAAATAATAAATAAAGCTAAACAGTTGATGATGGCTAATTAAAAGTTAGCTTTCAATATTGCACACAAACAAAACAAATACATGAACATATAAAAATGGGTATTATTGAAGGAAAAATCTATAACTAGTAAACTTGCGGGTACAACCATGTGTAAATCTCTTTTGGGAGGAGTGTTGGCTCTGAAAAGAGGTGGTGTGGTCTCCTGGTGTGGTGTCCAAAGAGCCAAATCCACACCAGCTCTTTTCAGAGCCAACACTCCTCCCTCAAGAGATTTACACATGGTTGTGCCCGCAAGTTGATTAGTTATAGTTACTTCTTAATTTCCACACTATGCAAAGCTTCAAACATCACTTGATTGAGGGAATTGGAGATTATTATGGAGATTATTATGGAGATTTTCAAATACCAACGTGAAGTGGTTAACAAGCATTGAGGCATAGGCTGCTCTTCTTAGCAACAACCACAGCCTCTAAATTCAGACACAGTCTTACTTGGACAAGGAAACTCATTGCAAGTGTCCCACTCTTCACTGGGGTCAGCCTCAGGACATGGCGTCCCTCCCCATACAGTTTCAGGGTTGGTGCAGGTACGACTTCGGGATGTAATCCCCCCTCCACAGCTTGTGGAACAACCCGCCCAAGAAGACCAAGTTGTCCAGGCTCCATCAACTGATGATGACAACAAAATGGAAATTGGTGAAGTGTTTGAATGGGGAAGACATACAGTAAACATTCATTTTGGTTTTCGAAAAACTCTGTAGTATAGTAAAACGATTTTGATTTCTATGAAAATATAATCTGGGACCAGCTCAGGTGGGGAACAGAAACCCAAACCCATGAATTCACTGCCATTTAAAGCCAAATTGTCTCTACTCAACTGAGATGGTATCTATGCAGACCCTACTATTTATTTATTTAATAATTCTGGTTGTGAAGCCAAGGATTCTCAGAAAAGCGAACTTAATCACTGTACTAGCCAAGAACCCGATGGAGAGAAGACAAGGAAGGAAGTTTCAGTTTTAGATGTGGGAGGAAAACCCCAGAGAATTTTCCCAGGGAAAAAACCCACGCAGTCACATTGGAACTGAAAACCAAATCCAATGGTGCCCCCGGCGTGATTCGAGCCGGGGTCCTATGGGTGAAAGGCAAGGAAAGATACCACAACTATTTCCAATAAACAGCTCTGCCTGAAACCCTCCCCACCTCCCTTTCTCCTTCCCTTGTCCCTCCCCTTACCTGGACATCCATTGGTGCTGCAATCTCTCTCCTCATTATCTGAGTCCTGACAGTCATCACCGTTGAATAACGGAGGGGGGTTGGTGCAGGAGCGGTAACGCGTCTCTATATCTCCACCACAGGTGACTGGGCACAGGGTCCAGGCAGACCATGAGGACCAGCCACCGTGTACTGCAATAATGAAACAATACTAATTAATAATAATATGTATTTATTATGTGCTTTTTTTAGGCCAAGTAGGTGCCTCAAAGCGCTTTACATTAACCCTGTTCATCGGGTCCTAAGTATAGACTGAAACAATCTCAACTCTTTAGGAGTATTTAGCACCGAAAAAATGGGCGCACAGGTTGCTGATCATTCACATCAACAATCTCTAACCTGGCACTCCACCTATTGACTCCTGGGTGATGAGAAGCAATTATACGTGTCTTGCTCTAAGGACACAAGTGTCATGACTGGGACTCGAACCCGCACTCCAGTGACTCAGCCACCAGATCTTGAGTTCAACGCACTAGACAGCCCAACCATGACACCTCAGCCACCAGATCTTGAGTTCAACGCACTAGACAGCCCAACCATGACACACTATGACCAGGAATCGAACCCTCACTCCGGTAACTCAGCCATCAGATCTTGAGTTCAACGCACTAGACTGCCCAACCATGACACACTATGACCGGAATTCGAACCCACACTCTGATGTCTCAGCCACCAGGTCTCGAGTTCAACGCACTAGACATCCCAACCATGACACACTATGACCGGGAATCGAACCAACACTCTGACGACTCAGCCACCAGGTCTCGAGTTCAACGCACTAGACAGCCCAACCATGACACACTATGACTGGGAATCGAACCAACACTCTGACGACTCAGCCACCAGGTCTTGAGTTCAACACACTAGACATCCCAACCATGACACACTATGACCGGGATTCGAACCCACACTCTGATA
Source organism: Plazaster borealis (assembly GCA_021014325.1). Taxonomy (NCBI): domain Eukaryota; kingdom Metazoa; phylum Echinodermata; class Asteroidea; order Forcipulatida; family Labidiasteridae; genus Plazaster; species Plazaster borealis. The sequence goes on from CM037462.1 coordinate 14,362,427, forward strand.
ACTCAGCCAATTCATGACTCTGATGACTCAGTGTGATGACGTCAATGTATAAGGGACCTTGTCAAAACAAGGGTTTTTTACCCGCCATTAATTCACCTTGTTAGAAATTCGTGTTGGAGAAACCATGGGAGAAGTTCACAGTGCTTGGTGTTACATTTGTTTACAAACCGCAGAGACTTAGATCGCTATCTACTGGAAAACAAGCAGGTGGTCTCTACATGGCTCACTATAATCAAATCCTCTACACATCTCACTTAAAAACAATGACCTCCAAACCTTCCAGATCGCTCCAGAACCGCAAGCTTGTTTAAACTACATTTAATCAGCCAGTCAAACCAGAGAGCGCTCAGCGGGGTGCGTTGGCATAAAGCATGTCTTTGGTGCATCGGAAAACTATGTGCCTTTCACCAATCAAAACCATGTCTCTCGTTGAATTACAGTCTGATGGAAATCCAACAAAAATTTGACCTCAGAGAATTGTTATCCGACTAACTGTCCTGGATTAATTTTGACAAGACCCCTACGGTCCCTTGGGAGCAAATAAAATAGAGACTTTATTCACCTTTACCCTCTACTCACCTGGGCATATATGCGTGTTGCAAACCCTCGTTTCATTGGATGGCCCGCGGCATTGTTCACCATCCGGCAAGGTCGGTGGAGGGTCATCACAGGTATGAACCCTGACCTGTATTCCAGTCTCACATTCCTTGCTGCAACTACTCCACTCAGACCAATCCGACCAATCTCCATCCTCTGGAAAAAAGAAAAAAAAAAATCTAAATCAAAAATCATATTTCTCAATCCAAACTGAAACCCCGACAGTCCCAAGTCCTCTGAAGGATACATGTATGGTCATGTACCTCCAAATGACCAAGGCCCAATTTCATAAAGCATGTAAGCACAAAAACTTGCTAAGCACAGAAAACTCTTGCTTAAGAAAAATAGGTTACCAGCCAAAATACCATACAGTTACCATGACTGGTACCCCACTTATTTCTTATTAAAGAAATTTGCTGAGCAGAATTCTCTGCTATAAACAGCTTTATGAAATTGGCCCCATAGCGCTGCTAAACACTAAGCAATTTTTTGTGCTAACTGTAGCAGAAAAATTTGCTTTTAAAAGCGTAAGTGTATTTCACAGATTAGCAAGAAAATTAGGCGGCCAGCTTTCGCATTTTCCATGGATTTGCATTGTCACGTCACTCATTTTCATTCAGTAAGCATCGGAATGTTAGCTCGCCTTTTCATGTGCTTACAGTATGTGCTTACGGTTAGCACAAAATTGGCCATTGTAAGCAGCTCTATGAAATTGGGCCCAGGACCCAATTTCATGGCTCTGCTCTGCTTCATGGCTCTGCTTACCAAATTGTTACGGAGCCCTGTAAAGTGCATGAATCTATTGGGAAGAAGCGTAAAATTTCACTGAAACAAAGCCCTGAATCACTTTCCCACACCGGGATTCAAACCTGGACCACGGCGGTGAGAGCGCCAGATCCTAACCACTAGATCCCAATCTTACTGATATAAGATTATACAGCACAGTGTAGTGCATAATTTTCTGAGTCCTGAATGATGAAAACAATTGAGCTAGCGCTGGGCAGCATGAAAATTGAGGTCAAAATTGTTACCTTCACATCTGTCAACATAGCAGTCTGCCATCTGCCAGTCCACCCCGCTGCACTCTTTACCTCCATGCATGGCTGGGGGGAAGTCACACTCTCTGGTACGGGTGTAGTTACCTCCAGAGCCACATGACTGTGAGCACGTACTCCACTCATTCCATGCACCCCAGCTCGCGTCAACTGTCGTTAATAAAAAAAACACCAAAACAACTTGTGTTGTTACTATTTCATATTGACCAAATTCACATGACGTCATTATCACAAAAATCTTGGTTGCGACACTTTGGGAGTCAATGTGTCCTGTGAATTTTAGGCGACAGACCCGCATTTACATGCTTACCTGTTGACTCCCAAAATGGCAAGCGTGGCACAGTGCCATGTGTGACATGGGTGAAAGGGGTCAAGTGAACTAGATTTCCACAAACAAGGCACTTAACAAATTAAGCTGTAAGGAGCCACTCAATAGAACAGTTGATTGACAAAGGGTGGGAGGTAATGATTTTTATGAAATATAGATATATAGAAAAGAAATGGTCTAGGCGCATGGACATGTTCGACCTGGGCATTTGTCTGCACTGACCTGGATATCCATCTACACTGACCTGGGCATTTGTCTGCACTGACCTGGATATTGTTTTGCACTGACCAAGATATGAAAATCAAGAAGGGTATTCATCAGCACTGACCTGGGCATTTGTCTGCACTGACCTGGATATTTATCTACACTGACCTGGGAATTGTTTTGCACTGACCTGGGCATGGTGTTACCATGCAGCTCTCTCCACCTGTCTCAGTTCCAATACAGTAGTACCCTCCAAAGGCAGGTTCAGGGTTATCACAAGCTCGCCATCGCTGATGGAACCCCCAGTCACAGGTCTCGGAACACTCTGACCAAGGTGACCATGGGGACCAGCCACCATTCTCTTAAAGAGACAGTATGAAGAAGACAAAAAATTCAGCTAGTTTGAGCTATAATCCTAACGAGGCAATTCAAAGAGCCGAAACTCTTTTAATATTTATTTGATTTGCGATTTAACCATGTGATACTGATAGTATCAATTATACACCTCATACTTAGATTCTGCTTTGTGATTGGTTTAGAGCGCATCACAAGATATGTCTTATTTCTACTATGCCCATATCAACCAAATGCACTTTCATTTCATTTCATCCATTCTGGTTGTGAAGCTAGGACTCTCAGAAAGGCGAACTTAATCAATGTAGTAGCCAAGACCCCCAATGGAGAGAAGACAAGGAAGGAAGTTTCAGTTTTAGATGTGGGAGGAAAACCCCAGAGAATTATTCCAGGGAAAACCAACGCAGTCGGGTAGGTACGTAGTGCCCCCGGCTTGATTCGAACCGGGGTCCTAGAGGTGGAAGGCGAGGAAAGATACCTCTACACCAACCCGACCACCCGTAGCAATTACCAATGTACTTTACCCATAAAAGCCAGTATACTATACCCATAGCAACAGCAGCTTCTTGGTACCCAGATGTAGATGATAGTGTTTCGTATGGGTGTTACAAAACAAATACTGCTTTTACTAGTGTGACGGTTATGACACTATCTTGCGCATGCCCGCAATCTATTTTTAGTAAACAATATCTGTTACGTTATATCACCAGTATAGCGCCCTTCACGATTTCATTTTCGCGGGCTTCTGTTCATATTACCCTTAGACGAAGACTTAAGAGCATCATGTTTATCTTCGTCAACAGGTAATTATGTTTTATATTAATTACTTATTGCTTACTTTTGCATTAATATTGTTCAATCGAATAAGTATAATCATATTCCGTTTACCTTCATAGTCTAAGTTGTATATATTTTCTATTTAGTCATTGATTTATTGACTCTTTTGTCATGGATACCGGAGACAAATGAGGAGCTTTTTTTAGATCATTTTCATGTCCTTAAGACAGACGTTGTTGTAAATTCCTTTGGGACAAGTCAGTCCCTTAGTTTACATTTATACAAGTGCAATTTATTAAATAAGCTCTGCTATGGTTAAAACTGCAACTCCCACAATGATCCCTCGGGAAAATAGACTGCTCCAGGGATCACCTCAGGAGTCAGAGTTCTGAACTTTAGTACTTTTCATTTAGCAGAGTTTTTTTATAAGCAGTATTATCTGCTGAAGAAGGGGTTTGAAATTGGGCCCTGGCTGTACATGGAATTATGATCTCGTGCCGGAAACTGCCTGCGCGCTGGCCGTCACACATCACCAAGGGCGTCATCATTATCATGTTGTAAATGTGACAGCCAGTGCGCACGTGCGCAGTAACGGTTCACAGTTCCATGTACAGCCACAAGCCCTGCTATGATCATGATAACAGTCCCCCTTTAAGTGTCAAAAACTGCTGGGAATTTTAAGTCAGGGTGTACAAATTGTTTACATCACATCACGTTTAGGTTTACATAACAGATACAACAGGTTTGTCCAAATTGAAGAAAGGATGTCCAAAAGACATACAGACTGATCTCTCCAGTTAACACAAAAATGTCCTCTACTTACGGGGGCAAATCAGTAAAAAGCACAACCTAGTTTCCTTCCCACGGCCTGGGCAGTCTTCTCCGCCATACTGTGGAGCAGGATTGGCACATGACCTCCGTCGAACTTGTTGTCCATAGTTGCAGCTGGCACTGCACTCTGTCCACTCGGACCACTCTGCCCACGACCCATCAACTGCATGACAACAGATGAAATTATAAGAACAAGAAAAACATCTTGTCATACAAAATTGTTAAGTTGAGGGCCAACTGAATGCATTCACTTACAGGAGGTCAGCGCTCAATTTCATAGAGATGCTTAAAGGGAGGGTGCACCTTTGGTAATCACTCCAAAAATCAGTGGTCTAGTGGTAAGACATCTGCTCTAGAATGGCAAAGGTTATGGGTTCGAATCCTGGTTCAAATCCCACTCGAGTATTATGCCCGAGGATTGTTTTTCCATCTTTTCTTGGCTGTCCCCAGCTTGGCATTTATATGCAGAGGTTGCCTTGTTCCCATTGAAAAAAAAAAACAATCTTCTGGTGATAAACTTGATACAGGGTATCTGCACACTTTAAGTAGTCAAATTTAAGACTTTTTAAGACCCTTTTAGTGTTACATTAACAAAATTCAAGACCAAAAATATGTGAATAAAGCAGGAGAGAAACAGCTATACCCAAATGCACTTTATTTTATTTGTTTACATGCAGCGTAGTTCAGTTTTTTACCAGCTGACAGGAAAATTCATTACACGCTTCATCCATTTTCTTAATAATAATAATAATACACAACATTTACTAGGCGCTTAATACGGATGTTTCTAAGCGCACCACTGTCTGACTACAAATTTTTTCCTGCAAGGTATGTGGAGCTACGTTTGAAGTATGAGGCCTATTCATTTATAGCACCATGCAATGGTTTACAAGGTACTGTGGCGCAATATATGCTGCCGATCAGACCAGGAACACCGGGGCGAACCCCTTCTCTTTACGATGAGTGCACTGGGTTCTTTTACGTGCATTACACAACACACGGGACCAACAGCTTTACGTCCCATCTGAAGAACGATTATTTTTAAGATCTCAAATAACTGAATTTAATACTTTTTAATGCTTTTTAAGGCCTTAAATTTTTTAAGGATCCACAGAAACCCTGTTGAATGATTTTGATATAGCACACTGAGACAACGACACTTACTGGGGCAAGGGTCAGGGTTGCAATCTCTCTCTTCCACACCGACTCCTTCGCAGGGAAGCCCTCCGTGGAACGGGCCGATGCAGGTTCGATTCCTGGCGTGGGTGCTTCCACCGCAAGAGACAGGACAAGCTTTCCAGTCACTCCACTGTGTCCAGTTCCCATCAACTACAGGCATTAAATGAGTGACATATTATTACAAAGTAAATTTAGGCAAAGAAATCGTTTAAGCCTACTCTACATCACCAAATCAGGTATCAAAATTTACACCAGACTGCAGGCCTGAAGCCAGAGGTTTTACAACCAGACAAGTCCAGCGGTGTGTCTTTCAATTGTACGGCGATACCTTACTCTGTAATATCTTCAGCAAAAATAAAACGATGTTCAATTGTTGGCTTTGAGACCGATAAATATCTTTGAATTTTGAGCTGCATATCGAAATATAGTAACCCATATTTAGACAATCTTCTCTTGATGTTTGTTCAAATATGAACAATTCACATGTGTGTTAAACTGTGTATAGTGTATTTTTTTCACATTTCGATTCTGGCCTTGTAAAATAATTTTTGGACCAGTAAATATTCGGGCAACAATTCCTGTCCTCATATTGAAGTCCAGGCCTCGATTTTACAAAGAGCTAAGATTGATCTTAACTGGGAATCCGTCTTAACTGCTAAGCAAAGTGTGATGTCACAATACAAATTACCATGGTAATACTGACAACTCATCTTAAGATGAATCTTAGTGCTTTGTGAAATTGAGCCCTGTCTTCAATTTGATTAAAGGGGCTGTGTCATCGTGGTCAAAGCAGGCCTGTGGTTATGCATGGAATCAGGAACTCTCACCCAGTTACAGCATGCGCAAGAGCCCTCTCAATGCTATGGAGTGAGGGCGCACGCGTGCAATAACTGGGTTAGAGTTCATAATTCCGTGTACAGTAACAAACCAGGGCCCATTTTCATAGAGCTGCTTAAGCACAAAAAAGAGCTAAGCACAACAAAATTATGCTTAGTAGAATAAGGTTACCAGCCAAAATACCACACCACATGTACAATCTGTGACCGGTATCCTGCTTATTTTGGCTAAGCAGAAAATTGTTAAGCAATATTTTCTGCTTAAGCGGCTCAATGAAATGGGGCCCTGCTTTGATCGTGACGACACAGCCCCCTTTAAACTTACCCGGACATGGGTCTACATTACAGGCTTCCGTATCGTTATAATTCCCCTGACAGGGTGTCCCTCCGAACGTTGGCTCCTGACATTCCCTCTGATGGTACCGAGTCCCAGAGCCACAGATTAAGGTGCAATTAGTCCAGGAAGACCATTCTAACCACACACCGTCGACTGTTCACAATTAGAAAGAAATAATTAATCATCCTTGCTGAGTTTAAGTGAAATAGCTCACTAAACCGGTGTTCCTGGTTTGATCGACAGCATATTGCGCCATAGCACCTTGTAAACCATTACATAGTGCTATAAAGGAATAGGTCTCGTACTTTAACGTAGCTCCACATACTTGCAGGAAAAAATACTGAGCGCTTTGATACACCCCTAGGGGTGTGATAAAGCGCCATATAAGAGCCCAGTATTATTATTATGTATGAAATAAAACAGTGTGGTTCTTTGTACTGCAGGCTGGGGATGAAACGGATGCCATAGCTTTGTTGCCCTGTGGTCTTGGCCTTGGTGCCCCACACACTGTCGACTGTTCACAATTAGAAAGAATTGATTAATCATCCCTGGTGAAAAGTGAACTAACTCAATATGTAAGAAATAAAACAGTGTATTTCTTTGTACTGCAGGCCTGGGATTAAACGGAAGACACGGAGGCCATGGTTTCTGTTGCCCTGTGGTCTTGGCCTTGGTGCCCCACACACTGTCGACTGTTCACAATTAGAAAGAATTGATTAATCATCCCTGGTGAAAAGTGAAATAACTCACTATGTATGAAATAAAACAGTGTGTTTCTTTGTACTGCAGGCCGGGGATTAAACGGAGGACACGGAGGCTATGGCTTCTGTTGCCCTGTGGTCTTGGCCTTGGTGCCCCACACACTGCCGACTGTTCACAAATAGAAAGAAATTATTATTAATCATCTTTGCTGAAAAGTGAAATACCTCACTATGTTTGAAATAAAACAGTGTATTTCTTTGTACTGCAGAATGGGGAATTAAACGACGGCAACAGAGGCCATGGGCCCATGGCTACCGCTTGCCCTGTGGTCTTGGCCTTGGTGCCCCTTCAAAAGTTTCCTGTAGGCTTTAAGATTTTGCAATGGAAATGCCTTTCGCAAAATGAAAATGGTCTTGCCCTCTCAAAGATGAAATTCCAGGGCTGGTACTGATGTTAAATCCTAATTCCTAACCGTCCCTAATCCTCCCAAATACTATTCAGGAAATTGTGTGACTTTGTGGGATTATGTACTACAGGCCCGAGTAACAATAGGAAGGGCCACCAAGGCCAAGACCAGGGGCACCAAGGCCAAGACCAGGGGCACCAAGGCCAAGACCAGGGGCACCAAGGCCAAGACCAGGGGCACCAAGGCCAAGACCAGGGGCACCAAGGCCAAGACCAGGGGCACCAAGGCCAAGACCAGGGGCACCAAGGCCAAGAACAGGGCCACCATAGGCCTATGTGGTCTCTGTGTAACTGTAATAGACCTTTAATGCATTGACGTTATCAAGCCGCATTCTTCTATTCTAAGAGGTAATACGATGACGAAACAATGAAAACGCACAGATTTGTACGCGCGGCGCGCAGGATTGGCCAATGAACAACCTCCCTTTGATCTCAAGGCAAGAGCGCCCTACTCAACTGACATCATGTGCATATGGTTGATTCCAGACCTGCAGTTCAGGGAAGGAGATGGATAAATCCTGAAATTAGAAGAAAAAAAATCCTGACAAATCACAGTTGTAGCTAGTCTTGGTCCAAAATGTTTCTATATTCTGTATTCCACCCTTATCATGAATTGCCGCCGGTAGAGGGCACTGTATTTAAAAGAAGCACTTGTGATAGCGGTTTGTCTAGACATAGCGGCGGTGATTCGTGTTAAAGACACTGGACACTATTGGTAATTGTCAAAGACCAGTCTTCTCACTTGGTGTATCTCAACATATGCATAAAATAACAAACCTGTGAAAATTTGAGCTCAATTGGTCGTCGAACTTGAGAGATAATAATGAAAGAAAAAACACCCTTGTCACACAAAGTTGTGTGCTTTCAGATGCTTGATTTCGAGACCTCAAAATCTAATTCTGAGGTCTCGAAATCAAATTCGTGGAAAATTACTTCTTTCTCCAAAACTACGTTACTTCAGAGGGAGCCGTTTCTCACAATGTTTTATACTATCAACAGCTCCCCATTACTAGTTACCAAGTAAGGTTTTATGCTAATAATTATTTTGAGTAATTACCAATAGTGTCCAGTGCCTTTAATGATGGGTCTTGAAGCTAGTAATTAATCAGAATGAAGAACCTTACAATTACATACTTGGGCATGGATCCATGTTGCATTCGCTTCCATCAAAGTTATCCCCAATACAAGGTGATCCATCGTCGAGACATGAACGACCTCTTGTTGTATATCCCCCCTCTCCGCATGTAATGGAACACTGCGTCCAGCTGCTCCATGGTGTCCATGCAGCCTCCGCTGCAAGATAATTACCAAATATCATATAATAGTGATTTTGTGGAGATGCATAGTTTAACTGTACAGCTGGTCAGAGTTCTGAAATTTTAGCACTGGACAGGGGTTGTATATGTTTGGTAATTGGAACCCACTGTTTCAATCCTTTATAGTTGTTGTATCGTAGGAGGTCCTGTTTTCAGGGCGTCCCTGAAATCGATGCAAATCTTTTACCTCTCTGCGCGCGATGTAAACAGTCCCTAGATACATTTTTTGTGGTTTGACTTGCCAAGCAAAGAGTCTCCTCTCCTTTGACCAAAACTTAGAATTATGTGAGGCTCCACTGGCAAGTTGCACTTGTATTGCAAAAATTTGTGGTATTTTAGGCATTTCTACAAGGTACACAAATATGTCATACTGTCGGGGCCATAAAAAAAAATTTGCCCGCCGAAAAAGTTTCATCGAACAATTTTTCAATTCACAATATACGATGATAAAATCATGTGACTTAAAATTCTGCTGAGCATTCTGGGGAAAAAAATACAGAGGCTTAAAGAAGCCATGTGCCTTATATCATTTTCTAACAGTCTGGAGAATTTTTTTTAAACCCTCATATCATTTATTATTAATAACATTCAAATTTAAACATTGGCTTGGTGATTCAAATATCACTGTTTATTGATATGCTTTATTATAAATGTTAAGAAACATAAAAAGATTCAAAACTTTTTAAAAAATCAGATTTGAAAGCCAAGACTTATTGACAGTTTTTTTTTATATTTTTTTTTTTAGTTTTTGCAAATTACCATCGTAATTTTTAAAATTAAATAAAAAATATTTTGAATAAAATGAAGAAAACTGCTGGCTATAGAGTCATACACAACGTCTCACAGAACACTTGAAGTCACTGCAGATGTTTCTTCTGCGTATGGCTTCACCAGGACACCATACTTTCTTGTTTGCCTCGAAAACAGGTCAAACTCAAAACACGGGGATGCTATTGAAGTCATCGAAGATCGGTGCGTGGTGTGAAAGTTTCAATGTCTATCAAGTTTTAATATATTTTTACATACTTCTTATAAACAAAGGAAGGTAATTAGGGCATCAGTTGATATATGGCATCATTATTTTTTTTTCAATTCAAAGAAAAAGGCATAGTACATCGAAAACCGGACACGGGAGGATATACAATAAAGCTAATCTGTGAACATTTCATTTCAAAAGGTGATAGCGGTTATGTCCACGCAGGAAGAATAATCTGCAATTGGAATACACAATCTGAGAAACGTTACTGTCTCTCAGATTCAAATTTTTTGGGATAAAAAGTGTGTCACTTCAAGGGGGGTACAAATAGGCCAAGTCTTACCTCAGAGCCCGATGTTTCTTAAGTATTCCGTAAATATACCGCAGTACTTCGAAGTGAAAAGTTTCTCAAAATGCATTATACTATCCAAAGCTGCTGTACTTCTTACCAAGTAAGTTTTTATTGCCAATAATTTTCAGAGTCATTACCAAACGTACACAGACCCTTTAACTTCACAAATGAACAGGACCCAATTTCATGGCTCTGCTTACTGTCATGTCGAGTTCTGTGCTTAGGCCTATAGTCCATAGAATTATGCACAAAATTTTCTCTAAGTGGTTTGACTGGCTATTTCTGTGTTGAAAAGCATCCCTGCTTAATATGAAAAATGGACTAGTGAGAAAGCTTGGGGACTAGTGAAAATGACAAGCTAACTCTAACCTGGTCCTGCTGGCTAGTCACTGAAATTTTCAGTGAAATGAAAAGTTAAGGGCAAACCTTGCAGTTTGCACTTGCACTTGCAGTGACAGTAAAAAAATAAAGTAGAAACAAGTATCTATTCTAGGGCAGATTTCTCACCAAAACGTGAACTTTTCACATAAAAATAACACAATCAATGTAAGAAACAGAAGCTTAATTACAGTCCTGATAAATTTTGGCTTCTCAAAATCAAATCACGCAAGCAATAGTCAACCATCAGAGGTAGGAATTTTGGAAATTCCTGGAAGTGCATGAATGGATAGTTGCATGCTTTATGCAAAATGACACATCATTGACACTGAAAGACAAATTCACTTACATAATTTATAAATATTGTTCACTAAAGCCTTGAATAATTGTTCTGACTATTTGTGAGTATTGCAACGAAACAAATAAAAACGGCTCACCTAATCCAGCTGCCTGCAAGACCAGCAGCAATTTGACAACAGCTTCGAACAACCCAGACGTTTGCAGTAAGACGCAACCCATCTTCTCTACGAAGTGACATAAATGTGGACACCTACATTGTGTCAACTGAGATCACGTATCCATAATTTTCAAAACTTGTGACGGGTGAAGAAAACAAACCAGATAATGATATTGATGATGATGAAAAACGGTGACAGTCTATTTTTCACGGAATCAGTGCAGCGCTTTTTTTCATCTTTAAACACAGACGTCTGTCTTCGGGCCGGCCGCCCGGGCGTGGACAAGAATAAGATTGTTATTGTAATTAATTTGTGCAATGAAATCTTATTCGGTTTCATCAACCGCAGAGCAAAAAGGTGTCAGGTTTATTGTTAACTGCAGGTGCAATGAACTTGTCAAAATGACAATAAAGAGCCACCGAGATCGAGGGTCTCGTCTGCGGACTTAAATTTGCCACCATTCCTCCTATCTCAATCCCTGTATTTCACAAGAGGGCGCACTTAAAACGAAAAGTATTATAAGTGGGCGGCAACTTTAAAGGGACACTTCACCCTCAAGTTGTTCAGTTAATACCTTTATTAAATGTCCTTGCACACATTGTGTGGGTCTATAAAAAAGAATATTTCATAAAAGTATAATTCAAATGTCTTCCCATTAACGAAAAATAACCAAAAACTATAGGTCAAAGGTCAGCTATACATACAAATAACCAGCCGTTCCGGTGTCCCAGGGAAATCTGTCCCCCGGAGATTCTGTCCCCAGGAGGATGATTCAAAAGAGGGCGCTATCAAAAGAAGTTTGTACACAATTCGCCGTATGGGGGGGGGGGGGGACAGAATCTCCAGGGGACAGAATCTCCTGCCACACCGGCCCCCCTAACACCGAAAATGAATCGCAGAAGGTCCTCGTTTCGATGTTATTATGGTGGTGTTACGTATGGGTCCAGACTGCAATCCAGTCGCAAGACACCGACGGATCACCTCATCACCCATCAAGTGTCCATTTAATGTAAGGCCGTGCCCGAATCCTTGCTAGTGGCTAATGGCTGGTTTTCGGAAAGGGCTTACTGCAACTGTCGCTACAGCCATGTGGCCATAGCCATGAGCCATAACCGAAGTCGCTTTAAACAAGGCCTACATTTATAACGTTATTGAAGGAAATTCGCCTTCAACCCTCACACCTGGGAAACTGACACCTGCCCCTAATTAACTCAGCTGGATGTGCCAGCCATCCGCTGTATGGTGTGCCCTTCCCCCAACCCCCATTTGCTCATCGAGACCGATTACCTCAACATTTTGTGACTTTGCCTAATATTACCTATGGTCACAATCATGTAATGTTACAAGCATGTAATATTATTGTAACACAGCCATAAGTATGGCATGAGAAAGATATTTGCCTATAGGACCAGTGCAGATTTGTCCGTTAATTATAGATATAGAACAACAACAAATACAAAAACATGATTTTACTGATTTTGTTATTCTACCTATATTTTGTCAAAAGACAAATCTGCGATGGATGCAGGTAGCCTAGATCTTTCTCTTGACATAGGCCCACTCGGACTGGACGGTGCAATGAACTCGATCCATGCTTATCATCAAAGGAAATGCAAACAAAACGAACGTTCTATTTTGAGATTAATGACACTGAACAGGCTTCGTGTGTGGTTGTTATTGGCAAACAGTCATTATATCATTTATGGGATCTCCGGGATTGAGAAAAGTTAATATTTCATCGGAATTCCCGTTCTCCGCCTATACGTCATGGGGAATCCCCTACAAGCACGCAATTACAGGTTATTGTCACTTAGCCTTCAGTCAGGGCGCACACGGCACCCTAATACATCCAGCACGAACAAAATACAAACGCACAGCGGCTACATGCTTCTTGAATAAAGGCTATCTTCCACGCCCGTCTACTCGTCTTTATGGGGAGTTCCTTTCGAGCACGCAATAATATAATTGCAGGCATCCTATAAATTGCTTTGCTTACCATCGACGAATACAGTGTGGGAGATGTCTGCTAAACGTTGCGCTCTGAATTTGACTGGAAAGCTCTTCACTATTTACCAGGTAGGACTCGTACTAATTTAGATGCACTTCTTATTGATTATACCTGGAGAATTGGCTAAAGCAAATTGCTGACTGTTCGTTATTTTAATCTGCATTTACGACAGATATTTCTGTTACTAGTCTGATCATGGTAAAGCCCATGGTCTGATCTGTCTGATCATGGAGGTTTCCTTCCTCCATGGTCTGATAGTCTGGCATATTATTAAAATCTGTCGTGTCAATAAGTGGTGGGGTTGCGTTTTGAATGTTTTTAAATTTTATTTACGCCCTATTAATTTTATTTATTGATTTAATTAATTAATTTATTAATTATTACATTTTTCACAAATGGACCTTACAAGTCTCGCGCGTCTCCGAACATTTTGTGGGACCACTTTGGTCCCATGTAGACTTGTAGACAATTTTTTTTGTATAACTCGGATTAGCCCGACGGATTTCTCAGATTTCTTTGCAAACGAACAAGACATGAATAAAAAAATGAGTAAACAAATCTAATTTATTATTTCATATTGTAAAATCATAATTAACAAAATAAAATTAAAAAATTTAATAAGATTTCCACATTAAACAACCCATGTGAGAGAAAGTGGCTTTGAAAAAAATATGACATCCGTTATTGTAAAGCTTACAGCTTATATTTTTACGGTGAGCATGTTCGACAGAGCAAATTTCCAATTTATGGACAATAAATATTGAATTGAATGAACTGAATTGAAGTTGCAGACTTCCACTAGGGAATTCGCATTATTACTCTAAATGTTGCAGTTTTGCAGTGCAATTGTGTCAAAACATAATAAACATAATAAAACAGTCAACACAATATTATTATTATTTTTTTTTTACGTGAACTATCTCTACATCTCTGGAAGCTTTGAAACAAAGTATGAAACCAACATTACAATTAAAAGAGGTATGGATTGTTTTCCCACGGACTGCACGCTGCAGTCCATTTAGGGAATATCAGTATTGGTATCGCAGGGTTTTAACGGGTCCGATGTTAGAATATGCACGATATTGCACAGTCTATTATAGCCATTTTGCTGAGCATACAATAATAAATGTTTTAATAAAACCATTGAGGTGTCCAGCAAAACAACACCAACACGAGTACAAAAATTATGTTATGGTTTATATCAATTTTGTGTTTGATGAAATTGTGACCTTAGACGACTCCTTCCGAGGTCAAGGAAGATGTTGTGACTAGATCGAAGGATATGGGTAGTTAACATTGAAATAACTTTCCGGTGGCAGGAGGAGAGCATTGGGAGGGTGGGGGGGGGGGCGACTGAGAGTTGCTTTCTCAGGTATAGTGTTGGCTTCATGGACTCGCATTAATTTTATGTAGGCCTACATGTACCAGACACACGTCTACGGGTACGTAGGAAGCCCGGACATAATGTATACAGGGCCCTGAATGTAACCCCAACCATGTATCTAAGAGTAACCCTGTTTAGGTCCGAGTTACGTCATTATTAGGTACAGGATTTGGGCTGCATTTTAGGTCCGGTCTCCTAGGGAAATCTGTCCCCCGGAAATTCTGTTCCCCATTATGGGAAATTAACATGGGATGAAGGAGGTTGATTCAAAAGAGGGCGCTATCAGAATAAATTTGTACACATTTCGCCGTATGGGATGGGGGGGGGGGGTGGGGAGAGAATTCTCCTGCCACACCTTTTTAGGGACCGCACACAAGGACACGTTCCGACTGGAGAGAGGGCACTGTGTCACTTGTTGATATTCTAAAATGTCCCGTTGGCAATTAAATCTGATCAGGATTCGCTCTCACAACATTTTGAGGATTTACCTCGTCATTGTTAATGATATCTACAAATTAATTGAACTAATTCAATTATTTTTTTATTTCTTGTTTCTGTTGTAGGGAATCGCTGTTTAAAGGTATGCATGTTTCATAAAATGTTGTTTCAACATCTCTTCGTACGCACCTATAATGAACCTCTAAAAAGTGCCGGTCAGAATTGACCCAAAGGGTTCCTGGGGTCATTAGCATTTTGGGGTCAACATGACCCGTTTTTGAGGGTCAACATGACCTGAAATCTGACTCAAAAACGCTAAGTTAACTGTCTCAGATTTCGGTGTGGATTTTGTCCCCGGTGACTCCGTCTAAATAGCGCCCTCTATTGTTGACTTACACACCGGGGACAAAATCCTATATAAGACGCCGTGTCATGCTGACCACGAAATGAGTTATGGCTTACTCAGACGCTTATCTGGGCCTGTTCTGACCCGACACTTTTACACTCTAAAAACTCCCGGGTTAAAATTGACTCGGTTGGTGACCTGACCTATTTCTGGGTCAGGCTGACCCTGCAACTGGTAAAAAAAAGAGGAAACTCGGATTCTGTTTCAGTTTGACCCATTTCTGGGTCATTTTGACACATACTGATCCATACTGACCCAGAGATGGGCCAGGCCCCCCTGGGACCCATAATCCAGATCAACTGACCCGGGAGGTTTTTTTTAGAGTGTAGTAGAGGTGATGTAAGCATGACAGTATCTCAGAACAAGGAATACTGCATTCTGTTAGTTTTAACCAGTTGGTTTTGATGTTGCCGGAAACATGTTTTAATATTCGCTACCTTATGGAGACAGATGACAAAACAAAAAAGGGAAAACAAAATGTCACCATTGGGGAATTCTAAAGACCGGGGTTTATCCACAAGGAATCGTGATTAACGAAGTCTATGGGAGGATGTTATGTACAGGGACAGAGGAAAGAATAAAAGATGTCTCCACAGGGATGTGAAAATTAGAATGTGTGTTTGGTGGTGGTGTGTAATTGTTTACCCGTTGAAACCGAGGACTTTTACAAAAAGATCCGCGTGTTTGGACAACAGCACGCCAACTAACAGGGTACTTTACCAAATGGAACAACCCAACAAGGTTGTCCTTGTTATAGTGGTACACAGGATTTCTTCAGAAATGGGAATAAAAGACAACTATGACAGAACCCTGTAATTGCCATGTATTATGTAAGGGTGTGTGAGGACGTCCTCGCTTTGTTCATGTGTGTGTGTTCTCGCATTTCATAACAGATTTGACTATAATACCCTTTCGAAGTCATTTTTTTTTCCTAACCGAAAAGCTTTAGACAATGTGAACTTTGCATAACTCAATTAATGTTTGCAACCCATTTTTCTGCTAAGCGTTCTCCAAACGCATCCCATTTCTTCATTTTTCAAATTACGTCGTTCACGATGTGATCTTTAATGTCACTCACCAACAGCATAATACGCCGGCAGCGGATTGGCGCACTGGCGGAAATAAAATTTGGGGTTTGATGTCAGGCGAGCTGGTGTCAAAAGAGGCACATCATCCACCTATGACACATCAAATAATGTCACACTGAATCCCATCGGCCCGCCACAAATGTCGAACAGAAATAATATGTGAAAATTCGTCAGCTTATAGCAAAGTTAGTCTTGATTTCAAGTCTGGGATAGCATTATATTGTCTACATCATCAGCTGCGCAAAAACAAATTTTGCTTCTATTGTCTATCACAAACTATCGCCTAATCTTATTTTCACAGCTCAAAGCACATACTGTTCAAAATCTAATCTAATCCACGGAGCTTCCTCTTAGTTTTCACCTTATTGTGATTTCTTTATTTCACCTGTATAATTGGTATCGCTGTGTTATTGTTAATTAAACCATCTCACCTTGTCCTATGTATTGTTATAAGTTGCATCCCTCTGTAGCCACTTTAGTTCACAAAGAGTCTATCCTGTCTTAGTTAAATGTCGTACTTACTCACACTGTTGTTAAAGGCGACGTACACGTTTGGTATTGTCAAAGACCAGTGTTCTCACTTGGTGTATCCCAACATGTGCATAAAATAACAAGCCAGCCCTGTGAAAATTTGGGCTTAAGTGGTCATCGAAGTTGCAAGAAAATGATGAAAGAAAAAACACCCTTGTTGTACAAATTTGTGTGCTTTCAGAAAGGAATAAAAACTTCTTGGAAGAAGTTTTTATTATTTTAGTGAGAAATTACCTCTTTCTCAAAAACTACGTTACTTCAGAGGGAGTCGTTTCTCACAATGTGTTTTACTATCAACAGCTCTCTGTTGCTCGTTACCGAGTCAGTTTTTATGCTAACACATATTTTGAGTAATTACCAAACGTGTACAGTGCCTTTAATGTTAGTCCATTTGTGTTGTTGTTTGTCCGAGCATAGGCCTATACCTACTACAAGCTTAGGCTTTTCTGGCTATGCCCCCATTTCCAATAATATTATCCTCTTACAGTTCTTTGTTATTATGTTGATGATTCTCTGTTGGAGTGGAAAATAAATGTCTTGAAATGAAAACGAACAAGGGTGCACTGCGTGATAACTGGATATCAATAAAGTAGCCACAAACCCTGGACTTGGAATCAAGTCTAAGCAAACGTAGCGGGGAAACCAGTCACAATACAATGACGTAAAACAAAACATTGGTATAATTGTGGATTATCAACTGTAATCTGAAAGTCTCTGGCTAATTGTTCAGCATCCGGCCCTATACACTCTTTAAACTTCCGGGTCAGAATTGACCCGGGTCCCGTGGGGCCTGACCTATTTCTGGGTCAGTATGGCCCGGACTCTGTGTCAAAAGGACCCCGAAATGGGTCAAAATGACGCAGAATCCGAGTTAAAGGTATTGTACACTTTTGGTACAGCTCAAAATCAGTGTCCACATTTTGTGTGATTTAACATATGCATGAACAAACAAACCTGTGAAAGTTTGAGCTCAATTGGTCGTCTAGATCACGAGAAAATAGTGAAAAGAGACCTTATGTGTTTTCTGTTTTTTCAAAATATCGCGCGTGATAAAAACTATTGTTTTACTCATTTCTCAGAAACGATTGCATTTTAGCGGGCAGAAATATTTTAAGGAACCCTTTCAACCATTACTTACTTTAAATTATGTAAGTTGTGTGTGAATCTGTGAACGTTTGTGTTTTTCGATCTTACCAATAGTGTACAGGGCCTTTAAAGTCCAAATGTCTTAACCATTTTCCGGGTCAAATGGGACCCGGAATCCGGGTAAACTTTGCCAACCCGCGAGTTTCTTAGAGTGTAGGACGGATGGATTTTTAGTCATTGGAGACTGGAGACGGGATAGAAAAGCTTTTAGGTGTACAAAGTTGAAGCATTAAATTTACAACTATACCCTGGTCGTTTTGATTAATCAGAGACGACCTATTGCACACGGGACTCCTTCCTTTGCCAAGAAGAATCGTCGACCCAAACCCAAGACCGTAATGCCGAATAACGACCAGCGCCGATATGGATTCTTCACGTGCCCAAAATGCAAACGTGACTGGGAGAGCTCATGGGCCTGGTGTTACAGGGGAACCGATAATGTACGTACCACAAACATCTTCAGCTAAAAACTCAGTTATAATCGCACTAAAAAAGAATGATTTCATTCTGGATATTCTTTACAGTTTGTCTACAAAATAAACCGTTTGGTAATGACTCTTAAAATTAATTGCATTAAAAACTAACTTGGTAAGAAGTACAGCAGCTTTGGATACTATGTTGCATTCGAAGATTTTCACTTCGGTTATGGAAAAATATATCACTTTTTATTCCCAAAAATTTGAATCCGAGAAGCTTTACTGCAGTAACGTTTCTCAGATAGTGTATTCCAATTGCAGATTATTCTTGCTGCGTGGACATGTTCCGCTCCAGATTTTCGGCAATATTAACTCAAAAACGCTACCACCTTTTGAAATGAAATTTTCACAGTTTAGTTGCATTGTATATCTACAACTATAATATATAAGATTGAAACAAACAGTGGGTTCAAAATCCCTTTAAGCAGCTCTATAAAATAGGGCCCAGTACTTAAAAGATGAGTTTTTCTGCGCTAACATAAAGGACGTGGCCGTAATCACAGTGTAAGCAGAGCCGTGAAAACTGCACCTGTATCGGTTTTTTTTAATTAGTAGTCATACAGCTTGAAAAATTGGTGTTTTATCACGTTTATATAATGGTGATTGTTTCAATATTCAAAATTAATTATTGCTTCCTTTTTTTTCTTCTTTTTCTTCATTATTTTAGCCGTCGTCCGGTCAGGAGTGTCAGACTTGCAACATCATGGTCAAACCGCACACGGTAGAGAGGCTGAAATGCTCCTTGTGTGGTTTAACCACCGACCTGTGTGACTGCGACCGGGAAGACCGTCATAATGACCCCAAGAAGCCCCACCGCAGTGACCTGTGCGAACGGTGCAAGAGAGGACAGCGTTGCAGCAGCTCTCGTAGATAATTACAGAGCATCATCAACGCCAGGTTAAAACCATCGATCTAAATAATGCAGTCGCTACAAATTCTAAACTCCCAGATAAAAGGAGGACTCACTGTACGAATCCTTAGGGAATACTCCCTTCATGATCTCATTGCAAATATATTTTTTTATAGTAAATTCAGAAAAGTTTGAGGTGTTATTATGAAGATATTCTTATTATTCTATGAGCTTGGCCCAACTTAATGCATCTGCTTAACGCAAGCGAACAATTTGAAATGGGGAAAAAAAAACACTTGACGTAAGTGCTTTTCACTGGTGAACACAGTAAGCAATCCCATTTTGTTTTTGCTTGTGCGCACTCCACGTTACTAAGCGGTCTTTACTTTTCACAGCTAGCAAAGAAATATTGGCAATAGACCTTATGCACATGATGTCATAACAGTAGGGCGCCCTCGTCTAGAGGTCAAAAGGAGGTTGTTCATTGGCCAATCCTGTGCGCCGCGCGTACAAATCTGTGCGTTTCGATTGTTTCGTCATCGTTTTACCTCTAAGATGGCGGCTGGATGACGTCAATGCATAAGGTCTATACACTCTTAAATCATCTGGGTTAAAATTGACCCGGATCAGTGGGTCTGACCCAATTTCTGGGTCAATATGACCCATAAATGGTGTCAAAATGACCCAGAAATGGGTCAGAATGATGCAGAATCAGAGTTAAAGGCCTGACCCGAAAATGGGTCAGGCCCACTGGAACCCGGAATCCAGGCTCTAACGTGCGAGTTAAGAGTGTAACCCTGCAGTGGAAATGAGGAATTTCAAGGTAGATTTCCGCAGTAAGCAGGGCCATGAAATTAGTTCATGTACAGTGTGTGGTCAACGGTTACAAGGCCTATTATTGGAGGGTTTCAAAAAGTTTGGTAAGGGAATAGTTTTAAAAGATTTGGTAGAAATAAACCGTTGTCTTTGTGTGACATTTGTGGGCATTAATATCTTTTTGTATATAAAGGTGTTTTTTTTTAAGGATTTTAGTTTGAATGGAAATTATAAATTATGAACAATTTATTACAACAAAGTGCGCCACCACTAGTTTGCCACAGAGAGGTAATTTTTTAAAAGAAGGTGGTCAACATTTTAGACCTTTCCCGTGTCTGCATTCGTAAGGATAGAGACAGCCTCTGGTGGTTTTTGCTGCCTTATTATAAGAGTTGTTTTGTACGTACTAAGTTCCACCGGACACTGCTTTCTCACATAAGGTGCTCCCATTTTCAAACACTTGGTGGCGCACTGTATTTTGAATCTCCCCTTTTGAATTGAACATGCAATACGAATGTGAAGCAAAAACACCACTGCATTATCCACCGCGTTTTGGAATTCTGTAGTACTAAAAAACTCGCAATCCTTTGTAAAAAAACATAATAATTAAGTAAAAGAAAATAAACATACATAAGTATAATAATAACAAAAATATAATAGAACTGTATAAACACCCTGAAACAACTTTACTCAGAAGTTCAATGCAAAGTTGGTTTGAGCAAAACAATCAAACCTCAAAACAGGAATTGCCACCCCGAGAAAATCGACTGAAATTGTTACTAAATGTTGACCCTCTGTCCAATTTAGCATGGATAGCGTTAAATATTTTTGCTTTATTGCCAGTTGTATTCGGTGTAAGATATTTTGCCAGCAAAATTATATGTTAATCATTCATGCTGTATAGACCATGTGACCTTTGTTTACAATAAGTGTGACCTTGTATATTCTTTGGATTTTCTGGCAGGCAAGATACTGCACTGGTCATATGGGAAAGGTGACATTTTGTGTCATAATTTCCACATAAATCCAAGAGTTATGAAAGTAAAAGCTGGACAAGTTTTGAGATGTGCCCCCTTTCATCATATCAAAAGTTGATAAGAATTAGACAGTGCAATCTCCATAAAATATAAGATTTTATGTTTTCTTCCATTAGGCTGTGTACAAATCGTGCCTGCAGGAAGTCCAGGCTCTGTGGCTCTTTTGTAAACATGTGATGTCACAGGTCACATCGTCTATTTACTATAAGGCCTATAATGTTTGTTTGTTTGTTTGTTTGTTTTTATTAATTTCCACTCAAGTAAACAACAAGTCATAAATCAACGGCTTTGAAGAAAATAATACATATTGAGCAGAGGGCCATCTAGAAACCCATAGGGCTTGTATCGATGACCCTATGTAGGTGCCAATGGGAAAGTGGGTGTATTCATGCAAGACTAGAAATGAATGGAATTTTTAATAATGTATTTATTTTGTTGAATGCTCTTCGAAGAAAGCGAAAAGAAAAACAATGAAAAAGGTACATTGGATGAACATGAAGAACACTGGGCCGACGACCCCCACTCAACCATTGGCATATACAGGGTAATGTTAGAAACAAATTACAAAAACACACAATAAACCACAGTAGGACTTACAACAAGGACGAATTCACAGAACAATACAATGTAGCTTTGTCTGGGCTGGCACGGGGAGAGAGCGATCCGAATAAACCTTCATTTAATAATTGGGATCGAGGGTGCCTGGAGACATACTAAAGGCGGGTTCCATTCTTAAAATTACTGAGATTAAATACCTAGAGACACGACAATCATTTATTTTTGCCAATGAGGAATTTTTTGACAGAATGCTTAAAACCAATGACACCACGACGACTTCCTTAGATGTAAACTCAAATGACAACTTGATTCTGCCCTTTCTAACGCAAATTGTATGATCAATAAAATTAATGTGAACTTTACCACGCTGCTCTAAAAAGAAAAAGTGCCGGGTCAGAATCGACCCGAAGAAGGGTCCATATTGTGTTCACTTCCGGCTCAACATAACCTGTATTTCGGGTCATCAACAACGCGCAAATACTGACAAAGTTTTACAGTAATGGCCAAGTTCACGCAAGGACCACTGATTTATCAAGCTCACAAAATATGACAGTGTCACTCCTATAGCAGCCTTCAAAGAATCTCTCAAAACTCACTTGCTATTAACTAATCACTCATGTGTTTTGCTTAGTTTAATTCTTTTTGCTTGTTGTTTAATTTTGTGTGAAGTGCTGTGTTACTCTCTCTGGTTGTTAGAGCACTATATAAATGCTTTGTATTATTATTATTATTAATGGTTAACTAGTGGTTGTTTAGTGACAATAGGGCATGCGCAAAGGAAATTGAAGTGCGAACGACTCTAGTCATGTCATGTCAACGCGCGATACCATTTTCTGATAACTGGTCCACTCTGCACTGTGCTATGAAAACGGCTATTGGTAACCAGCGATGCGACCATGCCAAGTAGGCTGGTTCCAAACAGTCGACTAGCGTAGTCCAACTATCGTCGACTAGACAGAGTTCGGACTAGGTCGAACTATGGTTAATGATAGTCCTTGCGCGAACTTGGCCAATGTTGACCCCGGACGGGTCACGCTGATCCGGAAAGGTTTGTCCCATGCGGACCTTTCTGTGGTTAAATCTGACTCTTATAACTTCTGATGTGACGAGTCATTGTGTCAACCAGTCACATCCAAGAAATAAAAGTATTTAAATTATAATTTCAAATGGTTCTCACACACCTACTTTCACACAGTAAATGTTAGGCCACATAAAACAAAAACATTGTTGATCGTCCCCGCCCGACCCTACGAAACTCCCCGACCTCATTTTGTTTTAATCTTAAAAAAGGGTATTTTCAATGATCTTTTCAGTCCAATTTGGCCCCCAGATTTGTCAGCTGATACTTTTTTCCAAATCCATAGGTTGTAAATAGATGTTTGAAAAAAGGGTTTTTAATGTTGGCAAAAACAAGAACAATTCTTCAAATATTACTTAGGCTTCACTGCGTTTTTAGTTTTTTAAAAATGTTTACAGAAAATGTCATCTAGGAGTTAAATGGGTTTAACAAAACAATAAAAAAACATCAACATCACTAAACCCTCTGTTTTATAGTGATTGTGATGATTTCTTTATTCTTTATTTCATATTTTGCCATGTCAAAGAAAAACAAAAACAAAGAGAAAAAACACCAAAAACAGCCCTCCCACCCCTACTTCCCACCAAAAAAGGACGATCAGCAGGTTTTTTTTATGTGGCCTTATTAAAGGATTATGTAAAATAAAACAATCTCAATAATGATCATTTCAGATGCCAAGTCATCAAACGTATTCAAATTGTTCGGTTCCAGTCGTCATACGCGCTGCGAATTTAAAACGTTGTCATAATTATTTAACAGGAGGTCATTGCAATTTTTTCATAGTTATTTATTGATTTATTGATACGAAAGCAAATGATGTATATTATTCAGTGAATGTGTTTTCCAGTCTTTTATATCCCAGTCACACTTTGTACACAATAGCTTGTCTGATGTGTTTATAATGATTGGATATTTGAATAAAAATAATGTTGCTGTTTTGCTATAGATACAATACCCAATGTGTTCCGTGTCTCAGTGCAAAGCAAGTCTTAATTAAATCATATGTTTCCCTTGGATGGTCAGCCATTGCGTGTAGAGCCTCGAATTGGGGACAGCAATAAAATACAAACGAAGCATGAAGTCGAGGCTCTATACACGCACATGGCGGATCCGTGCAAAGAGCGAATACTGCACACTTAGATCCTTGTCATTTTATTGGTGGAACACGCGTCACGTGTCATATTTTGTTTTGCCATGTAAATTACTGCCGCGGCACGTGACGCTCCAAAAATGTAATGATAACGGGAGTCCTATATTGAAAAATGTAGGACGAATGGACACTTCGTAGCGACGGTTCACAGCGTCGTTTCCCAAACAATCGTTCCTGCTCGTTCGTCCCAGCGAAACAAGGTAGTTCCATCCATCCACGGCGTACAAGATCGGTGTCTACATAGAGTCGTTCATCACGTTTTTTAGAAGTTTTTTTTTTTGAATTTTTAGAGTATGAGGGGGACGAGTTTATTTTGTGATTATTTTTTTAAATGACAAGGGTATATGCGTGCGTTTGAATGCATTTCGTTCTTGAATTTTGTCGCAGAAGATAATCACTCGGTGAAATCTGGCTTTTCTATTTCACTCGGTTTCGCCTCGTGAAATGGAATAGTCCAGATTTCACCTCGTGTTTATATCCTTCGACAATGCACTCGCATGTATTCAATATTTGTACAATAGATCATATCATGATATCCATATCTAAGCCCTGCCCCCTTCAATCCACGGCGATCAATAACTATAAGTTGGGGCAGAATGGCCTAGGCTTACACAACAATCATTTAAATGTTTTCAAAAGTGAACAACACTAAGTCAATGAAATCCATTGTGAGACTTCGCTAAGGTTTCCCAACATAAATATATGGATAAGGAATATGTAACTATTACCAGGAAACTTCCCAGTGTAACCATGTTTAAATCTCTTTGTGGGAGTGTTGGCTCTGAAAAGAGCCGGTGTGGTCTCGACGTTTTGAGCAGTATACTCTGCTCGTCTTCAGGAGAATAGACCTTTATCAATATACCTTTGGAAGTTTGTTCAAAATAATTTGAGGTAGACTAGTATAGCATTGGAATAAAGAGATACATCTCAAACATAATTAGTATCATGATCGAACAAGAGTTTCATGATCAATACAATCCTTTAGCTATTATATTTTCCCTCGGAAATACTACCAACGTCGAGAAAAGAGCAATTCAAGACCCCTATATCCCCAACTTCCCCCCCCCCCAAAAAAAAAAAAAAAAAAAATGAAATAAAAATAAAAACAATTATAATAATAATCTAACAAACAAACAAACGAAAAAATCACACATAAGCAAAATTAAAATCACCTCTGTTTATTTCGAGTGTAACAATCGGTAAAGACTCGCATTCTGGACGTATTTAAAATCCAGCCAGCGCTCTCAAAAAACCCTGAACGTTTTCTTCGTTTGATGAAATTTGATGAACAATTTCACAGGATGGAGGGTTTAATTGAAACCGGATAGTAGTAATTAATTTACTCTTCCAAAAACAAATGGTGGGTTACCCCCTTTAAGTTTCAACCGTTTGATGATGGCCATTTTCGAAACCACTGCCTTGGGCTCCGGTGTCCTAGAGAAATCAGTCCATTGGAGATTCTGTCTTTCATTGGCAAAATTAATTAATTAGTTGATTCAAAAGAGGGCGCTATCAGAAGAAATGTGTACACAGCTCGCCGTGTGGGGGGACAGAATCTCCTGCCACACCGGTGTCCCAGGGAAATCTGTCCCCGGGAGATTCTGTCCCCATACGGGAAATTAACGTTGGCTGGAGGAGGATGATTCAAAAGAGGGCGCTATCAAAAGTAGTTTGTACACAGTTCGCCGTATGGGAAGACAGAATATCTGGGGGGACAGAATCTCCTGCCACCAGCTCAGGGACCGTCAACCTGTTTGAATTGCCGTGCGTGTCGAATTAAGTGCACCGTTTTCAAAATTACCGACGGAGCCCAAAGCCGGAGCCATAAGCCCAAGTTGTGGTTTTGAAAGGGCCTACGCGAGGTGCAAAATGAACTAACTGTACCTTTCTTATGTTTACAAACACTTACCACAATTTTGCTATGGAAGACCTTGAGTAGCTAAAAAGGTATCAATTGCTTCGCAAAAATTTGCCCTTTTATTAAGCAAAACATTCAACTTTGTCTATAATGAAGTTTAAGTTTACCGCTTGTTTTGGATAGTACATATTTTTATATATTACTACCTAGTAATATGAGCATTATTTTGATCACATTATTTGTCAAATTATTTATTAAACTGTTGTATTATTTGCAATGAAGGCCGCCCGTACTTTTGCCAACCAAGGTTGGCAAAACTCGCGGCTGTGACGTTGCAAAAGAAAGGTATACGGACCTTTGTCATGGAGAAGCCATCTTGGTTTTTCCCAATCAAAAATAATCTAAGGCCGTATCCAAGTTGGCGACTACAGCTACGGCTACGACTGTTGCTAAGGGTGTTGCTAAGGACGTCCTATTCTTCAACGCATGATGACGCGGAAATCTAGCCGTAGCCGTAGCCGTAGCTGCCAATTCGGACACGGCCTAACCAAGTTGAGGCTTGAAAGAAAAGTCTGGTGCCTTTTTATGACACGCACTTTTGTATACTGTCATTGTGTACACAGAGTACCGGTACTTGACATAGATGGTTATGATACAGGTATGTACCGGAGCTTGCCGTCTAATGTTGAATCAGACTATCTTGTATTGAAATAAAGTTCATGATTTATCCATCTGCGTACCTTTAGCACTCTATAATCTTTGATCACAACCTAGGAGAGAAATCTCTTATACTGCTTGAGCGAAGCCTACACGGTCGTTACCGACGTCAAACTCGGCGTAATATCGTCCCAGGAAGACGTCACCAAGAATCCATAGAGGGCCAATGGGCGGTGGGATATCAGCGGGAGAAAAGGCGCTCATACAGGAATTAGTTCCGGATGCGTCTGGCTGTGTGTTTTCGTTAAACAAAATTCAAAAATAATTTTTATTTTTTGTAAAAACCTATAATGATATGTTGGACGAACAAAGGAAAATTACGTCACTATTATCTCTCCACGCATTATTTTTAACTTTATTTGAGATCTTGTTTTTCATTTTAAAGGCACTGAACACGTTTGGAAATTGTTAAAGACCAGTGTTCTCTTAAAATAACAAGCCTGTGAAAATTTGGGCTCAACTGGTCATCGAAGTTGCAAGAAAATGATGAAAGAAAACCACCCTTGTTGTACAAATTTGTGTGCTTTCAGATAGGAATCAAAACTTCTTGCAAGAGTTTTTATTATTTTAGTGAGAAATTACCTCTTTCTCAAAAACTTCGTTACTTCAGAGGGAGTCGTTTCCTACAATGTGTTATACTATCAACAGCTCTCCGTTGCTTGTTACCAAGTAAGTTTCTATGCTAATATTTGTTTTGAGTCATTACCAAACGTGTACGATACCTCCGGTAATCCAAATACTAAATTCACTTCATAAATTGCAATGCTTCAATGTTTGTTTACGCCCTCTTTTGTTCTTGCAATTAGACCAAACACCCATCTCTCTATTCGGAAGATGTACTTTGCTCGGTCTCATCCAAGACCGCTGGGATGGACTGATGAGCTTGTACAAAAGTCTTGTTCAGGATGTAGTGATGCATGATGGGAACGATTGCACCTAGCACTGGGTCGGTGCAATGCGCACAATCACAACATGTACACACAATACATGATAGAGCATGCTGGAGGCTCCATGGATAATGTAAACGAATGTTGTGACAGAGTCCCTATTACTATTAAAGGCAGTGGACACTATTGGTAATTACTCAAAATAATTATTGGCATAAAACCTTACTTGGTAACGAGTAATGGGGAGCTGTTGATAGTATAAAACATTGTGAGAAACGGCTCCCTCTGAAGAAACGTAGTTTTCGAGAAAGAAGTAATTTTCCACGAATTTGATTTCGAGACCTCGGAATTAGATTTTGAGGTCTCGAAATCAAGCATCTGAAAGCACACAACTTCGTGTGACAAGGGTGTTTTTTCTTGCATTATTATCTCGCAACTTCGACGACCAATTGAGCTCAAATTTTAACAGGTTTGTTATGTTATGCATATGTTGAGATACACCAAGTAGAAGACTGGTCTTTGACAATTACCAATAGTGTCCAGTGTCTTTAAAAGGCAAATAATTACACTAATTATTCGCAATGGCTTTACACAATAGAGCTTTGTTATTGATAGTCGAAACAGGAAGAGGTCACCGTGGTCATTAGGTCAGGGGGGAATGGTCCAATGCACACGAGTATAGGTGACAAGGGGTCATTAGGTCAGATGGGAATGGTCCAATGCACACGGGTATAGGTGACCAGGGGTCATTAGGTCAGGGGGGGATTGGTCCAATGCACACGGGTATAGGTGACCAGGGGTCATTAGATCGGGGGGAATGGTCCAATGCACACGGGTATAGGTGACCGGGGGTCATTAGGTCAGGGGAGATTGGTCCAATGCACACAGGTATAGGTGACCGGGGGTCAGGTCAGGAGGGAATGGTCCAATGCACACGGGTATAGGTGACCGGGGGTTATTAGGTCAGGGGGAATGGTCCAATGCACACGGGTATAGGTGACCGGGGGTCATTAGGTCAGGGGGAATGGTCCAATGCACACGGGTATAGGTGACTGGGGGTCAGGTCAGGAGGGAATGGTCCAATGCACACGGATATAGGTGACCGGGGGTCATTAGGTCAGGGGGGATTGGTCCAATGCACACGGGTATAGGTGACCGGGGGTCAGGTCAGGAGGGAATGGTCCAATGCACACGGGTATAGGTGACCGGGGGTTATTAGGTCAGGGGGAATGGTCCAATGCACACGGATATAGGTGACCGGGGGTCATTAGGTCAGGGGGGAATGGTCCAATGCACACGGATATAGGTGACCGGGGGTCATTAGGTCAGAAGGGAATGGTCCAATGCACACGGTATAGGTGACCGGGGGTCAGGTCAGGAGGGAATGGTCCAATGCACACGGGTATAGGTGACCAGGGGTCATTAGATCAGGGGGGAATGGTCCAATGCACACGGGTATAGGTGACCGGGGGTCATTAGGTCAGGGGGATTGGTCCAATGCACACGGGTATAGGTGACCGGGGGTCAGGTCAGGAGGGAATGGTCCAATGCACACGGGTATAGGTGACCGGGGGTTATTAGGTCAGGGGGAATGGTCCAATGCACACGGATATAGGTGACCGGGGGTCATTAGTTCAGGGGGGATTGGTCCAATGCACACGGGTATAGGTGACCAGGGGTCAATAGGTCAGATGGGAATGGTCCAATGCACACGGGTATAGGTGACCGGGGGTCATTAGGTCGAGGGGGGATTGGTCCAATGCACACGGGTATAGGTGACCAGGGGTCATTAGGTCAGATGGGAATGGTCCAATGCACACAGGTATAGGTGACTGGGGGTCATTAGGTCAGGGGGATTGGTCCAATGCACACGGGTATAGGTGACCGGGGGTCAGGTCAGGAGGGAATGGTCCAATGCACACGGGTATAGGTGACCAGGGGTCATTAGATCAGGGGGGAATGGTCCAATGCACACGGGTATAGGTGACCGGGGGTCATTAGATCAGGGGGGAATGGTCCAATGCACACGGGTATAGGTGACCGGGGGTCAGGTCAGGAGGGAATGGTCCAATGCACACGGGTATAGGTGACCGGGGGTCATTAGGTCAGGGGGGATTGGTCCAATGCACACGGGTATAGGTGACCGGGGGTCAGGTCAGGAGGGAATGGTCCAATGCACACGGGTATAGGTGACCGGGGGTTATTAGGTCAGGGGGAATGGTCCAATGCACACGGGTATAGGTGACCGGGGGTTATTAGGTCAGGGGGATTGGTCCAATGCACACGGGTATAGGTGACCGGGGGTCAGGTCAGGAGGGAATGGTCCAATGCAAACGGGTATAGGTGACCGGGGGTCATTAGGTCAGGGGGGATTGGTCCAATGCACACGGGTATAGGTGACCGGGGGTCGGGTCAGGAGGGAATGGTCCAATGCACACGGGTATAGGTGACCGGGGGTTATTAGGTCAGGGGGAATGGTCCAATGCACACGGATATAGGTGACCGGTTAGGTCAGGGGGGAATGGTCCAATGCACACGGGTATAGGTGACCGGGGTCAGTAGGTCAGGGGGAACGCATGGTCCAACCCGGCACCTTTGGATGAGGCGCTGGCACAGAGCGAAACGATGTACCTACCTCCACGATAACATAGTCCTTCCATGAGAGTGGCATCTTTACCTGAGATATGACAAACACTACGTCTGGGAGTTTGGATATCGTCTTGCAATCAAGCATGTACTGAAGTGAAGAGAGAGAGAGAGAGATGAGGGAGATGTTTTTTAAGAGACAGTGTGAATCATTTATTGAAAGAATATGGCAGGCTTAATTGTGTTATTCAGAAACATTGTGTTAGGTATAGCAAGTTCTAATAGGTTCGAATAAGTTCAAGTAAGTTCAAGAAAGTTCTAGTAATTTTAGCAAGTTCTAATAAGTTCTAGTAAGTTCTAGCAAATTATAGAAAGTTCTAGTAAGCTCAAGTAAGTTCTAGTAAGTCCAGTAAATTCTAGCAAATTATAGTAAGTTCTAGTAAGCTCAAGTAAATTCTAGTAAGTTCTGGTAAATTCTAGCAAATTCTAGCGAGTTCTAGGAAGCTCAAGTAATTCGTTCTGGTAAGTCCTATGTAGGTTCATATTAAAGTTCGAGTAGGTTAACATCATATGTCTCAGTAAGTTCAAGTAAGTTCAAGTTCTAATAAAATATAGCATTTCAATTAATTTCTTATGTTCAAGTATAGTTTGGTAAGTTCATAGCAGGTTCGTAAGTTCCAGTAAGTTCAAGGGGATTCAACACAGTTCTAGTAAGTTAAACAAATTATTGTATGGCATTGAAATACTAGCGTTACTTGTAATCACTTTACGAGTCAAGTTGTCAATATAAGTTGGTTATGAATTCTCTATAAACGGTAAACAAGGTTGGACTATATGAAACATTACGGAGCGAAAACTGAATGTGCAAAGGTCTTGCATAAGTAATTTTTAAGCTGCATTTCCGCATCAAACACACATATTTTAAACAATTAAACACTCAAAATAGCCACTTAAAAAATCCACCCGTACTACTTCAGTTTAAACACTTTTTAAAGGCCTGAAAAAATAGGCCTGTTTTAGGCCTAATAAGCCTGTCAGGTCTGCTCTATGGTAAATTACGTGCTTAAAAGCAAGTAATTTACCATAGAGCAGGCAACATACACTCTAAAAATTTCTGGGTCAGAATTGAACCGGTTCCGGGTTCCGTGGGGCCTGGCCCATTTCTGGGTTCCGAGTCAGCATGACCCGGAATCTGTGTCAAAATTACAGAGAAATGGGTCAAACTGACGCAGAATCCAAGTTAAAATCCAATTTTTTAAATCAGCCTTACCCAGAAATGGGTCTAGCTCCTTGGATCTGGAATCTGGGCATTGCTAATCCGGGGATTTTTAGTATTCGCAGACCCTAACTCCAAGTTTAACTTATCTATAACGGCAAGCCTTCGCTTAAAGTAGACATTCTGTTCAAGGTGGTGAAACACGAAAAAAAAAACTATAACCAAATTGTTCACTTCATTCAGACTCATTTTCACCTACCTGACCAGTTTGCGGGTTCCACTTTGCGCCGATGTAGTCATTGAGTTCCGTGCAGTCATTCGAAGGACACGTGATTAGTGACGTACCGGTGTCAGCTATGGCCTGGCATCCAGCTCCACACACGGACTTTCCATTTACCGAAACCCTTTGTATACAATGCACCAGACCATGATGTTTTAAATAGGTAAACAATACTTGCCAAACAAATTGGAAGGCGTCATTGATATAGGAGAAAACAGCAACAATTTTGTTCAGTCCTAAAGTTTACAAAACCGGTAACCCTTTTAGTTTTAGAACAAACATGTGTTGTATCAACATATAACACGAATAAATTATACCACCCATGTTCGGACGTAAGACAGATTATGCGAACATTTATTTTACTGAGATTGTTTCTGCAACTTCAGTATTATACAACGATAAGTTTCTTGACACTTAACAACTTTGAACGGCAGCGTAATCGTCAAGAATCAAAGTCACTTGCTCTGGCGGGAAAATCGAAATCCCTTGCTCTGGTGGGGAAATACATTTTTACATGAACTCAAAAAGCGGAATGAAAAGGATGAAATAGCAATAGGAAGAAAATCTGAAATCCTAATTCTATATTCATTTACATATCAGTGAGATTGTTATTATAAACATTGAACAATGCAGTTCCGAAACTCCCAGGAAACTGCAAAATATAAATGTTTAGTCATAGATTGGTAAGCACGCCAAACATTAATTACCATAAACACCTACTTGGTGAGAAGCACTGTATAGCTGTTGGTTTGGATAATTTGCTCACCCAAAAACATTTGAATCTGATGAGAAACGATTCCTACACGAATCGTTTATCAGATCTCTGAGGGTTGGTGTCCGTTCGCGAATTCTGCGGCCAGAGATGCGGTTGGTATCCGCTGTCATCTCGCTAAACGTGGATGGATTCAACGTTCGTGTGAAATTACTGTGACAGTGTACAGTAGACATTGTATTCAGCTGAAACTTTTATATGTGACTTGTACTGTATCTTTCTTTATAATTGTGCCTATAAATAGCATTACGTAACAATTTATGACCTATCCTTCAATGCTTCCCTGCAATGAAAATAACGCACAAGTCTGCGCACATTATGTGCGGTTAATTTCACGACATCGCACAAGGGTTAGTCTGCGCACATATCATTGGCGAATAATTTCACGACTTTGCATACGTCTGTGCACATATTTGCGATATGCGATGTCCCTTCAGGGCCACCATACAAACGACTTACCCGTCCACTGCAAACTGCCAGTATCCTTTTGTTGTGACCGGTGCGTAGGTGAAGCCACCGCTGTAGTAGTGGGGATCTGAACCACCTAAGATGAGCTCTCCTCCTTTGGTGTCGTTTGTATTCCTGTGAAACAATAAAAGAATCTTCCTATTAATTTGTCCTGAAAAAAATACCCCTCTGAATTACTGTTGTCTTCGAGAAGCGCCTTTCAACTAAACTGTCATTTCATCCATTAAACTACACACAATGATTGCACCGAAAAATTGTTTTATTGTAGTGCAATTTGTTGGAAAATTGTGTTAATTTTACTTGTGATGACGCAAAATTTGGTCGTTTAAACTTGCCCGTCAATCCAACACCACAGGTGTGGCAGGAAATTCTGTCCCCCGGAGAATCTGTGTGGTCCCCCCCCCCCCAAGTACGGCGAACTGTGTACCAACTTCTTCTAATAGCGCCCTCTTTTGAATCAACCTCCTTCAGCCAAGGTAAATTTCGCATACGGGGGGATAGGACATAATCTCCCGGGACAGATTTTCCTGAGACACCGGAATTCTTGTTTTGCGCATACATCCAACAACGAGAGAGAGAGAGTTTCCAACATGAAGGTACTTTTTCACTGTGAATCATCGGGGGAAAGAATCTTTCTTTCTTTTTTGCGAAATACGGAGTTTGTGTCTGTGAAAATAATTATAAGACCGTGTCCGAATTGAGGGGTTCGACCGTGAAAACCACCAACGCTGTCGCCGTAGCTGATGGCCAAAGCCGCGACCGAAGTCGCTTCAATCGGACAAAGCTTAACTATTAACGTCCATTATTGACATTAAAGATTGAGTTTATATTTGAAAAATAAGTTTTATTTGTCACAAGTTTTCTTTACGTGCGTGTTGGGCATGCCAAGCTATTTCTAAGACGGCTTCAAGTTTCTCTGCAAGAAAACGCATATGCAGCGTACTTGACATTGAAGCCGTCTTTAAAATTGACCATCGTGCCAAACACTTGGTGGCGCTCTATTAGATTGTGAATACCCTTTGCGCATACCTGTCCAAATAAAATGAGAAAACAGGTTTGTCCACGAGTCCCTGCTGCACCATGGAGATGAAGACAGGTGTGACGCCATCTGCGGCTATAGTGGGATAGCCCATTCCCAGGATACCATCGAAGTCTACATCCAAGAAGACATCGCCCGGTTCCGAAGTCGCCTCGCCAAAGGTCTGGTTGACGACC
This sequence comes from Plazaster borealis, assembly GCA_021014325.1. Taxonomy (NCBI): domain Eukaryota; kingdom Metazoa; phylum Echinodermata; class Asteroidea; order Forcipulatida; family Labidiasteridae; genus Plazaster; species Plazaster borealis. Next base: position 14,396,537 of record CM037462.1, read on the forward strand.
TTTACTGTTTGTACCTATAAATGGAACCACACTAATTGCGTTATTAGCTGTTCCGAATTAGTAGTCGGAACAGGTATTGTTTTCGTCAAGATTTGTATTTGTTTTTATTATAGCTGTTCCGACATAGTAGTCGGAAAAGCTATTGTTTTCGTCAATATGTTTATTAGCTGCTCTGACACAGTAGTCGGAACAGCTATTGTTTTCGTCAAGATTTGTATTAGCTATTAATTTTGGATTAAAAGCAGTCAAAAGCATCCTATATGCAATGGTTAATGTACAGGTACCGTACATAATAAAACTAGAATATAAAGTTTTATGTAGTGCATAATTATATCGAACAACAAATCATTGCAAGCAGTCATGCGACAATTCATGAATATTTACCGACGCCACGAACTGACACACAAGTAGGTACCAGTATAAAAAGTAACACTCGGCGTTTAAAGGTATTGTACACTTTTGGTAACAGCTCAAAATCAGTGTCCACATTTTGTGTGATTCAACATATGCATGAACAAACAAGCCTGTGAAAGTTTGAGCTCAATTGGTCATCGAGGTTACGAGAAAATAGTAAAAAGAGACCCTATGTGTTTTCTGTTTTTTTAAACATCGAGTTTTTATCACGCGCGATAAAAACTATTGTTTTACTCTTTTCTCAGAAACGATAGCATTTAAATCATGTAAGTTATGTGTGAATCTGTGAACATATGATCTTACCAATAGTGTACAGGGCCTTTAAAGTTAAACGCTTTTTAAAATCCCGTTTTCATTCAAAAAGTCAGGTATTTTCAACTATAGGAGACCTGATGCTTTGAACTTCATATATAGTCTGTACATTTTGATAGTGTCACAGCTACATTGACTAACGTGTCTTCAAAGTAAAAATTCATGCCTTAATATTGCATGACTGCCTCCTCGGTTTATTGTCTGGTCTGGTACAATGGATGTACACACTACGTAAAGCTTCGGAAACTAGACACATTTATTATTATGTAGACCTACATTTTAACCAGCGCGCTGATGGTTTCACGCTCTGTATTGTCACAAAATCCCGTTTCATTTATATGCAGCTGTCTGGGCCTTAAGTAGGTTTTCTTTAGACATCAGGTTATTGTGCCCTGATTTGTGGTTCGCTGAATGTAAGGGGCGTGGTGGCGGCGACAAGACAGTTTTATCCTTTTAATTGAAATTATTATGGTATTTATTATCTTATGTTTCGACCCTATAGTATAGTTCTTGCAGTGTAGCTACTAGGGTCGAAACTTGAGGCCATTAACAATATTTTGCATTAATACATGTATACTGCGCCAATAAAGTATCTAAACACTTACAAATGGTCAGATTTATCGGAACCTGAAATAGTATGCAAAAAAATAATTAAATAATTCGATTCACAGTTATCTTCTGCGGATTTTGACCCCTCTTTTGTTGCGCTGCGATGTTGTTTGGCGGATTTATGAGCACTTGAGTGGCTTAAGGTCGAATTTCGAAAGTTGCAAAAGCCCCTATTCACCCCAATTCCAGAAAGGAATAAAAGGCGGGCAAAAATAATGCCGATCTTATTCGTCACAGTACAACGCTCTTGCTTGAATAGGGGCTTTTGCAACAAAAGAGGTGTCAAAATCCGCAGAAGATAACTGTGAATCGAATTATGTAATTATTGTTTTGCATACTATTTCAGGTTCCGATAAAACGACCTTTACTGTTTGTACCTATAAATGGAACCACACTAATTGCGTTATAGCTGTTCCGAATTAGTAGTCGGAACAGGTATTGTTTTCGTCAAGATTTGTATTTGTTTTTATTATAGCTGTTCCGACACAGTAGTCGGAACAGCTATTGTTTTCGTCAAGATTTGTATTAGCTATTAATTTTGGATTAAAAGCAGTCAAAAGCATCCTATATGCAATGGTTAATGTACAGGTACCGTACATAATAAAACTAGAATATAAAGTTTTATGTAGTGCATAATTATATCGAACAACAAATCATTGCAAGCAGTCATGCGACAATTCATGAATATTTACCGACGCCACGAACTGACACACAAGTAGGTACCAGTATAAAAAGTAACACTCGGCGTTTAAAGGTATTGTACACTTTTGGTAACAGTTCAAAATCAGTGTCCACATTTTGTGTGATTCAACATATGCATGAACAAACAAGCCTGTGAAAGTTTGAGCTCAATTGGTCATCGAGGTTACGAGAAAATAGTAAAAAGAGACCCTATGTGTTTTCTGTTTTTTTAAACATCGAGTTTTTATCACGCGCGATAAAAACTATTGTTTTACTCTTTTCTCAGAAACGATAGCATTTTAGGCAGAAATATTTTAAGGAACCCTCTCTATACCATTACTTACTTTAAATCATGTAAGTTATGTGTGAATCTGTGAACATATGATCTTACCAATAGTGTACAGGGCCTTTAAAGTTAAACGCTTTTTAAAATCCCGTTTTCATTCAAAAAGTCAGGGTATTTTCAACTATAGGAGACCTGATGCTTTGAACTTCATATATAGTCTGTACATTTTGATAGTGTCACAGCTACATTGACTAACGTGTCTTCAAAGTAAAAATTCATGCCTTAATATTGCATGACTGCCTCCTCGGTTTATTGTCTGGTCTGGTACAATGGATGTACACACTACGTAAAGCTTCGGAAACTAGACACATTTATTATTATGTAGACCTACATTTTAACCAGCGCGCTGATGGTTTCACGCTCTGTATTGTCACAAAATCCCGTTTCATTTATATGCAGCTGTCTGGGCCTTAAGTAGGTTTTCTTTAGACATCAGGTTATTGTGCCCTGATTTGTGGTTCGCTGAATGTAAGGGGCGTGGTGGCGGCGACAAGACAGTTTTATCCTTTTTTAATTGAAATTATTATGGTATTTATTATCTTATGTTTCGACCCTATAGTATAGTTCTTGCAGTGTAGCTACTAGGGTCGAAACTTGAGGCCATTAACAATATTTTGCATTAATACATGTATACTGCGCCAATAAAGTATCTAAACACTTACAAATGGTCAGATTTATCGGAACCTGAAATAGTATGCAAAAAAATAATTAAATAATTCGATTCACAGTTATCTTCTGCGGATTTTGACCCCTCTTTTGTTGCGCTGCGATGTTGTTTGGCGGATTTATGAGCACTTGAGTGGCTTAAGGTCGAATTTCGAAAGTTGCAAAAGCCCCTATTCACCCCAATTCCAGAAAGGAATAAAAGGCGGGCAAAAATAATGCCGATCTTATTCGTCACAGTACAACGCTCTTGCTTGAATAGGGGCTTTTGCAACAAAAGAGGTGTCAAAATCCGCAGAAGATAACTGTGAATCGAATTATGTAATTATTGTTTTGCATACTATTTCAGGTTCCGATAAAACGACCTTTACTGTTTGTACCTATAAATGGAACCACACTAATTGCGTTATTAGCTGTTCCGAATTAGTAGTCGGAACAGGTATTGTTTTCGTCAAGATTTGTATTTGTTTTATATGCAGCTGTCTGGGCCTTAAGTAGGTTTTCTTTAGACATCAGGTTATTGTGCCCTGATTTGTGGTTCGCTGAATGTAAGGGGCGTGGTGGCGGCGACAAAACAGTTTTATCCTTTTTGAATTGAAATTATTACGGTATTTATTATCTTATTATTCGACCCTAATAGAGTTCTTGTGTAGCTACGGTCGAAACTTGAGGCCATTAACAATATTTTGCATTAATACATGTAGTTTTGGTTAAGCCCAGGATTCGAATCCACACTCTGATGTTCTTGCTCTCTGTTCTGATGACTCAGGAATCTTTGAGTAGCCAAAGTCATATCCGCACAGCCGTAGCATATTTAAGCCGCATCCACTTACTGCAAGTGTGCAGCATTATCCTTTCAGCATTAGAGCTAGCGTACATGAACGCATCCGCTGAAGGAAACGTTCACAGCGAATAATGCGCTCTAAAAACTACCGGGTCAGAAATGACCAGAATTCCGGGTCACATAATGACCCCAGAATCTGTGTTAAAATGATCCGAAAGTCTGTCAAACTGACGCAAATCCGAGTCAAAATCCATTTTTGTACAACCAGTTTACTGGTTAGCCTGAACATCTGACGTCACACTTCGAGGCTCGTGAATAACGCAAAATACATGCTGCCTTGAGCGCCTGGCCGGATCCTGCCAGATGTACCTTTGACCTCGCATCCATTTCACATGAAGATTCGCAGTCAATTCACACGAACATACACATATTACATAGTGAATAAAACAACATTGCATGCATGTACAAACATTATGCACACGCTGCATGCAGACAAATTACATCACCTCGGACCAATCATAACACAGTTATGGAAAGCTTACGTCACTGCACGCTTATCCAATGAAATCATTGGGCCTGTAAGACATGTGCTTGTCTATACCCTTGCGGATAAAGACAGGGGACCAGTCTATTTCCAGGTCGGCTTGACCCAGAAATGGGTCAGGCCCACTGGGGCCCGGAATCCGGCTTTATTCTGATCCATGAGTTTTTTAGAGTGTGGAATTTACAACTGTCAACTTACATCCACGATATCCGTACTGAGGAAGCCTTTCATGCTGCCCGTCCCGTAGTGGATCACCAGACTCGTGCCATTGGGATAGTACGTCGATGACTTCGAATGGTCGTAACGCTTGTGTGATTCTATATATTCAAGTAAAACATGTAAACACCTTAAGTAAGGGCTGGTAACAAATTTACAGAGGGTATTTATTTCACTATTTTCTCCAGAGTGCAGTGCCCTGGGAGAGTCAAAGCCCTTAATATCATAGATTGGACCATTCCACATCTAAGAGGGAGATCAGGTCCCAGAGTTGTTAGTTTTGTTTTGTTTTTTCGAGGGGGCTGAAACATTTGTACTCAAATACTCTGGCACAAAATTGTATTTATACAAGTCATACAGACCTACCCAGATCTAAACGTCTGAAAAGTGTTCTTTGCAGCAGGCTTCCAGATATCTTGCTGACAATGGACCACGTGGTTGATCGTATAATTATGCAGTGACCTTTAAACTATAGTGTTGAATTCACACTTTACAGAGTGCGGTCAGTGACAACTCTATACAAGTCAGATTTAACAATATAAGAAGTTAAATTAACCTTGTCAAAGTTAAATCTATAAACATACTATAATGTTGTAACTCCTTTATTAATCAGATGAATTTAACTTTACAAAGAGTTGTCACTCACCACATTCTAATAAAGTGTTTAATTTAACAACTGGTTTTAAGAGTGTCTGGCGAAGACATAGTGTGGCTTGCACTTTTTTCTTGACCCTTTGGAATACACGTTGGGGTGTGTATTAACCCAATTCACCTGACGTCAACATCACAAAAATCTTATTTTGCGCAATCAATTTTGGGAGTCAATGTTGACTCCAAAAATGGCGCGTGAGGCAGTAGTATAGCTGCGTAACGTTAAGGGGTAAATAGGCTAAAATTGACCACTCAAGTTTTCAAAAACTTATACCTTTTTTGCGTCGTAAGCTGAAATACAATAGAAACAAGAAAAACATAACTAGAACACGGGACCACCTAAAGGCACTGTACACGTTTGGTAATTACTCAAAATATATATTAGCATAAAAACTGACTTGGTAACGAGCAACAGAGAGCTGTTTGTAGTATAAAACATTGTGAGAAACGACTCCCTCTGAAGTAACGTAGTTTTTGAGAAAGAGGTAATTTCTCACTAAAATAACAAAAGACTTCTTGCAAGAAGTCTTTTATTCCTATCTGAAAGCACACAAATTTGTACAACAAGAGTGTTTTTTCTTTCGTCATTTTCTTGCAACTTCGATGACCAATTGAGCCCAAACTTTCACAGGCTTGTTATTTTATGCATATGTTGGGATACACCAAGTGAGAACACTGGTCTTTGACAATTACCAAACGTGTTCAGTGCCTTTAAAGTATTTTTAATTTAGTTAAAATGAGTTCAAATACATACGCTCACGTTCTCCAAAGGAGGTAACATAAAAATTAGCCTCATGGTTCATAAATGTTATTGGAATTAGCCTTTTGGCTCACGAATGTTATTGGAATTATTGAATGCGCATCAAAGAGCATCAAATGTAGCACCCTATTTTGGTCAAACATGACATTAGCGGCATCCAAAAGTCAATGTTGCGACCATAAGACTTAGAAGGTTGCCCTTCCTCCGTGGGTAATCTACACGAGCTGATAACAAAGCAATGACTAAGAGACCTTGCTGAAGAGTCCTTGATGATATAATAAAGCTGGTTTTAAAATTACTGAACAAAAAAAACCCCACAACAACAACAACAACAACACACAAACAAACACAATTTATATTTGGCAGAGGAATTACCAATTGGTCGTATACAATGTCTCAAAGATTGTTTTGTATTTGGCTTTTCCGGAAAGACTTTCGTTAAGTTCTGCTAACCCAAATTCCATAGACTCTGCACAAGTTTTTTTATCTCTGGACGGCACTTTTGTTATTTCTAGGACTGGTGTGCATCAACGAGTGACGTCATGATGACGTCACTGGTGATCAAATTACAAGCTTTTAAACATACATTTTTAATAAATCTTTGAAAATTGTCTTGCTTTTTGCGGGTATTGATAGAGTTAATATAGATCTTCATTTTTATTTGTGTTTTATTTCTATTTTCCCGTGCGTGGGGGTGTGTGTGTGCTGTTATTGTTGTTGTTGTTGTTGTTGTTGTTGTTGTTTGATTTTGTTTTTTGTTTTTTTGTTTTGTGGGGGGGGGGGTGTGCAAGAAGATTATTGATAAGGTATACTAACGGCAGGCCTTATCAGATGATGGACATTTGGATGAAGGGATCCAGAGGTTGGATGAGCCGGTATCGAAGATAACCAGGAAGGTTTGTGGTGGAGTGCCAATGTTGATAGGTCCGTAATATTCAGCCTGTGGGAGAATAACAAAACAATACTTTCAAATATCTTCAACATTTAAACAGCATTTTTCAAGAAGTTTCTCTGACCAAAGTTGTTTTCCCCCGAGCCTTTCTGTGGTGGTATAGCAAGACATGGGTAACCAATATCAATTTAATTTAGTGCATAAATAAAGAGGCTCCCTTATTCCAATACTGTTAACACCATGGGCCCGAATTCGTAGAGCTGCTTAAAGCAGAAAATACAGCTAAACATAATTCTGCTAAGCAAAACTAAGCATGATACCAGTTACACGTCGTATGAAAAAAATTGTATTTTAGCTGGTAAACTTAATCTGATAGGCATAATTTTGTTGTGCTTTGCAACTTTTCATTCTTAAAGCAGCTGGACTAGAATTTCCAACGAAGATTCAATATGCGGGGCCTGCGTGCTTTTTCCGGTGGACCAAATCAACGACCGAGCATTGGCCTCATAGAACAATAGTTAATTGTATAGACCATTGGTGATATATAAACCTCGCTGGTTGGCATGGACGGCCGAATGTTAGCAAAACATTCAATTGTGTTAACAGATGTTGTGACCAGATTCAAAATTGTCTGCAAACTGCCAATGAAATAAAATACCTCCCATGATTGGTTGCTTTGTTTCCAACAAATTCAACACTTTAATAGATGTTAAATTTGCATCGGGGATAAAGAATATTGTTATTTGGTTTTACCCGTACACCGATGTGTGTAAAGCACTGTATACTCAGTACTTTCCCGAGTCCTGTGAAAAAGAAGAAAAAAAAATCCCACCCGAGTGCCTGTGATTTTTTTCACAGGACTCGGGAAAGTACTGAGTATACAGTGCTTTACACACATCGGTGTACGGGTAAAACCAAATAACAAAATTCAACACTATTTTTTGAATATTTGTATGACATTGTTACAAACTGTGGCCATCTGTTTTTGCTTTGCATTTATGGTTTTTCATAGTTTTTCAACCTTGGCTGGCAAAAACTCGGGCGGTGACGTTGCAATAGAAAGGTCTATATTAAAAGTAAGTAAAAAAGCCATTGTAAATGCCTCGTCTGTCCTCTCGGTGATTCATAAATAACCTTGAATGATGAAAACATCATGTACATGTACATGTAGGGCATATACTGTGATATATAACGTCACAACTTTCAAGTTGTCACGCGGTCATTGTGTAAATCATCATCAGGTCGTCGATGTTCTGTCCCAATCGTCCCAACTATAGTTGGGACTAATCACAACTTGAGTGTTCAAGTTGGGGCGTCCCAACTGTAGTTGAGATCGCCCATAGAACTCTACAGTATAATAATAATGTGGGCAATCCAGGCTGTACACAGTACAGGATAGCATCCGCGAAATCATGGAGGTAGAATTAGGCGAAATGAACCGTGATCGATTGTGGCATGGAGGGAGCAATAAACTAGTTTATTGCTCCATAATGTTGGGGACTGCAATGATGCGGGCGTGGATCTCCCCCTCATCAACTTGTTCATTAATGATGTGGTTATTGGGCCCAGTTTTGGCTTTAGAATAGTAGATGAGTGTGAAATTTGTCATTTATGTGCCTGTGGCTACTGTCCCTACAGTTGGGACGCCCCAACTTGAACACTCAAGTTGGGACCAGTCCCAACTATATAGTTGGTGCGATTGTCAAGTTGGGGCTGAACATCGAGAATGAAGAGGTCAGAGATGAAATGATATAAGGACTAGATAATATATTACAAGTCTAAATATTTAGGTGTTTGCCATCCTAAACAAATAACTCGACTAGTGGGACCCGCGCGTACAGCAGGTTTCCCGGTATTTCCCGCTATTACTGATACATAATAGTGTTCAAGGGCGAACTGATTGTGAGATCAGTTCTGAAGGGCTGATAAGTAACGCGACCCTGGGGCCGATTTCACAAAGAGATAAGACTAGTCTTATCTGAAGTTACGACCAGTAACTGGTCTTAATTTAAGACTAGTCCTATCTCTTAGCATTGCCTAGGACTAGTCCTAAGTTAGGAACAGTTTTGTGAAATCGACCCCTGTGCTTTTTGAAGAAGGACGGATCAAATGACCAGACGGCTGTTTACTGTGTTGAATTATTCAACAAGTTTAATAAAATGTTAAATTTGCATCGGGGTTAAAGATTATTATAATATGTGTGTAAAGCACTGTATAGTGCCGACTCAGTACTTTCCCGAGTCCTGTGAAAAAAAATCCACAGGCCTATTACTCGGGTGGGATTCGAACCCACGACCTTCCGAATATATCGCACCCGAGTAATATGCCTGTGGATTTTTTCGTTTCACTTTTCACAGGACTCGGGAAAGTACTGTATACAGTTCTTTACACACATCGGTGTAAGGGTAAAAACAAATGTAATATTCAACATAAGTTGATTTGACCATTTAACTGAAGACGGTCAAGCAACATCCGTTTGTATATATAAATACAGACACTACAGACTAATAATAACAAAAGTCAATTGGTGCTCGATATGGGGCATGGTGTTACCCCCCCCCCCCCTATTGTGTCTTCATTGTGTCCTTGGAATCTCAGGAATTCCTTTGAGGATTTTAGGGGGGGGGGAGTTCTATTAAAGAGGAAAATAGTGTGTTATAGTATGGGAACATTGGGGGGGGGGGGACACCCCTCTACCCCATATCGGGCAGGCTATAACAAAAGTGATTGCCAATGAATATTCACACGGTAACTTTTAGAAAAACGAATGCACGTTGAGAGAATTTCGAATATCGGCTCGACTGTAACACAGCAACGTGACTCTGTCTGTAAACAACCAGTCTTAGAATACAGTAATTTGTACTGTTTGAGAGAGTTGCGACATTGTGATTAGAAGCCTTTGTCAAAAAATGCATTTGCGCACACAGGGTGCCAGACTAGACTGCACATTGGGGGGGGGGGACTGGGTATGCTACATTTGACCGAAAATGGCGTCCATCAACCACGTGACCGAAGAAAACTGGTCCCTCTATGTCGCAACTCTCTTAATACACAGCTCTGGTGTAGGGAACCCAAGTTCGCCTTCAGTGTTCAAGTGTCTGATCTTACTTTGTAATTAGCATTTCAATAAAAAGTTCAGTTTGGTTTCGCGACCTTTGGGCTCACTCTCTTTTCCATTGGCATGAGCAAGAGAAAGCAGATTGATACTTTCTGTGGGTATTTCTCTCTAAATTGTAGGGAGCATGGCTCTGGCCTTTCCCCGAATACTATCGACTTTGGAGGATAATGTCATAGAGCTCTCTGTGAGACACTGTTCTTGATTTTAAATCATTTTGTTTTATCAGAGAAATGTTGTAATTTTAAGGGCTGGTATTAGGTATACTATTAATTGTAAACTTGTAGTATGTAGCCAGCCAGCTCATTGACCTTTTGCCCTTCACATTAAAGTGACTGTGTTGTGCTATTTGTACTGTGTGCTATAGACCATGTGAACTTTGTGCATTCTTTGGGTATTCTGGCAGGCAAGATACTACAGGTCCTATGGGAAAGTTGACATTTTGTGTCATAATTTCCACATAAATCCAAGAATTATTAGGTAAAAGCTGGACAAGTTTTGAGATGTGCCCCCTTTCATCATATCAAAAGTTGATAGGAATTAGACAGTGCAATCTCCATAAAATATAAGATTTTATGTTTTATTCCTTTAGTCTGTGTACAAATCGTGCCTACAGGAAGTCCAGGCTCTGTGGCTCTTTTGTAAACATGTGATGTCACAGGTCACATCGTCTATTGATTGGAGGATTAAAATCAATTCAAGTGCAGAAGATCGTTGTATATTTTAGACACCGTCGTGTGGAGATTGCTTTGTAGTGTTTTAGTGAATTCAATTCAATTCAATTCAAAATTGGTTTATTTAAGAAATACATCACCAAATAAAAAGTCACAGACTAAGAGAATTTGGTTTACAAAATTACATTAAAAATATAAGAACATGTGTATTATGTTAAATACAATATAAAAAATATAACTTGATTTAAACAGACAAACAGGAATTGGGAAAGCAGCATTAAAAAAACACGAAAAAACCCCAAAACTGGTGCTCCCTCTCCCGGCCTTCTTCCCGTGCCTCTACATTATAACTTAGATTTCTATCCCCGATGAGCAGGCCGAATGATTGGGCAGAATGTACCTAAAATGAGCGATCACCAGTCACACACTATAGACATATTTTGGGGGCTAGTTTTGCAAATCAAGAATGATTGAATGTTCAAAGTGTGCTTGTTTGGCTTTGGCTTTGCAGTCTTTTGAGCCATAATAGGCTTTACCACTATTTGAAGTCCTGCTCGAAGTTTCCGCTCTGTGGCTGCAAATTGTAATCCGAGCTGAAGCCATGACCAAGCCACAGTCAAAGCCACCACCGAAATCAAAACCAAACCTTTTTTTTTGAAACAATCAAACAAATCACAATGACTCAAACAAACAAAACTAAAGCCGTTGAAAGTCAAATCACAATTTCCCAAACAATGAGCTACAGACCAACAAACTAAAAAAAAGGTTTCGCACAAACTATTTGAAGTGAAAGTTTCAGAAGGAACTTTCTCATATTGTGTGATTTTGTTTGTTTCCTTAAGTAAGGCTTTACCTACGAATCCTAACAGTCAATTCGATCCAAATTAATGTGCGTTTTATGAAATGATAGGTGATAACAGTAGACTTAAATACCTGGATCTCACCCTTAATGCTAGCCAGGCGTAGGCCTACATTGTCTTGTAAAAAACTGCTACGGGCTATAGAAAAACACCACTTCTCGACTTGCCCTGTGGGATACTAAACACTGTGCAACCTTCTTGTTTAAAATGCTCATACTTTCCTTTTCAGATTTGAAAAAAAAATTTAAGATGGGGTACGGGTCTAGCTCCCCTTGCATATGACGTCACAAGACCCAAACAGCGCCCTCACTGAGGTCAATGAAGACCTATCATTGGCTGAGAGTTGTGCGCAGCGCGTATACACGCGTGAACGTTTCCAATGTTTGACCTCAGCAATGGCGGCCAATGCAAGGGTATACTTACATCAAAGTAGTTGTGGAGAGGCTCTGGTACAGGACCGGTGCTAATGAACTCCCTGTCGTACTTTGACCGAGGTTTTGGGCGGTAGTTCTGCGGTAGTTTCCCCGCTTGCCCTAGTTGTTTGCGGAGACTCTTAAAATGAGTCAGCTGAACCCTACACCAACAAAAGAATCAAGAAAAAAGAAACAAGGACTTTAGAAAATGAAACCAAATTGGAAACTGTACCCGAGAGTTTCCTTTCAAATAAGTACTTGCATGTTATTTTAACTGGCTGTGTATTGATCGATATTTCCTATCAGTTTCGCTCCAAACCCGAGTGGTGTCAGTTTCACTTAAGTTTTAAATTTTAGAATAACATAAATAAGTTGCATTTGGTATTACACTTAGCGTGTTGGTGTTGATAATATCTACACCAAACACACTTAACTTTTGAAACTCTCTTTTGGTTCGCTTAACAACGCTAAGTTAAAACAGCCAAGATCCAGCAAAACATATACGTTATAAGGGATTTTTTTAAAGGTAAACCATTTAAATATTATAGAAACATGCTTGAGTGATTACGGTAAAGGTTTTGCTGTTATTGTTATTAGCAAATATATATCGAACAAAACGTCTAAAAACAAAAGGTGTATAAATAAAAAACATTCTAAACAACGTAGACAACTCCATGCAGACACCATTAACCTTTCCCGTCGTGAAACGACCTTGCCTCGTTTGGAAAAACGGGCGAGGGAACGACTAGTTTGGAAACGACGCTGCAAAGCGTCCGACAGTTATCCATATTGGACTGGCCTATCCAATATTACATTTTGGAGCGTCGCGGCAGTAAATACATGGTAAACTTATGAATGCCACGTGATGCGTGTTCCACCAATCAAGTGACAAGGATCTTTGTGTATGGTACACGATTATTCATGGCGTAAAGTTTGTAACCCATCCCAATCGACCACGGGGATATGGGGGTGTACCCACATGTTGTCAAATGAATCACAAGATCAACTAGAACAATGACTTCCAAACTTCAGTAATTTTGACGCCATCAAATCCAGATTTGTAAAAAAAAAAAATTAATTGTGAGTGGATTTTTAATGATGTTTTTAATGTTGACAGGGATCCGGGATCTTTCGATGACAGGTTTTACACACTATTGTATTTCCTTGACAGCCCCAGTGCAACTTGTATCCATGATTATGTCTAAGGGAAATGTTGAACCATTAAAAATAGTGACAATCATAAAGATATGGCACACTAAAACAAGTTGTATATTATCTTTGAGATTATTAAATACAGTAGGGTTCGATGCCGGTCGTGCTAGTCTTTCTTGAAACAGAGTGATGGAGAATATCGGGGCTGGCAAGTTGGCAAACTGGCTTCCATAACACCCCACCCCTCCCCATATTACCAATCGACAATTTGGTTTCCACACAGTGCACATTCCCAAAGAAAAGTCCCTATACACAGTCCACAATGATCCACTTTGATGTCAGAGATTTCTTAGATGCCGATGTACGGCGACTATAACACTAACAGCATCAAGGAACGCTTTAGAATGTCAATCGATACCAATTTAAAGTGGGATACTCAGTGGTAATAATCGATTCGGGGATCATAAATCAACCAATATTGATTATTTCAAACTCAAGTTTACTTCACACACCTTTGAGACGGATTTTGAAACAAGAACAGTTAGAATTTATATATTTCAAACCCTCATAATCATGGATACAAGTTGATAGTGTGTAAAACCTACTGTATCCTAGTGTATTTAAATATTTCAAAGATATACAACTTGTTTAGTGTACCATATCTTTATCATTGTCACTATTCTTAATGGTTCCACATTTACCTCGGACATAATCATGAATACAAGTTGCACCGGGGCTGTCAAGGAAATACAATAGTGTTTAAAATCTGTCATCGAAAGGTGTGTAGGCCTATATACATCCGGACCTCTTTCAACAGTTAAAGCATCATCAAAAATCCACCCAATAAAACAAAATATACAACAATTAATGTAAATACGTATACACAGTGGCGTCACCAGAGGGGGGGCAGGGGGGGCCTGCGCCCCCCGCTCAGAACCCTTGCCCCCCCTCTTGCCCCCCCATATGAAATCACAGAAAAGTGTATTCTTATAATATATAAATCGTTTGAGGCTGCATAAAATGCTGCCGTAAAAAGTAAAACTTTTATTCATATCAGTATGTGGACTATAACGCAGTCATGCCGAAAAATGCATGGAAACGTGCGCGCGATCGTATTGGAGGTAAATGTATGTTGTGGTTTTGCGGTTACAGAGAGTGCAGGAAGTCACAAAGTTCAGTTTAATACGTGGTGGTTTGTCCCAATTTCATGGCACTGCTTACCAAATAATTCTGCGCTGACGCGCATTGTAAAGTGTGTATTTCTATGGGACGCAGCTGGGCGTAAGCGCAGAATTCCACGGTAAGCAGAGCCATGAAATTGGGCCCTGAATGCAGACCAATAGCTCCGTAAACACATTGTACTCAGATGCACAACAGGGAGATTTAAACAGCAAAATCGCCAGCGAAAAAGGTAGCTTAGACCATTTTCTTCTCCATATCAAAATGCCCGTCTTTGCCTCGTGCTCCAACACCTAAGAGGCAGAGACGGGAAAATACAGAAGATTCTGATTCTTATGTGGTAAGAATATTGCATGGACTCTGCATCCGAGACTTCCGCCGAGGAGAATTTCGAAGAAGATGTATCTGTTATAAAATCTTATAAAAATGACAAGTTCTCTAAGATTTGGTTGTTTTTGCAATCCATGATCTTTTGTTACCTGCAAACTATGTAGACTGTTTTAGAACTGTATTGGTGTGTATCAGCTGGTGTGTATCAACTATCAGTTAACATATTTAAAGATAATCTTGCACTTCTTTGGCCCCCCCCCCAAATTTAATCTTTGCCCCCACTTGCCCCCCCCCAAATGAAAATGTCTAGTTACGCCACTGCGTATACATGAAGTCAACATGAAGTATTCTGTCAACCATTCGGGACAGGTAAGGATATAATTTGGTCTAAATTAAAGGGGCTGTATACGTTTGGTATGACTCTGAAAATTAATGGCAATAAAAACTTACTTGGTAAGAAGTACAGCAGCAAAATGAGAAGCGTTACTGCAGTATTTAACGTTTCTCAGATAGTGCCAATTGCAGATTATTCTTCCTGCGTGGACATAACCGCTCCAGATTTTCGGCAATATCTAATAAATGCTACCACCTTTTGAAATGGAATTTTTACAGGTTATAGTTTTAGATTGAAACAAACAGTGGGTTCCAATTACCAAACGTATACAATAACTTTAAGGGGAAAGGTGGCAGTCAGATACGTCATTTTTGCCAGTTAAAGATCTCAGGTGAGTGGCACGATTCCTCCCTCCACTTAAACCTACCTTAATAGCGAACATTCGGTCACGACGACCACACAACACAGCACAACAAGGGTGAGACAGCGGACCAGCCCGCTGTTGTTTGACGGTGAAAACTGCCCCATTGTCGGTAGAGTACTTTCGTAAAAACACGCTGTTTCTCTGATAATGACACCTGCAAATGTACCCACTAATACAGCACTGTGAGCTCAGTTCAGAAATACACGAGTTGAAAAGTTCACGATATTCTTTGTTTGTGTGCGACTTTCTATAATGTTGTTATTCAACTTATATACATTGTACAAGGTATACATACACACGTGGTGTTTTGTCATCAATGGCATTTCAAAATGCCCTTTAAAATTAGACGACTGTTTCATGCAATTCATCACTTGTCAAGGACGTATCGAAATCCCCTCTTAAAATTAGACGACTGATTTATGTGGTGTGGTATAATGCTTTAATTAGGGTTTCCACTGCTATGCTGATTCTTGTAACAAAGTTCACTGTGGTAGGCTAATGGAGCATTTGGGGGTAACTAGTCCTCTAAAAATGGCCCCTTTTTGCTAAAAGGTGTGAGGGGTCATTATGGAGTGTGGCCAACAATTTAGTCGTTCAGGGGTGTTTTTGAAAGAAGAAAAAAAGAAAAAAAAAGTTTAGTTGCCAGAAAATATATTTGGTTTGTTTTCTAGAGGCTGAGAGACTTATATATATATTTTTTGAGTATTTCTGAATACTTAGCATTTAGCATTGGTTGCTATGGGGAGCTTATTAAGTGTGGTGCACCCGGATGCTGCGTTCGAAACTCAACTGCCTCCTCTATGCATTGCAGGGCAATCGGATCGAACGCATAGTCAAATTTATTGGCAAAAAGATGTTGAACTTTGGCTAGATGCTGTGTATAACCCATGCTGAAAACACAAACCATTCTGATCACTCGGCCACGACACCTTGGATAAGACGATTCACCGTACCACCAAATGAAACGGATGACCGAGCCGCCAGGCGGCTCGTACCGTCCGCCAGGAGTTCCGGCTGCGTGCTGCAGTGACGCCCAGAAGGTCTCGTCCGGGCTGTACGTACCGTTGGTCCACTCCAAGAAATCTTTGGCAATCTGATTTCTCATGACATAGTTCACGAAATCCCGAGTGGCAATGTAATAAGCTATACCCGTCCTCAGTTGTACACCGTGGGGAGCAGGCTTTTTACGCTCCTCGGTTCTACGGAGTCCTCCGGGTCCATCTACATAACGGAACGCGGTGTGATACCGTTTGCCTCCCCAGGGCTCAGCTCCTGAGATATCATTATGTCCGTTGTAGGATTTCAACTTATTCACAATCTCTAGGTTGGATTTCAAGGGGAAGTCTTGACCACATAAATTGATGACGTACTTCCACGGATAACCGGAAGCCGTTGGTCCAATCAGGTCTCTCATGCAGTTTATATCTGCCAATAGCCTCGTGTAACCCGCGTACTTAACACTTTCTGTCCTTGATGCAACGAACACATTTTCGAAACAATCCGCTAATCCCTTGATGGCGCTCTTAAATTCGTCGGGTGCTTTCTGATCCGGGTGTATGCAGTAAATATTTTGGGGTTGATAGATCGCCTTCAGTAGTCGTTCCACTTGAGCAGAACCACGATGGGCTACAATGATATAAGCCAGGGGGAATTCGGCTTCTCCCACAGACAGGGATTGTCTCGGGTAGTTTCTGGCTTTCTTGAACATATCACAGTCGTTTGTCCGCGTCCGCACCTCGGTGTCCAGAGGCATGAACGGATCGGACGGTACTTTGGGATCGAAGCGCCAGACATTAAGCAATCTAACCGATTGTCGGATCTCCTCCTCGTTTCCCTGAAGTATTTTAGTACAATTAATTTCCCATTTCTTGTGGAGTGGAGGTAGAATAACCTTCGCTGTTGACACATTAGTGTTCCTTCCTCTCGAGTCGGGAGTAGGCCTGTGTGATAAATTTGAGAACTTACTGAGCATCGGGGGCATTCGTCTCCACACAGTCCTGTTGTTGCTGTTATAAAATACATGAATCTGGTGCTTTCCGGGCTCATAGTATACGATGTAACCCAACTCCATGCAAATGATTAAAATAAACCCTAAAAGTAAGCATATCCACCCTTTGGTATAGAATCTACATGGGGTAGTCTTACTGTTTTGAAAACTCACCGGCATTTTGAAAATCCTTGTGAGGCTACAAGAAACAAAATAACTGGTTAGGCACACAGCTCCATCATGGACACCGCCCTAGCACGTATGTAACTTGTGTTTTCGATTGGTTCGTTAGTTCATTGATTGCATGAGTTCAACTGTATTCAGATTCATGACAGACTATAACAAACCCAGTATCGAACCATTTAAAACTGGGCTTATATTATATAAACACTTTGTATCTGATGCCGTATTACTAACACAAATAGTAACAGCTGTCATCTGGTATTGGTAATCTGTATTTTGATTGTTTTGATTGTTTGTTGTTCTCCTGTTCTGTCCATTGTTCAGTGTTTTTTTCCAGTGCCCAATAGACAGTGCCTGAGCTGTGTATTGAGAAAGTTGCTACATAGAGGGACCTGGAAGAGCTTTGGAGTCATGTTTTAGTCTATTTTGTAGCCCAAATAGCCCAACGAAGCCGGTGTGTCCCTTTAAACTGTCTTGCATGTATGATGTAGTGCCAGCAAAACACAGCAGCGGTATAATTTGGGGGCTGAGAAAAATTAAAAATTATTCTCATAAAGAGAAAGTCATTCTATAGTTAAACAATGTGACAGAAAGCACGATGCATCTCCTGGGCCCAATTTCATAGAGCTGCTTAAAGGCACTGAACACGTTTGGTAATTGTCAAAGACCAGTGTTCTCACTTGGTGTATCCCAACATATGCATAAAATAAACAAGCCTGTGAAAATTTGGGCTCAATTGGTCATCGAAGTTGCAAGAAAATGATGGAAGAAAAAACACCCTTGTTGTACAAATTTGTACAATAAAACTTCTTGCAACAAGCCTGTGAAAATTTGGGCTCAATTGGTCATCGAAGTTGCAAGAAAATGATGACAGAAAATACACCCTTGTTGTACAAATTTGTGTGCAGCCACAACAAGAAAAAAAGCAAATTTGGAGATGGTTTTTAATTTATATTTATGTATAAATGAATTTGAGATTATAATGATGGGAATGAACTTTGTAACACGAATAATTTTACAAATATCAAGTTATAAACCACAAGGGAAACTGATTAAATGATTTGGGGTTGAACAAAGACTAATTGACTGGTTCAAATCCCGATTCGGGAAGTGCTTTAAAGGCACTGAACACGTTTGGAAATTGTCAAAGACCAGGGTTCTCATTTGGTGTATCCCAACATATGCATAAATTAACAAGCCTGTGAAAATTGGGCTCAATTGGTCATCGAAGTTGCAAGAAAATAATGAAAGAAAAAACACCCTTGTTGTACAAATTTGTGTGCTTTCAGATAGGAATAAAAGGCTTCTTGCAAGAAGTCTTTTATTATTTTAGTGAGAAATAATACACCATTGTTGCAACTGATGGACCTATATGCAAAACAAAATCATGAGGGCAGTGGGGGGGCAAGCGCCCTCCGTTAAAATTTGAAAAAAGGAAAGAGATAGCGAGAGGGGGAGGAGGGGACGGCGGGGTGGGGGGGGGGTCGTAAGGAATTAATATCTCTGTAGTATCGGTGTTCCTGCAGTTAACGTATAAGCATCGTTGTCCAGCCCGACAAGGATCAAACTCGTTAACTATCCATGTTAGGCCTATATGTACATAAATCAATGGAACATTGGGGTCTCGGTACGGACCAGATGAATGGTCAACCTTTGAATAAAATGCTATGTGCCCCCCCCCCCCTCCCCCTGATCCTCGCCTGGCTACTGGCCTATATAAACTTTATGGCAGACCTGGGCCCAATTTCATGGCTCTGATTACCAAATAAATCTGCGCTTACGCGCATTGTAACGTGTGTATTTCTATGGGACGCAGCTGGGCGTAAGCGCAGAATTCCGCGGTAAGCAGAGCCATGAAATTGGGCCCTGATTGGGCTTCCTTCCCTTGAGGGAGTACGTCATGTATGTGCTATAGAGAATTCCCCTTCAAATCCAACCCGAAGATTGCGGGGAGTTATTTTCTCCGGTAATGATAAGCATTCTAACTTTTATATTCTAGCTTTCAACAAGAGTAAAAACTATAAACAAAAAACAATAATATAAACATAACTAGTTTGTGTTCAATATTTTTAAAAATCTAACGCCTGTCTTCCGTTTTCTCCAGGTGGTACCATCGGTCATCTATATGCCGAGATCGCGACCGAATAACGAAGTACACGGAGTCAGTATGAGACTTATATTATTCAAATTTAATCTTCAACCATAATCTGTACATAACCTCAAAATGTTAAAGTAACACCGCATGAGTAAGACAGGGGTGGAGTAAGACCAACCTCTTTTTGATTGAAACATAAAATTGTACACACCATTACAGAATCCCTTTAAAGGCATCGTACACGTTTGGTAATTGTCAAAGACCAGTGTTCTTATTTGGTGTATCCCAACATATGCATAAAATAACAAGCCTGTGAAAATTTGGGCTCAATTGGTCATCGAAGTTGCAAGAAAATGATGAGAGAAAATACACCCTTGTTGTACAAATTTGTGTGCTTTCAGTTAGAAATAAAAACTTCTTGCAAGAAGTTTTTATTATTTTAGTGAGAAATTACCTCTTTCTCAAAAACTACGTTACTTCAGAGGGAGTCGTTTCTCACAATGTTTTATACTATCAATTTGAATTGAATTGAATTGAATTGAATTTTTTTATTCATCAGGTATAAAAAAAAATACATGAAATTTAAATTCCAATTGTACAGCAACAGATAAAATATCAAAATGCAAAAATTGCACAAGATAAACAAACAGATAAAATAAAACAATTAGAAGACAGTACGCAGGGCTGGATACATTGTACAAAAGTTATCTAATAAAGTCACAGTTAAAATTATGGATAGCAATGGGTAAAAATGAATTCTTAAACCTGTTTGTCTTTAGCCTTAGTTGAAGGATCCTACCAGATTTGTTGTGGACAATCAGTGGGTTAAGAGGATGTGTGCTATCAGACAGAATACAGTGGAATTTACTCATGAGTCTATTCTTAACTAGTTCCTGAAGACCATCATTATCTAAACCAATAATCCTACTGGCTTGTTTGGTAATGCGAACCAGCTTTTGCCTATTAAAAACTGAAAGGGAATTAAACCAAGTGGTTGCACAAAAAGTCAACAAGGATTGAATAGTACTCTGATAAAATAGTTTAAGAATCCGGGTATTAACATTAAAATACTTCAGTTTCCTGACAAAGTATAACCGTTGATTAGCTTTCTTATAAATTTTCGTGGTATTAGAGTTCCAGTTCAGCTGATCATCAATTACAGTTCCCAGATACTTGTACTCATTTACCACTTCAACAGACATGTCATTAATTTTAACAGGCTGAACAGGTTGAATGCTTTTTTGAAAGTTAAAAACCATTTCTTTTGTTTTATTTACGTTAAGAACTAAGTTATTTCTTTCACACCAATCAACAAATTGATTAACTTCAGTCCTATATTCTGATTCATCATTGCCAGAAATCAATCCAGTCAGGGCCGTGTCATCTGCATATTTAATCACACTACAGGAACTATTTTTAACATTGAAGTCTCTTGTGAACAATGAAAACAAAAGAGGTGATAACACACACCCCTGTGGAACTCCAGTGCTTAAGTATCTGACATCAGAGCTAACACCTGAAAATCTGACCTTCTGTGGTCGCTGCAGTAAAAAATCATTAATCCAGAGGGCAAGGTGTGGGCTAACTTTCAAATGCTGTAATTTATACAAAAGAGACTGTGGCCTTATGGTGTTAAAGGCAGAGGAAAAGTCAATAAATAATGTTCGTACATAGCTTTTACAATTGTCGATGTGCCCGTAAATGTTATGTAATAATGTCGTTATTGCATCATCCACACCACGATGTGCACGATAGGCAAACTGAAAAGGATCCACTGCATTTCTTGTTTCCTTGAGCAGAATACCTTTGATGACCCGTTCAAAACATTTCATCACAATAGGTGTAAGGGCAACTGGTCTATAGTCATTGAGAACAGCTGGCTTCGTTATCTTGGGAATTGGAATGACTGTTGAGGATTTCCATAGACAGGGGATTCTAAAGATCATTGGAATAATTGTTGAAAAACTCCTGCAAGCTCTTTGTTACACGCTTTTAAAATCCTACCACGGATCCCATCTGGTCCTGCAGATTTGTTAGTTCTAATCGATTTGAGTGACTTTTCAACTCGAGCGGTAGTAAGAACGATTCTCTCGTATGCATTTCCCTGTGAGCCTAAATCCATGCACAGCTGAGTGTGGGTTTCATCTCCATTTGTACTGTTATTGCGATCAAACCGGCCATAAAATTTGTTGAGGTCGTTAACAAATAAGTTCAGATCACCGGAGGGTATCTCCGATTTATTTCGTATGCCAAATCCTGTGATGACTTTCAGTCCTTCCCAAGCGCTCTTGTGGTCGCCGTTTCCGAACTTATGTTCGATTTTCCGGGCATACTTTTTCTTGCATTGTTTGACGAGATGGCTGATTTCTTTTTGTAGTTTGCGTTTGTCTTGAAGATTGTTGTTTATGTGCGCCACATGTTTTCTGTTGATGAGTTCTTTGATGTCTTTTGTCATCCATGGTTTATTGTTTGGGTAAGTCTTGATAACTTTTTCTGGGACAATACAGTCCTCACAAAACTTGATGTACTCAGTGTTTACATCAGTATATTCTTCAATTGAATTTGAAGCAAACAAAACATCCCAGTCTGTACAATCAAAACAGCTGCGTAGAGTTTCCGTGTTGTCTTGTTTGAAGCTCCTGATTTCTTTTATAGCAGGTTTGTTTTGCTTAAGTTTTTGTTTATATTTTGGGAGAAGATGTATCATGTCATGATCCGACTTTCCAAGCGGTGCTCTACTGTACGGTTTATAAGCATCGGGTATGTTCCCATAACATTTGTCCGGGGTACGATGTCTCCTAGTTGAAATATTAACATACTGGTGGTGCATGCTTTAAATCACATTCGTTAAAGTCACCCATCAACAGCTCTCTGTTGCTCGTTATCAAGTCAGTTTTTATGCTAATATATATTTTGAGTAATTACCAAACGTGTACTGTGCCTTTAAACTGGTAAACATGTAATTTAACAACTTTATTCTTTAAACAATGACTCGTGGGGCCTGACCCACTTCTGGGTCAATGTGACCAAGACTCTGTGTCAAAATGACCCCGAAATGGGTCAAACTGACGCAGAATCCGAGTTTAAATTCAATTTTTTTTGCCAGTTTCCGGATCAGCCTGACCCATAAATAGGTCAGGCCCCCCCCCGGACCCATGCCTGGTCAACTTTGACCCGGAATGTTTTGAGAATGTAAAATTGTTTTCAATTTTAATTTTTCTGTTCACAAAAAATAATAAGATCCGTTTTAAGGAAAATAGGCTATGGGGCGTTTCAGATACATACAAATTCAACAAACCCTAACACCACACCAAATCCTGCCAATTCCAACACCGATTTCACAAAATAAAAAGGAAAAGTTCAGATGGAAAATACGTCTATGAGGGACCTCGTCCCCATGGTTTACTTTATTTCCAACCATGTTTACAATAGTAAACCCTGGGAGGGAAACTCCTTACTTGGACCCTGATTGGACAACGACTGGTGTACAAAAGTCAAACGTAAACATGTTAAGTTGTACTCATTCAGTATTCAACATGTTCACAGCCAGACTATTCTAATTTGCATACGTATCCAAACAATTTGGATATGCAAATGATTCAATACCAGGGTGAGAGAGCGGTCAACCTTGTACTGCTCGACAGTGCACCTTGGGGACGAGGTTGGTCTATGAGAAGATTAAATTAACTCCAGTGCTGACCAAGCCAGAAAAAAATTCCGAGATATCGTGCACAGGGTGGGACAATAAGAGGCGCCTTTGATTTGGATGTGATTATCATTGACTTTTTAGTTGATGATGTTCGGAAGTTATAATGAGAAATTCCGTCTTGTTTTCGTTTAGTTTTAACTTGTGAAAAGTCATCAAGTACTGTATCTCTGAAATAAATACTTCAGCACGCTGGCGAGCCGATTCTTCACTTTGTGGTTTGTTCAAATGACAAATAAAGTTGTGTGTCATCCGCGTATGTGTTTACACTGCAAAAACTGGGGTGTTAAAATTGTCACATATAGATACCGAAGAGAGAATCACAATCAAAATCACAGGGTGTTAAAATAACACCAATGTCATTGTTTTGGCAGAAATTAGTGTTACTTTAATACCCTATACACTGCAAAAACTGGGGTGTTAAATTGACACCATGGGTGTTGCCACATATAGATACCCCAAACAAGAATACAAATGTTCACCATAAGGTGTTAAAATAACACTCATTTCTGCAAAAAACAATTACATTGGTGTTGTTTTAACACCTTCTGATGTTAATTTTGATTCTCTCTTCGGTATCTATTGTGACAACACCCGTGGTGTCAATTTTAACACCCCAGTTTTGGCAGTGTAGTGTAAATTTGATTCTCTCTTCGGTATATGTATGTGACAACACCCAAGGTGTCACTTTTAACACCCCAGTTTCGGCAGTGTAGGTCGTGTTCAGGTGCAATAGCAATCGCGGGGCAGCATAGATTGTAAAAAGCAATGGCCCCAGGACCGATCCTTGGGGTACGCCAAAAGGTAGCGATTCAAAAGCAGGCAGGACACCAGTGATGTTCACCGCCTCGGTTCTATCACTAAAATATGATTGCAACCACTTGAGAGCCGATCCTTTGACACCAGTTGATGCAAGGCATCTATAAAGGGTGTCATGATCAATAGTGTCAAAGGCTGCAGAAAGAAAGAAAAAATACATAAAATTTATTGTCTAGATTACATAAAATATAATTTTGAACCCCGAGTAGAGTTGTTTATGTACTGTGGCATTTTCTCCAATGACCTTTGACCTATACATCTTTTCTGACGTCATCTGCAAGTTTTTCCAGAGTGCGCATGAGTTGCTGTTTCTCTTCCAATGTGGAGTCGGTGTCCAACCCAGGCTGATGGAAAGGTATGACCGAACGATCTGTCGAATTTATGATAACGGGACAAAAATAAGAGAACAAAAATGGTGTTTATTCTTAAAGTTCGTAAATTTTATATTTGAAGGTACGGGTATAATTTAGTTTGATGGTGCCTAAAAGGGACACGTTGCCTTGGATCGGGCGAGTTGGTCTTTGAAAAGCGTTTGAAACCGTTTGTTATGAAATGCATACCGGTACGGTTAGAATGGTGTTTTAAAAGTAGAAATTAATGATCCACACAAATATGCCTCAAAATTGCGTGGTTTTCCTTGTACATCGTAAACTAACATGGCACGCCATTTTGTAGAGTCAAATTATTTTTGGACTCCACAAAATGGCGGACCGTGTTAGTTCGCAAAGTAAAAGGAAAATCACGCAATTTCGTGGCATACTTGTGTGGATCATTGTATTCTACTTTCTAACCATATGCATTTTACAACAAACGGTTACACACGCTTTTCATAGACCAACTCGCCCGATCCAAGGCAACGTGTCCCTTTAAAGGCGCGTTGAATGATACAGGCGGTGAATGAATATGATACACAATACACAAACGGTTCAATACACTGTTGTTCTACCACACACGATCTGTGAAGTTTATTGGTTTTGAATTGTTGGTCCACTCACCAGCAAAGAAAGTGGGATTGAAGGGTTTTAATATTATAGATACGCACCCAAATAAAACTGCGCACTTGGTTGTTGAGCGACCCTCTCTGCGACACACAGCCACACGATGGTATCTGCACCCTGTCCTGGTGTGCGCAGTTTGTCCAGTCCACGGGCTCTCTGCATCACTTCAGGCGGTAGGTATCTGCTCAACAATGGCGTGTCCACTATCCCAGGACGCATTGACGAGAAATGCACCATCGGATACTCCTTGGCCCACATTTCATTCATAATGAGTTGTTGACGCTGTATGTAATGATTAATTGCACATGACGTAATTGACCACCATCTTTGATGACAAACAATGGAAAGTAAAGTACACTCGTGTACGCGCAGCGCACGACTCTCAGCCAATGATAGCCTTTCACGCTTGCACGTTTCATCAACAATGGCGGCCAATGCAAGGGGTATATCATCCTCGTTCCCAGTGGTGTACGATCTCGCTGCGTCATTTTATTTCCTATCCAGATTGCCCTGCTCGATCATAACCCTCTGGAATTGTGACTTTTGAAATATCCAAATAATTTACAGGCTTATTGGATAGTTTAGTTTAGTCCTTTTGATTCATTATGTGTTACTGACTCACGGACCGATGAGATCTTACGTGCCCATCTATGTCATTCCACACATGTGGACCAAAGAAGCGGATCGTGTTCACAGAATAAGTGGTGCGAGTGAATGGAACATTATACATTAGTGCAAGATCTATAGTGGAGTGGCTGTGGGTTTCTTGAACAGACGTGAAGAAAGAAGAGATCACTTTGGGAAGAAGGTTATTAATGAACTTAAACATAAATATCCCGGTATAGAGGTTATTAATATCAGCGACAGTGAGAGCGGCAGTGAATAGAGGTGCTGAATGCTCTCTGGATAAGAAAGTACAGATGCGAACAGCCCCTTTTTGAGAAAAAGACAAATAGTGCAACCTAGTATTACTCACAGATGCCCAGACAATGTTACAGTAATTTAGGCAGGGAAAGATAAGGGTGTTGTAAAGAAGAACAAGCGAAGAAGCAGGTAGGAAATGACAGATCTTGGAGATGACGCCATAATTACGACAAACAAGTTTATTGACAGAAGAGAAATGCTCAGACCAAGAAAATTTATGGTCGATGATGATGACACCAAGACATTTGGTTGTGGAAACTCTAGTAATGATGATCACCGGTTGTAAATTGATTTCTACAGAGCGAGGAGATTTGATGAAAGATTGTTTGCCTTAAACCATGGACCAGAATGAGTTTAGTGTTGAGTGTCTTGAACAAGGAAGATAGTTGATGATTAGAGTAGAAAATAGTATCAGCAAACAATTTGAAATATAGAGGGTGAGAGGAGCAGTAGAGATCTTTAAAGGGTGTTTGTAACATTGGTAAGAGTACAAATATAAATGTTCACAGATTCACACATAACATACGCGGTATAAAGATGGTTATGATGGGAAACTCTCTTTGAAATATTTTTGCTTTAAATGCTATAGTTTTTGAGAAATTAGTAAAACAATTAGTTTTGATCTTATGAGTCAAAAACTCGATGTTTGAAAACATTGAAAACACTTAAGGTTTTTCCCCACCTTTTTTCTGGTGATTGCAATGACCGATTGAGGTTTCACAGGTTTGTTGTTTCAT
Organism: Plazaster borealis; assembly: GCA_021014325.1. Classification (NCBI taxonomy): domain Eukaryota; kingdom Metazoa; phylum Echinodermata; class Asteroidea; order Forcipulatida; family Labidiasteridae; genus Plazaster; species Plazaster borealis. Next base: position 14,423,339 of record CM037462.1, read on the forward strand.
GTATATGTTGGGATACACCAAGTGAGGATACTGGTCTTTGACATTTACCAAAAGTATAAACTCCCATTAATGTCGTAAGAAAGAGGAGCGGGCCAAGAATTGAGCCCTGAGGAGCACCAGGCTTGATAATAAGACAAGGTGTGTATTTTGTGGCGTGCTATACACACAGTTGTAGCGTCATGCAAGTTACCTAATGTGCATAAAGCTACGTAACGTAACAATATATTAGCAATTTATTAACTTTGTAAAATCCCGTTAAATAAGGCAACTTAGTACTAGAGGTTGAATAACGCATTACATCAATATATTTTGCACGTTTCTAAACCATCAATTTTCCTGATGTGTTACTGTAGGCCTGCGTATTGTAGCATATCTCCTTGAGTATTTATTATGAAAATTGCCTTAATCTTATTCTTGTAATAGCTCGTTTTCACATTTATAGAATGAAAATGAACGACAGCCGTCCTTGCATCGTAGCTTTTCAAAAAGACCCGAAGAGTTTATTTTATTTGCAAGAAGTAACTATCAGTTGTCAATGGAACTTCTTAGAAATTTAATTTGAAATGGAATAAGTATTCTGTACTTTGTGAATAACCTACTGTAACCAGTTACATTATTATTGGCTGTAAGGTACGTTATCGTTTTACATGTCAGAAAGTAACAAACTGTTGGCCCCGGGATAAAACAAAATAATAATTAAAAATAATAAACATAATTATTATACCTTGCTCCGTATATAGCAATCGTGACCATCGTACGATTCCATTTTTTCGTTGTTAAGATCGGAGAGATTCAGTTTTTGTGGGTAGACTCCGACTGTAGAAACCATGATCTGTCAAGTACGTACAACCTCAAATTATAATCTACTATTTTTTCCAATGAACTTTTTTTTACAAACTTGTCCTCCCCCTTTTAAAAATTATATAATAAGGTAAAAAAAACCATCATATTGAAGGGCAAAGGCCATTATTTGAAAATGTGATTAATTGATTAATTAACTTTTTTGTTCGATCCTCGAAGTGTTGTGTCAAAAGTTCGGGCGTAATATTTTACGTGGAGTAAAAATTACGTGTATATCACAAATATAGGCGTACTCACCACCCGTGAACCAGGCGTCATTTTCATGGTCGGTAGTAAAGTCTTCGTTAGAAGGTACGGTGCCATAGTATTTATTGCAAAGTTTTTCTCTAAACCGTAACCCGTGATGTCTCTTGTGTTCACTATATCTGCAGCATTGTTCACCTTGAAAAAAACGATAATTTAAAAATATGTGTAACCAAAAGACAGTACCTATACAAACATACTGAGTATACTTCTTAAATATTAAATTTGAGTTAATGTAATTTGACACCTGATGACGTCACGATGACGAAAACATGTTTTTCATACTAAGTTTTATATAAGCTACAATATGGAATAAGAGCTGTCCCCAAGCAATGCCTTCGAACGAAAACCCTGAAAATTAACACACGTTGGTAACGGGTGCTGTAACAGGAGGAATGTCCCAATGCTTAACGTAAGAGAACACAACATTGTTTAAAACGTTGCAACTAAAGCGTACCGCACAGACTTTTGACGTTTTTTTTTTTTACCACACAGTCCTAATTGTCGCGAGAGAAATCCATTGACTTTACTTTGGGTAACAACTATTTCACCGTCTTCACGTCAGATGCTGTAGCTTATTCAAAATGCGGCCCAGTGCGGCAATCTCCGACCCAATGCAGTGATTGCGCAATACAGCAAGCGAGCCATGGTGTCAGATTTGTCACAAAATCATTAATTATCGTGGAAATACGTCGTACTTTGATTAGTTTTAACGGCCGTTGTGCTGTCTTGTAGCTGACATCATATGTAACATTTTATTTAGAAACGTGACCCCACTTTGACATATACTTCCGATTCAAACAAGAAGCTCTAAAATAAAAATAAAACATATCTCCTGAACCACTTGTCAAAAAAAAAAAACATTTTTGTTTTGCTGTCTTGTAAAATTTGATATATTTGACATTTTATTCAAACACATGACCCATTTGGACCTTTTATTCCGGTCCGAACAGGAAGTTCAAATTTTAAAAAAGACATTTCCTGAAACACATGTCATAAAGTCATTATTGTACGGCCGTCTTGTACCTTATGACATCTAGGATATGTTATTGAAAAAAAATGTGACACATTTAACATTCTATTTAAAAACATGACCCCACTTTGACCTTTCTTCCGGTCCAAGAGAAAGTTCAAATTTCAAAAGTCACATTTCCTGAACCACATTTCATAAAGTCATAATCTTTGTGCCATCTTGCAGCTTACACTGCAAAAACCGGGGTGATAAAATTGACACCATGGGTGTTGTTACATAGATACACAAAAAAGAATCAAAATGTACACCATAGGGTGTTAAAATAACACTAATTTCTTCCAACACAATTACATCGGTGTTATTTTAACACCCTATGATGTTAATTTTGATTCTCTATTCGGTATATATATGTGACAACATCCGTGGTGTCAATTTTAACCCCCCAGTTTTTGCAGTGTAATACACATTTAACATATAATTCAAAAACTTGACCCAAATTTGACCTTTCTTCTGGTCCAAACAGGAAGTTCAAAAAAATCCCAATTCGTAAATCAGGTGGGGCGAGGGTACGAATTAGGGTCATATAGCACAAGGTTCAGTTTGAATGAAAGTAAAAGTTAGGGTCAGATTCAGGGTCAGGTTTAAAATCAGTGTTAGAGTCAGTATCAGAATGAAGATTAGGTTTAGGTTTTAGGCACACTTGAAGTCAAAATAAGGGCCTGTCAAAGGTGAAGGGTCTTCGATCTCAAAGTCAGGCTCACTATTAAGGTCTGGAGCGTTAATCAAAGTAAAGCAAAACGGAACAGCTCTGTGTTTGTTCACAAACATCACCTAATGTCTAGTTAAGAGTTGTTTGTGTACTAAAACACATGCAGTGTGTTTTAGTTAATGAATAGTGATTGAAAAACCCATGAATTCGCCTCATAAAAAACAACCAGCGGAACATACGGTCCGCCATTTTGCAGAATCAACAACTTATTCTACAAAATTAGCGGACCAAGTTCTGTCATGAAATAACACAAATATTCACACATTTTGAAGGGGTATTTATGTGAATCATTGTGTTATACTTTTGTATTTCTTTCCAACCCAACCATATTAAATTTAAAACAAACACCGTTTATACAGCCAGAAGCGCCCAATCAAAATGAGGGCGCATTGTGATCAATGACCATACCAATACGTGAAGCTCCTTCCAGCTCTCCGCGAATTTTGTTGCAAATTCGTAGACATCTCTGGGCTTGGACAGCTCTAATACGTGTAGATGTATGTTCTAAAAGTAAAACAGGAAATAAGTTAAAGGTATTATACACTTTTGGTAACAGCTCAAAATCAGTGTCCACATTTTGTGTGATTCAACATATGCATGAACAAACAAACCTGTGAAAGTTTGAGCTCAATTGTCATCGAGGTCACGAGAAAATAGTGAAAAGAGACCTTACGTGTTTTCTGTTTTTTTCAAACATCAAGTTTTTATCGCGCCTGATATAAGCTATTGTTTTACTCATTTCTCAGAAACGATAGCATTTTAGGCAGAAATACTTAAAGACACCCTTTCTACCATTACTTACTTTAAATCATGTAAGTTATGTGTGAATCTGTGAACATTTGTGTTTTTCGATCTTCCCAATAACAAACTTTGTAAATTGTAAAGGGAAATAAACACACTTTCTTCATCATTAAAAAAATAATGTTGATATCGAATTTACCAAGCGTATAAAGTCGTGCTCCAAGTGCAATAAAACACCCTTCAATATGTCGGTGCTGGTACGTCCCTTGGTGTTTGGCTTAGATTTTTTGTTTTATTAGGCATACTGTAATGCATGTCAAGCTCAGTCATGGGTGGCAGAGTTCATATTGTTTGCAGTTTGCCACAACATTCATTTGTGGATTTTCGTCTTTGTGCACATTTTTTTTTGCATTTCCCCCTTCCATTTTCCCTTTAGAATAGCAAAGTATAATCTGGTTGCTCATTGACGTTGCCTTTGATTGGGTGATTTAAGCTACCTCGAAATTGTATGTGAAAATCTGTTTTCCTTTTACTTCGTGAACTAAACAGTCCGTCATTTTGTGGAGTTAAATTTCACACAATTTTGAGGTATATTTGTGTAGATCAATATATTCTGCTTTTTAAACATTTTTCAAACTATTCTGACCATAGTTCATTTCAATAACAAAAAAATACGTTTTTTATAGCCAAAAGCGCACAATCTTATGGCAACGTGTCTCTTCAATAGGCCTATAAATAATTTTGGTTGGTTTGTATTTTTGTACTTTTTGTTTGCACAAATTGAAGCACGATAGTGTTAAAATTATGACACTTGTCAATTTCACTCACCGACTTTGATCACTCACCTTGTTCCCAGTTTTTTCAACAACCTCTTTCCTCGTTTCCTCGTCGGCATACTGGCAAATCATATGGACTGTGCCACCTGATTAAAGTTAAATTCAGGAGAGACTATTTTGGTCTTACGATAAACTTCTCAATAATAATCACATTAAGATCAAATCAAGATTAGATTCAGGGTCCATTGACCTCTAGTGGGACAGACCAAATTAAGAGTCTTATTCTGTATAAAACTGATCCGGGTAAAATGTTATGTGCTGGGGTAAATGATATAAATCTTGTGCAGCTGTTATTTTTATAATTCTTGACTCCATGTGACACACAGAGTATAATTATAATGACACAAAATAGACTATTTCTAATCATATGACCATCGCAGTATCTTGCCTGCCATGAAATGCCCTGGATTGTACGAGGTCACTCTTTTTTGTACACAAGGCGATTGGCTATACAAGCGATAAAATCAATATGGTTGGAAAGATGTCATAAAGATTTACACAAATATCCCACGAAATTGTTTGGTATTCCAGATTTAGCTTCTTGAACTATAACACGGTTCACCGTTTTGTGGAACCAAATTTTTGACCCCACAAAATTATGGACCGTGTTAGTTCACGAAGTAAAAGGAAAACCGCACAGTTTCGAGGGATATTTTGTGTGAATCATTATATTCTGTTTTTGAAACATCTTTCCAACCATATTCGTTTCATAACAAACGCGAAGGCCATGCACGTCCCTTTAAATAATATAACGATATTTCCGTTGTTTCCATGTTGCACTCTCCCTTGTTTCTTTTAGCTCACACCTAAAGTGGCTGTTGATAGGGCAACTGTTAAAACAACATAATCAATTAATCCGGACGAAGACTTACCTCGTTTAGCAAGTTCCATAGTTGCACTTTTCCCAATGCCTGTGTTTGCTCCGGTTAACATGAATGATTTGCCCGATAAATCAACATTCAAGTCATTTTCGTCAAATGTCTTTGAAACAGCCAGGAATCCAGCCCTTTTTGAAAAAAAAGCATGAACACTGTTTTGATCAGAGTGGAACCATGAAAAATACCCCCCAAAACCAACAACCCCAACAACAACCAACAACCAACAACCCCAACCACAACCACAACAACAACAACAACAACAACCACAACAACAACAACAACAACAACAACAGCAACAACAACAACAACAACAACAACCACAACAACAACAACAACAACAACAACAACAACATCAACAACAACAAAATATGCCGGTCTTCTCCTGAAGACAGAAATAGTATTGTTTGAAACGTCGAGACCACGGCTCTTTTCAGAGCAAACACTCCTAATAAGAAAGAGAGATTTATGGGCCAAGTTTGTCGACGCATAACTTTGTTTTTCGGGCATGAATACGTGATAATATCGACAGAAAATATAAACACCCAAAAGTTTATAATTGAATAGTTACTCCCTATTATCGACACCATGCAAATTTAAAGACCTACTTGAACGAATGCGGCAATAAGTGATCTTTGCTGAATTTCATTTAAAATGTTTTCAATAAATAAGGAAATTGAGTTCACATGAGATTAAACAGATAAAATGTAAAAAAAAAACACCAATTATTTTGAATAGACCTTATGCATTGACGTCATCCAGCCGCCATCTTAGAGGTAAAACGATGACGAAACAATCGAAACGCACAGATTTGTACGCGCGGCGCACAAGATTGGCCAATGAACAGGCGCCTTTTGTCCTCTAAGTGAGGGCGCCCTACTGAAATGACATCATGTGCATAAGGTCTATACCCTTCTCTGGTGCTTTGCAGAAAGATTCGCGAAAAGCCCAGCCGCTTTGTTGCTGCATGGAGGTATAACAAAGCAACATCCCACACATGACGTAAAGTCAACGGCAGAAGTGTTTCTTGTTTTTCAAAACCTTGTGTTTGGGGCCTAGTTTTTTGATCTAAAATTACGAAAATATTCAGAAGTGTACAAATATCAAAATTGCATTTAAATTATAAACAAACACATCATAAACAAGTTTAAATAGCGCTCCCGTTAAATAATCTTCGCTCAAGTATAGCTAATTTTAACACCTACACCGGTATAATGTAAGTGTCGTTTGAAGCTTTGCAAAAAATAATAATACTTTTCGGTGTTACTAGAGGACTACACCAATTTGGTGTCATTTTAACACTGTTGGCGTTTCTCATTTACACCCATGGATGTGTCAGCACACCATGGGTATAAAGAACAACAACAAATGTGTTAAAATAACACCCGCAGTTTTAACACCGGTGAAAGTTCTTGGTGTTGTCCTCTTAGTAACACCAGGGGTGTTAAATTTAACACCCCAGTTTTTTGCTGTGAAGTAAATATAAATAGTAAACTTGCGGGTATGTGTAAAACCTCTTTGTGGGAGTGTTGGCTCTGCAAAGAGCCGGTGTGGTCTCGACGTTTCGAACAGTATACTCTGCTCGTCTTCAGGAGAAGACCGGTATCTGTGTTTAATATAACATAACCTTGAACGCTTGTATTAAATTTGTCAATTTTGGTAGATTCTGTATGGCCAATTGGCCATACAGAATCTACCAAAATTGACAAATTTGTATTGATACAAATTTACGTATACGAAACAGGCCTTATAAAAAAATATTTCAAGGTTGCTGGTTGTTTACGGTAGTTTTGACTGGTAGATATGAAACGCCCCAATAAATTGGTGAAACGCATACATACATTTTAGGAATAGTATTTAATCCATGACATCTATACTATTGAGAAAGTATTTTGAGGACTCGTAACAGTATTATCAGTAATAAATTTACTGTACAGTACTTTATTTACGAGTCTCAATAAAATGTTCAACTGTTCTATTACTATAGCAGACTGGGCAGAGACCAGGGGCGGATCCAGGATTTTCCAAACGGGGGGGGGGCGTGAAAATATACCAAGCAGCAAAATCTTCCCTTCCCCATTTCTCCCCCCCTTCTCTCTCTCTCCCTCTTTTTTTCTTTTCTCCCTCATTTTTTATTTATTTTTTATATGAAAATGGGGGGCGTGCGCCCCCACGCCCCCCCTGGATCCGCGCCTGGAGACCATGGTTGGACCACAGCCCCAAGCTCCTCAACAAGGAACCCACCCAATGGTACAACGTGCATGATTGTAGTCAACCTACAACCTACAAATATTCACAGGAAAAAGATTTCAAATCAGACCGCCGCCCTTTTCACCCATTATGACCCAAAGAGTAAAAATAGTAAAATACAGAGCAATAAGAAAAGCCATGAATCAAAAGCGTGTCCGACTTGACTTACTTGAATTGTGCTGGATCCATCATCATGACAGTCTAGTGTGGCAAGTCAAGGAAGTCCTTAAATTTCTGTCGCGGTGAAAGCGAAATGGTTCTCTCGCAACTATATCTCGCAAGACTGCTGCTCCGCGCGAGACTACCGGTAATATACCGCTCTCACCACTACGGTCCAATTTAACGACTTGTACAACCCTACAGCGGTTTGCGCACAGCCTATGGGCTCTTCAGTCGATTTCGTACGGAAGCATCTGATTAGTCAGTTACGTGTTTTTATTTGGAGGGGGAGTAACTCGACGGGCCCAGGGACTCCCCATATCAAATTGAGCAGAAAATCAAAGTTCAAGAGTCAATTAATAATGTTCCCTTTACTGTAAAAAGCTGTGAGACTTTTAAGTATTGTTCGTGTATTTTTGAATATTTAGCCTTTTGCACTGTATGCCATGGGTACACCCCAACCTCGTCCCCAGGGTGTGTCGAGCACTACGAGGTGTACGAGGTTGACCGCTCCCTCACCCTGGTATTGGATCATTTGCATATCCAAAATTGTTGGATGCGTATGCAAATTAGAATAGTCTGGCTGTGAACATGGTGAATACTGAATACACTTTTGTACACCAGTCGTTGTCCAATCAGGGTCCAAGTAAGGAGTTTCCCTCCCAGGGTTTACAATTGTAAACGTGGTTGGAAATAACGTAAACCATGGGGACGAGGTTGGGTGCACCCTTCTTTGTGAGAGCGGATAGTGGATATGATAGCGCTCTCTCGCGGGGAAAAATTTGACAAATCAACAAGAGAAGGTCTTTCGCCTAGACTAGCGAGACCTAGCGAGATAGTTGCGAGAGAGCCGTTGTGCTATCACTGCGACAGAAATTTAAGTACTTCCTTGACTTGCCACATTAGACTGTCATGATGATGGATCAAGATCAACGCGAAGCACGATTCAAGTAAGTAAAGTCAGACATAGTTAGGCAGATAGGGGAAATAATTGGGGAACTATTCCTTTGATGCTTGGTACACAGTCGAGGATGTCATGAGAAAGATATTTCGCTATAGGGCAATCGTAGAATTGCCCTTTTGAAAATATAGGTGGAATAACAAGCGATGGCAGACATTTTGAACATTTTAAAAATCGCTTGTTATTCTACCTGTAGTTTTTTCAATGGACAAATCTGCGATGGCCTTCTTACCGGTATCTCTGTGTGCTAAATTCAATGCTTGTATCATCAAAGGCACAATCCCATCAACTATCCGCCGTAATGTCTATATACTTTTTCCCAAAGAGTGGTCCACAATGGCCAGTTACCAGTTAAAACATTTGTGGTACTCTTCAATGGTATCTCCATTCTTGTTTTTCTTCCGTGCCACTAGTCTTGAATTGATAAACCGTGCATGCATGGGCGTTAATCTGTCAATTTTACTTGAGCCCGTTGATGTTACAGAAATATTTCCAGTAAAATGAAAATATTGATAAGGTTCAACAGTGCTTAAAAAGTACGTCTAGTTCTCTGTTTTTAGGCGTACAGAGGCTTGATTTTTTTCTCCCTCACAAAAACCGCCAAACCAAACAAACGACAAAGCTCAGACCCGTAACGCCGCGGCCCCTGGACCCCAACTCTAACATTGTTTTGAGCCACCCCTCCCCACGACATAATCCTGGGCGCGCCATTGCTGTCGACGATGCAAAGCTAACAGTACACTGAGTAATGCAGGGAGTTTGTCAATTTACAAACACGAATGATGTCCATCGGCGAAACCAGAGGGGGCGGGGTTGACGTGCGAGGGAGAGGGAGGGAGATTGTCGACGATTAAAAGTTTGTGTGGTAAAAGTATTAACATTAATATATCATGTATGTTGGGCTTTTATTAGTGTCTCTCGTTTTTTCTCTCTCTGAACCAAGTCTAAGATTTATAACAATGTTATGTAAGTATTTATAGCAAAGGAGAGCTTTTCTATAGGCCATTTCAGACATGCTTAAACCCAGACATTCTTAAATCAAACAGCCCTAAACTTGAGGTTATAGACTTGTAATTTTTCCCCCACTCATATGAGGACTTTATCTATTGGAAAATGAGTATATCACAAAACTAAATAAAACAATTTCCTTTTTAAAATTTCACTTTCTTTTTAATTTACCATTTTAGTTCCGATAATGTGTGTGGTGGTTAGTCTGAATCTTGCCGTTTTGACGGTTACTGCCATGGCTTCTGTTTATTCTACCTCGTTTAAAAGTAATCTTAGCTCTTATACACCTGCCTCCCTTTTAGTTTACTAAACTGCAATGCGATGGTGCAATCCTTTGTGCGTGTATATAGTTTTAATTGTTTTGTTCATTTTTTAATTTCCATGCACCCTGCTTTTTTGATGTGTTTAACGTGTTTGTAATTTTTCGTCTAACCTTGTAAGATTGTTGTTTTTCTTTTACAGTCAGTTTTCTGCTTTTGATTCATGGCTTTTCTTATTGCTCTGTATTTTACTATTTTACTATTTTTTACTTTTTTGGTCATAATGGGTGAAAAGGGCGGCGGTCTGATTTGAAATCTTTTTCCTGTGAATATTTGTAGGTTGTAGGTTGAATACAATCATGCACGTTGTACCATTGGGTGGGTTCCTTGTTGAGGAGCTTGGGGCTGTGGTCAAACTATGGTCTCTGCCCGGTCTGCTGATAGAACAGTTGAACATTTTACTGGAAACTCGTTAACGACTCTACAGTAAATCTATACTATTCAGAAAGTATTTTTAGGACTCTACATTTAACAGTATTATCAGTAATAAATTTACTGTAGAGTCGTTAACGAGTCTCAGTAAAATGTTCAACCGTTCTATCAGCAGACCGGGCAGAGACCATGCATCTACCAGTAAAAACTACCGAAAACAGCCAGAGTCTACCGAAAACAACAAGCAGCCTTGAAATAATGTTAATAAGTCCTGTTTCGTATACATAATTTTTTATTGGCCATGCAAAATCTACCAAAAGACAGATACCCGTCTTCTCCTCTGAAGACGAGCAGAGTATACTGTTCGAAACGTCGAGACCACACCAGCTCTTTTCAGAGCCAACACTCCCACACACAGATTTTACAAATAGTTGTACCCGCAAAATTACTATTTATTTATAGTTACTTCTTATTTCTCAACACAATGCAAAGCTTCAAACAACACTTACAGATATCGGTGTAAGTGTTAAAATTAGCTATACTTGAGCAAAGATTATTTAACGGGAACGTTATTTAAACTTGTTTATGATGTGTTTGTTTATAATTTAAATGCAATTTTGATATTTGTACACTTCCGAATATTGTCGTAATTTTCGATCAAAAAACTAGGCCCCAAACTCAAGGTTTTGAAAAACAAGAAACACCTTTGCCGTTGACGGCGTGCGTCAAAATGACAATACTTGACGTCATGTGTGGGATGTTGCTTTGTTATACCTCCATGCAGCAACAAAGTGGCTGGGCTTTTCGCGAATCTTTCTGAAAAGCACCAGAGAAGGGTATTTAAAATGATAGTTTTTCACACATTTAAAATCTCTTTAATCTCATGTGAACTCAATTTCCTTATTTATTGAAAACATTTTAAATGAATTTCAGCAAAGATCACTTTTTGCCGCTTTCGTTCAAGTAGGTCTTTAAAGATTTGCATGGTGTCGATAATAGGGAGTAACTATTTAATAATACACTTTTGGGTGTCCGTATTTTTTGTCGATATTAGCTCGTATTCATGCCCGAAAAACAAAGTTATGCGTCGACAAACGTGCGAACTTGGCCCATGTTTATAAATATCTCTTTCTTTAGGAGTGTTTGCTCTGAAATAAGCCGTGGTCTCGACGTTTCAAACAATACTATTTCTGTCTTCAGGAGAAGACCGGCATATTTTGTTGTTGTTGTTGTTGTTGTTGTTGTTGTTGTTGCTGTTGCTGTTGCTGTTGTTGTTGTTGTTGTTTTTGTTGTTGTTGTTTTTGTTGTTTTGGGGGTTTTCATGGTTCCACTCTGATCAAAACAGTCTTCATGCTTACCAATTTTCCTTTTCTTATTGTTCTTGTCCCTTTTCATTTTCCCCTTCTGTTCCCTAATTTTTTTTCCAAAAAGGGGTGGATTCCTGGCTGTTTCAAAGACATTTGACGAAAATGACTTGAATGTTGATTTATCGGGCAAATCATTCATGTTAACCGGAGCAAACACAGGCATTGGGAAAAGCGCAACTATGGAACTTGCTAAACGAGGTAAGTCTTCGTCCGGAGCATTGATTATGTTGTTTTAACAGTTGCCCCATCAACAGCAACTCAAGGTGTGAGCTAAAAGAGACAAGGGAGAGTGCAACGGGGAAACAAGGGAAATATGGTTATACGAACGTGCATGGCCTTCGGATTTGGCGCTTTAGGCTATAAAAAGCGTTTGTTATGAAACGAATAAGGTTGGAAAGATGTTTTCAAAAGCAGAATATAATGATTCACACAAAATATCCATCAATTTCGTGGTTTGTGGTTTTTCCTTTTACTTCGTGAACTAAACACAGCCCACTATTTTGTGGGGTCAAAAATTTGGTTCCACAAAACGGTGAACCATGTTATAGTTCACGAAGCTAAATTTGGAATACCAAACAATTTCGTGTGGTATTTGTGTAAATCATTATGACATCTTTCCAACCATATTGATTTTATCGCTTGTATAGCCCATCACCTTGTGTACAAACAAGAGTGATCTCGTACATTCCAGGGCATTTCATGGCAGGCAAGATACGACGATGGTCATATTGTTAGAAATAGTATATTTTTGTGTCATTATAACCATACTCTATGTGTCACATGGAATCAAGAATTATAAAAATAACAGCTGGACAAGATTTATATCATTTATCCCAGCACATAACATTTTACCCGGATCAGTATTATACAGGATAACACTCTTAATTTGGTCTGTCCCACTAGAGGTCAGTGGACCCTGAATCTAATCTTGATTTGATCTTAATGTGATTATTATTGAGAAGTTTATCGTAAGACCAAAATTGTCTCTCCTGAATTTAACTTTAATCAGGTGGCACAGTCCATATGATTTGCCAGTATGCCGACGAGGAAACAAGGAAAGAGGTCGTTGAGAAAACTGGGAACAAGGTGAGTGATCAAAGTCGGTGAGTGAAATTGACAAGTGTCATAATTCTAACACTATCGTGCTTCAGTTTGTGCAAATAAAAAGTACAAAAATACAAACCAACCAAAATTCATATATACTTGAAGGGAAACGTTGCCTTAAGATTGGGCACTTTTGGCTATAAAAAGCGTTTGTTTTAATGAAATGAATTAAGGTCAGAATGGTTGGAAAAATGTTAGAATATAAAAAAAAGTAGAATATATTGATCCACACAAATATACCTCAAAATTGTGTGAAATTTGACTCCACAAAATGACGGACTGTTTAAGTTCTCGAAGATAAAAGGAAAACCATACAATTTCGTGGTAGCTCAAATCACCCAATCAAAGGCAACGTCAATGAGCAACCAGATTATACTTTGCTATTCTAAAGGGAAAAGGGAAGGGGGGAAATGCAAAAACAAAATGTGCACAAAGATGAAAATCCACAAATGAATTTGTGGCAAACTGCACACAATATGAACTCTGCCACCCATGACTGAGCTTGACATGCATTACAGTATGCCTAATAAAACAAAATATCTCAGCACAACACCAAGAGACGTACCAGCACCGACATATTATTGAAGGATGTTTTATTGCACTTGGAGCACGAATTTATACGCTTGGTAAATTCGATATCAACATTATTTATTAATGATGAAGAAAGTGTGTTTATTTCCCTTTACAATTTACACATTTGTTAACTTATTTCCTGTTTTACTTTTAGAACATACATCTACACGTATTAGAGCTGTCCAAGCCCAGAGATGTCTACGAATTTGCAACAAAATTCGCGGAGAGCTGGAAGGAGCTTCATGTATTGGTATGGTATAGTCTTCATTGATCACAATGCGCCCCTCTTTTTGCAAACAGTGTTTGTTTTGAATTTAATATGGTCGATACAAATAAAAAAGTAGAATAAAGTGATTCACAAAAGTACCCCTTCAGAATGTGTGAATGTTTGTATAATTTCAGAACATGGTCCGCTATATGTTGTAGAATCGATTTTTGTTTCCGCAAAATGGAGGACCGTATATATGTTTCGCTGGTTGTATTTCAAAAGGCAAATGATTGTGTTTTCTCTACCCCTAGTCATTAACTACAACACACTGCATGTGTTTTAGTACATGAACAACTCTTAACTAGACATTAGGTGATGTTTGTGAACAAACACAAAGCTGTTCCGTTTTGTTTTACTTAAACGCTCCATACCTTTAAAGTGAGCCTGACTTTGAGATCGAAGACCCCTCACCTTTGACAGGCCCTTATTTTGACTTCAAGTGTGCCTAAAACCTAAACCTGATCTTCATTTTGATGCTGACTCTAAAATTGATTTTAAACCTGACCCTGAATCTGACCCAAACTTTTACTTTCATTCAAACTGAACCTTATGCTATATGACCCTAATTCGTACCCTCGCCCCACCTGGTTTAGGATTGGTGACTTTGTTTGTTTTGAGCTTCATGTTTGGACCGGAAGAAAGGTCAAATTGGGGTCAAGTTTTAAATAAAATGTTAAATGTGAAGTAAGCTGCAAGATGGCGCAAAGATTGTGACTTTATGAAATGTGGTTCAGGAAATGTGATTTTTTTTATTTGAACTTCCTCTTTTGACCGGAAGAAAGGTCAATTGGGGGGTCACTATTTTGAAAAAAATGTCAAATATATCAAATTTTACAAGACATCACAATTTGTTTTGACTTTTTGACTTGTGGTTCAGGAGATATTGTTTAACTTTACTTTAGACCTTCCTGTTTGAACCGGAAGTAAAGTTCAAAGTGGGTCACGATTCTAAATAAAATGTTGCTGTAAGCTTCAAGACGGCACAAAGATTTTAACTCTAACATGCGGTTCAGAAGATATGGATGTTTAAACCACAAATGCTTTACTAAGAGTTATTCCAGGCCATTAACTAATCACATTACGACGTATTTCCACGATAATTAATGATTTAGTGACAATTCTGACACCATGGCTCGTTTGCTTTATTGCGCAATCACTGCATTGGGTCGGAGATTGCCACACTTTGCCGCATTTTGAATAAGCTACAGCATCTAACTTGAAGACTGTAAAGTAGTTTTTGCCCAAAGTAAAGTCTATGGATTTCTCTCTATTTAAGAAGTGTTTTCGGTGTTTCTGTATAGGTAGGCCTACTGTCTTTTTGTTACACATATTTTAAAATTATCGTTTTATCAAGGTGAACAATGCGCAGATGCATTGAAAACGAGAGACATTGTTTGGGGACAACTCTTATTCCATATTGTAGCTTATATAAAATTTAGTATGAAAAACATGTTTTCGTCATCGTGACGTCATCAGGTGTCAAATTACATTAACTCAAATTTATTATTTAAGAAGTGTTCTCAGTATGTTTGTATAGGTACTGTCTTTTGGTTAGACATTTTTTTTAATTATCGTTTTTTTTCAAGGTGAACAATGCTGCAGATGTAGTGAAAACAAGAGACATCACGGATTACGGTTTAGAGAAAAACTTTGCAATAAATACTATGGCACCGTACCTCCTAACGAAGACTTTACTACCGACCATGAAAATGACGCCTGGTTCACGGGTGGTGAGTACGCCTATGTGATATACCCGTAAAATATTACACCCGAACTTTTGACGCAACACTTTGAGGCTCGAACAAAAAATAAATCACATTTTCAAATAATGGCCTTTGCCCTTCATTTTTATGTTCTATTTACACACATGTATCATTTTTATAAGGGGGAGGACAAGTTTGTCAAAAATAAAGTTTATTGTAAAAAATAGTAGATTATAATTAAGGTTATACGTACTTGACAGATCATGGTTTCTACAGCCGGAGTCTACAAAGAAAAACTGAATCTCTCCGATCTTAACAACGAAAAAATGGAATCGTACGATGGTCACGATTGCTATACACGGAGCAAGGTATAATAATTATGTTTATTATTTTTCATTATTATTTTGTTTTATCCCGGGGCCAACAGTTTGTTGCTTTCTGACATGTAAAACGATAACGTTCCTTAAAGCCAATAATAATGTAACTGGTTACAGTAGGTTATTCACAAAGTACAGAATACTTATTCCATTTCAAATTAAATTTCTAAGAAGTTCCATTGACAACTGATGGATACTTCTTGCAAATAAAATAAACTCTTCGGGTCTTTTTGAAAAGCTACGATGCAAGGACGGCTGTCGTTTATATTTATAAATGTGAAAACGAGCTATTACCAGAATATGATTAAAGCAATTTTTATAATAAATACTCAAGGAGATATGCTACAATAAGCAGGCCTACAATAATACATCAGGTAAAATGCCGGTTTAGAAACGTGCAAAATATATTGATGTCATGCGTTATTCAACCTCTAGTGTGGGCTAATTATGTTTTGGCGTCATGCAGTACGATAAGTTGCCTTATTTAACGGGATTACAAAGTTAATAAATTGCTAATATATATACGTTACGTTGCTTTATGTTAACTTGCATTACATTATAACTGGCATTACGTTGCAACTGTGTGTGTAGGCACGTTACAAAATACACAACTTGTGTTATATATCAAGCATGGTGTTCCTCAAGGTTCAATTCTTGGCCCGCTCCCCTTTCTTCTGTACATTAGTGACCTCTACTCCTCTCACCTTTCTATCTTTCACATTGTTTGCTGATGATACTATTTTCTACTATGATCATCAACTATCCCCCTTGTTCAACACACTCAACACTGAACTCATTCGGGTCCATGGTTTAAGGCAAACACACTTTCCATAAACCATGTTAAAACAAATTTCATCTTCTTCTCTAAAATCTCTTCACTATTTAGAAATCAATTTACCACTGGCGATCATCATTACTAGAGTTTCCGCAACCAACTGTCTTGGTGTCATCATCATCGACCATACATTTTCTTGGTCTGAGCATATCTTTTCTGTCAATAAACTTGTCTGTGGTAATTCTGGCGTCATCTCCAAGATCTGTCATTTCCTCCCTGCCTTTTCAATTGTTCTTCTTTACAGCACCCTTATCTTTCCCTACATAAATTTATACTGTAACATTGTCTGGGCATCTGTGAGTAATAGGTTTCACTATTAGTCTATTTCTTAAAATAGGGCTGTTCGCATCTGTACTTTCTAATCCCACAGAGAACATTCAGCACCTCTATTCACACAATTGCACACTCTCACTGTCGCTGATATTAATAAACTCCATACATATTTAATTTCATTAATAGCCTTCATCCTTCATCCTTCCAAAGTCATCTCTTCCTTCTTCATGTCTGTTCAAGAAACCACAGCCACTCCACTAGATCTTGCACTAATTTATAATGTTCCATTCACTCGCACAACTTATTCTGTGAACACGATCCGCTTCTTTGGTCCTCATGTGTGGAATGCCATAGATGAGCACGTAAGATCTCATCGGTCCGTGAGTCTCTAACACTAGAATGGATCAATCACGGGAATAAACTATCCAATAAGCCTGTAAATTATTTGGATATTTCAAAGTCACAATTCCAGAGGATTATGATCGAGCAAGGCAATCTGGAAAAGAAAACAAAATGACGCAGCGACATCGTACACCACTGGGAACGAGGATGATATACACCAATCCAGGCGCGCAAGTGCTGGGCGCCGCCATTGGCGCCGCGCGCCACTGCTGCGGTGTACTTGTGCCTAATTTTGTGCACAAAGACACGAGAAAATCGTTTCTCTTTTCACTTTTTATGGAAATTGAATGTCTTTCTCGACAATCTATGAAATTTCTCTGACATGGCTGCATGATATGACGATTTACTACATTCTTGATAATTTTTTTAAATTAAGCACAGAGTAAAATAATGACATTCTGACAAAATACTCTGCCGATGTCGACTATTATGCAGTTTCCGCGTCTTTTTCCCCTAACTCACCTAAGACAAGCACCGTTTTCAAGATGATTCGGTTTCTATTTAGTTGCAAATATCTGTGGTCAGTGATCTACATTAGTATATCATGATGTCCTGGAAAGGAAATCGTGTAAGTCGTTGAGAAAAACATTTAATTTCCATAAAGAGTGAAAAGGAACATGATTTCCTCATGTCTTTGTGCACAAAACTAGGCACATGTACACCGCAGCAGTGGCGCGCGGTGCTCAACACTTGCGCGCCCGGTGCGCGTCGGATTGGTCTATGCATGATATGACGATTTACTACATTCTTGATAATTTTTTTAAATTAAGCACAGAGTAAAATAATGAAATTCTGACAAAATACTCTGCCGATGTCGACTATTATGCAGTTTCCGCGTCTTTTTCCCCTAACTCACCTAAGACAAGCACCGTTTTCAAGATGATTCGGTTTCTATTTAGTTGCAAATATCTGTGGTCAGTGATCTACATTAGTATATCATGATGTCCTGGAAAGGAAATCGTGTAAGTCGTTGAGGAAAACATTTAATTTCCATAAAGAGTGAAAAGGAACATGATTTCCTCATGTCTTTGTGCACAAAACTAGGCACATGTACACCGCAGCAGTGGCGCGCGGTGCTCAACACTGCGCGCGGTGCGCGTCGGATTGGTCTATGCATGATATGACGATTTACTACATTCTAATTTTTTATTCCTAACTCACCTAAGACAAGCACCGTTTTCATTAATTTCCATAAGTGAAAAAAGGAACATGATTTCCTCATGTCTTTGTGCACAAAACTAGGCACATGTACACCGCAGCAGTGGCGCGCGGTGCTCAACACTTGCGCGCCCGGTGCGCGTCGGATTGGTCTATACACCTTGCATTGGCCGCCATTAGGGAGGTTTAGCTGCACGTTACGCGAGCAAAAACGTGAACGTGAACGTCAGAAAATTGTGTCGTTTCTAGGTGACGTCACTATACTTTGGGCTTATTTCATGCTCACGTATGACGTCTGCACGTACCTACCTGACGTCAGAAATGGTAACTTCACGTATGCTTAAAACGTGAGATTTTTACAATAAAATTTTCTGACGTTCACGTTCACGTTTTTGCTCGCGTAACGTGCAGCTAAACCTCCCTATTGTTGCTGAAACGTGCACGCGTGAAAGGCTATTGGCTGAGAGCATGAGAGTCGTGCGCTGCGCGTACACGCGTGTACTTTACTTTCCATTGTTTGTCATCAAAGATAGTGGTCAATTACGTCATGTGCAATTGATTATTACATACAGCGTCAGCAACTCATTATGAATGAAATGTGGGCCAAGGAGTATCCGATGGTGCATTTCTCGTCAATGCGTCCTGGGATAGTGGACACGCCATTAATGAGCAGATACCTACCGCCTGAAGTGATACAGAGCCTCCGTGGAAAGGACAGGATGCGCACACCTGGACAGGGTGCAGATACCATCGTGTGGCTGTGTGCCGCAGAGAGGGTCGCTCAACAACCAAGTGCGCAGTTTTATTTGGGTGCGTATCTATAATATTAAAACCCTTCAATCCCACTTTCTTTGCTGGTGAGTGGACCAACAACTCAAAACCAATAAACTTCACGATCGTGTGTGGTAGAACAACAGTGTATAGAATCGTTTGTGTATTGTATATCATATTCATTCACTGCATACCATTCATTTTGTGTAATTAAAAGGGAATAGAATATTTAGTATCAAGCCTATTGACTTTGGACAAGGGTTGGAAGAAACTAGGCCGAATAATTTACGACGGCTGGCTGCACGTCTTATCTTTATGAGCCCATGGTTCGATTTCACAAAGCACTACGATTCATGAGTTGTCAATATTGCCACAGTGATTTGTATTGTGACACCGTACTTGGCTTAGCAATTAAGATTGATACACAGTTAATTAGATCAACAAAGAGATTTACACATGGTTGTACCCGCAAGTTTTACTATTTATTTATAGTTATTTCTTATTAGATCAATCCACAATATTGTATAGTCTTGATTGGCGACGGTAGTTTTTAGTAACTGGGAGAAAGCGCGACTTCGACTGGCTGTTGATAGTGTATACAATTTTTAGAAACGATTTCCTTCTAACGAATGTGGTTTTAGAGAAAGGGATTCAAAACAAATTCAAACTGAGAAACGTTTCATGCGTTGAACGTTTCTCAGATTGTGTATTCCAATGATTATTCTTCTTGCGTGGACACAACTGCCCCAGGTTTTCCGCTATATCTCAAAAACGCAACCACCTTCTGAAACGATATTTTCACAGATTAGTTTTATTGTATATATCTACATTTATATAAGGTTAAAACAATCAAAGGCAATCAAACAAATCAAAAGTACTATCAAAGTAATTTTACCTGTACCTTCAAATATAAAATTTACGAACTTTATGAGTAGACACCATGTTTTTTTTCTTATTTTTGTCCCGTTGTTATGAATTTGACAGATCGTTCGGTCACACATATCCATCAGCCTGGGCTGGACACGGACTCCACATTGGAAGAGAAACAGCAACTCATGCGCACTCTGGAAAAACTGGCAGATGACGTCAGAAAAGATGTATAGGTCAAAGGTCATTGGAGAAAATGCCACAGTACAGAAAAAACTCTACTCGGGGTTCAAAATGATATTTTATGTAATCTAGACAAAAAAATGTTATGTATTTTTCTTGATCTTTCTGCAGCCTTTGACACTATTGATCATGATAGCCTTTATAGATGCCTTGCATCAACTGTTGTCAAATGATCGGCTCTCAAGTGGTTGCAATCATATTTTAGTGATAGAACCGAGGCGGTGAACATCACTGGTGTCCTGCCTGCTTTTGAATCGCTACCTTTTGGCGTACCCCAAGGATCGGTCCTGGGGCCATTGCTTTTTACAATCTATGCTGCCCCGCGATTGCTAATATTGCACCTAAACACGACCTACACACTGCACAAACTGGGTGTTAAAATTGACACCGTGGGTATTGTCACATACATATACCGAAGAGACAATAAAAATTTACACCATAGGGTGTTAAAATAACACTTATTTCGCCAAAGCAAATACATTGGTGTTATTTTAACACCCTATGATTTTAATTTTGAATCTCTCTTCGGTATCTATAATATGTGACAATACCTACGGTGTCGATTTTAACACCTCAGTTTTTGCAGTGTACACACATACGCGGATGACACACAACTTTATTTGTCATGATTTGAACAAACCACAAAGTGAAGAATCGCCTCGTCAGCGTGCCGAAGTATGTAATTCAGAGATACAGTCCTGAATGACTTTAAAAAAGTTAAAACTAAACGAATAAAAGACGGAATTTCTCATTATAACTTCCGAACATCATCAACGAAAAAGTCAATGATAAATCACATCCAAATTAACGGCACCTCTTCTTGTCTCACCTTGTGCACGAAATCTCGGAATTTGATTTAATTTTAACGGCTTGGTTGGTACTGGAGTTAATTTAATCCTCTCATTTTTAGACGTATAGTTTTCATTTTAACCTTTCCTTTTTATTTTGTGAAATCGGTGTTGGAATTGAAAGGATTTGTTGTGGTGTTAGGGTCTGTTGAATTTTTATGTAGTTACCGAAACGCCCCGTGGCCTGTTTTCTAACGGTTTTTATTATTTTTGTGAACAGAAAAATTAACACTGAAAACAATTTAACATTCTACAAAAATCCCGGGTCAGAATTCGCCGTATTTTTGACCGCGTGAGGGCGTATGTGGACCAATTTCACGTGATGAAAAACAAGTAGGCAAACGGTTTTTTTTCATTGTTGTCATCATTATGTTTATGTATTTCGTCATTGGTGCGAGAAAACTACGTTACGGGCAATTAAAATAAGATGAAACTGTAATTGTGATGCAAGACATTCCTTATGAAAGCGCCCTCACGCGGTCAAAAATATTGTCAATTGAGCTGGATTCTGGGTCCCGGTGGATGAGATTAGGCTACTGTAGTTTTACGGATTCGACTTCTTTCTATTGAAGTGAAATTCATTAAAGGCACTGAACACGTTTGGTAATTGTCAAAGACCAGTGTTCTCACTCGGTGTGCCCCAACATATGCATAAAATAACAAGCCTGTGAAAATTTGGGCTCAATTGGTCATCGAAGTTGCAAGAAAATGATGAAAGAAAAAACACCCTTGTACAAATTTGTGTGCTTCAGATGCAAATAAAAATTTCTTGCAAGAAGTTGTTATTATTTTCGTTAGAAATTACCTCTTTCTCAAAAACTACGTTACTTCAGAGGGAGTCGTTTCTCACAATATTTTATACTATCAACAGCTCTCCGTTGCTCGTTACCAAGTCAGTTTTTATGTTAATATATATTTTGAGTATTTACCAAACGTGTACAGTGCCTTTAAAACGAATTAACAAATGAAACATAAAAAGTGTAGAACACAACAAAACAGTAATTTTACAGATTTAGATTTATTTCAGTTTCACATAAATTCAAGAAAAACGAATAAACAAATTAATTGTGTAAAAACACATATGTGTAAATATCACACAAAAACCTATTTTTACAGTGTGTTTTGTTTATATCTACAGAAATCTGTAAAAGCAAAAAAAGGAGCATCAAATGAATAAATGTTGAAGGTTGTAAACACAAACCACAGAAGTTCAGTTATTTACATTTAAAGGTTTGTCTGTGTTTTGCCCAAAACGTGTGGTCTGTTAAACTGTTAAACGGAAGGTAAATGAAATAACAGAAACTCTGTTGCCAGCACTTTTTCTATAAATTTACAATGACAGTTCTCTTAATATCCACCCCTTCAACTCGAGCCTATACAAGACGATAGAATAAATAAAATATCAAATCGAAAAATGGCCACAATTATTTTCCAACACTTTGTGGGATGTAAACAGTTCGATAAAAAAAAAAAAACATTTTGATCAGTGTTACGCTGAGCAAAAAAGGCCGAGTTTCACGAAGAGCCCTTGGTTTATTTGAACCATGTTTGGTGTTGATCCATCACGAAAGTCTAAGGCGGCAAGTCGAAGGTCAATCTTCCCAAAGAATAATGTGCAACAATCTAAATTTTTGCACCACCTTTTATACTAAGAGTGTAAACATAATTTAACTGGTACACAAGTTTACTTATTTATTTTATTTATTTATTTACAGTACATACACAGAACAAACAATATGAATAGGACTACGGAGAACAAGCCTGCAGATAACCAAAAAGTGAAAATAATCACTATATCTAAAGGCGATCCAGACGATAAAAACCTACAAAGGCATATAAATGTACAAGAACAAAATACGTCATTAAAATTTTATAACGTCATAAAATTGTTAAAATGTACGAGTACTGGTATGGTATTTCAAAACATCATAAACGACATGTGCCGGCGTTGTGCCTTTTGCTAAAAATGTTTAAGGAGTACCGTATATAATATTGTTGTTATCTCAAGGAGCGCAGTATCACTTTTGGATTCTTAAGGAGTGGATATTGATGTTAGCTCAGAGCGCAGTATCACTTTTGGATTCCTAAGGAGTGGATATTGTTGTTAGCTCAAGGAGCGCATAATCACTTTTGGATTCTTAAGGAGTGGATATTGTTGTTAGCTCAAGGAGCGCAGTATCACTTTTGGATTCTTAAGGAGTGGATATTGTTGTTAGCTCATGGAGCGCAGTATCACTTTTGGATTCTTAAGGAGTGGATATTGTTGTTAGCTCATGGAGCGCAGTATCACTTTTGGAATCTTTGGAATCTTAAGGAGCTCCATGAGCTAACAACAATATCCACTCCTTAAAAGTCCAAAAGTGATACTGCGCTCCTTGAGCTAACAACAATATCCACTCCCTAAAAAATCCCAAAGGAGCTTCGTCGTTTTTAAATGAGTGGATATTGAAGGTTGAAGCCTATCACTTAAGCCCAAGTGTGTATTTTGTTATTGGATTTACAGGCAGAGGGCTAGCAAAGACGAAGATTTTAGAGAACTAGTACTGTAACATTAGTGTAACTTTAAATCTATTTATTGCAACGACTCAAAACAAGTGTTGGCCTGGAAGAGTGAATGTTGTAAACAATAATTTGAGGAGTTTGTGAGGTGACTATTTTGAAGATTTAAAAACAATTCTGTCTGAATGTAATTTTAACCTCTAATTTATCCTATCACTTGGCCATTTTAAACTTTGATGACGGACCCTAATTTTAACCAATTCGAGATACTAAAACCGGCGAGGCAAAAATCCGGTGGTTTATGCCTGTAAATTTTTCGCCTGGTGGCAGCGCTATAATGTGTGAGGTAACCTACAGGCGAACCGGGTCGCAATTCCGCCACACAAGCATTATTATAATTACAATCAAAGGAATTTTATCTGCCGCTGACTAGACTTGACTTACTTGAATCATGTTTGGTGTTGATCCATCACGAAAGTCTAAGGCGGCAAGTCGAATGTCAATTTTCCCAAAGAATAATGTGCAGCAGTTTAATTTGTGCACCACCTTTTTACACAATAATTTTACTTGTACATCAACAAGTGCTGGTGTGGCATTTTGAAACATCATACCGCAAGAAAGACAGAAGCTATTTTAAAAATATATACGTCATATGAAAGGTCTTTAACTGCTTAGCAACAGTCACACAGAAAGGTGACCCCGCTTTGACGTTGTTTTCCGATTGAAACCAGACGTTGAAGTGACAGAATAGTCCCAGCCTCGTTTTGAGCTCTCGAAGAGTCAAAGTGGTAGGGACTTTTTTTATGATTTCAGGAGATTAAGAATTTTTTGAACTGTAAGGTAGAGATTGAAACTAACATCGAGGACGTCATCACTATACGTCACTATGGAAAATAACCACAGGTCGAAATACAAATTATTTCGCTAGCTCAAAAACTATATTATATAACCAGAATTCTGTCAAATTTAGAATATTAACAACCATAAATGTTAACATGAAGACAACTGGAAAGTTTCATTTCAATCACGTGGCCAAAACTTAAGATAATGGCAATGAAACATTAAAAAATAGGATACAATTAAATATTTATGTTTGACATAATTTCTTCTGCATATTGTATGAAAAGAGTGTTCTTAGAATAAGTTAACACATATATAACTTATAAGGAAATTCATTTGCCGATTGTTAACACAGCATCCCCAAACGGACACCACGGAATTTTGGATCTCCAAAAGTCGCCTTTTTCGAGATACTTTTTAACCAGCGGGGTCGCTTCAGATAAAATAACTTCGCAGGATGCTTACTTCCATTACCATCTTTATAACAGTAGACTTTCAGATAAAAATTACACCATTTTATCGGAGGTCATCAAGGCGCGGATCCAGGAATTGTTTTAAGCGGAGGGCACACCCTTTTGTTTTCAAATGTTGACCACATCTATAGTCCTTGCCGAAAACCCTATGTTCCGTTGGTTTATGTACGTAGGCCCACATGACCAAGTTTGATCCTTGTCGGGCTGGACAACGAGAAGTTAACTGCAGTAACACAAATTCTACATAAATATAGGTCCTTTCAATGACTATAGAGGGTGGAGGTTCAATGGTTCAAACTACCTGCGGATGTTTAAACAGAAATATAGGTCATTTTAATGACTGTATAGAGAGTGGAGGTTCAAACTACCTGCGAATGTTTAGGATATAGGTCCTTTTAAAGGCACTGAACACGTTTGGTAATTGTCAAAGACCAGTGTTCTCACTTGGTGTATCCCAACATTATGCATAAAATAACAAGCCTGTGAAAATTTGGGCTCAATTGGTCATCGAAGTTGCAAGAAAATGATGAAAGAATAAAACACCCTTGTTGTACAAATTTGTGTGCTTTCAGATAGCAATAAAAGGCTTCTTGCAAGAAGTTTTTTATAATTTTAGTGAGAAATTACCTCTTTCTCAAAAACTACGTTACTTCAGAGGGAGTCGTTTCTCACAATGTTTTATACTATAAACAGCTCTACATTGCTCGTTACCAAGTCAGTTTTTATGTTAATATATATTTTGAGTAATTACCAAACGAGTGCCTTTAATGACTATAGAGGGTGGAGGCTCAAACTACCTGCGATGTTACCATGTGCCACACCCTAGCCTTGCTCTAGGCGGTCGCAGGTTTCACTCCAAAAAAGGACGGCGTAAACCCACACTGTGAGTAATTTGTGTATCACACTGAGCACGACACTCGTACTACTACTGTGTGTATAGGTCATCTGCACTCGTATTACTGTCCGCATACGGAGGCCGTAGAGTCCACACTACACAATCACTGCGTATAATACCACGCAGGCACTGCGTATAAAGACACATGCATGTGCACACACAGAGACTGCACATAGCTCGGGCGGGTAGCGCAATAGCAAAAAGGAAAACAAAAAACCTTATTAATGAAAATAAACCGCCAACCGCCCCCTTGCCGTTTATGTAGAAACAATGTTCTATAGCCAGGATGAAATTCTACGAGCCGAACCAGCGAGCGAACCGCAAAGCCTTCCGGCATGGCCGGAACCGGGGGCCCGATTTTTTGTTTTGGTTTATTGTTTCCCTTGTGCGTGTGTGTGTGTTATTTGATTGAACTTGTGATCGTGGAGAGAAAATAAAATAGTAATACTAATAATAAACATTAGGTGCTCTCTAGTGCAATCTAGGCAACTTCAGGGGCGTTTTACACCTTACTTTTACCCAGTTGAAAGTTTGCTTATTTTCCTTTATGAAATACAAAAATATTTAGTGAATTTGTTTAAGGGGGGGGGGGTTGGGAATTGGGATGATTGATATATTGATTAAGCGTTTTGCCGTAAACCAATGTACGATGTGGGCACAGTGCTTTTAATATTGCCAATTTTGATGAGTGAAAGCGGATCCAGCGGTGATTCTTGGGTAGCTGCCCCTCTGTCCTCTAGGCGGGTCCTCGTAGGTGTTGCCGTCCCTCTCCTTCATTCCTAGACTTCTCCTCAGTGAAGTGTTCTCTTCTCTATACCTGCATAATAACAAACACTCAAAGTTTAGTATGAATGACGGCAACCTCGTCCCCAAGGTGTGTCGAGCAGTTCCTAGACTTCTTCTCAGAGAAGTGTTCTCTTCTCTATACCTGCATAATAACAAACACTCAAAGTTTAGTATGAATGACGGCAACCTCGTCCCCAAGGTGTGTCAAGCAGTTCCTAGACTTCTTCTCAGTGAAGTGTTCTCTTCTCTATACCTGCATAATAACAAACACTCAAAGTTTAGTATGAATGACGGCAACCTCGTCCCCAAGGTGTGTCGAGCAGTACGAGGTTGACCGCTCTCTCACCCTGGTTTTGGATCATTTGCATATCCAAAATGTTTGGATACCAGTCGTTGTCCAATCAGGGTCTAAGTAATGAGTTTCCCTCCCAGGGTTTACTATTGTAAACATGGTTGGAAATAAAGTAAACCATGGGGACGAGGCTGGAATGACGGTAGCTGAGTTCATCCAAGGGCCCTGGGCCCATTTTCATAAAGCTGCTCAGCAAATTGTCTTTGCTAGCTACAAAAAAAAAGAAATTAGTGGGGGACCAGTCACAACAATGTAAAGGTAACATACTTGTGGCTGCATGGTAATCTGTTTCTGCTGAGCAATATTTTCTTGTGCTTAAAGGCATCGTACACTTTTGGTAATGACTCTGATAATTAATGGCAATTCAAATTTACTTGGTAAGAAGTACAGCAGCTTTGGATAGTATAATGCATTTTGAGAAACCTTTCACTTTGAAGTGCTGCAGTTATGGAAAAATATATCACTTGTTATCCCAAAATACATTTGAATCTGAGAAGCGTTACGGTAACACTTCTCAGAGTGTGTATTCCAATGCAGATTGTTCTTCCTGCGTGGACATAACCGCTCCAGATTTTCGGCAATATCTCAAAAACGCTACCACCTTTTGAAATGAAATTTTCACAGGTTAGTTTTATGGTATATATCTACAACTATATAGGTTTGAAGCAAACAATAGGCTCCAATAACCAAACGTGTACGAAGCCTTTAACAAGTTTTTATGCTTACAGTCTTTCATGAAATTGGGTCCTGAGGCAATTAACCCATAACTGCCTAACTTTGGGATTTCCCATAGAACACAGAAACTCTGTAAATGCTTAACTATGGGAAAAACTGTAGATGAACAACAAGCTGATGTAAACGGTTTACAGCTTGCTGTGATTTGCTTATTTTGCAAGGCAGTACATATTGTTTATTGTAATGCAGCATTAAAGGGTCTGTATACGTTTGGTAATTACTCTGAAAATTAATGGCAATGAAAACTTACTTGGTAAGAAGTACCAAAGCTTTGGATGGTATAATGCATTTTGGGAAACTTTTCACTTCCAAGTACTGCGGTTATGAATAAAAATATCACTTTTCATACCCCAAAATTTGAATCTGAGAAGCGTTACTGCAGTAACGTTTCTTAGATTGTGTATTCCAATTGCAGATTATTTTTCCTGCATGGACATAACCGCTCCAGATTTTCGGCAATAATTCAAAAACGCTACCACCTTTTGAAATTAAATTTTCACAGGTTAGTTTTATGGTATATATCTACAACTATGTAGGATTGAAACAAACAGTGGGTTTCAATTACCAAACGTATACATGTACAATCCCTTTAAACGCACCATGGGCTTTGGCAGGATATTAATAATACGATACGTTTATATAGCGCATACAGCAGGAGCCTCTATGCGCAACACAAAACATAAAACAATGAAATGATACAAAGCAATTTGTTACAAAAATGTAGTCTTTAAAAGTCCCTTGAAAATCATAACAGATTCAGCTTGGTGAATATGAACTGGTAAGTCAATTGCATACAGTGCTTTACACACGTCGGTGAATGGGTAGTAAACCAACACTAATAATAATAGTAATGCATAATGATACAATTATATATTGCCTAATGCAGGAGCCTCTACGCCAACACAAACAATACAAGAATGAAATATATGAAGCAATGTTTTACCAAAATGTTTGATTCAAACAAGTGAGTCTTTAAAGGCAGGGTTTATCTTTGGTAGTTACTCCAAAAATTAATGACCAAAAAACTTACTTGGTAAAGAGCACTGGAGAGCTGTTGTTATTATAATACATGGTTAGAAATGACCCCCTCTGAAGTATGTAGTTTTAGAGAAAGAGGTAATTTTTCACCCAAAAAGTTGAATCTGAGAAAGGATTCAGGCATGAAGCCTTTCTCATGCATCTGAAATACACATTTCTATGTAACAAGGGTGTTTTTTCTTTTATTATTTTCTTGCAACTTCGATGACCAATTGAGCCCAAATTTTTACAGGTTTGTTATTTTATGCATATGTTGGGGTACACCAAGTGAGGATACTGGCCTTTAACAATTACCTGAAGTATACCCTGCCTTTAAAAGTCGTTAAAAGCTGTTTATGTACCAAGACAGTCAGGGTTTGAAGTGGGTTAACTTTAATTCCACAGCCAGGCAAGCTCCTGACTTCCACTCATTCAGTCAAAAACCTCTCCCTTCTTTCAAAAGGAAGCTACAAAGTTCTTATTGGCAAACACATGCAATTACATGTTGTTTCATATTGCCTCGTCCAATGTATTTTTTTTCTTTTCTCTTCCCATGTATTTCAATGTTTTTTAATAAAAATTGTTTTACTTCAGGACCACAATGGAGGAAAGTCTAGAACTTTACTTTGCTATCCTTTGAAGTTTATCTTTTTCTCTTGTTGTATTGTGCTCTGTGAATGTTTCATTATGGATGAATGGCGAATAAATCTGATCTAGAAACTTAATCTAATGTTTTCCAGGTTTAACAAAGTTGGATTTTTGTCAGCGATGAAGAAGAGTAGTATATTAAAGACCTACTTGAGTGAAAACGGCAACAAGTGATCTTTGCTGAAATTCGTTTAAAATGTTTTCAAGCAATAAGGAAATTGAGTTCACTTGTGAGATTAAACAGATTTTAAATGTGTGAAAAACAATCCTTTTGAATACCCTTTTCTGGTGCTTTTCAGAAAGATTCGCGAAAAGCCCTGTTTCATCATCACTCATGTTACGTCATAATATGTGGAAGCTCCGTTTTGTACAGCTGCTTTGTTGCAGCATGGAGGTATAACAAAGCAACATCCCACACATGACGTCAAAGTATTGTCACTTTGTTGTTCAAAACCCTGTGGTTGGGGCCTAATTGTTTGATCGATATATATCGAAAATAAAGTGTACAAATATCAAAATTACATTTAAATGATAAATGAACACATTATAAACAAGTTTAAATAGCATTCCTGTTATAAAAATCTTCGCTCAAGTAGCTGTTTAACATAAACAGAGATCTTACTTGTTGAGATGTTTATCGATGTAATCGTGGCATTCTGCGAGCTGCTCCTCCAGTATAGCATTGGATGACATCAACGATGCCCTCTCGGATTCTAGCTCTTGCTGTCAGTGAAAGAAAAGACACGGAAACACCACAATGAGCCAAGAGAACGCAGATTGAATCAATCCTGTCTGGTTTATTTATCTATTTATTTGTTTCAGATGCAAAAAGCTAAATATTCAAAAAAATATATATATATAAAATACGGTAAAGGGAACGTTATCCATTGACTCTTGAACTTTTATCCTCTGCTCAATTTTATTTGGAGGGAGTCCAAAGGCCCGGCGAGTTATTCTCCCTCCAAATAAAACACCCCTACAGCAGTGTAATTTTCCAAACGTCCGAACACCAATCTTGAAAAATGTCCTTACACCTCTCGGTATGTCATCCAAAATACCTTAAGTTGGAAGTCAACAACCCCCAGGTCACAATTGGGCAAAATTGTTACACAGTACCCCTTTTATTGGGCTCTCAAATCTGTATAATATAGAATATTTTGAGGGCCTACAAATTTAGTTATTAATGAGGCTGACGCTCCGTTTTCTCCCTATTTAGTGGGGAGCACCCCTATGGGCTTCTGGTAATCAGTGGAGCCAGTTTGTGTGAAGTGGGCGTGGCTTACAGCTCTGCTCCATGAAATGGATTGGAAAGGAAAAGAAGACCTTGGACTGTGGGCATTTATCAATCACGACTGCCGTTGCTGTCGTGAAGGGTCGATGAAAGTCCCACTACAACCAAGCTGGTGCCATTTTGTATTGCTGCGTTGTACATGTTGTGTATTACAACTAGGTACCCTGCTTCTTGATGGTCGTATGATAATCTCAGGGCAGAGACACATGTGGGAGGATGGCAGGATGGTGAGGGTTAGATTGGCTTAGTAAGCCTGCCTTTGCACCTCTGTGTACCCGGTTCGAACCCTGCCTCGGGCCAGAGTTCACATGCAGATTGTGTTTCAGTCCTCACTTCAATACATGGGTTTCCCTCATTCAGGATTTTTCCTCCCGTTTTTTTAAACTTAAAATTTCTTCATCATCTTCTCTACACAGGTATCTTCAGGCCCACATAATTTTACTTTTGAAAATCCTTTGGTTTCATTACCAGAATGATTTCAATTGAATAGTTGTTTGGTCCAACATCAGCTTGTTGTTGCAGATTATGATTGCCTACCAGCAACACTGGCTACTTATAGAAGGTTACACACTGTGATAATGACCCCTTGCACAACGCAGAATGCACCTCAGCGTCTACCAATTCCACCGTTTTGGGAGTCAATTCGTTTGTAAACATTTTTAAATTTTTTTTTAATGAGATATCGCCCAACATCACAAGGCCGGACGGCCACTTCAAGGTGAGGGCTACACTTAACTCAACTGTCACCAGGGGCACAATGCCACCTACTCCTAGGGCTGAAACAGGGTTACCCCCTCCACAGTTCTTCAGGATGTAGGCATGGGTATCAGCCACTAGGAGCCTGGCTGGTAGAGCAGAATGCACTACCTTCCCAACTTTTCACGAAGCAATGATCGTTTAGTGCCTTGCTCAAGGGCACAAGTGTCATGACTGGGATTCGAACCCACACTCTGCTGCTGACAACACCAAAGCTTGGGTTCAGTGAACTAGACCGCTCGGCCACGACACGGCACAAAAATGTCCACCGGGATAGGCACGTGTAAGTGCGCTGCGCGATGTGCAAGGAGTCAAGATAGCTCTGGCATTGCTCTTCAAATGCTTTTGATACAAAAGTCAACACAACTCGTACTTTCCCTGGTGCACCTGGTGCAACCTACCAAAAGACCTTAACCCAACTACCTGGCACAGGTCTACTTTACCCCCATCTTCTTACCTGTGTCGTACTGGTAAACTCTCCTAGCTGTTTCTGAAAGTCGCTCCATCCATCGCCTTCAGAAACTCCACTCCTAGAAAAATAGCATATATATATAATATTCATCATAGATGTTGAATTGAATTGAACTGAATTGAAATGGTTTATTGACAAAAAAAACCAGCATGGCTGCCAGAGGCCGAATTAAGACAATTTTTACAGATAAAATACATTAATTTTTTTTTAAATATGTATATATATACATATAATACATATGCACATACTTCCATACATAGGCATACACACATAAACAATGGAAAAAAATAAATATATATATAATATCAGATACGTCAAATGGAAATGCTACGGCTGCACAAAAGAAAAACATGAATTAATATGACAGAATCAGGGAACCAAAAGTGGTCTAGTGGTAGACATCTGCTCTAGAATGGCAAAGGGAGTGGACTTGAATCCAACCCGAGTAATATGCCTGTGGGTTTTTTTTCACGAGACTCAGGAAAGTACTGAGTATACAGTTCTTATTACACATCAGTGTATGGGTAAAACCAAATAATAATATTTATCATCACACAAAGGCTCTAAATTACCACTGAACCGCAGGGTAGCGGCCAGTGATTTTAACTTGGGCCAGTAAACTCAAGAACAGACAAGTCCAGCAGTCTTGCATTTTTCAATTGAATAATATTAATACTTCACTGTGGATATATTTAATAAAAACAAAAATTATGTTCAAATGTTGACATTTGAGTCGGATTAATATCTTTCAAATCTGTTGAGTACTGAAATATACTTGACCATAAGACAAATAAGATAAATCTTCTCTCAGTACTTGTTCAAATAAAAACAGTTTATATGTAAACAAAAAACCTCACAAGAATTTTTTTTTCCCAACCTGATTCTGGTCTGGGAATAAAATTTCTGGTCCAGTAGAGAATTTGAGCAACAAGCAAGATGGTCATCCCAGGCTACCAGGGACAAATTTCATAGAGCTACTTAATCACAAAAAGCAGCATAGCACAAAACAATGTTGCTTACCAGAATAAGGTAACCAACCCAAATAACATGTACCACTTGTGACTGGGTTTCCTGCTAATTTTTGCTTAGCAGAAAATTGTAAAGCACCATTGCCTGCTTAAGCAGCTCTATGAAAGTGGGCCCGGAATTGCAGGGCATTCTGCCATTCAGTTCAGAATGGTTTTGTACACTTAGAAAAAGACTTCAGAAATATTTCCATTATTTTTTTTAAAGATCAAGTTTGAAACATAATGAATTTTAGGTTTGTGAAATAACTTTGTGAGAAGTTTTAAACATTTTACAGCGCGTCATGGTCAAGCAGTTTAGCGCTGCTGACTTGGGTTCTGTTTTGCCGAGTCATCAAAATCGGGTTCAAGTTGTGGGTGCTGCAGTTTAGTCCTTGAGAAATACTTTTTACCTGTAATCGTTCTTCAATTAGGCTGCTGGGAATGCATAATCCTAAGGAGTTGAGATTATTTCAAGAATGCCCAAGACCCAATTAACATGGGGTTAGTTAGTACAAATATGAAAGGTGCTCTTATACTCCGGTAAAAAGCACCTAAAATGCCCCCTTTTTTGAAAGTCGGGCTTTAGAAGTAAATATTCTGACCTTCCATTCCCACTTTTTAACATGACTAGAGATGTTCAATTAACCCCTCTGCAGTCTTTGTTTAAATCAAACATCCTCCTTGCCCTATATCTTCTTCTTTTCTTAAGATCTTTGTGCCTACCTTTGACCTTTCTTGGCCTCTTTCAATTCCTCCATCAACCTCCGAATCTCTTGTCTATTTGCCGATTCCACATCGTCATCTTCGAGGGTGAGCTGTTCCTCATCAGGGCCGACATCAAACTCTGTTAACATCACCTCACTCTGCATCTGTTTCCTCAGGTATCTGTGAAAAAAATTGCTGTGTTAGTCAAATAAATATGACCGAAAATAACCTTCGCACGACACATGTGTTTATCATTATAACATATTTGTGGTAATGAAACTAAGGATACCTTACAATAACAGTTGGCCAAACCACAGGCTGCTCATAGAGGCGAGTCGGTCAACATACTTGCGGACAAAATGTGCAACTTATCCTCAATGATTTGATCCTCTGCGGATAAACTTTCCCGCAACTAATTATCCTGGAATAGTTTTTGAGAGGGGTGCCTATTACTAAAAGAGTACCTGTAAGCGACGATGAGTTTCTCGTGTTTATTACCAATAGCCTGCATCTTAGCTTTGAAGTTCCTGGCAGCTTCACTCAGCTGCTTCTCTCTTGCTTTGTACGTCTCCTTCAGATCCTTCATCATGCTGCGTACGTAGTTGGATAAATTGGACTCCATCTTACGATTCAGGGTGGCATCCCGATCATCAACAAATTCCTACAAGAAGGCAAAATATATCATCAGAGTTTATTTCCAAGGGCTCTTTTTTTTAAAATCAACTTTAAAGGGGTAATACACCATTGGTTTTTGGAAGAGTAAACACGGCTCAAAATTTACACTGAACCACAGGCCCGAGGCCAGTGATTTTAGCGTCAATGCACCATTGGTTATTGGAAGAGTGAACACGGCTCAAAATTTACACTGAACCACAGGCCCAAGGCCAGTGATTTTAGCGTCAATACACCATACTGGTTTTTGGAAGAGTGAACAGGGCTCAAAATTTACACTGAACCACAGGCCCGAGGCCAGTGATTTTAGCGTCAATACACCATTGGTTATTGGAAGAGTGAACATGACTCAAAATTTACACTGAACCACAGGCCCCAGGCTAGTGATTTTAGCGTCAATGCACCATATTGGTTTTTGGAAGAGTGAACAGTGCTCAAAATTTACACTGAACCACAGGCCCGAGGCCAGTGATTTTAGCGTCAATGCACCATTGGTTATTGGAAGAGTGAACATGACTCAAAATTTACACTGAACCACAGGCCCGAGGCCAGTGATTTTAGCATTGATGCACGGATATTTACAAAGCAAAATAACTAATACTTATACAAGAACTGACGACAACAACGTTATATTGATAGTGGCAATCTAAATTAAATGATGGTGATTTATGGGGTCTTCAAATGCTATTTCCTTGACTTTGACAATATCTTATATGAAAATATTTCTCCGGAGGACTTGTAATGGTATGAACTTTAATAACTAGTGGGCTTTCAGATTGAAACGCTTGTTTTTTCTAATAATTGCCAAACCTGTACTTTGTCTTCAGGCTTTTAAGTTCAAGGGCAACATTGATAATTATCAAAGACCTGGGCTCAATTTCACAAAGCACTAAGACTCCTCTTCAGATGTGGTGTCAGCATTACCATAGTGATTTGTATTGTGACATGACACTTTGCCTTGCAATTAAAGGCACTGGACACGTTTGGTAATTGTCAAAGACCAGTATTCTCACTTGGTGTTTTCCAACATACATGTATGCATAAAATAACAAGCCTGTGAAAATTTGGGCTCAATTGGTCATCGAAGTTGCAAGAAAATGATGAAAGAAAAAACACCCTTGTTGTACAAATTTGTGTGCTTTCAGATAGGAATAAAAACTTCTTGCAAGAAGTTGTTATTATTTTAGTGAGAAATTACCTCTTTCTCAAAAACTACGTTACTTCAGAGGGAGTCGTTTCTCACAATGTTTTATA
Source organism: Plazaster borealis (assembly GCA_021014325.1). NCBI lineage: Eukaryota > Metazoa > Echinodermata > Asteroidea > Forcipulatida > Labidiasteridae > Plazaster > Plazaster borealis. Next base: position 14,458,898 of record CM037462.1, read on the forward strand.
CTATCAACAGCTCTCCGATACTTGTTACCTAGTAAGTTTTTATGCTAATATATATTTTGAGTAATTACCAAACGTGTCCAGTGCCTTTAAGATTGATTCACAGCTAAGTTCAATCTTAGCTCTTTGTGAAACCAAGCCCAGTATCCTCACTTTGTGTGACCCATTCACATTAAACACGAAAAAACAAACCTGTGAAAGCTCAATCGGTCATTGGAGTCACAAGAAAATAGTGGGAGAAAAAACTTCTAACAATTGCTGGGATTTCAAGCAAAACCGAATTCCATGTAAGTTGTGTGTAAATCAGTGAACTTTTACATTTTCAATCTTACCAGTGTTGTGCACACCTTTTAAAGGTATCGTACACGTTTGGTAATGACTCAAAACAAATATTAGCATCAAAACTTACTTGGTAACAAGCGACGGAGAGCTGTTGATAGTAAAAAACATTGTAGGAAACAACTCCCTCTAAAGTAACGTAGTTTTGGAGAAAGAAGTCATTTCTCTCTAAAATAATAAAAACTTCTTGCAAGAAGTTTTTATTCCTATCTGAAAGCACACAAATTTGTACAACAAGGGTGTTTTTTCTTTCATAATTTTCTTTCAACTTTGATGACCAATTGAGCCCAAATTTTCACAGGCTTGTTATACTATGCATATGTTGGGATACACCAAGTGAGAACACTGGTCTTTTACAATTTCCAAATGTGTTCAGTCAGTGCCTTTAACAGGAATAATGATTTTTAATGATCAAAAGGCAATATAACATCTTCGTGCTTCAAGACTTACCGAGATATCTTCCAAGTATTTATTGAGACGGGATCGCATCTCTTCATTCTTCTCCATGAGGTGGGTTTGCAATCGACTGTTTGCCACGGCTAACTCTCGCACTTTCTCACGAGATGACAGAAGTTCCTAGAGTCAAGAGAAGATCAACAATTTACATCTTTTCTTTTAACTCTCCAGTTCAGACTCAACATTCAGGACTTTTAAAGGAAAGTAATGTAGCTGACCACTGCTATTGTGCCGAAGACCAGGGGCGGATTGCACCAAGTGGTCTTAAGCCGGTCTATGTGCTATAGCCGGCTAACTTGAGACGCGCTTAGACAGTCTTTAATTATAGACTGATTGTAATATCACAGTCTATATTTTAAGCCAGTCTTAAATCTTAAGCCTGTGCTGAGCTGGCTATGATCAGTCTTTGTTTTGTTTTTAAACATGGCGCTACATCTGTTAGTTGTTGATGATTTCATGCAAAGATCCCTATGATGAGACCATATATTGATAGCGTTTACTCGGTCTGCAATTTTGTCTTCCCTCCATTGTTTGATCTTGTTTATCTTTCAAAGCCATTGTCACTGTCTCAGTGTGCTATGGATAATGGCGGCCATCGTAACTAACCAAGCTTAGGAATGCTTGTTTGTACATGTATTTCACTACTGCTCACTGACTTATCTAAGACCGGCTTATTGCAACAGGCTTAATGACTGACTAAGCTAAGACCGTCTAAGGCAGATAGCTGGCTATAACTGACTGGTCTTAGACCGCTGGCTAAGACCGTTTTATTGTAATCCGCCCCAGGGGTGGATTACAATAAAACGGTCTTAGCCAGCAGTCTAAGACCAGTTGCAGACTTCCGTGCCCTCATAGAGGACATTGCAAACAAGACTCCTGGCGTGACGTTGTGAATGGGATGGGATCTCTGTTTCGAACGCTAAATGATGATGATGTTGTGAAAGAAACATCTGCATTGGGCAGGTCATGCATCCAGGTTGGCAGACCACCGCCTCCCAAAAGGTTGTACTTCATTTTTTTTCTATTCAATATAAATATTTACATCTTGTCTAAAGAGTCTGCAATATTTACCACTTCCTGTTGAGCAAGTCTGCGCTGAGAATCACGTGTAGTCTGGCGAGCTTTCTTCAGTGCTGTGTTTAACTCCACTCTAAGATTCAGAGGGATTCGAAAAATGCAGAGTTAAGTCATAGGTTATGGGAAAATCCTGATGAAATATTCTCACAAGTTCATCAGATAATATTACCTACTGCGTGGCGTGTAATGGCTGAGCGGTTAAGAGCACCGGACTCAAGCTCTGGTGTTTCTGATCAGCAGAGTGTGGGTTTGAGCCCCGGTCATGACACTTGTATCCTTGAGCAAGATACTTTACCATAATTGCTTTGTCCTTCGGATTGGACATTAAGCCGTAGGTCCCATGTACTAGGATTGGTAGTGCCGTAAAAGAACCCGGAACACTTATCGCGGAAGAGTAGGGGTTAACCCCGGTGTTTCTGGTTCACATAGCAAGCACCCTTGTTTACAGGTTTCCTCAGGCTTGCGAGCTACAGTGATTAAGTCTACTTATGAGGCATCCTTGGTTTCATTACTAGAAATATATAATAATAATAACAGTTATATATTATTTTTTACCACAGGTAAGAGTTTCTCTTGAATGATGAGACCTAAAGCATCATGACAGTGTTACAAGATGCTGCAGACTATTTCCCACAGGAATTGTAAAGAAATCTCTTAGTCTTGGGCTATTAGCCACTCCTGGCTGAAATCAGTCGTGTCTTCTACAGATGGATTCCACATAGCTTGGCGAGTTGGGATTTGTATTTATTTAGTCTTGGCGTGTCCTGGCCAAGCGAATAAGAGCACCGGACTCGAGCTCTGGTGTTTCTGATCAGAAGAGTGTGGCTTCGAGTCCCGGTAGTGACACTTTTGTCCTTAAGCAAGACACTTAAAACCATTATTGCTGCGTGTTTTGGATGGGACGTAAAGCCGTAGGTCCTGTGTGTTGTGTAATGCACGTAAAAGAACCCAGTGCACTTATCGTAAAGAGAAGGGGTTCGCCCCGGTGTTCGTTGTTTGATTGGCTGCATATTGCGCCACAGCACCTTGTAAACCATTACAGGGTGCTATGTAAAGGAAAACGGTATCATACTTCAAAAACGTAGCTCCACATACCTTGCAGGAAAAATACTGAATGTTGGAGCGCCATGAGTGCCACTGAGTGACGGATTTGAGCGCTATATAAGAAGCCACTATTATTATTAGTAAAGGCTCTTATCAGATGGTTTAGACTATTTGAAAGGAATTGTGTTTACACTCAAAAAGAAAATGACACACTGTCATAAACGTACTCTCGGAAACAGTATGATGGCGTAAGTGTGTGCGTAGATTCCGAGGGTGTCACCGAAGGTTTTAATCAAACCTTATGAAAGGACGTTTGTTTTCTCACTTACATTCTGGTCTGAAGTTTGTCTTGTTGCTCATCATACTGATTTCTCATCTCGTCAAATTTACTCTTCATTCTGTCTCGAGTGCTGAATAACTGTAACAAGAAAATAAAATAACATCTTAAAGGGATGGTATACATTTGGTAATTGAAACCCACTGTTTGTTTCAGTCATTGAAGTTGTAGATATATACTATCAAACTAACCTGTGAAAACTTCACTTCAAAAGATGGTAGCGATTTTTAGATATTGCCGAAAATCTGGAGCGGTTATGTCCACGCAGGAAAAATAATCTGCAATAATCTGCAAACGTTTCTGACCGTAACGCTTCTCAGATTCAAATTTGTTTGGATAAAAACTGATATCTTTTTCCATAACTACATAACTTCAAAGTGAAATGCTTCTCAAAATGCTTTATACTATCAGAAGCTGCTGTACTTCTGACCAAGTAAGTTTTTATTGCCATTGATTTTATGAGTAATTACCAAACATATTAAAACCAGTCGTGAATTTGATGAAGTTGTTGAGAACCAACAGAAAGGGCATAATGAACGCATGCCCGCAAAAGGTTTTGAGCAATAAATTTGTTCCAGGAAACTTGAGAGTTAAAGTGTGATTGTTTCTCTGCCAATCATAAGTCACTTGTAGGAAACTTAAATTCCACATGGGTATGGAAAAACATGTCGTTGGAGGAATTTTGTTAATGGGACAAAATGTTGAGTGTTGTTGGCCTGGAATTTCATCTTTGAGAAGGCAAGGCCATTTTCATTATGCAAAGGGCACTTCCACTTAAAATCTTAAAGTCTATGGGAAATTTTGAAGGGGTACCAAGGCCAAGACCAGGGCAATGAAGGCCATGGCCTCCTTGTAATTCCAGGCCTAATGTTGTAGAGTCTGCAGGGTACCGGATGAACATTCATGAGCATGTGATCAATCGGAATATCTGAAGTGGTTAAATATTGATTTTGGGTTGAACAAAGAAAAATTGACTAAAGCGGGATTTGAACCAACGACCTCCGGTTTAACGAGCCGGCGCTCTACCAACTGAGCTATCTAGCCCTATGTTGGCGGTCTCCCTATTTTTTCAACATCTTTGTTCAGGGGGTGCCAGTCAGAAGCCATTCAACTGCAAACTGCCGTGTAGCCAGGGATCACACCCAAGTATACGATACAACCTGGGAAGCGGCAGCCAGGGGATCACCTTAAGGGTTAAATATTATATGAATATCAATCAGCATAGAATTAAGATGACAAATCCCAACCTTTTTGATATTTCATATTGAGATTGTTTACATTATTTTATTTGCTCAGTTTCTAACATACCTTGTTCTGCAATTCTTCTCTGTCCATCTCAGATGCTCCTATTTCGTCAGCCTGGACAAAAAAAACACCCAAAAAGTCAACACATCAAGTATTAAACCACAAGGGAAACTGACTGGGTAAATTTGAAATACTTTTGGGTTGAACTAAGAAAGGTTGACTAGAGCAGGATTTGAACCTGCGACCTCCGGATCAACGTGCCGGCGCTCTACTAATTGAGCTATCTAGCCCTATGTTGGCGGTCTCCCGCTTTTGTCAATATCTTTATTCGGAGGTGCCCGTCAGAAGCCATTCAACCTGTGTATAGACCCATTGCACAACGCGCAGCGTACTCACTGCGCCTATCCTGGGTGTCATTTTGGGTGTCAAAATCGTATACAAACATGCACAAAAGAGAGTTTTGACACCCAAAATGACGCGCATTGTTCGGAGGCGCGTTCCGGGTCTATAGAAATTAATAGATCCCCCTTGCATAATGCACACGTTTTTACGCACAGAGAACAGCTATCGTCCAATGATCTGCCTCCTTTTTGAGAGTGTGACGTCATATGCAATGGGTCTATAAACTGCAGTGTAGCCAGGGTTCACACCCAGGTTTTCGATACAGCCTGGGAAGCGGCAGCAGAGGGATCACCTTAAGGGGATGCCACTTTTTATACACTTACAAACATGAATCACTTCAATGGGGTAGTTCTTTCTTCAGGTACAAGACTAGGTTTAAAAAGCAGTGATGGAAATTATTTGCTTGGGACCCCAGTTCGAATCCCAGCTTCAATTAGATAGTTCGTATGAGCCAGCTACAATTGCCGGTACCAACTCAAGGAACAAATTCTAATATCATTTTCTTGTTGCAAATAATCCGCAACTTACCATAAACTTTGATAGCCTTTCCAAAAAAATTAGATTAATACCAGTTTTCGAAAGATTTTCATGTGAAATCTGAAACCTCTTAGCCTCTTCCGTTGTTGTTAAGCCAACGGCTGCTTAGATAGTAACATATTTCAAGCCCTACCAAGTTGGTCCCAAGTCAGCCCATGGCTCATTTTAAAAAATGTTTTTAATGAGATATCGCCCAACTCACAAGGCCGGACGGCCACTTCAAGGTGAGGGCTACACTTAACTGATTTTGGGCTGTTGACCCAAATCAAGTGTCACCAGGGGCACGTTGCCACCTGCTCCTGGGGCTGAAACAGGGTTACCCCCTTCACAGTCCGTAAGGATGTATGCATGGGTATCATCCAATAGGAGCCTGGCTGGTAGAGCAGAATGCACTACCTTCCCAACTTTTACGAAGCAATTATGGTTAAGTGCCTTGCTCAAGGGCACAAGTGTCACGACCAGGATTCGAACCCACACTCTGCTGCTGGCAACACCAGAGCTTGGGTCCGGTGAACTAGACACGCCACACCTCATGGACTAGTTACTCACTCGTTCTTTTTTGCTAGTGAGCCCCAAGGCGATGTCTCTAGCTCGTCTCAGCTCCTCTGTGGTCTGTTCTCTCTTGTGGTTGGATGCTCTGGCGAGATTCTCCTCCTGTTTGAGAAGAGTCACTTTAGCGTTGAGGAGATTCAGTAATTCCAATCCCAGGTCCTGATTCCTACTCACCTGTGAACAGTTCGCAGAAATGGAAACAATGTATTAAGTCATTTTAATATCGTCACGTCAGTGCAAAAATGTTGTATCTTGATTGTGCAAAAAACGTTACATCTCTCATGAAAATGCTCCGTGCAAAAACGTTGTATCTCGGAGCGTACTTGTTTTGTGTGTATATCTGGGCTATTTTAACCCTTTCATTACCATGGGCAACTTTAGTCGACTGCACTCATACCCCTCTTCCTTACCATTGGCGACTTTAGTCGACCAAGCTTACACACAAAAAAGCACTCAAGCCTGAGCACAAAGGCCATTTGTAATAAAGCTGTAGTTTTGTCCATGTTCACCTTCCATACCCAAGCTTACCATCATTGGAAAGAGAAAGATCCGATCTTTCCAGTGATGGGAAAATAAAATAAGGTTGCTATCTTACAATCTCTTCAAATAAGAGTTGAAAGATCTGAAATGCCCAACACCTACGGAGCGCCATGTGGTTGTGTACAAAAAAGTGTTTCACATTACAGATCACACTTAGGAAAGAAAGACATAGAACTTTGACATTTGTTGACCGATCTCAATGATTTTTGAATTATATGAAAGGGAATTCAATAAGTAAGAACTTTTTGATTACTTATTTTGCTGTAAAACAGTATCTTCAAGGAGATAATGGAGTTTGTAAAAATGTCCTTTGAATGAAAGCTCTCTGTTATGTAAGAATGTGTGCTTCACGCTTGAGTGGTCAAACAATGTGGTCACCAGCGGTTGTTTTATGTCCAAACAATTCGGTAATGAAAGGGTTAAGCGATATACAACATTTTGAAATTTGCAAACTCGCATGCAACATAAGCACCATTTTAGGAGATACAACGTTTTTGCACTGACACAACGATATATACCTCTCTTTTTATCCCAACTTTTCCCATACAATAATAATGAAAGTTCACAGAGTCCCCAATTCCAACTGGCAGCGGTAAAATTTAAACTATAGTAAAATAAAATTACATTAAAAAAATACCAAGTTAAGAGCACCAATAACCTTTTAGAGACCACAGTAGCTTTTACAAAACTACCCAGAGCAGCAGCAAACGTCCACAAAACTCGACCAACTTCCAATCGACCAAAAAGGTCACAGCAAAGGTCACGTCTTGAATTTGCATTTTCTAATGTTGCCCATGTTTAACATACCATCATTCTACATTTCTAAAACTAAACCCAGTTTCTATTCCAAATTATTTTTCCAGATATTTATCCTTGAACAATTGTGTAAAAAAAATACAGAATACACGATTAATCAATAAGTCCAACAATACATGGTTTGAAAAAAATAAATAAGAATAATTGATTTTCGATATAAAAAGTGCTCAAATAAAGTTCCAACCTCGCTGTCGTATTTCTGAGAGAGTTTCTTGTAGTCTGCTTTCATCATGACAAACTTATCGGCCAGCTCGTGTCGTTCTCTCTCAATGAGGTCCAATCTGTCTCGGTACATCTTAGCTTCCTTGGCATGCTGGTCCTTAACGATCAAGGCTTGCCTGTAGTCACTATCAAGACTCATCACCTGCCATAGAGGAGGAGAACCAATAATTTACAAAAAGTAATAATAATACTTGGTTCTTATGCAGCGCACATATCTGCAACAAGCTGGGAAATATTACTCCTTTTATTCCTATAAAGGGACATGATAATATGTGGACTTTTGTTATAGGCCAAACATACGAGGCACCATTGATCAAACCCCTGGTTGGTATGTAACGTGAGGTATTTGTAGCGCCGTATAAAACCAAAGGAATGTTGTTCTGAGGTTGAGATTTGCATTGTGGGTGCTGAGGAGAGTACTGCTTCTGGTGGGTGTGAACCGGCGGACAGGTAAGCCAGCGTTGAGGCTGTCGTGTCAACCCGTAGCTCGGGTAGTGGTCCGGCGGGTGTTTGAGGCCCTCCAGCAACGCAAATCCTCCCGGGAATCTCGGACCTGAGGATAAGCGGTGTTGAAGCCAAAGGCATTGTGAGTAACTTTAAAGTAATTTTAATGCGATTTTTGGCTTGCTCATCAAATGCCCCATTGTTCTTATAAATGCAACCAGTGATTAATTGTTGATTTTAAAGTTCATCCAGAATCTTTCGTTGTAAAGGCCTATGCTGTGGATAACTGAATATTGTTTGTGTAAGTTTTTGTGAACTTTGTAAAGGCGTAGCTTTCCCGTTATTAAACGAAACTAGTAAAGGGTTTAATGGTAACATTTGCAGGAGTTCCCGTGACGTTAACCTTACTGTGGGTCGAACCGTCCTGGGGTGTGGTCGGGGTCACCACAACATCCAGCGGGTTGACCCGTGTGAGTCTACCTATGGTGACGGTGGTGTGCCGGTCTACTTTTCTGCTGGGTCTTCTGCAAGTTGGCAGAGTCCACGCAGCGAGCTGCTACACACAAGTTTAGGTCAGCTCGTTGATGATTGTTTAACTACTTCATGGATACTTGTTTTATATTAAAGATTTGATTGTATACTTATTTCTATTTAATCACTGTTGTACTTTGTAGCTATAGTATCAGCCCTTCGATATGAAATTGGAGCTTGTGAAACTATAAGATTGTTTGGAGCAAAACGAATGGGTATTTCTATTAAATTATTTATCTTTTGTTGGATTTCTAAATCTGTTGTCACTGCTTTCCGTTCTTGTGTTTGAGTCGTCTGTCAGTATTGGTCCGAGTGGAGTGGCACAAGGGTCCGCTCTGCGACAATATCCTCGTAGCTAGATCAAGGCCCTTTCATTTATTAATTCTGGTTGTGAAGCCCAGGACTCTCAGAAAAGCAAACTTATTCATTACCAGCCAAGAACCCCATGGAGAGAAGACAAGGCAGGAATTTTCAGTTTTAGTAGATGTGGGAGGAAAACCCCAGATAATTATTCCAGGGAAAACCCGCGTAGGGACTGAAAACCCAATCCACATAGTGCCCCCGGTGGGATCTGAATCGGGGTCCCCGAGGTGGAAGACGAGGAGAGATACCACTCACCAACCCGACCGCCCCATATTATCCCTGTTCATCAGGCATACTCAGATCAATTATTCAAACTTTCTCAACTCCCTGGGGAGCATACAATCCAAGACACTTGTGTCCTTAAGCAAGACACTCAACTATAGTTTGCTTCTCTTCACCCAGGAATAAATGGGTACCTGTGAGAGGAGAGATGGTTCTTGTGATTGATTTAGCTTGGTACGCTACATATTTGGCAGCACAGGCTGTATACTCCCCAGGGAGCTGAGATGGTTTCAGGAATGAAGAAATGGCCCAGTGACCAGGGGTAATAATGTTGGAGCATCATGAGGGTCACTGAGTTACGGATTTGAGCGCTATATAAGAGCCACTATTATTATTATTACTACTAATTAAACCCTAAGGGGTTGATCTAACGCAATACTGTGTCAGGTTCTGATTTATACACCTGGGTTAAGAGAAGCATTTATGGTTAAGATGGTCAGTACCGCTCAGCCAATAAGTTTTTGTATAGTGCGCAAATCCTAGGTATCCGATTGAGAGAAGCTGGGAAGAAGGAACATAACTTAGAATTGACACAGTTCAGTTTGGAGCAATTTCTTAAATGTAGTGGCTGATGTTGAAGAGCTGATGTTTTTGGGAAGATTGTTTTGAGCGTGGGGCCAATATTGGCAAGTAAAGTGGGATCATTGGGGTCATTATAGGTGATTCACCTTCTGAAGTATCTCACCTTATTGTTCAACTCAAAAGCTTCTTGGGATGCCTTCTCCCTAATATGACTATTCTCAACCTGAAGGTCCACCAACATCTTAGATACCTGACAAAAACACAAAAAAATAATGGAAATTCTGCTAGGTTTTTTTTGAGTAAGACAACTCACTGAACAAAAGCAAATGAGCTCGCTATGAGACTTTGGGAAGCTAGGTGGAAGCAGAAAGCTCTGGGCATGCACGTATTTCCCCAGATTAATAGATTAATACTAGGGCCCAAGTTCATAGAGCTGCTTATCTAAGCAGAAAATATTGCTTAACAGACTTCTGCTCAGCAAAAATGTGCAGGATACCAGTCAAAATGGTACATGTTAAATTTTGGCTGGTACTTTGGCCGGTAACCTTAATCTGGTAAGCAAAAATAATGTTGTGCTAAGCTATTTTTATGTGCTTAAGCAGTTCTATGAAATTGGTACCCGGCATTAGTCTGCTGCCACCTAGCATCTAAGGAAGTCTCTGATTCAGTCCAATGCATTATATCACTCCACCTTGATACTCCATCTCATGCATATGTATGAGATGCTGACCTCTTGCATATGTATGAGATGCTGATCTCAAGCATATGTATCAGATACCGCTGTAAGACCTAAAAAAAAAAATGTTATGTTGGCGTAACGGGCCAGAAAAAATAGGGTAGGTAGGTCGGGATTTTTTTATTTTCATTTTTATTTTTTATCAAAAACAGTTTAACGAAACTTGTGAATTCCAGTTAACTGTTTATCTGTTTCTACCGTTCCAATAAAAACTTTAAGCCAGCGGATGTCATCACACTTTCCAGGTTTAATAGAACACTATACCCACTCCAAAGGGTTACAGAACCAGGTCATAAAACCACGAAGACATAGCGCGCGGCTTGTCGTTTGATTGAAGCAAGAGTATTACAAACTGAAACAATGTATAACACACTGCAGAAGATTAAGGTAAGACGTAATTGGATCTCAATAGGAGTGTCAATCATTCTCCCAGGGTTGGAGAGTGTCTGGGGCTGACATTAAATAAAGAAAAGGATGTCAGATTTTTTTTCACTGTCGGCTTTGTTTGTGGTAGAAAAGTTGTTTTTTTAATCATTGACAAATATTCAGGGTCGGCCGTATTTTTAGGGTCGGTCAGGTTACGCCAACATAACAATTTATTTGTTTAGGCCTAATGGTTAATATTGATGAATTCCATCACATCAACGGCACCAGTCCTCTCAGCCAGGCTTAAAACTAACCTTCAACCTCTCCTCTTCGTTCATGATAAGTTTAGATGCCATATCAGTCTTTGCCATGGCAACATCACCAAGACGATTCTGGAGTTGGTCAAGTTTCCTCCTGAGGTATCCCTCCTCCTCCCTCAACTTCATCTGGAGTTCAGAAACAAAGAGGACATCACCAGATGAAAACCATAAATAAATGATGTCAATTTGTTATTCTGAAGGGATTGTACAGCATATATTTCAATCTTCAAGTTTTCAAGAAGCACAATTTTTATGACACATCAGTACATAAGCTTGTTTTCATTCTTATGTTTAAAGGGTTTGGGTACTTTTTGTACAACACAAAACACAATGTCCATAGATTTACATTAAACTTACACGGTTTGAAGATAAAGATGGTAAAAAGCTTCCCTTAAAATATTACTTGCTGAGGTGCTGTAGTTTTTGCGAAATGAGTAAAACAATGTCACAAAAATAATTTTCGTCTCAGGAGACGAAAATTATTTTAGCATGTACAACATATTTACCAGTACTGGTATTTACGCGACTCACCTGAAAACATCACTCTGTGATTTTCACTTTTTTTCTCAAAAACTTGATGACTAATGAAGCTGAAACTTCTACAGGTGAATTATATTACATACACCTTCATTCACAGTGAGTAGGGATTCAGGTCATGGCCAAAAAATTGATCTACAAAAGGAACCCAAATCCTTTAACCCTTTAGGGACCACAGCGTCTGCAAGCGGCTTGTACCAAAATGCCCAACAGCCGCAATAATTGACTTACTTCCACTCGAACAAAAGGGTCAAGGAAAAGGTATCAGACCAAATTGACAGTTTCCAATGTTTCCCATGTTAACATAGAATCTACAATTCTAAAGCAAGACCATGTATTTCTGTTTCTAAGAAATTGTCCTTAAATTTCTCAGGGCGAAAAATCAACAAGATTAGCAATATTAGCAATATGGTGATAATTATACAGAAATGAACCGTCCCTAAAGGGCTAAAGAAGATGCCAGCTACATGTATACATTCAACCAACCATTCCCTCGAGTAGATCTTAGACAAATGGGTTCTTGAGCAATCTTGACAGTATATATGTGAGATTTAAAACATTAATTCAATATTATACCAAAATGAGGTTTTATCTTATTTAGTAAAACTAGCTTCAATGACCACTTTGAAGCATTATTAACCATTTAGAGACCATAGCAGCCACAAGTGGCTTGTACCAAAATGCCCATAGCGGCCGCAAACGGCCGCAAGAATTTACTACTTCCATTTACATAAAGAGGTCAAAGAAAAGGTCATGTCCGGATATGAAATTTTCCAATGTAGTATGCTAACATAGTATCCCAATTTCTAAACACAAAACAAAATTTTCTGTTTTTCATGTTATTTCTGTTGACCTTTTTACTGACAAAATTTGATTAAAGAAATGAACAATGTTAGCAATGTCTGGGCGTTTTGTGATGATTGTACAGAAATGAATGGTCTCTAAAGGGTTAACTTGACCACTCTTTGTCTTACATTTTCCTTGACGAGTTTGCCATTGTTTGAGATGAGTTCCTCTGAGTCAATTGCAGGAGGAGCAGCCGTGCGTCCTTTCTGAGCTTGCAGGTCAAGAAGACGAGCTCGGTACTGTGTGATCAAACCCTAAAATTTAAAAAGGAAAGGCAGTAGAGCAGTCACAGATTGTTTTGTTTTTTTCTCCTCACTGTTATTGTTTCACGGATAAACTCAAAATTTCAGCCTTGTATCCAGGCACACATTATTGGCAATTCTTATATAACACTTTACAACATTATAGACTGGGCAAGTCTCACGCGTATCAAAAATGAGAAGAAAAAAAATTGAAGGAAGACTATATTTTTCTAAGAAATCAAATCTTCTGTTTAAATTATATGTATACAAAGTTCTCGAAAATAAAAAAACACATAGCAAGTTGTTTTAAATTAATTTAATATTTTTTGTATAATACAAATAATTTGTTCAAATGAGCATTGAAACAAAATTAAAACCTGGGACGAGGATGTTTATTGTTAGAAACTTCATTTGTCAGTCACGCCCGAATGTGTGCGTCTAACACAACATGCCCGTCAGTTGGGCAGCATTCTTAATTCTTTAAATGTAACCGGAAACAGAGGTCCAGTCTAATTCTCGGGTTTTCTTCGTTATTTTGTTGAATTAGTTTCAGTTTCATATTGTTTATCACTTAGTATTACATTCCCAACATCATAAATAATTTTCATGGCCATAAACTACGCTATAATAATTGACGAAACAAAATCCTGCCCATGTAAAACTCCATATGATTGGGACCCCAATCGTCCCAGAAGTACGAACATGCGCGAGACTTGCACAGTCTATTGACATTGGGCTCTGTGCTTAATGCCAAACAAAGTCAGCCTTAAGAGGAGCTCCAAGGTCAAACTCAGTTTTGTGATACCCTCAATTTCTAATAGATAGAGTCCTTTATGAAAGTGGAAAAAATTACAAGTCTATAACTTCACAATCTAACAGTGTAAAATGTCATTTTATTTGATACTGTTTCAGAGCAAAATTTAATACAAGATGTCATTGAATATCAACAACAAATGGGTCTGTACATTCCAAAGAGGAAATTTTTGTGTCAGTCAAAAGGTCAAATTCAATGCCTCTTTGATTTGAAATAATCAAAATTCAGGAATGAACTAAACAAAATTCCAGGACAAAAATGTACAGACCCATATAACGTCAGTGGATGACTTGGGATGTTGACAAAGTTTGCACTGGAAAGGTATCAAATACAATGGCATTTGGTGCTGTTTTAACATGAGGTTAGAGACTTTTCATATTCAGGAAGACACTATCTATTGGAAAATGAGTTCCTCACAAAACTGAATTCGACCTTGGAGCCACTTTTTAAAGGGATTGTATACGTTTGGTAATTAGAACCCACTGTTTGTTTCAATCCTATAGTTGTCATATTTATCACAAAACCTGTGAAAATTTCATTTCAAATGGTGGTAGCGTTTTTAAGATACTAACGAAAACCACAATGGAATGGAATACACAATCTGAGAAACGTTGCTACAGTAACGCTTCTCAGATTCAAATTTTTTGGGATAAAAAGTGATATATTTTTCCATAACCGCAACACTTTGTAGTGAAAAGTTTCTCAAAATGCATTATACAATCCAAAGCTGCTGTACTTCTTACCAAGTAAGTTGTTATTGCCATTAATTATAAGAGTCTTTACCAAACGTATACAGACCCTTCAAGAGGTAAACAATTAGAAGACAATGAGTACATGACTCAATTTACAGGGGAAAACAAAGTTTTTTAAAAGGTTCTTTTTACCTGTGCAGCAGTGTCGTTCAACACACAGAAATTGACGATCCGCCCAAAGTAGTCTGCTGCACTCACCACAGCCTGGGTGACCCTCTCGTCAGATCGGGGTTTCTGATGCACTATGACCTTTGTCTTACAGTTGCCTCCGAGTGGATCGCGCAAAAGATTGGTCAATTTGGATTCACTGAAAAACAATTTGAAAAGCAGTGTTTAGTAGATGTTTACTTTGCATCGGGAATAAATAATATTATTTGGTTTTACCCATTCACCGATGTGTGTAAAGTAATGTAAACTCAGTACTTTCCTGAGTCCTGTGAAAACAAATACAACAGGCATATTACTCGGGTGGCATTCGAACCCACAACCTTTGCCAATTCTCTGTCTTACCACTAGACCACTGAGATTGACTGGCAGCTAGAGGCAGTTTGAATCCTATATTTTAGCATCCCACACATGATGCAAAAGTATTGTCATTTTGACGCACGACGTCAACGGCAGAAGTGTTCCTAGTTTTTCAAAACTAGTGTACAAATATCAAAATTACATTTAAATGATAAAAAAACACATTATAAACAAATTTAAATTGCATTTCCGTTAAATTTCTCAAACAGCTGTTTAAGATCGATCTTAGCGCTTTGTGAAATTGATTATGACCAACCGGGAACTTGATGCAAAATTCCCAGCAACTTGATATCATTCACAGCAAAAGCAATGGCAGCATTCAAAGTAAGTCTGCAGCATCACCGTGCTCTAAGATTATTATTCTTCTAGTTTTTTTTTTTTCGGAATTCCTTAAAGAAAACCACTTAGTATACAGTGCTCTATAATTCAAGTCAATTTAGGGTAAATGATTAACTGACATTGATCTTCATCCCTGATGCAAAAGTTACATTATTTGAACGTATTATTTTTGGAGGACGCTAACAATGAAGTCTTTCATCTTGTCCAGTGGAATTTTAGAGTTGAATAATTGAGATATAAAATTGATTCTGTGCTTACTGTGCCTGCATAGCTCTTCTAACTGTAAGCAAGGGAAAGGCCCACTAACATTCAGTTGCTGACTGTAAGCAAATGAATGACTGCATAAATAATAATAAAAATAATAATAATAATCATTTTATTTCTATAGCGCACATCTCCTCTGCTCATGGTGCTTTACAAGTATACCAATAGACCTAAATTAAGGAATGAAAATATCTAAGCAATTTACAATACTATAATTACAAAAAAATAAAAATAAGTAGGCCTACTACAGTATAGACTCAATAAGTACTATTAAATAACTACTACAGCATAGACTCAAGTCATCACTACACAATAAGCCATGGGATTTTTTCTGATAA
Source organism: Plazaster borealis (assembly GCA_021014325.1). Classification (NCBI taxonomy): domain Eukaryota; kingdom Metazoa; phylum Echinodermata; class Asteroidea; order Forcipulatida; family Labidiasteridae; genus Plazaster; species Plazaster borealis. The sequence goes on from CM037462.1 coordinate 14,474,683, forward strand.
TACCAGGTGTACAAACAGAAGAAACCCATGCACCCAATGCTAGACTGGACGGTATAGTGCTTTGTGGTAGTCTGTGGTACCAGTGTCAGCTGTACAAACAGAAGAAACCCATGCACCCAAAGCTAGCCTGGACGGTATAGTGCTTTGTGGAAGTTTGTGGTACCAGTGTCAGCGCTGTGTATTGACAGAGCCCTTTTTTGGTTAAAAAACCCCGCATGTGTGCATGCACAGGGTGCCAGACTTGAATGCACTTGGTTGCGCTACATTTGGACCCAAAAAAGGCATCTAGCAACCATGCGCGTGACCACAGACAACTGGTACCTCCATGTCGCAACTCTCTCAATATGCAGCTCTAACCAGTGTGTAGAAGGGTTGAGATTAGTTTGCCACAAAAAACTGACTTGTACACTTCAGGGATCGAGATTTGACGAATGTTGACATTCCTGAAAAATGGCTTGCGGGCCTGGGTTCTCCCTTATTCTAGACCCAGAACCTCCCAGATGTTACAATTCAGGAGGTTTACAGACTCTTCGTCCTTCGGATGGGACGTTAAGCCGTTGGTCCCGTGTGTCGTGTAATGCACGTAAAAGAACCCAGTGCACTTATCGAAAAGAGAAGGGGTTTGCCCCGGTGTTCCTGGTTTGATCGGCAGCATATTGCGCCACAGCACCTTATAAACCATTACATGGTGCTATGTAAAGGACTTGGTCTCATACTTCAAAAACGTAGCTCCACAATACCTTGCAGGAAAATAATGAACGTTAAAAGCGCCTTGAGCGTCACTGAGTGACAGATATGTGTGCTATATAAGAAGCCACTATTATTATTATTATTATTATTATCACCAGAAATACAAAACGACAGGTTTGACCACAATGTGGACTATTTCTTTCTCCCTGTGGTGACTGCTTTACTCCTTTCAAGAAAACGTAAAGGCTCCTAAGGTTCTGAGAAAATCCTGAAATCAGGAAAACACATCCTGAGAGAGTCACATGCATGACACTTACTCGTACTGGATGCACCTGGTAGAATTTGGTTTGTCAGCCAATTCTTGAATCAGGTTTCCGAGGGCAAGAATAGATTTATTCAGCAAGGCTCCTTCGTTCCTCTTGAGAGCCTTGGGGTCAGCGGCAAGCTTCTCCGCACCAGGGAGATCAACGAAGGTGAACGTTGATTTATATGGATACGTGTTTTCTTCTCTCTCCTGTGAAACAAAAATACAAACTAGAAATGAGTTTGTTACGAGCAAACACTGGGGTTTTGGTATATTTTGAATAATAAACTTTGAATCAATGTAATAATTTGACACCTGACGACCACACGATGACGAAAACAAGTTTTTCAAACTTTGTTATACGCTACAAGATGGACCAAAGATTGTGACTTTATGACATGTGGTTGAGGAAATGTTTTTTTGTATTTGAATTTTCTTTTTGGACCGACAGAAAAGATCAAAGTGGGGTCATGTTTTTAATAATGACAAATGTGTCATTATTTACAAGACGTCACAAAGATTTTGACTATATAACATGTGGTTCATGAGATATGAATTTTAAATTTTAGAGCTTCCTGTTTAGACGATATAAAATTTTAAATAATAAACTACCACGCCAAGGCTAATAAACTATACCGCACAAACCTTGAATTCACCAACCAAGTCACGCAGTTAAAGGGTCTGTATACGTTTGTTAACTACTCATAAAATTAATGGCAATAAAAACTTACTTGTAAGAAGTACAGCGGCTTCTGATAGTATAAAGCCTTTTGAGAAACATTCATATTAAAGTAATGTAGTTATGGAAAAGGATATCAGTTTAAAACTAAAAAAAATGAATCTGAGAAGTGTTTCTGTCAGAATTGTTTCTCAGATTGTGTATTCCAATTGCAGAATATTCTACCTGCGTGGACATAACTACTCCAGATTTTTCGGCAATATCTCAAAATGGCCTCCACCTTATAGGATTGAAACAAACAGTGGGTTCCAATTACCAAACATATACAATCCCTTTAAATGGTTTTCATTGGTTAGTCAACTCAATGGCAAATGTTATCGGGAGTAGGAGGGTGAAGATTTTTTTCAAAATGGGTCATGATACCTGAACAAGAAGAACTTCAATGACGGTTGTCATCCGACTGTGTGCGTCACCAAAGTCTGTTGCCTTGGAATTCTGCGCCAACCACCCACTCTTAAATGTAGACACTGCAGTAGAAGCATTGCTCACTGCTACTTCTGTCAGGTTCTAAACATGATTTGGGGGTTGAACAAAGAAAAATTAACTAGAGCAGGATTTGAACCAGCGACCTCCAGTTTAATGTGCCGGCGCTCTACCAACTGAGCTATCTAGCCCTAATGTTGGGGGTCTTCCTATTTTGTCAATACCTTCATTCGGGGGTGCCAGTCAGAAGCCATACAACTTGTAACTGCCAGGTGGCCAGGGATCATTAAGGGGGGGGTGCAACTTTTTTATTTGTTTAGGTTCTAAACATAAAGATTAAAAAACATTCCATCTCCAAGTTGTTTTGATGTGGTTTCCTTTAACCCCCCCCCCCCCCAAAAAAAAAAAAAAAAAATAGTAGGAAAGGGAGAGATTCGATCTTCATCTTTCTCTTTCCAACCATTGTAAGCTTGGCTATGGATGTTGAACATTTACAAATGGACCAAGGTTTTAGCCAAAATTTGGTAAAAGGGTGTCCAAAGTTGCTGGAAATTTAAAAACTGGGTGTCCAAATTGTTCACTTACGTTACATTCACATGTAAATGACAGATAAAACAGGGTGTCCAAATTTAAACCAGGGTGTCCAAAAGACACCCAGACACCCCTCTGGCTAACACTATGAATCGGACAGCAACTTTATAACAAATTGTCATGTGCCCGAAAGGAGGGCGTAAGGCTCCAACGCCCTTTTTCCAGACACACAAAGTACTTTCTTCCAGTAACAGAAGGTCAAATAAAGCGCCTCCCGACAAACGAATTGGCAATACTGTCACATTTTTGTTGCTTGAATTACCTCCAAAGTCATGTCTTCCCATTCCCATGCAGAGTTTAACCTTACTATAATGACTGATGTGCACCCTGCACTGATCCACAGTATGGCCAACGAGCTTTCACAGTCAGTGCACTGACATTATGGAACAATCTCCCTCTTCACATCCATCAGGCATCATCTCTTGAATCCTTCAAAGCCATGTTAAAAAACTCATTTGCTTTTATTCTTAGTTACTATGATTTGTGTTACTATATTCGTTGATGCTTTGGTACAGCGCTTTGAAACTTTTGTAAAAGGCGCTTTATAAATGTTATTATTATTATTTTATTGAATATTACCTGAATATAAACTCCATGTTTTGCGTTGACGCTGATGTCGCACACAGCACCTTGCTGATCTGGATTCAACAGGTCTCTAATAATCTCGCTATATATCTCATACATACGGATCTTCACATGTGCAACAGACCCTAAAAGTGAAATAAACAAAATGTGTACAATTTTTGTCTCATTATATAACAATTTAAAGGCAGGGTGTACTTTTGGTGATTATTCCAAAAGTTAATGACCATAAAAAACTTACTTGGTTCAGAGCACTGGTGATCTGTTGATATTATAAAACATTGTTAGAAATGACCCCCTCACAGCGTTCGAACTTGGAGGGAAAACTCACAAAACAGCTTGTAGCTCAAAACATTTACTGGTCCAGAATTGTTTTTACAAGACCAGAATGTGTAAGTGTACTCAACAGAATTGAAAGATATTCATTAGATTCATGGTCTTTCTCACAAAGATATTATGTAATCAATTAGGTAATTCAATTGGAAAACATAAGACCATCAGGCTTGTTCGGTCAAGAGTTTATTACTGGCCCGACGAAAAATCACAGGCCCCAGGCCTGCGGTTCAGTGTCAACTTCAAACTCTGAGGCAAGGACTTGATTTTTTAAGTCAAGCAGAAAGCTCAGTTGTTGGATGTGGGGGTCGGAGCATAGTGTTAGCCAGAGGGGTGTCTGGGTGTCTTTTAGACACCCTGTTTCAAATTTGGACACCCTGTTTTATCTGTCAATTACATGTAAATGTATTGCAAGTGATGAATTTGGACACCCAGTTTTTAAATTTCCAGCAAATTTGGACACCCTTTCACCAAATCCTGGCTAAAACCTCGGGTAGGAGTTGGGGACACAATGTGGGAAGTATCTATTCTACCGTACGTACCATTTCTCTCTAGTTCATCTACTTCCACAAACAGATCATTGATGACCATTTGAATGATCCCCGGCTGACCGAGCCCTTCACCGGCTAAGGTGAAGCTTTTTCCTGAGCCGCTCTCTCCGAAACACAGCAAGCTACAGTTGAAGCCCGCCCCCAAGAGGCCAACCATGGGAAGGATTGCATCATTGTAGATGGCTCGGTTGGTATCGCCTTGCTGGTAAAAAGCCTCAAAACTGAAATTCAAGACAAACATAAAGAATTATAATATAAACTTTTTTATTTTTGCCCCTCCCCCCCCCCCCCCCCACACAAAAAAAAAAAAAAAAAAGATTTTGAGACATTTGTTTGTTTTTTCGATGGCTTAAAATTTGGGATAATTACTTGTAGATTGAACCTTATAAATATCTTATTACTATTATATCTTTCTTGAAACCAAGGAACCCTCAAAAGTGACTAGCACTGTGACTCGTAGGCCTGAAGGTACCAGTGCATAGAGAAGATGATGAAGAAATGTCAGTTTTAGATGTGGGAGGAAAAACCAATAGGGAAAAACCCATGCAATTAGGTAGGGACTGAAAACCCCCTCCACATGCAAGGCTTCAGTCCGCAATTCGAACCTGGTCCCACAGAGGTGAAAGGCAGAGAAGAAACCACTAAGACAACCTGAACGCTTCAATCTACTAACGCTATCACTAACCTTTTATATAAACACTAAAATTTAATCCAAGTGTTTGGGGGTTTTTTTCCCAAGACAACAAATCTTAACCCTTTCATGCACCATTTATTTTAGTGATAAATTGATCATGTCCGACACATTAATTGTTTACTCGTTTTTTGTGTGCAAATGGCGACCCCCCCAAAAACAGGTCACAATAGCACCTTCAAGAGCCCTCTTTCCCATTCTGAAAACAGTGTGGCCGTTTGATCTTTACTTTTTGTTTTACAACTATTTTTCTGAAGGGATTTAAACCGGTCGCTAGCGACCAGTCGGCGCGTGAAAGAGTTAACGTACAATGATGTATGTTCTACGTTCAACACTAACCTTGGGTGATTCTGAGCATTGTAAGAAGCATACGATAAAGAGCTTTCACTACCTGGGGATGGACAGGTCCTCCCAAGGACTGTAACATTCATTGCTTACAACCTACAGTACAAACCCAAATATACATTTTGAATTGAAATCAGAAATATTGGGATAAAATATGGCTGTGGCTATGAGTCGGCTACTCATGATGCAAGGCCGTATCCGAATTGCTGGCTACGACTGTTGCTAAGGATGTTGCTAATGCTGTGGCGAATATGCTAGCGAATGTGCTTACGAATGGAAATATTTGACAATCGCTCAAACTTCGCAACATTCGCCGTGTCTTCGTAAGCGTTGGTAACAAATTTGGAACATTCACAAGTCATTTTCCACCTCCTTACGAAGATCGGTCAATTTAGGAAGCGCTTCCTAAATTTCAGCGAATGTTGTGAAGACGGTCATTCGCTGACGATTTTCGTAAGCATTGGTAAGCCATTGGTAACATTGGTAAAGCGTGCGTAAGCGTTGGCAACGTTCGTAAAGGCGTTTGTAACTATCGCCGGGTCCCCTTCCTTACGAATGTCTTACCACTGTTGCCAATGTTACATTTGCTTTACCAATGCTTTGCCAACATTACGAATGTCTTACGAATGGCTTACCAATACTTTACCAATATTTTAGAGCATTTGTTGCGAACACTTGCCAATGTTTACGAACGCTTCCCAATGGATTGCCAATGCTTACGAACTGTTACCAATGCTTGCGAACGCGTGTTATTTTCAAAGTGCCATTAAGAATGTATTGCAAATGTCTTGCCAATATTTAGACAAATATTGCGATAGAAAAAGGGCATTCGCCCCAGGGAGGTGTCCAGAGAGTATAAAAGATATTGGAGAGGTCGAGGGACGACCGAGGACGACCGAGATGAAAATATTCACTATCCAATCGCAATTTTTGGGCGAATTCACCGCGAAATTCTGTGAGAGCAGCATAAGGACGTCCTATACTTCAATGCATGATGATGCGGAAATCTAGCCGTAGCTGTAGCCGCCTAAGACTCTGTCATGATGCTTATTTATGGATTCCCAAGCTGTCATAGAGATTCACTCCAATGATAACTAGTTACAAGTACTTTTTGTGGAATGTCATGGAGTCCGACAAAGTGCATGCATCAACTGTCCGCTGCCTGCACATTGTCTAACTCCAGTCCATGTGCTACCCTCCTCCATGAATGTGCAGCTTGCTAAGCTGTTGCAGTCAAATAAAACAGCCGTTGAATTTTGTTTGCACCCTCGACACCCAGTGTCGTATTTTGAGATGGCATTGTGGTTCCATTTCAAAATGGCCGCAATCCATCAGGGTAATGGCTGAGTAAACTGAAAAAGATTATTTTCAATAACTTTTTAAAAGGTAAGTTATTTCAATAGCCAAAACACTGGAGGGAAGCTAAGAGGTAAGCGGACACATCTGGGCCCAATTTCATAGAGCTGCTTAAGCAGAAAATAGTGCTTAACAATTTTCTGCTAAGCAGAAATGAGCAGGATACCAGTCACAAATTGTTGATGTGACATGGTAGTTTGGCTGGTAACCTTATTCTGGTAAGCAACATGTTATTGTGCTCAGCTACTTTTTGTGCTTTTAAAGCGCAATTTCCCCCCCCCCCCAAGAATGCCTTGCTCAACCATAACCCCTGGAAGTGTGACTTTGAAATATCCAAATATATTTATATTTTAATTAGTCATAGTGGTTCAACCACTGTACGCGTGCGCTCAAAATGGTCACAGCCCCCCTAAAAAAGCATCAAGTCATAGAGCAACTGGTACCCTCTCATTATTCTTTGATCTTGTGGCACTGTATGCAGTTTAGGGTGACCATGTAAAAACAGGATTCATTTGTTGAATGGGTCAAAATGTGTGCATTTTGACACTCGGGTATTAAGCGCCCCACACAAGTGCCAAGGGCTCAACAGTTTTTACAAGCATGCGTGCAGAGCAGTCATTTTTTGTAAGCCAATCATGAATCAGCATTGTTTTTCAGTGCTTCCCTTCCAGAGGTTAGTGACAAGGGCCCAAATTCATAAAGCTGTTTAGCAGAAAACTCTGCTGCTCAGCAAATTTCTTTGCTAATCAAGAAATGAGTGGGGTACCAGTCACAGCAATGGCAACTGTATGGTATTTTGGCTGGTGAGCTGTTTTTCCTAAGCAAGAATTTTCTGTGCTTAGCAAGTTTTTGTACTTACATGCTCTATGAAATTGGGCCAAGAGTATCGCTACGGCGCGTCGCCCATATAGCAAAGCTGTGTTGTGCAGACTCTTGTAAACATCGCCAGCAGCCACCGATGTTTACCGAGTTGTACTTGTGATACTGATAGTGACGTGTTACTGCAGACTGCTTGCTAGATTACAGTCAGTTTCATTTGAACTATAAGGTTTGTTCCGCTATCGTCTCCACGAACCTTATAGGCCTACTAGTTATAGGTCATCATGTACAAATTCCTATTCAAAACTTTTTGCCCTTCACATTTGTGCTCCACCCTGCAGTTCTTTTTTGAAACCAGATCTCGCCAAAACTAGGCTCTATAGGCCTACTTATACTCATACCGGTGGCAGGGTTCCCACAGAAATTCAGAGACTTTTCCATAACATTTTAGGAGCAAAATATTGGTTTTAAATTACCAATTATTGCATTGAAACACTGAATTGGTCATGAATAGGGACCCAGTGACCGGATGACATTTCCCCAAAATTTGTGCACCATTTTAGGAGGGTCCCTGTGTGTTACTCAGCATTGTGTGTGTGGTTAGACGCACACAATGCATGGAATTGGGAATTGGGAATCCAGAAATGGCAGACTGTGAGCTAGACTGGTTCCCTGTCTTTATCTACACGGATAAAGACAGGCACTGGTCTTATAGGCCCAATTGATACCTCTCGTCACTAACCCCTGGAAGGTAAGCACTGAAAATCAATGCTGATTGGCAAAAAAACCCGTTAACGTTAACGTTTGAACGCTTGTAGGGCGCTTGTCGGGCGCTTAGTACGGCAACACGCGTGTAAAAATGTACGTATTTCGGCGAAATACATTTAAAATGAATCATGATTTTATATGGTCACCCTAAACTTCACACAGTTAGATGTATCACAAGATCGAAAAAAGAATGAGAGGGGGCCAGTTGCTCTTTGACTTGATGCATCTTTTGACAGCGCACTCTGCGTAGTCTAACACAAAATAGATCAACCACAGGACTTAATCAAATATCCAATATATTTGGATATTTCAAAGTCACACTTCCAGGGGTTATGATCGAATAAGGCATTCGGAGGGGGGGGGAAGCGCAGCGAGATCATACACTACTTGAAACCCGTTTGTTATCGTGAACCAGCATTGCCCGTAGCACCAGTTTGGTCTCTCCGACATGCAAGCAGTATGCTAGTAATAATTATAATAATAATTGTGGCTTCTTATAGCGCACATATCCGTCACTCAGTGACGCTCAAGGCGCTTTCAACGTTCATTATTTTCCTGCAAGGTATTGTGGAGCTACGATTTTGAAGTATGAGACCAAGTCCTTTACATAGCACCATGTAATGGTTTATAGGTGCTGTGGCGCAATATGCTGCCGATCAAACCAGGAACACCGGGGCGAACCCCTTCTCTTTTCGATAAGTGCACTGGGTTCATTTACGTGCATTACACAACACACGGGACCTACGGCTTAACATCCCATCAGAAGGACGAAGCATGTGGTTAAGTGTCTTGCTTAAGAACACAAGTGTCATGACTGGGATTCGAACCCACACTCTGCTGATCAGAAACACCAGAGCTTGAGTTCGGTGTTCTTATCCGCTCGGCCACGACACGCCACAACGGTATGCTCACGTTTATGCAGGTGCACAACGGTGAAAGGCAAACAGTTTTGAATAGGATTTTGTACCTGAGATTTTTGGACTTGGGAGATGATAGCGAAAAAAAACCAATAGTTCTAACTTCTAGTCTAGCGTAGCATGGAGGTAATTTCTACTCCACACAGAGTCCATAAATATTTTCTACGAGTAGGTTTTGCAATTAAGTCTTATTCCCTCTGCTCCACCGCAATCAGATAAATACTGCTGTACTTTTCTTCCTCTTAAGCTATAAATCTCTCAATGTACGTACGTAGGAAATGTTTATATGACGCATGATTTAAACGTCAAAATTCATGTTTACGTTTAAAAACCATACAAATAAATTACAAAAAGAAAATGTCAAAATGATCGTAGTTAATGGCATTAATAAAAGTAAAATAAAACTATGTTCCGTCATCTGCCAGACTGTACCTAGCCCACCTTGTTGAGCTGTAATGGCTGTCTTTTAACATCGGTCTTATAACACTCACCATAAGACCGATGTTAAAAGAGAGCCATTACAGCTCAACAAGGTGGGCTAGACAGTATCAAGCGGCGTTACTAAGACAACGATTGCTATACCTTTCCCCCAGTAGAATAAGCCAGAATATGTTTACCTCTTAAGGAGTATTTTGCTTCGATAAAATGTCCCAAAAGCAGCACAGACAGGGTTACCAAAGCGTCAGTCGCCTTGCCGATGACATCTTTCAGTTTTCATGAAATTTAATGACCTCAAAAATATGTCATATAGCGCCCTCTGTTGACAGGCTCTGCCACCTGACTACCTCGGGGGGGGGGGATGATCGAGAAAAATGAATAAATAAATACAATAAACCTTACTACATGTTTTCAGTGTGTGTCAGCATCGGCCTCATTTCAGAGCGCTAACCGCCCATTTCGGTAAAGAAACCCCCACATTTGTTTTCTTTTAAAGGTATCGTACACGTCTGGTAATGACTCAAAACAAATAATTAGCATAAAATCTTACTTGGTAACAAGCAACGGAGAGCTGTTGATAGTATAAAACATTGTAGGAAACGTCTCCCTCACTGGTCTTTGACAATTTCCCAACGTGTTCGGTTCCTTTTAAATAGGAGGTGTAAAACCCGTACATGTAGGCCTACTATCTAGAGGTGAAGTATATCGTGCTTAAAGGCATCGTACACGTTTGGTAATTGTCAAAGACCATTGTTCTCACTTGGTGTATCCCAACATATTTATGCATAAAATAACCAGCCTGTGAAAATTTGGGCTCAATTTGGTCATCGAAGTTGCAAGAAAATGATGAAAGAAAAAACACCCTTGTTGTACAAATTTGTGTGCTTTCAGATAGGAATAAAAACTTCTTGCAAGAAGTTTTTATTATTTTAGTGAGAAATTACCTCTTTTTCAAAAACTACGTTACTTCAGAGGGAGTCGTTTCTCATAGTGTTTTATACTATCAACAGCTCTCTGTTGCTCGTTACCAAGTCAGTTTTTATGCTAATATATATTTTGAGTAATTACCAAACGTGTACGATACCTTTAAAGTAGTTGACTCGTCGGTTATTATTTCATCGATTTGGGTAATCCGCGCCACTAAAAGGAGACAAATTTTGAAGGATAATTCATAGAATATCTCATAACATAGGGGGGGGCCTATGCAACGTGAAAAAAATACTTTTCATAGGACATTCAAATTCAATATGCTGCGTAATGTATTGTTATTGTTATAAATTATTCAACTGTATTCTAGAATTAATTGAACTGCGACATATACACCAACACGGAACTCCATAAAAGGAAACCAGGAATTTCTGTTTGTTGTTGTTGTTGTTGTTGAAGTTCATTGACGCGTGATGTTCAGTCGGAAGTATGATTTTGTGCGTTAAATCATTACATGCAAGTTGTGAGTGTGATCAAGTTTTCTTCGTGCATTTCCGTTCTTCACCCCGAACACTTTCTTTTGGAATAATAAATACGACTTGCTCAATACAAGAATAGTACAATGGATGGAAGGATCTCGAAGTCTATTTCGCTGGTGTTTGTCTGGTGTTCAATTATCGATGCAGGCGGGTTCCTGATGGTTGTCAATGCTGAACCAACAGCGCTTCATGTGTATATCGAAAATAAGTCAGGGGCCGGCGATCCTATTAAAGAGGGTGATGAGGTTCGATTGATGTGTATTGCTACAAACCTCCAGCCAAATTACATTGTGGAGTGGAGCGCTGTGGACCCACTGCCGACATTGATAGGGGATACTGGAAAAGCGAACAATGGCAGATTCGTTCTCGTTGGAGCGCGATCGTCTAATAATGATGCAATTATTAGTCAGGACATTTATATAAACGGTGTGCTTAGAGGCGATGCCGGTGACTATGTCTGCACCATCTATGAGCCAAGACAAAACGGAAGCAGGGTAATCGTAAATAGCTCCAGTGTAACACTTTCAGTGTTTGACTTTCCTGATGAGTCCTTTCCTATTTGCTCCCCTGCTGGACCCACCTCAGTAGACGCAGGGACAGAGTTAGTCTTGAGGTGTTCATCTGAGAACAGTCACGGAACAGTCACAATGATGATTAATCACACGGTACAGACTTCTAGATACAGCAATTGGACATCAGTAATCAACAATGATACTGATACAGTCGTCAGGATGTTAAATTTGACAGTGAATAATGCTAATAACGGGACTGAATTCGAATGCATAATCTCATCCACGCTTTACGGTAACATTTCTACTTGTAAAATTGGACCATTGACAGTGAGAGAAACTGTGACTAAAACCACAGCAGATCCAGAAACTTTATCAACTTCATCTATGATTCTATCATCAACATCATCACCTATGGTAACATCACTGACCACACCACATCCACGTCCAACAGATCCCATAAGCTCTGCCGTCGTTGTTGGGGTAGCCGCAGGGGGAGTAGCCGCATTTCTTCTCATCGTATTGCTGATCTGTATATGCCGTAAACGACGCTCCGGCATATCACATCCCAAATCGCGACAGTCCAATTCAGACATCAATCAAACTAACACTGAATTGACATTAGATCGACTTGAGCATTCTCAGATCAGTTTCAAAGAGTACGGAGATAATATTGACGCAATACCAGTGGGATTGCAGGACAATAACCGAAGGGTATCCGGACCAGACGATACTTACTCTAATGGGGCAGAGGCGACTGATCCAATTCCATTATATGCTAAACCTAGCCGTAGGTCTACTCGAACTCAAAGGGCCGTGGATGAAACGACGCAGCAACAGCCAGCCGTAGATTCTACAGCTGAACAGAGTTACAACAATCCTGCATACGAGTCCAGTGTCTTGGGCGGAACAACATCTGATGGAGGCGGTATATACGAAGTCATGAAACCGATAGCTCTGATCAAACCATTTCAACTTACTGAGCCCGAAACATCCACACCACCATAGTGTAACATCCACACCTGGGTCAATCATGGTGACCATTCAGGCACCCTCGTCCACAACTCCTATAACCCCGATACCAGTACCCCCAACCACGACAATACTTACTATCCGATTTCGTACAATGAGGTAATACATGACCATAGAGAAATCTCTTACCAACTAATAAATTGGATGGTTGTTTGTATGTTAATGCGTTTGTTGAAAATTACAAGACAGGAATGTACTTTATAATTATTTCAAAAAAATTAATGAGAGATGTAATATTAATGATAGCTTTTTAGTTTTTATCGTGCAACATCTGTTGTGTAATAATTGTTCATTATTATAAGTTTTGCCTTGCAGCCTTGATGTTAGAAAATCCACTCTGCAAAAACTGGTGTGTTACAATAAAATTGACACCATGGGTGTTGTATTATAGATACCGAAGAGAGCATCAAAATTAACACCACTCACAGGGTGTTAAAATAACGACAATTTAATTGTTTTTGCAGAAATTTGTGCTTTTTTAACACCATAAGGTGTAAATTTTGTTTTATTTTTTGGTATCTCTGTGACAACACCCACTGTGTCAATTTTAACACCCCAGTTTTTGCAATGCACTATTTCTGCTCTGTCGAGGATTTTACCATTTTGTATAAGGGCGTATGTCTTCTCTAACCAGTTTTATGTATTTTCATGATGGTTTTGTTTGTGGTAATGTTTTATGTATTTTCCCTTCAATTTTGTTTACCTAGTTTTGTAATCATAGTATTTAGTATTTGGTTATTGTATCCTTATTTGTGCTTGTCTGTTTATCTAAATGCATTGTGATGATACTGACCATGTTATTATTTTGTTTTTAACATCTGCTTTTTATTTCCAGTGGTCTTTTGAAGAGCCGATATTTTTCGAAACGATACTTAATTCTTTTTCCTTTTTTTCGTCATCGGTTATAGTTATGTGTTTGCGTATTGAAAAGTCGCTTTGGAAAATAATATTAATATGAGAGATGTAACAATGATAGCTTTTTAGTTGCAGCGGCGTAGCTAGGAATTTTTCGGTGGGGGGGCACAGGGGGGGCATGGCTTCCAAGTGGGGGGGCCCAGGGAAAATGGGTGTGTCAGTGGTGGTGGGGGTCATGTACTCCTAGCCCTAAAACTATGAAAATTAGGCTCTACGTGTTTTTTGTTCTCACAGTGAGCTCGGCGCGGGTCCAGAAAATCCATTCCTCAAAAAAAAAAGAGTTAAAATCTCACTGTTTTTCAGAATCCTCGCCTTCCAGTAGCAACAATTATGGCCTCCGCCGTAATTTATAAATGGTATGCTGCGTGCTACGCTGGTAACGATAACCAACGGTTCATGTACAAAACATTGGTTTATGTGGACCATCGTTGCGCGTGCGCGTAGCATAAATTGTTGGTCCCTTCGGCATGTAGGGGCGCACCCCACTAATTCCACTCCCATAGCATTCAGTGCAAAACGCTAAATATTCAAAAATACACGAAAAATACTTAAAAGTCTCACAGCTTTTTACAGTAAAGGGAAAAGTATATAATAAATTGACTCTTGAACTTTTATTCTCTGCTCAATTTAATATGGGGAGTCCCTGGTCCCGTCGAGTTATTCTCCCTCCAAATAAAAACACCCCATACACCGGTGTTATTTTCCAAACGTCCGAGCATCAATCTTGAAAAATGTCCCAACACCTCTCGGCAAATATGACCATTTTTTCAGGACCTATGTCATCCAAAATACCTCAAGTTGGAAGTCAACAACCCCCAGGTTACAATTGGGCAACATTTTTACATACTACCCCTTTTATTGGGCTCTCAAATCTGTCTAATATAGGATATTTTGAGGGCCTACAAAATATTCATGAGCTCGACGCTCTGTTTTCTCCATATTTAGTGGGGTGCACCCGTAGGCCGTACCGGTAATCAATGGTTTGCAGCGCGCAACGCTGGTCACAATTTACCAACGGCTTATGTTTATACACGTGAACCGTTGGTTATCGTTTACCAGCGTAGCGTGCAGCACACCAACTGTTTTAATTCCGCTGCATTGCATTGATCAACACGTGGGCGCGCGCGCTTCCGGTGATGATAGCGACAATCCCCACAGCATATTGTTAAACCATAATTGTTGGCTTTGAAAACGACTAAAGTTTTGTTTACTTTATTGTAAATGAAAGCCTACAAATAGCAGATGTATTTTGTTTTGTAATGTTTTGTTTTCATTCTTTGAACTGTCTTTTTGTGTGGGCACTATTGCAATTTTTTCATGGGGGGGCACCTGGGGGGGCACTGGAAATTTGTGGGGGGGCACGTGCCCCCCCAGGCCCCCCCGTGGCTACGCCGCTGTTTAGTTGTTATCGTGCAACATCTGTAGTGTAATAATTGTTCATTAAGTTTTGCCTTGCAGCCTTGATGTTAGAAAATCCACACTGCAAAAACTGGTGTGTTACAATTGACACCATGGGTGTTGTATTATAGATACCGAAGAGAGCATCAAAATTAACACCATTCACAGGGTGTTAAAATAACGACAATTTAATTGTTTTTGCAGAAATTTGTGCTTTTTTAACACCATATGGTGTAAAGTTTGTTTCTTTTTTGGTATCTCTGTGACAACACCCACGGTGTCAATTTTAACACCCCAGTTTTTGCAGTGCACTATTTCTGCTCTGTCAAGGATTTTACCATTTTGTATGAGGGCCTATGTCTTCTCTAACCAGTTTTATGTATTTTCATATTGTTTTTTTTTTTGTGGTAATATTTTATGTATCTTTTCCCTTCAATTTTGTTTACCTAATTTTGTAATTAGAGTACACTGTATTTAGTATTTGGTTATTGTTACTGGCTTCTCCAGATTTGTGCTTGTCTGTTTATCTAAATGCATTGTGATGATACTGACCATGTTATTATTTAGTTTTTAACATCTGCTTTTTATTTCCAGTGGTCTTTTGAAGAGCCGATATTTTTCGAAACGATACTTATTCTTTTTACTTTTTTTCTTCATCGGTTATAGTTATGTGTTTGCGTATTGAAAAGTCGCTTTGGAAAATAATATTAATTGCCCTGAAAAATTGCCATTAAAAGATATATTTCTGTTAATAAACAACAAACTAATGTTGTTAATGATTTTATGTCACCTTTTTGAAAACTTTTATATGAATGTAAACACTGGCACACAATAGGGCTTTGTCACACATTGTAATTTACAGGGAGCCAGTTCCAGGCAATCTCCCCGAAGGGAAAATATTCACATTTTAATTTCCACATAATTTTCTTAGGAAAGTGAGACACTGTATTAACAAAATGTCCCTTGTGCCACTGAAGAGTTCCTTTTTCAAGCCGTGCAGTTGGTTGCTTCAAGTTGCCTGCAAAAATTGCCCCGTGTGACAACGCCAATAATAATACACAATACGAATTTTGAATTGTTTGCAGACGAATAAGTGCTGTGATACTAGGTTAGCTATTCTATGTATCATGCACAGTGGTGCACAATGGAGTCTGACTACTGAGCAAGTAGAAGTCTTTGTACAAACGGTAGCAGTTATTCATTGTGATTAAAAAAAAAATGTTTTCAAGCAGAACACATGAACCAGCAATAAATAATGATAAAAGCGTTGCAACAATTTGTTCAACTTCACTGGTACACCATTGCAAATACACAAACGAATTTTGATGATTATTATTGGCAGGGGAACAACTACGAAGGCCCATTAGTGCCATCATTATTTTATTTTTGAGAGCAATTATTTTTTTATTTTCGGGAGCAGTCATATTTATTTTCAAGAGCAGCTCAGATGGTCAAATACAAGTGATCCCCAAGGCGTCCCTAATTGCTTGGAGCAGTTGATTTTATTTTTAAAAGCAGCTTTTTCCCCAAGAGAGCAGTTATTTCTTTCAAGAGCAGCTATTTTTTCGAGAGCAGTCACTTTTTTTACAAGAGCAGCTAGCTATAACATTCTATAATTCGTAGTTCTGTTGTTACTTTTTGTTGATAGCTCTACTCTTGTACGTTTTCCCCTATAGTGTTGTTACTGCTCTCTTTTCATTTGATAATGCTCATTGTCTTTCAGTGTCTGTTTTTTTCTCTGCGCCTTGAACATCTTTTAGATCAAGTTGGCGCATTGTACAGATTCCGTTTATTATAATTATTATAAAAGCTCACGGGAAGTGCTTTGGTGGCATTTGAAAAGGTATCGTACACGTTTGGTAATGACTCAAAACAAATATTAGCATAAAAACTTACTTGGTAACAAGCAACGGGGAGCTGTTGGTAGTATAAAACACTGTCTGAAACGACTCCCTCTGAAGTAACGTAGTTTTTGAGAAAGAGGTAATTTCTCACTAAAATAATGAAAAATTCTGGCAAGAAGTTTTTATTCCTATCTGAAAGCACACATATTTGTACAACAAGGGTGTTTTTTCTTTCATCATTCTTGCAACTTCGATGACCAATTGAGCACAAATTTCCACAGGCTTGTTATTTTATGCATTATGTTGGGATACACCAAGTGAGAACACTGGTCTTTGACAATTACCAAACGTGTTCAGTGCCTTTACAGCAGGAAAGACTTATAACTATTTTTAAAAGTTTTGCAGACTTTTTGTTAAAACTCAAGTGACTCGTAATTTTATATTGTACCAATTTACTTTTAATGTGTGTGTATACCAAGTATTTACTGGTGTAGATATTACATTGTGGACACTCTCGCCAATTAAAACTGTAGTTTCGTTTTTCTTAAACAATCACCTTGTCAACGCTCTTGTTATACCATTTACGATTTTTATAAAACAATGTAACTACGTGGAGGTAAAAACAAATATCGTCTCTGTATAAAGAAAACAAATGGTTTTAAAACCAGTGTAAATACTACATAATATGCCCCGTGCCCTTAAATAGTTACCGTATACGAAACTCGAAAATTGTAAAAATATAACTGCTGTACAAAACTGGACATGTGCCTCTATTATCCCAAGCATAAGATAACAATAAACGACAAAAGTTATGTACATGCATGTAAACTACATGAAATGTAAGATTTGTATTTTTGTTCTTCCATCGACCTGTGTACAATAATAATTAGCCCTTTGCTGATGACAGGAAGCACATTCCGTGGCCCTCAGTGTAAATATGTAATGACATGGCTAACTTAGCTGAAGGTTGGTGGATGCCAAATTATTGCTATGACTTAATCACAGTGATATTTTGCTTAGAATGGGAAGGGAAAACAAAAATGCAATTGATTAATATCCAAAGCACTATTAGTTTATAACAAAAATTGTTTTCATAATCCAGTGCGACAATGAGCCACAATAAAAATGTATGAAATACTTGAGATTTATTTCACAACCTCTGTCCATTTTTCCTGCCTAATAGGATTCATTGAACAATCATTCGACAACTTAATTTTGCTGAATAATGAAGCAGCATTCGAGGGTTATCTTAGACTTGATGAGTTATGCTTTCAAACAAAAATTGTGTGCTTTAACTTTGCACAATAATCGGTAATACCCAAAGGGCAAGGGCCATCAAAAAAGAAACAAATATCGCCATCACTTTGCATACTTGTACACATTTTACAAGTTTAGTATTAAAGCTTTAGAGTACTAATTATTTGAAGGAATTTTGTAAATTGTGTACCGTTACACATGTATACAGACAGGCTTGACGCATGAGAGTGGAGAAATTTGCTTTTCAACAAGAAATGGCGCGATAGCTATTACCATAAAATGTCATTATTTGACGCTAGTATGCAAATGAGCAAATGATTGGCCAATCAAATTTACTGCAAACGTTTGACCAATGACTGTCGCCAGCGCACTGCAGCAGCCAGTGGTCTGCTGACCATCTGTTGCGCCGCCATTACAGATTTCTTCAATTTACAACTATCCGTGTAAAGTCAAACTCCTCAGTGTTCAAGAGAAGCACCGGTTGCCAAGAGTACCTCATTGTTTAAAATCTAGTTCTAAAGAAGCAAAATTTCTTTCTTTTTATTCAGATTTGATTTTACAGAGGAGATGAACTTTTCATTGTGCAAGAGAAGCGATGGTTGCTAAGAATACCTCTTCTCCAGTGGGTGGAGGGGGGTTGCTCAAGAAAACCCCCCAGATAAACACAATCAAACCTACATGTTTTCGGTGTGTGTCAGCATCGGCCTAGACATTTCAGAGCGTTAAACGCCCATTCCGGTAAATTACTTTCCACCATTTTATTTTGTTTTCTAAAAAGCGGGGATCTAAAACATACACAACGTACTTTGTAAAGGTAATAGTTGACTCAGAGGCAGTTATTTAATCGACTTTTGGTTTTCTTCAAACTATTGGTTGTAGACATTTCCACGGACTAAAACTTTGAGCTTTCCAAGTAGTAAATTCATTGGGATTCATTGACTAATCGTTTTAAAGGTCTTGTGAATTGGATTTTTTTCCAGTTTAAGCTATAAAGTATGCACTTCTTAACCTGGATTCTTCAAAAAAAAGATAAATTAAGATAATGACAAAATACAGGGAGACGGCTAACATTAATGGGCTAGAGAGCTCAGTTGGCAAAGCGCCGGCGCGTTAATCCGGAGGTCGCAGGTTCAAGTCCCGCTTTAGTCAATTTTCTTTGTTCAACCCCAAATTTGGTATTGATATAAAGACTTACATTGGTGGGAAATCCGCGTCCTGAAAAGGGGACAAGTTTTAAAATCATAACATATTATTAGTTTAATAATTATCTCGAACCGTACGTTTTAAAATGTAATGATGAAAGATAACCTCTTCATAGGTCTTTCGACTTCAATGTGCTGCGTAAGGTATTGTTATTACTATATATTGTTCAGCTGTATTCTAGAATTAGTTGAACTGCGACTTATACACCAACAGAAACTCCATAAATGGAAATAAGGAGTTTTTGGGTTTTGTTGTTGAAGTTCAATGACGCGTGATGTTCAGTACACGGAAGTATAGTCAAGTATGATTGTATGCATTAAATCATTACACGCAAGGTGTGAGTGTAATCAAGTTTTCTTCGTGCATTTCCATTCTTCACCTCGAACATTTTCTTTTGGAATAATAAATATGACTTGATAAACAAAAGAATAGTACAATGGATGGAAGGATCTCGAAGTCTATTTCGCTGGTGTTTGTCTGGTGTTCAATTATCGATGCAGGCGGATTCCTGATGGTTGTCAATGCTGAACCGACACCGCTTCAAGTGTATATCGAAAATAAGTCAGGTGCCGGTCGTATTAAAGAGGGTGATGATGTTCAATTAGGGTGTAATGCTACAAACCTCCAGTCAAATTACACTGTGGAGTGGAGCGCTGTGGACCCACTGCCGCCATTAATAGTGGATAATGATACCGTTAAAGCGAACAAAAGCAGATTCGTTCTCGTTGTACCGTCTATCCCCAATGTTATTATTCAAGACATTTATATTAACGGTGTACTTACAGGCGATGCTGGTGACTATGTCTGCACTATCTATGGGCCAATACAAAACGGAAGCAGAGTCATCGTAAATAACTCCATAGTAACACTTTCAGTGTCTTACTTTCCTGATGAGTCCTTTCCTATGTGCTCCCCTGCTGGACCCATCTCAGTAGACCAAGGGACAGAGTTAGTTTTGATGTGTTCATCTGAGAGCTGTCACGGAACAGTCACAATGATGATCAATCACACGGTACATACTTCTAGATACAGCAATTGGACATCAGTAATCAACAATGATACTGATACAGTCGTCAGGACGTTAAATTTGACATTAGGTCATGCTGATAACGGGATTGAATTCGAATGCATAATCTCATCCACGATTCACGGTAACATTTCTACTTGTAAAATTGGACCATTGACAGTGAGAGAAATTGTGACAAAAACCACATCAGATCCAGAAACTTTATCAACTTCATCTATGATTCTATCATCAACATCATCGCCTATGGTAACATCACTGACCACACCACATCCACGTCCAACAGGTCCCATGACCACACCACAACCACGTCCAACAGGTCCCGTAAGCTCTGCCGTCGTTGTTGGGGTAGCCGCCGGGGAGTAGCCGCATTTCTTCTCATCGTATTGCTGATCTTCATATGCCGTAAACGACGCTCCGGCATATCACATCCAAAATCGCGACAGTCCGATTCAGACATCAATCAAACACTGAACTGACACTAGACCGACTTGAGCATTCTCAGATCAGTTTCAACGAACACGGAGATAATCTTGACGCAATACCAGAGGGATCACAGGACAATATCATATACGAAAACCAAAAGGTATTCGGACCAGGTGATTCTTACTCTAATAGGGCACAGGCGACTGATGCAAGTTCAAATTACGAAATACCAAACCGTAGTCAAACAAGGCCCGTGCATGAAACGACGCAGCAACAACCAGACCTGTCCGTAGATTCTACAGCTGAACAGAGTATCAGCAATCATGTTTATGAGTCTAGTTTCTCGGGCGGAACGACATAGACTGAGTTGACCTCGAGAGCGTACGAGTTTTCGCGAGCATGTGTGGACTTCCGGGCACCTCGCATAGCAGCTACAGCGTGTATTGTGGCAATTGTTTTTAAAATGAACTTGTGTTGTACTGTTTTAACACATTTCATCCATTGAATATAGTTTGAATTAAAAAAGCTTGATTTGGAAATTGTAGTTGTAAACAATTTCGAAAATCTTCGACAATTAATATATATATATTTTTTTTAAAGCTGACATAAGTTTCCGTTACGTTTGACCATAAAGAACATGCAATAAAAGGCAATCGTCGTGATCTTTGACGTACACGCAGGCAGACTCCAGAAAGCTGCTTTTTTTAAGTAAAAGTACGGTATCCAAACCGCAAGAAACTATAGGACGTCGTTGTCCCGGCGACTCCATGCAACGTTAAAGGGACATGTTGCCTTGGATCAGGCGAGTTGGTCTATCAAAAGCATTTGTAACCGTTTGTTATAAATTGCATATAGTTAGAAAGATGCATGTTATATATTTTATGCATGTTATAACAAACGGTTACAAACGCTTTTTTGTTGACCAACTCGTCCGATCCAAGGCAACGTGTCCCTTTAAGTAAAATCCATGCGACACAAGGTCTGTTTCTGCGCTAAATAACAAAGCACTTACATCCTGATTTTAAATACCTAACTTCGGTTTAAGTCGGCGTATATCCAATTTGACTCTTCAAACCGGATGTTGGCGGTAAAGCAGATCTTATTTAAATTTTATTTATTACATTGTTAGTTTCAAGTGTAATCATTCCACCAGAATGTTTTGGGGTCGGAATAAAAGTGAACTGACAAAAAAAAACATAACAAAAATCACACAAAATTGCACCCGCGTTAATCTCACATTAGAGCTGATGGGTCGGAGGTACCCGGAAGCTCAATGGTGACCTTATCGTCGCGAGACTTACACGGTCTGTTGCCATATTGGAGCGGTTTATACGCATCCGTCAAACCGATAGCTTTGATCGAACCATTTCAACATACTGAGCCCGAAACATCCACACCACCATATTGTAACATCAACACATGGATCAATCATGGTGAACACACGGCCACCCTCTTCCACAACCCCAATATACCCCGATACCGGTACCCCCAACCAGAAAAAATACCCAATCACCATCCGATTTCGTGCAAGGGGTCAATTATACGAGGTAATAAAATGACCATATAGAAATCTCTTACCAACTGATAAATTGAATGGTTGTTTGTATGTTAATGCGTTTGTTGAAAATTACAAGACAGGAATGTAATTTTTATTTCAAAAATTAATGAAAGATGTAATGGTAGCTTTTCAGTTTTTATCGTGCAGCATCTGTAGTGTAATAATTGTTCATTGAGTTTTGCCTTGCAGCCTTGATGTTAGAAAATCCACACTGCAAAAACTGGTGTGTTACAGTAAAATTGACACCATAGGTGTTGTGTTACATAGATACCGAAGAGAGCATCAAAATTAACACCATTCACAGGGTGCTAAAATAACGACAATTTAATTGTTTTTGCAGAAATTTGTGCTTTTTTAACACCATATGGTGTAAAGTTTTTTTCTTTTTTGGTATCTCTGTGACAACACCCATGGTGTAAATTTTAACACCCATGGTGTCAATTTTAACACCCCAGTTTTTGCAGTGCACTATTTCTGCTCTGTCAAGGATTTTACCATTTTGTATAGGGGCGTATGTCTTCTCTAACCAGTTTTATGTATTTTTATATTTTGTGGTAATGTTTTATGTATATTTTACCTTCAATTTTGTTTACCTAATTTTGTAATCAGAGTATTTAGTATTTGGTTATTGTTACTGGCTTCTCCGGATTTGTGCTTGTCTGTTTATCTAAATGCATTGTGATGATACTGACCATGTTATTATTTTGTTTTTAACAACTGCTTTTTGTTTCCAGTGGTCTTTTGAAGAGCCGATATTTTTCGAAACGATACTTATTTTTTTCTTGTTTCTTTTTTTCGTCATCAGTTATAGTTATGTGTTTGCGTATTGAAAAGTCGCTTTGGAAAATAATATTAATTATGAAAGAATGCAATTAAAAAATATATATATTTCTGTTAATAAACGACAACCTCTTTTTTTTAATGATTTTATGTCACCTTTTTGAAAACTTTTATATGAATGTACACACTGGCACACCATAGGGCTTTGTCACACATTGTAATTTTTAGGGAGCCAGTTCCAGGCAATCTCCACGAAGGCAAAATATTTACACTTTAATTTCCACATAATTTTCTTAGGAAAGTAAGACACTGAATGAATAAAATGTCCCTTGTCCCACTGATGAGTTCCTTTTTCAAGCAGTGCAATTGGTTGCCTCCAAGTTCCCCTTTAAAAATTGCCCCGTGTGACAACTTCAATAATAATACACAATACGAATTGTGAATTGTTTGCAGACGAATAATTGCTGTGTTACTGATACTAGGTAGCTCGTCTAAGTATCATGCACAGTGTGGTGCGCACAATGGAGTCTGGCTACCGAGCAAGTAGAAGTCTTTGTACAAACGGTAGCAGTTATTCATTGTGATTTAAAAAAAATGGTTTTCAAGCAGAATACATGAGCCAGCAGTAAATATGATAAAAGCGTCGCAACAATTTGTTCCACTTCACTGGTACACCATTGCAAATACACATACGAATTTTGATGATCATTATTGGCAGGGGAACAACTACGAAAGCCCGTTAGTGCCATCACTATTTTATTTTTGAGAGCAATTATTTTTATTTTCGGGAGCAGTCATACTTATTTTCAAGAGCAGCTCAGGAGGTCAATTACAAGTGTTCCGTTGATTTTATTTTAAAGAGCTGCATTTATTTCCAAAAACAGAAGTTATTTCTTTCAAGAGCAGCTATTTTTTCGAGAGCAGTCACTTTTTTACAAGAGCAGCTAGCTGTTACATTCTATAATTCGTAGTTTTGTTGTTACTTTTTGTTGGTAGCTCTACTCTTGTATATTTTCCCCTATTGTTATTGCTTTCTTTTCATTTGATAATGCTCATTGTCTTTCATTGTCTGGTTTTTTCTCTGAACCTTGAACACCTTTTTAGATTAAGTTGGCGCATTACAGATGAAGTTTATTATAAAATGCTTACGGGAAGTGCTTTTGTGTCATTTTTAAAGCATGAAAGACTCATTATTGATTTAAAAGTTTTGCAAACTCTTTGTAAAAACTAAAATGACTCGTAATTTAATATTGTACCAGTTTACTTTTAATGTATACCAAGTATTTACCGGTGTAGATATTACATTGGGGACACTCTGGCCAATTAAAACTGTAGTTGAATTTTTCTTAAAGATATCGTACACGTTTGGTAATGACTCAAAACAAATATTAGCACAAAAACTTACTTGGTAACAAGCAACAAAGAGCTGTTGATAGTATAAAACATTGTAGGAAACGACTCCCTCTGAAGTATCGTAGTTTTTGAGAAAGAGGTAATTTCTCACTAAAATAATAAAATACTTCTTGCAAGAAGTTTTTATTCCTATCTGAAAGTACACAAATACAACAAGGGTGTTTTTTCTTTCATCATTCTTGCAACTTCGATGACCAATTGAGCCCAAATTTCCACAGGCTTGTTATTTTATGCATATGTTGGGATACACCAAGTGAGAACACTGGTCTTTGACAATTACCAAACGTGTACAGTGCCTTTAAAGCAGGAAAGACTTATAATTATTTTTAAAAGTTTTGCAGACTTTTTGTTAAAACTCAAGTGACTCGTAATTTTATACTGTACCAGAGTTTACTTTTAATGTGTGTGTATACCAAGTATTTACCGGTGTAGATATTACATTGTGGACACTCTGGCCAATTAAAACTGTAGTTTCGTTTTTCTTAAACAATCACCTTGTCAACGCTCTTGTTATACCATTTACGATTCTTATAAAACAATGTAACTACGTGGAGGTAAAAACAAATATCGTCTCTATAAAGAAAACAAATGGTTTTAAAACCAGTGTAAATACTAGATAAAAGGGGCACATGCCCCGTGCCCCTAAATAGTTACCGTATATACGATCCTCGAGAATTGTGAAAATATAACTGCTGTACAAAACTGGACATGTGCCTCTATTATCCCAAGCAAAACATAACAATAAACGACGAAGCTTATGTACATGAAATGTAAGATTTGTATTTTTGTTCTTCCATTGACCTGTGTACTATAATAATTAGCCCTTTGCTGACGGGAAGCACATTCCGTGGCCCTCAGTGTAAATATATGTAATGACATGGTTTACTTAGCCGAAGGTTGGTGGATGCCAAATTATTGCTAAGACTTAATCACAGTGATATTTTGCTTTGAATGGGAAGGAAATAAAAAAATAAAATAAAAATGCGATTGATTAATATCCAAAGCACTATTAGTTTATAACAAAAATTGTTTTCATAATCCAGTGCGACAATGAGCCACAATAAAAATATATGAAATACTTGAGATTTATTTCACAACCTCTGTCCATTTTTCCTGCCTAATAGGATTCATTGAACAATCATTCGACAACTTAATTTTTGCTGAATAATGAAGCAGCATTCGAGGGTTATCTTAGACTTTATGAGTTATGCTTTCAAACAGAAATTGTGTGCTTTAACTTTGCACAATAATCGGTAATACCCAAAGGGCAAGCGCCATCAAAAAAGAAACAAATATCGGCATCACTTTGTTTACTTGTACAAATTTTACAAGTTTAGTATTAAAGCTTTAGAGTACTAATTATTTGAATGAATTTTGTAAATTGTGTACCGTTACACATGTAAACAGACAGGCTTGACGCATGAGAGTGGAAAAGTTTGCTTTTCAACAAGGACATGGCGCGATAGCCATTACCATAAAATGTCATTATTTGACGCTAGTATGCAAATGAGCAAATGATTGGCCAATCGAATTTACTGCAAACGTTTGACCAATGACTGTCGCCCGCGCACTGCAGCGGGTAGTCTGCTGACCATCTGTTGCGCCGCCATTACAGATTTCTTCAATTTACAACTATCCGTGTAAAGGCAAACGCTTCAGTGTACAAGAGAAGCACCGATTGCAAAGAGTACCTCATTGTTTAAAATCTAGTTCCAAAGAAGACACAATTTCTTTCTTTTTATTCAGATTTGATTTTACAGAGGAGATGAACTTTTCAATGTACAAGAGAAGCGATGGTTGCTAAGAATACCTCTTCTCCAGTGGGTGGAAGGGGGGGTGTTGCTCAAGAAAAATAAACAGATAAACACAATCAAACCTACATGTTTTCGGTGTGTGTCAGCATTGGCCTAGACATTTTAGAGCGTTAAACGCCCATTCCGGTAAATTACTTTCCACCATTTTATTTTGTTTTCTAAAAAGCTGGGATCTAAAACACATACAACGTACTTTGTAAAGGTAATAGTTGCCTCGCAGGCAGTTATTTAATCGACTTTTGGTTTTCTTCAAACTATTGTTGTAGACATTTCCACGGACTAAAACTTTGAGCTTTCCAAGTAGTAAATTCATTGGGATTCATTGACTAATCGTTTTAAAGGTCTTGTGAATTGGATTTTTTTCCAGTTTAAGCTATAAAGTATGCACTTCTTAACCTGGATTCTTCAAAAAAAAGATAAATTAAGATAATGACAAAATACAGGGAGACGGCTAACATTAATGGGCTAGAGAGCTCAGTTGGCAAAGCGCCGGCGCGTTAATCCGGAGGTCGCAGGTTCAAGTCCCGCTTTAGTCAATTTTCTTTGTTCAACCCCCAATTTTGTATTGATATAAAGACTTACATTGGTGGGAAATCCGCGTCCTGAAAAGGGGACAAGTTTTAAAATCATAACATATTATTAGTTTAATAATTATCTCGAACCGTACGTTTTAAAATGTAATGATGAAAGATAACCTCTTCATAGGTCTTTCGACTTCAATGTGCTGCGTAATGTATTGTTACTATATATTGTTCAGTTGTATTCTAGAATTAGTTGAACTGCGACTTATACACCAACAGAAACTCCATAAATGGAAATAAGGAGTTTTTGGGTTTTGTTGTTGAAGTTCAATGACGCGTGATGTTCAGTACACGGAAGTGTAGTCAAGTATGATTGTATGCATTAAATCATTACACGCAAGGTGTGAGTGTAATCAAGTTTTCTTCGTGCATTTCCATTCTTCACCTCGAACATTTTCTTTTGGAATAATAAATATGACTTGATAAACAAAAGAATAGTACAATGGATGGAAGGATCTCGAAGTCTATTTCGCTGGTGTTTGTCTGGTGTTCAATTATCGATGCAGGCGGATTCCTGATGGTTGTCAATGCTGAACCGACAACGCTTCAAGTGTATATCGAAAATAAGTCAGGTGCCGGTCGTATTCAGGAGGGTGATGATGTTCAATTAGGGTGTAATGCTACAAACCTCCAGTCAAATTACACTGTGGAGTGGAGCGCTGTGGACCCACTGCCGCCATTAATAGTGGATAATGATACCGTTAAAGCGAACAAAAGCAGATTCGTTCTCGTTGTACCGTCTATCCCCAATGTTATTATTCAAGACATTTATATTAACGGTGTACTTAGAGGCGATGCTGGTGACTATGTCTGCACTATCTATGGGCCAATACAAAACGGAAGCAGAGTCATCGTAAATAACTCCAGTGTAACACTTTCAGTGTTTTACTTTCCTGATGAGTCCTTTCCTATGTGCTCCCCTGCTGGGCCCATCTCAGTAGACCCAGGGACAGAGTTAGATATGAGGTGTTCATCTGAGAGCTGTCACGGAACAGTCACAATGATGATCAATCACACGGTACAGACTTCTACATACAGCAAGTGGACATCAGTAATCAACAATGATACTGATACAGTCGTCGGGACGTTAAATTTGACAGTGAATAATGCTGATAACGGGATGGAATTCAAATGCATAATCTCATCCACGCTTTACGGTAACAATTCTACTTGTAAAATTGGACCATTGACAGTGAGAGAAATTGTGACAACAGATCCTATACCATTATCCACTTCATCTATGATTCTATCATCAACATCATCACCTATGGTAACATCACTGACCACACCACAACCACGTCCCATGGCTACATCATCACCTATGGTAACATCACTGACCACACCACATCCACGTCCAACAGATCCCATAAGCTCTGCCGTCGTTGTTGGGGTAGCCGCAGGGGGAGTAGCCGCATTTCTTCTCATCGTATTGCTGATCTGTATATGCCGTAAACGACGCTCCGGCATATCACACCCCAAATCGCGACAGTCCGATTCAGAAGACATCAATCACACTAACACTGAATTGACATTAGATCGGCTTCAAGTTGGGCGTTCTCAGATCAGTTTCAAAGAGTACGGAGATAATATTGACGCAATACCAGAGGGATTGCAGGACAATATCATATATGATAACCGAAGGGTATCTGGACCACACGATACTTACTCTAATGGGGCAGAGGCGACTGATCCTATTCCATTATATGCTAAACCTAGCCGTAGGTCTACTCGAACTCAAAGGGCCGTGGATGAAACGATGCAGCAACAGCCAGACCTGTCCGTAGATTCTACAGCTGAACAGAGTAACACTGAATTGACATTAGATCGACTTGAGGGGGCTGAGGCGACTGATCCAATTCCATTATATGCTAAACCTAACCGTAGGTCTACTCGAACTCAAAGGGCCGTGGATGAAACGATGCAGCAACAGCCAGACCTGTCCGTAGATTCTACAGCTGAACAGAGTTACAACAATCCTGCATACGAGTCCAGTGTCTTGGGCGGAAAAACATCTGATGGAGGCGGCTTATACGAAGCCATCAAACCGATAGCTTTGATCGAACCATTTCAACATACTGAGCCCGAAACATCCACACCACCATAGTGTAACATCAACACATGGATCAATCATGGTGAACACACGGCCACCCTCTTCCACAACCCCAATATACCCCGATACCGGTACCCCCAACCAGAATAAATACCCAATCACCATCCGATGTCGTGCAAGGGGTCAATTATGATGTAATACATGACCATAGAGAAATCTCTTACCAACTAATAATGTGAGTTATTGATTGTATGTTAAATGCGTTTGTTGATATTTACAAATTAATGAGAGATATATTGATGGCTTTTTAGTTTTTATCGTGCAACATCTGTAGTGTATTGCAGCCTTGCTGTTAGAAAATCCACACTGCAAAAACTAGGATGTTACAAATGACACCATGGGTGCTGTATTATAGATACAGAAGAGAGCATCAAAATTAACATCATTCACAGGGTGTTAAAATAACGACAATTTAACTGTTTTTGCAAACATTTGTGTCTTTTAACACCATATGGTGTAAAGCTTGTTTCCTTTTTGGTATCTCTGTGACAACACCCATGGTGTCAATTTTAACACCCCAGTTTTTGCAGTGCACTATTTTTGCTCTGTCAAGGATTTTACCATTTTGTATAGGGGCGTATGTCTTCTCTAACCAGTTTTGTGTATTTTTATATTTTGTGGTAATGTTTTATGTATATTTTATCTTCAATTTTGTTTACCTAGTTTTTAATCATAGTATTTAGTATTTGGTTATTGTATCCAGATTTGTGCTTGTCTGTTTATCTAAATGCATTGTGATGATACTGACCATGTTATCATTTTGTTTTTAAACAACTGCTTTTTATTTCCAGTGGTCTTTTGAAGGGCCAAAATTTTTCGAAACGATACTTATTCTTTTCCTTTTTTTCATCGGTTATAGTTTGTGGTTGCGTATTGAAAAGTCGCTTTGGAAAATAATATTAATATGAGAGATGTAACAATGATAGCTTTTTACTTTTTATCGTGCAACATCTGTAGTCTAATAATTGTTCATAAAGTTTTGCCTTGCAGCCTTGATGTTAGAAAATCCACACTGCAAAAACTGAAGTGTTACAATAAAATTGACACCATAGGTGTTGTGTTACATAGATACCGAAGAGAGCATCAAAATTAACACCATTCACAGGGTGTTAAAATAACGACAATTTAATTGTTTTTGCAGAAATGTGTGCTTTTTTAACACCATATGGTGTAAAGTTTGTTTCTTTTTTGGTATCTCTGTGACAACACACACGGTGTCAATTTTAACACCCCAGTTTTTGCAGTGCACTATTTTTGCTCTGTCAAGGATTTTACCAGTTTGTATAGGGGCGCATGTCTTCTCTAACCAGTTTTATGTATTTTTATATTTTGTGGTAATGTTTTATGTATATTTTACCTTCAATTTTGTTTACCTAATGTTGTAATAAGAGTATTTAGTATTTGGTTATTGTTACTGGCTTCTCTGGGTTTTTGCTTGTCTGTTTATCTAAATGCATTGTGATGATACTGACCATATTATTATTTTGTTTTTAACAACTGCTTTTTATTTCCAGTGGTCTTTTGAATGCCGATATTTTTCGAAACGATAATTATTCTTTTTCCTTTTTTTCGTCATCGGTTATAGTTATGTGTTTGCGTATTGAAAAGTCGCTTTGGAAAATAATATTAATTGCCCTCAAAGATTGCAATTGAAAAATATATATCTCTGTTAATAGACAACAAACTCATTTTTGAAATGATTTTATGTCACCTTTTTGAAAACTTTTATATGAATGTAAACACTGGCACACAATAGGGCTTTGTCACACATTGTAATTTACAGGGAGCCAGTTCCAGGCAATCTCCACGAAGGCAAAGTATTCACATTTTAATTTCCACATAATTTTCTTAGGAAAGTAAGACACTGAATGAACAAAATGTCCCTTGTCCCACTGATGAGTTCCTTTTTCAAGCAGTGCAATTGGTTGCCTCCCAGTTGCCTTTTAAAAATTGACCCGTGTGACAACGCCATTAATAATACACAATACGAATTGTGAATTGTTTGCAGACGAATAATTGCTGTGTTACTGATACTAGGTTAGCTAGTCTACGTATCATGCACAGTGGTGCACAATGGAGTCTGACTGAGCAAGTAGAAGTCTTTGTACAAACAGTAGCAGTTATTCATTGTGATTTTAAAAACATATTTTTCAAGCAAAATACACGAACCAGCAGTAAATATGATAAAAGCGTCGCAACAATTTATTCAACTCCGTTAGTGCCATCACTATTTTATTTTTGAGAGCAATTATTTTTATTTTCGGGATTAGTCATACTTATTTTCAAGAGCAGCTCAGGAGGTCAATTACAAGTGATCCGTTGATTTTATTTTAAAGAGCTGCATTTATTTCCAAAAACAGAAGTTATTTCTTTCAAGAGCAGCTATTTTTTCGAGAGCAGTCACTTTTTTACAAGAGCAGCTAGCTGTTACATTCTATAATTCGTAGTTTTGTTGTTACTTTTTGTTGGTAGCTCTACTCTTGTATATTTTCCCCTATTGTTATTGCTTTCTTTTCATTTGATAATGCTCATTGTCTTTCATTGTCTGGTTTTTTCTCTGAACCTTGAACACCTTTTTAGATTAAGTTGGCGCATTACAGATGAAGTTTATTATAAAATGCTTACGGGGAAGTGCTTTTGTGTCATTTTTAAAGCATGAAAGACTCATTATTGATTTAAAAGTTTTGCAAACTCTTTGTAAAAACTAAAATGACTCGTAATTTAATATTGTACCAGTTTACTTTTAATGTATACCAAGTATTTACCGGTGTAGATATTACATTGGGGACACTCTGGCCAATTAAAACTGTAGTTGAATTTTTCTTAAAGATATCGTACACGTTTGGTAATGACTCAAAACAAATATTAGCACAAAAACTTACTTGGTAACAAGCAACAAAGAGCTGTTGATAGTATAAAACATTGTAGGAAACGACTCCCTCTGAAGTATCGTAGGTTTTGAGAAAGAGGTAATTTCTCACTAAAATAATAAAATACTTCTTGCAAGAAGTTTTTATTCCTATCTGAAAGTACACAAATACAACAAGGGTGTTTTTTCTTTCATCATTCTTGCAACTTCGATGACCAATTGAGCCCAAATTTCCACAGGCTTGTTATTTTATGCATATGTTGGGATACACCAAGTGAGAACACTGGTCTTTGACAATTACCAAACGTGTACAGTGCCTTTAAAGCAGGAAAGACTTAATTATTTTTAAAAGTTTTGCAGACTTTTTGTTAAAACTCAAGTGACTCGTAATTTTATATTGTACCAGAGTTTACTTTTAATGTGTGTGTATACCAAGTATTTACCGGTGTAGATATTACATTGTGGACACTCTGGCCAATTAAAACTGTAGTTTCGTTTTTCTTAAACAATCACCTTGTCAACGCTCTTGTTATACCATTTACGATTCTTATAAAACAATGTAACTACGTGGAGGTAAAAACAAATATCGTCTCTATAAAGAAAACAAATGGTTTTAAAACCAGTGTAAATACTAGATAAAAGGGGCACATGCCCCGTGCCCCTAATAGTTACCGCATACGATCCTCGAGAATTGTAAAAATATAACTGCTGAAAAAAACTGGACATGTGCCTCTATTATCCCAAGGAAAAGATAACAATAAACGACAAAACTTATGTACATGCAGTGTAAACTACATGAAATGTAAGATTTGTATTTTTGTTCTTCCATTGACCTGTGTATAATAATTAGCCCTTTGCTGACAGGAAGCACATTCCGTGGCCCTCAGTGTAAATATGTAATGACATGGGTTACTTAGCCGAAGGTTGGTGGATGCTAAATTATTGCTATGACTTAATCACAGTGATATTTTGCTTTCAATGGGAAGGGGAAAAAAGGGAACAAATGCGATTGATTAATATCCAAAGCACTATTAGTTTATAACAAAAATTGTTTTCATAATCCAGTGCGACAATGAGCCACAATAAAAATACATGAAATACTTGAGATTTATTTCACAACCTCTGTCCATTTTTCCTGCCTAATAGGATTCATTGAACAATCATTCGACAACTTAATTTTTTCTGAATAATGAAGCAGCATTCGAGGGTTATCTTAGACTTTATGGGTTATGCTTTCAAACAAAAATTGTGTGCTTTAACTTTGCACAATAATCGGTAATACCCAAAGGGCACGGGCCATCAAAAAAGAAACAAATATCGCCATCACGTTGTATACTTGTACAAATTTTACAAGTTTAGTATTAAAGCTTTAGAGTACTAATTATTTGAATGAATTTTGTAAATTGTGTACCGTTACACATGTAAAC
This sequence comes from Plazaster borealis, assembly GCA_021014325.1. Lineage (NCBI taxonomy): Eukaryota > Metazoa > Echinodermata > Asteroidea > Forcipulatida > Labidiasteridae > Plazaster > Plazaster borealis. The sequence goes on from CM037462.1 coordinate 14,507,856, forward strand.
ACACAGGCTTGACGCATGAGAGTGGAAAAGTTTGCTTTTCAACAAGGACATGGCGCGATAGCCATTACCATAAAATGTCATTATTTGACGCTAGTATGCAAATGAGCAAATGATTGGCCAATCGAATTTACTGCAAACGTTTGACCAATGACTGTCGCCCGCGCACTGCAGCGGGTGGTCTGCTGACCATCTGTTGCGCCGCCATTACAGATTTCTTCAATTTACAACTATCCGTGTAAAGGCAAACGCTTCAGTGTACAAGAGAAGCACCGATTGCAAAGAGTACCTCATTGTTTAAAATCTAGTTCCAAAGAAGACACAATTTCTTTCTTTTTATTCAGATTTGATTTTACAGAGGAGATGAACTTTTCAATGTACAAGAGAAGCGATGGTTGCTAAGAATACCTCTTCTCCAGTGGGTGGAAGGGGGGGGGGTGTTGCTGAAGAAAAATAAACAGATAAACACAATCAAACCTACATGTTTTCGGTGTGTGTCAGCATTGGCCTAGACATTTCAGAGCGTTAAACGCCCATTCCGGTAAATTACTTTCCACCATTTTATTTTGTTTTCTAAAAAGCTGGGATCTAAAACACATACAACGTACTTTGTAAAGGTAATAGTTGCCTCGCAGGCAGTTATTTAATCGACTTTTGGTTTTCTTCAAACTATTGTTGTAGACATTTCCATGGACTAAAACTTTGAGCTTTCCAAGTAGTAAATTCATTGGGATTCATTGACTAATCGTTTTAAAGGTCTTGTGAATTGGATTTTTTTCCAGTTTAAGCTATAAAGTATGCACTTCTTAACCTGGATTCTTCAAAAAAAAGATAAATTAAGATAATGACAAAATACAGGGAGACGGCTAACATTAATGGGCTAGAGAGCTCAGTTGGCAAAGCGCCGGCGCGTTAATCCGGAGGTCGCAGGTTCAAGTCCCGCTTTAGTCAATTTTCTTTGTTCAACCCCCAATTTTGTATTGATATAAAGACTTACATTGGTGGGAAATCCGCGTCCTGAAAAGGGGACAAGTTTTAAAATCATAACATATTATTAGTTTAATAATTATCTCGAACCGTACGTTTTAAAATGTTATGATGAAAGATAACCTCTTCATAGGTCTTTCGACTTCAATGTGCTGCGTAATGTATTGTTATTACTATATATTGTTCAGTTGTATTCTAGAATTAGTTGAACTGCGACTTATACACCAACAGAAACTCCATAAATGGAAATAAGGAGTTTTTGGGTTTTGTTGTTGAAGTTCAATGACGCGTGATGTTCAGTACACGGAAGTATAGTCAAGTATGATTGTATGCATTAAATCATTACACGCAAGGTGTGAGTGTAATCAAGTTTTCTTCGTGCATTTCCATTCTTCACCTGGAACATTTTCTTTTGGAATAATAAATATGACTTGATAAACAAAAGAATAGTACAATGGATGGAAGGATCTCGATGTCTATTTCGCTGGTGTTTTTCTGGTGTTCAATTATCGATGCAGGCGGATTCCTAATGGTTGTCAATGCTGAACCGACAACGCTTCGAGTGTATATCGAAAATAAGTCAGGTGCCGGTCGTATTAAGGAGGGTGATGATGTTCAATTAGGGTGTAATGCTACAAACCTCCAGTCAAATTACACTGTGGAGTGGAGCGCTGTGGACCCACTGCCGCCATTGATAGTGGATAATGGAACCGTTAAAGCGAACAAAAGCAGATTCGTTCTCGTTGTATCGTCTGTACTCAATGTAATTATTTAATTTAACGGTGTGCTAAGAGGCAATGCCGGTGACTATGTCTGCACTATCTATGAGCCAATACAAAACGGAAGCAGAATCATCGTAAATAGCTCCAGTGTAACACTTTTAGTGTCTTACTTTCCTAATGAGTCCTTTCCTATGTGCTCCCCTGCTGGACCCATCTCAGTAGACGCAGAGACAGAGTTAGTTTTGAGGTGTTCATCTGAGAGCAGTCACGGAACAGTCACAATGATGATCAATCACACGGTATATACTTCTAGATACAGCAATTGGACATCAGTAATCAACAATGATACTGATACAGTCGTCAATACGTTTAGTTTGACATTAAGTCATGCTGATAACGGGATTGAATTCGAATGCATAATCTCATCCACGATTTACGATAACATTTCTACTTGTAAAATTGGACCATTGACAGTGAGCGAAATTGTGACAGAAACCACATCAGATCCAGAAACTTTATCAACTTCATCGATGATTCTATCATCAACATCATCACCTATGGTAACATCACTGACCACACCACAACCACGTCCAATGGCTACATCATCACCTATGGTAACATCACTGACCACACCACATCCACGTCCAACAGATCCCATAAGCTCTGCCGTCGTTGTTGGGGTAGCCGCAGGGGGAGTAGCCGCATTTCTTCTCATCGTATTGCTGATCTGTATATGCCGTAAACGACGCTCCGGCATATCACACCCCAAATCGCGACAGTCCGATTCAGACATCAATCACACTAACACTGAATTGACCTTAGATCGGCTTCAAGTTGGGCGTTCTCAGATCAGTTTCAAAGAGTACGGAGATAATATTGACGCAATACCAGAGGGATTGCAGGACAATATCATATATGATAACCGAAGGGTATCTGGACCACACGATACTTACTCTAATGGGGCAGAGGCGACTGATCCTATTCCATTATATGCTAAACCTAGCCGTAGGTCTACTCGAACTCAAAGGGCCGTGGATGAAACGATGCGGCAACAACCAGACCTGTCCGTAGATTCTACAGCTGGACAGAGTTACAACAATCCTGCATACGAGTCCAGTGTCTTGGGCGGAAAAACATCTGATGGAGGCGGCTTATACGAAGCCATCAAACCGATAGCTTTGATCGAACCATTTCAACATACTGAGCCCGAAACATCCACACCACCATAGTGTAACATCAACACATGGATCAATCATGGTGAACACACGGCCACCCTCTTCCACAACCCCAATATACCCCGATACCGGTACCCCCAACCAGAATAAATACCCAATCACCATCCGATGTCGTGCAAGGGGTCAATTATGATGTAATACATGACCATAGAGAAATCTCTTACCAACTAATAATGTGAGTTATTGATTGTATGTTAAATGCGTTTGTTGATATTTACAAATTAATGAGAGATATATTGATGGCTTTTTAGTTTTTATCGTGCAACATCTGTAGTGTATTGCAGCCTTGCTGTTAGAAAATCCACACTGCAAAAACTAGGATGTTACAAATGACACCATGGGTGCTGTATTATAGATACAGAAGAGAGCATTAAAATTAACATCATTCACAGGGTGTTAAAATAACGACAATTTAACTGTTTTTGCAAACATTTGTGTCTTTTTAACACCATATGGTGTAAAGCTTGTTTCCTTTTTGGTATCTCTGTGACAACACCCATGGTGTCAATTTTAACACCCCAGTTTTTGCAGTGCACTATTTTTGCTCTGTCAAGGATTTTACCATTTTGTATAGGGGCGTATGTCTTCTCTAACCAGTTTTGTGTATTTTTATATTTTGTGGTAATGTTTTATGTATATTTTATCTTCAATTTTGTTTACCTAGTTTTTTAATCATAGTATTTAGTATTTGGTTATTGTATCCAGATTTGTGCTTGTCTGTTTATCTAAATGCATTGTGATGATACTGACCATGTTATCATTTTGTTTTTAAACAACTGCTTTTTATTTCCAGTGGTCTTTTGAAGGGCCAAAATTTTTCGAAACGATACTTATTCTTTTCCTTTTTTTCATCGGTTATAGTTTGTGGTTGCGTATTGAAAAGTCGCTTTGGAAAATAATATTAATATGAGAGATGTAACAATGATAGCTTTTTACTTTTTATCGTGCAACATCTGTAGTCTAATAATTGTTCATAAAGTTTTGCCTTGCAGCCTTGATGTTAGAAAATCCACACTGCAAAAACTGAAGTGTTACAATAAAATTGACACCATAGGTGTTGTGTTACATAGATACCGAAGAGAGCATCAAAATTAACACCATTCACAGGGTGTTAAAATAACGACAATTTAATTGTTTTTGCAGAAATGTGTGCTTTTTTAACACCATATGGTGTAAAGTTTGTTTCTTTTTTGGTATCTCTGTGACAACACACACGGTGTCAATTTTAACACCCCAGTTTTTGCAGTGCACTATTTTTGCTCTGTCAAGGATTTTACCATTTTGTATAGGGGCGTATGTCTTCTCTAACCAGTTTTATGTATTTTTATATTTTGTGGTAATGTTTTATGTATATTTTACCTTCAATTTTGTTTACCTAATTTTGTAATAAGAGTATTTAGTATTTGGTTATTGTTACTGGCTTCTCTGGGTTTTTGCTTGTCTGTTTATCTAAATGCATTGTGATGATACTGACCATATTATTATTTTGTTTTTAACAACTGCTTTTTATTTCCAGTGGTCTTTTGAATGCCGATATTTTTCGAAACGATAATTATTCTTTTTCCTTTTTTTCGTCATCGGTTATAGTTATGTGTTTGCGTATTGAAAAGTCGCTTTGGAAAATAATATTAATTGCCCTCAAAGATTGCAATTGAAAAATATATATCTCTGTTAATAGACAACAAACTCATTTTTGAAATGATTTTATGTCACATTTTTGAAAACTTTTATATGAATGTAAACACTGGCACACAATAGGGCTTTGTCACACATTGTAATTTACAGGGAGCCAGTTCCAGGCAATCTCCACGAAGGCAAAATATTTACACTTTAATTTCCACATAATTTTCTTAGGAAAGTAAGACACTGAATGAACAAAATGTCCCTTGTCCCACTGATGAGTTCCTTTTTCAAGCAGTGCAATTGGTTGCCTCCCAGTTGCCTTTTAAAAATTGACCCGTGTGACAACGCCATTAATAATACACAATACGAATTGTGAATTGTTTGCAGACGAATAATTGCTGTGTTACTGATACTAGGTTAGCTAGTCTACGTATCATGCACAGTGGTGCACAATGGAGTCTGACTGAGCAAGTAGAAGTCTTTGTACAAACAGTAGCAGTTATTCATTGTGATTTTAAAAACATATTTTTCAAGCAAAATACACGAACCAGCAGTAAATATGATAAAAGCGTCGCAACAATTTATTCAACTTCACTGGTACACCATTGCAAATACACATACGAATTTTGATGATTATTATTGGCAGGGGAACAACTACGAAGGCCCGTTGGTACCATCATTATTTTATTTTTGAGAGCAATTATTTATTTTTTATTTTCGGGAGCAGTCATATTTATTTTCAAGAGCAGCTCAGATGGTCAAATACAAGTGATCCCCAAGGCGTCCCTAATTGCCTGGAGCAGTTGATTTTATTTTAAAAAGCAGCTTTTTCCCCCAAAAAGCAGTATTTCTTTCAAGAGCAGCTATATTTTCGAGAGCAGTCACTATTTTACAAGAGCAGCTAGCTATAACATTCTATAATTCGTAGTTCTGTTGTTACTTTTTGTTGATAGCTCTACTCTTGTACGTTTTCCCCTATAGTGTTGTTACTGTTTTCTTTTCATTTGATAATGCTCATTGTCTTTCATTGTTTGTTTTTTTCTCTGCGCCTTGAACATCTTTTTAGATCAAGTTGGCGCATTGTACAGATTCCGTTTATTATAATTATTATAAAAGCTCACGGGAAGTGATTTGGTGGCCTTTTAAAAGGTATCGTACACGTTTGGTAATGACTCAAAACAAATATTAGCATAAAAACTTACTTGGTAACAAGCAACGGAGAGCTGTTGATAGTATAAAACACTGTATGAAACGACTCCCTCTGAAGTAACGTAGTTTTTGAGAAAGAGGTAATTTCTCACTAAAATAGTAAACAATTCTTGCAAGAAGTTTTTATTCCTATCTGAAAGCACACAAATTTGTACAACAAGGGTGTTTTTTCTTTCATCATTCTTGCAACTTCGATGACCAATTGAGCAGAAATTTCCACAGGCTTGTTATTTCATGCATATGTTGGGGTACACCAAGTGAGAACACTGGTTTTTGACAATAACCAAACGTGTTCAGTGCCTTTAAAGGCACCTGGAAATAGTTTGTTTTTTTTTTTTTATAGAAGAGTATATGTATATTAACAATAAAACAATTTTTTTAGTAATTTTTATTGTTTGTCACGATTTTATATGTTAAAAAAAATGATAAAGTTGTTTGAGGGTGACTCCGCCCATCCCTTTTTGTGACGTCAATCGAGGCAGACTTCGCCGCGATCGAACATCGACCCCCCTCGAACTTGCCTGCATTTACGTGCAAGTAGTGAGCTTGTACGTTTCGTTTGGTTATCCCAAAAAAGGGATTTTTTGTGCATCTTTCCGGCGATGCCGAGCAGGTGTATTGCTGCTGTATGCAGCAAAACGACTAAAGATGGGGTCAGTTAGCATTTGTTTCCTGCAGATCCCAAATATAGGCAGTTACGGGCATCCCAGCCCAGATGTCACGCACGAAAAAAGACTAGCGCGAGCGGCGAAGCCGCGAAGCGCCTTTACCAACTCGTTCAGCTAATCAGTTATTCATGATCATGAAATATTTATATATGCAATTTCTTGTAACCAATCACCGTCAACTATAGATATTGGACTCCTCTATTATTTAGATGGGTAGGCCTAATGCTGTCAGTTCACCTGAAATTTTCATTTTTTTGAGCAGCAAATCTTATGCTTTGCTGAAACAATTTGTCATCAACACTTCCGCTGGTACTACTAGTCGACATCTTGCTAATAATTTGCATCAAATTTGCATCAAACGTTCATGTGACGTCTTGCAAGTAATTGTGTCTTCTTATTGGCCAACAACTCATCACGCTAATGCATTATGCATTACATTTCTCCTACCAAAATCGGAAGCAAAAAGTAAAGAAAAACATAAAGCCCCAAAACGAGTTGGTAAAGGCGCTTCGCGGCTTCGCCGCTCGCGCTAGTCTTTTTTCGTGCTTGATATCTTGGCTGGGGTGCCGCGGTGCGCCTTGACTAAAGGCTACCGTGCCCCTAAATAGTAACCGTATACGAAACTCGAGAATTGTAAAAATATAACTGCTGTACAAAACTTAACATGTGCCTCTATTATTCCAAGCAAAACATAACAATAAACGACGAAGCTTATGTACATGAAATGTAAGATTTGTATTTTTGTTCTTCCATTGACCTGTGTACTATAATAATTGGCCCTTTGCTGACGGGAAGCACATTCCGTGGCCCTCAGTGTAAATATGTAATGACATGGGTTACTTAGCTGAAGGTTGGTGGATGCCAAATTATTGCTATGACTTAATCACAGTGATATTTTGCTTTGAATGGGAAGAAAATGAAACAAAAAAGGAATGTTTATAACAAACATTTTTTTTCATTATCCAGTGTGACAAAGAGCCACAGTCAAAATGGCGCGACGAGATCGTACATCACTGGGAACGAGGTTGGGTTGTTAGTTCTTCAATGGGCGGCGGGTGATGAGGGGGAGGGGGGCTTGAGAAAAATGAATAAATAAATACAATACACCCTACTACATGTTTTCGGTGTGTGTCAGCATTGGTCTCATTTTAGAGCGTTAACCGCCCATTTCGGTAAGGAATTTCGGTAAAACATTTGGTTTTTCTAAAAAGGGGATTAGGCCCACTACCTATAGGAGGTGTAAAACCCGTACAATAGGCCTACTATCTAGAGGTGAGGAAGTATATCGTGCTTAAAGGAGTCGAATCGTCGGTTATTATTTCATCGATTTTGGTAATCCGCGCCACTAAAAGAAGACAAATTTTGAAGGATAATTAATAGAATATCTCAGAACAAAACCATACAAAAACAATTATTATTTATTAACCTCAAACCATAGGGGGCCTAGGTAACGTGAAAAAATAATACTTCATAGGACCTTCAAATTCAATATTCTGCATAATGTATTGTTATCGTTATAAATTGGTAAGCTGTAAATTGGTAAGCTCTAGATTTAGTTGAACTGCTACATAACACGCCATCACAGAACTCTGTGTTTTAGGGTTGTTGTTGTTGTTATTGTTGTTGAAGTTCAATGGCGCGTGATGTTCAGTATACACGGAAGTATGTCAAATATGATTTTGTGCATTAAATCATTACACGCAAGGTGTGAGTGTGATCGAGTTTTCTTCGTGCATTTCCGTTCTTCACCCCGAACATTTTCTTTTGAAATAATAAATACGACTTGATAAACAAAAGAATAGTACAATGGATGGAAGGATCTCGAAGTCTATTTCGCTGGTGTTTTTCTGGTGTTCAATTATCGATGCAGGTGGATTCCTGATGATTGTCAATGCTGAACCGACAGCGCTTCATGTGTATATCGAAAATAAGTCAGGGGCCGGCGATCCTATTAAAGAGGGTGATGAGGTTCGATTGATGTGTATTGCTACAAACCTCCAGCCAAATTACACTGTGGAGTGGAGCGCTGAGGACCCACTGCCGCCATTGATAGAGGATAGTGGTGAAGCAAACAATGACAGATTGGTTCTCGTTGTATCGTCTATCCCCCATGTTATTATTCAAGACATTTATATTAACGGTGTACTTACAGGCGATGCTGGTGACTATGTCTGCACTATCTTTGAGCCAATACAAACCGGAGGCAGGGTCATCGTAAATAGCTCCAGTGTAACACTTTCAGTGTTTTACTTTCCTGATGAGTCCTTTCCTATGTGCTCCCCTGCTGGACCCATCTCATTAGACCCAGGGTCAGAGTTAGTTTTGATGTGTTCATCTGAGAGCTTTCACGGAACAGTCACAGTGATGATCAATCACACGGTACAGACTTCTAGATACAGCAATTGGACATCAGTAATCAACAATGATACTGATACAGTCGCCAGGACGTTAAATTTGACAGTGAATAATGCTGATAACGGGACTGAATTCGAATGCGTCATAGCATCAACCTTGTTCACCAGTTTGCAAGGTACATGTCATATCGGGCCGATTACAGTGATAAACACCATGACAGAACCCACGACACTAGGGCAGGCAACAACTGAATCCCAAAGCATGACGTCGAAAAACAATGGCATTACCAGCACTATGACAAGTCTCTGCTCGTCTGATCCAGCCCCATCTTCAACTCAATGGATTATAGCGTTCGTAGTTTCCATGACATTTGCTGTTACATTTTTTATCGTTACCGTCATTCCCATCCTTAGTAATGTCAGAAAGAGCCGTCTGATAAAAAGACTCAGATCTGAGAAAGAACTCCGAGTCACCAAACCTGATCCCTACATGGAGCTGCAGCCAACGGAGGACAAGAATCGCGTCTACATGGAACCCACTACGGCTGAAGAGACAATTCCCACACAACACACCTACTACCAACCAGTTGAAGTAGAGAATGAAAGCCGAGAGTATGACTACGCTCGGCCAGAGGGCAGCACCAACACCAGCTATGAAGTGGTCAGAGTGCCACAGAGTTCAGCTGAGAAGCAGTATCAGAATATTAACAATATTTAGACATTCAAGATTTACCTGTACATAAAATATATAACGCTATGGTAGATGCAACATTCATTAAAATGGAGTGGGGATAATACACAATGCACTGTAAACAAACATCTCCTCTTGTACGCTTCAATACAAAAAGGAAAACATCATCCACTTTTTGAAGAGAAGTCATTTCCATTGTTCAAGAGACATGCCAGTCAACCAACCCGAAAAAAATTCTTTAAAGGCATCGTACACTTTTGGTATGACTCTGAACATTTGTGACAATAAAAACTTACTTGGTAAGAAGTACAGCAGCTTTGGACAGTATGATGCATTTTGAGAGAATTTTTACTTCGAAGGACTGCGGTTATGGAAAAAATATATCACTTTTTATCCCCAAAATATTTTGAATATTGAGAAGCGTTACGGTAACGCTTCTCAGAGTGTGTATTCCAATGCAGATTATTCTTCCTGCGTGGACATAACCGCTCCAGAATTTTGGCAATATCTCAAAAACGCTACCACCTTTTGAAATGAAATTTTGCACAGGTTATTTTTATGGTATATATCTTCAACTATGATTGAAACAAGCAATAGGCTCAAATTACCAAACGTATACGATGCCTTTAAAGGGATTGTATAACCATAGATAAATCTCTTATCTCTGGTATGCGTTTGTTGAAAATTATATTAAGACAGGAATGAACTTTATATTAATCAAAAATTAATTAGCGATGTAATGATAGCTTTTTAGTTTTTATTGTGCAACATCTGTAGTAAAATAATTGTTCATTAAGTTTTGCCTTGCAGCCTTGATTAGAATCCACACTGCAAAAACCGGGGTGTTAAAACTGACACCATTGGTGTTGCCACATATAAATACCGAAGAGAGTATCAAAATTAACATTATAGGGTGTTAAAATAACACAAATTTGATTGATTGGGCAGAAATAAGTGTACTTTAAACACTATACAGTGTAAGGTTTGATTCTTTGTTGGTATCTATATGTGAAAACACCCATGGTGTAAACTTTAACACCCCAGTTTTTTGCAGTGCACTATTCCTGCTCTGTCAAGGTTTTTACAATTGTGTACAAGTCTTCTCCAATCAGTTTTATGTATTTTGATATTTTTGTTTTGTGTGGTAATGTTTTATGTATTTTGCCCTTCAATTTTGTTTGCTTAATTTTTTAATCAGAGTATAGTATTTGGTTATTTTCCTGGCTAGTCTGGATCTGAATATCTTGAATATTGTAAGCAAGATATGTAAATGCCTTGTGATGATACTGACAATGTTATTTTATTTTGTTTAATATCTGTTTTTTAGTTCCAGTGGTCTTTTGCGCAGAGCCAATATTTTTCGATAAGTTACTTATTCTTTTTCCTTTTTTTCGTCATCGGTTTGTTATGTGTTTGCGTATTAAAAAGTCGCTTTGGAAAGTAATATTAATTGCCCTGAAAGTTGCAATTCAACAAAATATAGTTCTGTTTAAAACAACACCTCATTTTGTATTTATAATGTTTTGTATGTCACCTTTAAACAGCTACTTGACCGAATTTGTTTTAACGGGAATGCCATTTAAACATGTTTATAGTGAGTTTGTTTATCATTTAAATGTAATTTTGATATTTGTACATTTCTAAATGTTTCGAAATTTTCGATCAAAAAAAGTAGGCCCCAACCTCAAGGTTTTGAAAAACTATAAACACTTCTGCCGTTGACGGCGTGCGTCAAAATGACAATATTTTGACGTCATTTGTGGGATGTTGCTGTATATCATATGCTGCAACAAAGCGGCTATACAAAACGGATCTCCCCTCATGACGTATACATGAGTGATGACGTACATGTGACAGGGCTTTTCGCGAATCTTTCTGAAAAGCACCGGAGAAGGGTATTCAAAGTCTGTTTAATCTCATGTGAACTCAATTTCAAAATTTAAAGAAAACTTTTTAAATGGATTTCAGCAAAGATCACTTGTTGCCGATTTCGTTCAAGATAGGCATATAGGTCTTCAAAGAAAACTATTGCATAAACGTATCTGGCACACCTATGGCCATGTCACACATTGTAGTTTGCAGGCACTCAGTTCCAGACAATCTCCACGAATGCAAAACATTCACATTTTAATTACCGCATAACTTTCTCATGACAGTAAGACACTGTATGAAAAAAAGATCCCGTGTGCCACCGAAGAGTGTCTTTTGTAAGCAGTGCAGTTGGTTGCCTCCCAGTTGCCTTTTAAAAATGCACCGTGTGTGACAACGCCTAGAAAATTACTTTGTTCCAAAAGACGACAGATCGCGTCGCCGTCGCCGTCGCCGTCGCATTCGCCGTTGCCGACGGTCGTCGTCGCCCCAAATTTAGTGCTGGCAATAAATTTAGTGCTAGCACAGATAAATACAATAAAACCTACATGTTTTCGGTGTGTGTGAGCATCGGCCTGGTCAGTTCAGAGCGTTAAACGCCCATTTCGGTAAATTACTTTCCACCATGATTTTTATTATTGTTTTCTAAAAAGCGGGGATATCAAAACACAAACAATGTATTATGTAAAGGTGATACTGTTGGCTCGTATAGACCATGTGAACTTTGTTTACAATATGTGTGACCTTGTGCATTCTTTGGGTATTCTGGCAGGCAAGATACTACACAGGTCCTATGGGAAAGTTGACATTTTGTGTCATAATTTCCACATAAATCCAAGAATTATGAAAGTAAAAGCTGGACAAGTTTTGAGATGTGCCACCTTTCATCATATCAAAAGTTGATAGGAATTAGACAGTGCAATCTCCATAAAATTTATAGATTTTATGTTTTATTCCTTTAGTCTGTGTACAAATCGTGCCTGCAGGAAGTCCAGGCTCTGTGGCTCTTTTGTAAACATGTGATGTCACAGGCCACATCGTCTATAGGTAACAGTTATTTAATCGACTTTGGTATTCTTCAAACTATTGGTTGTAGACATTTCCATGGACTAAAACTTTGAGCTTTCAAAGTAGTAAATTCAGTGGGGTTGAATAGGATCTTTTTCCCAGTTTAAGCTATGCACTTATAAAGGATTACTAAAGGATTCTTTAAAAAATAAAAAATAAGATATCGAGACAATATAGGGTTAGATCGCTCAGTTGGTATATAGTGCCGGCACCATATTACAGAGGTCGCAGGTTCAAGTCCCGCTCTAGTCAATTTTTCTTAAGTTTGTTCAACCCAAAATTATTTAGAAATAAAAACTAGAAATTGGGGTAAGACACCCGCGCCCCCAAAAAGGGAACAAATTTTGGTAGATAAATTAATAGGTAATAACTCATAACAAAATCATAACATATTATTATTTTAAATAATCTCAAACCGTATACATAATTTTAAAATGTAATGCGAAAAAAATATTACTTCATAGGACCTTCAATATGCTGCGTAATGTGTTGTTATTGCTATAGATTGTTCAGCTGTATTCTAGAATTAATTGAACTGTGACTTATACACCAACACAGAACTCCATAAAAGGAAACCAGGAATTTCTGTTTTGAGTTTTTTGTTGTTGAAGTTCATTGGCCCGTGATGTTCAGTATACGCCTACACTGAAGTTTATAGTCAAATATGATTTTGTGCATTAAATCAGTATAGCCATACACAAGGTGTGAGTGTGATCAAGCTACTTCGTGCATTTCCATTCTTCATCAAACATTTTCTTTTGGAATAAAATAACATAACGACTTCCTAAACACAAGAATAGTACAATGAAGGGAAGGATATCGATGTCTATTTCGCTGGTGTTTTTCTGGTGTTCAATTATCGATGCAGGTGGATTCCTGGTGGTTGTCAATGCTGAACCAACAGCGCTTCATGTGTATATCGAAAATAAGTCAGGGGCCAGCGATCCTATTAAAGAGGGTGATGAGGTTCGATTGATGTGTATTGCTACAAACCTCCAGCCAAATTACATTGTGGAGTGGAGCGCTGTGGACCCACTGCCGCCATTGATAGGGGATACTGGAAAAGCGAACAATGACAGATTCGTTCTCGTTGGAGCGCGATCGTCTAATAATGATGCAATTATTAGTCAAGACATTTATATAAACGGTGTGCTTGAAGGTGATGCTGGTGACTATGTCTGCACTATCTATGAGCCACAAACCGGAGACAGGGTCATCGTAAATAGCTCCAGTGTAACACTTTCAGTGTTTGATTCTCCTCATGAGCTTTAACAGTGACTGATGCTGTTCATAATACATAGGCCTACTTGTAAAGAATGGATCACTGACAGAGAGAGAAGTGGTGACACAAAACCACATCAGATCCTAAACCATTACCCACTTCATCTATGATTCTATCATCAACATCATCACCTATGGTAACATCACTGACCACACCACATCTACATCCAATGGGCCCCAAATCTCTGCCGTCGTTGTTGGGGTAGCCGCCGGGGGAAAAGCCGCAGTTTCGTCTCATCGTATTGCTGATCTTAAACGACGCTCCGGTATATCCAATCCCAAATCGCGACAGTCCGATTCAGACATCAATCAAACTAATTCTGAACTGACACTAGACCGACTTGAGCATTTTCAGATCAGTTTCAACGAGTACGGAGATAATCTTGACGCAATACCAGAGGGATTTCAGGACAATCGGAAGGGTATCCGGACCAGACGTTTCTTTATTCTATAATTGGGAAGAGTTGTTATTTTAACTGGCTTGTCCAGCTCTGTGATTGTCTGTTTAATATTGTAGGCCTAAGCAAGATATGTTAGTAATGCCTTGTGATGATACTGACCATAATATCCTTTTAACATTTGCTTTTTATTTCCACTGGTCTTTTGCAGAGCCGGTATCTTTCGAAACTATGTATTTTTGTTAGTGTCACCGCCATTTTAGTTCTGAGAGCAGTTATATTCATTTTCGAGAGCAGTTATGTTTATTTTTAAAAGCAGCTCAATTGGTCAATTTATCAGTGAACCAACCCCAAGGCTACCCTTGCCTGGTGGGGCGAATGCGTTTCCTAAAGGTCAGAGGACTTGCAGTCTGCTTTTAGTCACTTTCGGTCGAGCAGTTGTTATTATTTTCAAGAGCAGTTATTTTCAGGAGAAAAAATATATATAAAGCATTTCAAGTAAAAACATTTCAAGGAAGTTTTCCACTATGACCATCTTTATACCATGTAAGTTATGTGCAAATCTGTGAACTTTTTTTGTAAATCTTACCAATGTCGTGCACATCCTACATAAAGAATTTATTTCCGCACTATTTATATTTTGAAATTTTCAAAAGGGAACGATTCGATTTTTTTAACAACTAAAGAACTATCAGTTTATAACAAAAATTTGGTTTCATAATCCAGTGTGACAATGAACCACAATCAAAATAATTGAAATGTGTGAGAATTGATTCACAACTGTTCGTTTATCCTTTCTCTATGGTTTTTCCTACCTTGTTGGATTATTTGAAAATTTACTGTACAACATCGTTTTTGTTAAATAAAAAAGCAGTATTCGACGGATATTTCTGACTTTGTAAGTTATACTTTCAACACAAATTGTGTGCTTTAACTTTGTACATTAATCGGTACTACCCAAAGGGCAAGGGCCATCAAAAAAGATACAAATATCGGCATCACTTTGCATACTTGTAAACATTTTACAAGTTTAGAGTACTCATTATTTGAAGGAACTTGGTAAAGTGTGTAACGTTACACAAACGGCCCTAACACATGAGAGTGGGGCAGTTTGCTTGTCAACTGCACTAGACATGGCACAATAGCCATTACCATAAAAGGTCATGTTTGATGCCAGTATGCAAATGAGCAAATGATTAGCCAATCGAATTTACAGCAAACGTTTGACCAATGATTGTCGCCCGCGCACTGCAGCAGGTGGTCTGCTGACCGTCTGTTGCGCCGCCATTACAGATTTATTCAACTTTACAGGACAAGAAAAATGTTGAGAGATTTTTTCGACAAAGTGTTATGTCATTATACTCTGAGAAACAACCCTTTTGCTCGAGTCTACTGCCTCTGACTCGCTATTGTAGCTGCTCGAATGGTCGGACTAA
This sequence comes from Plazaster borealis, assembly GCA_021014325.1. Classification (NCBI taxonomy): domain Eukaryota; kingdom Metazoa; phylum Echinodermata; class Asteroidea; order Forcipulatida; family Labidiasteridae; genus Plazaster; species Plazaster borealis. The sequence continues at coordinate 14,523,394 of CM037462.1, forward strand.
TGGTACACTATGTACGGGTAAGAATACACCTTTTATTTTGCAGACGGTTTTCAAAATAACTATTAACTTCGTCATTAAACAAGGTGTAAACTAATGTACTATGAATTACATTGTAAGTCGCCACGACATGTCGTGTCGACGGTTGATTTTAAAACACGAGATACGAACTTGGAGTATAGCCATTTTAGCAACTCTCTGTTTAAAGGCAAACTCTTCAGTGTACAAGAGAAGCACTGATTGCCAAGAGTACCTCATTTTAAAGAAAGTGTTCTAAAGAGGACACAATTTCTTTTTTTTTATGCAGAATTGTTTTCAAAGAGTGATTTTACAGAGAGATGAATTTTTCATTGTACAACAGAAGCGATTGTTGCCTAGAGTATCTCCTCCAGTGGGTTGAGGGGGGAGCTCGTGAAAAATAAACCCCAGATAAATACAATAAAACACATGTTTTCGGTGTGTGTCAACATCAGCCTAGTCATTTCAGAGCGTTAAACGCCCATTTCGGTAAATTACTTTCCACCATTTTATTGTTGTTTTCTAAAAAGCGGGGATCTAAAACACAAACAATGTATTATGTAAATGTAATACTAATGGCTCGTAGGTAACAGTTATTTAATCGACTTTGGTATTCTTTAAACTATTGGTTGTAGACATTTCCATGGACTAAAACTTTGAGTTTCAAAGTAGTAAATTCAGTGGGGTTGCCGTAATCGTTTAAAAGGTCATGTGAATCGGATTTTTTTTCCCAGTTTAAGCTATAAAGTATGCACTTATTGACCAAAAGGATTCTTAAAAAAATAAAAAATAAGATATCGAGAAAATGGTTAGATAGCTCAGTTGGTATATATTGCCGGCACGTTATTACGGAGGTCGCAGGTTCAAGTCCCGCTCTAGTCAATTTTTCTTAAGTTTGTTCAACCCCAAATTATTTAGAAATAAAAACTAGAAATTGGGGTAAGACACCCGCGCCCCCAAAAAGGGAACAAACTTTGATAGATAAATTAATAGGTAATAACTCATAAAAAATCATAACATATTATTATTTTAAATAATTTCAAACCGTACATTTTAAAATGTAAAGCGAAAAAAATATTACTTCATAGGACCTTCAAATTCAATATGCTGCGTAATGGGTTGTTATTGCTATAGATTGTTCAGCTGTATTCTAGAATTAATTGAACTGTGACTTATACGCCAACACAGAACTCCATAAAAGGAAACCAGGAATTTCTGTTTTGAGGTGGGGTTTTTTAAGTTCATTGGCCCGTGATGTTCAGATACGCCTACACTGAAGTTTATAGTCATATGATTTTGTGCATTAAATCAGTATAGCCTATACACAAGGCGTGAGATCAAACTACTGCGTGCATTTCCATTCTTCATCAAACATTTTCTTTTGGAATAAAACAACATAACGACTTCCTAAACACAAGAATAGTACAATGGAGGGAAGGATCTCGATGTCTATTTCGCTGATGTTTTTCTGGTGTTCAATTATCGATGCAGGCGGATTCCTGATGGTTGTCAATGCTGAACCAACAGCGCTTCATGTGTATATCGAAAATAAGTCAGGGGCCGGCGATCCTATTAAAGAGGGTGATGAGGTTCGATTGATGTGTATTGCTACTAACCTCCAGCCAAATTACATTGTGGAGTGGAGCGCTGTGGACCCACTGCCGCCATTGATAGGGGATACTGGAAAAGCGAACAATGACAGATTCGCTCTCGTTAGAGCGCGATCGTCTAATAATGATGCAATTATTAGTCAAGACATTTATATAAACGGTGTGCTTAGAGGCGATGCTGGTGACTATGTCTGCACTATCTATGAGCCACAAACCGGAGGCAGGGTCATCGTAAATAGCTCCAGTGTAACACTCTCAGTGTTTGATTCTCTTCATGAGCTTTAACAGTGACTGATGCTGTTCATAATACATAGGCCTACTTGTAAAGAATGGATCACTGACAGAGAGAGAAGTGGTGACACAAAACCACATCAGATCCTAAACCATTACCCACTTCATCTATGATTCTATCATCAACATCATCACCTATGGTAACATCACTGACCACACCACATCTACATCCAATGGGCCCCAAATCTCTGCCGTCGTTGTTGGGGTAGCCGCAGGGAAAAACCGCAGTTTCGTCTCATCGTATTGCTGATCTTAAACGACGCTCCGGTATATCCGATCCCAAATCGCAACAGTCCGATTCAGACATCAATCAAACTAACACTGAACTGACACTAGACCGACTTGAGCATTCTCAGATCAGTTTCAACGAACACGGAGATAATCTTGACGCAATACCAGAGGGATTTCAGGACAATCGGAAGGGTATCCGGACCAGACGTTTCTTTATTCTATAATTGGGAAGAGTTGTTATTTTAACTGGCTTGTCCAGCTCTGTGATTGTCTGTTTAATATTGTAGGCCTAAGCAAGATATGTTAGTAATGCCTTGTGATGATACTGACCATAATATCCTTTGAACATCTGCTTTTTATTTCCACTGGTCTTTTGCAGAGCCGATATCTTTCGAAACTATGTATTTTTTTTAGTGTCACCGCTATTTTAGTTCTGAGAGCAGTTATATTCATTTTCGAGAGCAGTTATGTTTATTTTTAAAAGCAGCTCAATTAGTCAATTTATCAGTGAACCAACCCCAAGGCTACCCTTGCCTGGTGGGGCGAATGCGTTTCCTAAAGGTCAGAGGACTTGCAGTCTGCTTTTAGTAACTTTCGGTCGAGCAGTTGTTATTATTTTCAAGAGCAGTTATTTTCAGAAAAAAGAAAAATATAACATTTCAAGTAAAAACATTTTAAGGGGATTTTTCCACTATGACCATCTTTATGCCATGTAAGTTATGTGCAAATCTGTGAACCTTTTTTGTCAATCTTATAAATGTCGTGCACATCCTATATAAAGAATTTATTTCCGCACTATATATATATTTTGAAACAAAATTGTTCTAACTGTGATTTTACTGTTCTGCACTAAATTTGCCGATACCCAGAATATTTGTAATCAAATGATATATTAGTTTGTTTTGATGGAATTAAAATTAACCTACACCGCATTGCATAGAACATTGATGCACAAGATTATTTTATAGTTTATGTTGAGGTACTGCCGTGTCCCAGGGAAATCTGTCCCCCGGAGATTCTGTCCCCATACGGGAAATTAACATGGGCTGGAAGAGGGCGCTATCAAAAGAACAGAATCTCCGGGGGGACAGAATCTCCTGCCACACCGTAACTCAGACACTATGGTAGGATGGCATCCCTACTGTGTACACTTGAAACAGCAATACAGAATGTCACTTTGTTTACAATATAATGCATATTTATTGTGTATTCCAGGGACTTTCCTGGCAGGCAAGATAATTATTATTTTGTTTATAAAAATGCCCAACACTAATTCGTGTAGCTTAATCAGCGGCGAAACTATAGGGTAACATTTTAGGGGCACAAGGGGCATCATTCTTTCTAGGGGACACTTTTGGCGACTTAAAGCTGTAGTTTCCGTTTGCATTTTTCGCGGACAATCCTCTTTCAATTCGCTCTTGTTATGCTATTATAAGATAATCTGGCCATGTGGAGGTTAAAACAAAAACATTGTACCGGTATGTGTGTAAATATAAAAAAATAGTTTTAAAACCGCACCTGCCCCTGCTCCCCCCCCCCCGTGCGCGAGATTTTTTTCCAACGAACTTTTTGTCCCCCCCCCCCCCCAAATACGGCGAACTGTGTACAAACTTCTTTTGATATCGCTCTCTTTTGAATCATCCTTCTCCAGCCCATGTAAATTTCCCGTATGGAGACAAAAAGTTCGTGGGAAAAAAATATTGCCCCCGTGCCCCACACTCTTAGTTACATTACGCCACTGAGCGTAATCACAACATGAACTTGAGAATTGTAACACAATAACTGCTGTACAAAACTTGATCTGTGCCCCTTTAATTCAAATCAAATTATGAAAATAAACCTGAAAAAATGCAGTGTAAACTACATGAAATGTAAGCCTTGTATTTTTTCTTCCATTGAAATGTGTAGTAATATTAGCCCTTTGCTGACAAGAAGCACATTCCGTGGCGCTCAGTGTAAATATGTAATGACATGGGTTACTAATACTAGCTCAGAGTTGGTGGATGCCAAATTATTGCTAAGCCTTGATCACAGTGATATTTTGCTTTGAATGCGAAGGAATTCTTTTAAAAGGGAACGGTTCGATTTAATAATAACTAAAGAACTATCAGTTTTTAACAAAACTTTGGTTTCATAATCCAGTGTGACAATGAGCCACAATCAAAACAGATGAAATACAGGAGAATTAAATCACAAGTGTTCGTTTTTCCTACCTTGTGGGATTATTTGAAAATTCACTGGACAACATCATTTTTGTTGAATAAAGAAGCAGTATTCGACGGATATTTCTGACTTTGTAAGTTATACTTTCAACAAAAATTGTGTGCTTTAACTTTGCACAATAATCGGTATTACCCAAAGGGCAAGGGCCATCAAAAAAGAAACGAATATCGGCATCACTTTGTATACTTGTACAAATTTTACAAGTTTTTTTTAGTAAGCTTTTCACTCATTATTTGAAGGCATTTTGTAAATTGTGTAACGTTACACAAACGGCCCTTATACATGAGAGTGGGTAAGTTTGCTTGTCAACTGCACAAGACATGGCAAGATAGCCATTACCATAAAAGGTCATGTTTGATGCGAGTATGCAAATGAGCAAATGATTAGCCAATTGAATTTACTGCAAACGTTTGACCAATGATTGTCGCCCGCGCACTGCAGCAGGTGGTCTGCTGACCGTCTGTTGCGCCGCCATTACAGATTTCTTCAACTTTACCGTACAAGAAAAATGCTGAGAGATTTTTTCGACAAAGTGTTATGTCATTATACTCTCTGAGAAACAACCCTTTTGCTCGAGTCTACTGCCTCTGACTCGCTACTGTAGCTGCTCGAATGGTTGGACCAATGGTACACTATATATGTACGGGTAAGAATACACCTTTTATTTTGCAGACGGTTTTCGAAATAATTATTAAATGTGTCATTAAATAATGTGTAAACTAATGTTCTATGTACAATGTACGTTGTAAGTCGCCACGACATGTCGTGTTGACGGTTGATTTTAAAACATTCGGCACGAACTTGGAGCCTTAGCCATTTCAACAACTATTCGTGGAAATGTTATTTCCCTCGGCAAGAACATCCCCTTTTTTCGTACACTTTCCAAAACATTTTCGGGAAAGAGTTTCTGTTAAAAAATAAACAAATAATGCTGAAATGTACAGTGCAGGCCTACGTCTTTCTCGCCTCATACAATAGCAGGGCGCCAGAAAAAAAAAATTCGAATGTAATTTTCCGACTTTAGCTTTGACGTTCCCTCTCAAATACCGGCGCATGTTTTAAGGGTCTTTACTGTAAGCAACCTACATATTGGAATAATTTCCCAGGCATTAAACTTACCGTAAAATGTATATCTCCAAGTACAAATGCATGGGTTCGTCAAGTGCCGACCCACACTCCTTGCGGGTCAAAAATCGTCGCTGGTCAACGACAAGGTGAAGATCTTTCACCGCTCTGAAATCTCGTGCAGTATCTCAGTGCCTTTCATGTAGATGTTTACTGTACACTGGTGTCGTTAGACATGACACTGGCAGAATCAAACCGTAGCTTAATGATTGGTTATTTCCCAAAGATCATAATGGTCACCTGGGTGTGTACAGCTTAAGTTATAGGATGACTTCTCCAAACTACCCGCATCACCTCTCAATATCACTAGTTGTAAATGCAGGTGCTCCCTAGTAATTTCGGTGTGTTATTATGTTAGTTTACAAGGTTCGTCCACGTACACGCTTTCCGCACGAGTCGTCACGAGGCAACATAAAGAATGTTTTTGTCTAGTGTTATGTGTAGTGGTACGTGAACAGGTGAGATTTATGAAAGAAACTTGAAAGCTAGCCAAGAATTCGATGTGATGAATTGCATGAGACCAGACAGTCTATTCTGTTCAGCTCTGTGATTCTATATAAGAGTCATCATGGCAACGAACATTAAAGGGATTGCATACGTTTGTTAATTTTAACCCACTGTTTGTTTAAATTTTTTTGATAAAAACTGATATCTTTATCCATAGCCACATTACTTCAAAGTGAAATGTTTCTCAAAATGCTTTATACTATCAGAAGCTGCTTTACTTCTTACCATGTAAGTTTTTATTGCCATTAATTTTATGAGTAATTACCAAACGTATACATACCCTTTAAAGGACGAAACAAACGGGGGATTACTTTTAAATCAATGGGGTTTCTTTGGGGATTCTTTTGTTTAGCTGAGAAAGGTCTACACGTTTATATTCAATTGATAAACAGTAAAGAATACGCCCTCAAGTTAGTCCACTAATATCCTTATAATTCAGTATTGTTCACCTTCATACTCCATAATTTTCTGCATTTTATAAAATACTTGGGAAACAATTGTCAACTGATTAAAGGGCATTAACATGGAAATGGGCCTAATTTAAAAATAGTACTTTAATCACTGATCCAAATGAAGAGCGATGTAAAGAAAAAAATTATGACTCCCTACATGTTTTGTCTCTCCTAGTTATCCATCAATTGTATTTGTCACATTTTTGTCAGATAGGCCTACGTGTTAATAATAAAGGCAAACTCTTCAGTGTACAAGAGAACTATAGTATCCGGAATGCGACCAAGAAATCTGAACTTGGAACAGATCATGAATGGGTGGTACTCTCCACGCACTTTTATGACAAAATAAATAAATGATTAGTCTGCGGATAACAATGACGTAGGAAATGACGACGAAGACAACATTTCATAGTTTAGATCGAGATCAACATCACGACCCTCTGACGCCCATCTCATCGACACTGGCAGTCATCGCTGAAAGCAATTATTGGTGTATTTGGCGATCGAGGTCGATACCTTGATGACGTAAGGAAAAAATCATGTTTTGAAAGGAAACAAAATAAACAAATAAATAAAACATGAAACAGCAACTGTTTAAAACGCCTCTCTATAGACATAGGAGATTAGAATAAGATTGCTGTAAAAGCATATAGCGAATTCAGACATTTGGACCGGTAACGGAAACACAATTATTCAGATTTTTAAAAAACCAGCGAAAAATGTAATGAATATTTTCCTATAAACAGCACGTAATTCCATGGAGGCACTACTTGCACTACTCAAGGGGATTAATAACGTGGAGAGTGTTGATAACCATCTTTTCCAGATCCATTTTACCTCATTGTTGACTTTATAACCGATCAAATCTATACGAGTTCCCACATGGTGACATCTTGGAGTTGATTGACTTAATTATTTGGCCTGATTAGGGTGGGGTTGTGATTGATCAAATGCTGACAATAGTTCGATAAAGCGAAGAAAATTTATCCATCGTTATTTTAGCTTTATTTTCAATTGGAAAATTGAATCAGACATCATCAGAACAAATCATTTCGTTTTGTTTACACTTTATTATTGACCTATGGATTATACCAAATTGGTTTTTTTTTATACTACTTTTCAATATCAGTAGGAGACTATACCGACTGCTTAGTGGCATTTTGCAATGATAATAAAGGCCCACATCCGAAGTGTACAGTAATATTGTTAGCTATAAACTTGGGTTCAAATTGAAGATTATGGCTTGTTTCACAACTTTTCCCGAGTTCTATGTGGAGTGTCCCTTCCACTGATGAAGGGGTCATGTCTTTCTCACACTTCTAAACTTAATTCTAAACTCTAGTACTCATTGCCTTAAAGGTATCGTACACGTTTGGTAATGACTCAAAACAAATATTAGCATAAAAACTTACTTGGTAACAAGCAACGGAGAGCTGTTGATAGTATAAAACATTGTGAGAAATGACTCCCTCTGTCTGAAGTAACGTAGTTTTTGAGAAAGAGGTGATTTCTCACTAAAATAATAAAAACTTCTTGCAAGAAGTTTTTATTCCTATCTGAAAGCACACAATTGTACAACAAGGGTGTTTTTTCTTTCATAATTGCAACTTCGATGACCAATTGAGCCCACATTTTCACAGGCTTGTTATTTTATGCATACATGTTGGGATACACCAGTGAGAACACTGTTCTTTGACAATTTCCAAACGTGTTCATTGCCTTTAACTATAAGAACAAGCAGCGGCGGCACTACGGGTCGGGGGCTGGGGAATGCCCCAGTTACTTTCTTTTCACCCGATTCCCCCCCCCCAATTCCCACCTCATTTGTTCCCGATGGCCGAAATTAAATTTAATCCCTAACCATTGCACCCATTTTAATGCATTTATGTTCGCATTAAGTCCAAGCGGTACGTCAATGATTTTTCGGTAGTAAAAAAAACCATTAAAGATTATTTGTCCCCTTTACATTTAAGCTTGCCCACCCACCCACCCCCAGCCCACCCATGTTAACAGGTATGGTGCGGCGCTGACCCCAATACCATTATGACCAATAAAGGTACACATCATTAACTAATTCCAATCCTACTTGGTTAATGAGTTTGATCAAAATGCCACTTCTCTATCCACAACTTACACGGATATTCTTAATTGATTGATTGAACAAATATGGTTCATTAGAAAAGACCGTTAATTAGTGACAATAATATTAAGTAAATGCTCATCAGTAAAATACTGTAGACTACAGATCCGTGCAACTCGTTTTGAAATCAAGTTATAGTCTATTTCTACAATTGTTTATAATCTGTGATCTGTTATTATTTTACACTGTGCAACTTGCTGTACAAGAAATATCAATAATTCGAATAATAATTTTCCTTACGTGAGATTAATTGTGTGTCATAAAAACTGTTCATTTAAGAACTCAGAAAAACATATTGAAGAAGGAGCAAAGCAAATTAAGCAAAAATAAAGAAGCATATGTCGTAACCTATTTGGCAATTAATTTGTTACATGTTGCGCGCCTGTTTTTTCTTCATAGTGTACATTAAATCATACAGCTGAAATACTTTTACACGTAGGCCTACATGTACACTCTTAAAATTAATTGGTCATTTTGACTAAAAAAACATAGTCCAGCATGATGTCTTATAGGACTAATCTAGATAAGTCTAAAACCAGCGCATGACTAAGGAACTTAAGTCAAAATGCGACTAGAATTAATTAGTCCTATGACAATGTCTTATACGACTAATCTGTAGTCCAGCGACTTAAGAGTAAGGGACTGTAAATATCAAACATAGGGTGGCCACGGTCAAAAATAGATTTTCTTCTTACTTTCATATTTGATGGACCTTTGCCCCAAACTAACAACTATGGTAAAAATTTGTTTTAAATAGCTTCGTTGCCATGGCAACAGCCGATTTACTATTTCAGAGTGGTTTCACCAATTTTTCGGTTTTGGAATATCGAAATTTTCCTATTTTCAAGGCTGCGTTTCCATTAAACAAAGTATAGACCATTATTTTTCTTGAATGTTATGGATAGGTGGGACCTTAGAGACTGCGTTGAATGCATACAAATAATCACCAGGTATATGGATGGGTTATACCATTAGTTTCAAATAGGGGTGTTTTTGGACTTTTTTTAAAGTATGAAAATAAGCCCTCTTTTGACAGCTCATATCCCACATGGTAGTGCTCAGATTTCAATATCGACCAAATATAGTTCAGATGAGACATTGGTCTTGTGGAAAATTTAAAAATTTGCTTCGGGAAAATACATTATTCTTTGCAGTATTGCCAGGCATTTTCCCTTTTGTTTTGTTTTATTAACATTGCCACATAGTGACTCCCCCTCCGTATTATCCAAAGTTTTTGAGCGATATTAATGAAACTTGTCACAAATGTTCATTTTACCAAGTTGTACATGATGCAGAAAACAAATTTTAAAAATTTGTGTCATTAAAGGGAATTATTTGTACTTTTTTGCCAATTTTTGGTCAAAAATCTTATTTTTTCCCCATATTTTTAGTATTTGTTGTCCAAATGCCATACAACTTTGCAAACTTGTTTATTTTGACATAATCAACAACATGACATTATATTTTAATTAAGTAGGTCTACTGGATTCACTGATGGGGATGCTATACTCGTTGGTTTATTAAAAAAAGAAATCTGTATTTTTATTGTTTTTCCACTAAGGTTACAATGATGGGCCTGTTTGATGATTCTATAGCATTTCTTCACCAGAAAAGTTGTAAATTTGCATGTTAAAAATATTCCATTGAACCCCCTAATTACTGGCTGAAAACACAAAATCCAAGATGGTCCCCGAATATGACGGCCATTGTGAGTTCCCTAAATGCATTAAATACTATTAAGTCACCCATCACTACAATTTATTTTGGGAAAAAACAAGGACAATTAAAACTTTTGTTGAAAAAGACAAAAACAAACTCATCCAAAAACATTGAAATGTTTTACCGACAATTACCATGGTAACAGCTGAACCCAATAACAGGCAAAAATATAGTAGGGGGCACATTTTAGTGTCACATTGTGCCCCATGGTAGGGATAATGTGTTTTCACACTCTTAAACAAGTTAATTATATATCCATATTTCACTGTAAAACTCCAATTACCAACAATTTTCGGTTAAATCTCATTAAACACATTGAACTATGGGGCTAGCATTGAGTTTCAAAAATGTAATAATCAATTTGAAAAAAAGGAGTCTGGCAACACTCCAGAGAAAGAAGTAGGCCTTATTCCCTCTGCTGAAGTTGACATTTTCCACAATGAGTTGATGATATGATACACATCAATCAAATTTTGTTAAGTAAAAAATAATTATTGAACAGATAATTACTCCCCCCAAAATAAAATAAAAATAATAATAAGGGAATAAAAGAGTAGGCGACGAGTTCTTAAACGGCCGTTTAAAACCGGCAGGGTCGTGGCCGTGTGATAAAGGCCCGAGCCGAAGGCGAGGGCCTTTATCGCACGGCCACGACCCTGCAAGGTTTTAAACGGCCGTTTAAGAACGAGTCACTACTCTTTTATTCCCATTCATAAATGCCCTTATGTTAAAAAGCAATATAATATCACAATTATAGACAATGTCACACTGTTTCTTTTGCGAATTTTTCGAAGTTTGCAAATTTCCAAAAACTTTTGTAAAAATGTTTTGTGCGCGTCGGTCGGTGTGTATACGCGCGTGTACACACATATTACGCGCTGTTACTAATAGCTATGAATTGCGTTCTGCGTAATTTAAATTGGTGTACATGAGCTTGCGCGCCCAACACGCGAAGCCAGCCGGTCTTAAACAGCTTCAGCTGTGTCTTTATCAACCGTTTAAACACCCCCACGTGACGCGTTCTCCACCAATAGGAATAGCGAAACTGTCTGGGGTATTTATGAATAATTATTCATAAATACCCCAGACAGTTTCGCTACTCCTATTGGTGGAGAGCGCGTCACGTGGGGGTGTTTAAACGGTTGATAAAGACACAGCTGAAGCTGTTTAAGACCGGCTGGCTTCGCGTGTTGGGCGCGCAAGCTCATGTACACCAATTTCAATTACGCAGAACGCAATTCATAGCTATTAGTAACAGCGCGTAATATGTGTACACGCGCGTATACACACCGACCGACGCGCACAAAACATTTTTACAAAAGTTTTTGGAAATTTGCAAACTTCGAAAAATTCGCAAAAGAAACAGTGTGACATTGTCTATAATTGTGATATTATATTGCTTTTTAACATAAGGGCATTTATGAATGGGAATAAAAGAGTAGTGACTCGTTCTTAAACGGCCGTTTAAAACCTCAGGGTCGTGGCCGTGCGATAAAGGCCCTCGCCTTCGGCTCGGGCCTTTATCACACGGCCACGACCCTGCCGGTTTTAAACGGCCGTTTAAGAACTCGTCGCCTACTCTTTTATTCCCTTATTCATAAATACCCCAGACAGTTTCGCTACTCCTATTGGTGGAGAGCGCGTCACGTGGGGGTGTTTAAACGGTTGATAAAGACACAGCTGAAGCTGTTTAAGACCGGCTGGCTTCGCGTGTTGGGCGCGCAAGCTCATGTACACCAATTTCAATTACGCAGAACGCAATTCATAGCTATTAGTAACAGCGCGTAATATGTGTGTACACGCGCGTATACACACCGACCGACGCGCACAAAACATTTTTACAAAAGTTTTGGGAAATTTGCAAACTTCGAAAAATTCGCAAAAGAAACAGTGTGACATTGTCTATAATTGTGATATTATATTGCTTTTTAACATAAGGGCATTTATGAATGGGAATAAAAGAGTAGTGACTCGTTCTTAAACGGCCGTTTAAAACCTGCAGGTCGTGGCCGTGCGATAAAGGCCCTCGCCTTCGGCTCGGGCCTTTATCACACGGCCACGACCCTGCCGGGTTTAATCGGCCCTTTAAGAACTCGTCGCCTACTCTTTTATTTCTTATTCATAAATACCCCAGACAGTTTCGCTACTCCTATTGGTGGAGAGCGCGTCACGTGGGGGTGTTTAAACGGTTGATAAAGACACAGCTGAAGCTGTTTAAGACCGGCTGGCTTCGCGTGTTGGGCGCGCAAGCTCATGTACACCAATTTCAATTACGCAGAACGCAATTCATAGCTATTAGTAACAGCGCGTAATATGTGTGTACACGCGCGTATACACACCGACCGACGCGCACAAAACATTTTTACAAAAGTTTTGGGAAATTTGCAAACTTCGAAAAATTCGCAAAAGAAACAGTGTGACATTGTCTATAATTGTGATATTATATTGCTTTTTAACATAAGGGCATTTATGAATGGGAATAAAAGAGTAGTGACTCGTTCTTAAACGGCCGTTTAAAACCTTGCAGGGTCGTGGCCGTGCGATAAAGGCCCTCGCCTTCGGCTCGGGCCTTTATCACACGGCCACGACCCTGCCGGTTTTAAACGGCCGTTTAAGAACTCGTCGCCTACTCTTTTATTCCCTTAATAAAAATAAAATATCTGTAAAGCCACGGTTACCAAGTGGTTTACATGACAATAAAAATAAAATGCCAATATATAAAAGTTTGACCCTAAAGCAAGGGTAAAGTTAGCAAGTACGGTAGCCTGGTGGGCAGCTGCCACCAGCGGCCATGACTGGCCGTCTTCGGTTGTATTTCCAACCCGTATTAAGGGGCTGCAAACTATATCAAGTTTGTTATCAATGTATTTTTTGAACATACTGCTTTCAAATGTACAGGCCGAGAAATACTGTATAATCGTCAATCATGCCTTATCTTTGTAACCTTAGGCGCAAAAGTTGGCAGTTATATCATTTGTTTAAGTGGAGAAAAAAAAATGCAAATTTGTTAAAATGGGATTAACCAAAAATTACAGCACCCCAACAATGACCCCAGTAATAAAATGCAATGTCATGTTATTGAATTATGTCAAAATAAACAAACTTACAAACTTACACAGTTATCTGGGAAAAACACTGAAAATATGGGGTAAAAACATGTTTTTTACCAAAATTGGGCAAAACGACTCCAAAATTTGCCTTTCATTGCATGTTTTTTAACTTTTTTTTATTTGACCAAGTACAACTTGGTCAAATGAACATTTGTGGCAAGTTTCATAAATATCGCTCAAGAACTTTAGATAATACGGATGGGGAGCACTATGTGCCCCTGTGAATTTCGAAAAAAAAATTGAAAATGCCTGGCAACACTGCAAAGAATCAAGTATTTTCCCCAAGCAATTTTTTTAATTTTCTACAAGACCAATGTCCCATCTCAACTATATGTGGTCGATGTTGAAATCGGAGCACTACCATATGGGTTATGAGCCGTCAAAAGATAGTATATTTTCATCTTTTAACAAAGTCCAAAAACAGCCCTATTTCGAACTAATGGTACAACCCGCCCATATACCTGGTGATTATTTTTATGCATTCAATGCAACCTCTACGGTCCCACCTATTCATAATATGTAAAGAAACTAATGTTCTATATGCTGTCTAATGGTAACGCGGCCTTGAAAGAGGGCAAATTTCACTATTCTAAAATCGAAAAAAAGGCAAAACCACCCCGAAAAGGTAAATCGGCTGTTGCCAAGGCAACGAAGTTATTTTTTGAATTGTTTTTCCAAATTTGTTAGTTTGGGCCAAGGTCCATTAAATATAAAAGTATGAAGGAAATCCATTTTTTGGCCGTGGCTACTCTTAACTGCTTAGTCCAGTGACTTTTGATCTAAGTCCAGTGACTTTTGAGCCTAGTCCAGTACCTCGTTATTATTTCTGACTAATGACATTAGTCAAGCACTTTGGAGGTTTTGACTAGTCTTCATTGGTCAGAAGTCAACAATTAGTCATTGTTGATCTGAACTTTATGAGCTACAAAATGTACAAAAAGGGTGCACGGCATGTGAACTCTGCCAATGGGAGTGCAACCATTTTGTTTAGTCAAATTGTTGACCATTTTGCTCTTGACTAGTTGCCATCAGTCAGGAATCCTTTAAAGAGCAGAATCTTTAGTGTGCAACCAATACCTAGAAAATTGCTAAACAATATCCGATCGGTAAAACAAACATACAAATAAAACACAATAAATAATTTTGTTAAACAACTAAAAACACACAATTTTAGGAGACAAATCGTTTCTGATAACTTACTCTGGTTAATTTAATGCAAACTCCTGAAGCATTCATGTGATTCGAAATTAATTACAATATTAAAATACAGAGTGTTGCAAGTTTATAAATGAGAAATTCAACATTACAAATTCTGAAAAACTCAATTGAAGTAGAAAATAGTGTGGAACAAAGGGTTGAGTACTTTTTGAGAGTGAGTGCATTACCTAGTTACTTGATTTTGATTTTTCAAAACACAATATATTTTTGTCAGTGATCTTGTTACACATTCGAAACATTAACACTCTGAAATATGACTTCAACATTTTGTGGATTTTTTTTAAGACAAATTTAATCCAAAAGATTTAATCAGAAAGCCTGGTTATTATCAGGTAAGTATTTCAACACAAATATTTCATTTGCATCGTCGGGGGCTGAGTGTAGCCCTAATAAGCATAATTTTTGTCTCAATTGTGATTAATAATTTTATCAAGAGAGATACGCTTCTTCCAAAGAGGAATGTCCTATTAAATGTAACGGTATATAGGTCATGTTAAAATCATAAAAACTTGCAAAGTAGACTGTGACAGCTGTCAGTTAGTAGAGTTGTTGGCAGCAATCCCATCATTGAACACATCAAATGAAGAGCCACATCCTGGATTACAGGTCAAGCTTTCCCTGTAAATTAAAACAAAATGAAAACATAAACACAGACAAACAAAATCAGCATGTTTAACATAAACTTTTAATCCCAATTCCAAAGTCTCAAGGTCGTAGGCCTTATCAGTCATTTAAAAAATAATGAAGCTTGTTAGCTAGAGGAAAAAATATGCACATCTATCTCAAAGCGTGAATTTGTTTATGGACTTGGTGGACATCCTCATTCCAGTCTGACGGTCATGTTGGTCCTTTAAAACAGCCTATAAGCATTAGCAAGTGATATAACTAAGTAGCCAGGCAGGCATTGACGATGCCCATGCCATGCCAACCAACCGGTTGTACATGCTCAGTCAGTACATTTACCAAAACCAGTTTCTACTGCTGTGCTAGTGCTATGGCCTAGCTGCCTAGATTTATGTGATTTTTAATCTTTGAAAATAAGCAAAAACAAGCTGAAACTCTTACCTTATTTTTGAGGAATGTGAAGGAGCCACATGTGCATCAAATATGACTGAATTTTCGTCACACTCTTTTGTTGGGCGAGGGCTACCTGACGGTAAGATGCTTATGAAGAGGAAGACGAAACCAAGCCTAGCTTGAACATGCATACAATGACTTTGTGATGTGTAGTTCTATGGTATATAAACACATCACCAAAACAACCGGGGTACCAGTATCTTAAAGAATTTCGCTGGTACAGTATTTGTTGGGAGAAGTGTCAAATTTCTGATTTACAAGCGGGAAAACCAAGGCGGGAAAATGACCAATCCATTTCAGTCAAAGCTCTGTAGTTGACTAATTTGTGAAAAGTCTTTAGACTTGGCAAAATAGTCAAAACTCTAAATTGTGACTAAAACGTCTTAGTCGAAACAAAATTCTAGTCAGGGGTCAAGCACTAGTCATTGCAAAATAAAAATTAGTCCAGCATAAACTGTATTAGTCAAAGACTCAGGACTAGGCAAACTTAGTCATTTTGACCAATTTATAAGCATGAATGACCAATTAATTTTAAGAGTGATCAATTTATTGCTATATCAATGTAAGGACTTTTCTTTGTCCCTCTAACTTAACACTCTCCATAGACTAAGCGCACGAAAAAATGTGAGAACACAAAAATACAGAAGATTCCAATGTGAGGACAGCATTGTTCCTTTTGTGTTTCTTTGTTATACTGTCCCAACTGTTCTGATAATACCATGCCAACCTTATTTCATGTGATCATTCAAGCAACGAGAAATCGTCACTTTACATGCAAAGCATAATTTTAGTTCACCAAACATTACTTTGTGACTTGTCAGAGGTAATTAATTGTTAGTTTGATTGGGAACATTATCAAATCTAGTCTTAGAAGTAAAACTCTGCTCGGCTCCTGAAGACGAGCAGAGCAAACTGTTCGAAACGTCCAGACCACATCGGCTCTTTTCAGAGCCAACACTCCCAAAAACATAGATTTAACATGGTTGTACCCGCAAGTTCACTATTTATTTATAGTTACTTCTTATTTTTCTCACCATGCAAAGCTTCAAACACCACTTAAATCTAGTCTTGATTGGCGACGCTAGCTTTTGTATTAGTCATCGGTAGAGGGCGCAACATGGACTGGCTCGGAGGGACTGGGCAAGTCTACAAATCTGAAATGAAAACTAAGCCAAATGTTTGTTTGATACAGATGTCCCTTCTCCAGTTATTCGTGTCGCGATATCGCCGACTTACAGTAGCAAAACGAACGTCACCAATCAAGACTATATCATCCGAAAATAGTGCCTAAACCCCGTGTGGGGATAATGTCCCCCAAAAGTTTCGATGCTGAAAAAAATGAGAAGGCACAAGGCTCAAATCTATTCATAAAGAATTTGAGATCCTATATGGGGTTGTTTCTCTTTCTCGTTTCCTTCCTGGAACATGACGTCACCGACACTTACACACGATGAAAGATCTTGATAGAGGACCTATCAGCAACGACCAGGTCACCAGCAGGAGTAAACGTCATGCCTAGAGGATTTCTCAAGCCATGAGCTACCCGACAGATGTGTTCTCCGGAGTAATCGTAATGATGCACCTCATGAATCTCATCACATACGTCAATAGTAACATACAAATCACCGGCATCATCGCAGCACAAACCTACAGGCTTCACTGGTTCACCGTCGATTGACATGTTGAGACTAAACACCTCGATCCCTGTGAAATCCAGGCACACTAATTTCTCCTCATCGTCGTTTGATATGATCAGACGCTCTTTGCTGCTTATAGCAAGTGGACAAAAATCGCCAATATCGTCACAAGACGTTGTTGAAATTATGGAACCATCTATATTATGGAGAGATATCACCTTCCTTTTAAGGTCAGCCACTGCTACCCGATTCATCTTGTCCACAGCAATACCATCTAGTTGACTCCCTGAGTGTAGCAAGACAACATTTTGTGACGGCCTAAACTGACGAATATACACCAGTTCACTGTCATACACTTTAACATCCCGCCCGTCGGTAACCATAAGCAGGTCGTCATGGGTAATTGCAACACTCCAGGGATTTTTCAGTTCACCTTCAACTGTGTCACTTTGAACGCCTGTAGATTTATAACACCCCGTCGAGGTGAATGTGGATAATCTGAGTTGCTCTGTGTCTATTGCAACAATGTCACCATTGCTGAAACAAGCGACATCTGCTGCTACTTTGAATTCCCCTTCATCCTCCACTCCTTTTCCAAACTCTATCTTCAGATCCCATTTCTCGTTTTCTAGTACGTCGCCGAGATATACATCATTGACGATATCATGACCTTTGAATTCGACGGAAGACTTGCTATGCTGCCCTGTTTCAAACTGGAGCTTTTTGTGGAATTCCAATTTGTGCATCACCTTTGGTTTGAGATCCATCAGCTCAAAGTCATCAGCATGTTGCATCAAGTCATTGACTGAGGCCACAATCAGCTCTGCTCGGTTCATCTTATCACGGTTGCTGCTCAGTATGCTTTCGTATTCCCCTCCTCTTCCTCGACCGATTTGATTGACTCTTTCTTGAAGGAGTTGAGATGCATTTCTTATTTTAGTGGTTTCCTCTTCCTCCTTAGCCACAATATCACGAAGAGCCCGGTCCACCATGAGCTGTAATCTTTGCTGTGAGTGCTTGATAGAGCCATCAATTTTTTTGAATTGTTTCCGGCAGTCTTCAAATTTCTTCAAAGTTTCTTCAACTTGTTGACGATGAGACCGAATGGAATCACTGATGTAAGAGAGATTATGGTTTGATGTTGGATGATAATATACTACACATTTCGGACACGCGAGTATATCGCACGTGTTGCAGTAAAAACACAATTCATGTTCATTGTGTTTCCTGCACTTCGCAGATTTTCTCTTTTTTACGAAATTTTTTTTTGACAAGCCGTCCACTGTCAAGATTCGGTGATGCTTCGTAAATTTAAATGTTGCATGTTTTTTTAGACACTTTTTGCAAAAGTTAGCGTCACAGTCGACGCAACGTGAGACGGCGTCAAGACCTTTGTCACATCCATCACAGGTTGAGGCAGAAGATTTGATGTCCATCAGCCTCTCCTGATTGATGTCATCGAGAAGCGAACTCAATGAAAAACAGTTCAGAAGATCTGACAAACCTGTATCCGGAATTGCCGTTTCCTCTCTACACACTGGACAGGTGACAGTCTTTGGATCATTTTGTTCAAGTTCCTCGAGGCACTTTAGGCAGAAGCTATGCAGACAGTCCAGAAGTTTTGGATCTGCGGAGCGAGAAAGGCAGATTGGGCATTCGATGTTTGCATGTCTGATCCTGTCAGACGGAAATGCAGCTTCAGCCATTTTCCTCGACCACAGTTGACCTTTTGTTTAAACAATAACAGTAATAAATACAAATAATAGTTTGAGAAATAATAATAAATCAAATGTGGTCATCAGGAAGGTAATAAACCGAATAATTCTACATAGTAAACCTGATTGTGTTCACTCTGAATTTCTAACCGTTATTATCATCACAAACATTGTCACAGTTGCAATCCAATCGAACTGGTATCAGTGGAAACATATTGCTATGGTTTTGGATAATACAATATTTTTACATTGAAGCACGGTGTTCCACAAGGTTCAATTCTTAGTCCACTTCTCCTTCAGCTCTAAAATAATGACCTCCATACGTACAATGTGAGTAGTACTACTCTTCTCTTTAAAATTAATTCAAATCCAGTACCCCAGCCTTAAAACCAACACAAATCAATCATAAATTTTAGTTTTCACATATCCGTAATACAATTTTCAATGGTGTCGGACAAAAAACCCCGCGGTGCGCGAACGTTTTCAAATAATACACAAAGGCATACCTGTGTTGAAGGTCATCGACACACCTCTAATTAGCGTAATTAGCCCCGATTGATGTTTCCATATTGTTTCCATGTCTGATAATGGCAGAGAAAATCAAAGTGGGAACCTTCATGTTGATGGTTACACTAAAGTTATTTGACACGTGACATGCAGCACCAACAAAAACACAATGTCTATGTGATATTAGCGCATATAGCATGCCTTCAGGTCAAATGAAAGGTGTGCAAAGTTTAAGAACCTGGTGCCAACCTTATTCAACCAATGACAATGAAGGAGTATCTATCTCCACGACGTGGGACATGTAATGGTAAAAAGTCATGAATATTCATTTTTGTGCATGGAGGTCAGCGCTCTCACCAGGATTTTGTCCCAGGGTGGGGGAAATCCATCGCGACAAAAAAAAAAAATTCAACCAAGGAGTGGAGTTTGAAAATCGAAATGTTGAACTTTGTATAGTGTTGTATTTGTATATTTACGTAAATATTCACGTAAATATTTGCGATTTGGTAAACATTCACGTAAATATTTACGTCAATATTTGCGAATTGGGGCAAAAACCGTGAATATTTACGTAAATATTCACGTAAATATATATGTTTGATGTCCCTTCAGGGCCACCAAATTGTGACATCACGATAAACGCAAAGCATCTAATATTAATAATAGTAATAATAATAAGACTTAAAATGCGCACATATCCACCCTACGATTTTAACGAACAAGTTGCGAAATTGTTCCTGAAGTATAGAGAAGTTCATTGGGTCGACCGATCCTATACATGTATACACTGTATACATACAATTGTACAATGTGCATTATATCGCACCGTGTACGCCATGGCACGCCTCATAGCGTTGGTGGTCTAATAACCCAACGCGACAAAGAAAATAGTTCACCCGGTGGGACATTGTGAGTCTTTGTGAATAGTGAAATCATCTGACTTTGTTTCTGACTTACTTATTTCTGACGGAAGTAAGAGCTGCTGCTTGTTATTGGGGATATAATTGTTCAAATACAAATAAAAGCAAACTATTTGTAATGTTATTGCAATCGTTGGGGGGTTTCCCGCGGAGCAATACGGCATTGTGTTATAATTGTAATTTTTCTTTGGTCCAAGTCTCCAGTGAGTAAGAGCTGCTGCTTGTTATTAATTATTATTTTCTCTAGTTTGAATAAAAATAAAAGCAAACTATTTGTATAATGTTATTGCAATCGTTGGGGGATTTCCCCTCAGAGCAATACGGAATTGTGTTTATAATTACATTTTTTCTTTGGTCCAAGTCTACAGTGAGTAAGAGCTGCTGCTTTTTATTAATTATTATTTTCTCTAGTTTGAATAAAAATAAAAGCAAACTATTTGTATAATGTTATTGCAATCGTTGGGGATTTCCCCTCAGAGCAATACGGAATTGTGTATATAATTACATTTTTTCTTTGGTCCAAGTCTCCAGTGAATACACAAAAACGGTCCATGACAAAATATTTTGATCACTGATCCTCTAAAATAAATTTCTCTGAAAAATCCAAAGACACACTAAACATTTACTGCTTCACATGAGAAAGGACGTTATTTTTACGCTGTTCTTAGCTTCTGGATTAACGTGCCGGGATTTAAATCATGGAAGCTGCCTAACTCTAAAGGCACATAGATCTCTGTAATTAAAATTTTTCTAATGCCCGGTTTTAAAACTGTTGTTAAACCAGTCACGTATTGCTTGATGAAACCAATACTGTTGTCCCCATCAGCTTTTCCTTTGTTCCATACTAAACACTCAACTTAAACCTCGTTAAAAACTAAACAAGCAATTTAATGAAACACATACCTTAAAATTTATTTGCATGTGAAAAGAGCGATTTTTGACATAAAAGCTACTTCAGGTTTTGTGTTCTTGAAAACAATCATGTTCTTGAAAACTACCATACAGTTTCTCATCTGCAATGACAATATATAAAAGAGCAACGGGGACAGTCTTACCTGTAATATGTAGAAATAGCAAACAACAAGTAGTTGTTCTGACAATCAATGATCCATGCACACAGCGGTGTCGTATCTCCCAGCTATGTTATCAATGGGCATCATACTGTAACATTCGTGCCAATCAGCCAGTAGAGGGCGCCAGCACAGCTCCGCGGTGGAGCTAGTTGCTGGTTTTCTGATGTCTAGATGTGTGTGTTTGTAAAGAACGGATGTCTGGAATAAAACTGTCAGGAAGTCAAGCAGAAATACCGGTTTGTAGTGTATTTTATTGCTCCGTATTGTTGTTGTTATTGACACAGGATTTTTTGTGTTACAATACTATTATTGTTGGCACGGAAAAGTAATCAAACTTGCTGTGACTTCTGAAACCCCCCACAAAGTCGCCCCGTGTAAAAGGTTGTGAGCTTAAAGCCACTTCACAAAGTGAGGGCGCCCCATGTTATCGATTTAGATTCACACAAAAATGTCGTTAGCGGTCTGATGTTTCAACCGTTGCAGAGTCATTCGCGAAGGCTTAGGCTTAAGCCTTCGAGAGAGACTCTGCTAGAGTCGAAACCTTAGGCCGCTAAAGAATTTTGGTATTTATACCCATAGGTCCCTTTGGTTGATAAGCAGTTTGCAACAGCTCATTCTTTATTCTATTTTAGATTCACGTAACTTTTGAATTCCTAATAAGTAAATCTGAAAAGTAAATATAGTTAATTTTAAAATATTTCATGAATAAAATTAAACATATTAGGCCTAAAACACATCAGCGATCGAGTAAACATTATTTTATTTAAGTAAACAACACAATAAAATAATTGGTAAAAAATATAACTTAAATTTAAAAACAAGTATAGGCGACTTTGTAGGGGCGACTTTGTCGGGGCGACCCTGTCGGGGGCGACTTTGAGAGGGGCGAGTTTTTATGTGAGGGGCTACTTTGCTAGGAGGCTGATTGACTGGCATCCGTGCGTGTACCTTGAACCTCATCGATGTGATTACTAAAATGTGCACTTTGTCACTCTTGTCATGCATCAGTGTAGGCACCCAAGGTTATCAGTATCACACCATGGTGTTTCACTAAATAGTTCGTGTGTGCGTGCGTTGGTGTGTTCGTAATAAAGTATTCATGTAATTGTCGGTTGTCGGTTAAAGGTATTGTACACTTTTGGTAACAGGTCAAAATCAGTGTCCACATTTTGTGTGATTCAACATATGCATGAATAAACAAACCTGTGAAAGTTTGAGCTCAATTGGTCATCGAGATCACGAGAAAATAGTGAAAAGAGATCTTATGTGTTTTCTGTTTTTTCAAAATATCGCGCGTGATAAAAACTATTTTATTCACTAATTTCTCAGAAACAATAGCATTTTAGGCAGAAATATTTTAAGGAACCCTTTCTACCATTACTTACTTTAAATCATGTAAGTTGTGTGTGAATCTGTGAACATTTGTGTTTTTCGATCTTACCAATAGTGTACAGGGCCTTTAAGAGTTACTAAGTTGAAAACATGATGCAAAATCACAATGGGCGGGGGAGGAGGGTGACTCAAATTGGTACAACAACCTATGAATATAGTTGGAAAGATGTTTCAAAAGTAGAATATAATGATCCACACAAATATGCTTTGAAATTGTGTGGTTTTCCTTTTACTTCGTGAACTAACGCGGTCCGCCATTTTGTAGAGCCAAGTTTTTGACTCCTCAAAATGGCGAACCATATTTATTTCATAATAAACGCTTTTAAACGCTTGTTATAGCACAGAGCTCCTAATCCAAGGCAACGTGTCCATTTAATGGACGTAATGTTTTCGGGGACTGTGTGTGTGGGGGGGGGTCTACAGTCGATTGATCGAACGGCAGCCATTCGATAAAGATAGACCATTTATTTACAAAAAAGAGTGACCATGTAACGGTACATTCAGGGGAATCTCCTGGCAGGCAATGTACTAAATTGGTCATAAGGGACATTTTACGCTTTGTGTCAAAATATCCACATAAATTCAAGAGTTATACAAATCAAAGTCTGAACAAGTTAGTTTTGAGATGTGTTCACTTGTATTCTTCATATCAAAAGTTGATAAAAATCAGACAGTGCAATCTCCATAAAATATCACATTAAATGTTTACTTCCAAAGAGCAGTTTACAAATCGTGCATGCAGGAAGTCCAGGCTCTGTGCCTCTTTTGTTAAACATGTGACGTCACAGGTTACATGGTCTATATTCACAAAATGTTCCAATGTGTCAGTAGTAAACGGAACAAGAAAGATTTTGGCTTCGTAATATAAATTAACGGCATGTAATCTGCCTCTAGGTTATAATGGGTAATGTTCGGTGCTTTCATCCGATTCATGTTTTGTCTTCATCTTCAATGGGGAAAAATAATCAGACATTGTCGAAAAACAACCTTGCTTTTGATATAGGCCTACACTGTATTACTGATCAAATGGAGCGATGGATATTCAAGTTATTTCCACTTTTACTATCCACATTCCTTGTCAAAATACGACTGTAAAACGTCCTCAGGGGCGGATCCAGGATTTTCCAAACGGGGGGGGGGCGTGAAAATGTACCAAGCAGCAAATGGCGATTGCAATTTGTGGCGCGTGAGATTGCGTAACGGGAAGCCCTAACGGCATGGGTTCCGGGTCCCGCTTAAATGCTCCGAAACAGTTAGGATTCTAGATGCTCTGTGGTGCGATCAGGGCGTTAATCCTGAGTGGTGTCTAGGAGATAATGACCAAATAAACATTTTGAATGGAGTGACCTATAATAAGAACGTAAACAAAATTGTAGATTTTCCATATTGTGAAAAGGAACAAAGGCCTATGGGCTTAAATGTATTAATTGATTTTGAAATTAAGATCGTGAATTTGGGGGTTTTCTTTAGTTTTTGTTTGTCTGTACGTTTCCCTAGTCTCTTTAGGTGGTTTCATCTTGAATATAATTCATTTTCTGCTTCAGTACTTCAATATTGACTACGGTTGCAAGTTTAAAAATCGTTCCTCCTACATAAATGTTTATAATAATAATAACTATGTGATTATACTCATCCCTAACAAGTGCCTACTATGTCTTTCAATAATGACAGTAAAAAGAATAGTTCCTTATTCCAGGCTTCACTGCATGCATTGCTTTAACTTTACACATCCTAATAGACAAGCGCTTGAAAAATGTGGCACCCTCACTGCCAAGTAAAGGTATACCACTAACGGTACGTCATACCTGGGAATAAAGAACTAACTTTACAATGTCTTGTATTTCCCATATTGTCAGCGTATTATTATGTTTGTATGTTGCCTATCCGTCCTGGGTGTTTATAAATTGCTGCCTCTTCCATGACGTCATTTCTTCTTCTCAAACATGACGCAATTGACACTTCTGATGAAAGATCTTTACAGAGTTCATATCAGCCACGACGAGGTCACCGTTGGGAGTAAACGTCATGCCTGCAGGATTGTCTAAGCCATGAGCCACAAGCCCGATATGCCTACCTGATGCATCGTAATGATGCACACTGAAAGTACCTACGTCACCGTTATCGAGTATTGAAACATACACGTTACCAGCATCATCGCAGCACAAACCTACAGGCTTCACTGGTTCACCGTCGATTGAGGTGCTGATATTGAACACCTCGTTCCCTGTGAAATCCAGGCACACTAGTTTTTCCTCTTCGTCGTTTGATATGATCAGACGCTCTTTGCTGCTTATAGCAAGTGGACAAAAAATGCCAATATCGTCACAAGGTATTGACGAAATTATGGATCCATCCATGTTATGGATAAATATTACCTTCCTACCTATGTCAGCCACTGCTACCCGATTCATCTTGTCCGCAGCAATACCATCAAGCTGACTCTGTGAGTGTACCAAGAAACTATCCTGTGACGGCCTAAACTGACGAATATACACCAGTTCACTGTCATACACTTTAACATCCCGTCCGTCAGTAACCATAAGCAGGTCGTCATGGGTAACTGCAGCACTCCAAGGATTGTTAAGTTTACCTTCCTCTGCCTCACTTTGAACGCCTGTAGATTTAGAATACCCCGTCGAGGTGAATGTGGATATTTGGTGGTGCTCTGTGTCTAAGACAATAATGTCGCCATTGCTGAAACAAGCAACGTCCGCTGCTAGTTTAAATTCCCCGTCACCCTCCACTCCTTTTCCAAACTCTGTCTTCAGGTCCCATTTCTCGTTTTCTAGTACGTCGCCGAGATATACATCATTGACGATATCATGACATTTAAACTCGACAAAAGACTTGCTATGCTGCACTGATTCAAACCTAAGTTCCTTGTAGAATTCCAAGTTGTGCATCACCTTTGGTTTGAGATCCATCAGCTCAAAGTCATCAGCATGTTGCATCAAGTCATTGACTGAAGCCACAATCTGCTCCGCTCGGTTCATCTTATCACGGTTGCTGCTCAGTATGCTTTCATATTCCCCTCCTCTTCCTCGACCGATTTGAATGACTCTTTCTTGAAGGAGTCGAGATGCATTTCTTATTTTAGTGGTTTCCTCTTCCTCCTTAGCCACAATATCTCGAAGAGCCCGGTCCACCATGAGCTGTAATCTATACTGTGAGTGCTTGATAGAGCCATCTATTTTTTTGAATTGTTTCCGGCAGTCTTCAAAGTTCTTCAAAGCTTCTTCAACTTGTTGACGATGAGACAAAATGGATTTACTGATTTCAGAGAGATTATGGTTTGATGCTCGATGGTCAAATACCGCACATTTCGGACACGCAAGTAAATCGCACTTGTCGCAATAAAAACACAATTCTTGGTCAGTGTGTTTTCTGCACTTCACAGTTTTTCTTTTATCTTCGATTTCCTCCTTTGACGAACCGCCAACTTTCAAGATTCGGTGACGCTCCGTAAATTTTAAATTCCCATGGTTTTCCAGACACTTCTTGCAAAACTGCGCATTACAGTCGACACACCGCGAGACGGCGTCAAGACCTTGGTCACATCCTTCGCAGGCTGAGACACAAGTCTTGTTGTCCTCCTTCAAC
Organism: Plazaster borealis; assembly: GCA_021014325.1. Lineage (NCBI taxonomy): Eukaryota > Metazoa > Echinodermata > Asteroidea > Forcipulatida > Labidiasteridae > Plazaster > Plazaster borealis. Next base: position 14,549,956 of record CM037462.1, read on the forward strand.
CCCTCCTGGTTGTTGACGTCATCGAGAAGCGAAGTCAAGAAAAAGAAATTAACAAGATCGGACAAACCTGTATCCGGGATTGCCGTATCCTTTCTACACACTGGGCAGATGATAGTATCAGTCTTAGGATCAGTTTGTTCAAGTTCCTCGAGGCACTTTAAGCAGAAGCTATGCAGACAGTCTAGAAGTCTGGGATCGGTGAAACGAGAAAGGCAGATTGGGCATTCGATGTGAGCTTGTCTGATCCTGAAAGTCGTTCCAGACGGAACTGCAGCTTCAGCCATTTTCTTCGGTTAGCTTTATTAATAAAAACATAAAATACAAAATGTAAAAGATTTAAAATCGAATTCACTCGAACAATTGTTCGTATACGTCATGATGCAAATGAAACACACGTGATACCAACTTAATTTCTAACCAATTGTATAGTCACGAATAGACATGCAGTCTAACTGGCATATTATGTGGAAGCGCACTGTACTAGTTTGCCAAACATTTTTGTCATAATAATAGGTACCAGTTTACGTCAAGGGATGATATTCAACATAAAACTCGAGCATGGTGTTCCCCATAAAAGATTCATTTTTTTGCGAAATTATCTTTTCTACTCAATTTCCCCCACTACTAAGCAGCGGTGAAACTATTAGTAAATTTTGTTATGGACACAATGATGTGGTGCACCATTTGTTCTATAAAAACTGTTGTTTCCATTTGCATTTTTCCAAGTCAAGTTTTTTTTCTTCAGCGTTCATACTATTTTGTAAAAGATAATTGGAAGCGGATGTACAAACGAACACCATACATTGCCTGTGTTTAAATAGAAAACAGATGAAAAAATTGATTTAAATACCGGTACATAAAAACGTATAGTTATTGAATAATAACTGTCTTCATATGTTTGCATATTTTTTATTATTTTAGTACGTCTGATCAGTATTTCTATTTTTGTTTGTGACTCTTCGGGGTTTAAGTTTCGGTGGTTGCTGTTTTAGATACATTTAAATTCACTTGCCAATTTTATTTTAATTTTTACTTTAATATTAGATTATGTGTATTTTAAATTATCAATTTTTATTGTTTTAATGAGCAGAGTCTGGGAGGGCACATCTCTTTGGATGGCAGTTTATTTTTGCCCTTCCCTGGACGGCCGATGCTAGTAATTATGGCATTGTCCTAGAAATAAAAATAAAATAAAATAAATAAATAATGTAAAATGTAACTTTACCCAAAAAAATCCGGTAACTGTTTAACCTCAATGTATGGAGGGAGGGGAACGGGCACAGCAGTTTATTGGGAGGGTCGGGGGTACACGCATGCTCCCGCCTCCACCCCCATAGATACACCACTCACTGCTACTAAAGTGAACGCTGCTATTTTCCTCTCTAATCTTTCACTTTGTTTGGTCAGGAAACTACTACACTGCAGGCCTAAGCTTTCCAGTTTCCTATTCGTTCAACGTATACCCTCAACACTGAAATGTGCATTTAAAAGCTCCGATCCCCTTACAGTCATGCCATGTTTCATATTATAAAGACATCAAGTTGTCACGGGTCATCATCGACGGACGATGGTGTTTCCCAAACCTAAACTTATTACCGGCCTCTTTTGTTTAAAGGAACATTACAGAATTGGTTTTTGCTCACAAAACAGTGTAAGCACTTTATATAATCCACCATATACATAAACTGACAAACCTGTAGAAGTTTGAGATCGATCGGCCATCTGCGTCACGAGAAAATAGTGAAAAACCGATTACACATTTGCATGTGTTATACAATGCATGAACAAAACGCTCATGAGCGATAAACTCCAATCGGAAATTAGTTTTATTTATTTCTCATCAAATATGGCATTTCGGACAGAAATATTTCTAGGGATGTTTTCTACTATCATCATCATTAGACCGTGTAAGTTTTATGTAAATCTGTGATCTTAAAGAAAATTTTAATTACCAGTTCTGTAACGTTCCTTTAACATCGATCATACACATTTTGTTATATCTTAGTTCGTATGTTCTACAAGACACCCCTTGTACTAAAAAGAGGGGGGGGATAAGGCCAAAACCATAATATTATTTTGCCTGTGGAGTTGGTTATTTTAGAGGTTTCTTTGTTTTCAAAATATATAACGTAAAGTTTTCGAAACCTAAATAAGATGGATATTCTCGATCCAAGTATAAGGTTAGAACATGAGTTCAGTCACCATCAGTCGAATGGCATATCCTATAGTAGCGTGTTTAATGTCCTTGTCTGATTGGCATACTCGCTAAAATGCCTCTGCTTTAACGTAACACTAAGACCAAGAAGTATTTGCAAAGAGATGAACTTTTTTGTCAAGTTTATTAATAATATACGTGACAGGTAAGAATTATATGACCCGAACTGATATGAAATGGCAACAAAATGTCATTGCTTGATTAATATGAAGTGAAAAGTACATTGTCATAATAGGGAAACATGCGGGCGCAGCATATACCCACTGCTATAACAATCATTATGTGCAATTCCGATTGAGAACCTTTTCAGCACAACGCGGATCAAGGTCAAAAACTAGCCCTACCTGTTCTTTGTAGTCTATAGTAGTAGCATCAGATACACGTTGTTCAAACAATCCATACACAGAGTGCCAACTGAACCCTTTTGCTAAACTGCAGTCAGTGTTCGGCAATTACAACTATTGACTAGTATTATATTAAAAGTAAACGCGGAACTTCTTTTGTGCCTGTTCTTTGTAGTCTAGTATACTGTAGTAGCATCAGATACACGCTGTTCAAACCATCTTTACACACAGTGCCAACTGAACCCTTTTGCTAAACTGCAGTCAGTGTTCGGCAATTACAACTTTTGACTAGTATTAAAAGTAATCGCGGAACTTGTGCATGCCTGTTTGCACTGTGAAGTGTATGTATCGTGTCATGTGATGAGCGAATTTCCGTCCAAACATTACAATAATCCCAACTATAGTTGGGACCGGTCCCAACATAAGTGATACAGTTGGGCAGCCCAACTTTAGCTTTAGTTTTACTGTGCCAGGGAACAGAGGCTGTTATACATTACTAGACTGCTGCCTGCTGTCAGGTGGATTTATTTCCTCCTTTCTCTATAATATGGTTAAATTTAGTTGCGTGTAGTACATGGCCTAACAATTCTTCTCAAGATTTTTTTCAAAGTTTTAATTGACATGATAATCACCATGTATCACGTACCAGTCCCGTTGTAAGCAGAGAAAAAACTTCTGCAGAGGGTATGAGGCCATCTTGTCGCTGTTATACTAGTATAATCACTATCATGTCCCAGCTATAGTTGGGCCGTCCCAACTGTAACACTCAAGTTGGGACTGTGGCCAAGCTGTGTTTCCGCACAACTGGGAAAACCCAACATTATTCACAATGCACGATGTTTATCTACGGTGGCCTGTTGCGGCCAATTTATGTTAATGCTTTTGCGGGGGAGTATAGGGGCCGGGAATGATGGCTGGGCGGCAAGGGTTTACGCTATTTTGTAGTTTCGTTTTGAAAGGGACTTTGCAACCCTGAGAAAACAATGCTCGTCAACCTCCCTTACCTCTTCTCGTACACTCCCCTGCCCCAACGGTGTTTAGAATTAATATAAGTTAATTAATTATCCTGCTTCGATGTGATGCCTGTCAAAGTATAGCGACTATTAAGACTCTCGGACTATACCCGGTAGTTCTTATAATATACAATTCATCGGGGGGGAGAGAGAAAGGTGTAGGCTAATGCCAAACAAAAAGTCGTCACTAGAAAGTTCGTTGGAAGAAAAACTGCCTTTATCATAGGAAAATATGGAGGTACGTGCCATTAGACTTGACAAGATTCTGAGAAACTTGTCAGACTGGGATGCCGGCATTCTGAAGGTAAAATGCAACTTCCGGGATAAATTACTTCAGCATGACGACATCACACCACCAAGACGTAGACGGAGATGACAATAGACCGTATGCAAATGATGTCATTTCAGTAGGGCGCCCTCGCCTAGAAGTCAAAATGAAGTTGTTCATTTGTGCGTTTCGATTGTTTCGTCATCGTTTTACCTCTAAGATGGCGGCTGGATGACGTCAATGCATAAGGTTCATTGTTACTACTAAACTTGTGGGTTCAACCACGTATAAATAACTTATGGGAGGAGTGAAGGCTGTGAAAAGATAAAGATGTCAATCATAACAAGGATCACGATGATCTGATTGGTGTATTGGTTATAGTTGAACAGCTGTACTTTGGGCAGACGACGCTATCTTGTGCACCCTTCGCTCCGAGGGTTGAAGTACATACGTCATGAGGCTGTAATTGTTCATTCAATCACCTGAGAGAAAATTTCGGCATACAACATTTATTTAGTTTTATTTGAGTTTGACACAGAGCTTCACCTAAGCTAACTTTGACAATATTTGTACTGATAGGAACTTCATTGTAAGTGAGCCACCGGTATCGGATTGAAACTTACGTTACTTTAAAAAACAAATTACAAATCCTAACAATTTGTCCTTAATTAGCCCCTCCCCGCCCGCCACCCAACCTCTTTAAAAATCATCATTATTGGGTGACATTTGTAATATTAATATTCTAAACAACTTACACTTTACAACAATTAAGTCAGTTACAAAGAATGCGGTTGGCCATTACCATGTCCCACTATAGGCATGTGGGTAGGGTGCCGAACCTTTTATTATTCTGTTCAATTGTAATGTTATTCGTCTGTATCTTTTCTTTATGATTCTCCCACGATGAATTCATAATTGCAATAAACTAATTACATAAAGCACTTCAAGCAATAACTCGATGCCTAAGTAAAGACTTCGTCGTGTGCAGCTGGTGTGGTTCATTGGCCAAATGCTAGAACTTTAAAACACCAGAGGACCAGTCAATCCAATCCAAGAGGTCTGGCTAGCTATGAAATAGCTCAGATTTGAAAAGCATCCCTTTTTTATGATGGACTAGTGAATTGACATTAACAGGCTTATGTCGTCACTAAAAATTGTATTAAGGGCAAACCCTGACAGCCATCTTGTCTTGTTCCTATTCAGAACAACGTAACCAAAGTGAGGCTCAGAGGACAACATGGTATAATACCATTATTAGGTGTACAAAGGGAACTTGACCACGTCCTTTGGATTGGGCGCTTTGGGCTATAAAAGCGTTTGTTATGAAATGTACATGTTTGGAAAGATGTTTTTAAAGTAGAATTTAAATGTACTTATTTATTTATTCATTATTTATTTATTTATTAAAACATATTTATACAGAATACATAAATCAGCTCAGAGGCTGTTTAACATCATGGTCCTGTTAATAGAGGAGGCATTCTGGACATGGGTAGGTATTTTGTTCCAAACAATAGCACTTGTGTAATAGAGGGATTGTTTTAGAGCATTCAACATTTGGCTTAGGAACAACAACATTGAGAGAATCGGCGTTCCTTGTATTGAAACTGTGTCTATCAAAATACATTTCAATGGTCTATGAAAAGCGTCTGTAACCGTTTGTTATAAACTGCATATTATAGCTAGAAAGATGTTTTAAAAGTAGAATACAATGATCCACCTCGAAATTGCGTGGTTTTCCTTTTACTTTGCGAACTAACAGGGTTCGCCATTTTGTGGAGTCAAAAATTTGGCTCAACAAAATGGCATGCCCTGTTAGTTCACGATGTAAAAGGAAAACCACGCAATTTCGAGGCATATTTGTGTGGATCATTGTATTCTACTTTTAAAACATCTTTCTAACCATATTGCATTTTATAACAAACGGTTACATACGCTTTTCATAGACCAACTTGCCCGATCCAAGGCAACGTGTCCCTTTAATGATCTACAAAAATATACATGGAAATTGTGTGGTTTTCCTTTAACTTCGTGAACTAACACGGTCCACCATTTTGTAGAACCAAATTTTTGACTCCACAAAATGGCGGAAAATTCCCCAGTTAGTTTCTTTTCACCCAATTTCCCCAAACCCATTCCCACCACAATTTTTCCCCGATTGCCGAAATTAAATTTAATCCTTAACCATTGCACCCATAATAATGCAATATTATTATGCTCGCATTAAGATCTTGTGGTAGGTCAATGATTTTCAGCAGTACAAAATAACAATTAAATAATAATGTTTCCACCTTAAATTTAAGCTTACCCCAACCCCCCCCCCCCGCAACATCTCATGCGTACCTCATGTGAATTTAAAGTGGGCCTATATTATAGAGGTCTTTTATGGATTTTGGAGCAGTTTTTTGGTCACTCGATGTTTTTTGTTGTTGAATTGAATCACGTAGGTTAAGTAGGGCATTTTCACACACTCGTCAGAATAAAGAATATCAGAATAAAGAAAAACGCAAAAAAACACAAAAAAACCCAAAAACCTACCGACTCTGTTTTAAAATGGCATGTAATTGGAAACTGAACATTTTTTTCGGCCTGTACACATCAGTAACCGATTCAAATTCTACTTGGTTATGTTATGAGTTTGATTAGATTCCCACTTCTCTAAACTTAAACGGATATTCTTATTGGATTGATAAACATGGTTCATTATTACCAAAGACCGTTAATTAGTGACAATATATACATAAATGCTAATCCGCACAATACTGTATATTGCAGATACACGTTAACCTCGTTTTGAAATCAATTTATAGTCTATATTTCTTTTAAAAAAAGGTATAATTAATTATGTCTGTGATCTCTTATTATTAATTTACACTTTGCAATTTGCTGTAAGAAATAGCAATAATCCGAATATTTTTCCTTACGTGAGATTAAATGTGAGCCCATATTCATTAAATGTTTCACATATAAAAACTCTGGAAAAAATATCAAAGAAGGAGCAAATTAAATTAAGTGAAAATAAAGTAAGCTAACTGTCCTCACCTATTGGGCAAATTTATTACAAGTTGCGCGCTTGTTTTTTTTCATAGTGAACATTAAATCATAAAGCTGAAATACTTTTATAAATACACGTGTACAACCTTACCATTATGTGATCACTCAAGCTACGAGCAATCGTCACTTTACATGCAAAGCATTAGTTCACCAAACATTCCTTTGTAACTTGTCAGAGGTAACTAATGAGTCAACCTGATTGGGAACATTATCAAATCTGAACACAGCGCTTAAATTCCGTGTGGGGTTAATGCCCCAAACACATTGGGGAGTTGGGCGGTCCATAAATAACATCCCCAAATAAGTTTCGGTGCTGAAAAATTTGAACAAAGGCCAACGGCTAAAATTTACTTTAATGTTAGCGCATTGATATATACAAGCTTGTGTAGGATGTCCATCCTAGAAGAAAAATAAATAATTGCTGTGTTTTCTCGGGGAATCGTTCCCTTTTCTGGAACATGACGTCATCTACACTTTATTTATTTTATTTATTTCATTTTCCGGGATATTACAAACAGTGAATCATAGACAAAACAATGACTTGTACAAATAACACTGAGTAGTAAACATAACAAACAAATATAACAGAAAACAACACCCAAAAAGCTCCCGCGGGATTACCCAAAAGAAACAAGTTTCTGTCGAGGGCTCTCCAAACTAATTGGATAACAGTGATTAATACATTTAGGATAAAATTCATTAAATAAAATATTTGAAATTAAGTTGTTATGCAAAATATAATACATATAATATAATATAATATAATATAATACACTTACACACGATGAAGGATCTTGACAGAGTTCAAGTCAGCTACGACCAGGTCACCAGCAGGAGTAAACGTCAAGCTTAGAGGAAGTCTCAAGCCATGAGTTACCTGACCGATTTGCTCTCCAGAGGCATCGTAATGTTGTACCTCGTTTTTAGTCCCACGACAAGCGACGTACAAGTCACCGGTATCGTCACAGCACAAACCATCAGGTTGCACAATTTCACCGGCGATTGACGTGCTTATTGTGAACACCTCGTTCCCTGTGAAATCAAGGCACACTAATTTCTCCTCCAGGGGAATTGATATGATCAGACGCTCTTTGCTGCTTATAGCAAGTGGACAAAAAGTGCCAATATCGTCACAAGGTATTGTTGAAAATATGGAACCATCTATATCATGGAGAGATATCACCTTCCTTTCTGTGTCATCCACTGCTACCCGATTCATCTTGTCCACAGCAATACCATCAAGTTGACTCTCTGAGTTTCCCCCGATCTCATCATGTGACGGCCTAAACTGACGAATATACACCAGTTCACTGTCATACACTTTAACATCCCGTCCGTCAGTAACCAGAAGCAGGTCGTCAGAGGTAACTACGACACTCCGGGGATATTTCAGTTTACCTTCAACGGTCTCACTTTGAACGCCTGTAGATTTATAACACCCCGCCGAGGTGAATGTGGATATTCGGTGGTGCTTTGTGTCTAATACAATAATGTCTCCATTGCTGAAACAAGCAACATCCGATGCCTCTTTAAATTCCCCTTCACCGTCACCTTCTTTTCCAAACTCTGTTTTCAGCTCCCATTTCTCTTCTTCTAGTATGCCACCAAGATCTACATCAATGAAAACATCATGACCTTTGAACCCGACGAATGACTTGCTATGCTGCCCTGTTTCAAATTGGAGCTTCTTGAGGAAGTCCAAGTTGTGCATCACCTTTGGTTTGAGATCCATCAGTTCAAAGTCATCAGCATGTTGCATCAAGTCATTGACTGAAGCCACAATCTGCTCTGCTCGGTTCATCTTATCACGGTTGCTGCTCATTATGCTTTCATATTCATCTTCTCTTTCTCGACCGATTTGAGTGACTCTTTCTTGAAGGAGGCGAGATGCATTTCTTATTTTAGCGATTTCCTCTTCCTCCTTAGCCACAATATCACGAAGAGCCCGGTCTACCATGTGCAGTAATCTATCCTGCGAGTGTTTGATAGAGCCATCTATTTTTTGGAATTGTTTCCAGCAGTCATCAAATTTCTTCAAAGCTTCTTCAACTTGTTGACGATGAGACAGAATGGAATCACTGATTTCAGAGAGATTATGGTTTGATGCTCGATGGTCAAATACCACACATTTCAGACACGCAAGTAAATCGCACTTGTCGCAATAAAAACACAATTCTTGGTCAGTGTGTTTTCTGCACCTCACGGTTTTTCTTTTATCTTCGATTTCCTCCTTTGACGAACCGCCAACTTTCAAGACTCGGTGATGCTTCATAAATTTTAAATTCGCATGGTTTTCCAGACACTTCTTGCAAAACTGCGCATTACAGTCGACACACCGTGAGACGGCATCAAGACCTTTGTCACATCCTTCGCAGGTTGAGACACAAGTCTTGTTGTCCTCCTTCAACCCCTCCTGGTTGTTGACGTCATCGAGAAGCGAACTCAAGAAAAAGAAGTTAACAAGATCCGACAAACCTGTATCCGGGATTGCCGTTTCCTTTCTACACACTGGGCAGATGATAGTATCAGTCTTCGGATCAGTTTGTTCAAGTTCCTCGAGGCACTTTAAGCAGAAGCTATGCAGACAGTCTAGAAGTTTGGGATCGGTGAAACGAGAAAGGCAGATTGGGCATTCGATGTGAGCTTGTCTGATCCTGAAAGTCGTTTCAGACGAAACTGCATCTTCAGCCATTTTCTTCGGTTTGCTTTATTAATAAAAACATACAATACAAAATGTAAAAGATTTTAAATCGAATTCACTCGAACAATTTTTGATATTATGTCATGATGCAAATGAAACACACGTGATACCAACTTAATTTCTAACCAATTGTGTATTCACGAATAGACTTGCAGTCCAACTGGCATATTATGTGGAAGCGCACTGTACTCGTTTGCCAAAAGTTGTTTGTCATAGGTATCAGTTTATGTCAAGGGATGATATTCAACATAACACTCGAGCATGGTAAGGTTTCAATACTTTGGCCAATTTATCTTTTCTACTCAATGGCCTCCACTACTAAGCAGTGGTGAAACTATTAGTGAATTTGTACAGACAAAAGGATGGGGTGCACCATTTGTTCTAAACTGTTGTTTCCGTTTGCAATTTTCATAAACAAGGCCTTTTTTCAGCGCTCTCGTTATGCCGTTTACTATTTTTTTTAAAGATAATTTGAGGTGGATTTCACAAACGAACACCGTATATTTCCTGTGTTGAAATAGAAAAACAGCCGGAAACATTGATTTAAATACCGGTACATAACAACTTAGAACTGTATAATAATTGTCTTCATATGTTTGCATATATTGTTTATTATTTCAGTTCGTCTGGTCAGTGTTTCTACTTTTATTTGACTCTTCGTCGGGGGAAGGGGTAAGTTTCGTTGGTGCTTTTTAGATACATTTTAAATCACCTGCCAATTTTGTTCAAATTTTTACTTTAATATTTTGTTTAGTTTATGTTATGAGTTTGTATTGTTTTAAATGAGCAGGGTCTTGGAGGGCACATGTATCTCTTTTGATGACGGATTTTTGTTTTTACTTTTTCCCTTCCCAGGACGGCCTCTGCTCGTAATTATTGCAATGTCAAAAGAATTAAAATACAATAAAATAAAATAAAAAATTATGTAAAATGTAACTTAAAAAACAATTATTATTCCGGTGACCTTTTAATCCAAAAGTATGGGGAGGAAAATGGGCACAGAAGTTTATTGGTGGGGTGGGGGGGGGGTTGCGGGGATACACGCCTCCGACCCCCAAGTTACATCACTGCTTAATAGAAAACACTATTTTCACACTGCAGTCCTAAGCTTTCCTATTCGTTCAACGTACCCCCAACACCGAAATGTGCCTTTAAAAGCTTCCCCTTACAGTCATGCCATGTTTCATTATTCTAAAGACATCAAGTTGTCACGGGTCTTCATCGATGGACGATGGTGTTTCCCAAAACTAAACGTATTCCCGGCCTCTTCTGTTATCATCGATCATACACATTAATACCGTATGTTATATCTTAGTTTGTATGTTTACAAAACACCCCTTTTACAAAAAGAGGGGGAGGGTTTAAGGTCAAAACCATAATATTATTTTGCCTGTGGAGTGGGTTATTTTAGGGGCTTCTTTGTTTTAAAATATATGCGTAAAGTTTTCGAAACTTTAATCATTGTAAAGATGGATATTCTCGATCCTGAGTATAAGGTTTAGAACAGAGGAGTTCAGTTACCTTCAGTCGAGTGGCATCTTATAGTCGCGTGTTAATAGGTTACACCCCTATGTTCCGACATCCATATATGTTCCGACACCTCTAGTGTATTTCCCTAAACTTAACCCTTACCCTTACCCTTAACCCTAACCCTAACCCTAGCGTGTAAATCATCATAGGTTATTCGGAACTGCATAGTGTTTTCGAAACATAGGGGTGTCGGAGCAGTGTCCTCAGAAATTCCGTCCCAATATCAGAATTGGCTAGACAGTGCTGAGTGACATTGTCTGACTGGCATATTCGCTAAAATGCCTCTGCTTTAGTAACACTTGTATGACAACGAAGTATTTGCAAAGAGGTGAACTATTTTGTCGAGTTTATTAATAATATACGTGACAGGTAAGAATTATATGACCTGAACTGATATGAAATGGCAACAAAATGTCATTGCTTGATTAATATGAAGTGAAAAGTACATTGTCATAGGGAAATATGGCGCAGCGTACCTACTGCTATAACAATCATTATGTGCAATTCCGATTGAGAACCTTTTCAGCACAACGCCGATCAAGGTCAAAAACTAACCCTACCTGTTCTTTGTAGTCTAGTAGCATCAGATACACGTTATTCAAACCATCTATACACCAGTGACAACTGAACCCTTTTGCTAAATTGCAGTCATGTTTGCAGTGCGACGTTTATGTATCGTGTCATGACTCATGTGATGGGCGAAGTTCCGTCCAATCATTATAATAATCCCAACTATAGCTGGGACCGGTCCCGACTTGAGTGTTACAGTTGGGCAGGCTGAAGCTGTAGTTCCACCGAACAGAGGCTGTTATACATTGCATGCATTGGTATTTCACATCAGGTCCCATCTATAGTTGGGGCGTCCCAACTGTAACACTCAAGTTGGGACCGTGGCCAAGCTGTGTTTCCGCACAACTGGGAAAACCCAACATAGTTCACAATGCACGATGTTTATCTACGGTGGCCTGTTGCGGCCATTTTATGTTAATGCTTTTGCGGGGGAGTATAGGGGCCGGGAATGATGGCTGGGTGGCAAGGGTTTATGCTATTTTGTAGTTTCGTTTTGAAAAGGGAATTTCTAACCCTGAGAAAACAATTTGCTCGTCAACCTCCCTCACCTCTTCCCTGCCCCAACGGTATTTGAAATTAATATAAACAAGTTAATTAATTCGCATGCTTCGATTTTATGCCTGACAAAGTATAGCGACTATTCAGACTTTCGGACTTACCCCGGGTGGTTCTTGTATACAATTTATCAGGGGGGGGCAGAGAAATGTGTATGCTATGCCGGGAGTAAACAAGTTCGTCTGAAGTAAAACTGCCTTTATCATATGAAAATATGGAGTGGCCAATTTAGACTAAAAAATATTCTGAGAATTGTCAGACTGGGATGCCGGCATTCTGAAGGTAAAAAGCAACTTTCGGGATAAATTACCTCAGCATGAAGACATCACACCACCAAGACGTATGGAAATAAATTATGGCAATAACATGCCTCCGTAGACCAATTCTTTGCTTTGCAGGAAGTAATAGACCTTTTGCACATGATGTCATTTCAGTAGGGCGCCCTCGCCTAGAGGTCAAAGGGAAGTTGGTCATTGGCCACTAACATGTGCGCTGCGCGTACAAATAATGTGCGTTAATCGTTTTACCTCTAAGATGGCGGCTGGATGACGTCAATGCATAAGGTTCATTGTTACTACTAAACTTTGGGGTTCAACCACGTATAAATAACTTATGGGAGGAGTGAATGCTTTGAAAAGATAAAGATGGCAATCATAACAATGATCACGATGATCTGATGGGTGTATCATTTATGGTGTATTGGTTATAGTTGAACAGCTGTACTTTGGGCGGACGACGCTATCTTGTGCAGCTTTCGCTCCGAGAGTTGAAGTACATACGTCATGAGGCTGTAATTGTTCTTTCAATCACCTGATAGAAAATTTAGGCATACAGAATGTTGTTGTTGTTGTTGGGGTTTTTTTACGCAGAGCTTCACAAATTATTGCCGAAAACAGCAGGCTTTGTCTTGATTGTTTCAATTAATTATTTTGAAAATGTCTGTGCTCCAAACATTTGTATATATAGGACTGAGCACAATAAACCAATTGGAACGTGAATAGTGTAAACCATTGAAGCGCTTTAAAATATATCGTTTTAGTTAAGATGACCCGGGTCGTCCTCGAAAATGGATGGAACGGCGTCTTTACGAAGGCGTGTCCTTCATCCTCCGTTGACTCCTCCATTGCACACGGAGATCGGCGTCCTACCAGGGCTATAGGGACTTTCAGTGGACTCCGTCGCGTTATGTGCAAATAAGAGGAGTTCAACCTCTGCCAGGAAACGATCACTACAGACTCGGTCATACTTCGTGGGCTTCCAATTGCTGCCTGGCATGTTTAATTCGCTGCGGCAAAACCCGTAACAGCTTGGGATCTCCATGCGGGAAAATAAAATAGGTTACAATATAGACTGTGCAAGTCTCGCATATTAAAATTCCGGGACCATTGTGGTCCCCACCATGATATGGAGTTTTACGTGGGCGGGATTTTGTTTTGTCGATTATTTTAGTTTAACGTGTAGTTTAATGGCTATGAAAGTTATATATAATGTTGGTAATGTAATACTAAGTGATTAACAATATCAAAGTAAAATCAATTTAACAAAATAACGAAGAAAACCTGAGAATAAGACTTGACCTCCGTTTCCGGTTACTTGTAAAAAATTAACAATTTTGCCCAACTGACGGTCATGTTGTCAATAAACTTAGACTATGTAATAGACGCACACATTATTTGGGCGTGATTGGCAAATGGGGTTTCTAACAATAAGCATCCTCGTCCCAAGTTTTAATTTTGTTTCATTGTTAATTTCAACAAATTATTTGTATTATACAAAAATTGAAGTAAAAATATATAACAACTTACTATGACTATATTTATTTTCAAGAATTTTATGTGAAATCTTATTAATATTCTAAACAACTTACACATTACAACAATTAAGTCAGTTACAAAGAATGCGGTTGGCCATTACCATGCCCCACTATAGGCATGCGGGTATGGTGCCGACCCTTTTATTATTTTGTTTAATTGTAATGTTATTCGTCTGTATCCTTTCTTTATTATTCTCATATGATGAATTCATAATTGCAATAAACTTATTGCATAAAGCACTGTAAGCAATAACTCGATGCCTAAAGTAAAGACTTCGTCATGTGCAGCCAGCGTGGTCCATAAGCCATGTTGAGATATGGTGGACACATTACGATGGCACTGTTGGGTTTGGGTAAATCTGTCTGTTTACACCCAAACCAAACCGTGCACTCCTATAGTGTCCGCCATACCTCAAAAAGGCTTATTGGCCAAATGCTAGAACTTTAAAACACCAGAGGACCAGTCAATTCTCTCCAATCCAAGAGGTCTGGCTAGCTATAAAATAGCTCAGTTTTGAAAAGCATCCCTTTTTAATATGATGGACTTGTGAAAAATGTTGACGGGCAACAGGCTTGTACTGCTCCTGCTGGCTACATGTAGTCACTAAAAATGTTATTAAGGGCAAACCCTGAGAGCCATCTTGTATTGTTCTTATTCTGCACAGTGTAACCAAAGTGAGGCTCAGAGAACAAAATGGTCTAATACCATTATTAGGTGTACAAGGGAACTTGACCGCGTCCTTCGGATTGGGCGCTTTGGGTTATAAAAGTGTTTGTTATGAAATGTACATGGTTTGGAAAGATGTTTTAAAAGTAGAATTTAATGATCCACACATTAATATACATCGAAATTGTGTGGTTTTCCATTTACTTCGTGAACTAATACGGTCCACCATTTTGTAAAACCAAAGTTTTGACTCAACAAAATGGCGGAAAATTCCCCCAGTTACTTTCTTTTCACCCAATTTGTCCCCCCACCCTCCCACTCAGTTTTCCCCGATTGCCGAAATTAAATTTAATCCTGAACCACTGCACCCATATTAATGCATTGTTCGCATTAAGTCCCTGATTGTGGTAGGTCAATGATTTTCAACAGTACAAAATAACATTAAATAATGTTTGCCCCTTAAATTTAAGCTTACCCCCCCCCCCTCCAGCAACATCTCATGCGTACCTCATGTGAATTTAAAGTAGGCCTATTATTATTATAGAGGTCTTTGATGGATTTTGGAGCATATTTTTCTCTCCAATAAGCCCGTTAGTGCCATATTTATTTTATTTTTGAATGCAGTTATTTATATTTTCACTGCAATTATTTATATTTTCAATACATTTATTTATATTTTCACTGCAATTATTTATATTTTCAATACATTTATTTATATTTTCAATGCAGTCAATTATATTTTCAATGCATTTATTTATATTTTTCAATGCAGCTGATTATTATTTTCCAGAGCAGTTAATTTTATTTTCAGTACAACATCGAATACATGCCTGATAGTTCAATGACCCCGTTTCACAAAGGCCGTAGGACGCGCAGTCTATTTTTAATATGTTTTGGTTCTGCATTAATTATTTATTTTGGCGAGTGCATTTATTTATATTTTCACTGCATTTATTTATATTTTCACTGCATTTATTTATATTTTCACTGCATTTATTTATATTTTCACTGCATTTATTTATATTTTCACTGCATTTATTTATATTTTCACTGCATTTATTTATATTTTCGAAGTAGTAAATCCGTTGAACGAGTGTGGACGCACAACCTGAAGTCGCGTGCGGACCTTTTTTGGACTTAATTGTAGCCGAAATCTTTATCATTTTTGAGAAACGTATTTGACACAATCGTACCTCCATATTAACAAGCAACAACTCATGCGTACCATGTGAATTTGAAGTATATTATAGAGGTCTTTGATGGATTTTGGAGCAGTTTTTTGTCCCTCGCTGTTTTTTGTTGTTGAATTGAATCACGGAGGTTAAGTAGGACATTTTGACACACTCGTCAAACGTATCAAAATAAAGAAAAACGAAATAAACAAAACCAAAAACCCCACCGACTCTGTTTTAAAATGGCATGTAATCGGAAACTGAACAAGTTTTTCCCGGCCTGTACACATCAGTAACCGATTCAAATCCTACTTGGTTATGTTATGTGATTAGATTCCCACTTCTCTACATAACTTAAACGGATATTCTTATTTGATTGATAAACATGGTTCAAAGACCGTTAATTAGTGACAATATAAACATAAATGCTACTCCGTAAAATACTGTGGATTGCAATTCCACGTATAGGACCCATACTTCGTTTTGAAATCAAGTTAGAGTCTGTATTTCTAAAATTGTCTGTGTGATCTCTTATTATTTACACTTTGCAATTTGCTGTAAGAAATAGCAATAATCCGAATATTTTTCCTTACGTGAGATTAAACGTGAGCCCATATTCATTAAATGTTTCACGTATAAGAACTTTGACCAAAAAAAAAACGAGAAGGAACAAATTAAATTAAGTGAAAATAAAGTAAGCTAACTGTCCTCACCTATTGGGTAAATTTATTACAAATTGCGCGCTTGTTTTTCTTCATAGTGAACATTTAATCATAAAGCTGAAATACTTTTATGAATACACGTGTACAACCTTATTTTATGTGATCATTCAAGCAACGAGCAATCGTCACTTTACATGCAAAGCTTTAAGTTCACCAAACATTCCTTTGTAACATGTCAGAGGTAACTAATAAGTCAATCTGATTGGGAACATTATCAAATCTGAACACAGTGCTTAAATTCCGTGTGGGGTTAATGCCCCCAACACATTGGGGAGTTGGGCGGTCCATAAATAACATCCCCAAATAAGTTTCGATGCTGAAAAATTGGGAACAATGGCAAATGGCTTAAATTTACTTTGCGCATATATATGCAAGCTTGTGTATGAAGTCCATCCTAGAAGAAAGTTTAAAAATTGCTGTGTCTTCTAAGGGAATCGTTCCCTTTTCTGGAACATGACGTCATCGACACTTACACACGATGAAAGATCTTGACAGAGTTCAAGTCAGCTACGACCAGGTCACCGGCAGGAGTAAACGTCATGCCTAGAGGAAGTCTCAAGCCATGAGTTACCTGACCAATGTGCTCTCCAGAGGCATCGTAATGATGAACCTCGTTTTTAGTCCCACGACAAGCGACGTACAAGTCACCGGCATCGTCACAGCACAAACCATCAGGTTGAAGATGTTCACCGTCGATTGACGGGCTGATATTGAACACCTCGTTCCCTGTGAAATCCAGGCACACTAGTTTTTCATCCCCATCGTTTGATATGATCAGACGCTCTTTGCTGCTTATAGCAATTGGACAACAAATGCCAAAATCGTCACAAGGTATTGTTGAATTTATGGATTCATCTATATTATGGAGAGATATCACCTTCCTGCCAGGGTCAGCCACTGCTACCCGATTCATCTTGTCCACAGCAATACCACCAAGTTGACTCTCTGAGTTTCCCCCCATCTCATCCTGTGACGGCCTAAACTGACGAATATACACCAGTTCACTGTCATACACTTTAACATCCCGCCCGTCAGTAACCATAAGCAGGTCGTCATGGGTAACTGCAGCACTCAAAGGATTGTTAAGTTTACCTTCCTCTGCCTCACTTTGAACGCCTGTAGATTTATAACACCCCGCCGAGGTAAATGTGGATATACGCTGGTGCACAATGTCTGTTGTAACAATGTCACCATTGCTGAAACAAGCAACGCCCAGTGCTACTTTAAATTCCCCTTCACCCTGACCTTCTTTTCCAAACTCTGTTTTCAGCTCCCATTTCTCTTCTTCCAGTATGCCACCAAGATCTACATCAATGAAAACATCATGACCTTTGAACCCGACGAATGACTTGCTATGCTGCCCTATTTCAAACTGGAGCTTCTTGTGGAATTCTAAGTTGTGCATCACCTTTGGTTTGAGATCCAGCAGCTCAAAGTCGTCAGCATGTTGCATCAAGTCATTGACTGAAGCCACAATCAGCTCTGCTCGGTTCATCTTATCACGGTTGCTGCTCAGTATGCTTTCATATTCCTCTCCTCTTTCTTGACCGATTTGAGTGACTCTTTCTTGAAGAACTAGAGATGCATTTCTTATTTTAGCGATTTTCTCTTCCTCCTTAGCCACAATATCACGAAGAGCCCGGTCCACCATGAGCTGTAATCTATGCTGTGAGTGTTTGATAGAGCCATCTATTTTTTGGAATTGTTTCCGACAGTCATCAAACTTCTTCAAGGCTTCTTCAACTTGTTGACGATGAGACAGAATCGAATCACTGATTTCAGAGAGATTATGGTTTGATGCTCGATGGTCAAATACCACACATTTCGGACACGCAAGTAAATCGCACTTGTCGCAATAAAAACACAATTCTTGTTCAGTGTGTTTTCTGCACATCACAGTTTTCCTTGTGTCTTCGATTTCCTCCTTTGACGAACTGCCAACTTTGAAGATTCGGTGATGTTTCATAAATTTAAAATTCGCATGGTTTTCCAAACATTTCTTGCAAAAATGCTCATTGCAGTCGACACACCGTGAGACGGCGTCAAGACCTTTGTCACATCCTTCGCAGGTTGAGACACAAGTCTTGTTGTCCTCCTTCAACCCCTCCTGGTTGTTGACGTCATCGAGAAGCGAAGTCAAGAAAAAGAAGTTAACAAGATCTGACAAACCTGTATCCGGGATTGTCGTTTCCTTTCTACACACTGGACAGATGATAGTATCAGTCTTCGGATCAGTTTGTTCAAGTTCCTCGAGGCACTTTAAGCAGAAGCTATGCAGACAGTCTAGAAGTTTGGGATCGGTGAAACGAGAAAGGCAGATTGGGCATTCGATGTGAACTTGTCTGATCCTGAAAGTCGTTCCAGACGGAACTGCAGCTTCAGCCATTTTCTTCGGTTAGCTTTATTAATAAAAACATAAAATACAAAATGTAAACGATTTAAAATCGAATTCACTCGAATAATTTTTGAAATTATGTCATGATGCAA
This sequence comes from Plazaster borealis, assembly GCA_021014325.1. Lineage (NCBI taxonomy): Eukaryota > Metazoa > Echinodermata > Asteroidea > Forcipulatida > Labidiasteridae > Plazaster > Plazaster borealis. The sequence goes on from CM037462.1 coordinate 14,569,067, forward strand.
ATGAAACACACGTGATACCAACTTAATTTCTAACCAATTGTATAGTCACGAATAGACATGCAGTCCAACTGGCATATTATGTGGAAGCGCACTGTACTGGTTTGCCAAAATTGTTTGTCATAGGTACCAGTTTACGTCAAGGGATGATATTCAACATAAAACTCGAGCATGGTGTTCCCCATATAAGCTTTCAATACTTTGGCCAAATTATCTTTTCTACTCAATTGCCCCCACTATACTAAGCAGTGGTGAAACTATTAGTGAATTTTTACGGACACAAGGATCGGGTGCGCCATTTGTTCTAAACTGTTGTTTCCGTTTGCATTTTTCATAAACAAGGCCTTTTTCAGCGCTCATGTTATGCCGTTTACTATTTTTTTAAAGATAATTTGAGGTGGATTTCACAAACGAACACCATACATTGCCTGTGTTTAAATAAAAAACAGCTGAAAACATTGATTTGAATACCGGTACATAAAAACTTAGAATTATTGTATAATAATTTTCTTCATATTTTTGCATATTTTGTATTATTTAAGTTCGTCTGGTCAGTGTTTCTACTTTTGTTTGACTCTTCGGGGGGGGGGGGGTAAGTTTCGTTGGTTGATGTTTAAAGGCCCTGTACACTATTGGTAAGATCGAAAAACACAATGTTCACAGATTCACACATAACTTAGGCCTACATGACTTAAAGTAAGTAATGGTAGAAAGGGTTCCTTAAAATATTTCTGCCTAAAATGATATAGTTTCTGAGAAATTAGTAAAACAATAGTTTTTATCACGCGCGATAATTTGAAGAAAAAAACAGAAAACACATAAGGTCTCTTTTCACTATTTTCTCGTGACCTCGATGACCAATTAAGCTCAAACTTTCACAGGTTTGTTTGTTCATGCATGTTAAATCACACAACATGTGGACACTGATTTTGAGCTGTTACCAAAAGTGTACAATACCTTTAAATACATTTTAATTCACTTGCCAATTTTGTTTAGGTTTTACTTTAATATTACATTCTGTGTATTTTATATTATCAATTTGTATTGTTTTAAATGGGCAGGGTCTTGGAGGGCACATGTATCTCTTTTGATGACAGATTTTTGTTTTACTTTTTTCCTTCCCTGGACGGCCTCTGGACGGTAACTTAAAAAATTATTATTATTCCGGTGACCTTTTAATCCAAAAGTATGTGGAGGGGAATGGGCACAGAAGTTTATTTGGGGGGGGGGGTACACGGGTGAACCCACCTCCACCCCCAAGTTACATCACTGCTCATGTGAACATACTATTTTCCTCTCCAATCTTTAACTTTGTTTGGTCAGGAAACTACTACACTGCGGGTCTAAGCTTTCCTATTCGTTCAACGTAGGCTACCCTCAACACTAAATAAATGTATATTTAAAAGCTTCCCCTTACATTCATGCCATGTTTCATTATTCTAAAGACATCAAGTTGTCACGGGTCATCATTGATGGACGATGGTGTTTCCCAAAACTAAACTTATTCTCGGCCTCTTCTGTTATCATCGATCATACACATTTTGTTATATCTTAGTTCGTATGTTCTACAAGACAAAGTTTTACAAAAAGAGGGGGAAGGCGGCAGGGGGGTTTAATGCCAAAACCATAATAATATTTTGCCTGTGGAGTGGGTTATTTTAGGGGTGTCTTAGTTTTGAAAAACGTAAAGTTTTCGAAACCTCATTAATTGTAAAGATGGGCATTCTCGATCCAAGTAAAAGGTTAGAACATATATAGGAATTTACCATCAATCGAGGGGCATCTTATAGTAGCGTGTTTAATGGGTTACACCCCTATGTTCCGACATCCCTATGATTCGACACCCCTATGTTCCGACACCCCTAGTGTATTTCCCTAATCTCAACCCTTATACCCTTACCCTTACCAAACCTAACCCTAGCGTGTAAATCATCAGAGGTTATTCGGAACTGATAGTGTTTTCGAAACATAGGGGTGTCGGAATATAGAGCAGTGTCCTCAGAAAATCCGTCCCAATATCAGAATTGGCTAGACAGTGCTGAGTGACATTGTCCGACTGGCATGTTCGCTAAAATGCCTCTGCTTTATAACACTTGTAAGACCAAGAAGTATTTGCAAAGAGGTGAACTATTTTGTCAAGTTTATTAATAATATACATACAGGTAAGAATTATATTACCTGAACTGATATGAAATGGCAACAAAATGTCATTGCTTGATTTATATGAAGTGAAAAGTACATTGTCATAGGGAAACATGGCGCAGCATACCAACTGCTATAACAATCATTATGTGCAATTCCGATTGAGAACCTTTTCAGCACAACGCGGATCAAGGTCAAAAACTAACCCTACCTGTTATTTGTGGTCTAGTACTGTAGTAGCATACATGTACACATCAAGTTGTTCAAACCATCTATACACACAGTGACAATTGAACCCTTTTGCTAAATTGCAGTCATGTTTGCAGTGCGACGTTTATGTATCGTGTCATGACTCATGTGATGAGCGAAGTTCCGTCCAATCATTATAATAATCCCAACTATAGTTGGGACCGGTCCCAACTTGAGTGTACATGTTACAGTTGGGCAGCCCGACTTTAGCTGTAGTTCCACCGTGCCATGCAGGGAACAGAGGCTGTTATACATTGCATGCACGGGTGGTGGTTGCAACACTAGACTGCTGCCTTCTGTCACCAGGTGGATTCCTTTGCTCCATGGTTAAATCAGTTTTAATTGCCATGATAATTACCATGTATCACGTACCAGTCCCGTTGTATCAGAGCATAATTCTACCTCCATGATCAGAGAGAAAAAACTTCACATCAGGTCCCAGCTATAGTTGGGCCGTCCCAACTGTAACACCCAAGTTGGGACCGTGGCCAAGAGGTTTTACAGCTGACGTCACTATAGCCCCGCCCACCGCAACGGCAGCCATCTTGCCGGTCAGGGTTAGGATCTTGCAGCTGGTCATTGACCGGCAATATGGCGTCTCAAACACATAGTCACGTCATAACATCACGTGACTGTAAAACCTCTTGATGGCTGGGTGTGGCAAGGGTTTACGCTATTTGTAGTTTCGTTTTGAAAGGGAATTTCCAACCCTGAGAAATCAATGCTCGTCAACCTCCCTCACCTCTTCCGGTGTTTAGAATTAACATAAACAAGTTACACTCTATATAATGGGAGGGATTTAAAAGTTAATCCAAAGGATTGTAATTAGGGACCAATCCATTTTTAGATTTAAAATTACATTGTTTAGATTTTAATTTTAAATGCTTAGGATTAATTTTTAAATCTTAAATTGGATTGGTCCTCCATTGCAATCCTTTGGATTAACTTTTAAATCCCTCCCATTTAGCAGGCTAATGAGTTATAATTCATTATAGCCTGCTTCGATTTGATGCCTGTCAAAGTATAGCGACTATTCAGACTCTCGGACTATACCTCGGGTGGTTCTTTATACAATTTATCAGAGGGGAGGGGGGACAGAGAAAGATGTAGGCTAGCTGGTCAAACAATACAAAATACCCGTGTGTATGCACCACACACATCTATCAGCCAATGCGAGGTCGAATTCCTTTGACCACAGTGAGGGCGCTGTTTGGGCTTTTGGCATCATATTTGTTATATACTATTAGACAGTGATACAAAAACTATTATCCTGTTGTGATTGCCATATAAGTAATGAGACAGACAGCCTTATTTTTTAACAAAATAAAAAACTTGTTTGGAGAGGGTTGTGGTCAGATAACTCTAATGTTCTTGTTGTCATCACTTTTGTCAATTTTTAAAAAGGTTGTACATAGCTAGGCTGTAAGTATAAACCGCACGTAGGCCTTATACCATGGGGGCAAAACATGATCGCACCACTCAAGGGCATTAACTTGAAGAGGGTTCACTTGATAAGTATCTTTTCCAGGTCAAAATATGGGTTTACCCCATCAGCCATTGTTGACTTTATAACCTATCAAATCTATACGTGTTCCAACATGGTGCCATCTTGGAGTTGATGGACTATAATGTTTTGCGTGATTAAGTTCGGGGTAGCTTTTTACAGTTTGATTGATTGAATGCTGACCATAGTTCGATAAAGCGAAGAAAGTTCACCTTTATTTCCAAGGGGGGAAATGAACCAGACATTGTAAAAAAAAACTTCGTTTTATGTACACTTTATTACTGATTGAATGGAGCTTGATTTAAGTACAGTTTGTGATCACTTTTAAATAGACTCGGCGTTCATTATCAGAAAATAGACCATCCAGAACGTCTTCACTTCTAAAGGCAGGTTTGCCACATGTTTAGGCAATAGTTAGACCTGCGTTGAGAACAAAGTTTATGACAACATCTTTCACAACTTTTCCCTGAGTTCTTTTTGTCTTCGCTGATGGAGGGATCATCGCTTATTCTTCCTTCTGAGCTCTAGGTCTAATTCAGACCCTGAAGTTGTGACGACTTTTTTTCATTAGCTTAGGGTGTCCTTTCTTCATACTAAATATCTCATTCTTGGACCCCTGTCTCCGAAACTTGTCTCTGCGGCGATAGTTCTTAAAGTTGCAGTATGGACTCTTCTTCAACGTCTTCAAGTAGTAACTTCCATGAGAAACAGTGCTGTCAGCCTTGTACCCCATGGAAGAGCACCCTCTGGTACCACACGACCGACACTTCCCCGCTCGAAAGTCCTCCAAAGTTTCACAGGGCACCGCGGGAAACCGACAGTAGTCGTGCACGCTCTGGATGAAATAGGCGTGCGACCGGGCGTGGTTGCAGCCGAGCATCCACCACTTACAGCCGGGTTGGTCATGGCCGCCATTCGGATAGAAATCTGCATGGCCGAGCTACAGGGGAAAATGACAGAAATAGATCAAGCTTTTTATAGCTATTCAACATTTTCTTTGCTGCAAAACGGTTGTTTAATTTCATGGAAAATGGAGTAAATTAATGCCACCTTGGGTGAGCATTCACAATTTAATAGTATGATTACAACGTTCAATTTAAAGGGATTGTATACGTTTGGTAAATGGAACCCACTGTTGACAAAACACTGTCCAAGTCATGTTTCCGCCGGGCAAGAAGACGCGTACTCATGGTAACATTGCGTGTCCTTTATAGCTGGCTGCCAGTACACAAAGGTTTTGCCCGGCGACATGCGCGCGCATCATGTTATGGTTTTCGAATGACGTCAGAGGTCACATCGTATATACTGTAGTTGCAGATGAATACCATAAAACTAACCTGTGAAAATTTCATTTCAAAAGGGGGCTAGCGTTTTTGAGATATTGCCGAAAATTTGGAGCGTAGTCCACGCAGGTAGAATAATCTGCAATTGGAATACACAACCTGAGAAACGTTTCTGACAGATACGCTTCTCGGATTCAAATTTGTTTTGGATAAAAACTAATATTTTTTTCCATAACCATATTACTTCAAAGCGAAATGTTTCACAAAATGCTTTATACTATCAGAAGCTGTTGTACTTCTTACCAAGTTATTTTTTATTGCCATTCATGTTATGAGTAACCAAACGTATACAGACCCTTTAAACTAAAACAAAAAAATAACGAACATTCGTCATCCGTTCCTTGTCGGTTTTGGGGGTGGTTTTTTTGTGTGTTTTGTTTGGGTTTTGAGGTTGTTGTTGTTGTTGTTGTTTTTTCTTGTCTGTTGTGTTGTATTTGGCTTGTTTTTTATTTATTTATTTTTTTTTTTTTTTTTACCTTCTGCTCAATGCCAGCTCCTCCTTTAATGAGTCTATTGGAGCTCGTATGTATGACGTCAACGAATGTGGCATCTGAACGGTCCAATCGGCAGCCTGCATTTGCGTTCTCAAACCCGGGTCCTGCCGCGTCTAATCCTGTAAACACAATAGGGCCAAATAATAAATTTATACTATTTTTATTCCACAGAGGTTTTCTTTTTCGTTTCATCTGGCTCCCGGTGTTTGTTTATTAGTTATTTAGTTTTGACCAGAGCCCAATTTCATAAATCTGCCTTACTATGGAAAAAAAACTGCTTAAGAAATTTCCTCGCTTAGCAAAAACATGAGTACAGCACCCGGAGCAACAACGTGAACTTTATGGAATTTGGGCTGGTAACAAGTTTCTGCTAAGCAATATAGTTTTATGCTTAGCAAGTTTTTGTGCTTACAAGCTTCATGAGATGCGCCCAGCCGTAACCCAAATTGATTTTAAATCAACACAGACATATTCTTATTAATTAATTAATTACGCTCTGACAGTTGCAGAGAGGAATTGGCTATAGTTGTAGAACCGAGCGGCTTGGCGACTGAATGCGACCTTATACTTAGTTTAACCACGAACCAATCAACCAGTTCCTTATTACTAGTTCACCAACCAGGAACTGGTTATTTATTGTTAGTAAAGGTGAACCAGCAATGAATCAGGAATCAGATTTTAGTATCATTATGTAAATTGCATTATTTATCCTTGGGACTATGCTTTTTGAACTTTAAGGAAATTTAAAAGACAAGAACTGTCAAATAATTTACCAGTTATGCGGCCAATTCTACGGAGGGTTTTGCCTGCATATCCAGCAGCGTGTGCCCCAAGGCTATGGCCGATAAGGTGCACCGTAGATGGTTCCAATCCTACTTGGTTTTGCATGAGTTTGATCAGATTGGCTACTTCTCTACCAACTACACGGATGTTCTGAACAGATTTCATGTAGTTTAATTCATCGGCTCCATCTGACCAATCAACTGTGATAATGTTGACATCTTCCTGCAAGAGAAATTACAAGAAACCTGATGTTACCGGTTCGAATCCCACCTGACCTATGTGAGCTTACAGGAGTGCTCTTGTGGGGTCTTTTACACGATGGAACAATGGACCCCACAGGGGAATGCTTTGTTCAACCTTGGCCCCACAGGGGGTTTATTTAGAAAAGGGAATCAGGGTGACTGCAACACAGAGCTGTGTGCCCCTACACACACCAACTTACGGGTACTTTTAACAGTTGAAAATACTATACCCACAAGGGTTGTTTTCTTTCTAGTTGTACCCCACAGAGAATTTCTTAAGAAAAGGGAATGATATAACAACAATAGCAGGACCCCACAAACCGGATCCGTAAGGTTGTGTGTGTGTGTTTTTAAAAGACTCGTATTAAAGCGAAGTGCTTTATAGTCATATACAGTAGTGGAGAGAAAAACTAAAGCAAATTGTGTATAATGCAATCAAGTTTTCTAATACTCTCTCATTGAGTGGTTACACGTGTTTTTTCAAAAGTTGCAATGTCAGCCTTCACCAGGGGCGGATCCAGGATTTTCCAAACGGGGGGGGGGCGTGAAAATATACCAAGCAGCAAAATCTTCCCTTCCCCATTTCTCCCTCCCCTTCTCTCTCTCTCCCTCTTTTTTTCTTTTCTCCTTTTTTTTTTTTTTATATGAAAAGGGGGGGCGTGCGCCCCCCACGCCCCCCCCTGGATCCGCGCCTGTTCACCACGTGCACTGCAACCGCATTGAAATGTGTCAGATTCATTAATACAATGATAACATGAAGAGCAAACGTTGTATAAAGGCTGACATGACCTACTTGATAGCAACATCCCCATGCCTACATCCTTACGGACTGTAAAGGGGGCAACCCTGTTTCAGCCCCAGGAGTAGGTGGCAACGTGCCCCTGGTGACAGTTGATCTGGGTCAAAATCAGTTAAGTGTAGCCCTCACATTGAAGTGGCCGTCCGGCCTTGTGAGTTGGGCGATATCTCATAATTAAAAAAAAAAAAAAAAAAGTTAAACGACTCATTGAATCACAAACTTACTTTGTTCAGAAGTGCATCCTTCAATTCCGTCACCCATTGTTTATCGTCCGTCTCTCCCCATCCATGGATGATGAAAACAGATCTGCGCCTGCCGTCGAAATGAACCCTCCAAATCCCGCCTGAATCACTCCCATTCAGTGGCGACGGCATGTTACGGGGATGCCGGGTGTACAGCGTGAATGTTGTGCCGATCTCCTCCGGGGTCATCGGTGGGAAGAAGTCCCTGTGGCACGGTAGATCGTCGGAGAAACAACCTAGGTCTCCGAAGCAGACAGAATCACACAATCCTGGTTTGACGAAACGGAGAGATGCAACAAGTCAGACAGATCAAACTCCTGAAAATTATTCTTTCAACCAGCCTTATTGGTTTTGTATTGATTTTGACCTCACCCAGAATTGTAAAAAAATTCTCCTTCAATTTAAATTTACAATGTAACTTTAATACGAAATGAACGGCATATCATTAAGTATGGCGTTGTTTTACATGTCAAACAAAAATAACGTTGCAACGCTGTAATTTTACCGGCCAAAAAAAACCCCTTGTATTTTTACAGGTTTCTTTTACAGTGGTTAATTTTGCTGAGGATCGTCTAAAAACTAGATTTTTGAGTGTTTCCATGACAACAAGTAGCTGGTATTTTAGGTTAGTGAGTTTTGGAAAATGTATCCATTTTTCAACACACCTGTACTTAAAAGAAAACACCAATCCTTGCTTGCTGACTTTTTGAAGACACAAAATGTCAACACTTTGGTTAAATCAATCACCCAATTATTTTCTGTATACATATATTAATTTGAACGACACAAAGTAAACACATTGCCTAAATCTTTCTTTTCACAACTAATTAAACAATGTGTCCCACTATTGAATAGACACTAATGGATTCGGTATCTGAAATCAACTTACCGGCCCAGTGGCACAATTCCTCCAGCCAGTGTGTCGGCCCCCAGTCACCTAGCCAAGAGCCTTTGGACGCAGTAGACTGCTCGTCTTCACACATAAAGACAAAAGAATAAGAAAACAGTAACATCCAGACTTAAATAATCCTGATATTCTTATTTTGAATTGAATGAAATAAAACCAAACACGCAATTCGAACGCCGAACTGACAAAATTGACAAAACGTTTTTTTAAATACCGGTTATTTAAAAAAGAAAAGGGAAACATTTAGACTGTCTCGTACGCTTTTATGGAAACCTATCAGTAAAGTGTTTGTTTGTTTGTTTGTTTGTTTTGGGGGGTTAGCAAATAAACATGTTTAATATAATAATAGATTTAAGTAAAATTTTGATAACAAATAATGGTTTTGAAAATTAGGGACGTTTTTGTGAAATTGAAGGTGCAACTTTCCATGCCTTCAGACTCTTACGTTGTCATACTTTAAGTTGTCATTACAGTGGGAAACTATTGCGGACACTAAGTGGTGGAAAACTAACCAGATGAACCCATGATTGTCGGAAATGTGCGCATGCTCAGAGCTAAAATAATAATAATAATAAGGCCTAATAATAGTAATAATAATAGGTTTTTAATATAGCGCACAAATCCTAGGTGCTAGATCAAGGCGCTGTGAAGATGGAACACGAGTTAGAATCGATACAGTTCTGTTTTGAGCAATTTCTTATATGTAGCAGCTGAGGTAGAAGAGCGGATTGTAGGGAAGATCGTTCCAAAGGCAGGGGTCAGTATAACCAAAAACATCTCGGCCAACAGATTTGGAGCAGGTAGGAGTATTCAAGGTGAGTGGATCATGAATTGATCTTAGTCTACTGTCACGGTGATAAAATGATATGAGCCTAGAAAGGTAAGATGGAGCCTGGGAGGTGATGGATTTCCAGATGATCAGAAGGATTTTGAATTTTGATTCGTTGATGAAACGGGGAGCTAGAGCAGTTCATTGAGTACAGGGGTTATGTGGTCATAGAAGGTATAACAATGATGATATTGTATACATAGTCTAATTGCCAGTGGTCCAAAACCTCCCATGTCGTTAATCCTGGGGAAGTGGAGAGAGGTCATAACCACACCCCCCCCCCTCGCAATTTGATCTCGCCCCCCCCCCCCCCCCGCCCTCGCTAATTGATGAGCTTGCGTGGACCTACCCGTTGACACTCCCATTACCATCATCGTAATCATAACGGTGAGAACACTTGTTCGGTCCATCCTTCTGTGGATTGACGCGTTCCAGTGGACTTCCAATAATAATGACCAGTTAGCTCCAAAGCACCTTCGACTAAACCAGCAGTCTTTATCTTCTGACGGCTTCTATAGCTTACAATAAATCTGGAAAGAAAAGCACAACGAATAAAGTTGATACGTAATAAATGACTGCAAAAGAAAATTCAAAGTATAGGGTTGAAGGGAGCTTACAAAATTGCTTTCTCTACTGTGAAAATGGTCGAGTTGGCAGGCATACCTTTATATTTAAACAGCCAATAAGTTCAATGCAAAGTCTCTACAATGAGAAGTTAGAAGTGTGACCGTTGCATAAAATTGTTGATTTCACAGTAATGTCTTTGTGAAAACAGTTTCCAGTTGTTCATTGCAGTAACAGTCACTACATTGAGAAGTTAGAAGTGTGACATCAGTTGCATAAAATTGTTGATTTGACATTAATCACTTTGTGTAAAAACAGTTTCCAGTTGTTCTTTGCAGATCACAGTCTCTACATTGAGCCGGCTGCTGTGTTTGTTTTCCTATTATGATATCAAGTTAAAAATTTAACGACAAACCAAACGTTTAGAAAAAAGGACCCACGAGAATCATAAAAACTGTGGAGCCTAAAAAAATACTGCATAACAAAGTAACCAATCCCTCACATAAAACTGGAGTGAATATTTCGGGGTTTTTCTCTCTCAAATTTTCAACCCATAAAACTCAATCAGCAAGGCCACCATGCTGGATTTTATTTTAGATTCACACATAAATCACGGGCATCCCAGTGAAATAAAAACTGTCACACTTGGAGAAGATTAACGTATATAATGAAATTACCAAACCGCTCTGGAATTCGCCTGTAATTAAATGATGAGCATGGAAAACCTTTAAAAGGAAAGACACGGTCTCGAAATTGAAACATTGTTTTGTAATCGACTCTAACAAACGAAACATTTGGAGAGATTGAGCATGGGAAACCTCCGAACTGTCCCATGTTAATTTATTGACATGGGGATAGCTTCAATCTGAAAGCGCACTGATTAAACAATTTAATATCAGTATCAATCCTCCAAAAAGATGTTTCCGTCTGATATGGTATAAAAGTCAAGGTTATATTTTGAAGACCCTTTAAACTAATCTTCGTTGCTTATTCCGATTGGCATAATATTAAAATAAACCTGCACAAATTTCCTGACAAAACCCCTTTTTTTTCTCTCGTTGAACGCGAACACCGAATTCGAAAAAATGTCCATGATTGTTTGTGTGGTGTCTTTATTGAAAACAAAGGATTGGAAATAATTTACTCTTCTCCCCAAAAATGATGCACTTTCCCTTTAAGGTTAACCTTTGTAGGTTAAAACGTCGGCATTGAAATATCTCGTACATGGAAATAATACAGACAGAAATATATCTCTTTGGTTCTAAAGTATTCTGGGACTAAACTTTAAGCGTGGGCCGCAAGAATATTATGGATATAATTAGGGAGCTATACTTAGGCCAGGGCGGGGGTATTTAATCGCCAATAGGTGTCAGCCTGACTTAGGGTGTTCGCGTCCAGTACGTGTCACTGATATGTAAAATAATTTAGTGGTTAAAATAAACCAGTTCACATTTCAGAAGAAGGAGTTTCACTGACCTTAATATTGTGTCATGTACCTCTCGATTTCCTAGATGACTATTAAAGCCATAACAAAAGTTTACCTGAAGCCCTTCTTTCTTTAAGCAAAACTTTGTTGTGAGTGGTGTCTTCCCACCGGAAATAAGACTACAATGTCCTCTTTCAGAGTCGTGGATCAAAACACAGCATTATACATGTACACGTGCTTAAGACCTGCAGAGACGGTCCAAAGTAGGGGAAGTCTTAAAAACGTACAGATGGATTTATCACAGAATCACACGCTGGGTGGATTTATGACCATAATTTCATCTGCCTGAGGACGGGACCGTATATAAAACCGCGACTTGTATCGAGACCTTGAAACTCAGGGAGTCGAGTCTATCCGATCTGTTTTATATTTTGGGCAGATCAGAACAAATCAATGGTGAATATTTTAGCACCTGTAATATCTACTACATTGGTCTGAACTGTGTCAAAAATCAAGGCTGTCGATCTCCCTCTACTTGGGCCCAATTTCGTAAAGCCTGCAAGCAGACGTGTTGGCAGCATTTCTATTTCTAGACCATAGAGAAAGATCCTTTCTCTATGATAAGACTTGCAGGTTTGCATGGTGGAAATACAATAAACATAAGACATTTGCGGTGACACCATGTAGATAGATCTTTTTTGAGTGATTAGTAGTTCAACGTTTCCGACAGTATACTCTGTCCGTCGTTAGGAGACTGCACCAAAACAGCAGTCTCCTAACCATTGATCTCTGTCAATGTAATAGAGATCGATGCTCCTGACGACGGACATAGTAGGCTAAACTGTCCGAAACGTTGAGTCCATCAGTTCTTCTCAGAACCACCAATCACTCAAAAGAGATCTATCTACATGGTGTCATCGAAATGTCTTATGCATGCTAGCTAATTGCCAGCGATTCTTGTGAGCAGAATGAATGACGCAACAATGCAAATCCATTGTGAACGCGCACGCGCGCTGTCAAAGCTACTCGGTCGTTTGTGCAAAATACACTTTTGCTTAAGCATGTTTTTCTGCTATAGTAAGCACAAATACTTGCTTACTGGTAAACATCTTTAGGAAATTGTGCCCAGATCAATAATTATATGAAAACGTGAAGGAAGAAACTCATGAGGAAAAACCCCCCATACCTTTTGCTTTGGTATCCGGTATGAAAAAATAATTGATACCACATTATAATTGATGCCATAATATAAAGGCAAGGCATTCATGGGGAGGGAGGGGGAATACCCATACTTACTTGGAAAAATATAAGTATCAACTTTGAATACTGAACCAAATATTGCTTTTTCCCCAGTGGAAAATAAAATAAACGCTATTTATAATTATCATTGAGCGCAAATGTCAGTGGGAAACGTCTGCAGTTTTCAAGAGATTAGGGAGGCAAAACACAGAGGGCGAGGCGTCAGACAGGACTTATTTTTAAGTTTTGTCCTGTCTTATTTTGTTTTTTTCAGGGGATAATCTCGTTTATTGATCACTTGACTCACACCAGAAAGACGAAAATAACAATAGTAATAATTCTAAAATAACAAATTAATTTTCAACAATTAAGTTACAAATTAATTAAAAGACATTAGTCGTGGCACAGTGCAGAGAGAGCGCTCCATTTACTAAAGATTTAGTGATGTTACCGTTTGAGGCTTACATAAATTTCTCCACAATGAAGTATTTTCTGAAATCGCTCTTCAGGAGCGGTAAAGACTTACACTTTTGGTGGTTGACAACAAATTCTTCCTAAAACTATGGTGCCTTTTCAGCTCTTTACAACAGACTGGTTAAGATTTACTGCCGTGTATCTCTAGGGTACAATTACGAACTCGTAAAAACTGGTGTAGTTTTCTAAATTGGATTTCACACCGCATAAGGTGTTGATTTCATGATCATGAGACGTCTTGTTGCACAATAGACCGTCACGGTGAAATCGTACCAAGGCCATGGCATAAACAAAACATTGTTGATCGTCCTTTTTGGGGGGGGGGGGAGTGGAGGGGGCGTTTTTTTTTTTTTTAAGTTTTGTTGACATGGGCAAAATATGAAATAAAGAATAAAGAAATCATTACAATCACTATAACACAGAGGTTTTTTGTGATGTTGAAGTTTTTAGATGTTTTTATATGTTTTGTTAAACCCATCTAACTCCTAAATGACATTTTCTGTAAACATTTTCAAAAAACTAAAACGCAGTGTAGGCCTAGCCTAAGTAAATAATTGAAGAATTGTTCTTGTTTTTGCCAACATGAATAACCTTTCTTCAAACATCTTTTCCAACCTATAGATTTTGAAAAAATATCAGCTGAAAAATCTGGGAGCCAAATTGACTGAAAAGATCATTGAAAAGGCCGTTTTTTTATTTAAAAAAAATTGGGGTCGGGGGTTTTGTAGGGTCGGGCGGGGACGATCAGCAGGTTTTTTTATGGGGCCTAACACAGTGTCCGCATTGATTCACAGGCACCGGGGCTATCTGCGTTTCACCTTCCCGACATTAAAGATGTACAACTTAGATATTATCTGATACAAGAAAACAACGTCTTTGCGATTTGATGTATCCGTTTTCTTCGAACCACAACCATCATCGCAATCACAAAGCAAACCAGAAAGACGTTGTTTTGCCATGAGAACTCGGACATCATCTTAATATTGTACGTCTTTCTGCAAAACCATTTGCTCGAAAACATGGAAACTCGGATGGTACATTTCGCTTAATATAAAGCAAGATCTAAGTTACAAATGAATTATTGAAATTTTTACTCCACTTGCGGAACATACAGTGATGATGTTCTGCTAATACCAATTCAAAATGTTTGCCCCTACAGAAGGATAAAAATTCGGACTTTCTTTTAAACTAAAAATTCATTTAAAAGACACGGTCATGAGAACATAGCTTACGGGTGGTTTTGTACCAGAGATTGTAAAGCAAACAAGTTCGGAAAGATCCACAGGGGAATAAAGTGTCCACAAACTTTTGGAAAATAAAACAAGTTAGTCATTTGACACCTACCTCAACAGTATTCACAGCTGCAGTTAACCAGCCTTGCTCACATCTGAAAACTTGTTCAACACTGCAAACGGAAGGCATTAACGATGGCTTTTGTGGGCCTCACGTGTCAATATACGTGATGTATGCCACTTTGAAATCGTTTCATCACAAAGGGTATACCAGTATTGAAGCCGTCCGAAAATTATCAAGAACATGGAATGACAAATACCATAAAGTAGCTGGGTGGGGTGGGGGTGGTGACTTGGGGATTTGAGTTCGCCTCAGCCAATCAGATGCTTCTCTTTCCCGACACACGGAAAATCATTCATTGACCGGCGGAAGTGAATGGTGTTGTTAATAAATTGCCGTAAGGGTTGAGAATGGGAGAAATGAATGAAGCCAAAGGAATGATTATGTTCTTGTCCTGTTGTGATTCTGAAGGTTTTTTGTCGTCTTGGTTATCCTCAGGTTTGTATTATTTGTGTGCTGCCTGAAAATAAATAAATGTGATCATGGGATAGAATCATCTTGTTAACTAGTGTCTGTCCTTGAACCAGCAATGATATTTAGCCCTTGGGAAAAATGTAGGGAAATTGTATTTGGAATGAGTACAAGTGCCGACCTATGTGCTTTTTTCAGGCTATTTTAATAGCAATTTTGCTAATTTTTCCGAGGGCACATAAATCGGGATCAGACTTATGTAGGAAGAATAACATGCCTGTTGAACAGACACTGAGTAACCTGTTTAAATAATGGGTTGAAAAGTTGAAAACAATTACATGAAAAGGGTTTTTATAATTAAAAAAGAGGATACCTTTGAAAAATTACCGCTTAGCATCTTCAAGGCAAATTTTTCAAAATTGAGATAAGACCTATATAGGATTTGAGGCATTGCACGGTGAGATATCAATATGTATTTGGTTTGCGGTAACACCATGTGTATATATACTTGCTAGGTAGATTTTGTTCTTTGAGAACTTGTCTTGCTTTGTATTCTACTGCCGCACAGTAGAATATTCGGAATTCGGGAGACTTCTCAGTTCTGAAAAGAACTGTCCTGCTTATTAACTACTACCTGGGCGGGAGGTAGGAAATCGGGCAGGACTACTACTTTCGCTATGTCACTTCTCGTTAATAACTATACACTGCCGCGGAGTGAGTCTAAATAGGTCTCAACGTTTTGACTAACTTGCTCTAGTCATCGTCAGGAGACTGAAGAGTGTAATACATGTTTGTCCATTTATAGGGGTTCAGAGGTTTCAGTGTAGAGTCAGTCACTGCTCTGATTGGTTCTTCTCAAAGGAGAACTGTGGTTAAATGAGAAAGATTAACGGTAGTTATTCAAGATGTGGTTCGTCGTAATATTATTTTCTTTTAAGTATTAGGTGTTTGTTGATTTGAGTGGTTTGTAGAAGGAAGAGATCTCATGTCAGAGGGGGAACAGGAAGACAAACTAATAATAATCATCAACTCCAGTACAAACAGGAAATGTTGTCTATAACTTACAACATCAATTTTTCAATGGGTTGGAGGCGGGGGTTTTCAACCTATAGCATAGAGATGATCTGTCCAGTTGTTGTATAAATAATACTGGTCTTTGACGATTACCAGTGTTGTCCAATGTTGTCCACGTGCTTTTTGATAACAAGTTGCAACATCTTGTGTATATTTGTTGTCATCAGTTCAATTTCAGATTTATTGAATTCAGAGCTAATCTCATCCTGTGCTAACTTTTGCTCATTTTTTTCCCCTCAGGAATCTGTATTTGGCAAGTTTCAAGAGACAAGAAGTATACCAACTTTAAAGAGTGTGCACAACATTGGTAAGATTGAAAACAACTATTTATGTTGGCACATTAATTTGCACATAACTTGCATGGTATAAGCATGGTATAAGTCATGGTAGAAAACTTTCCTTGGAAAATGTGTGCTTTAAATGCAATAGTTTTGTGTTTTTTAAATGAGAAAAGCAATGATCATAGCGAGTCCAAATTCCGATGATTGAGAACAAAATATGTTTACCATTTTCACCCTTTTTCCACTATTTTCCTGCGACTCCGATGACCGGTATTGGAGTTAAAGTTCCACAGGTTTGTTATTCTAGGTATATTGGATCACATAATGTTCGGATATACTGGTCTTTGACGATTACCAGTGTTGTCCAATGGTGTCCACGTGCTCTTTGATAACAAGTTGGAACATCTGCATGGTGTATATTTTTCTGTCCTTTTGATAAATTGTCCTCGTACCGATATACTTTGGGGTAAAACCGTTCGATGGTTTGTGAGTTGTTCCTATCCATTCTCAGGACAAAAACAAAACAAAATTGCCCCCCTGCCAGATTTGACACTATAGCATAACTATAGCATTAAATCGCGGGGAAGTCCATACGCAACTCTGTCACTGCCAATTTACAATATCATTTGCAGGGTTTGAGGAAACTGTTCGCCTTGAATTAGTACCCTGTCGGAATTACATAACATCATATCTGGTATGAATATTGAAAATTAGCGGAGATTAAATTCCAGCCTTGACAGAAATGGGAACTGATGATGAATTTGGCGCCGAAAGTCGAGACTGAAAAGCTATGAGTGACGATGTCTAAAAACTCGTTGTTTTTATTTGTGTTGCTTTGTTGTGTTAATTATGTTTTTAATAGCCAGAAAGAGGAGCACTCCTTTCTGAAAATTGTTACCGTATTTTTCAGTCTTTGACATCACAGCTGAAGATGGTGTACAATCTCCTGTACTTCAGTCTGTTTCGTGTACTGCACAAAATATACCAACCAGTTATGCTTCCTAAATGTGAACAACAAAAATAGCTTTGGAAAATGCCTACCAACCAAAATGACCTATACTATGGTATAAATGCAAAAAGTGATTTGGGCCTCAAGTTCGGTATAGAGTCTTTAATTCTCAGTTTAGCTTCTGAGCAGTGCTGGGCGTAACCAGAGGGGGGACAAGAGAGGGGGAGGGTCGAAACGTAAAGCCGTTATTTTGTAATGTCTCCTAAATACAACTTGAAAGAATTTGTGCACAAACAATTTCCCCAAACACTCGGTTCTTTATGTTTTGACTTACACTCTAAAAACTCCCGGGTCAGAATTGACCCGGGTCCCGTGGAGCCTGACCCATTTTGGGGTCATTGTAACCCGGCATCTGTGTCCAAATGACCCAGAAAGGAGTCAAACTGTGCGACGCAGAATCCGAGTTAAAATCAGGGCCCCGAGACCCGGAATCCTGGTCAATTCTGAGGCGGTTACATCGAATTCTAGGCCCCAAAAAATGTGAACTTTCACAAAATCTCTTGAAAAAAAATATATACTGTGATAACTTTTTTCCCCACGAGAACATACTACCGGTACAGGCCTAATATTAAATCGTATTGCTTATTCATTAGAGTGAGGACCTTGCTCTATGGTTTAATGAGTGGTGCGTTTATTGAAAACTGAAGAATTGAGGAATGTATAGTCACAATCTAACAATGTGTACTCTACAAACTACCGGGTCAGAATTCACCCAGATTCCGGGTCCCAGGGGGTCTGAGCCATTCCTGGATCAGGCTGTCCCGGAGACTTAAAACAAATAATTGGGAACTGAACTCGGATTCTGCGTCAGTTCGACCCATTTCTCGGTCATTTTGACACAGATTCCGTGTCATACTTGACACAGGAATAAGTCAGGCTCCGACGGGACCCGGAATCCGGGGCAACTCTGACCCCGGAGTTTTGAGAGTGTGTATCGTACTCGTTGACTATGTTCGCCCCGGTGTTCCTGGTCTGGTCGGCAGCATTGCGCCGCGCGCCCACAGCACCTTGTAAACCATTACATGGTGCTATATAAATTAATAGGCCTCATACTTCAAACGTAGCTCCACATACCTTGCAGGACAAAAATTGTAGACAGACATTATGGTGCGCTTAGAAACATCCGTATTAAGCGCCTATTAAAGGAATTATTAATTGGGGGTACGTGCCCCTCCAACGTGCCCCACCTATAGTTACGACATAAATACGCAACGGTCATCCCTCTATAAAACATAACTCTAAGCTCCTTGATTTCTGGAAACAAGAAATTTGTTTAACCAGTGGAACAGTTTTTAAGCCTGCGGACCCGACGACGTGAGCTAGGATCATTATGTATGAAACAGACATAATAGGCCTACACACAAGGTCAATGCATATCCAAACGCAAACCAGATCCTAAAATGCCATGCAAAATAACAGCTGGTTTTTCTTAGGGTACAAAATTGCAAATCCCTGAGCCTCAGGGGGCGAATAATATTTCAGTAAAATTAGCTGCGCTTCCTATCTGCCCATTCTCTCGCGATTACGAGGGTAAACAAACCATTAGTCTTCCATTCCCTTGGTGATAATATTATTTCCGGCGGGTATAATGTTAGATCGCGGAGCGAGGTATGAAATCTCAAGCACATAATGTCTGGGTTTTAAGTTGTGCCAATTGCCTCATGCGGAAAGGATCAAACGTGGGTACGTTTGTCACTGATGGTTTTATCCGTGTTTATTGTTTTCATGGGGGGTTTTTTCAATCCAGTTTGTCATGGCTAGGATATAGGAAGCGTTATCAGGGCCCAATTTCATATAGCCTGTAAGCACAAAATCTCACTAAGCACAGACAAATCTTGCTTAGCAGAAACAGGTAACCGGCAAAAATTCCATAGAGTTGACGTTGTTGCGACTGGCCCAACTCATTTTTGGTAAGCAAAGAAATTTGCTAGGTAGTTTTTTCTGCCCAACTGCTTTATGAAATTGGGTCAAGGTTTTACCTCACAAACCGTGTTTCAAAGAGTAGACAATTTCAGTATTTGTTTTGTCTTTTTGAGTTTGAATGCTAGCCTAACTCTTCCCAGAGCCCAGTTTCGTAAAATGGGGTGGCTCAGTAGTTTCTTTTCCCCCACCGTTCACCTCTCTGGACCGTGGATCGGATCCCGCCTAGGACCCGTGCCTTGCATGTGGATTGGGTTTTCAGTCCCTTCCTATGCGTGGGTTTTCCACATTTAAGTTTTCATCCCAAATCTAAAAATTAACATCTCTTGTTTCCTATTCATCCTGTTATTTGCGCTTGCGCTGTTGGATTTTTAATATAAATAGATACACTTAATAAAGCTGTTCAGCTGGTAACTGTAGCTGACTGTCTCAGAAAAATGCGCACGAGCAAAAGAATAATTTCATACAATTTAAAGAAGATTTTTCAGCGTGTGTCACAATATGGGTTTGGAATGTTGCGTCATTCATTTGCTTACTAGAACAAGCGGCAAGTTTAGCCTTTTGCTTTACGATAAGCTGTCGTGTGGACGAAATAATAGGAAATGTTCTGCGGGCTATACTCCGTAAACAGGACATGTTTTATGAAATTGGCCCTGGACGTATGTTTCAAAAGGCCTTTATCAAAGTGCAGCCATTATTGTCACCCCCCCCCCCACTTCAAATCATTGTATAAAGAACTGATGCTGTAATAAGCGCAAATTAGTCTGGCATCTGACAAGGATACTGGCAATATTACGAAGGTCCAGTGGTTTTTATACTAAGGGGGCCATTCTGGATAATCAATGTTTAAAAAATTCAAAATAAAGTTTTTGTTTAAACGAAAGAAATAACTGAAAATCGAAATTCAGGGTTTTTTAAACAAATGACACGTATATATATTACAAAAATAAAAATAAGAAGAAATAAATGCCCAGCTGAGGCCAAGATCGTTAATTTTATTCCTGATTAAACTACAAAGTTGTTTGTTTAAGCCATGCAGGAAAAGCCATTCAAAACTACTGATGTTGAAAACCTTTAATCTTGTTCTTCAGTGTATAGATTATATCATGAAGCCATTCAATATTTAAACATCGAAATTTGGGGTGGGTGGGTGGGTCAAAACAATTTCGAAAAATAGTCGAATGGCCCCTATTCTGAATGACCCCTATTCTGAATGACCCCTATTCTGAATGACCCCTATTCTGAATGACCCCTATTCTGAAGTATACGTTATTCCTGCAAATGGTGACAGATTCATATATCGGTAGCTTTAAGCAAATGCATTTACTATAAGCAAATAAATATCTTGATAAGTAGAATCAGATTACCTGCTAAAGTGTAGTATACGTACTAAGTGAATGGATATTATTTGATGCTTAGCAATTAGGCAGTGTTCGAATTGATGACTTCGGCAGTGGCTATTGGCCAGAACGCCGAAAACCTCCCATTCGCCATGGTTGTCGATGCATCCAACGGCCACACAGCCGAAGTCGCTTAATTCTGATATAGCCTAACATATTTATTTATTTATTTGTCTGTTTATTTCACAACACACCCAACAGCGCAAGCATCAATAACAGGATGGTGAAGAAACGGACAAAATGTTAAGTTTTAGATGCGGGAGGAAATCACCAACGTGGAAAACCCATGCATCAGGTAGGGACTGAAAACCCAATCCTCACGCAAGGCTCCAGGGCCCTATTTCATAGAGCTGTTTAAGCAGAAAATATTGCTTAAAAAATTTGCTGCTAAGCAAAAATAAGTGGGATACCTGTCACAGATTGTACATGTGACATAGTCTTTTTGGCTGGTAAACCTTACTCTGTTAAGCATAATTTTACTGCGCTTAGCTACTTTTTGTATGGAGCTATGAAATTGTGCCCAGGGCCCAATTTCATAGAGCCGCTTAAGCACAAAAAGTAGCTAAGCATAACACAATTACGCTTACCAAAATAAGGTTACCAGCCAAACTACCATGTCACAAGTACAATTTGTGACTGGTATCCTGCTAATTTCTGCTTAGCAGAAAACTGTTAAGCAATTTTTTCTGCTTAAGCAGCTCCATGAAATTGGGCCCAGGTCTCAAGTGAGATTCGAACTGGGATCCACAGAGGTGAAAGGCATGGAAAGAAGCCACTGAGCCAACCTGATGCCACAAACAATTACCAATTGGTTATCTGTTTTGTTGCATAGCAGCACTTCGTATACCATGACTTCAGGCCAAGAGGCATATGCCTATAATTTAGACGGATAGCTTTAGTGGATGTTGGTGTTTTCAACACACAATATTTTCTCATATTTTGGGGTTAAGGTATAGCCATATGAATTCGGACATTGTGGTATTGCCTTTTTCTCGTACATTGAGTACATAGGCCTTATACAAAATGTGACTAAACAATTTCGTTTGGGAAAGAGAAGAAGTACGAGATGGCACTCTACAGACTGATCACCTGTTGGCATTGAGTTTGGCAAGTTGGCCTCTCAACCGTGAATTTACGGTGGGGCATAATTCGCCAGGCAGTATAAGGGTGAAATATGGGCAGTCTGGGGCTCGGTTCCCCCATGGCTGGGCCGGCAATAACGACCAAACAACGGGCGACAAATCAGGTTGAGGCAGATGAGCTGGATGATTGACGTAATGTTTAGTGCTTCACGCCACGATCACACAAACAGATGTGTCTCGAAAAAGGAACATGGTAAACATAGCTATAAAATAAATTGTTGTGCTATATTTACAATTATGCCGCTCTTGTGCGAGTATCTGATCTTACTTCATTGTACCATATAGCTATTTTTGATACACCAAGTGAGGATACTGCACTTTGACAATTACCAAAAGTACCCTGCCTTTAAAGAGCTATTTTTGTATAGATTCGAGGTTGTTTCACGAACAAAAAAAAACAGAGGGTGAAAATGTGTGGTAACGCCACTGAGTATAGTTGTTGGTTAAAAACTTAAAAATAATGAACTATTGTCGGGGGTGCGGACATTATGTCACGTCCATCCACTATGTACAAACAATTTTGCATGTTACGCGTATTGTTTGCATTGTCCGTGGCATGTGCGAAAAGTTTTGTACGTTTTTCGTTTTGAAACAGCAGCATCATCATCTGCCACAAATCGTTCAGAGTAGTAATAAACCACAAAGGGGAACTGACTGGGTAGAGCACTGGCACGTTAATCCGGAGGTCGCAGGTTAAAGTCCAGCTCCAGTCCCTTTTTTTTTTGTTCAACCCAAAATATTTTAAGAGAAAAAAAATGTTTAATAAACAATGCTTTCGACGAAAATCGGGCCATGCAACTTTAATACTATAGTTGAGCAAATTGGTAGAAATTTGAGACCGATGACAATATATGTGAAACATAACTTAAAAGGCAAGGTGCTAATAATTTATAAGTCGATGCATCCATCACCACCCAAGTTTCATCCTCCTCATTTCATTTCATTTATTTCACCTCACTTTGACCCAATTCACCTGACGTCATCATCACAATAATCTTGGTTTGCTTCATTTTGGGAGTCAATGTCACTGTGCGCTATAGAGTGTAGGGCGAACTTTAGGCGATAAGGCGCTTACACGCTTACCGGGCCCACTTTAATAAGTTAAGCAGACAATGGTGCTTAACAATTTTCTGCTAAGCAAAAATAAGCAGGATACCAAGTCACAAATTGTACATGTGACATGGTATTTTGGCTGGTAACCTTATTTTGGTAAGCGTAATTTATGTTGTGCTTAGCTACTTTTTGTGCTTTTAAAGCACAGCTCAGTCTATAAAACTGGGCCCAGTTGACTCCCATGATGGTGGGCGTGGCAAAGTCACCGCGTATGACGTGTGTGCGGGGGGGGGGGTGTCCATGAGGCCCTATGTTGGCCTGGCCCAGATTGGACTCCTCCATTGCATACAACGCAACGTCAGTGCAGTGCAACGGAGACTGTCCCACCAGGGCTATTATTTAGGCCTATCTTCTTCTTTTTTCCTTTTGTGAGCACTTGTTAACTGGTTTGTTCTTTGACTTTTAGGTTTGTTTGTTTGTTTGTTTGTTTGTTTCTGTTTTATATTTATTTTCAAAATGTCCTGAACAGATTTATGCTGCGTAATATAATATAATAATTTTACTTCTGTGGGACCATTCTGAACACTGTCTACAAAGAGATCAATGATGGGAGTTTTAATTCCATTTTACGGCATCCCCCTCCGTCTAAGACTAATATTACGACCGTGTTAACGTTCAAGTCGTAAAAGTAACATCCACAATCGATATACCGTAACGTCTGAACAGGCAATACTTTTGTTCATCACCACAGGCACTTTTTTGCATAAGCAAATTAATTCATACTATGAATTTTTGTCCCAGGGTTTGCCTAAAAGAAAATTGTTCTGGAAATTCGGGCAAGCAAGAAATTTCCTGCCGAATAATGGTTTGAAATTAATTCTACTCTCTTTAAAAAAAAAATTAGGTTTAAATGTTAAGTCACTCTTACCGACTAGAGCTTTTCTTTTCCAGTTTGCCCAAAATTCCAAAGGACTAAAGGTAATTGACAACCCGAAAATCTTTAGACGTAAAGGCTGATCATTTTTTATCTACATGACAAACTCCGTGTTATAACTTTCAGTTGAGAAACGGGATTAAAAGAAACATTTTTTTATGGGCGTATGATGGGGACTCTTTTGGTTAAAGGCACTGAATACATTTGGTAATTGTCAAAGACCATGTGTTCTCACTTGGTGTATCCCAACATATGCATAAAATAACAAACCTGTGAAAATTTGTGCTCAACTGGTCATCGAAGTTGCAAGAAAACGATGAAAGAAAAAACACCCTCGTTGTACAAATTTGTGTGCTTTCAGATAGGAATAAAAGTCTTCTTGCAAGAAGTCTGTCATAATTTTAGTGAGAAATTACCTCTTTCTCAAAAACTACGTTACTTTAGAGGGAGTCGTTTCTCACAATGTTTTATACTATCAACAGCTCTCCGTTGCTTGTTACCAAGTAAGTTTTTATGCTAATATTTGTTTTGAGTCTTTACCAAACTTGTACGATACCTTTAAGGGGGAGCAGAGGGCTTGATTTGCCCGGAATTTTTACACAGATAAAAACAGAAGTACAAATTTCTTAAATACCTGGTAAAAAGTCTGTTTGCTTTCTCTGTCCCTTTTTTTCTTCTCTTGCTGTGCCTAAACTTTCCCCACTGTTTTGCCAGAATTTGGGAGGATTGTTGACCACCCCCCCCCCCCGTCGCACGCCTATGCTTTTGTGATTGAAAGAAGTGGCGAAAGATTCAAGTTTCATTATTTGTATTATCTTTATTTATCCTTTGTTTTGTCTTTTGTTTGCAATATAAAAAGTAGTGCCTGTGATGGGGATGTAGAATGGAGGTTTGGGGATGTTAAAAACTGCTACAATCGAAAAACTCTCGCAACATTATTTTAAAAGTGATTAACAATTAACCACATAAGTTAGATTTACAGTTTAGTTTTATAAACAACATTTACATTGAATAATTTGGCCAAGAAAAACATTTCAATACTAAACATCTGTACGGTATTTCTTTACATCGAAATAAATTATCGGAATCATTTAAGATACAAGTAACGTGTTTATAAGATTATGCTGACCACCAATCAATTTATCAAGAATTGGTCAAACTGAAATTTAGTTTGAAATCATATCTCAATATAATTTCAGTTCTGAGTAAGGCACACGCGTTTGGGTTGTTTTGGGTGGTTGTTTTCGGGGAGGGGTGCACCTTTTTTTATTCGTGATGCAATTTTACCTTTCCTGAAATACAAGCACTGATTATAACATACCCTCTACCATATAAACATAAAACTTGACATTATTTTGTTTAATTGCTCCTTACTCTTTTAAATAGAATACTAATACTGTTTAACACTCACGACTTCATCTTGGATATAACAACTTCTACAATTTCTTCTCAATTTCATAGAGCTGCTTACGCAAAACAAAAGTAGCTATAAGCGCAACATTATGCTTACTAGAATAAGGTTACCAGACAAAACACCACTACACAATGTATCATCCATGAATAATATCCTGCTCATTTTTGCTTAGCAGAAAATTGTGAAACACTGTGAAGCACCAGTTCTGTGAAATCTTGTCCTGTACTTCAAAAACATCAATGAATATGTTAGCACATTGAACTGTATCTGGGAAGCTGTTTATATGGTATGCTTTTTACCACAATGTATTTGTTATTTACTTGTATTGACACTCACATACAAGTTGCAGGGTACTATTTTTATACCATGCCCAAAATGCCCCACCCCATCCCCAAATGAAATTGAGTCTCTACCCACGGTTGAATAACAACTTTGGATTCAGATTTATAGTAATATTTACACAAACTCTCAATATGTTTTTCCCTGATATTTCCTCCAAATAATTCACAAGATAGCTGCTCAAAATTTCACTGAGATTCCCAGCATAATTTACACAAAAATCTTTCTTTCTTTAAAAAAAGTGTGTATTTATTGTTACTGTATAAGATATTGTTGACTCGGTGCTATAAGGTCATTAATTGCAATTTGATTTTCGTAATGATCAAAAGGTCATTAAATGAAAAAAATACATACAAATTTAAAAACAATTCACCAAAATCAACAAATAAATGTTTTACTGAGAAAATGAATGTTTCTTTTTGCCAAGCAAATGCTTTGAAGACCACTCTTAATCAATAAACCCCATTTACCAGGAGCTCCAAAATATGCAAAACCAATTTTACGAA
Source organism: Plazaster borealis (assembly GCA_021014325.1). NCBI lineage: Eukaryota > Metazoa > Echinodermata > Asteroidea > Forcipulatida > Labidiasteridae > Plazaster > Plazaster borealis. Next base: position 14,595,137 of record CM037462.1, read on the forward strand.
ACCCATACAAATTGCACCAATGACTTTATAGTCCTAAGCAGACGAAATACTGTTGGATTGATTGATAGTTATACTCGATACTCAGTAAATGGCAAAAGCCTTATTTGCATATTGATCATGTGATAAAACATGTGATCACTGTGGTGGCTGGGGCAGGGAGTGGGGTGGGGGTGGCTGTTGTCGGTTTGATTCAGAGCTCGCTAAAGTGTAATATAAGAAGTATTTAAAGGTATCGTACTCGTTTGGTAATGACTCAAAACAAATATTAGCATAAAAACTTACTTGGTAACAAGCAACGGAGAGCTGTTGATAGTATAAAACATTGTGAGAAACGACTCCCTCTGAAGTAACGTAGTTTTTGAGAAAGAGGTAATTTCTCACTAAAATAATAAAACCTTCTTGCAAGAAGTTTTCATTCCTATCTGAGAGCACACAAACTTGTACAACGAGGGTGTTTTTTCTTTCATCATTTTCTTGCAACTTCGATGACCAATTGAGCCCAAATTTTCACAGGCTTGTTATTTTATGCATATATTGGGATACACCAAGTGAGAACACTGGTCTTTGACAATTTCCAAACGTATTCAGTGCCTTTAAAGCCCTCTTGTTATTATTTTACATGATCTGCAGTGGGAGACTTTGAGACGCTAAGGTGCTAACACAGACAATGCTGAGCAGGGCCAATTTCATAGAGCTGCTTAAGCAGAAAAAATTGCTTACAAATTTTCTGCTAAGCAGAAATGAGCAGGATACCAGTCACAAACTGTACATGTGACATGGTATTTTGGCTGGTAACCCTGTTCTGGTAAGCATAATTATGTTGTGCTTAGCTACTTTTTGTGCCTAAGCAGCTCTATGAAATTGGGCCCTGAACTGTCGTCCGTGTCTGCTGTGCACGCCCTCTACGCCAGTTGTGGATGTAGAGTATCAGTACCATGTCACATGCTTGTATGGAACAACTAACCAGATCAACCAATGGGAGAGCTGAAATTGGCCATACACCAAAAATGGCAGCCCCCATGAACTGCCTCAAAGCAGGTACACACAGATAACCACAAACTCCGTGTTCTACTTCTTCGGCGCCAACAGACTAATCAGATAATTCTTTCATTGTTTGCATAATTCCTAGCATTGGCACATTTGTGGCAATGTCCTGGCCGAGCGGTTAAGGGCATCGAATTCAAGTTCTGGTGGTTAAGTCATCGGGGTGTGGGTTTCGAGTCCCAGTCATAACACTTGTGTCACTCAGACCATATTGGTCTGGCAGCAATATGTGCCACCTCACCTTGTATCCCTTTCAAGGTGTTGTATTATGGTTTGCTTCGTCTCATAAAACTCATTCTTAGCAAGCTCCACCAAATCTGATGTCTCGGCGCCAGGAGTGTCATTTATGACAGACATGGCGCATTATAAAAATGTACACTGTTATTACTTATGGGTCGTCATGCCATGGACTTTTACTGCATTTAACCTCATGTTGAGAATATAGTGCTTTATGTACAGGAAGACTTGTCAATGCACTGCTCCAATGTCTCCCCATGTATCACTGAAGTAAATTTTCCTCATCGGAAGAGCTGGATCTGTTCACAAACAAACAAATTATTTGTAAACAACAATATTAACTCTTTTAATGCCATCTATTTTATGTATTTCGAAAGCAACATTATGGTACATGTACGACCCATAATGTACATGTTCTCACGAGAGGGTATTATCACTCAAGAAATACTTTTGACTTTGGGATGTAATTGGTGAGAAAGACTTCTTCTTTTTTTTAATACAGAATTTCGAAAAAACCTAAAAAAGCTGGGCATTTTATGTTCAAAATGCCCCCAAAAAAGGGCAATGAAAGAGTGTATAATAAAAATGTATTTATATAGTGCCTTACACAAAGCCTCAAAGCACTTTAAACTAATACCTTTTATTTAAAAATCCCATTTGAATAGATAATTTGGGGTTGAACAAAGAAAGATTTACTAGAGCTGGACTTGAACATGCGACCAGTGGATTAACGTGCCGACGCTCTACTTACTGAGCTATCTATCTAGCCCTGATGTTGGAGGTCTCCCTATTTTGTAAAGTGATCCCTTTGCTGCCGATTCCCAGGTTGTACTGTAAACTTGGGTGTGATCCCTGGCTACACGGCAGTTAAAGGTTGAATGGCTTCTGACTGGCACCCCCCGAACGAAGATATTGACAAAATAGGGAGACCGCCAACATAGGGCTAGATAGAGCGCCGGCACGTTAATTCCAAGGTCAATTGTTCAAATCCTGCTTAAGTCAAATTTTCTTTGTTCAACCCCAAATTACACAAAAACTGCACACACAAATCATACATTTTGTCACAGAGTGTCTCTTTTGTGAGAAACAAAATTACAAAATCAAGACAATTCTTTGCACATCCTTAATTTGTACTGACAAAAATATCACACTCCCCACATTTGACTGAAAAGCAGGGCCCAATTTCATAGAGCTGCTTAAACACAAAAAAAGCTAAGCACAATAAAATTTTGCTTACGAGAATAAGGTTACCAGCCAAACTACAATGTCACATGTACAATTTGTGACTGGTATCCTGCTCATATCTGCTTAGTAGAAAATTGTTATGCAATATTTTCTGTTTAAGCAACTCTATGAAATTGGGCCCAGATCACATAGAAATACTTGGTGACGAACCTTGCACAGCAGTTGCAGACATACTTCAAAATTTTCCGTTTCTTCTTCTTCTTTCTCCGATAACATCCTGACTCGGGTCTGTCATCACATTTATCAATAAATGCCTCAAGATCAGTGTGATTCTTGTGTCTACCATGACATTCCTGATCAAAAAAAACAAACAAACAAACAGGCAAAAAATCACAAACAGTGTCAAAGTTTCTAATACAGTTTTTTGTTTTAAGGGATTGTATACGTTTGGTAATTGGAACCTACTGCTTGTTTCAATCATATATAGTTGTAGATATATATCATACAACTAACCTGTGAAAATTTCATTTCAAAAGGTGGTAGCGTTTTTGAGATGTTGCCAAAATATCTGGAGCGGTTATGTCCACGCAGGAAGAATAATCTGCAATTGGAATACACAATCTAAGAAACGTTTCTGACAGAAACACTTCTCAGATTCAAATTTGTTCCATAACCACATTACTTCAAAGTGAAATGTTTCTCAAAATGCTTTATACTATCAGAAGCTGCTGTACTTCTTACCAAGTAAGTTTTTATTGCCATTAATTTAATGAGTAATTACCAAATGTATACAGACCCTTTATATGGGCTAGCTTTAACTTTTAATTTTAAAAACACAACTCTGGCTGGCTCCCCATAAGCAAAATACATGATTTTGTTGTAAGTGAATATTTTAAGTTTCTAATTAGGTGGAAAGAAAGCTTTAAAAAAAGGTATGTAACCAAAAGGAATGCCCTCTTGTTGAAAATGAGCTAGCCCTCTGGTTTCAGCGTTACGTACAAAGTGTGAACATGAGAACAAAAGAGGTCCACACAATGTAGGGACCAGAAACTTTTAGACCTTTATCATGGTGCGGCCATCTTGATTTTTCTCTCATTCAAATCAATGTAACCAAACCGAGGCTGGAAAGAGAAATAGTCTGGTTCCTTTTTGTACACTGAATATTAGCATTCAACACTGTTATTAGATACAGGGAACATTACCAAGATGGTGGCAGCATGATAGAGGTCTACATTAGCCTAGTGACATTAGTTTGCAGTTCTGCAGGCCTAATATACAATGTACTTTCTTCTTGTATACGGCAAAGCAGTTTTTCTTTGCTAAATTGCATCTCTATTAGGGAAGTAAACATTTGTATTGGAATGTTTCAAGGGGCACCAAGGCAATGACTGGGGGGCATGAAGGCAATTTCCCCCTGCTGCTTCCGGGAGATATCGGGCCGTGTACTGACATGACTGAGTCAATCCAACTAAGTAAACCCACCAGGAAAGGGTTTTGAATAATAATAATAATAATAATTAGTTCTTATATAGCGCATTTTACAATAACGTATCAATACGCTTTACATTAGTGCCCTGGTCATTGGGCCAATAACATTCCTGTAATCTTTCTCAGCTCTCTGGGGGAGTAAACAGCCCCGAGCTGCCGTGGCGCTCCGAAGGCTTTTCAAACACAAAATCAAACTCTAACCATTTATACCCCTGGGTGAAGAGAAGCAATTATAGTAAAGTATCTTGCTCAAGGATACAAGTGTCATGACCGGGATTCGAACCCACACCCCGACGACTTAACCATCGGAACCTGAATTTGATGCTCTAAACCACTCGGCCACATGACACCCCAGTAAGAAAAAACTAAATAATATCAAAATACTTAAGACTCAAAACTCAAGTGCACTAACCTTCACCGTTTCATACGTATCCATGATGAGAGCAATGAACAGACTGAGTATCACGTAGATGAAGAGGCTAATGAACGAGTACAGATAGATGCGACTGTAGACCCACACAACTAGACTCTTATCTGACATCTCATCAAAAGTGGCATACATATCGTCACCATTAATAAGGCTAAACATACACTCAATTGCTACGTTTAGCGTTCGGAACTGGATAAAAGAATAACAATAATGTAATCAATAAAGACAAATGATTGGCAACAATTGGGTAAAAAAGTGACTAGTTTCAATCCGAGAGCTCAATGATTTATACCATTACCAATACCAAACCTCAAGAGAAATATTTCACTCCATTTCTGACATGATTTTACAGGGCATTGAGGCACTGGGTAACCACAGAGAGAATGTTCGTCTAAGTAGGGAGAAACTGTGGATAAGGCGCCTCCAGACCAATCAACCCCATGGTCTGAACATCCAAGAAGGAAACTACTAATAACTTGTTGTCTTTGCCTTCTCCTTTTTCCCACAGATATCCTCCTTTTTAGTCTGCCTCAATCACTAATTATTAGTTACTTTCTTCTCCCTCTTCCCATCGTTAATTTTGTCTTTTGTGTTCCCAACCTCTTGTGGTCAGACCAGCCCCTTCCCTCTACCCAACCCCCTTGTCACCCTCTTCACTGTTTATCCCTTGTGCTTTTTCTGTGTGCTTTCATCTCTTTCATCTTGACTGCTTCTATTACACCAGTATACCCGTTTATGTGTATTGTGTTGTCAATTAGCCTTTGCGAAAGACTCTGGTAGGGTAGAAACGTCAGGCAAGTTTGAGAACTATTTTTGTCTGAAATAGCATTCCGTTGAGTAAATTGCCCTTGAGAAGGCCTCTGCTGTTTATTTTGGTTGAAACAATTAAAACAAGCATGTGCAGTTGTATATCAGCGTACATAACATCCTCTAGCAAGACAATTAACCATTCTTGCTTCGTCCTTCGGATGGGACGTAAAGCCATAGGTCCCGTGCTTTGTGTGTATTGCACGTAAAGGAACCCAGTTACATTTATTGCTAACAGAAGGGGTTTGCCCAAGTGTTTCTGGCAGTGGCTGCTGAATGCGCCGCAGCACCTTTATGAAGTGCTACATAAAAGGGTCTCATAATAAAAAACGACTTCAAAAACCTGTCTGAAACCATTAATAATAAGCACTTTCAGACACCCATAGATAAAGCGCTATATAAAAACTGGTTATTATTAGTATTATTGCAAAATTTAGTTTGCTCGATATGACATCTTTAAACCTACCTTGTGGTGGTAAGGTCCAAGTACAATCCATCCAGAGAAACCATATGCCATGTACAGAATGAGTCCACATACAATAAACCGGCCACAGTTTGGTAGAGCACTCTTCAACGTAACTATGGGAATCTGTAACGTACAACATTCAAGAATAATCTAAAAATTCTGTGTACAAAAATGTGCGGACTTATATTACTTGAAATGTGATGTTATTGGATGGTTTAGGACATTAATAAATTTAGTACTGGAAGCTTTAAGGGTATCAAATACAATCACATTTTACACCACTTTTAATGTGAGGTAAGAGACTAGTAAAAAAAAAATCCACTTTCATAAAGACTCTTTTGGAAAATAAGCATATCACACAACTGAATTTGATATTGCCTGCCTATAAGTTTTAATTTCAGGTTGTCTTCACAGTTTCTGTAGGTCCGTTGTGGTCTCTGCTCTGCTCTGCTATGTTTGTCTCTCTGATGCAATTGTTTTAGTTTTTATTTCTCTGTACTTAAATCTTTGGTTATTATTGCTGCTTTTTTTTTACATGTGTAAATACAAATATTAACCTGTGATGTTTTTACTTTTTATTGAGCTGTCGACTGTACAATTTGTTTTGTGGATTATGAATAAATCAGGACTTCCCAGAACTTGGTAGTCTCCCGAGTTCCAAAATGTACTCTGCGGCAGTAGAATAAACAGCAAGACAAGTTCTCAAAGAACAAAATCTACACAGCAAAGTAGATATACACATGGGGTTACCTCAAATCGAATATACATTGATACCTCACCATGTAATGCCTCAAATCCCATATAATAAACACGTAATACAAATAAAACTTACGTTGTATTTGGGGAAAAATCCAAGATATCTGAGAATTCCGAGCCAAACAAAGAAACATCCAGAGCCCAGGAGTAGGCTACATACATCAAAAGTAGTTTTTAACTGGGGGGAAAAAGTATGCAGTATATTACACCTTGAGGATGTAGAAAAGCAATCAGACAAAACTTTTGTTCCATCACTTAAAGGTAGAATCATAGTTTGGTAAGTACTCCAAATAATTAGAAACCATAAAAACTTACTTGGTGAAAAGCACTGCAGCTGTTGATAGTATAAACTATTTTGAAAAAAGGATTCCCTTTAAAGTAATAGACCTTATGCATATGATGTCATTCAGTGGGGCGCCCTCGCTTAGAGGTCAAAAGGCGCTTGTTCATTGGCCAATCTTGTGCGCCGCGCGTACAAATCTGTGCGTTTCTATTGTTTCGTCATCGTTTTACCTCTAAGATGGCGGCTGGATGACGTCAATGCATAAGGTCTATATGGTTTGGATAGTTTTTCATCCCAAAACATTTGAATCTGAGAAACGATTCATGCATGAATCGTTTCGGTGTTGAGTTACTGAATGGTGTTGGACTGAGGACTGCAATAGTAAACTATGCTTTATATGGGATCAGGCATACCTCCATAATCAGAGTCCAACAGTTTGGGTGTGGAGTTACTGAATGGTGTTGGACTGAGGACTACACTAGTAAACTGATTATGGTTTACATGGAATCAGGCATATCACCATAATCAGAGTCCAACAGTTTGGTGTTGAGTTACTGAATGGTGTTGGACTGAGGACTACAATAGTAAACTGATTATTCTTTTCATGGGATCAGGCATACCTCCATAATCAGAGTCCAACAGTTTGGGTGTTGGGTTACTGAATGGTGTTGGACTGAGGACTACACTAGTAAACTGATTATGCTTTACATGGGATCAGGCATACCTCCATAATCAGAGTCCAACAGTTTGGGTGTTGAGTTACTGAATGGTGTTGGACTGAGGACTACACTAGTAAACTGATCATGCTTTACATGGGATCAGGCATATCACCATAATCAGAGTCCAACAGTTTGGGTGTTGAGTTACTGAATGGTGTTGGACCGAGGACTACAATAGCAAACTGATTATGCTTTACATGGGATCAGGCATATCACCATAATCAGAGTCCAACAGTTTGGGTGTTGAGCTACTATATGGTGTTGGACTGAGGACTACACTAGCAAACTGATTATGCTTTTCATGATCAGGCATGGGATATTCATGGGATCAGGCATATCACCATAGAGTCCAACAGAGTCCAACAGTTTGGGTGTTGAGTTACTGAATGGTGTTGGACTGAGGACTACACTAGCAAACTGATCATGCTTTACATGGGATCAGGCATACCACCATAATCAGAGTCCAACAGTTTGGGTGTTGAGTTATTGAATGGTGTTGGACTGAGGACTGCACTAGCAAACTGATCATGCTTTACATGGGATCAGGCATACCACCATAATCAGAGTCCAGCAGTTTGGGTGTTGAGTTACTGAATGGTGTTGGACTGAGGACTACACTAGCAAACGGATTATGCCTTCCATGGGATCAGGCATATCACCATAATCAGAGTCCAACAGTTTGGGTGTGGAGCTACCATAATATGGAGAATAGTTTTTGTTAAGACTGAGAAAGGATCCCATTAAACTGACTCCAGAGACACAGGGTCAACTTACCTTAAGTTCAATTAGCAATTTGACGATTGAACCCATTATTGTGAAGATATCACTCAGAATGATCATGATGTACCAGAAATTTAGAAACTCAAGCTTCTCAATCCGGGTCAATTTTTTGCTGTAATATCGCTTGAAAAACTTCATTGTTTTCTGTCAAGGGAACAGAGACATGAATAAGAGTTATACAAATAACAGCTGAACCAGTTTTGAGATAGGCCCCCTTTTCTTCACATCAAAAGTTGATTTTAAAAAAAAATTTAAAAAAAAAGCAATCTCCATAAAATTTAAGAACTTATGTTTTCTTCCATTGAGCTTGGTACAAATCGTGCCTGCAGGAAGTCCAGGCTCTGTAAACATATAACGTCGCAGGTTACATGGCCAATAGGTTAATATTGTGCATTTTTAAAAGTTTTAACTGGAAGAAAAATGCCAATGTCAGGGTTGAAGTACCTTTTTCAGTTTCTGTCCTCGATAAATGGACCTCGCACACAGAATGAGAGATATCAAACAGAGGACCATGATCAGCCCATCGTAGACCATCACAAGTTTGCTAGAAACCCCGTCAAAATAGTCTGAACGAAAAAAGAAGAAAAAAACAACAACAAAGATTCAATTTGCATTGAAGTGTGAGAATCCTACCTTCCGGGGATCCAAAAACATCCAATGATGTCACATTTCAAATTCGGCTAAGGACAGCACTCCATATAGAATGCTTTTTATACACTGGAGTTGGGCAAGACAAAAATCATCATTCTTAAAGGCACTGAACACGTTTGAAAATTGTCAAAGACCAGTGTTCTCACTTGGTGTATCCCAACATATGCATAAAATAACAAGCCTGTGAAAATTTGGGCTCAATTGGTCATCTAAGTTGCAAGAAAATGATGAAAGAAAAAAACACCTTTGTTGTACAAATTTGTGTGCTTTCAGATAGGAATAAAAGGCTTCTTGCAAGAAGTCTTTTATTATTTTAGTGAGAAATTACCTCTTTCACAAAAACTACGTTACTTCAGAGGGAGTCGTTTCTCACAATGTTTTATACTATCAACAGCTCTCTGTTGCTCGTTACCAAGTCAGTTTTTATGCTAATATATATTTTGAGTAATTACCCAACGTGTACAGTACCTTTAACGCAAACAATACAAAATCAGTTAAAAAGATATTTGGTTTGAAGTTTCATTTGGACAGAAAATAGGAAGGGATGAACTCTTACCACCTGTTACATGATTAGAGCAGTAGAATATGGAGTGTTCCTCGTCAAGTTTTACACCGATGCGCCCTCCATGAATAGTGTAATCATAGATTATCTGAAGTCAAAGAAATATGTCCATTAAGAACCAGAAAATAATGTCGGTATGGAGTGGCTGAGCGGTTTAGTACATCGGACTCGAGTTATGGTTGCTGAGTCATCAGGGTGTGGGTTCGAATCCTGGTCATGACACTTGTGTCCTCGAGCAAGACACTTAACTATAATTGCTTCTCATCACCCAGGGGTAAATGGGTACCTGTGAGGGCAGAGATGGTTCTTGTGATTGATTTAGCTTAGTGCGCTACATACTTGGCAGCGCAGGCTGTATACTCCCCAGGGAGAAAGATGGTTTAAGGAATGAAATATATGGCCCAGTGACCAGGGGTAATAATGTTTAAGCGCAATCATCATTTTTCGGAATTGCACTATATAAGAGTCAATATCATTATTATTATTATTATTTAATGATGTAAACAGAGGTTCGCAAACTTTTAGGCCTGGCTATACAACCCTATGATAATTTCAGGCACACGACCACAACCCACCTACTACCGATAGCCAACCAATTGAACCCCCCTGCTGCTAATGTCATAACAGTTTTAATATGAGTAATATATGTATTAAGCAGTTTGTTTTTATTCAGTAAATTTATCAGTAGTTGCATTGAACTGAGAACAAAAATGTTAAAAAACTACAAAGTTTTTGGTTGTTATCTTTGCCAAAGTTTGACTAGTCAACTTTGATCGAGGCAATCTTTGTTGTTGACAGAATAATCAAATATGTTACGATAAATGTTAGCACTTCTGACAAAATTTGGTGACCCACGTAATTATTTTTTTGCGAGCCACTTTCAGGAGATGAGAAGCAATTTATAGTTTCATATAAGTGTCTTGCTCAAGGATGCAAGTGTCATGACTGGGATTCGAACCCACACTCCGTTGACTCAGTCATTGAATCTTTAGTTCAGAGCCCTAGTTCTCGGCCACGACACGCCACAACATTACACCATGCTCGATATGTGGCAGAGGGTAAGCTTAGCAGAGGATGTCCTCCCCCCCCCCACCCCCAATTGTTCCCAAACTTTAACACACACTTTTCCTCTTGTACAGAAGTACCCCCCCCCCCTAAAATACTCCAAAGAATTCCTGAGATTATCAGAACACAATGAAGACAAAAAAGGAGGGCAGGGCTAAAAATTTTAACTGGACCACAGGCCCGAGGTTAGTAGTTATGGTGTTGAGCCGGTAAACTTTTGACCGACGGACAAGTCCAGCGGTCTTGTGTTTTTCGATTGAATATTAATGAAGAATAATACCTCAGTGTGTAACATCTTGAACAAAAAATAATATGTTCAAATGTTGACTTTGAGTCTGATAAAATACCTTTCAATTCTACTGAGTAATGACATAATGAAGTATACTTAATATGCATAAAGACAAATGAAATCAATCTTCTCTTACATTGTCATAGCACTTGTTCAAATAAACACAGTCAACTTAAATACATGTTAAACTGGGTCAGGAAAATCTTTTGTTATTTTGACTCTGGTCTTGTAAAAAGGAATTCTGGTCCAGTAAACATTACACCCCCCCCCCCCAATTTCAAGCCCTGCTACATATTGAGCACCAAATGCACAAAATACAAAAAAAGGCATTGTGGGTAGTACATGTCCTGGTCATTAAAGGAAAAACTGACCCAGGCAATAGCAATATACACATATATAGGATTTGAGGCATTGCATGGTGAGGTATCAATATATTTGGTTTGCGGTAACACCATGTGTGTATCTACTTGCCAGGTAGAGTTTGTTCTTAGAGAACAGTCTTGCTTAATTCTACTACCGTGTAGTAGATTGTTCGGGTGTTCGGGAGACTTCTCAGTTCTGAAAAGAACTATCCTGCTTATTAACTATTACCTAGGCGGATGGTATAGAAATAGGTTGGGACTACTACTTTAGCTTATAGGATCATAATTAACTGTACTACCGCGGAGTCAGTTCTTGGATTGGTCTCAACGTTTCGACTAGCTTGCTCTAGTCAAGTCTCTCTCATCGTCTCCTGATGATGACTAGAGCAAGCTAGTCAAAACGTTGAGACCAATCCAAGAACTGACTCAGGGCATTATAGATTAACCCAGGGCCATTACTAACAGATCCCGGTCAACAATACTCAGTAAGTAATACTCACCGATATATTGAACCTTACACAATCAGGTGAAGTCAGCATGTCTAGATTCTTCACATGTAAACTCCGAAACGAAAACTTCAGTTTCAACTCAATCAAGCTACATGTATGAACGAAACAGGAAGTAAAATCAAAAAAGGAAATGAAAAGAATAATAACACACAATCTATTGTTTCCATCGGGTTCCAATTTAATGGCTCTGTTTAACATGGAATTCTGCGCTCAAGGCGCACTGTTAAGTATATAGTTCTATGGGCAGTAAGCGCAGAGTTCCGAGGTAAGCAGAGCCATGATATTGGACCCTGCTTGTTCCTTAATGATTCACACTATTGTCTTAAACATGTTGCACAATGTGGTGCTTTTGATACAAGAAGAAAGATTACTTTGATGTCTTGATTTAAAGGCAAAGTATAACTTTGGTTTTTGGAATCGTTTGATTGTTTTAATCCTATATAAATGGAGATATAATACAATAAAAATAACCGGTCTGTGAAAATTTCATTTCAAAAGGTGGTAGCGTTTTTTGCGATATTTCTGAAAAACTAGAGTGATAATGTCCATGCAAAAAGTTGGAATACACAATCAGGGTTCTGCCCAGGATTTCTTTAGTGCCGGAAAAAAAGTTTTTTCTGGTACGGTCAAGTCAATTTCCTTTCGATCGTGCACAGAGTGGTTACACACGTGCGCCCTGCAGCTGTGCCTTGAATGTAGGCCTCCATAGTGCGCGCACGCCTTTACTGCCATGGGAAAACAATTTACAGCATCTATAGCATGGTGCTTACTCTGCAGTTCATTTTCCGTTGTATTAAACGCTATAGAATAAGGTACGCAACATGATGAAACTGGTATCATGTTATTCTAAGCGTAAAGCTATAATCAGCGTGACTGGAAACCATTGCAAAATCAATGCGAGTTTCGTTGGATATAATGTACATCGTACAGGCGGGAGGGATGCTCGATCCTGGATCATTAAAATAGACTCAAAGAAAGAAGTAGGGTACTCAAAACTTTGGATGAAGCTTTTTACTGGTAAATAATTTTTTTTACACGATGTTCAAAATATTTTGAAGGAAATGGGCAAAAAAAGAAAGGAAAATGTGTGGTGGTCGGAAAACGAAATAATTCTGCTAGTGGTGGTCAGGTATTCCGGCACCGACCACCGTGGGCAGAACCCTGCACAATCTGAGAAACTTTTCATGCAGAAAAGTTTCTCAGATTGAAATGTTTTTGAACTCCTCTCTCTAAAACCACAGACCTCTCAAGGGAATTGTTTCTCAAACTGTTAGGCCCTATACATCAGCTGCAGCGCTTCTGACCATGTAAGTTTTTATGGTCATTAATTTTTGGAGTAATTACCAATGGTATACATGTAAACCCGCTCTTTAAGAGCAAATTATGAATGTAGAAACAAGGAACTATTACTTAAAAATTAAACATCTAAAGTTGTATGGCACCTAGAAGCTGTTGTGTGGTGAATAGTTTTCAAACTGAAAGGTTACTCTTCATAAAGAATGATAACATATGTCCTGAGAAATCTTTCCACCAAAAGTAAAACAAAGTGCAAGAAAAACAATGTCCGAAACTGAGATACTTTTGAATGCGAAATTAAAACATCGACACACAATGTAGGCCTAATGCATTTGATGATTTGCTATGAATTTGAAATTTTCATTTTGAAGGCAATTCCATCTAAACCCGAGTTTATATAACCCATCCTCACATGGCTCTTTAGGCTGACTGTACAATCATTGATCTAGCATTTGTTTGTGTTTGTGTTTCAAAAGACCTTGTTTTTCCATGGTTATGGGAGAACAATGTGCTCATTCATGTTTACACTTTAAAGTTCAAGTTCAACCTTAATTGATCAGGGGTCAATTTCATAGCTGCTCGATGGTGAGCAAATTTGCAGGCTAATTATAATAGAAAAATTTGTTTCAGCATTAAGCGTATTTCACATGTTTTAGAAGAAAATTAGGCGGCCAGCTTTTGTGATCACCATGGATTTGCAAAGTTATGTTATTCATTTGCTAATCAGTAAGCGCCCGAAGGTTAGCATAACTTTTCCTGTGCTTATGAAATGGAAATTGCAGACTAAGCACAACCACAGTGCTATGCAATTGGCCCAAGGGCACAATTTCATAATGCAAAAAACTGTACTTAACAACTTAAATTTTTTTGCTTAAAGACTTAGCAAAAATAAGCAGGGAACCAGTCTCAAACAACATCCATGACATGGTATTTTGGCTGGTAACCCATCTTTATTTTGTGTACTTCACAGCTTTATAAAGTTGGTCCCAGTTTCACACAATTAGGCCTATTAATTTTATTAACTTTATTTAGTCACGGTGAGACCCATGCAACCAAAAGGTTTTTTTGAAGGGCCGTGAGAACAAACAAAAAGGCAGTAAAACAGAATACATAATTGTCGATAACAAACAATTTTAAAACTCCTTATTTATTGCTTTAAAAAAAATAATAAATCATCGTAGTATTTGTATCCCTTCCAGCACATAGTGATGAACTCTGCCCTGCCCTCTGGCATTGAATCAGCCAATCTAGATTTACCCTTTGGTATAAATTGAACAGTTCTTATCACCTGTCAAAGTTCAGACTGATGTTCTTGTCTTTCATAACTGCCTTTATGCTGATGTTAGTTGTCGGGGAAACTTGAAAATCCGTACAATCTGCAAAAATGAAACCATTCTTGTTATTAGAGCTATCGTACCGCCTGACCATTCAGTATCCTCCACATGATTTTGAAGGATAGATAAATGGTGCATGCATTAAAGAGGAATGGAAATGTTAAAATTTATTTTTGTACTCATTTTCCAATAGATAGAGTCCTCATGTGAGTGGGTAAAAAGTTACAAGTCTCTAACGTCACATGAAAATGGTGTACATGTAAATAGCCATTCTATTCAACAGTGCAAAATTTTTCAACATCCAAAACATCCGATGACATATTTCTGAGAAAAATGGGTCTCTACATTTTTGACTGGGGATGTTTTGTTTCATTCCCGACTTTCTATAATATTCAATCAAAACTGCCAAGTGAATTTTCCCTTTAGACTAACAAAAAATTCCTCCTTGGAATGTAAAGACCCATTAGTTGTTGAAATCCAATGACGTCATGTTTCAAATTTCGCTGTGAAAGGTTAGGAATGAACCAAAACATCCCCATACAATAATGTACAAATGTATTGACCCCTTCCATAAAGCAGGCACACCTCCGCACAATGCGCATCGACCATTTCCGCCATTTTGGGAGTCAATACCTTTGCATACACTTTGACTCCCGAAATGGCGGACAGGATAACTGCCTGTATAGAACGCTTCATGTCATATGAAATGGGTCATTAGACCAATATCATTGTGCAGCCATGTTGTTCTTCTCCCATCCAAATCAGAATAGCCGAACCGAGGCTGGGATGGCGAAACAGTCTGGTGCCTTTTTTGGTATAAAGAGAATCTGTGTTTACTATTGTTATTGAAAACGGAGAACCCAATAAAAGATGGTGGCAGAATGATTTAAGGTCTATATGGCTACTGTACTTCATGCACACTATCTTTTCTTTACATCGTTTCCCCATCCATCAGTTGTTTAAAGGTATCGTACACGTTTGGTAATGACTCAAAACAAATATTAGCATAAAAACTTACTTTGGTAACAAGCAACGGAGAGCTGTTGATAGTATAAAACATTGTAGGAAACGACTCCCTCTGAAGTAACGTAGTTTTTGAGAAAGAGGTAATTTCTCACTAAAATAATAAAAACTTCTTGCAAGAAGTTTTTATTTCTATCTGAAAGCACACAAATTTTTACAACAAGGGTGTTTTTCTTTCATCATTTTCTTGCAACTTCGATGTCCAATTGAGCCCAAATTTTCACAGGCTTGTTATTTTATGCATATGTTGGGATACACCAAGTGAGAACACTAAGTGGATACACCAAGTGAGAACACTGGTCTTTGACAATTACCAAACGTGTACAGGGCCTTTAAAGAAAGGAAATAGTCTTATCTTACCCTCTGTGGTAGTAAGATTGACATTAAACACTCCATTTTTGCCTTCGATTGATGAGAAGTGCTTGTTGCACAACATCATGGTGTAAATATCTTCGGTGGCGTTTACCTCAAACTCGTAGGTCCCGATGGCTATATTCTCCAACTGGGAATACTGAAAAGGGGAGTAAAGTATGATCATTCAGGGCTCAAATTTTACACTGGACTACAGGCCTGAGGCCAGTAGTTTTAGTGTCGGGCCAGTAAAGTTTTGACCGGACAAGTCCGGCGGTCTTGTGTTTTTCAATTGAATAATAAAACCACACTGTGTAACATCTTTAAAACAGAAACAAGGAAGTAATGTTCAATGTTGACTTTGAGTCTGAAAAACACCTTTCTATTCTATTGAGTAAAGTATGTATGCCCATAGACAAAGGAGAAAAATCTTCTCTTGTTCAAATCAAAACAGTAGGGGCCAATGCACGTTAAACTGGTCTGGTCTTGTTAGAACAATTCTGGAACAGTAAACATTTTGAGCAACAAGCCCTTTGGTCTTGTGGATTTTTCCCCCAAATTCAAGCCCTGTCATTTTATGTGATGCTCCACACTAAAGTCAGGTACCTTCCTGACCAAACTCAAACTGGGTTTATTTTGTCATCAATCATGTCAATAGATGAAAATAAGAGCTTTCAAATAACACCTGATGCCTATAAATGCAAGTATTTCTGAACATAATAATCATAATACTGAGTTCTTATATATATATAGAGCTTTATCACACCCGATGGGCATCTCAAAACACTCAGTAGGTTTTCCTGCAAGGCATGTGGAGCTACAATTTGAAGTATGAGACTTATTCCTTTACATAGCACCATGTAATGGTTTACAAGGTGCTGTGGCACAATATACAGCCAATCAAACAACGAACACCGGGGCGAACCCCTTCTCTTTACGATAAGGGTTCTTTTACTGGGTTCTTTTACGTGCATTACACAACACATGGAACCTAACCTACGGCTTTACTTCCCATCCGAATGACACAACAATAATGGTTAAGTGTCTTGCACAAGGACACAAGTGTCACGACTGGGACTCGAACCCACACTCTGTGATCAGAAACACCAGAGTTTGAGTCAGGTGTTCTTATACGCTCGGCCACGACACGCAAACATACAATAAAATGATTTAGGCTGATGTTTCTGGTGTCACTTTTGATGCCATCATTATTTCAAAGAAGTGTCTGATTTTGGCATGGGACGTCACATAATTATGGCGAAAAACAAGGTTACTGCCAAATACTTATAAATCAGTCCTCTTAAATCCCCTTTGAGTTCAGTGTATTCAATTGCAATTCCTATAGTCTGATGATTCAACACAAGTAATTATTGATCAGAGTAGGTGTGGAGGATCTCGAGTTGTTGTTAACTCTTCGGGGACCTCAAGTGAGGACTCGACAGTCATTATCTCCACTAAAATCTCAAGTCCTATACAAAGTATCACATCAAGTCCTTTAGGGCAAATCCCACACAGAGTTTCAAGTCCTACATGGCATTGGCAAGTATCAAGCCAACTCTCAAATCCTACTCGGCTTTGGCACCAAGTATCAAGTCAAGTCTCAAGTCCTTAAGGCGAAGTTCCAAGCCAAGCCTCAAGTCCTTAAGGCCAACTTCCAGACCTAGTCTCAAGACCTAAATGTACTTGGCAAGTATCAAGTCAAGTTGAAAGTCATTAAGGTCAAGTCCCAAACCAAGTCTCAAGTCCTTAAGGCCAACTTCCACACCATGTCTGAAGACCTAAATGTACATTGCAAGTATCAAGTCAAGTCTCAAGTCCTTAAAGAAAAGTTCCAAAACAAGTCTCAAGTCCTTAAGGCCAAACTCCAAGCCAAGTCTCAAGACCTAAATATACATTAGCAAGTATCAAGTCAAGTCTCAAGCATGAGACAGTTGCATCAAATTCTCACCTTGTACACCGCATAGTCCAGATGTTGGTACACGTCTTCTTTCAAGTAGAGTGCATAGAGTTGTCTGGTCTTGGGATACGCAAAGGAGTCATATGCAGGGTCCCAATTCTTCAGGAAAATATTGTTAAATGCCTTCTCATTGTCTTCAAAGAATGTTGCTTGCTTGAACTGACTTGTCCCAAATTGAACTAGCTGTGAAATCGAGCAAAGATATGAAAGGGTAAGCATTGTAAAAATAAGTGAAATAGCAAACTAGCAAATAGGGATCTGTTGCCTCAGTGGTTTCTTTCCCTGCCTTTCACCTCTGTGTGGACCCCGGTTCGAATCCAACCTGAGACCCGGAGCCTTGCATGTGGATTGGGTTTTCAGTCCCTACCTGATTGCATGGGTTTTCCCCCATTGGAGTTTTCCTCCCACATCTAAAACTGAACATTTCTTCTTGTTTCCTATTCACCCTGTTATTGGTGCTAATTGTGCTGTTGGATGTGTAATAAATAGATAAATAAAATAAAGAATAAAAATCAGCTGGTCAGTGTTGCAACATGGCTTATTCCAGGCCTGGAGTACAGTTCAAATACCACCATCCAGCTTTATTTACTTGCAACGTCACCAAGGCTATCTTAACCAACTGCACTCCAAGCTTCCAAGGTTTACGCCCTCTAGCCTTGTACTTCTCGTACGGATTCATGAAGTAGAACTTCAGCTCTCGACGCATTTTCTCCTCGACCGCCGGTGGTGGCTCATACTGATAACTACTTGTACAAGTAGAGTTCTGTTCCAATTCATCAGCAGTTTGAATCGTATCACAGTCACTGTCACTATGACAGTAACTTGAACTCGTCGTTCCACGTCTAGCTGCGGTATTCATTGTACTATGCGTGGTTCCTATGCTGTAAATATAAAGTGGTGGATATTTGAGTGAGACGACAACAAACTATTTTTCACAATTCTTGATTTAATGTGTACACATAAACTTCCAATTATGACCAATGTCGTAGTATCTTGCCTGCCAGGAAATGCCCTGAAATATTCAAGAAATTATGTTTTCATGTGTAAGGCATAGTTTGTAAGGGTTCAGACAGCCATAACCCTGATTTTGTTGACTTGTGAATCAAGCTGTAATAATTACAGGAATTTATTTAGTTGCGATAATCGTAACCCTCCATCCTCCTAACAGTCACAGACATACTAGAGGGAATACGAAGTATATACATTGTGCTTTACTTTGTAACCCTCCGGTCTCCAACCGTCCGGAGGATGGAGGGTTGTGTACCATTGCCATAGTGCTCATGAGGCTATGACCGTGTCCAAACCAAGCAACTTCGACTACGGCTACTCCTAGAACTATATGAGGTTCGTTCCGCTATAGCGGATTCTGCCGAACCATCCTCGTAGTTCTAGGAGTAGGCTACGGCTATGGCTGTTGGCTGCAGCAATAACGTTGAACAAATAAATAGAGATTTTCAGCGATCTGGCCATAGCCACTGCTGAAGCTGTCAATTCAGTAGACCCAGTAACTGGGGGGCTGTACTCCTTTTTCGAAATTTTGACATCATCGGTCATACTAGCGCCCCAGCTTGTCGTTGTATTTTCCCCGAGGAAACTTCAATTTAGCGATCCAACGCTCGGCAGTATCCACGGGTGCCCTGCCTTAACCGTGATGATCACGCGGTTGAGGCAGGGCACCTGTCAATTTTTAGACAGGTGTCCTGCCTCAACCGCGCTGTTATCACGGTTGAGGCAAGGCACCCGTTTAAATTGAATATCCCAAGGGGAAAATACAGCGACAAGCTGGGGCGCTAGTACGACCGATGATGTCAAAATTTTGAAAAAGGAGTACAGCGCCCCAGTTACTGGGTCTATCAATTCAGACACGGCCTATGATTCCGACTAAGTATTTCATTGGTGGAAACCCAACGGTAGGCCTCCGTTGACTCGATTTAGAAAAATATGTTGACAAAGCAATTTTTAAAACAGACTAGGTGCAAGTCTTGCACGTATTTGAACATTGTGACCCGTTAAAAAGCGCGCGTTTGTTTTCTTCGCACGTTTAAAGCATTGAAAGTGGGACCAAAGTGGTCCCAAAAATGTTTTAATACGGGCGAGACTTGCACGGTCTATAGACAGTCCATTCTCTATGCTTTAAATCATGGAGGTAAAGTTGACTGGTTGTACTGTAGGTCTACACAATTTAAATGTTATTCTAACTAGCTGGCATTCATATCCAGCAATATTTGGATCAGACGAACCAAATTTTGTGTACTGGTTTAGGTTCAGGTCCGTTCACATTTTTTATGTTTGATTGACCGGTTCGCAAGTTATAAAAACATATTGATGGTATAGCCGATGCAAAATAAAACCAGTTGTTTGACTGGCTGTGGCATTAATTCACATTTTATGTTGTTCTTGTTTATTTTGTATTGTAATAGTGTTTATCAATAGACTATAGTACAGAGCTTTGATTGTCTTCTGTTCTGTCATATCTCTGTCCATGCTGTCTAGTTAAGTCTAGAGTGATCCATTGATCCTTCCAACCGGTCTACAAGTACGACCGTCGGGAGAATCGAGGGTTAGGAGTAACTATAGAATGCAGGGCCACTTGGTGTGTGGACTATATTTCCCTTTGTTAAACAATCCCTCTTCACCAGTGTGTTCTTATATACAGCTCTGAAGTGGCCCTGCATTCTATAGTTGAGCTGAGGGTTACAATCGTCGGAACTACACAAGCTCCATCCAGCCCAGTTCATTTCCGGTTCCTCGTTTGACCAAAGAAAATACATGCATGGTGTATCACATGATCCGGCCGTCTTCTTTCAGTTTCACATGTCATTTCAAATTTGAATACATACATGATACTCACTTGTAAAATTCAATACTCACTTGTTAAGTTCAACTTTACGCATCACAACGGAGCCATTTTCATCCCTTTCAGTGTTACCATCTCGGATGTAAATACTTCCATACATATGTGTGTGTACGACTCTACGGGGTACACGAACTTCACATTAATTTAGCGAAGTTTATTATCTAAATCAGGTGACTCTCTGTCTGTGTTGATAACGTGACTGACGTTTCTACCAAAACAAGTTTGCAGGGCGCCCTCTTTTGAAAGGAACGAGTTTTAATTACTAATAATCATTATTATTTAAAAAATTCGTGTCACTTTTGTGGTTTGTCGTCTGGCTGACGCGTTAATCACACTTTCATTTTGTTTTCTTCTCATCAATAGAGCTGTACTGCTCCTCAATTTTCTTCTTTGAAAATTGCAGGGTTTTAGTATTCATTATTTGCATTTTACTTGGTAAGAGCAGCTTCAGGGCCCAATTATTTCATAGAGCTGCTTAAGCAGAAAATATTGCTTAACTTTTTTCTGCTTAGCACAACTAAGCAGGAAACCAGTTACATTTTGTACACGTAAAATTGTATTTTAGCTGGTAACCGTATTCTGGTAAGCATAATTTTGTTGTGCTTAGCAATATGTTATGCTTAAGCAGCTCTATGAAATTGGGCCCTGATAGTAGCCTAGAAGCATTCTGAGAAACATTTCACTTTGAAGTACTGCGGTTATGGAAAAAGATATCACTTTTTATTCCCAAAATTTGGATCTGAAAAGCGTTTCTGCAGAAACGTTTCTCAGATTGTGTATTCCAATGTAGATTATTCTTCCTGCGTGGACATAACCGCTCCAGATTTTCAGCAATATCTCAAAACGCTACCACCTTTTGAAATGAAATTGTCACTGGAAGTTTATGGTATGTATCTACAACTATAATAGGATTGAAACAACCAGTGGGTTCCAATTACCAAACGTATAAAATCCCTTTAAAGGGTGTGTACAACATTGGTAAGAATGAAAATATAAATGCTCACAAATATGCACATAACCTACATGGTATAAAGATGGGCATGGTAGAAAACTTCCCTTGAAATAGTTTTGCTTGAAATGCAATAGTTTTTACGAAATGAGTAAAATAATAGTAATTATCCTGCAGGATAAATTCCGATGTTTGAAAAAAAAGTTAAAACACATAGTGTTTTTTTTTTCACTGTTTTCTCATGACTCTGAAAACCGATTGAGCTTAAACTTTCACAGGTTTGTTATTTCATGTATATGTTGAGTCACATCGAGTTTGGATACAGGTCATTAGCAATTACCAATGTTGTACACACCCTTTAAAACCGTAGTGTTTTGTTTCTTTACCATAAATCTAAAGCGTGAATAAGTTAATAACTGGGCTTTTAGACGTTTTTCATGCTTGGAGCGGACATCTTGTTTTGTCTATTATATTAAATCAATGTAAGCGACAGCGTTGAGTATGGGCGTTTTCATCAATCCGGTGTGGCAGGAGTTTCTACCCCCACCCCCCCCCCCTCCCTTGATATACGGCGAACGGCTCTGGGCGAATTCAGAGCTGTGTATTGAGAGAGTTGCGACAACTTGCGATTATAAGCCATTTTGCCTCCAAAAAATGCATTGGCGAATACAGGGTGCCAGACTAGTCTGCCCATTGGGTTGTACTGCATTTTTGAACAAAATGGCGTCCAGCAACCACGTGACCGGAGAAAGCTGGTCCCTCCATGTCGCAACTCTCTCAATATACGGCTCTGGGCGAATTGTAGATAGCGCCCTCTTTTGAAATGGGGACATACATCGGTGAGCGAAATCCCCCGACACCAAACTGTCCCTAGGCCTAATTGTAGCCACTGCCAAAGCCGGACACGGCCATACAAACCGAGACTAGCAGAGAAAAACAGTCTGGAACCGTTTAATATAATGAGTATCAACATAGTGACTTTAATCAACTTTTCTAGCAAAGAATCAACTTTCGTTACAATTTAAAATTACATAATATTTAGGTTTACGCACAGCAATTTTGTATTTTTGTTTACTGCTTGTGGCTAACATGTACATCTGTAGCCATAACGTATTAAAGATCAATATTAAACTTAACAAGTGCGTTGGCCTATTTCAAAAGATCATTTAGGCCCTATAGTACAGTAAATAAACACTGCACAAAATGGCAATAATTTATGACTTATTATGTTTTTGAGCGCTAGTAGACAAAATGCGATTTCTTTTTATTTACGCTTACTTTTATTTTTGTTCTAAGTATGCGCGGATTGGTGTGTGCAGAGGCCAGAGGGTGAGGTGTTAATATTATGAGATTATTATTGTTAGTGGTATTATTATTATGGTTTTAGTGCCAGGGTTAAGTTAAAGCGTGGAGTGTGAGGGTAGGAGTACTGGGCTCGATTTCTCAAAACATTAAGATTCATCAGTCTACGAGTGTCAATATAACCATAGCGATGTGTCACTTTGCTATGCAATTTGGAATTATGATCAATCTTAACTCTTTGTGAAACCAAGCCCTGCATGGTGTTGTGACTGTGGCCATGATTTGTTGCATTGCAGCATTTTTGCTATAGCGAAAAGTCTCCACGTTACACGCATTCTGTCTATTTTGCGCTCTAGTGCACACTTTTGAGTTTCTCACACATCTTTGAAATAATACTTATTGAGCAATGTCTAAAGTTGCCTCACTAGTCTATAGGAATGAAGGGCCCAGAACAATTCCAATAGCCCATATGCACAAGCGCTATCATAAAAAATACACCGCAATACATCTTGGGAAACCATCTACAGTTAAAAAACAAAGTGACGCTGCCAAGATGAACGTCAAGCTGTACTGTAACTATGTTAAATTGTAGGACATGCATATGGGCTATTGTTTTAATCTTACGAAATTAACTAAATAACACAAAATTACAACAGTTGTAAACATCTATTAGCTAAAAGGCCAGCCCAAAAACCAGGTTGGATAAGATATCGTACGGTTGTTTTTATCAAATAAAGTATTCTACAAACTGTTTTTCTTCTTATATAACTGAAGTTTTAACATGAGCATTTCTGGCGGTGATTGTCAAAATATTGTCAAGGGCAAAAAGGTAATTCTAAACACTGAGTTCCGTACAGATTTACAATACATATTGGTACAGCTTTAGTTTCTGAAGTAGGCATGAAAATTGATTCTCCAGTTGCAAAAAATGTGACTAATCTTCCCCTGTATTTAACTTTTAATTACTTTTACATGTTCACTCATTTTTAATAAAAAATTTGCGCAAGCAAAAACGCTTCATGAATTGGGCTTTACACAACGGGGCCAAATTTCAAAGAACTGCTTAAGCAAATAATAATATTTAGCCAAGCACACAAAAGTCACGCTCAACAGAATTATGGTTATACCAGCCAAAGTACAATTTCCACATGAACCATTTGTAACTGGTATCCTGCTTATTTTTGCTTTGCAGAAAGTTGTTACGCAAAACTTTCTGTTAAAGCAGCGCTATGAAGTTGGACCCAGATGTTTTGGGTGACCTCATCATATTTTGATTGTGTGTTTCTCTTTACAAAAACTGTACCATCTTTAAAGTTGTGTGCCTATCTACTCTAAATCCATCAACATCCAAAGAGTGTTGCACTTGAATGTAATGAATGTTTTTTTGTTTTTTTGATAGACCAACAATGCTTGGTATGAGGCCAGCCGTGCCAATTTAATCAACGTGAGTAAACCGAGTTACACTGTACAATAATGACATTGGAGTTTGATGGATCCAAGAAAAGCCTTTGATTAAACATTAGACTTAGGCCGCGTCCGCGAATTAGCGGCTGTGACTTCATCATTACTTGAACATGCGTTGAAGGCAGGGTACACTTTTGGTAATTTTTGTCAAAGACCAGTATCCTCACTTGGTGTATCCCAACATATGCATACAAGGCTGTAAAAATTTGGACTCAATTGGTCATCGAAGTTGCATAAAAATAATGAAAGAAAAAACACAGAATTGTGTGTTTTCAGATGCCTGAGAAAGGCTTCTTGCCTGAAGCCTTTCTCAGATTCAAATTTTTTGGGAGTGAAAATTACCTCTTTCTCTAAAAAAAACTACTTTAAAGGAAGTCGTTTCTCGCAATTTTATCAACAGCTCTTCAGTGCTTCTTACCAAGTAAGATTTTATTGTCATTAACCTATAGAGTAATTACCAAAGATATACTCTGCTGTTTTAACTGCAGCCATAGCCACACTCGCAATTTCGGACACGGCTTAAGAGGTCATGTCACATGGGGCAATTTTTCAGGCAACCAAAGGCAAACACTTGCACTGTATGCAAAAGAAACACTTCGGCAGCACAAGCGACAATCTTCTAGCAAAAGATGATCAAATATAACGTGAATGATTTTTTTTCTACTGGAGATTGCCTGGAACTGGTTGCCTATAAAATGCCTCTGTGTGACATGGCCTTAAGATGTCTTCATATACAATAAGGCGCCGTCATGGTCCATCTTGAGGGTTTCAGTTGAACACTAGGGGAATCTTCTGGCTAGACTTGACACGGTGTGTCTTCAGTGTTAGTTACAAAATGTAACCCCAACATCCCTACGTCACTTCAACAGTCGAACTTGTTGCAGAGAATCATCGGGCTAGACTTGACATAGTTCTTCAGCTGGTGGCACACAGTCCAAAAAGCGTTGATTGGCCTCAAGGTTGGGTGTATGTCATCTCCAAGGTCATCGTCTCAATCTGTGGTAGAAAATAAGAAATTTTCTAAGATTGTCATAAGCTCTTTCAATACAAGTATCAGTTGTTCTGAGATTAGTTAAGTCTGAAAGCTATCATGTGCAAGAAAATTATCCTCCAGCTCCAATCAGTTCAACTCACTGAAGACGCACACGCAACATGACACAATATTCTAGGTTTGTTTTAAAAAATATTTTTCTGAAAACTTGTCCTCCCAAAGTTTTCCACTAGTTGGTTGTATGGTGTGTTTATTCACCGGTGGTTTATTGCAAACTAAAGGATGGGAATGAATTTATTTTTGTAAATCGACATTTGAACCCTTCTAGAGTGCTTATTCTAAAACATTACCTCCTTTGCTGAACTTGTGGGATGAACCTTCTCTTAAAAAAAAACCCCGTTCAAAATGTATTGTTTCAAACTTACCAAGCGGTCTCAGTTGTTGGCTCTCTCTGTATTCTCCACCGATTCACATCGCAACCGGTCCGGTTGTAGTCACCACAAGAGACTGAGGGAATGGAAAAGTAGGCCCAGACCAATTTGTCACTATGTATTTAAACATTTTTGCGAAAAATTGCAAGAACGGCCAACTTCTATTGTTTCAGGGAGGGTTGTAATGTTATGGATTGTTCAAGCACACTTTTTTAAAGCAAGTTAACTGATTCTTAACCTCAGTGGTTGGCTGGTTGAACATGCTTGCTGTTGTAGAATTCTAAATGATACTAGAATTTTGACTGCTAGTTACAACTGTCTTTACTACTTAGTGAGAGATTTGTTTGAGAGATTCAAAATCTTATTTTTGATGCATGTATCGTTTTTTCGATAAATCGATAAACTGATGTTTAGAATTGTTCATGATCGTGCAAATTTCTTGATTGAGTTGTTGTCCAATTTCGTAGGTAGTTTATTCATGAGTAATATGTAATTATAACTCGATACATTACCAAATCTTTGCATGACACCTGCATGGTGGGCATCACCTCAACTCGGTGAAGATTTCAGCACGCAATCTATACTTCATCATCTTCAAGAAGAAAACACGATCTGCTATATGGAAGAAAACACTTATCTAGAAAGGTTAGTATTTTTGGGTCACAACAATTAGCCAAAGTCAGGTTCACCATAGACATTACCGGAAATAACCCCAAATTTACCAAACTGTTGTCATCTACGGTGTCTCAGAGTTGCCATCGGTGTCTAATCGCCTGACACAACATCAGCTTGAAAAAGAGCAATTCTGTGGAAAACAAAAACAAGGTTGTAGCCTGCGGATAGAAAGGTTAGGAGCTGCGGAGGAAAGGTTAAAAGCTGCGGAAAGAAATGTTAGAACCTGTGGAGGGAAAGGTTAGTTTTCTCACTTACCCTCATACGTTACCTAATACTTCACCAGTTATTTCACCCTTATTGCTGCAACACCTGACAGTTTCAACCCACAGTCACCTTCCACCTCATTAGCTCTTCCAGAAAGAACAGGTTACATACTGTGGAAAACAAAAACATAGAAAGGGGAAATGTTAGAAGTTATTGAAGAAAAGGTTATTCTGCTTCCACACTTACCCTCGTACTTTAATACTTCACCAGAATTGCCATCGGTGTCTAATCGCCTGACACAACATCAGCTTGAAAAAGAGCAATTCTGTGGAAAACAAAAACAAGGTTGTAGCCTGTGGATGGAAAGGTTAGGAGCTGCGGAGGAAAGGTTAGAAGCTGCGGAAAAAACGTTAGAAGCTGCGGAGGGAAAGGTTAGTTTTCTCACTTACCCTCATACGTTACCTAATACTTCACCAGTTATTTCACCTTATTGCTGCAACACCCGACAGTTTCAATCCACAGTCACCTTCCACAGCAATCGCTCCAGAAAGAACATGTTACAGACTGTGGAAAACAAAACAAGGTAGAGGGAAATGTTAGAAGTTATTGAAGAAAAGGTTATTCTGCTTCCACACTTACCCTCGTACTTTAATACTTTACCAGAGTTGCCATCGGTGTCTAATCGCCTGACACAACATCAGCTTGAAAAAGAGCAATTCTGTGGAAAACAAAAACAAGGTTGTAGCCTGTGGATATAAAGGTTAGGAGCTGCGGAGGAAAGGTTAGAAGCTGCGGAAAAAAATGTTAGAAGCTGTGGAGGGAAAGGTTAGTTTTCTCACTTACCCTCATACGTTACCTAATACTTCACCAGTTATTTCACCCTTATTGCTGCAACACCTGACAGTTTCAACCCACAGTCACCTTACACCTCATTAGCTCTTCCAGAAAGAACAGGTTACATACTGTGGAAAAGAAAAACATAGAAAGGGGAAATGTTAGAAGTTGTTGAAGAAAAGGTTATTCTGCTTCCACACTTACCCTCGTACTTTAATACTTTACCAGAATTGCCATCGGTGTCTAATCGCCTGACACAACATCAGCTTGAAAAAGAGCAATTCTGTGGAAAACAAAAACAAGGTTGTAGCCTGTGGATGGAAAGGTTAGGAGCTGCGGAGGAAAGGTTAGAAGCTGCGGAAAAAAACGTTAGAAGCTGCGGAGGGAAAGGTTAGTTTTCTCACTTACCCTCATACGTTACCTAATACTTCACCAGTTATTTCATCTTATTGCTGCAACACCTGACAGTTCCAATCCACAGTCACCTGCCACAGCATTCGCTCCAGAAAGAACAGGTTACAGACTGTGAAAAAAAAAACATATAGAGGGAAATGTTAGAAGTTATTGAAGAAAAGGTTATTCTGCTTCCACACTTACCCTCGTACTCTACTACTTCACCCGTTTTTACCTAACCTTTTTTTCTGCAAACACCTGACCGTTTCAATGCACAAGTATCTGCCACAATTCGTCCACTTTGTGAAGAACAGGTTAAAGACTGTGGAAAACAAACAAAAAAAGCCTATGGAGACCAGGTTAGAGGCTGTGGAAGAAATGGTTAGAAGCTGCAGGAGGAAAAGAGAGTTAGTCTTATCTCTAGGCCAACACTTTCATACTTTAGGCCTTTACTGTCTTACCATTCATACTGACCTCGGCACCATTGACGTCTTTACCGTGGATATTCTGCTCCTTTTCCCCTCCTTTCTTCGCTCTCTCGCCTCCTTCATCTTGTTTGTGTTATTTTACTTATTTACCTTTTTTCGTTTCCATTCTATTTTTTTCGCAGTGCTTACAAGGAAAAGGTTTTGGGAAGTTATTTGCAATGAGTCTGATAAGCTTGTAAAGATTTTCATTTCGCAACTAGGACTGAGCTTAAACGTGTTCCTTTTTTGTTTGTTTTATTTGAATTTTAATCTTTAATGAGCAAGGGTAACTTACAACTGTGTTGCGTCTTTATACGGTCTTACTACTTTTTAATTTTCAAAGATGTGCTCAGTTGAACATTTCTACATTCAGAATTGATGTCATGCTGATATTTGGAATATGTAAATAGCTGGCCTAAATTATATATTTAATACTCCCAAATCAAACATAAATCATCAAATGAATGGTGATTGGACTGGACTGAATAATTACTTCTAAACAATGGTGGTGGGTTTTGTGCCCACAGTACAAAGCGCAGCAGCAAAGGGGAAAAGTGCAGAATTTAGATGTTTTGATTTATTTGTTTATTTATTAATTTATTTATTTATATAGATTTGTTTGCTTATTTCCTTAAAAAATACCCATCTTCGAGAAGAATTATTATTAAAACTTATTATGAATGAAGTTTTAAATGGATTTTGTACTCTTCTTTTTTACGCTGTTTGAAATGTAAAATAATGACAATATAAATAAACATGACAACTGACGACTTGAAGTATCAACCCTGACAGAAATTTCCAGTAAGACTAGTCTCCTAATTGAAAAGCATCATTGGCTTCGACCAATATGCAAATCAAGAAATACCAAGACAGCTTCCAGTCACCTTGAATGTTATACAAGCAAGGACAACATCAACAAGATCGGCGAACATCTAAGGGGCAGGGGTTGTACGAAAAGGGGGAGGGACTCTGCAAGAGAACGGGTTAGATCTTCTCCTACCATTCGCAGTCTTCACCTTGTCTCTATCTTGTCTCTATCTTGAATGCCAACTTGCGTTATCCAACCTCCACTATTGTGCTCTATCAATAATCTCACTTTTTTTTCTTCTTCAAGTTTTTTCAGAAAGGTAAATTATAACCGCCGGTTCTTTTCAGAGCCATCACAACTCATCAGAGGGAGTTTTATGTACATTCATTTCAATTCAATTTATTTGTTCATAACTATGTGAAAACACATGAAATGAATTTTTCTTTGTACAGCAGTAAAAATCACGCGCACATTTTATGCATGGTGACTCTGCAAACCGTACTAGATTGTATTTACTGCCTGTTGCTTGAGAGATTTTTTTAAAAATGAAAAAAATGAGAAAAATAAGTCCAACATTTACAAAGGAGGTGAACGAGTGGAGGTCGGATATACGGCAAGTTTTTCTTACTTTGGTCCTTTGGCGACCTCCAATGTACGTCCACATACCACATATCCATAGATCTTCAACGACCATCTGGTCGCAGTCTCTTGAGAGCCGTCAGAACCAAGATGTTCCCACTTCCTGCAACAAAACAGTCCTATCGTTAAAAAAAAAAAAAAAAAAAACTTTAAAACGTTTTTAGTAAACGTTTGCAGTTATGGACCAAATGTTGCCACGGTAAAAGCTGACCCCAACTAATTATGTTCATTAAAAAAAAAAATGACCCGAGATAAATAATTGGGAGAATTCAGAAAACTTGATGGTGATCGGGTGCAGCGTTAACCCTATCAGGACCAGGCTTTTTTTGGACCGTGAACCCCCTCCGTATTTTCCAAACTTCGAAAAGTGATTTTCAATTAAACTTGCCACAAAATGTAATTTCACCAAGTTCTACATGATGAATGGTAAACAATTTTCACAAATTTACCATAAGAGGACTTGAGTGTTTGTTCGTGTTATCTTGGTCGACTAAAGTCTCCATTTGGGCTCAAGCTGAGTGCAGTGCACAGTTGACTAAAGTTGCCATTAGGTCTGAAATGGTTAACACCAACACATGACACAAACCACTTTCTCAGGAAAAGACCCAAAACAAAACAAGTGGAAATCTTGTTGAAAAAAAGACGACAAACAATTTGTGAATTTTTTTTCAAATCGTTTGACATGGGGCAAAAAAAAAAAAAAAAAGTTGCAATGGTAACACTAACAGCTGACCCCCGAGATAAAAACTATTATTTTACAATATGACCGTATATAAAAAGCCCATTGGGAAAATTCAGAAAATTTTGTGGTGATTGGATGCAGCGTTAAGGCCCAAAGAGTCACGTGCAAAAATATAGCAAGAGGGGCACATGTGCCTGCCCCTCCCTTTTCGAGACCTGATAGGGTTAAAATGTTACAGGCAAGATTATGGTAGTGGGCACATTTTGCTCCCCCACCCCGCCCCCAAGTCCTGATAGAGTTAAATCTATTCAATTGTGGTGAAATAATTCTAGGTATACTGTTCCCAAGCCTTACCTCAACAAGATGTCATTGGAAAGAAGTGTTCGGCATTGGTCGTTAAGTTTTACACTGTAGTACGGTGATTTTCCAGCCACTCGCAAGCCCAAAACCGAAGTTAAAAATTTGCTTAAAAAGTGTGTAGTCGGAACTAGATAACTTCGTGGAACACACGGTATATATACTAAAGCCTTTGGTAAATACTTAATGCACATTGGCGTGGCAAATTTTGATAAATTTACCAAAAGAGTTCGTCAAAAAACGCGACGTCCATTAGAGCCGAGATGTTGTCTTCCAGTCTGCTGCCACGGTCCAATCTGAATGATTCGCCACAACGAGTACTATAAGAACAAGTGCAAAACTCCTTTATTCTCATAACAAAGAAGATCTTCAATTTGGTGACATTCCACAGTAAAACCCCATTCCCAGGAATGCATAGAGAACTTGTCAATCGAGGATTGCGTAATTCATTTATTCCAGGGTGAGAATAAATCTGAGGGGCTCTGGACAGGGTTCAGAAAGTTATTGTTCTTTCAATTGCATTTTTAAATTGTTTTGCATCGCATTAGTTGTGCGTAGAGTTTGTGTCCGTCGCATTTGGGGATTTTTCCGTTGAATTTTTTATCTGTTTCCTTTTTGTTTAGTTATTTTTATTTATGTGGGTTTTTTTATGAGGGAGGGTGGCGTTGCATTGTTTTCCCGTCGAATTTATTGTTTCGCTATTTTGTACGGCATTTTTTGTTTTACCGTCGCATTTCTTTTCGACGCACTTTTTGGGGCGTCGCATTTTCTTTGGTGGGGGCGCATTTTTCCCGTCAAATCTTTTGTTTTTGGCGTCACATTGCGGGGGGGGGGGGGTCGCATTGTTTTTTCGCCGTATTTGTTTTTTGTTTTTTGGTCGGTCGGGGGGGATTTGCAATTGTCTTTTCCGATGCATTTTTTCCGTCGCATTTTTGGGGCAATGCGTTAGTTTTTGCTTAAAAGCATTTTTTTGTTTGCCTCGCATTTTTTTTATATTGGCGTCGTTTTAAAATAACAAAATATTGCGTCGCATATTTTTCCACTCACATTTTGTGTTTTGGTAAAATTTGTTTTCTTCTTTTTGCGGCGTTTTTTTTTCTGTCGAATTTATAATCACTATTTTATAGATAACCAGTAGTTATATAACCATACTGTTGTTTATAAATTATTTATAAATAACAAACTTAAAGGAACATTACAGAATTGGTTTTTGCTCACAAAACAGTGTAAGCACTTTATTTAATCAACCATATACATACACTGACAAACCTGTAGAGGTTTGAGATCGATCGGCCATCTGGGTCACGAGAAAATAGTGAAAAACCGATTACACATTTGCATGTGTTATACAATGCATGAATAAAACGCTCATGAGTGATAAACTCCAATCGCAAATTAGTTTTATTTATTTCTCATCAAATATGGCATTTCAGACAGAAATATTTCTAGGGATGTTTTCTACTATTATCATCATTAGACCGTGTAAGTTTTATGTACATCTGTGATCTTAAAGAAAATTTTAATTACCAGTTCTGTAGCATTCCTTTAACCATTATTTATATAGGCCTATAATCATTACTTATTTGTAACCATTACTTATATGTAACCATTATTTATTATATTCATTATTTATAAATAACCATTTATTGATAACCACTATTTAAATCAATAATCATATACATATATACTAGACCAAACTTCTTTCACTTTCTTCTTGGAACCCTTCTGTCGTGGAAATTTCAACAGTGAGTGACGGTCGTTCGCGGCATTTGGCCAAACTACGTCAAAGTTGCAAATCGATCGTCTGAATCCACTGACTCCGTTTACAAAGTGAACGAATGATAACCGAAAAGAGTCGCCAGTCTGAGCTGTCACCTTGCAACCGGAACGCACAAAATGAAGTCGACGGGCCAAAAGTAAAGATGAGGTTGACAACAAGGGTAAGTTAAATTCTTGATTTTGTTGTTGTGTTGTTGTGTTTTTCTTATTTAATATTTAAATGTTAAACTGTCATCTTTTTATTTCAGGTTGTGCGTTCTCGGTCGCGTGGGCCCTTGTATTCTGTGGAATATCTTGACCTGTCTTGTCTTGATATCGGTAAGTAAAAAGACATCAGTTCGTTTCGTGTTTGTAATGAAGAAGATAGCGAAGATAGAGATCCATGACAAACCATAGAGAACTGGTCCTTTCTCTATGGACAAACCAAGGGGAGAATCCAAGCCAAGGCCAGTCCAGCATATTGGCACTATTTGAGTATTTGTTTGGGGCTACAACTAGGCATATGGGAGAACCTAAGGTTCTAATTACTGACTTATTGTAATGTAAATGTCCAGTAGAAATTTAGAATCGTAAAACAGTAACAACAGTACACCAGACATGCCAGAACACTGTCTGTAGTCTGTCATGTCTGTAGCGGTGTCTAGTGTGTAGTGAAGACACTGAGTCAATGTTACTGTTTGATATAAATGTTTTTGAAAATTTGAAAATGGTGAAGTTGCAGTAGGCTTATTTTAAGCAGTACACTTAAAATGCTGGCAAGAAAAACAGCATCAACCTTGTAAAAACGTTAGTTTGACTAAATTTGTATTTATAACTGCAAACAACTGTTAATGGCCTCATGTTTTGATCCAGTGTAACCATAGAATAGTACAGACCACACTTTGTTTGTTGACTATATTTGCCAGGGTCAAAACGTGAGGCCATAAAAGATTTTTTTGCATTTACACCAAATATGTCATTTTGGTTAATAAGCAGTTTGCAACAGCTAATTCTATTTTCTCACTGTATCTGTAAGTGTAACTAATTCTAAAAAACGAAGAAGAAAAATAGAGCAGAATTGGAACCTGCGACCTTCGGAATAACATGCTGGCGCTCTACCAACTGAGCTATCTAGCCCTAATAATTATTAGTTGTCCCCCTATTTTGTCAATATCTTTGTTCAGGTGTGCCAGTCAGAAGCCATAATATCCAGGGATCTTATATTTGTAACTGTTACAGTAGCTTGTTATTTGCATTTAAAGGGAAGTACACCATCATAATGTATCCTTTCTCAAGTAATTCCCATGATTGAGTTTCCATTAATCACACCCCACAACCAACCTGTGAAAACTTTATCAATTTGGGTAATTTGAAGAAAAAGCCACTATTATGTTTTGTCAGGGATTTTTTGCACTTTTATAGCAGGCTTATTTTTTATCACAGGCTCAGTCAAAACAAGCTACATGTAATACATTGCATCTTCAGATGCTGTTTCCAGTGACTTTTCAGATTGCAACTTTTAAAAAAAAAATGACCAACCCTTCACTTTGTTTTTGAATTTGTTTTTCTCCAATAGTTACAATTGATGGGTTGAAACGATGCAGCAGATTACAAGTTCTTCTGCTACAAGGGAATCATATAGAGATCGTACAAAACTTGGAAACTTGCTACAGCCTGTGGAAGTTAGATCTCTCCAACTGCAAGGTACGAGATTCCATTTAGAACACTGGCCTATCAAAAAAAGACTTCTTAATTTAGTTTGGTATTATAATATTAAAGGAGCTGTGTCGTCATGATCAAGAAGGCCTGCGGCTGTACATGGAATTATGAACTCCCAGCCCCTCTGTAGATTTGATACAGAAGGAGGGTATGCGCGTGCAGTATTTGGGTGAGAGTTAATTATTCCATGTACAGCCACAGGCCTGCTTTGGTCATGACGAGCCCCTTTAACAGTTGTTGCAAAACCTTGATGACAAAGTGGGGAGCCTCACTAAAAAAAAATTAAATTTAGGACCTGTCACACTTTGCAAAAAAAAACAAGCAATGTCAAAGAAGATAAAATGTGATTCTTGTTTCAAATTTCATTTAATTTTCTTGTGGATAGTAAGACAAGGTCAAAGGAAAGTCTGATGTGTTTCCATTGCAAGCAGTGCACTGTGTTTGCCACTAAGTTGTATGAAAAAGTTGGTGTCAGTGTTGTAACTTAATGAGTTAAATAATATATTTAACGGCTTGGTTAATTTGAGAGTGCTTTATACCATACATATAAACATGGTAGGCCTAATCAAACATTTCACATTCCTCAGGCTTGAGAAAGGGCAAGGCCATTTTTATTTTGCAAAGGGCACTTCCATTGGAAAATCTTAAAGTCTATAGGAAACTTTTGAAGGGGCACCAAAGCCAAGACCAGGGGCAACAGAGGCCATGGCCTCTGTGGCCTCCGTGTAATTCCAGTCCTAATAGTGACTTGTCACGCAGGGCAATTTTTACAGGAAACATGGAGGCAACCAACTGCACTGCTTGCAAAACAGAACCCCTTTTGTAGCATAATAGGTTAAATGTCTATAGAACAGTCTCTTACAAATATATTGCCATCAAATTATGTCAAAACTGAAAAGTGAATGCCTTTTCTTCTTGGGATGGCCTGGAACTAATTGCCTGTAAATTGCCTTGTGTGATATGGCCCTGTGAGATGTACATAAATGAGTTTATTGATTACCCCATGCAAGCTGTCTTGTCGTTTGGGTTTGGCTGATCCAATATTTACATTCCCCATTCACAGGCCTCCTCTCTGTGTTTCATTTACAACACACTCTAATAATTCATGATCACACAGTTTACACCAGCATCAAAAGATGAGCAATATTTGAATAAGCGAGTCAATATTTACTCAAAGTGATCACAGGGACGCTGTTTAGAGTGGAACTCCGTTGGTATAATTGAAATTTTCTCAATTATTTACCTTGTTTACTTTGAACAGGTGCTTTGGTATTTCGGTGGTAGAAAATTAAACACTTGTAAAGGAAATTAAACTCCTGCCATGTTTTATTACTATTGTAAACAGCTCCTGATCTAGCTTAATTTAGAAACTGTAAATCTAAGAAACTTGCAGTGTTTGAGTCAAGTTGTTTTGTTGGAAAATTAACGGAGAATGAAGAATGCGTTTATTCTTGCCTTCAACTTTGAGAACCAGATAAAAGAGTTCAGTTATGTTTGTCTACGTTCAATTTATTGTATCCAATCTCATCAATGAATAGTGATTGTTAATTGAAAGTTATGTTGAAACGATGATCACCATTCAGATTTACAGTTGAAAAATGGTTCATCTCATCATATATTATTATAAAATATTTCTTTATGACATTTACAATTTTCTAAAATTCAAAATAATGTCAAACAATATCTTTGGACTTCTTCAAGAAGGAGCCAAAAAAACTCAATTGCTTTGCTTGTTATTTCAGTTTTACAATTGAGAATGGCTTTTGTTTATGTAGAGATAGACCTAGAATCTAAGGCCCCGTCGCATACCTCACAGTATACAGAAGATGTTTAAACTACCACCATGGAGTGGAGGAATATACAGGGTCTGCCCTTAACTTTTTCAGTGACTAGCCAGCAGGACCAGTTAGCTTGTCATATCACTGGTCCTTCAGCTTTTGCACGTGTCCACAATTAATATAAAATAGGGATGCTTTTCAACACCGAACTAACCAGCCAGACCACTAGGAATTTTGACTAATCCTCAGGTGTTTTAACTGGTATTTGACCAGCGGACCACTGTTAAGGGAGAACGCCGAATAAAAGTATGCGTAGAATGAGTGTAACGACATAAAAGGTCTTGACATTGTATACACTTGGCATGGAGCAAAGAAAAATAAAAAGGACACAAAGCAAAATTTGTGTTATTTTATTAAAAAATGATAAAAATTGTTGTGTGCAGGAAGAAGAAGAATAACATAATATTATAAAGCTCTATTCAATGTTTTTGTATTCATACTGATACATTTTATTTGTTCAAACTATAATATTTACCTGCTTTTCACAAAACCTGAGCACCTAGTTGTTTGGAGGCATGATATTTTTCCTACTATGATCCGATTTCCGATTTTTTTCACCGTCAGAAAAATTGGAAAAATCTTGTATTAAATAGCAAGAAAAGTCTATAAAAGCCTATAACAGTTGTACATGTAGGTCAGCCCTTGTACTCAATAAAATTTTCCCACTTTTTTCCAAGGACCAAATGTCATGCCCATGTTTGTGATACTACATTTCTAGTTATTGTTATTATTATTTCCCACCGCATTTGAATAAAAATTCTCATGTGTTTGATTTTTCAGTTGAGCAACCTTGATGGCTTGTCTAAGTTCATCGCCCTGGGCACCCTCAACCTCGCCAATAATGACCTAGCATGGGCGGAGCTGATGAAGATTCGCCATATGCACATCTTAGACCTCAGTCTCCATGGCAACAACAACATGGAAACAAATAAATACTGTGAGTCATTGTGTGTTTAAACGCTTTAGAGACCATATTGGTGTGTCGTGGCCGAGTGGTCTAGTTCACCGAACCCAAGCTTTGGTGTTGTCAGCAGCAGAGTGTGGGTTCGAATCCCGGTCGTGACACTTTTGCCCTTGAGCAAGGCACTTATAATTGCTTCGTAAAAAAAGTTTGTAAGGTAGTGCATTCTGCTCACCAGCCAGGCGCCTAGTGGATGATACCCATGCCTACATCCTTACTGACTGTGAAGGGGGTAACCCTGTTTCAGCCCTAGGAGTAGGTGGCAACGTGCCCCAGGTGACAGTTGATTTGGTCGACAGTCCAAATCAGTTACATGTAAGTGTAGCCCTCGCCTTGAAGTGGCCATCCGGCCTTGTGATGTTAGGCGGTATTTCAAAAACAAATATGTATAAATAAATAGCGGCCACAAGCGGTTTGTACCAAAATGCCAATAGACTGTGCAAGTCTCGCGCAATGTTGAACTTCCGGGACCATAGTGGTCCCAACCATATGGAGATTTACGTGGGCAAGATTTTGTTTTGTCAATTATTTAATTTAAATGTGGTTTATGACCATGAAAAATACATATATGTTGTTGGGAATATAATACTTAGTGATAAAAAAATATGAAAGTAAAATAAATTCAACAATAAAACGAGGAAAACCCGAGAATTAAACTTGACCTCAGCTTCCGGTTGCTCCAAAAAATTAGGAATTCTGTGCCCACCTCCGATCACAAAACTTATGTAAATGCTTGTTTTGGATGCGCAATGATAATCGCCAGATGCTGCAATTGCAATGCGAAGCCTTTTCATAGCAGTCTATGGTTGTTGAGGCGTCAGCGTCCTCTTAAACTGTGTCAAACATTAATTTTACGCCCGTGTGACCTTCGCGAATCCACGTAAGTGGTTTCTGAAAATTTAAGATCAAATAAGCATCCTTGTCCCAGAGTTTTAAATTTGGTTCAATAATAATTAACACATTATTTGTGTATTTATTATAAAAACTTAAACTGATTTTATAAAAATGTAATGAGTATTTTTGTTGTTCAGATTTTATCATTGATTATAATTTAAAACAAATATTTGATTTCAGAGAAAAAAATGTTCTTCGTTTGACGTGTTTTCTCATTCCGATACGCGCGAGACTTGCACAGTCTATAGCGGCCGCAAACGGCCGCAATGTTTGACCTACTTCCATTCACATGAAGGTCAAAGTAAAGGTCATGTCCGGATATGAAATTTTCCAATGTAGTATGTTAACATAGTATCCAAATTTCTAAACACAAAACTAAATTTTCTGTTTCATGTTATTTCTGTCGACATTTTTTACTGACAAAATTTGATTAAAGAAATGAACAATATTAGCAATGTCTGGGCGTTTTGTGCTGATTATACAGAAATGAATGTGCTGTAAAGGGTTAAAGACCAAATAATCTCAGCTTCTTGGTCACTCGTTTTAATACTTTGAAATCAATTGGCTCACAAATACCCTGGCCTGATAGTTAGTTCTTGTAAGTGTAGGACAGTTTTTACTCAGTCAAAGGGCACTTCTATGAGGGCAATTTAAATTTCTATTGGAACATTTCAGAGGGCACTAAGGCAATGACCTGGGATATTGATGCAATTGCCTTCATTGCTCTGAGAAGCATCGGGCTTGAACATATATGTTGGTATAAATGCAGCGACACGTGTGACCCCCCCCCCCCCCAATTTTTCAGTGTGCCACCAGGTACCCCTTGTGAAAAAATCCAGAAACATGAAGCGCACTCAAAAAAGGAAAAACGTGGTCCCTGGGCCTCCCATTGGAAAGCAATGCCCAATGTCCCCCCCCCCCCCCCCCCGGCTACCCCGCTGTATAAATGTGAACTTTGTCTTACGTAGATTGAATATGCAAGAAAAAAGTATTATTTTTGTTAAAACTGAAAAAAAATTGCCAACAAACCTGACTCATTGTTTTGTTATTTTTCTTTGATCAGATCGTATTCATGTGATAGACAGCCTTCCTAATGTCTGGATGTTAGACGGTCGCATTGTCACATGTAAGTATAAGAACATGAAAAAGCTAGTATTGAGTGTATTAAATAAATATATAGACACAGTGGAATATAAACGGTACTCTTCCGACGATGGGCCTTTTCTTTATAACCTGTGGCGTGTCGTGGCCGAGCGGATAAGAACACCAAACTCAAGCTCTGGTGTTTCTGATCAGCAGAGTGTGGCTTCGAATCCCAGTTGTGACACTTGTGTCCTTAAGCAAGACACTTAACCACATGCTTCATCCTTTGGATGGGACGTTAAGCCGTAGGTCCCGTGTGTTGTGTAATGCACGTAAAAGAACCCAGTGCACTTATCGTAAAGAGAAGGGGTTCGCCCCGGTGTTCCTGGTTTGATTGGCTGCATACTGCGCCACAGCACCTTGTAAACCATTACATGGTGCTATGCAAAGGAATATAGGTCTCATACTTCAACACGTAACCCCTTACTTACCTTGTAGGAAAAATACTGAGCGCTTTGAGACACCCATCGGGAGTATAAAGCGCTATATAAGAACTGCGTATTATTATTATTATTATTATAAAAAATACAAACAAATTTTGTTCGGGCCACAAAATCAACAAGTACAGAAGTAGTAATAATAATTTCATTAGGATTTTTTTTCTGCACGTGTTTCAGCCGAAAACACATATTTACATGGATAATTAAAGGCAGGGTATACTTTTGGTAAAAGCCCAGTAACCTCACTTGGTGTATCCCCAACATATGCATAAAATATCAAACCTGTGAAAATTTAGGCTCAATCATCACCCTTGTTCCATAGAATAGTGTGCTTTCAGATGCCTGAGAAATGCTTTCTCAGTTTCAAATTTTTGGGGTGAAAATTACCTCTTTCTCTAAAACTACATTACTTCAAATGGTGTCGTTTTTAACAATGTTTTATAATATCAACAGCTCTCCAGTGCTCTTTACCAAGTAAGTTTTTATGGTCATTAACTTGTGGAGTAATGTTCTTCTGTATTTCCTAATTGGAGGGTTTTTGGTTTTGTTTATTTCAGCTGCTGAACGAATCCAGGTGGAACACTTTTTCCAGGATTCTGCCCTTAGTGAACGACCGGTTGTAAGTAATATAGAATTGAAACTTGTAGGTACAACCTTGTATAATTCTCTTTTGGGAGGAGTGTTGGCTCTGAAAAGAACCGATCTTGTGGTCTCAACGTTTCGAACAGACTCTGCTCATCTTCAGAGAATGCTTCTCCCTCAGCATTCTCCTGAAGACAAGACTGTTTAAACCAAATCTTTTCAGAGCCAACACTCCTCGCTCCCAAAAGAGATTTATACTTAAACCCACAAGTTTATTAGTTATAGTCACTTCTTATTATCCACACCATGCAAAGCTTTAAACAACACTTAATATAGAATAAGTGTTTTATGTTGAGATATGGTTTCATTAGCACTCTGCACTAATGACGTCACTTTTGCTCAAAATACACGTATGTCTCACAAACATTCCACCACCCAGCTCTCACACAATCGGCACGCCAGACTGCAGTACTACGTCTAGTACATGCGAGTAAACATAAGCCTTGGATGTATATATGTGCGCCTGTCCCTTTTTGACACGTTTGTCTGAAATCCGGGTACTTAGCAAGCTTCTATTTTAAGCATTAGTGCGGAGTGCTATTGATCCAACCAACCCAACCCACAGTGGATTGAGACTGGAAACTTCACTTGGTACATTTCTAACTTTGGTACTTCATCCTGAAAATAGTGCAATCTGAATGATGTTATTGTTGAAGCCATTTGATTTATGTAATAAATTAGGTAAATTTTCCACTTTTATCTTTTTGAAGAGTGGACCAAAAAGAAATGAATGATGAATGATTTTTTTATATATTTCTTTGTCTTTATTTCTTTTGCCTTACCATGTACCAAAATATGTTTCAATGAAATTTAAACGGTTAGTTTGTTGATAAGGTTTTTAACAAAACTAAAATAGGAACAATTTGTTAAATCCAGCCCCCTAAAAAAAACAATTGGTACCTGCTTTATCTTCTTGTACTTCTTGTTGACATTACAGAGGCATAAGTTAACACGAGAGCAGTTTGTGCCGTCTTCTATGAAAAAGATCGAAGTCAGTGGTATATATGGTGAACGGGTGAGTAGAAATTACCAATGTGTAAATTGTAACAAACAATTATTAAGAACAAAATGAGAAATAGGCTGTGTTGGAATTAGTGGCTATGGCTGAGGCTGTTGCTTCTTATGCTTCAACGCTTGTTCACCTGGCGATCAAGCCTCAGCCGTTTACCAACAAAACGCTTTCTACAGAAGACGTATTCAATGTCCTGATATGGCTAGTTTTGTAATCATGTGGCCGTGCGGATAAGAGCACCGGACTCAAGCTCTGATGTTTCTGATCAGCAGAGTGTGGGTTCGAGTCCCGGTCGCGGCACTTGTTTCCTTGAGCAAGATACTTTACCATAATTGCTTTTTCCTTCGGATGGGACCTTAAGCCAGAGGTCCTGCGTGCTAGGATTGGTAGAGCATGTAAAAGAACCCAGAACATTTATCATGGAAGAGAAGGGGTTAACCCCGGTGTTTCTGGTTCACATAGCAAGCACCTTTGTTTACAGGTTTCCTCAGGCTTGCGAGCTACAGTGATTAAGTTCACTTATGAGGCATCCTTGGTTTCATTACCAGAAATAATATAATAATAATAATAATAATAAAGACAGGGGACTGGTCTGGTAAATACCCCGCTTGTAACTATTCTTTTATATTCCTGGTGCCTTCACAGACCACTCATTTCATGATGCGGTTCCCAACAAAGGGTGCCCTCAATGTTGAGACAGATAACAGGAGACTGCGATATTTATCATACTGCTTGCAACTTGATCTACTTATGGAAGTGCGACATAGGAAGAGGTGAGTGTCATGTTGATAGGCCTACATGTTGGTGAATTTATTATTCAGATTCCCTCAAGGATGCAAATAGGAATAACACTAGAGCCTAAACACCATAGAGAAAGACCCTGACTTTAAAGGCCCTGTACACTATTGGTAAGATCGAAAAACACAAATGTTCACAGATTCACACATAACTTACATGATTTAAAGTAAGTAATGGTAGAAAGGGTTCCTTAAAATATTTCTGCCTAAAATGCTATCGTTTCTGAGAAATGAGTAAAACAATAGTTTTTATCACGCGTGATAGTTTAAAAAAACAGAAAACACATAAGGTCTCTTTTCACTATTTTCTCGTGACCTCGATGACCAATAGATCT
This sequence comes from Plazaster borealis, assembly GCA_021014325.1. NCBI lineage: Eukaryota > Metazoa > Echinodermata > Asteroidea > Forcipulatida > Labidiasteridae > Plazaster > Plazaster borealis. Next base: position 14,637,323 of record CM037462.1, read on the forward strand.
CAAACTTTCACAGATTTGTTTTTTCATGCATATGTTGAATCACACAAAATGTGGACACTGATTTTGAGCTGTTACCAAAAGTGTACAATACCTTTAAACAAATAGTAAAGGTGAGTTGTTTGGTTAAATAGTAATGATAACAATAACGTTACTTATGCCGCGCATTTTCCATATCAAAAATGCGCCTTACAATAAGACGAATAAAAATTGGAAAAGAACAAAAACGGTAGCAAACAAGCCTATACAAAAGATACAAACAAATTCTTAAGAACACACCCTCATAACAAGTTTAAGTTGGACCAGCCAGTGACTAAAAATATTGAGGTACAACACCTCATTAGCACAAACAATAAACAGTGGTGAACTTAAACCTACTGGTAGAAATAACTTGATTAAAACAGTGGTGAACCTAAACTTACTAGCAGACTGGGGAAAAACTTGATTAAAACAATCATACATTAAAAGCTTTCTTTAAAAAGTATGTTTTCAGATGGCTTTTAAAACCCTCAACTGTTTTTTGTTGCCTGATCATGAGTGGGAGTTCATTCGAGAGTGTAGTACCAGCTACATGTTGTACCTAAAAAGCTCTATCACCAATACCATTCTTTGTCAAATCACACCTAATCTACATTTGTGTGGCACACAACTAAGAAGAATATCGGGGAAAGATAATCAAAATAAACCAAAACTATTTCTAGAAAAGAGTTCCAATATTTAGTTGTTTTCCCCCTTTGCCTGTAATCTCCAGAAACCAGAGAATAAAGCTTTACGAGTCTAACTACTTGGAGTGTCTGCTAGAGGCTAGACCCTTAGAGAGAGACAGGTGTAATGTACTTCTGCTACTACTCATAGCATCGCTGGAATTCTCTCTTCCTACTAACCTGGTCCAGGAAACCCTCAGTGCTGCCAGGCTGATGGAAATAGGGTAGGTTGATCTCCTCTTTGGTGATGGGAAAGGGGATAATCTCCGTGTGACCTTGAGGAGGGGATAATCTCTGTGTGTCCTACACTAGGGAAGAGGATAATCTCTGTGTGGCCTTAAAAGGAGGATATTTCTGTGTGAACTAGAGAAAGGGGATAATCTTTGTGTGAACTTCAGAAGGGGATCATCTCTGTGTGACCGAGGAAGAGGATAATCTCTGTTTGACCTGAGGAAAGAACTCTCCTTGGCTCGGGGGGGGGGGGGGGGGTAATCTATGTGTAACCAGGGGAAGAGGATCAGCATTTAAAGTTTTACTTGTTGTTTGTTTCTTTCAAGGGGTGTGGATACCATTGAGTTATTCTTGATGCCAAGGGATCATAGGTGTCAGATCGCCTCACTCCTACTCAGTGCAGTCAAAGTGGACAGAGACGACAAAAAGGTATTTTCATCATTCTGTGTCGGTATCATCTTTGTATTTCAACGAAACAGAGACAATTTAAAATAGTGTTGCCTGTAAAAAAGTAAAAGTAAAGTCTGTCTCGAGCCAATATGGCTCATCAGGCTGGTGTTTATACTCGGTTCGCTTGGCATTACACAACTGAGAATATTTCTATTCCCCCTGGACAGGTTGGCAGTCCATCGCACGTTACTCCCCAGCTCTCGCCGGTACCCATTTGTACTCCTGGGTGGAGAGAAGCAATTATGATAAAGTGCCTTGCTCAAGGACTCAAGTGTCATGACCGGGACTCGAACCCACACTCTGCTGATCAGAAACACCAGAGCTTGAGTGCAGTGCTCTTAAACGGCTCGTCCACGACACGACACCAGGGCCTGTTAAAAACTGTCACAAATCTACAGTTTTAATTATTTATTCATCTCATATGAAATTGACTCTCGACACCATCTCATGACAATCAAATCATACGGATTGAAATGTCTTCTTATTATTAGACCACCAGTTCTTTTGAGAACCAACACAATTCCTAAGAGATATTATTTACATGATTTTAAACGCAAACCTTAAGTTTCTTGGTTATTTTTCCACCGTGCAAATTCTATTCATCATCAGTTGACTTTAACGTTTTTGATTACATTCTCGTCTGTCAGGATGGGGGTCTGTACGATCGATTGTACCTGTGCCTCTATCACACCGTGACTGATCTATACAGGAGGATGCATGCAGACATCGATGCGCCTTCCACTCAGCCATCCCCTAGGGTAAATGAAGAGTAAGTACAAACACCAGGGCTCCTCCAAGAGAACAGACTGTGCAAGTCTCATGCGTATTCGAACATTGGGACCCGTTAAAGTGCGTGAGTTTGTTTCCTTCACGCGTTAAAGCATCGCATGTGGGACCGAAGTGGTCCCAAAAATGTTTGAATATGCGCGAGACTTGCACGGTCTATACCCAGTACAGAGCTGCCAACTCTCCCTGATTCTACTGGAAGGTTCCCTGAAATAAACCAATCTTTCCATGTTCTGATAATAATAATGATAATAATAATAGTGAACATTTATAACGGGCCATGTCTGTCAGACTTGACACTCCTGGCGCGAACAAATGTTTTTCCTGTAAGGTATGTGGAGCTACGTTTGAAGTATGAGGCCTATTCATTTATAGCACCATGCAATGGTTTACAAAATTTGAAAATCGGTAAGAGAAGGGGTTTGCCCGATGTTTTTGGCGTAGTTGGCTGCTGATTGCGCAGTATCATCTTGAAAACCCCTTAAAAGGTGCTGTGTAAATGGGTCTCATAATTCAAACATAGCTCTGCATACCTATATAAATATATAATGCACAGGTGGCATAATTTATTCCTGCCTCACTCTTTAACAATGCGCCGTCTTCCACAGTCACCTCCTAATGGTGAATACTACTATTTGATGACAAGTGTAATAGAATTTTAAAGTTAATGCACAGAAGGCAAGAATTTTCCCAATTTATTCCAATGCTGCGATACAGACCAACTTGAATTTTTTTGTTCGGGGTTTTTTTGGGGTGGGGTTTTAAGACAAAATTGTTTTCTTATCATTTTTCTAGATTTTAGATTCCCATTCTCTTATATCCCAAATACAATCATAAAGTACTTTTTACTGTAGAAAATACAAATTTGAAACAACCACAGGACTGACTTTACCTCTATTTTTCTTTGGTATATTCCTAGGTCCAGGGAATTCAAGTCACTCCTAGCAGCAGAGGTTGTTCAGCTCTTCTGCATCGTACCAGTCTTCTTTGATTATGTCACCAAGGAGTCCGGAGTTATGCGTCTGGTTTCATTGGCCACGGCGGACGTAACCGTGGTGGATAAGGTTGCCAACCTCATCGAGCGAATAACAAGACAAGGGGTAGGGATTGCAAAAACTCTTTCAAGATCAAAAGAAACAGAGAAACAGATGGCTCAGAATAGACCAATCCATTTTGGGGGTCGGTTTCCCAGCGTGTTGTACAGCGTATTTTGCATTTTTGGTGCTGTGTGCCTTAAATGCTCACCATATTTTTAAATTACAATTTGACTCCCAAAACGGAAGACCGTGGACAGACAGTAGCCAGCAGGGGTCAATGGGTCAATGTGTATGTGGATCTCGAAATAGGAAAAATTCTAGGATGGGTACGATTTGAAATTTTACATTGTTGGTGCTTGGAAAATGTTTTTGCTTAATAGCCAACTTTATGAAATGAGAAAATAGAATTAGCTGTTGCAAACTGCTTACATGTACCAACCAAAATGACCTGTGGTATAAATGCAAAGCAAAAAATATTTAATGGCCTTACGTTTCAACCCTAGCCTAGTCATTCTCGAAGGCTCAATGACAACACAACACACATAAACAAGGACAGTGGTGTAACAGAAGCAGTCAAGTGGACTGCCTCTAACTGCTTCTATTACACCAGTATACTTGTTTATGTGTGTGTTGTGTTGTCATTTAGCCTTTGAGAAAGACTCTGCTACGGTCCTAACGTCAGGCCATCGACTTTATGCAATCAAACCCATGTATGATTTTTAAGTGTGTTCATGACCTTTGACCCTGTACAGGGTGACCTGAGACGCATCATCGAGGAAGTTGCCGAGTTCATCATCAAAGTTCTTAATAAGAACACCAAGATCGTTTTGAATAAAGGAATACCAGTCAAGAGCTCATCCAGCTATGTCTTGTCTGTAAGTATTACGCAGTGCGTACTGATATCTTACTGAAAAACCCGTCCGGACATTTTTATAATTTGCAGTAGTTTTGACCAGAGCTGTGTATTGAGAGAGTTGCGGCATGGATCCGGAGGGACCAGTTTTCTTTGGTCACGTGGTTGCTGGGCACCATTTTCGTTCCAAATTGCAGCACAACCTAATGTGCAGTCTAGTCTGGCACCCTGTGTGCACACATGCGTTTTTTGGACCGAAAAATGGCTTCTAATCGCAAGTTGTCGCAACTCTCTCAATGCACAGCTCTGGTTTGACTGCTGGGGGGGGGGTGATGGAGTGAACCAAAATTATGTGGTGTTAACAAGTAAAATGAACTGGTTTGTCATTGTTGTCAAATTAATACTATTATTTTTTGGTCATAACAAGAAAACAACATACAGGCAGTCAAAATAAGATAAAACTGTACCAAAAAAAGTTTTTGAAAGCGCCCTCATGCGGTCAAAAATATGGTCAATTGAAGGTGTCCAACAGTTTCTAAAAAATGACTTGCAAAGAAAGGCTCATTTGCAAAGGATAGCAAAATTTAAATATTAGAAATCTTGCTTTTTATAAATTTATAATCTTAGTCAATAGTTTTTATCATATACTTCAGAAACTCAAGATTCCCTAACTCCCTTGAGTCAGAAGCTGCCCCAAGTTATGGTTACTATGGTAACCCACCACCCAAATGTTTGGACTCTGATAAGAGTGATTCGCATGCTGAGAGTGGGTTGTGTCAGGGTACAATACCAAATCCTTCAAAGTCAATCAAAAATGTGCATGGATTATGTTAGATGTTGTGATAGTCAGAGATAACATTTTTGTATTCTTCCTCTCAGACACCAAAAGCCCTGCCTAGAAGACCCCAGTCCTCCCCCGTAAATGCCAGTAAGTATCTAGCCATTGGCCGACCAAGCCCAGAGCGCCCTCTAACATCTCGAACACGCCCATCTACAGCTCGGAGTCTGAGCGTGACCGGACGACAACAACGGCAGCCAAGACTTGGAGATAAGATGCTGTTGGCGCCTCAGAATCTTGGGTTTATCATCGCGCTGCCGGAGTGTGACATCGCTCTTGTGCAGCTGGACAGTATACCAGGTATGATAGGGATGACGGCTTGAATGTTTGATCCCTCATTGGATTCATAATAGTAATATCAATAATAATGAGTTCTTATGTAGCACTTTATCACACCCGATGGGTGTATCAAAGTGCTCAGTATTTTTTCCTGCAAGGTATGTGGAGCTACGGGTTGAAGTATGAGACCTATTCCTTTATAGCACCATGTAATGGTTGAGAAGGTGCTGTGGCGCAATATGCAGCCAATCAAACCAGGAACACCGGGGCGAACCCCTTCTTTTTCCGATACGTGCACTGGGTTCTTTTACGTGTATTACACAACACACGGGACCTACGGCTTTACGTCCCATCCGAAGGATGCAGCAATAATGCTTAAGTGTCTTGCTTAAGGACACAAGTGTCACGGCCGGGACTCGAACCCACACTCTGTTGATCAGAAACACCAGAGCTTGAGTCCGGTGTTCTTAACCGCTCGACCACGACACGTAGAGTACATTTATTTACCATTCTTAATGTTTGTTCAAATCCCCCTTCTAATAAATTTTTCTTTGTTCACCCCAACTTGAATTGAAATTTACCCTGTCAGTTTCCCTCGTGGTGATCCCTGTACTACAGCTTCCCAGGTTGTATCGTAAACTTGGGTGCAATCCCTGGCAATACAGCAGTTTAAGGTTGAATGGCTTCTGACTGGCCCCCCCGAACAAAGATGTTGACAAACAAGGAGACCACCTCCAACATTAGGGCTAGATAGCTCTCAGTCGGTAGAGCGCCAGAGTGGGAAGTAATGACAGCCTGTAAAGCTTGTAAAGTTCAATATTTAGGTTGAATTCCAAGAGGGATCATCACAAATTGTGGCGTGTCGTGGCCGAGCGGATAAGAACATCGAACTCAAGCTCTGGTGTTTCTGATTAGCAGAGTGTGGGTTCGAATCCCAGTCGTGACACTTGTGTACTTAAGCAAGACACTTAACCACATGCTTCGTACTTCGGATGGGACGTTAAGCTGTAGGTCCCGTGTGTTGTGTAATGCACGTAAAAGAACCCAGTGCACTTATCGAAAAGAGAAGGGGTTCGCCCCGGTGTTCCTGGTTTGATTGGCAGCATATTGCGCCACAGCACCTTGTAAACCATTACACGGTGTTATGTAAAGGACTTGGTCTCATACTTCAAAAACGTAGCTCCACAATACCTTGCAGGAAAATAATGAACGTGAAAGCGCCTTGAGCGTCACTGAGTGACGGATATGTGCGCTATATAAGAAGCCATTGTTGTTATATTTTTAATGTTTTCATATCCTTCTATCAAGTATACTTTAACTGAAGAGCAAGAACCGTGCTCTATGGTTTCACAGGAAGAAGAGATCGAGCCTTTCTCCCAAACATCTGAGCAGAAAATAACATTTGAAAATTGCGCCAATTACGCTCAAGTAATGCCCACTTGCTTGTGGTTCCATTTGCCAGGATAAAAGCTTATGGAGATAAAAGTTTTTCAGTTGCAGCCTCCCACCTATGGAACAAATTTGCCAATGACTCTTGGAACACAACCTGATATTGTTTCCTTCCGATCACATTTAAAAAAAATGTTTATCTATTTTTTATAAAACTCTGTATTTTAAACACAATTCAGCCTTTGGCTGCGAAGTTTGAAAGGTTTTAATAAACCAATAATAATAATAATAATACTAGTATAGTATCTCAAAACTTACCTTTTCAATCAGCCATCATTAACTCTCCGGAGGTCTTAGCGCAGTGAATAATTTTCAAGATACAAGCGCTATACAAATATTAGTATTATTATGATTATTATTATTACAAAAATGTCAAGAGCAGCGGTTATGTTTTTGTAACAGATAGGTAGTGGGAAGATTTTCACAGTAAAATTTGCTTGTGGATTAAGTGTTTATTTTATTAACAAAACATGTGCTGTTACAAAAATGTCAAGAGCAGCAGTTATGTTTTTGTAGCAGATAGGTAGTGGTAAGATTTTCACAGTAAAATTTGCTTGTGGATTAAGTGTTTAGTTTATTAACAAAACATGTGCTGTTATGTTTGTATTTGTTTCTCAAGCCAGCATACATTATGGACTAGAGTAAGTTTTGTCATCGATGTGAACAAAAAGTGCTCATGAAAACTTTTGATTTAGCCATGTCAAGCTCTTGTTGCAAAGAGACACATTGCATTGGGTTGGGCGATGTGGGCTTTACAAAGTGTTTGAAAGCATTTGTTATGAAATTAATATGGTTGGAAAGATGTTTTCAAAGTAGAAAACAATGATCCACACAAATATGTCTCAAAATTGTGTGGTTTTCCTTTTACTTTGTGAACTAACACGGTCCGCCATTTTGTGGAGTCAATACAAAAATTCTACAAAATGGCAGACTGTATTAGTTCACGAAGTAAAAGGAAAACCACACAATTTCAAGGAATATTTGTGTGGATCATTATATTCTACTTTTAAAACATCTTTCCAACCATATTGATTTCATAACAAACACTTTTTAACGCTTTTTATAGCCCAAATCGCCCAATCCAAGGCAACGCGTCCCTTTAATATTCAGTTTCTAATTTGCCTGATATTTGTTAAATGTTGCTCTAATCAATGAAATTGTTTTGTTTATTTCCTTATTTTGCTGGCTTTTTAACGCTCGCCAGACCTGATCCTTAATCTCAAGGCACAAGGTACTGCTTTGGTTAAATGTTTTATCTGTTTGCAGTGCAGATGAACAAAGAGAAGAACGTGTTTGTAGAAAAGGCTGCCCTGATTGCTTTGTAAAACCGCACTAATTTCCCTTTACTGTTGTTGTGTTTATTCCTTGCAAATGCTAATAGGCATGATATCTGTGCCACTATATGTAATTTCCCCCCTTTTTTGGCATCGGAAAATTGTTTGAAATCTGTTGTTGTTGCGTTTTGTTTGCTTTTGTGTTGATGTTTATTTTTTTCGTAAGAGAAAAAAAGTGTTCTGAAAATGGTTTGTTGGAGGACTGTTGTGTGATCATTGGTCACTCTACAGGGAACAATTCACCCAGAAATTTTGCATAGCAGAATCTGATGACTGAATATGTTTTGTGCACAGTGATTGCTGATATTGAGTAGAAAGTGATGATTTTTGAGAAGTTACTGACACATTTTGTGTAGCATTTTGCTGTGCTATACAAGGGAAATCGCTCTCTGCTCTAACTCTAAAGCAAGTGTGCATAAGACCCGGCAGCTGTTGGCTCAAGCACAAATCCTAGGAGCAGAATTATGTATTGCACAACACACACACACTACAGAAGTCAGAAGTCTGTTTTCAGATGAGTTTGTGGTTATCAATGCCAAATTCAGCAAATGTAACTTGCAAATTGTGCGTGAGCACGTGACAATACTGGTTAGCATAATGAGGAGAACAGTGTGCCTTTTTGTATTGGGCTCATGGCGACGTGACGCATATGCATTTGTGTGTCTTCCTAGTGCACAACTCTATGACATTTGCCAACCAATAGTGTCTTTACGTATGCGTGAATGTACAGTAATTAGCATATTTTATAAGGGCTAATTGGCCCTATACTCTTCGTAGTCTTTGATCCCATAAAGTTGAAAACATTTTCAAGGGTTGACTATCATGTCTGGGCTCACTTTCATAAAGCTGTTAAGCACAAAAAATTGCTTAGCTCAGAAAAATCTTGTTTAGCAGAAACAGGCTACCACTTACCAGCCCATTTATACCATATGTTGTGTTTTGTGACTGGTTTCCTGCTGTTTTCTGTTTAGCAAAAATATTTGCAAAGCAAAAAATTTCCAGCTGTACAGCTTCTGAAAAGAGGCACTCATTGAAGCATCTTTTGCTGCAAAAGCAGTGTTCTTTTGTAGGTGATTTTTTGGTAAATTGCTGTTATAGTGGCAAGTAAAAAGGTTGCCATGTAGAGGCAATGCTGAATACTGAAGCAATTTTTCTGGAGCTCTGTTTAATGCAACCTTAGTGTTTATGGGATTACTTAATCCTTGGCTGTAATTTCTGCTTTGTGCTGAATGTATCATTGATGTAACAGTGCTTTTCTTCCTAACCTGCACACGTATGCATTAGAGTGAGTGATCTAAAAGTTCAATCTGGAGCACACTAATCAAAAGAAATCAGGCCGTGTCCGAATTGACGGCTTCGGCTACGGCTATGGCTGGATCGCTGGATCGCTGTGTCATCGTGCGGTGAATAAAGTAAAGGAGGTTCTTAGCAACACCCTTTGGCAACAGTCGTAGCCGTAGCTGTAGCCGCCAAGTCGGTCTTAAACTTAAAACTGTCAGTGGTTGTTTGCTATCACTTGGAATTGTGAACTTTGTAGTCACTGCTTTTTGGGCCCGTGTTGATGGAGGATCTCTTTTATCCATGACCTGATAAATTGACTGATTGATTGATTGATTGATTGGTTGATTGTTTGGTTGATTGGTTGGTTGGCTTTTTGGTCGGTCATTCGGTCATTCGGTTGGTCGGTCAATCGGTTCGGTTGGTCGATCGGTCGGTCGGTCAGTCAATCGGTCGATCGGTCTGTCGGTCAGTCGGTCGGTCAATCAGTCGGTCGGTCGATTGATCAATTGATTGATATTCGATTGATTGATTGATTGATTGATTGATTGATTGATTGATTGACTAAAATCCCTGAAGAAACTAGAATAGCAAAATAAGAAAAACAAATTTATTCATTTGAATTGCGCAAATTCCATATGAATATATTCAAAGGAGCATCACATCAACTGTACTCCAAAAACTCCTTCCTAAATAGATTTTCTCATAGTTGTACCTGCAAGTTTTACGAATAATAGTCACTTCTTATTATCCACACAATGCAAAGCTTTGAAATGCCACCTCATTCCGTGTTTGTTCTTTAGCTCCCAATGGCTCAGTTGTGAAGAGTACCAGTGATGTAGACAAGAACTACTGTTATATTGACATGACTCAAGTGAACTGGGATAGGCAATACCAGTATTGGAAACCGGTTGGAACTACGGGTGATAGGTAAGTGCTCAAATCATAAATGAAGGGAGGTATTTTCTTCAACAAGAGTTTTCTCTCAGATTTCCCAAACGAATTATGATTTTGTGAGATGCAGGGTTCTCCCCATGCACAAGCTAGCATATCGGCCCGCGATTCGTGTGCCGATACACGCAAATTTCTGCCGATAAGCAAAAACACCCTTTTTTTATACAAAAAACATCAAGAGAAAAACATACAGAATGCTCCGGATTGCACAGTAGGGCTTTTAAAACCAAGATAAACGCCAAGTAGAGAACATCTCAAAGACCTTGTTTCAATTAATTGGCTTCGGTCAAACTTCAACAATTTGGGTCCAGAATGCTTGGGGAGAACCCTGAGATGTAACTTTTGAATTCCAAGTTAAGGCGAACAAATTTCAATGTGCTCTTGTCCAATGAAATAAGCTGGTCCTTTATAGCTATTGGGGGTGGGGGGGGGGGTAATGGTAATTTTTGCCTTTCATACGGCATGAAGATTTGTTTAATTCTTTGAAAAAATTTGGATTGTGTTGCTTTATTAAAGTTAGTACACAGGATTGGTGTAGAGCTGAAAAATAGTTGCGGACAGGGTTCATGTTTTGTGTGATCAACCATGAAATAACAAATTTGGCTGTGGGCCTAATCCGACGTGTGAGTCAGGAGAAAATAGTGAAAAACCATGTATACATGCACAAACACATTGTCCTTAATTTTTGTTGTAAAAAACAAAATCAGCTGTTACGTTTTTTTAGGTTTTCAGATACAGTTTCCTTGAATATGACTTCATTTCAGAGGGAAATATTTCACAGAAAAATTGTTCTAGTATGAACTTCATAATCAGTAAGCTTTCAGACTAAAGTTAAACAATGATGTTTTTTATCCTCACCATTCCTGTATGATACCTTTAAGTGAAATTGTTTGTACAAACTTGAACATCTTACAGGTTAAGAATTTACAGTGAAATAACTACAGTCGTTATTATTTATATTACAGGATAACAATACAGAATATTGATGAGAAGCTCCCGTCCAATCCTCCTAGCAGCCCAACAACGGGTAACACACCCCCTTACAGCCCGAGGGAGGACCCGCAATTACCCCCATCACCAGCAGGAGAGGTAAAGGCTTTTCAGTTTCAAGAATAAATATTTCTTTAGTTTCTAGCACATTTCTGAATCTGAATCTGAATCTGAATGATAAAGTCAGTAAAGCATCCTAATGGATGACATCACACCAACTTTTGTAAATAACACAATGAAGACATGGGAGGAAAACCCCAAAGAAGAAAAACCCATGCAGTCAGGTGGGGACTGAAAACCCAATCCACATACAAGGCTCAGGTTCAAGAATCGACCCGGGGTCCACAGAGGTGAAAAGCAGGGAAGAAACTACTTCTTCTTCTTTTTTTTCATTCCAATTAGCCATTTGGAGATATGGTGGACACATTACTCTGACACCATTTGGTTTGGGTAGATTTGTTTGTATACAACCAAACCAAACAGTGCACTCCTATAGCGTCCACCATATCTCAAAAAGGCTAATGGGGTTTTTATTCATCTAGTTATCTTGCAGTGTTCCCAGAAGGTTGTTTAGTTCTCTCTAGCGCCGCCGCTGTAAAACCAGGGTTATCATTAAAGGGACTGTGTCGTCATGATCAAAGCAGGCCTGTGGCTGTACATGGAATTATGAACTCTCACCAAGCACGTGCACTCTCTCCATAGATATGATACGGAGGGAGGGCGTGCTCGTGCAGTAACTGGGTGAGAGTTCATAGTTTCGCGTACAGCCACAGGCCTGCTTTGATCATGACGACACAACCCCCTTTAAGTAGAAATTCATACTCAAAATTATTCACTCTAGACATTCTTACTTCCCTCCTCAATGGTCATTGTTGAAACCTTACAGATGGCCATAAGAAAGAGCCCAGTCTCTACACTGAAACACCCTATTGTTTGTTTGTTTAGATGATCTTCCTGTGAAGGGAACTCAGCAAACTCCAACAAGGGGATATAAACACTGGCAACAGCCAATCTCTCTCATACAAATGTTGGTTTAATGTCTATGATTATGAACTGCACAAATCAATAAATTGTTTCAGTAACTAGACGACAATACTTATTCTAGTCATTAGTAAATCAGCCGTTAGCTTGGTAGGATTTGAACCCACAACCTTGTGATTGCAAGTCCTGTAGTCTAACAACTGGACCACAATGACATTACGCTGTTTGTATTGTATCAAAGTTTTGTCCTAAATTAATCATTGAATTATTTCATTTTTTTGATCACAGATAGATGATTTGCCACGTTCTGTCTCGGTCCTCCTCAGAGAGCGTCTCAGAATCTCTCCCCAAATCCACAACCTCGATAGTAACGAGTCGGCGTCCCCTCCAACTACGAGTCGATCACCAAGGCAGGAAGAGACGAATGAGACTACAGAACCCACCGGGACTGCAGAGCCTCCAGAGAGCGTGCTTTATGATTGCGTCAAGTGCGCGATGGAAGTAGTGAGATTGAACAATGATTTCATGAGCCCGAGAGATGAAGATGATGAAGGGAGAGTGGAAGAAGATGTTGAGGAAAGGAGATCGGAGGAGAGTGGTGAATATCAAGAAGAGAAAGAAACAAGAGGAGAGAGGCCAGCATCAGCGCGCTCCTTGAGGTAAGAGCTCAGATGCTCTCATTGCTAACGCTAACTTGTAGAAGTGTTATTACTGTGAGTGTCTTGTACTTCCTTAAAGGTAGGGTCATATAGATTGGTGAATACTCCAAGAAATAATTACCATAACAACTTACTTGGTGATAAGCACTGCAGCTGTTGATAGTATAAACTATTTCAGAATGACAACACTGCAAAGTTTTTTATTTGGTTGGGGATTGTCATACCATGGCTCAATTTCATAGAGCTGCTTAAGCAGAAAAAAATTGCTTAACAAGTTTCTGCTTAGCAAAAATTAGCAGGATACCAGTCACAGATTGTACATGAGAAAAGGCATTTTGGCTGGTAACCATATTTTGGTAAGCATAATTTTGTTGTGCTTAGCTACTTGTTGTGCTTAAGCAGCTCTATGAAATTGGGCCCAGGTCATAATCTGCCCATTTTAATAAAATACAGTTTGCTTTTAAACTACCCAAGCAATCAAGTGGAGGCCATACAGCATCTCGAGCCTGCCCAGTGACCCTGGTCAAGATGACCCGGTCCAGCATGCAAGTACGCAGCTCTTCAACGCTGGCCAAGCTGTTGTCCCGTTTCAACATGTCAATTATAAATCTATTTACTATCCGTTGTAGGGGCTTGACTGAGAGGGCAGTAGACGACCACTTACTGGATGAGATCACTGATGCTAATACTCAAACTCCAACCAGTACCAGGAGGAATAGTCCGCACTCTTCATCATCGGAGGAAATAACGCATATGCAGCCAGTCAAAAGGTTAGAAACTGCCCCTGCAAAATTCTGCATTTATAAATTCATTGATTGTTTTCACAGGGGTAAATAATAAATGAATATACCCTCCCCTTTTTGGATAGGGTGACGGTGCAGATATGCCCATTAGCAATTTTTTAATTCTGTAACAAAAACAAAAACACAGCTGTCATTCATTACAGTAATGCACAATCACGTAGAAATTACACATTAGTAATGCATTAGAATAAAGTTGAATCCTTGATTCTGATTGGTCGATCCATAGCAACAAGTTTTGGTTACAGATATACGCCGCTGATTGTCTTATCAATTTATTCAGCTAGACTTACTGACCCTAACCCAACCAAACTTGAATAATGCTTTAATTTTAAAAGCCTCAAATGTTTAAAGATTTCTTGTTGTTTACCTTCAGCAGACAGCTTCCAACAAGACCAAAGACAGCTAGTGGGCCGTCAAGAGCAACATCTGCAAAGTAAGAAATGACCTTACTGTCAAAATATCTCTGCTACATCAATTTACTGTCATTTTCTTCTCTCTACCTGTATGAGACAACTATAAATCCCCTAACGGAGTACTGTTGTCACATTTGGGCTGGAGCTTCTGCCTGTCATTTGACTTTATGAGATAGAGTGCAGCAGCATTTGTTAATCTTGTTGGATCAACGTTACAACCTCTTTCCCACTGTAGGTCTGTAGCCAGCCTCTGTCTATTCTACAGATATTTGTATGGTCAATATGCCACCAGTGTGTCCGATGTGGTTCCTCCTATATCAGGGTGTTTGAGCATGAAACTATGCTTTCTGCTTGTTCTCGCCCATACACTCTTGCTTTGCTGAGATGTAGAACAAAGAGCCATTCCAACAGCTTTATTCCATGAACTGCATATCTTTGGAACTCCCTTTTTTTGCCTGGTGCATGTTTCTCTCCATCTGACAATGTAGACTGTTTTAAGAGAAATTTAAATTCCTAGATTCTTCTTTCCTGAGTTATTTTCATCTTAAATGTTTTCTTCAGGTAGCCTCTTACCAAGAGTGGCTTTTTAGCCTTGTTTGGAACGAACTTGCACACAAAAAAAGAAGGAGAAGAAAAAAAAGAAGATAGTTAAGGGTCTTGCTCCTGGACACAAGTGTCACTTCTAGGATTTGAACCCACTCTCTAATGACTCAGCCACCAGAACTTGAGTTTGAGACTCTAGACCGCTTGGGTTCCAATCCACATAAATGTACCCAATAATCCAATCTTAAAAGTCTTCCCTTGATAGTCTCATCAAGCGGATGTCCAATTTTTATTCATTAACTCTTTCACACGCCGAACGGTCACTAGCGCCCGGTCAAAATCCCTTCAAAAAAATAGTTGTAAAACAAAACAAAAAAGATCACACAGCCACACAGTTATCAGAATCGGAAAGAGGACTCTTGAGTGCGCTATTGTGACCTGTCTTTTTTGGAGGGGGTCGCCATTTGCAAAAAATGAGTAAACAGTGTCCTTATGATAAATTCATCACTAGAATAAATGGTGCATGAAAGGGTTAAGATTTAAAAACAAGTTGTTATTGACTACAGGTCCACAGCAAGCAATACCTCAGTGGCAAGCACTCGATCTCGTACCATAGAGGTTGATCTAAGATCAGCTAGCGACATGTTCTCTGATTATCAAATGGATCGTACTGAAGAATGGAAGAGGACATCGAAGAGGCCACAGTCTTCAAGAAGTCTTGGAGGAAGTAAGTTTGGTCTTCAGCTTTAAGACAAGAGTTATATCTTGAGGATATCCGACATCAGCCAGGGAAAGTTTTGGGAAATCTTTGATATATTATGTTTGCCTTGATTCTGAGGGAAAATTGCTGTCTTAGGGCCATCGAAGGGGTTTGCCCCATTGTTTCTAATTTGTGGCGTGTCGTGGCCGAGCGGATAAGAACACCGAACTCAAGCTCTGGTGTTTCTGATCAGCAGAGTGTGGGTTCGAATCCCAGTCGTGACACATGTGTCCTTAAGCAAGACACTTAACCACATGCTTCGTCCTTCGGATGGGACGTTAAGCCGTAGGTCCCGTGTGTTGTGTAATGCACGTAAAAGAACCCAGTGCACTTATCGTAAAGAGAAGGGGTTCGCCCCGGTGTTCCTGGTTTGATTGGCTGCATATTGCGCCACAGCACCTTGTAAACCATTACATGGTGCTATGCAAAGGAATAGGTCTCATACTTCAACACGTAACTCCGCTTACCTTGTAGGAAAAATACTGAGCGCTTTGGGACACCCTTCGGGAGTATAAAGCGCTATATAAGAACTGCATTATTATTATTATTATTATTATTATTATTATTTCTGTCAGTGGCTGCCCCAGCACCTTCTTATACTCTTATAAAGTGCTACGTAAATGAGTCTCATATTTCATAAACTTCAAAACCTGTCTTAAAGTATTCTCTTTGTTTCAGCGCCTTGAGCACCTTATTGGTGGATACATGCGCTGTATAAGATTCCGATGTTATTTTTAGTAGTTGTAGTAATGTAAGAGATTGAATTATTTATAATTATATTTTGTTCAAATTTGTACTCCGTAAGGGTGACACAACGATTCTACATACTTTTCCCCACTTTTTTTTTCAATATTAAGCAAGTGTTTATGTTGGAGTAAATTACTAATCAACATCTCATTATGTTTTTTCATACATCAGCATCACGGTCTTCTACACCAACACGAGGGCGCTATCATGAGCCATCTGGAAGTCCCGTCTTGGCCCAGACAGCCAATGATTGGCTAGCTGGTGGTATGAATGTTCATCATATCGAGAAACTGACCAATCAGATGAAGATCCGTCATACCCCTGGCTGGATGGAAGGAATCGGTGGACGACGACCGCAATCCGTCGGACCGAGCAGAACAAGGTAGGAGAGGTCAAGATAATGATCGGATTTTAGTGGGTAGTCGTCTTTCATGTTATTTAGCTGTTAATGGATCCAAAGATGCCACAATAACGAAATTAATAATAATAATACAATATTTATAGAGCGCCTTATGCGAGGGCCTCATGGCGCTTTACAGATAAAAAAAGAGGTAACAAAGAAGTAAACAGTAAAAAGTAAGCCAAAAACAAGAGACAAGCCAGTAAAAACTCTTAAAGGAACATTACAGAATTGGTTTTTGCTAACTGGCAGTGTAAGCACTTTATATAATCCACCATATACATAAACTGACAAACCTGTAGAAGTTTCAGATCGATCTGGGTCACGAGAAAATAGTGAAAAACCGATTACACATTTGCATGTGTTATACAATGCATGAATAAAACGCTCATGAGCGATAAACTCCGATCGGAAATTAGTTTTATTTATGTCTCATCAAATATGGCATTTCAGACAGAAATATTTCTAGGGATGTTTTCTACTATCATCATCATTAGACCGTGTAAGTTTTATGTAAATCTGTGATCATAAAGAAAATTTTAATTACCAGTTCTGTAACGTTCCTTTAAGCAAGATACTGAAAGCCCCCCAAAAAACAAAAACTAAAATCAAAAATTTAAAAACTCAACTAAGAGCCAAAAATCTACAAAAAACAACAGTCAACAAATTTAAAATGGAAATGTAAAATGTGAGGGGAGAGGTTACCAGCACATACACCCTCGGCCAAAAGATTCTCAGCATCTGACCATTTCAGTAAAAAGATTGCAATTTAAAACAATGATAGAACATAGGGAAAATAGAGCCAAAAAGCATTTAACAATGAGGGTAGAGGTTACCAGCACATACACCCTCGGCCAAAAGATCCTCAGCATCTGGGCTTTAAATAAACAGTATCTTATGATAAAAAGCATGAAATTTGTCTTCCCTGTGTATAGACTAAGGAGAGTTAATACAAGTAAAGGCATAAAAAAGCAATAGACAACAAGAATTAAAACTTACAAAACTTATACAAATTGTACTTTTAGTGGGGTGTTACTATTGACACAGGGTGTTTTGTTTGTTACGTTCAGGAATGATATTTTTCCTACTTTAATCTGATTTCAGATTTTTTTATACTCAGAAAATCAGCAAAATTGTTATTAAGTAGCCTGAAAAGGCTATACAAGTCTATGCTTTGTAAAATTGTTCTACTTTTTTCCGAGGTGCCAAATAACGATCCTGTTTTTTTATTTTTTTTATTTCCCACTTTGAAGGAGTTTACAAAAACCAGGTAACCGAAGAACTATCAAGTCAGCGGGCATGTCAAGGGATTACTCTGGAGTGTATACAGGTAAAATAATAACTTACATTCACAGCTTCAGGACCCAATTTCATGGCTCTGCTTACCGCAGAATTCTGCGCTTACGTATCATAGATTTATGTGCTACAAGGACTTCGTAAGCGCAGAATTCCGCGGTAAGCAGAGCCATGAAATTGGGCCGTGTACAGTACTGTTTTTTAAATTTGTTTGATTTAAGGTATATTTGTATTAATATTAAATGTTTTTTAACATACAAAATCAAAAATTTAATTGAAACGTTATTGCAAAAATTTGGATGGAACTTGGCAGGGGGTTCAAATAAAATTCTTCTCCACATTCCCAAATGGAAATTTAATTCACATGGTCGCTATGCAATTTCCATTTTACCAATGTTATGGAACATCAAAACTTTCCCAAATGAGGACATTTTCAAGAAGAGATTCAAAACTCATGTGTTCTCTAAGGCATTTTCTGGATAATTCATATTTATGTACTTCTTTGTCAAAGCACCTTTGAAAAAACTTTTTATTGGATACCGTCAGGATTCACTCCATGCACAAGCTAGCGAATCGGGCCGATTTCGGCCGTTACGCAAAAAAAAAAACATGTAAAATGCTCCAAATTGCACAGTAGGGCTGTGAAAACCAAGAAAAACACCAAGTAGAAAACATTCCGAGAACCTTGTTTCAATTCAGCACGCTTCGGCCAAACATCAACAATTTCGGCCCAGAATGCCCCACAGTTTTGAAAAAACCTGGGGAGAACCCTGACCGTCATTGTACAAATTATTTTGATTAATTGATTGATTAACAGATCTTAGTACTGATGACATCGCTGTTTGTTTACCACTTTGCGGACAAATGGGAAACCATTGTGTCTCTGCTCAACTGTCGGAAATGCAGTACCCAGTTTTACAGCACTTAAGAAATGCAACAAACCATGATGTCATTAGTACAGGGGTCTATGGGGGGGGGGGGGTTAGGGGGTCTGCTCTATGAGTGATTAGTGGACGCTGTAAGACTAGTCTCTTTTCAATGCTGTTTGTTTAATCATATTAGGACATTCTAGAGGTATTCCAATTTGGATTTTGTGTTAATGTGATACTTAAAACAGAAACTGATTACTTTATACTCCAGGTCTTTTTGTCTTAACTTTCAGACTTGTGAAAATATCAGACAAAATCAAAAGGTGATATCATTTCAAATGTTTAATACTGTAGCTCCAATATGCTTACTGTTCGTCAATGACCATTGGGACCAAGTGTCTTTGAGCTGGGGTCAAGAAGCATGTGCTTAGCGATTTTTAAACAGACTTCTAACGGCCATATTCATCTGCATGATATTTGAATGGCAAAAAAAAAAGGAAACACATTTTAAAACTTCGGCTTTGCGATTTGTTAAACAGATGGTATGAAAAACAAACAAGCTAAGCAAGTGTTGGTATCAGGTTAGTGGCTCCATGACACTGGTCCTTTTTTCCAATGCAGTCATCATTAGTTTTGCTTCATGTCTTTATCCCTCTCCAGAATCTTTAGGAAATGTTCCTCATTTACATAAACAGAGTAAGATCATGCGACAAATGTGCATATTATTACAAGCAAGGGTGGAGAATTAATTGACCTTATGATGACTCCCAAGGTTTGCATAATTCATGACGCTATGCATAATTCATGATCGTCATGTATTAATCATGAGTTTGACCATCACCCATCTCAGGAACTAACATTCCCATCCCCTTTTTATAGCTTCCCACAAGCCTCCCCCATCCCCAGCCTCCTCGGATTATAACTTCTCCCTCGTCGACCAGGCTCCAGACTACCTGGACCAAGCTCGTCAGCATAACTTCACCAGCCACACTAGGTCAATGACCCCACCTTACGGTGGCCGCCAAAGGCCACCATCGCCGCTCGGCATGCAAATAAAGTGAAGCTGGATTAAATGCTAAAGCCCTATAAGCAGCTAATGGTAATAATGCAATGAGTGCTGTGCTGAGGTTTGCTTTGATTTGAACAGGCCGCCATGTTGGGGAATTCGCAAACTTGCCGTTTTATAATCTAACAGCATGCATGCTTTGGAGTGATAGTAATGCTTCCAGATGTTTAAAGAGGGGCTTCGAGGTCGATTTCAGTTTTGAGAAGCACTCATTTTCCAATAGATAAGTCTCTAACCTCACGTTAATACGGTGTAAAATGCAATTGTGTTTGATACCCTTCCGTTTTTGTACATGAAATTTTTAGTTTATTACTGAGTTTTTATGATATTCAAGCAAAACGGCATAGTTTTTGATCCTTTGACTGATGCAAAAAGTCTTCTTTGGAATGAACAGATCCATTTGTTTCTGATATCCAATGACGTCATGTTTCAAATTTTGCACTGAAAGAGTTTAAACTAAAAGGACATTTTATATACCATTTTACGTGAGGTTAGAGACATTCAAAAAAAATTCCCCACTTTTATAAGGACTATATCTATTGAGGACTGAGTTTGACCTTGGAGCCCCTCTTTAACTAATTTTATCCATTAAGGGTTGCTGTGACTTTTTTTCATGTCAAATTGTTAACACTTCATTGAATACTTCCATGTTGAAACTAACCCAAGTTATTTAACTGGCTAACATAAAGTTTTAGTTTGAAAATACGTGTCTTTAAAGGTCGAGTCATAGATTGGTTTTTGTCAACATAATGCTGACTTGTAGGCAAAATTATCAATAAAGATACAATAAAACTCACCTGTGAAAGTTTTAGCTGAATACAGTTTCTACTTGTCGAGAAAACAGCAACAAATTGTCACTGTATTTTCCGATAAAGGCTGTTGAATCCATCCACAATTAGCGAGGTGTCAGAGGGTACCAACCACATCTCTGGCCGCAGCATTCAGACACCACAGAAATTTGAATCTCCTGAAGTCTCCTAAAAGCCATCTTTGAAAATTCAATTTTTGTTTTTGTTTACATGCTTTTGTTAAACTCTTATCAACGGGGGCACTTCAGACGAAATAAATTCACAGGATGCTTACTACCATTGATGCTTACTACCATTACCGTCTTTATAACAAGTATGCTCTTGATTTTTAGGGGGGGGGGGGTCCATTACCAAAGTAATACTCTACCTTTCAGTTGTCTTTTGAAGGTATGTCAGTAGTGAAGTTATGAATCAATCAACAGAAAGTCACTACCTATTACTATTTTTGCTTCATTATTATTTTTATAACAAATTTCATGATTTCCTTCCTTTTTTAAAATTATTCATGTTTGGGGGTTTTCTCAGGCTGCTTTGCTCATAAAGATTTGAAGGGACATGTTAACCAAATCAACCAAATCATGTCAAATTGTTTAAGTTAGTGGCAGAAAAGTGTTTCATGTTTGACCTTTGCCCCATTTCAAGAAGTCATTGTAAAATTAAGACTCTGTCTGGACTCCATCTAGACTGTGAAGTCAACTTATCTGCTGTAGTACAATAACTGGCTTAGTGACTTACCAATGTTAGTACATGTACTAAAAATTGTTAAGTTAACATTGCAACATGGTAACCTGGCAATATTATGTCCAATGCGACCATTGGCTTTAGAAACCAACCTGCAAAAACCTCATCAAAATATGACTTCATTTGAAAAAAAATGTCAAAAGTTTAAAGGGGGACTGTCGTCATGATCATAGCAGGCCTGTGCCTGTACATGGACTCATGAACACTAACCCAGTTACTGCACACGTGCTTGCTGGCCTTCACATCACAACGGGCGCCGTCAGACGGCCAGCGCCTGACACCATGTTGTGATCTTACAAGACATGGATGGCAAGGATTACTCTCGATTTATTGTGAATCATGAACTGTTTACATGTCTGCGTGTATGTTTACTGAGGTATCCATCGAACCTGGTTAATCTCTGGCAAGAGAGGGTGCTATAATTACAGTTCAATGTAATATCAGCACGCAGGTCTGTACACCCAAAGGCCTGCTATGATCACGACGACAGCCCCCATTTACCCAGTGTACAGTTTTCAAGACAACATTTAACATTGGATCTTACACATAATATTTTTTTATTTTTTATTATAGCATTTCTAACAAATATGTCAACATTTTATGAAGCGAAAATTTTATGGAAATAGTTGTTGAGAAATTGTCACAAAGTATACCATGTGATATGTTCATCTTTATTTCTTTTTGACAATGTTGTTCCTGTTTTCTCATAGAGCCTCTTCTTTTGACACCGTCTGGAGATCCGCCCATCTTCTTTGGAGATCCGTCATGTCTTAAAAATCCAATGTATGAGACAAGAAGAGGACGTCAGCTTCACATGAGAACAGCAAGAGTGACTTGGGATGTGACGTGAGTCCGGCGGAAAATATACCTCTTTTCTTTTTTCGGGAGAAGTGAAGACGTACAAATTTGTATTTTTTAGAAATGCTAGGGCTTGAAGGTGGAGGAGAAATAGGATTTTTAACAATGTTTGTTGACCAAATTATTGTGAACCTTTGTAATTTATTTGTGTTCATCAATCTTTGGACATTGGCTGTATTGGGCAAGTGATTCATTAAAAACAAATGTTGAATGCATTGTTGCAGAAAATAATCAAATGAAGTCTGGAATATTCCATTGAAATAGAAAAGCCAGATTTCACCGAGTGATTGTATTCTGCGAAAATGCACAAACAAAATGAATTCAATATTTTTTAAATTTAACTCGCACATAGATCCTTGTCATTTAATTATTTGTTCACAATAAACATAAAATAGACCTGGAAACTCGTCCACTCCATACTCTAAAAATACAACAACAAAAAATTCTAGACAACTTGGACGACTCCATGTAGACACCAACCTTGTCACGACCTTGCCTCGTTTGGACGAACAATCGGGAATTATTATTTTGGAAATGACGTTGCAAAGCGTCCTATAATTATCCTATATTAAATTTTGGAGTGTCGAGGCAGTAAATACATGGAGAAAGAAACGTCGACATGTGACGCATGTTCCACCAATCCAATGACGAGGACCTGTGTGTGCATTATATATCAGGTATAACTGTTGTGGTGAACGGATAAATGGATGTATTTAACAAAATAAGCTTTGATTTTAGCACAGAAAGGTTTTGTGTAGCCATTCATGGGCTGATGAGCAGCTTTTTTCTTTCTTGTAGCTCTGTAGGATGTAGAAATGTGCAATATGAACAATCTTTGATGCAATGACAGCTGGCCAAGGGGGTCTAATGCACCAGACTCGCGTTCTTGTGGCAAAGTCTTCTATACTGTGCCCGATATGGGGCAGAGGGTACCCCCCTTCCCCCATGCTCCCATACCTTAACAAACTATTTTCCTCTTGTACAGGAGCACACCCCAAAATAAAATCCTCTAAAGAAGTCCTGAGATTCAAAGCACACAATGAAGGGGGGTGGGGTACACCATGCTCCATATCGAGCACCAATTGAAGTCTACAGGATACGGGTTCAAATCCCTGTCATGAGACTTGCGTCTACGATCGAGTCACTTAACTATAATAACTTCTTCTCTTCACTCAGGGATAAATGGGTACCTGTGAGGGCAGAGATGGTTCCTGTGATTCAGGAACCATCTCAAACTACATAATTGTCAGCACAGGCTACATATTCCCATGGAAATAAATACATGGCCCAGTGACCAGGGTAATTCTTTTCCTAGTGCCGTGAACAAATACTTATAACTTTCTTGATGGGGTATATTTGGTTTGAGGTTTGGGTGTTAGGGGCAAGGCCAGCATTTTTTTATTTATTTTTTTTCTGGTCAAAAATGCTGGACTTACCCCTTGTGATTTTTTTTCAATTTTGGACCCAAATTTGATAAAAATGCTGGACTTAGCTCTTTTGATTTTTTTCAATTTTGGACCCAAATTTGATAGAAATGCTGGACTTACCCCTTATGATTATTTTTTTCAAATTTGGACCCAAATTTGATAAAAATGCTGGACTTGCCCCTTGTTATTTTTGCTATTTTTGACCAAAATCTTTTAAATTACTGGACTTACCCCCTTGTGTTTTGTTTCAATTTGGATCGCAAAATGTGTAAAAAAAATCATAAGGGGTAAGTCCAGCATTTGTTTTTTCACATTTGGGCTCAAATTTTATATGCGCTATTATGGTTTAAAATGATACAGTAGGGACTACTGATGCCATTTTATATGTAACTGTATAGCTGTAATTTGGGAAAATTTTGCTGACTCATTTTTATATTTGTCAAAAATAGTAGATTTTTGTCAAATTTTGTACAAAAATTAGTGAGAATCAATGGACTCAGTAGACATGCCCGTATCGTTTGATAGCATAAAATCCACCTTCAAATTTTTGTCAAAATTGAAAAAAAACCAATGGGTAAGCCCAGCATTTTTGTCAAATTTTGTACAAAAATTTATATGCAATGGTTTGGTTTAAAATGATACAGCAGGGACTACTTACATGTGGACCTGGTAAATTAGCTATGGCTTGGGAAATGGTGTTAATTTATTGTTCAGAATACAAGATTAATTTGTCCGTTTTTTAATTTTACTGTGTTTGAACCGCGGATTCTAGATCAAATAATTCCTTACTGCCAGTTGTTTGATTTCCTGGAGCACTGAGCGAGTTATTCAACCATGATGGTTAACTTAATGGTCATAGGAACCTAGGAGGTTGTCTTGTTGTGCACTATTGTGATCGGACATATTTATTGTATGGGAATTATACTTAAAAAGAGAGATTATAGTAGGTGCACGCGAGAATTTACATTTCTAATTTTTTATCCACTATTTGGAGACTTGGAGTGCATCAAAATGCAAGATTTGTTTGCAATAAAAGATTTTATATATAAATTTGATATCAATTTGCAATTATAATTATCTGTACAAATTTGATTGATTTTGAAGTTCATAAACATTAATGATGTTGAATTGTTGGATGTTTACTGGAGTGTGTTTGTTTCTCGATGTAGAAAACCCTTCTTTGCTCCTATTGGCTTCATTTGATAGCATAAAATCAATCTTTTCATTTTGGTCAAAAAAACCAAAAAACACAAGGGGTAAGTCCAGCATTTTTATCAAATTTTGGTCCAAAATTGAAAAAATCACAAGGGGTAAGTCCAGCTTTTTTGTCAAATTTTTGTCCAAAATTGAAAAAATCAAAAGGGGCAAGTCCAGCATTTTTATCAAATTTTGGTCCAAAATTGAAAAAAACACAAGGGGTAAGTCCAGCATTTTTATCAAAGTTGGATCAAAAACTAAAAAAAACACAAGGGGTAAGTCCAACATTTTTGTCAATTATTTGTCAAAAATTGAAAAAATCACAAGGGGTAAGTCCAGCATTTTTCAAAATTTGGGTCAAAAATTGAAAAAAAAAAAGGGACAAGTCCAGATTGTTTGTCAACCTTGGGTCCAAAATTAATATGCGATATGTTTTAAAACGATACAGCAAGGACTACTGATGCCATTTAACATGTGTGGACCTGGTAAATTTGCCATAGCTTGGGAAATGGTGTTAATTTATGTTCAGAACACCTGACAACACACTTCAAGGCTTGTGAATAAAGTGTATTTATTATTATGGAATAAAGACGGGGGACCAGTCTAAAGTCAGTCTAAACGTTGGCGGCGCTCAAAAGGTTAAGGGGCATTAAGGTCAGGGGGGCACAGGTCAGAAGACATCCACATGTACATCCGAGCAAAATAAAAGAGTTCTCTGAAAAAGTCATATTTCCACCAGATATTGTTTTAGCTTGCAAAGAAATAGACTTTTATTAATATTAATTAACCATTAACTTAAATAATATGAACGACAGAAGTAAAAAAAAATTGAAACTAAGAAGAGTGAAAGATATGCTTGCAAAAAATTTATTAACCCTTCTGATTTTAATCCCTCCTTGTAATATCTAATTGCATTGATATTCAAAAGTTTACCGGCAAGGTACACAAACAAACAAATAGAATCAGTAACAGATGACGAAAATCATAGTCTACACAAATTCTGTTGAAATTGGTGTCCACATCTTGTTCTACAAGTGTCTAAAACTACTAGTACGTGAATATATAAGGTGCAAAGTACAAGATGCCGCTCGAAAGGTATTGCCGTGGTGTGTAAATGCTTTTCCATGCTGCATTGAAGTGCATTATAACTGAGACTTTTTACATTTTTAGTTACTTGCTTCAAATAATCCAGCTTAGATGGATTAACATCGATTGAGAAGATCTAAGACAGAAAGGAAGTCAAACCGAGAGAATTCTGGAGACACAAATTTGTTTAAAAGTAAGGAAAATATCCAACTTAAAGGGCTTTCATTTTCAATACATCCCGATGGTGTTGTGTGGAAAGAATACAAAGGTGCATTTTAAATATTTTACTTCCAAAAACCCTTACAGAATTTGTTGGTTTATTTTTAAGTGCATAAAACTAGTAATGAAATTCCACCATGTACAATAATATCTTGTTAGAACTGGATACCTTGCCAAAAAAATAATAATAGTTTTTAATAACTTCCAAACTTAAATAACAGCTTCATGTAAATGCTTCAATCACTTAATCAAAAACTTAAAAACTTACAAACTTACAAAATACAGTAATTTGATAGCCACAGCAATCACAACAAAAACTTAACCAATAGAACTGTAAAGTGAAGGTTCCTTTGTAGAGTCATACTGGGAATACATCAACCGAAACAGTTTTTTGTTCAACATCAGTTTTTTATTTTAGATTGACCACTCGATCTTGGAAAAACCTTCATTTTACATTTACATTTTACATAGGTTTTTTTTCTACCAGACGTTTTCACAGTGGACAGTTGCGAGGCCGTATTGGTTGATGACGCACTGGCACTGTCTCTCAACGGAGCCAGCCATGATGGGAAGGGCATCGTTGCGGATGATCTTTGGCAACATCGAGAGGAGATCGTTGTTTCCTGAGAGCAGCATGTCCAAACGGAAGATGGATCCTGTACGGGAATTAGAACGAAAACAAAACCATGATGAGTTACTTATTCGCAAGCATGTTCTTTTTAGTATCAAGTTGTTTCTAGACTTCTTTGCAGTTGACGTGACAGTGCAGTCACTATTTGAGTACACCAGGCATAATATTTGGTCCTTGGGAAAAAAGTGGGAACGTTTGATTGAGTGCAAGGTGTAGGCTTTAATAGACTTTTCAGGCAATTTAATCACACTTTTTCTGATTTTTCCAAGGGCAAAAAAAATCAGGAATCGGAGTGAAGTAAGAAGAATATCATGCCTGGTAAATGGAGATTGACAAGGAACACAAGTCTGACCCATTAAAGTGTACATATTGCATACCGGTACCAACATTCAAGTCTTCATTCCCATCTTTATGTAAATCAACCCGGGGCTTTTACAATGAAGTCGATAAACCTTATGAACATGACGTCATTCAAGTAGGGCGCCCTCGCGTAGAGGTCAAAATGAGGTCCACTGACCAACTCTGTGCCCCGCGTGTACAAGTCTGTGCGTTTCATCATCGGTTTACCTCCAGATGTCAACTTGATGACGTCAATGCATAATTAGGTCTAGTGATAATTGCTGAAAACAACAACTGACTGATACGTACCACGTGTGGCAATGGCCAGCTTGGCGTAGTTTCCACTTGGGATATTGACCACTCCTTCCTTGATCTTCTTGCTTGCTGTGATTATGGTTTTGTCGTACTGGATACCGACTGGTGCTCCTGGGGCGGACTTCTTAGAGATTGACTCATAGTTGGAGACGACGTACAGGATGATGCCACGTGAGTTCAACTTCTGTTGGACTTCAGCGAGAGTGAGGTAGGATTCCTCAACCTATCAAGGCATCAATTGGACAGCAGTTAAAGAGTGTTCAGATAAGAGTAGGGCTTTTAACATTCAGTTTCACAATTTGTATCTTTTTCTTTAGTTTTAGCAAGTTAACTAAGGCTGGGAGGACCAGTTATAGTCTGATCCTATTTTGGAATGGTTTGGCAATGGTGCTACTTCATACAGGGAACATGACAAAACTGGCAACCTGTTAAAGGTCTACATGTATTAAACAGCCCTTATAGCCCATATGCATGTCCCAATGTGCATGATCGACGAGCAAAGGGATTATGGGTAAAATCAGAGTCCAAGCAACATCGGCAGTCATTATGGGCACTGTTTTTGAAACAATGCGATACACAACTATAAAACCTGACGTAGTTACATGTAAACTACAGCATGGCGTCTATCTTGGCAGCTTGTTTTATGTATTAACTGTACTCGGTTTCCCAAGATTTATTGTGGTACTTTTTTAAGTATTGTGCATATGGGCATCAAAAACTCTAATTTTGTTCTTACCTGGCGTTCATTCTCGACAATGAGGATGATAGCCTTAGCTGCTCCTGAACGGAACCTGTACTGAGCGGCTAGACTGATGGCGTCAAAAGCATCTGTTGGGTAGTCTCCGTTGGAATCAAGGCTCTCGAATCCCTTGGGCATGTTTGCAGCTGTGTTCATTAGGTAACCGTTGATGGTGTGGCTGTGGTCACCCTCGTGGATGTCAATGCTGCCGAAGGCTGCTAGACCGTACATGTTGTTTTCCATGGGAAAGCTGGCCTTGCGGAGAGTGTTGTCCAACTTGGTGATGAGAGTGTTGAGGTTGGCGAGGACTTCTGGACCTCTGAAGAGCTTGTTCTCGGAGACGACAAAGACAATGTCGGCGCTGTTGACAACCTTGCGTTCCGTCCACGCGGATTCTACTGGGCGATCACCGCATTGTTCTGCAAGTTTAAAATTTCCAAAATAATTATAAATGTGTTTTGCCAAAATTGAACAGATGCGCAAGAATTCGGAAAATCCACTTGATCAAGATTTCACAAATGAAAAGTAATTGTTTACTTTTATCAACGCTCTTAATGAATTTGGGAACAAAATCCTGAAACAGTTTTTGTAAATGAAGTTTAAAATTGTGCTTACCACATGGATCAACAACAGAAATGTCCTTGGTTCGGGCCAGATGAATGTAACCCTTGGTGAGCATACAGATATCCTTGCACTGGACAGCTAAATTCCTGCACTCTTGGAGCCACTCTGCTGGGCTGAAGGTCTCAAAGGCTGGTTTCAGGCTAGACTCTGGACTGTTGAAATACTCCATGCACTGTGCCTCGAAAGCAACACGGTTTCTCTCATTGCATCCTGGAACCTCAGCGCTAGGGCGGTTGAAGCGGTTGATCTGGCATTCTGGACGGTAGGTTACTTCATACGCGTTGACGAAGTCGATGATGTCTGTTGCATTCTCGCCATTAGGCTTGATGCGGTCGGTTCTTGCCTCGCGGTCCAAGTTACCGAGGAGACCACGTGTCTTGCCATGATACCAAGAGCTGAGGGAGATGGAGCACAGGAAGTTTCTGGAGTTGCAAGAAACCTTAACGCCATAGGTGGAAGTAATGTTGACCCATGGACCTTGGTGCATGACGGTCACGGTCTTGTCTTCAGTCTGGAAGGGGATGTTTTCGGGGACGACATCACCATTAAGGTAGACAACATTGTCTTGGTTGATCCTCATGTGCACACCCTTCAGAGCCAGGAAAATACTCTGTTGGTTGCTGAACAAGCTGAAGTTCTTGTCAACATAGTCGGTGGCCAGCAAGTATGTGCACTCAGGGTTGGTGTATCCAGGGTGCTCATACAGATGGTTGTCGAAGGACAGGACATGGAGTGCGTCAAAGATTATTGCAGTTGCTGTGACAATAAATAAAAATATACATAAATTTGAGTATTTCTTTGGGAATCTTGTCATAATAACCTTGTACTAAAATGTTCTTCTTGTTTACTACCTCTAGCAACAATTTGTGTTTGTAGATATTATACCCGTGCTAGCATATTCATCACATTGAGGGTATTTTTCCACTCAAAATTGCTTATGATTTATGGTAGCCCCCCTGGCTCGTACTTTTGATCTTTTTATAGTTGGTTAAAGTCGTCGAGGTTAAGTTTTTTGTATGAATTCAAGTTGGCTTTGTTTAAAACTCACCTTCTGAGCTGAATGGTCTGTAGTAGCGCAGGGCAAGGATCTTATCGACTGGGATCTGCTTACGGAGTTCCTTCAGGTACTCGATCAGCTCCTTGATCTTCTCAATTCCTTCCTCAACCTTGATCCTCAGTTGTGGGTACTCGCTCTCAATCCTGTTACGAAGGTTCTCCATCAAGTCTCTCAGCTGTTCGACGTAGACAGGGTACAGCTCCTCGGCCTTGTCAGTCAAATTTTTCACCAATTCCTTAGCTTTCTCAACCCAGATGGGAGCAACTCTTTCGATTTCAGCACGGACCTCAAGTGTCTTTTCCTTGATCTGGTTGATGAGATTCTGGGCATGAGTCTTGGCATTGGGGTACTCCCTCTTGACAAGCTCATAAATCTCTTCCACCTGCAAATGAATTAAAAGTTTTCCAACATTAGAGCGACATGTCAAACTCTACAATTTTGCATCATCTTCTTTCTGTCATTGCTGTGATTCACAAACATAGTAACATTGTGACACATTTTGTTTGCGAAGCTATTAATATTCTCACCTTTTGGGTAACGTTGTTTAAGAACTCAGTTGCCTTGGCCTTCCAGACAGGGTAGTTCTCAATGATGTTGTCCTTCAGCAGGGTGTAGTTTCCTTCCATGTAACTCTTCCAGATTGTCCAGTTGCCTTCAATGTTGGCCTTCAGGACAATCAGATTGTCTTCAATGTTGGCCTTCAGGACAATCAAATTGTCCTCAACCTTCTGTCTGAAGATGGTCCAGTTGCCCTTCAGTTCTTCAATGGTAGGGATCTTCTCGGTGATGTTCTCCTTGAGTTCAATCAGGTTGTCCTTGATTTCCAAGATGACTGGGTACTTCTCAGCGAGCTTCTCAAAGTCTCTGAGTTCTTCAAGAGTTGGGAGCTTCTTGTACTCTTCAGTGATGTTCCGTTTCAGCTGCATGATCTTCTCTCTTAGCTCTGAAATACGCTGCTGCACGACAGGTTTGTTGTACACCTCCTATAAATCAAACACAATTTGGTTGCCAGTGAGAAACTTTAATCATATTCCATGGTTTACTTGCTAAAATGGAAAATTACAACATTAATGCTTGTTCAAAAAGGTTGAATGAATTCCTGCTGAACTCTGTCCCACCAAAAGATTATTTGAGTGTGGTCAGAGAATTTTTTAATTTAATGAGAGATTTTATTGATCATTACAAAAAAGGCAAATTTCTACACTGCATTTCTTTTTCATGGTAACAAGGTCTCCATGTTAAAAACCAAACTAACCTCAATGTAATCACGAATCTCCTGCTGAGTTTCATTGGCACGCCTCATCCATTCCTTGATCTTAATGACGGAAGGCTCAATGAGGTTGAGCTTGATCAGGTCCTTGGTCTCCTCAATCATGTCCCACTGGGCCTCGGTCAAAGTGGGGGTCTCACGGAAGCTAGCCCAGGAGATTGGGTGGGTGGTGTTCATGGTATAGCTGTGCTCTCCCACTTGTCCGATGGCGTTCAGGCCATTATCGAAGACTACAGGGATTTCGGAGATGACAAAACGGACAACATATACAATTCTGTCTTGGCTGTCGTAGAGGAAGGTAACGTAGCGGGCGAATGCCTTGAATGGAATCTGATCAAGCTCGTAATAACGAACGAACCAACCTGAAAGAATAATCAAAATATTCACAATAGATTTTATACTTATGAGCAAAAATGTACACACACAAAAATACAAACAAATAGATATAACTGATCAGCACTCAAAAAAGAACTTAGTCCTTACCTGGCATGGTGCCATTGATGTAAGTGATATATTCCTGAGCCATTTCCACGGAAGCAACCTTAACTTCTTCAGCAAGAGTTCTTGTGTACTCGATCTGGTCAGTCAGGTAAGCCCTGGTCTGTTCAAGAAGCTCCTTAGCCTGATCAACAAATATTGTGTCCTCCTTCAAGTAACGCCATTGCTCCACAGCATATTCTTTGACTAGCAAGTATTTCTCTTCAGCAACAGACACCAGGATGATGTAGTTTTCATTGATGAGATCCATGTACTTAATGGCAAGTACTTTGGTGTCGTCAGCCAAGACAGTAACAAATGCTACAGCCTTTCTTACATTGGACTCAACAGGGAAGGCCAGGATCTCCTCAAGAATGACTTCGTAGTTTCTCCTCAAGACCATCATGATCTCCTCACGGGTCACCTCCAGGGGCTGGAAGCGAGTCTGGTTGGCCCACTGCACCATTTTCTTGGCAACTTCTAAGGTGTTAGTGACATCTTCTCTGGCAATGAACTCTCTGTAGACTTGCATGGTTTGCTGGAACTCCTCACACTCAGTGAAGTCATTGTATAGCTGGATGGCCATAACACGGGCTTCTTCTAGGATAACCTTAACCTCATCGATGGTTTGTTGCAAAGGCTGGAAGCGGGTCTGGTTGGCCCAGAGGAGAGGCTTCTTGATCTTCTCAAGCATCTCAATGACATCCTCACGTGCAAGGAACTCCTCAATCAGCATTTGGACTTTCTCATATTTGACATTGAAGAACTGCTTGACTTCTTGCTTGGTCACTTCAAGGGGCTGCTTGGCGGCCTTTTTCAACCATTGCCTGAACTGATTTTGGAGAATACGGCTACTCTCACGAGTAACGCTGATTTTGTTTTTGACCAAATCAACAATCTGTGCAAAATAAAGAAAGTAGGAGGAAATTATTTAGATTTTGTAAACACAATTTGTAAAAACAACAACCAATTTGACATCCATTGATCCAAAATTATTGTTAGAAAAATATGGTTTTGATTTACCCAGAAAGTCCGATTCCACCCGTCCTCATATTTCCCATTGCAGACATTGTTAAATGTTGCTTAAAGTTGGGCACGATTTAAGTAAAAATGCCTTTTTTTTAATTTTATTATAGAGCATTCAGGCAAACAAGTTGCCTTAGATCGAGGACAAAAGAAACCACATAGACATTTTAGTTTACATACCTCAAAGAGGTTCTTCTCAAAGTACTTGCGCAGGTAGATGTTGATGAAGTGGCTCTCATTCTTGCTAAGGACATCAAGTTGATTGAGCTTCAGCTCCACAAAAGATGACAGTTTCTCCATAGTAGTGTTGATGAGCTCTTCAATCTCAGTGTAGTACTTCTGGTAGATCACCTCAGCATCCTGGTACCATTTATCAGTAACATCTTTAACACGGTAGAAAACTTTCTCGCCAGCCTGGAAGATGGTGCCATCAAGGTATTGTGCAAGGTACATGTTGAGGATATGCTCGGGGTCCTTGCTGATCTGAATGACGTAGGCAGTTGCATTGGACACGTAGTTGAGGCCGGTTTTGTAACCAATCAAAGCATACTTGATAGAGACTTTGCTAGCTTCCTTGGCCTTCTTGAAAATAACAACCATTTTCTTGCCGGTATCTTTACTGAGCTGTTTAGCATACTGGACAGCCATGACTCTGTATGGTCTGCTGACTTCATCAACCCAGATGATGTATGGTCTGCTGACTTCATCAACCCAGATGATGTATGGTCTGGCCACACTCACAACCAACTCGGTCTTGTTCAGGGCCAATTCCTTGTAGTACAAAGCATATTCAAGAGCAGCCTTAGAGAACGCTGTAACCTCATCAGAGTAGTTGCGACCAAACTCAAGAGCCATCTTTGATACGTTCAATGTGTAGTTGTATACCAGGACAGTGTAGTTGTTGATCTTGTAAACAGCCAACTGGGTAAAGCCCTTGGTGTTATTGACAGCCCACTTGGTCAGGTTGAGAGTGTAGTTCAGAGCTTGACGGCTGAAATTCTCAGTGTAGTTCAAAGCTAGAAGTGTGTAGTCTTGGGTCAGGTCATAGCTCTTTACAGCAGCATCATACACAGTCATATCAAGACACTTCATAACCCAGATATTGATGAGGTGTTCTGGATCCTTGGTGATACGGAGAAACTCATCCAGGGCTTCTTCCACTTTAACAGTGTACTCCTGGATTATCTGCTTGACTTTCTCAATGTTTTCGTCGACCATCCTTGACATCCTCCTGTAATTCTTCCTGACAAAGTCTTTTACGGTCTTCTCGAACCTCTGGACCTCCTCCAAAGCCCGGAAGCTCTTGATGGTAGAGTCGACTGTGGTGAAATCCATGCGATTCACAACATCCCTAATGGTGTCATTCACCTTACGGATGGCTACATTCCACTTCTCCATCAGCTTTTGGACTTGTTCAAGCTCACGGAAATTCTGGAAAGCTTCACGTGGGTTGTAGATGGTGAAGTTCAGAAGGTTGAAAGAGGTGTTAGCTACATCAACTGCCTGGTTCAGAAGTTCAAGGGTGGTGTTGAGGCCTTGCTCGAGGTACACCTTGGAGGTGTTGCTGGCATTTCGGACCATCTCAAGGAGGTTGTTGTAGATATCATTCTTAAATTCTTTGATGGCCTGGAGGGTCTCTGGGTTCCAGCTGACATTGCTGTAGATCACACCAGTGTTATTCAGCTTAAGGAGCAAGCTCAAATCAATGGTCTTAATATCCTGAGAAAATAATAAGAAACAATTTTATGAATTATTAGTTATTGCTTTCAATCTTTCCAGATGCAACAGTTTAAAACAAAATGTCCCTCTTCCAAAATACAGAGTTTTGTTTTGGACTTTAACAAATATTATATTCAATTACCTCCTTTTTGTGGAAGGGAGTCATGATGCAACATTTAAGATTTTTCCCCCCTCATGAAATGAACAGAGATTATTTTGGACTTTAAAACAATTATATTCAAGTACCTTCTTTTGGTGGAAGAGAGTCATGGTTAACTCATCACCAACAGGGTTGAGATATCCCTCTGCACAGAGAGATCCACGAGCTGGGATTGTAGCATTGAGCAGAACACGGTCATTATTAGCTGACTCCCTCAGGATTACTTGATACCTGTTGCCTGTGATTACCTCAGACACCATCTCAGCTTCTTGGACGAAGTTGTAAGCATTGTCCATGTTGAGGTTGGTGCGGAATTCAGTGACGTAGACTGGAGTGTCCAAAAAGATCCGGGTGTTACCAGAGATGCTATTGAAGGAACGCAGACCACGGAATTGGTCGAGGACAAACACTGAGTTCTGTCCAGCTGTTACGTACTTGGAGAGAAGATCCCACTTAAGGTCACCCATGACCCTCTCGAAGTTAGTGAGAGTAACGAAACCATGCAGACCTACGTTGGCTCCAGCGGTCAAATTGGCAATCTCGCTGACAGCTGCTGCGGCAATGCTGCCATTTACACGGTCAAAGGTGTACAAGAGGTATACATTGTGGGCTTCAACACCTCCCTTCATGGTGACCTCACCGATCATGCTGGTGACATCCATGTTACTGGTTATATTCAGCTTCTCGAAAGTGATTGGAGAGGCGAAGTTTGTCATCTCAATAAGGTGCTGGGTGCTCATGTTGGCGACTCTGCTGGTGAAGTTCAAGCTGGCATTTCCGATGATCTGATCAAACTGACCAATTCCTCTCATGTTGCGGATCAGCATGTTTGTACCAGTGGTCAGGTTAGCAATCTTGCTGGTCACGTTCAGGCTTGCATTTCCAATAATGCGCTCAAATTTGCTGAAACCAGTCATGTTGTTTACTTCCATGTTGGAGCTGCCGTTGAGGCTGACAAGGGGGCTGCTGAAGTTCATGCTGGCATTAGCAAAGATTCTATCATACACCATCAGACCAGTCATGTTGTTGACTTCCATACCAGTGCCTGCAGACAAGTTGGCAAGCTTGCTGGTGAAGTTGAGGCTGGCATTTCCAAGGATGCGCTCATACCTGTTCAGACCGGTCATGTTGTTGACTTCAGAGTTGACTGCTGTAGTCACGTTGGCCAACCTACTGGTGACATTCATGCTAGCATTGTTGATCATGCGCTGGAAGCGAGCAAATCCTGTCATTTTGTTGATCTCCATGTTGGTGGCAGTGGTCAAGTCCAGCAAGACACTGGTGAGGTTGATTCTTGTGGTGCCGTTCAGCAGCTCAAACGTGCTGAAACCGGACATGTTGTTCAGCTCCATGCTGCCACTGCTGGTCAAATTGGCCAAACAGCTGGTCAAGTTAGCCTCAATGGAAGAATTGATGCGAGAGAAATCCATGCAGGTTCGGAAGTCATGGAAGCCAAGGTATCCCACAGCTGTGGTGTTGATGAAGGGAGTGCTCATGTTGGTCTTTGCAGTTGCATTGATCCTTTCAAAGGTGAACAACTTTGTGAAGTTGATGAACTCGATTGCAGCCTCATTGGATGAATTGATGAACTTGCTTCTCAGCTCAGCAATAATGCTAGCATTCACACGACCAAAGTTGAACAGGCTTAAGAAGTTGTGCATCTCAATACCAGTTTTGCCTGAGGCATTGAAGAGAGGAGTACTGAGGTTGTTCTTGGTGAGAGCAATGATGCTTTCGAAGGCTTTCAAGGAGGAGAAGTTATTCAGCGTAACATCAGTCTGGCTTGTAGCATTGACATGTTTGCTGCTAGCATTTGCACGAGAAGTGAAGTTGATGATGCGGAAGTTGAACAAGCTGGAGAAGTCTTCAAATGCAATCTCAGCAATGTTGCTGGCAACTCCAAGACAAGTGTTAAGATTCAACAGACTGGATGCATTGACTCTCTCGAAGGTAAAGATTTTGCGGAAATTGTTGAACTCTACACCATTTACGCTGGTGGCATTGAGATAGCAGTTGGTGATGTTTACAGTGTTGTTGACACGGACCAAGGAGAAGTTGAAATAGTCATCAAAGTTGTTGAGTTCAGCAACAGAAGTGGTAGCAACCTTTCCAATTGGAGTTGAGAAGTTGGTGCTTGTGTTGGCATTGATGCGCTCAAAATCCATCAAGCGGCGTGAATTGTGGAAGTCCATCTGAGTTAGATGGGTCAGGTTCATGTGACGGCTTGTCAAGTTGAGAAGGGCAGTGTTGTTAATAAGACGGAACTTCATCATGTTCTTGAAGTTATTCAGATCGGAACTTGCGAAAGCCTTCAGTGTTCCAACTGGGGTGCTCACATCGTAGTTGATGCTACCATTAATACGTTGGAATTTGAAGGGAGCTGTCATCTGGTTTGTCACCTGAGAGTGTACTGCCGTCATGTTGAAGAAACGAGCCATAAGCTTAGCTTCTTGGGTGAAGTTAGCAAACTGAATCTTGAACATGCCAGACACGTCTTCAATTTCTTGAATATGCTTCAGAGTGAGATGTCCAAGTGGTCCTTCTCCTACGTAGATGATGTTGGCATTTGCCCTCTGGAAACTCATCAAATCACGCATGCCAAAGATGCCATAAGATTGATTCAACTCCAACTGGCCAATAGGGGTGTTGACATTATGGGTGGCTCTGAGGGAAGCAGACTCAAACTGCTTCAGAGATACAAAGTTAAGAAGCTTGACGTCATCTTCCATGGTGGCAGTCAAGACACTCAAGAAACGAGATTCAATGTTGGTGCGCAGTTGGTGTTGAACCTTACCAAAGGTGAAGATGCCAGAAAAGTTATCCATAACCAATTCACTGAAATGAGTGGCAGTGACATAACGAGCGTTGACGTCCAGAGTAAGAGTATGCTCGATGTTCCTGAAAGTAGTGAGGCTTTCAAAGTTGTTCAGCTGGACATTATTGTGGAGCTCTGCATTTCCCAAAATGCTAATTACATTAGTAGCAATCTTGCTGGTAGCACTATCAAAGGCAAACAGACCTCTTGAGTTGACAACTTCATTTTCAAAGGTGTGAGTGGCATTCAGGATGCTGGAGTTGATAAAGGTGTTGAAGAATGAGCCAATTCTGTTGAAGTCTAGCAGTGACCTGAAAGCCTCAAACTGCATTCCAGTGTTGGTGGTCATGTTACCCCATTTGCTTGTAAGAACTGTGGAGAATCCACTGTTGGCATTACGGAATACAGACAGGGATCGGACGTCATCCAACTCCATATTGTAGTTGGTGGTCCAGTTGACCCATTTGGATTTGATCTCATGACCCAAGGCAGCTTCGATGCTCTCAAAATTGAAGATATCCTGGAACCCATTCAGTGAGATGCCCGAGTATGTTGTCCAGTTGCCCATAGAAGTGTTGGTGTTGTGTTCCATGGCAGCCATGATCTTCTCAAAGGCGAATGGAGATTTCATGTTGCGAAGAGCGAGCTCAGACTCGGTTGTAGTGTTGTACCAGGCAGAAGTCAAGTTGTGCTTGGCTCCGAAGACGGCATCCTCAAATTTGAAAAGAGAAACAAAGTTGTTGAGGTCCATTCCAACTCCAAGAGTCCAGTTGCCCAAGGGAGTTGTGACATCATGTACAGCAGAGGATCTCACTTCATCAAACTCAAAGATGGAGCGGACATTGTTGACCTCGATCAAACCAGTGTTGGAAGAGTTTGCCAAGGACGAGTTCATGCGGTTGCCAGCTTCAATGAAGATGCGGTCAAAGTTGAAGAGAGACCGGAAGTTTGAGAAGTCAACGATAAAGTCATTGGTCCAGTTGGACAGGGTAGAGACCATCTTATTCTCTCCTGATGCTTGAATTCCACCAAAGTTAAAGATGGAGATGAATTTATTAAACTGAAGAAGACCTTCTGTTGTCATCTCGGACCAGGGAGTGCTGATGTTGTGGTAAACCCTGCCATCAATAAGATTAAATGCGAAAGGAGCAGTGAGTCCATCAATGACGTACTCAGCCCCAGTTGAGACATTGGACCAGCGAGAAGCCATCTTGTATTCGGCACCAGCATCCAGACGGTCAAAGTTAAACAAAGAGCGAACATTCTGGAGGTTGAACCTAGCATCTGTGGTCCAGTTGGTGAGAGTTGAGTTGAAGCTGTGTTCAAGAGCAGATGTGATGTCATCAAAGTTTAAGAGAGACCGGAATCCATTAAACCTGATACCAGAGAGGGTGGAGGTGTTGGCCCACCTTGAGGTAGCATTGTGCTTCAGAGAATATTCAATACCATTGAAGTTGGTTATGGTATCGAAGTTGTCAAAGAAAACACCAGATTGCATCGAGGAGTTCATCAGCGGGCTGGTCAGACCGTACTTTATGCCACCATTGATGGCCTCAAACCTCCAAGGCCTGTTCATCTTCTTGATCTTGTAGTCAGCATTGGTGGTTAGGTTAACAAAGCGGGATCCAAAGAGGAAGTCATTCTGAACATCTACCTTCATGTGGCTCTCGTCTTCCCTCAGGACCATAATGGTGTGGTTACCGGTGACCTCAGGCAGACGGCGTCCTTTGACTCTGTAGCTCAGTCCAGTCCTCAAGCCTTCTGCATTGACCACGGAAGTTGTGTTGACTCTCAAACCAGATCCACATCTTGAGCGGTTGACTTCAATGTCAAAGACATTGTACAGCGTGGTTCTATCGATCAAGAAGGAGTTATCCAGCGTCAAGTTAGCAACCATTGGTGTGTAGGCTCGGAGTGTGTTGGTCAACTCCAAACGGGAGTCCAAAACCAACTGGACAGCTTCGCGGCTCATCTCCTTCAGCCCATCGACGTTCAGCTCCAGGGTCTTTCTGTAGGCCTCGACGATGAACTCTTTAAGATCAGGCAGGTTGATTCGCTGGATGGGACCACTTGGTGTGAGGATGTTGGTCATGTCAGCTTGCAGCCAGGGGTGGTAAAACATACCGTTCAACGACATGGCATCACGGCTGAGAGTTGCTGTGGCTGTAGAGAAGAGAACAAGGGGAAAATAAATTAAATCAAATGCTCGGATCAGTACAAAAAATGTGTATCTTGATAAGGTATAAAAAGGGCTAAAAAAAACTGAATTATTTATTTTATAAGCATTAAATTTTTAATTTTTTTAATTGAACAGAATCTGAGAAAATATTTGAAGTATTTGGCCAAAAAGAACTTGCCCTTTGGCAAAATTAGTGAACTATATTTCAAAATCCTTCACACCCAAACAAAGACTACCAAGTTTGGCTGCCCAGTTAGTTGGAGTCTATATGAATCAGTCTGCAAAATATTTCAAAAGCTCTGAAGCAACAACTCACCAGCTTGAGTAACATTAAGGAGGTCCGTCAGAGTATTGTTGTGAGAAGTGTTGTAGCTCAGTACCCATCCCTTCTCCTGGTCCTTGTCGAAGTTCACGTTGAAGGTGTAGTTGTAGACTGGTGTGACAGTCCTGAAGGCAAGGAAGTTGCCTCTCTCCTTGCTCAAAGTCAGGTCTGAGTCGATGATGAACATTGGCTTTTCCTCCATTGTCATGGCGGTGTTGTTAAACCAGAAGACAAAGTCATTCTCGGACTTCATGAGAGTGTAGACTGAAGATGTCTTCAGCTAAAGAGAATAAAGAGGATTTTCAAGTTTTAGCTGACACAGTTTCAGGAGATTCTAGAGAAGAGACGGCCACTTTGTAAAATAATGGTAAAGACTCTAAAAAGCCTACATCCAGTTGGCGATAGATACATTTTTAGAGAAATAGTCCTAGTGACAAAGATGCAGCTGAACAAGTTAGCAGACAGAGAAAAGTTTTCTATAAACAGAACATGTGGAGGGCTATATGGAACAGTGGCTAGACAGTATCTGATGATAATATTAATTGATGCAAACTAAGCAATACACAACTGTGATCATTCCTCAAATCCTACAAATTACTCTTACTCTATGGATGGATTGTCAGGTTGTATGTTCATTGTTCTGACATACATACTGTATATTTTAATAGATGTAATAACTTCAGTGGGGATAAATAATATCAAACTGTCAATCTTGTTACACATTATTGAGTGCAGAAGAAGTTATTTTACTGTCGTCTAAGAGACAATTTCATCGTAAATATACTGAGGGCTCGATTTCTTAATTGTGGGAATCAATCTTAACTGCTAAACAAAGTGTGATGTCACAATACAAGTGATTATACTGACAACTCGTCTTCAGATGAATCTCGGCGCTTAGTGAAATCAGTCCTTGATTTGATGTACAAATTGACTGTTGCCCAGGGGGATGCTATATTTAATGCATGATGACATGGAAATCTAGCCGTAGCCGTAGCTGCCTATTCGGACAAGACCCGAGATCCTGTGAAGTGACTTACCTTCAGAGTTGGTACAGTGGTGTTGAACTGGGTCCAGTAGCTGTAATGGTTATCAGGGAGTGGAGACTCATTGGCATAGCGACCGCTCATGCTGTATGTGATGCGTTCCTCACTGAGTGGACGTGGCAGACTGACATTGAAGTAGGCCATGTACATGACTGGGGTTGGCTCCAGTGTATCAACGGTCTCATTGCGCAGGCAAAGCTTGGTGGTCACATTGTAGGAAACCTTGGTTGTTTCGAATGCGCTGTCACCATACATGCCTGCAATTCAAAACCAAAAGTTAGATTCTGATAGTTTCGATCATTTTGTATAGCTAACACTCTTGTCAGATACTTAGTAAGTGATTGATAGAAAAATCATCAGAGTTTAAACTGGTACTTGTGCAGGTTTTATTTGTCTCAAAGAATTAGCTTTTTTATATTGGTTAACTTTTTCAAATACAACCAACAAAAACACTAACCTCATAGCATATTTAACGGACCAAAGGTTGACAGAAAATTTAGAATGAGCTACTTTTCACAACATTTAGAATGACTGATAGTGAATTTATTTCCGTTTGGATACTTTTATGATTTTGAAACTGAATTTATTCCTACTTTTGTTTTGATTTTTTTCGATTTACTCAATGACTTACTCAAGAAAGTCCAATCTTTGTAAGCCTCAAAGCGTGGCTTCAAAGTCTTCTCTGTCTTCTCAAATCCGAGAATGATGGTTTCGTTCAGCTCCTTGGGACTGAAGATCCTCTCGTGTTCATAGACGATTGATTTGTCGTTTCGTGTCAGTTCCATTCTGATGTCCCTCTTGGTGACTGTTGGTGACAGTACTGAGTTTAGGGTGCTCAATGTACCATTGATGATTGAGTAATCCTGCCAAGACACATATAAAAAACAATAAAATTAGTCTTTATTATCTAGTTTAAGGTTCTCACATGGGTAGTTGGAAATATCTCTTAAGATTTGTGTCTGCTGTTGGTTCCTACGCATTGCCATAATAAGGGTGGTTGAACGTCTTCTCAAGAAAGGACTGGAAGATTTTTATGTCTGTTGAACAGTGGAACACTAAAGTCATGTGGATTATTTAAGAATGTTGTTTTTCCAAATGATTAGCAAGTTTTGTTTTCAAACTATAGATTTATTGAAGTGAAAGACTTTGAAAGGAACTTACCATGTAGCAGTTGGCGAATTTAACTTCCATTTCATTATCATAAGATACCGATTTTACCATGTCAGCCTTGCTGGTGAATGTCAAGTTCTGTTGGAATACACTCAGGAGTGCCTTGGCATCAACCTTATATTCTTCTGCACCAAGATCAGTGACATCCCACTGAACCAATGCGGTGTTCTGGCGGTACTTATCCTGACGGATGCCGTAGTTGTAGAGAGGGAAGAGAATCTGCTTGTAGATGGGTGTCTCATTATCCCTACACAAATGTGAAGTGAGAGAAGAAAAATAAAATTTCAGTTTTATTGCTGAAGAAAATGGTAGGAGTTTGAAAACTATCGTGATGACTCTACTTGGTGGTGAATCCAGAAAGTGCAGAGGGGGGCACCCAAACTCCCCTCAACACAACTAATGCGTACTGGCTCATGTGTAGGCACACTAGATCTGTTGTTGTGCAAGCCCCACTTCCCAACTCCTGAAAATAACACTCTCAGCCCCCTCTGGCAACTGACTCTCTGAATCAATCCCTAATACAATCATCATAGTAACCAAACCTTCACAAAACATGAATTAGTCCAGGTAAACTAAATTTCTATAGTGTATTTGTGCAGTGCCATTGAGTCCTTCAAGCACAATCCCAATACAACAGAAAAGGGAGCATCAAAAGGTAATCCAAAACTTACCAGTAGTAGAAGTTGGTTGCACTTGCTTTGACGTTCTTGCCTTCCTTCACAAACTGAGCAACATTGGCAAAGTACAGCTCCATAACGGAAACGTTGAAGACGGCGGTGAGGTTGGTCTTCTCCACAGTCGTGACGTTCTTCAGTGTCAGAGAGATGGAAGCATTGTACTTGGGGCCGACGGTGGTGTTGGCAACAAGGTGAATACCTTTGGTGTTGGTCTTGGGATCCTTCAGGTTAAGAAGGCCAGCGAAGGCGTAGGTCTGGAGCTCGGGGACAGAGAAGTTCCACTTGGTCTCATAGGTGGCACGGTTGAAGGTGATCTTGGAGGAGATCTCTCTTTTGAGGGTCTCACCTTGGATGTGAAGATGATCAATAATTTTGTTAGATGTCAACAACTCAATTTTTAATTATACAAAATATTTCTCAAGCTGAGGTTTGAGGATTTCAATTTATTTGTTTCTTTTTTTTGTAGTTAAATTCTGCACTTATTCAAATGACTCTTTGAATAGAGAACTTACCTGGAGCGGTGAAGTTAACCAAGATGACATCAGTGATTTCAGCGGGCATGGCATTGGATTTCTTCTTCATCAATTGTTGCATTGACTTCTTGGCTGGGCTTCCTCCCTTCTTTATGTTCTTGTACAAGAACTCAAGAGTGAAGGTCTTCAGGGCCCTGTGGTACGAAAGAAACTGAAATATTAAGAGTCTGCTTGTACACCTATTAGCCTTTTTGAGGTGTGGTGGACACTATTTGGTGAGGGTATATACAGACAAATCTACCCAAACCTAATACCGTCATAGTATTGTGTCCACCAACAGTTTTTAGCTAGTGGCATTTATCACAGTGATAAGCTACATTTTAAACTTACACAAAAAGTTAAAGTACAGCTTTGCTTTATTATAAATGCCACTTTGATTCTTTAAATTAACATGAAGAATAAGTCATCAAAAAGTCATACTGTAATCAATGTAGAACAATAGATCGTTTTGTAGTTAGATAAGTACTCCAGGGATTGCCAACAAGAATTTTTGAATCAAGCCAATATATATTCAAAATCTGCATTTTAGTTGAGCCTACTCATCCCCTAGTCTGGGCCCACATCACTGTTACTTCTTGAGCATTGCACAATGAGCAACAAACAAAGTACATTTTTTAAGGACATGAGATTTGACTTACTTATCAGAGTTGACAAGGGTGATGTTGAAGCTGGTAGGTCCAGTGATGGGGAAGCGAGGTGCGTTATCAACATAGCTAGCGTTGGGGTAAGCCCATGAGACGCACAGGTCAGATCCTAGGACAGTCTTGGTGACTCCAACACATTTCTTAACCTCAACACGGTCCTTCTGAACTCCTGGGATGTACTGGATGCCACCATCAGGCCTAATGATAAAGAGGAAGAAAAATGTTAGAATCTTCATTCAAGAATGCTTATGTCTTTGGTGATTTCATTTTTAAATTGTGCATACAAGGTTTTAGCAAAATGTTTAGTTTTTTGTTGTTGATAAAACC
Source organism: Plazaster borealis (assembly GCA_021014325.1). NCBI lineage: Eukaryota > Metazoa > Echinodermata > Asteroidea > Forcipulatida > Labidiasteridae > Plazaster > Plazaster borealis. The sequence continues at coordinate 14,681,444 of CM037462.1, forward strand.
TTGTTTGCACAATTTGTTGTTTGATTAACCAAATCAATTTCTACTTGAGTTTGTCATGGAAAATACTTTGATTTTGATTTTCAATGTTTTTTTTTTTTTTTACTATTTAGGAAATGAAGCCTTGGTTATCAAAAACTGCTTTGAACACAAATCTTTGTACCGTATTTTCAGTATTCAATGGCTTTAAAAATGAAGGGGGAACAAACAGAAATCAGCATGCACCACTTTATTTACGAGTTAAAAAGACAAACTAAGTTTCACTTTGTTGGAAAAGGCAAATTATAAATAAGATCTGACAGTGAAAAACTCACTTGACCAAGAAGTAGTTTGTAGAGAAGTTAAGGAGGTTCATTGGTCTGTGGGTTGAGTTGAGGTTCAACTTGAGGTGTGTTCCAGCGAGGGTTATGTTACCCTCAACGTGAGAGGCGTGGTAGGCGGTGGCATTGGCCATGACGGAAGCCTCACCGAGCACTGGTACCTTGACTCCCATGGTTCCGATCATCTCAACAGAAGCACTAGAAACAGAAACAAAATGGACAATCAATTTATTAAGGCATGTTATGTTTACATGAAGGTCAATTGTTTGCAGTAACAAAATGGACGATCACGTTAATACTTATTTTCTTGAAGATCAGTTGTTTTAAGTAATTAACAGGTTTTTAAGTATGCGCAGGAAATCTTCTAGAATTGTCGTCAAGTTTACAAAAGTGAACATAATTTTTTTATTCAATAATTGGTGCAAGTTCACTCTGAAGTACTGTTTGAATTTTCCCACAGTGAAATGCGTCAATCCTTACATATTGTCTTACAACATACATAAATCAAAAAGACCCATTTAATTAAAAAAAACACTAGAAGTAATAACATAATCAAAACAACTGCCAAATATTCAAATGTATTATTGTTATTATTATTTGAATGGACCTACCTAGGGGCGATTCTGCCAGAGGCGAAGGCCTTAGTCATTATCAGCTCCATACCAAGAGCAGCACGCATACGCAGGCTAAGCACAGCGGTTCCGTTGACCGAGCAGTTCAAGGGAAGACCAGCGCTGGTTGGAATGATGAAGTCACGCTCCAGGAAGATGAAGCTCTTGGTGATGTTCTTCTCAATTCCTCGGGCAACATTCTCCATCATGTCTTGGGCGTACTGAAATAAAAATATTTTACAAATTAATTATTCAGAATGCTATGCAAATATATTTATGGTTTTGTTTCCTGAAACACTTCGCCTATTAACACCATTTCACAACCTCCAAAATATCAAATTTGGTAATCAAATGAGTTATCAACTAAAAACTAACTAAAAGAAAATATATTGTTGGTACCACAATTCGGCCGTAATTTATATCATCATCATTAGTGCCCTAAACTAGTTTTTTTTCCATTGTCCACCTCCCGATCTCAAAAAAACCTTCATTAGTTTTTCATCACCGTTAACCAGGAATTTTGCATGTCACAAATTCACACAAACTAAACTTAATCTTAAGTACCTTCTTGGCAACGGTCTTGATGTTAGCGACGCTGAAGTTGAGTCTTGGGATGATGGCTTTGATATCTTCAAGACTGACGTATCCGAGCTCGTTACCGAGCATCTTCAGATACACAGAGGCGTGGACCATCTGGGCTTCCTGGGGGATCATTTCGTGGATCCTGTTCATTCTGTCTTCAAACTCAGCTGGGAGGGCCTGTTTCAGCTGGAAACAAAAGATATCAAAGACAAAGACACCGGTTATAGTACAGAAATATCACCAACTTAATGTACATAAATTAGAAGAACTATAGTGAGAGCAGCACTTTTTTCTTCTTTTTTTTACAATTTTTTGATTGATTATGTTTCAGAGTGAAACCAGGCTTTTCTCCCCATACACTCTTCTTCTGCTGAGATGTAGAACAAAGAGCCATTCAAACAGCTCTTTTCCGTGTACTGCATCTCTTTGCAACTCCTTGCCTGGTGCAACTTCCCCCATCCTACAATCTTGATATCAATTCCGACCTTCAGCTCCCCTGAGTTATTTTCATCTTAAATGTTTTCTTCTTATAGCCTTTTACTAGGAGAAGCTTTTAGCCTTGTCTTGAGGCGATCTTGCATACAAAACTTTTAAAATGGAGAGCAGATTTATATTACTTTTTTATGGTTAAATGCAAATATTCTTATTCAAAAATAGACTTATGTCTTTCCAGCCTCAGCTCAATTACTTTGTTTTTAAGTATTGACCCATTGCAAAATGTGCAGCACACTTCCACGCACCTATCTTGTCTGCCATTTTGGGAGTCAAAGTGTACACAAAGGAATGGACTCCCAAAATGGTGGAAATGGTAGACGCGCATTGTGCGGAGGCGAGTTCCGCATCGTGCAAAAGAGGTCAATGTGATCACTGAGACACAAAGGTGTATGAACACTTACCACTTCATTCATATGGTCGGCCATTGGGCTCTCCTTCTGGGGAGTGTTGGTGGTCTTGGGCTTGGCCATGTTCAACTTCTCAAGGATAACCTTCTTGGCAGCATCGAGTTTCTCCAAGATCTTCTCACTCAGCTCAGCATAGGGTGTGTTGCGGAGGTCCTCAATCTGGACCTGAGCCTCTTCAACCAGGAAGTTGTAGGCGGCCCACATCTTAGGGAGGATCTTAGTGTCCATCTGCTTGAAAAGGCTGCCGAGAATGTCATCTGGGTAGTAACCCATGGGTCCGAAGACGGCTTCAAGAGCAGATTCAAATCCTTTCATCTCAACACCAGCCTAAAAAATAAAAAAAATTATAAAAAGGTTAGCTTTGAGCAATAAAGAAAGTTCACACTTAAGCTATGAGAGAATCATACAAAGAAATGTTATCAGTTACAAATTTAACCTGGACAGAATGATTTATGATTATTAATCCAAGTGGTTTTGTTTGATCTAAAACATCGTTTTAAACTTAATAATCTCCAGAGAGAAACTACAAACCTCAAACAAATTCCAGCTCTGTCCGAGGACATTGATGGTTGTGTTGAGCATGACATGATGCGGCAGGTAGTGCTCAGCATTGAAGATGATGTTGGATTCCATCTGAGCAGCCATGGTCTTGTTCAAGTAGGGGACGTTGACGGCCTTAGACTTCTCAATGTTGCGAGAGTAACGGAGAGGGTCCTTGGGGTATTCTGGGAGTTTACGGTTGCCCATGGCAGCAATAACCTTCCTCTTTAGACTATCAAGGAATAACAAAATTAAAAGTCAGCATTAAAAAACAAATTTGAAAAGTCCAACAGTGCAGCAACTTCTCAACAAGCATTTCTTCTCAACCTGTTTTATGACCTAGTCAAATTAAATAATAATAATAATAATAATAGGGGTTTTTCCCCATAGCTTTTACATAAAATCTCAAAACGCTTGAGGAAATCACAACAAAATATACAGTAAACCAGTCAACCTGTTAACAAAATAATTAAGTCACACTTTTAAAAAAATTATTCTGATTATCTCCAACAACTCATAAGTTAGATATAAAAAATAAAATAAAAACCAGAATGCAACTTCCACAGGTTTGTTTAGTTTCACAAATGCAGATGACTTACTCTTGAACAAGGGGCTCGTCGGACTCCAAGACGTTCTCGATGTGAGAGAAGACGAAAGCCTTGACCTGCATCAGTGGCTCATTCAGCATGATGTCAATGATCTCCGCAAGATCAACAACCTCTGGGTGGCTACGCATGACCATCAGGTAAGCAGCGATGCGGGAGTGGACTCTCCTGGAGGAGTCACCGAGGACCTCCTTCAGTGAAGTGCGGACGCTCTTCTCATCAGTGCTGTTATTGATTGAAAATGACAGAATCAAATTTAGAAAAATACGACTGATGAAATCGCAAAGTCTGTTTTTGTTGCATGAGCGACAGACTTAAATTTGTTAAATTCACTCCATGAATCTTTGACTAGTTATGTTTAAACACTAGCAGCATTAATGCCATTCAGGGGGATTTTATAAACAAGCTTATAAGCTAAAATACCAAGTTGTGTTTGTTCTTGTATTGGGGCAGTTAGGGGAATTATTTGGGGATGTGCCTTTGGGGATGGTGCTAACATTGAATTTGGCACGCAGTCAGAGTATCTCTCAAGAAAGATATTTGGCTGTAGGGCCATCACAGATTTGTCCCTAAAAAATAGGTTCAGTAATAAGCAAGTGTCAAAATGCTCAAATAGCTTTAAGTGCTCGTTATTGAACCATGCTTTTTTCAAAGGACAAATCTGCAATGGCACTATGACAAATGTCTTTCACATGACATACTCTGACTGTGAGCCAAATTTCCATGCTTGAATCATTAAAGGCACAATCCCATCACCTGTATGCCGTACTATTGTAACTGGCCCATGGTAGCATTTTTGGTTTAGCAAGTTTCCTGGGGCCGATTTCACAAAGAGCTAAGATTAGTCTTAACTGCGAACCAATCTTAATTGCTAAGCTAAGTGTGATGTCACAACACAAATCACCATGGTAATATTGACAACTCATCTTTAAGATGAATCTTAAGCTCTTTGTGAAATTGGCCCCTGGATAGTAGTTTCTTTTTCCCAACTCTGCTTAAAGACAGTGGACACTATTGGTAATTGTCAAAGACCAGTCTTCTCACTTGGTGTATCTCAACATATGCATAAAATAACAAGCCTGTGAAAATTTGAGCTCAATTGGTCATCGAGGTTGCGAGATAACAATGACAGAAAAAACCAACCTTGTCACACGGAGTTCTGTGCTTTCAGATGCAAGTTGATTTCGAGACCTCATCTAATTTTGAGGTCTCAAAATCAAATTCGTGGAAAATTACTTCTTTCTCGAAAACTACTCCACTTCAGAGGGAGCCGTTTCTCACAATGTTATATACTATCAACCTCTCCCCTATACTTGTTACCAAGTTAGGTTTTATGCTAATAAATATTTTGAGTAATTACCAATAGTGTCCACTGCCTTTAAAGTATCAAAGTTATACACCAAGAAAGTCATAAGATTTTTTTTTTTAAATAAAAAAATAAAAACAACTTTTACATGCAGATGACTGATTCTCAAGCTCACCTTGGGATGTTGAACCGACGGAAAGCCTGGATGGCAGCCATTGAGATGTTGTGGTGGAGGTCCTTTCTGGCGATGCATTCCTTCAGACGGGGAACGATCTGCTCGGAGTTGTACATCTCATCCATGTCGAACTTCTGCACAGCTTCACCCATGTTGCCGATGCTCTACAAAATTGAAGTACAAACACTATGAACATCCTGAACAACTCATGGTTAATAAGGGTGACTGCTCTGAAAAATCCTATGTTCCAACAATCCTATGTTCCGAAAACAAACCTTGTGATTTACCCTCTAGGGTTAGGGTTAGGAAAATACACTTGGGGTGTCGGAAAATAGAGGTGTAACCGTTAATAAGTACTTAAGCGAATGAAAAAACCTGAAAGACTGATTTATTTTCTTAACATTTTCAATATTGTAAAAAAAAAAGGAAGTTAGGGGACTTCTGTTGGAATATATTATTTAGTCAGTTGCTGTGGCAATTTATAGCAAAGGCTCCTTTCAGCATTATGGCCATAGCCACCACTGGCAAAACCATTGGTTCAGAAAACAGTCTGACTTACCTTCAGGGCTAGGAGGATAAGACGGTTGTTCTCCACTCTCCTTTCTCCTTGGATCTCATCGGGTACAGAGCAATCTCTGCCGAGCATGTCACGCACCATACGGATTGTCTCCTTCAAAGGATCGGGAAGCTGCAAGAAGGACAAGTTTTAAAAGATAAATAAATATATCAATTTATTGTAAGATAAATTAATCAACACCTCGAAAAGGATATGATCTTCTATTTTGTTCAAATATGATTATTCCAATACCTGCAATGGCCATACCTTGTTTTGTTTAAGTGTAGGCTCAAGACATTTTGCAACAACAGTAATTTGAGACATTTAAAAATTGCACAATTCAAAATATAACAGGCATTCCCTTTACTTGAATAAATTTACAAATACTGAGTGATAAGCCAGAAGTGCTTTTACTGCAAGATATTTATTGACAGGTTTATTTTTTTACAGAATCTTCTCAGCAATTTTGACAAGGCTTCTTCACAAAGAGCTAAAATTTATCTTACGATGTATATCAATCTTAATTGCAAAGCAGATACGATGTCAAATTACAAATCACTATGGCAATTTTGACATCTCATCTTAAGATGAGTCCAAGTCTTTGGTGAAAGCGAGCCTTGCACTTCAAAGTTTGTTTCTTCAATCTCTACGAGAGACCCTCGTGGGAATTTTTTACTCACCTTGCGAGCAACCTTCAGCGTCTCCTCCTGCTGGATGTAGTAGTTATGGACCATGATGCTGAGGGGAAGGAGGACAGACTGCCTCTTGTGGACGTGGGCAACTCGCAGACTCTCCTCGATCAGGGTCAGAGGTGGGAACTGACGGAAGGCCATGATGTACATGATGGCATCGGAGATTGGAGATGGGACTGTCTCGTCAATGATGAGATCGTTCATCACCTTGAAGCATGGGACACTGCCGCACTGGAGGATGGCATCATACATGTAGGTCCTAAAACATCAAAGGAAACATAGACATTATTACCTAAATGTCAAAGTAAAAAGTATCTTTAATATATTTCAAACAGGACTAAATTGTATTTTCCTAAAGTGTTTTTTGTTAAGTGCATCTTCAGGTACTTTTCACCAGTAAAATCAAATTTAATTGTTTTCCTCTTTCTTTAAATATATCTCACATATTTATTTTGATGGAGGGTTTTTGATATATTTTTTTGAGATATTCATTTTTCATTATTATCAGCCATAAAATACACTGATACAGTTTTAATCATATATGAACAAAAACTTCTGCAATTGTTACTCACTTTTCAAGTGCAACCGCTCTGGTTTGAACTCCATCAAAAAGCTGCTTAAGAGTCTCGTAGTTCAAGGTACGAATGCTGACGACAAACTCTCCGAAGAGGCGAGCACTGTTGATCTGTGTTTCCTCAAGGGAGCCCTCTACGAGCTCAGCCAGGATGGCTTCGGCATGGGTACGGTCGTCATGTGCAGACTCCTGCTGTTCCTCAAACTCAAAAGTCAAGTTCTTCTTGATCAAGTTGTCTGTTGAGGACAACGGGAAAGAACAAGTGACAATGTGTTCTATTCATAAGTTTTGTTTCATTTCCTTCATGTAGTTTAGAGATATCTCAAAAAAGTACCATGAAAATTGTTTTTCAAGGTAGCTATAAATACTAACATTAGAAAATTTGCGGTGACACCATGTAGATAGATCTCTTTTGAGTGATGGTGGTTCTGAGAAGAACTGAGGGCACAACGTTTCGGACAGTATACTCTGTCAAGTCTTATGTAGTTATAACTGTAAAAACCTTTAAAATATCGTTTGTTTTGTCTGTAAACTATTAGTTTTTGACAGAAGAAGAATGTTACAACAATAACAAGTTGGGCACAACTTCAACAACAGAGAATGGTCGATGGTTTAATTAATTTGAAAAATGAACTCACCCTTCAGCTTCAAGACACTGTTGATCTTTCCCTTTTCTTTGAACTTGAGCTCTTGCTGGATGAATGTCTGGACACCACGCTCTCCATCGTAGCTGAAAGGGTTGAAGACATGACTCTCGAAACAGTTGACCTTCTTGACGTTTTCATCTCTCATCTCATAGCTGCACACCCTGGTGGAGTTGATGAACTTGTCGGCAACTTGCTGTAAAAAGAAGATGCAAGAAAAGGTGATGAACATTTTTGTCACTTCTATAAAATACACAAGAGAGCATCTTAAAGGTGGTAAAGTGCTGACATTTATGGAGCACTGAGTTAACAAAGAGGAGGTGATTGCATCTTTAAGATTGACTTCTCATCCCACAAAGGGAATTTTTTATTGTTTTCCTTTTTACAAAGGATTCTTGCAATCGGAATCCTTCCTAGATGTGCAAATGTTGGTTTTTAATGCTCTGCGTATTGTGAGTTCACACACATTCTACTTACACAATCCAAACACATATTAAACACTTACCACACCGGTTAAGAATGAAGTTGGAGACAATGCAAAAACCTTCTGTTGGGGTCTGGTGCAGTTGTTGAGATCAGTGGTGATGGATGCTTCTTGGACACGTCCAGCTCTTGAGCGGTCAATGACAGTGCGCTTTGAGGTACAGTTTCCGTTGACGGTGGTTTGTTCCACCACTTGGTCTTCCCTCAGGTCATACTGGAGAGTGGAGATGATACCTCTCTTGATGTTAAGGATGTAAAGAGGTTCCTCCTCATGCGAGAGGATCTCCAAGACTCTACCATTGTCCATTTTCAAGATGGTCTTGTGTGCACTCATGTCCTGGGAGAACTGCTTGCTATTCAGCAAGCGTTGCCCCTCAACGTTCTTCAGGTTGCATTTCTCGGTGGATAACACCAACATGCAATCAGACGTTGCCTCTATTAAGACATCGCAGTCGATGTTCATTCCTGTGACCTCATGACTGGTACCCTGGATCAGTGTGGAGACAGATGCATCATATTTAAGGAGGTAGCTCGAGCCGGACTCGAAGAGCCTGTCGCCTGCAAGACAAAAGTTTTAAGAAAGTGATTTAAAAAAAGGTTAGTCCACTCTATCTATACAGAAAGACACCAAAAAGCTTTTCATGATGATTAATGTAGCTCCACAATACCTTGCAAAAAAAATAATGAATGTTGAAGCGCCTTGAGCGTCACTGAGTGACGGATATGTGCGCTATAGAAGAAGCCATTGTTATCAAAACAAATGATCAGTAAAACATTGTATTGTTGTTCTTGTAGTTATGAAACAAACAACCAAAATAACCGGAAAGTAAATTGTATCTTCAGAAGAAAATTTGAAAAACAAACCATGGAGGGGTTCTTCCTCCATGGTTCGTCATGAGACACCTTCAAGTCTTTTAAAGCCCAAGGAGTTTTGTTATTCTTCAACAACACATTCCATAGAACAACTTGAAAACAATACCTATTAGAAAAACAAAATTGGTTGGTTGGTTGGTTTTTGTTTTCTTTTGTGTTTTTGTTTTTGGTATAGTTTACTTATTTGAGGTTTTTTGGAATGTTAGGTGGTCGCAGACTTAACAGGTTTATCCATTGTTTTGGGAAAACAGTTAAAATATAACTGGTATTTTTGCTGCCTGCTTGTTCTTAAAAGCACATTCAATTTTTCTTTAAAAGAAAAAGAGAGTGGCAGCTCCCCCCCCCCTCTCCAAATAAAAAAGTAAATAAATAAATAAATAAATAAATAAATAAATACACAAACTTTAAAAAAGAATAATACAAATGAAAGTATAAAATAGAAAATATTAAATACAAATGCAAATAAATAAATAAATTTGAAAAAATAATAAAATTTAATTAAGAGACTAAAGAAATAATTAACATAATATATTTAATAGAGTAAATATAAAATAAACTAATCAATTAATATTTTAAATTTGGGTTTTACGTCACTGTCTTCTTTTGTTTTATTAGCAACTGGGTTAGGCAGAACACTCTGCACACTTAAATGTTTGTTTATTCATTCTTTACAGTTAGTGTTCTTAATGCTTTGGAATCAGGTATTGAATTGCAACCCCCAACCCCCCCCCCCCCACCAAAAAAAAAAAAAAAAAAAAAAAAGGAAAAAAGGGCCCGGGAACAAATAAAAACAAAACTTGCCCACTGCTGAACAGAGGGTTGAAATGCAAACATAAAATAACACACAATTTGTGTTTTAAAACCTCAAATAAGCAAGTCTTCAAAATTTCTAGAAAAAGCAATCAAGGATGCTTTCTTGGGCCAATGACCCTCCCCCTCTTTCCATGTCACTTTGTCAGTGTGTGTTACTTCAATAATAAAATTAAAAAAGAAACTAAAGAATACAATGTCATTCAATATACTAAAGCAGGTATTGCTCTAAGTTTTCTTGACAAAAGATACCTTAAGAAAGGCGTACTCTCTTAAAGTTTTAGATTAAAATTCACTCTAATCGATTGAAACTAGGCACAAAATCATCTACAGTTGACACTAGTTTCAATTGATTAGCGTGAATTTCAATCTAAAACTTTAATTAAGAGAGTACCCCCCCCCCTCAACTCCAGCTTTACACCACCTCCCTTAGTTCTTCCCTAACCTTCCCTATTTTCCCCAAATCTCCCAAAAGTGAGCAAAGTTAAAGTTCAAGCAAAGGCCATTATATAAAGTAGCGTAATTGAGGTATGCTAATACTGATAATAAAGCAAAATCTAAAAGTCAAAGGAATTGTTTTTCAACCTTTGGCTTAACTTTTCCCGGCATTGCGAAATACTGAGCCACACAATGTTGTATCAATAATAGATACTGCAAGTCAGCCTAACCCCACGAACTCCCGGATACATTTGCATAAATCTTTTCAGTCAACTGAAGATAAGGTTACACAGCTATATTAACGCTTCACTAACCCATTAACTTTATTGGTCATTGTGTTTCAACTATATCTGATGGTGACTTTTGGAATCAAGGCAACTCGCCAACAAAGCTCAATGCGATAACATTATCAGTAATTAAACACAACCTTAATTGTATCCATGTAACACCTGCCTTAACCCGAGGGTGGGGAATATTAATTGATTTGACATAAATGACAAGACAAATCCTTAGCAAGGGTTAGCCTTTAAAAAATTGCAAAATCCTCCCGAGAGGTTATCAAGGTGATCTATGACGTCATCTCAAGCAAAACAAAATGTACAACCCTGGAAATTGTATGCAAACAATGGGAAGGGGAACACCATTGTTCTAAGATCCAACCAGCTGGTTTCAACATATCGGCATCCCAAACAAAGGCTTCGTTTAAAATAAGCTGTTGAGATAAGTCAACTTTCAGTTCAGATCTTTTTTTTTAGCAGTTTCGTTTTATAAAAGCTTGTGCTGACCAAAAACTAAATTTAAAAAATTTTGTAAAAAAATCGCAGAAAAACAAAAGACGGCTTATAACAGCCAAAGCAAACTAGTCGTCTACCCTTGGTTTGTTAGGGTAAAAACTTCCTTAAATGAACAACATTACCTGTGCACAACAAATAAATGTTTCTCCATTTTCAAATTCAACTTATCGAAATTACTGCAATCACTGATAACTAACAGAAGAGGAACAATCAACTTTACTTACTCATGGGAGGGCATTGTTCTTCGTTTTCCGACCACTGTACGGGCCCTGCGTAAGAAAATAAAATACATTTATCAATATTTATTTGCGCCAGAATTTTCTATACAATTATTCCTTTACACATTTTTCACAAAGAAAACACTTCCCGATGTTCAAGAATATAGGCCTATCAGAGTTCTACCTAAAGTAATACTATCAATTGAAATAAGGGGACATGCAGCTTCAGATCAAAGTTGAAGACCTATAATTAATTCTAAGCGACGAAAATGATCAAGTCTTTTTTACTTTTCATGGAGTCATTTTAATCATATTGGTGTGACGTATTCGCGGCAAAGTCTGCTGGCTCATCCACATTTTTGTTCAATGTCTTCCAAATTAAGTCAAAAGAAACAAAGACAATGTATTAGCCCTTTAACTCATTGTTGTTTGTTTGTTTGTTTCCCTTATAAATGTTTTCATAATATAAAGTCTCCGAAGGTAGGGCCTATGGTAATCAAATCATTAACAAAGTTCGGCTTTTCAAAATTAACTTCGAAACCAAGTTATAGGGTAAATTATATTCATTGTTATTCCGCTACAGAATGTCCTTGTTTTGACAGTTTTACTGCTTTATTTTTCCAGCCAAGCATACTTTATTGCCGTAAGATAAACATTTTCGCAGAAACATCGGCGAAGAAATCCAAGGTTCCGTAGAGCTTATTACCCAAGAGCCCAAACAGAGTCAATTATTGCGTAAATTTCCACCACAACAAATATTTCCGCTTCCCCCTAAGAGCGATCAACTTGGAATAACCTAATTAGCATACAATACATTTGAGCATGCGCAGTACGTGTGTACTTGACAAGATTGGGCAATGCGGCTTTTGACAGTCAGCTGTGAGATGTAAACAAGTTTAGAGGGGCTTTGTCCAAGAGCAAGTTTCGTTTGCGGGATCTGGACAATGGTGCATTAATAAGTCACCGGTTAAATTTCATTTAGTTTCAGTTCACAGTGATGGTTTCACACGAGAAAATGTTGCTAGCCGAAAGGAAAGGTCAGATAGAATTTTTAAATTTTTAGCCAACGATCGGCATTGTATTCAACCGTCCACAGATTGCATTATGAAAACAGTTCCAAGTACCAATGAGAACCTTGTTATACTCTTATACCCCGTACTGTTTCCATCAGAACGGCAGGCCTACTGCTTGTGTATACATTCAACCATTGGAGAAAATTAAAACTATGAATTGAATGATCGCTTTGTATTTCCATTCCCTCCAAAGAAGAACAAATTAATAAAATACAACATTTGTTACAATTGGAAAAACTACAACTAGTTCATAAGATGAAAGCAGATCTCTTGGTATGATTTATACAGACGTGCAGGGCAAATTTTCTAAATCTAGTTTGCAAACAAATGCAGCAGGTTACACAAAAGTTGTTTTCATCAAGTATGACCTTTGGAAAATCAGAACACATGAAAATAAATTCTCGAATTGAGTTGAGGTATTGACAATCTTAGGATTTATATTTGGCACGATTAATAATAATGCAATACTAATTTATTCCATGCTATAGAAAACAACTGAAAGATATTGTAGAAATATATCTGAATACTCACAGGCCAAGGCACTGGCTACCGTCAGGAGCAATATGCAAAATCTCATCTTGAGGCTCCAATAGTCACCAAGATAGATAGTAGTTTTGAAGCTCCCTGAGCACTCTCAGCCTTTATATACCCCTCGTTATCAAAAATCCTGACCTCGAAAAATTCACTGCTCGGAAAAAAATGTAAATCTGTGCCTTGCATAATGACTAGAAACCCCCGCTTGGAGATCATGATCCCGAGTCATGCACCCGTTAAGTTGACAGTTATAATTAGCTATTCACGTCAACCAGCCAATCAGAGAACTGTTACTGAGCAAAGGCTTTCCTCACTTGCCCAGGACATCCCTAGTGGTGTTGACGCAACTTTGGCGAGAAAGATTAGACTAGTCTGTAGTCTTTCACCTTTGATCTGCTGCGTGGGCATTTGGGGGGTTTTTTTCATGAGTGAGATCCTTTTCAGAATAACACTTTTGTAAGAAGGACATTGATGGCGTAATAATTAGAGCATTCTAGAAACAATGGGACAATAATATGTCACAGAATGCGGGCTGACAAAGTCATAAACGACTTTGCACAAGTTTAGAGGCTGTCCGGACGGCATCCCATAATTTAAAGTCAATGTGCATTGTGTTGTTCCATGTTGAAAGATGGAAAGTCTCCATGTTTTATAAATGAATTGGTTTGTTTGTTTGTTTATTTACTTGCTTGCTTGGGTTTTGTTTTTCTTCTCTTTTTTTCCTCAATATTTAGCTGAGGATAACCCAACAGTCAATAACGATGCTTATTTCCATTGGGGTGGGATTTAATACAAAGGCTAGGCTACAACACTTGCAAATTATTTAATTTACAAATTCAAAAGACTGACAAGGAAACCATTCAACCAAAGCACATTAAAGTGTAATAGGCCTACTGATTATAAAATTATGTACTAGTTTTTGCCTGTGATTTGTTAATGAAATTTTTATCGCATTGTTCTTTTTTGTAATGGCGCTCAACGCTTTTGTATGCGGCTTTAAAAAAAGATGTATTGAGAAAAGACGAAAAGACGAAATATACTGCATGAAATAAGCGCTAACTCCCCGTTTATGAGTTCAAATACAAGCTTTATTTGTGTTTTTATTTTACTTGTAATTTTAAATAAGTCACTCTTATTAAGACCGACCATAGAGAAAGGGCCGAACACAGAAGCGCTTAATTCCGCTAATGAGGCAGGCTAACAGATGCTTTATCCCTGCATCGTGGAGTAAAAAGATTGAATTTCTTTGTTTTCTTCACATTTGCAGCTAATTAGTATTTTTATGGCAAAGGACACAATTTCAGCACAAACAACCGAAACAGTGTTGCTTGAGAGTACAATAGTACAATCCTCATAACAAAATGCAGTTGTGTGCGGACGTTAATTATCAGTGCTTGCCATTGTATTAATCAGATTTTAAAAAGTTTGTTTCGGGTCAAGTTTAGCTATCATTTCGCCGGGCACGCCGTGAGCTCGTGATAGTCAACCCAAGTAGCCAATCACCGGCGGTTCTACGCGTGAACAATATACGTGCAAAAAACCCGGGGTAAACAAAATACGCGTAACAAAGAAAAGAAAACCTTGTAATTGTTTTTAAGACAAACGCTTGGCCCTTTTTTGTATCTTTCCTTTTTTTTATTGCGAAATCCTTAGTTACAATTATTTGACGTAAATATCTGGTAAACACTGAAGATTTTATGATACGTCTTTGATGGTGATAAATGTTGACGATGAGCAAGGTCGAGCTCATTAAATCTTTGTTAATGATAACAGAAAGCTTTGTCTGCCATGTTCAAATAAAATAAGTGACTGTACCTCATGACAAAGACAACCATTGTTTTCAACCGGCAATTGTTTACGAAAACAGAAGGAAATTAAGTTATGTAGGGGCCCATGTGTTATTTATACACTGAAAAACCTTGGGAGTTAAAATTGACACCATGGGTGTTGTCACATATAGATACCCAAGAGAGATCATAATTAACATCATAGGGTGTTAAAATAACACTAATGTAATTGTATTGGCAGAAATTAGTGCTATTTTAACACCTTACGGTGTAAATTTGATTATATTTTAGGTGTATAATTGTGACAACACCTATGGTGTCAATTTTAACACCCCACGGTTTTTGCAGTGTATATATTACATCACTTGCAGACATGGATAAAAATGTGCTTTTAAGTTACTGCAAAATAACTTATTTAACTGGAAGTAGACCTAGGCCTATTTATTATTCCCAAGTAGTAGTGAAATCGTTTTGCTGTGTGTTACTTCATTTTAAAGAATAATGCAATTTTGAATCATTTTGAAGCGATGGTCGGCCGACCATCGTTTGAATGTGTGAGTTTTAATACAAAGTCTGTCTGACAGCTTCAAATCGTCACCATTTGTTCTCATTTTCTCGGCAGTTGTGGACGCACTTGGATGTAAACAGGTCGGTTGAACAATATTTCATAAAATTATGAATCCTACCCCACAAATCCACATTTTCTCGAAAAATACAACAATCACAAATGATGTAACTTCCCTATAGGGTGTGCACAAAAAAATAACAGATTTATTGTGATCATGGTGGGAAAACTTCCCTCAAAATATTTTTGCCTGAAATGCTGAATAGTTTTTAAGAAATGAGTAAAACAATATTACTTGATCTTGCGAGAACAAAACTCGATGCTTGACAATGAAAACAGTGAAAACATGAGGGGATTTTCACAACTTTCTATTGACTCCGATGACCGAGTGAGCTTAAACTTTCACAAGTTTGACGTATATGTTGGGTCTTATAAAGTCTTTGACAATGACCAATGTTGTCCGAGTGATTTAACTCGACATTTCGGTTAGGGTATGCATGCTATGATCGTCTCCGCGGGCAGAGAAAACCTGAAACAACTTATATTGGACCATGTTGCCGCAAAAGAACAAGGCAACAACAAGTTCGTTCGTAATAGGCCCACACTTTGAGTGTGGCTGCACATGGACTATCAAAGTAAGATTTAAAATTTAGCAAGTTGAGAAACACAGCACGGTGTGTATAAGGTTTGCGGCAACGTCATGTACGCCACGGTCATCGCGAGTTATTATTTTTCCTCTCTCGATCTGAAGACGATCAAAGCGTATCATCATCAAACTGATAGTATGCTGAATCTAAAATAGTAATAATTAACATCTTAAAGATCCAATCAGTCACACTGAATACAGAAAAACATAATCAAGCACCACTCAATAGTGTACACTTAAAGGCACTGGACACTATTAGTAATTACTCAAAATAATTGTTAGCATAAAAACTTACTTGGTATTAAGAACGATCAATTGAGAGCTGTTGATAGTATAAAATATTGTGAGAAACGGCTCCCTCTGAAGTAACGTCGTTTTTGAGAAAAAAGTAAAATATTTGAATTCATTTCGAGACCTCACGCGTGAGGTCTCGAAATCAAGCATCTGAAAGCACACAACTTCGTGTGACAAGGGTGTTTTTTCTTCCATTATTATCTCGCAACTTCGATGACCAATTGAGTTCAAATTTTTACAGGTTTGTTATTTTGTGCATATGTTGAGATACACCAAGTGAGAAGACTGGTGTTTGACAATTACCAAAGGTGTCCAGTGTCTTTAAGCTAGGGGTACATAATAAGAGCATATTTTTCCATTCTCTTCTATTTGTTGCTAGCCGTCTCAACTCGTAAGGTCTGTCGTATTGTTGAGTGTTATTAGACCGCGCTGCTTGAGGAGGTCGTTCTTGATGACACTCAGGAGGTTGGTCTGAGCCCAACACGACGTCGAGTTGCATTGCAATTCTTTTAAGACTCATAACTCATCAGAACGATTGCAGTGTAAATGCGACTGATCTTTATCCCGTCGTCAGACCAATTTTTTAAGGGGCTGGCCTTACACACAATAAGTAAATTTTAAAACAATTGACTGATATTTAATTACTGAATTTGGTACTGAATGACAGCGACAGGATTGGCAGTTATTTAAATTCATTTAAAAAAGTTGAACAAGTTTATTAGTACCAATTCAGTCACAATTTCTTATTTCGATTGTGTAATCGAAACAAGCAGTAAATGAACGTGAAAAAAAGGCCCCACGACAGAATATAAACTATTTTCCCGATCCGGCGTTTTCTCTAAAAACAGGATCAGAAGTTTCCACAGGTCGGTATAGGACAGTGTGTTTGGGCCAAAAACATAGGATGGTAAAGTATTTACTCTTCCAGGTATCAATTATGTATATAAACATTTTAAGCATAGCAACATTAATTTAGTATTTTACTAGCAAAACAACTCATGGCAGGTGAAAATGGTATAATCCGAAAACTTTTCTTGGCACATAAAACAAAATCACATTGTGATTTGTATCAAGTTGCGAAAGAAATACCTTTGAAACTACATTGCTAATCAATGCATTCCTACGCGATTCCAAGATAACCGTATTTGGCATCGTGATACCTTTTTCTATTTATTTGATTGGACCAAGGTCTACTTTTTTTGTTTGGTATCCGAGTTAGAAGCATATCAGAATATCCAAGTTACACTGATAATGATGATTTCATAACAAGCAAATCTGACAGATCATCCTTGAAATGCTATTGTGGTGAAATATCTGCGAAGATGAACTCTGGTTATCAGAAGTGCCATTGTGTGACAAACTATCCACACGCAGTGCATGTACTAGAGTTGTTTTTCTTACTGTTCTTACGGCTCATTTTCTTCTTTTTGTTCTTATACAGTTCTTATTGTTACTGGTCTTTCTGATCTTCCTTTAAATTCTGCTCTTTCTTTTCAATTAGTTCTTGCTTTTCACATCAGTTCTTATACTATTGTTTCTTTCCATTAAAGGCATCGTACACGTTTTGGTAATTGGAGCCTATTGTTTGTTTCAATCCTATAGGCCTACAGTTGTAGATATACCATAAAACTAACCTGTGAAAATGTCATTTCAAAAGGTGGTAGCGTTTTTGAGATATTGCCGAAAATCTGGAGCGGTTATGTCCACGCAGGAAGAATAATCTGCATTGGAATACACACTCTGTCTCAATATTCAAAATATTTTGGGGATAAAAAGTAATATCTTTTCCCGTAACCGCAGTAAAAAGTTTCTCAAAATACATTATACTATCCAAAGCTGCTGTACTTCATACCAAGTAAGTTTTTATTTTTTTAACGAGTACGATGTCTTTAATCAGTTCTTTGTTCTTTCTATATTTATTCAGTTTGAATTGATCCTTCTCTCCAATCATTTATTACTATTCTTAGTACGGGGCATCGTGGCTTATACAACTGATTTTTGCTGATTTTTCTGAGGCAAAAAAAAATCGGATTTATACAGGAAGATGCCTGTATTTAGTTAAGCACAACCTCAGTTTTGTTTGGTTCTTGTTGCTGCTGTTTTGCTTAGTCATACTAATCTTGCTCAAGTTCATTGTATTGCAACCTTGATTTGATGAATCATGTCCATTAATCCGAGAGGCCTTTAGTATCAAACTTCAAACAATGACTGTTGTGACGACACACAAGGAACTTGATGTTCATCGCGAAATAATCGATGTGTAAATAGCAACCTGAATTTCTCAGGGTTATGATTGCAGGTGGGTTTTTTTTTGTGCTTGCCTGGTGGTCGCTTATGATAAAAATAAAAACAAAAAACAGAGGGGAGAGTTGAATTTGCAGAGGGTGTGTTCGAGTCCAGGTCTTGACATTCATTTTGTATCTCCTTAAAGCAAGACACTTTACCATTATTGCTTTGACCTTCGAATGAGACGTAAAGCCGTTGGTCCCGTGTATTGTGTAATGCACGTAAAAGAACCCAGTGCACTTATCATAAAGAGAAGGGGTTCACCCGGTGTTTTCTGGTACGATTGGCTGCAGATTGCGCCACAGCACCGTTACATGGTACTATGTAACAAAAACATAAAAATTAACAATTAAAAATGAATAAACATAACCCCGCAAACCTTGTAGAAAAAAAACCCAGCTCTATGAGACGCCTTTGTGTATATAAAGCACTGTATAAAAACTGCGTAATATTGTTCAAACTATGACTACCGTTATTTTCGTTTGCTTGGCAGGTGGTCGCAAACAAAAAGAGGAGAGAGTCGAATTTACTTTTGCCTTTCTAAAGAAATAAAGCTCTGGAAATGAAGCAACATTGTTATTAGTATTAATGTGACTCCCGTGACGTCACTGGTTGGAATGATTAGTGCAAAACTTGAATTTCAGAACGTACATTTGATGTATGGATGATGCACTGCCGGTGACAATAATGTTGGATCCCTGCATCTTTAGTCAAACAAAATATTATATTATCAAGAATGTAAAAATAAAAGGGCAATAAAAGAGTAAAATGATCGGGTAAAAAAATTCAGGGTCGCTGTGTTATGACACTGAAGCTGAAAAGAAACTTCTCTATATCTCATGAACACATTGAAACTGGTCTTAAGAATGCACGTTCAAAGGATGGTTAAAGGCACTGGACACGTTTGGTAATTACTCAAAATATATATTAGCATAAAAACTGACTTGGTAACGAGCAACAAAGAGCTGTTGATAGTACAAAACACTGTGAGAAACGACTCCCTCTGAAGTAACGTAGTTTTTGAGAAAGAGGTAATTTCTCACCAAAATAATAAAAGACTTCTTGCAAGAAGCCTTTTATTTCTATCTGAAAGCACACAAATTTGTACAACAAGGGTGCTTTTTCTTTCACCATTTTCTTGCATCTTCGATGACCAATTGAGCCCAAATTCTCACAGGCTTGTTATTTTATGCATATGTTGGGACACACCAAGTGAGAATACTGGTCTATGACAATTACCAAACGTGTACGATGCCTTTAAAGCAAGACACTTGACCATTATTACTTTGACCTTCGAATGAGACGTAAAGCCGTTGGTCCCGTGTGTTGTGTAATGCACGTAAAATAACCCAGTGCACTTTCGTTAGGAGAAGGGGTTCGCTCGCGTGTTTTCTGGTACGATTGGCTGCAGATTGCGCCACAGCACAGTACATGGTACTATGTAACAAAATCATAAAAATTAAAAATTAAAAAATAGTCTTCTTATTTCAAGCATATCTCCGCAAACCTTGTAGGAAAAAAACCCCAGCTCTATGATAGTCCTACGCCTTTGTGTATGATAAAGCGCTGTATAAAAACTGCGTAATATTATTCAAACTATGACTACCATTGTTTTGTTTTGCTTGGCAGGTGGTCGCAAAATAAAAGAGGGGAGAGTCGATTTTACTTTTGCCTTTCTGAAAAAGAAAACAAAAAAACTCTCGAAATTAAGCAATAATGTAATTAATAGTAATGTGACTCCCGTGACGTCACTGGTTGGAACTTGAGATTCAGAACGTACATTTGATGTTTGGATGATGCACTGCCGGTGACAATAATGTTGGATCCCTGCATCTTTAGTTAAACAAAATATTATATTATCAAGAATGTTAAAAAAAGGGCAATAAAAGAGTAAAATGATCGGGGGGGAAAATTCAGGGTCGCTGTGTTATGACACCGAAGCTGAACGCATTGAAACTGATTTTGAGAATGCACGTGCAAAGGGTGGTAAAGGTTGGGAATTGCACTATGGCACCGCCGAAACTATAGGATAAATTTTAAGGCGGCACAAGGGGCACCATTATGTTGTCTAGAGGGGGCAATTCTGACCAAATAAAATTGTAGTTTTGGTTTGCATTTTTCCTAAACAAGCCCCTTTTTAGCACGCTCTCTTTATATGTCATTTACTATTGTTTGTAAAATAATCTGCCGTGGAGGTAGAAACAAAATTATTGTCTTCATGTAAATAGAAAACTAGTTTTAAAAACACGTAGAGTCACATAAAATGTAACTTGTTTTATTCAGGTAATTGTTAATCTCAAATATCCAGATTTCAAATGGGGGGGGGGGGGCACCCGCAAGCACGGACATCAATGGGGGGGGGGGACACACGACACGTGCCCAACCCCTCATGCCACTCACCACTGTGCACTGGGGTTTGATTATTAGTTTAAGGGATTGTATACGTTTGGTAATTTGAACCCACTGTTTGTTTCAATCCTGTACAGTTGTACGTATACCATAAAACTAACCTGTGAAATTTTCATTTCAAAAGGTGGTAGCGTTTTTGAGATATTGCCGAAAATCTGGAGCGGTTATGTCCACGCAGGAAGAATAATCTGCAATTGGAATGCACAATTAAATATTGGATAAAAAGTGATATCCTTTTCCATAACCACAGTACCTCGAAGTGAAAAGTTTCTCAAAATGCATTATACTATCCAAAGCTGCTGTACTTCTTACCAAGTAAGTTTTTATTGCCATTAATTTTCAGAGCCATTACCAAACGTATACAGACCCTTTTAATGCACACTGCGCATAAATATGTTTATATGTGAGTGAGGAGCACACGCTTCTGCAGTATGTAAGCGGGGTTCATTATTGTTGACGATATACCCATGACTATTCAACCTGTAACTTCATATCAGGAAGGAAAACACGCACGCAACATTGCAATAAACAAAACTGAATTGTTCCCAGGTCAGGGTCCGGGGTATTATACGGATGGGATGCCCTGGGGAAAAGATAAAACTAGACAATCATTTAATAGTTTCATCTGTTTCAAAGTGTGGGTAATTATGCCCTGGGTAATGCGGTATTTAAAACCAGTTTGTTTGTCCCTAAGGTGGCACTCCCAGTAGTCCCTGTAGATTGTATAACATTTCGTCCTACAAAAAAACTATCACTGTGCTGTCACTGCACTGTTGATTGTACTCAATTCTGGATAAAATTCATATTTTGGCCCGCTAAGCACCATGTCTTCCCCGCCCCCTCAATGATGCCACGGAAGTCGCGAGAAAATAGTAAAACAATTTTCACTGTATTCAAGCATCGGGTTTTGGACTCGCGAAATCAAAACTAATTGCTTAAGCATATAAGGCAACAATATTTCAGGGGATTTTTTCCCATTGTTTGACCTCGGCGATGGCGGCAAATACCAGGGGTTTGAAGACACTGGACACTATTGGTAATATTGTCAAAGACCAGTCTTCTCACTTGGTGTATCTCAACATATGCACAAAATAACAAACCTGTGAAAATTTGAACTCAATTGGTCATCGAAGTTGCGAGATAATAATGGAAGAAAAAACACCCTTGTCACACGAAGTTGTGTGCTTTCAGATGCTTGATTTCGAGACCTCACGCGTGTCCATGAGGTCTCGAAATGAATTCAAATGTTTTACTTTTTTCCCAAAACGACGTTACTTACAACAGCTCTCCATTGATCGTTACCAAGTAAGTTTTTATGCTAACAATTATTTTGAGTAATTACCAATAGTGTCCAGTGCCTTCAGGCCAAATAAACGTTATTTAACAGCGTGGTATACAATAAAATCGACAACACCAAAACACAACACAAATGAGAAATGATGATGTTAATTAAACCATGCATTGAGTTTTAATGACATAAATATATTATTATGGTTACCTGCTGTAGAATCAATCAGATCAAATTTTTAAAAAAATGATTGTGTTTAATTATTACAAATAAAAAACTTGTGGTTGTGACTTTCAAGTATTAAAAGCAAAAGTAATATGCCCACATATAGGGTCATTCTGCAAAAACAAATAAGTTAAACATAAATAATTGTTTAGCAATGATAAACGTTAGGACAACAAATGCACTCTTTCTTTAAAGATATGATACATGATTGGATTATCTACAAGTAAAAATGCAGGCATTTTATCAATCTAGAAGGTTTACTCTAGAGTTGAAAATGTTGCCACGTATCCCCAGCAATATTTTTACCACCTGGGGCCAATTTCATAGCGCTGCTTAACGGTAAGCAAAATTTTTTGTGCTTACAGTAGCAGCAAAATTTGCATTGATACGTCATTCATTTTCATGCAGTAAGCACCGGAAGGTTAGCAGGCCTTTTCGTGTGCTTACGGTTAGCAGCGCTATGAAATGGAAACTCGCGCAGTAAGCACAAAATTAGCTGTTAAGCAGACAAATTTGCAATGTTACATCATTCATTTTCATACAGTAAGCACCGGAAGGTTAGCATGCCTTTTCGTGTGCTTATGGTTAGCAGCGCTATGAAATGGAAACTCGCGCAGTAAGCACAAAATCAGCTGTTAAGCAGACAAATTTGCAATGTTACATCATTCATTTTCATACAGTAAGCACCGGAAGGTTAGCATGCCTTTTCGTGTGCTTACGGTTAGCAGCGCTATGAAATGGAAACTCGCGCAGTAAGCACAAAATCAGCCGTTGAGCAGCTCTATGAAATTGGGCCCTGATATTGACTTCACCTTGGCCCAATTTAATAAAGCTGCTTAAGAAGAAAATATTCCTTAACAATTTTCTGCTAAGCAGAAATGATAAGGATACCATTCAAAAAATAGAACACGTGACATGGTAGTTTGGCTGGTAACCTTATTCTGGTAAGCAAAATTGTATTGTGCTTAGCTACTTTTTGTGCTTAAGTAGCTCTATGAAATTGGGCCCTGACGTCATCACCCAAAATAAATCTTTGCTCTGTTGTTACGCTATTTTGGGAATCGGATTCAGCAGTGCGCATTTTAGGCGATCGTGCGCAGTGCGCATTTTAGGCAATATGCGCATGCGGCTAGATGAGCACCATCTTTAAGCAACTTTAATGACTCCCCAAAATGGCAGACCATAGGCAGACTGTAGTAAAGTTTTTTACAGGGTGGAAGAATTGTGTGCGTTTATTAGAAACGAAAGGGTATGGATGAAATGTACTCTTCCATAAAACTCAACGATGTATCATACCTTTATTGAAAATGTTACAGTTACAAAAATTAGATTGAAATTAATTAAGTTAAAAAGATTCTCATTTAAAATCATACGTGCCAGTGGCTGGATCCATTGCGGATTGAGGGTGGACTCATGATCGACTGAGCATCCCAAGGTGGATTTAAGGTAGATCCAAGATGGAACCCCGGTGAACCAAGGGTAAACGCAAGGTGGAACAAGGATGGGTCCAGGGTGGACCTAGAGTAGTAAGAGCCAAGCATAAACAAACGAAGAACCCAATGTGAACCCAGGGTGGACCTACAGAGGGCCAAGAGTAAACAAAGGAAGAACCCAGTGTGAACCCAGGGTGGACCTACAGAGGGCCCAGGGTAAACCAAGGGAGAACCCAGTGTGAACCCAGTGTGGACCTAGAGAGGGCCCAGGGTAAACAGAGGGAGGACCCAGTCCAGTGTAAACATAGGGTGGAGCTAGCAAGGACCCAGGATGAACCAAGGGCAGGGAGGGACCAGGGTAACCAAAGAGAGGACCCAGAGTGGACCAAGGAGGGCCCAGTTTGGACCCAGGGTGGACCAGGGGTAAACCAAGGTAGACCCAGGTTGATCCTAGGGTGGACGTGGTGTAAACCCAAGGTAGACCCAGGGTAGATATAAGAAGGGCCCAGGTGGACTGTGGGTCTATCCTTTATTAAAATGAGTTTCTCAACATTTTTCCTCCTCCATCTTAGGAAATGAATATGTCAGCCTGGACCTGTTATGAAATAGTAATCCTAAGGAATTAGTAGCGTGAACATTGTGGTTAATGTGAGTTAATGCTGTGCCAATAAGTAATTGGCAGTGTTTGTGAAAACTGGGTTCATTTCTATTTGTTAGATTAAAAAAATCAGATCCATCTGTAAGTTGCATCAAATTTTACATGGAGGCATGCATTTAAGTAATATCTATGTATTAATGATACTCAAATTGGATTTCCCAGACTAAAGACAGTGTTGCTACGTCACATGGCTCGAGTCAAGCTTTTGTGTAGCAACCCCCGCATCAGTGGGGGGTAAGAAGGGGGCACAGGGGGGGGGGGCATCCTCAATCTAATCAATGTTAATATTTGTATAGACCATCTGCAGTTTGTGCAATAATATCAGGTGCATATAAACTTGAGTTCAAGTGGAATATTTCATTTACGTGTGTTACTCAAAGGAAGTATTAACTGCTTTTATAAATCCCCTTGCATGTACGCTGCCATCGCTGAGTTCAAACAATAGAAATGCACCTGTGTGTACCCGACTCACTGCCAATGAAAAGTCTTCCTTTGACCTCAGTGAGGGCGCTGTTTGAGCTTGTGATGTCATAATGCAAGAGTAGTGCTTATTTGTTTACTAAACCCAGTGATTAACTAATGACAAATGAGTGGTAAGTTAGTGAGTGGTAATCTGAGTGGTAAAATTCAGTGGTAACCAATAAATAAACTATGTTTTGTATGACTTAGCATTCATGGGATATTAATTTAATAGTAAAATCGCTATTTTTCAATCAAATATTTTCTTGTTTAATATCAAAGGCAATCTAATTACAGCGACCTTGATTTAAAGCATGCAGACAACATTGGTAATTGTCAAAGACCAGTATCCGCACTTGATGTGATACATGAAATATACAACATATACATGAAATAACAAAACTGTGAAAGTTACCGCTCAATCAGTGATAACTATAGCCTTTCATGCAAAAATACTTCAAGGGAAGTTTTCCACTATGACCATTTATATACCATGTAAATTATGTGCACATCTGTGAAGATTAGTATTTTCAATTTTAACCAATGTTGTGCACACCCTTTAAGATGAAATTAGTTTAAAGGGATTGTATACGTTTGGCAAGTGAAACCCACTGTCCGTTTCAATCCTATACAGTTGTAGATATATACCATAAAATTAACCTGTGAAAATTTCATTTCAAAAGGTGGTAGCGTTTTTGAGATATTGCAGGAAATCTGGAGCGGTTATGTCCACGCAGGAAGAATAATCTGCAATTTGAATACACAATCTGAGAAACGTTACTGTCAGTAACACTTCTCAAATTCAAATTTGTTGGGATAAAAAGTGATATCTTTTTCCATAACCGCAGTACTTCTAAGTGAAAAGTTGCTCAAAATGCATTATACTATCCAAAACTCTGTACTTCTTACTAAGTAAGTTAAGTAAGTTTTTATTGCCATTACTTTTCAGAGTCATTACCAAACGTATACAGACCCTTTAATAACCCATATGCACAAGCGCTGTCTTAAAAATATACTGCAATGCATCTTGGGAAACCGAGAACAGTTAAAAATGAAAATCAAGCTGCCAAGATGAATGCCATACTGTAGCTTACCTGGACCTATGCCAGGTTTTTTGTGTGTAAAGCATTGGTTCAAAATTAGTGCACCATGATGATTGCCGGTGTTGCTCGGACTCGGATTTCATCCAGAATCCTTTGCGTGCCGATCGCGCGCATTCGGTCGTGCATATGGGCTCTTGGAGTCATTGAAGTCAAAGCGAGGCTTGGAGGAAATAGTCAGTTCCATTTTAACATAATGAGATTGTTACAATACTAATTTTCCATAGGTTTCTAAAGAGGATCATAAAAACATTGCTGTGGTGGGGACAGAGTTAACCCAGCAACTATTTCAACTACGATTTGCCGGCAGATCTTAGTCATGACTTCTAAAAAATCTCTTGGTAGAAAAACACTACATTATTTTAGTCTGTGGCAAGGTGGCGTCCCTTCTAAACACCTTGAGTTGTGTACAATGCTATGACTACTTGTCACTCAAGCCTCGCTCAGAGTCTCAAAAACTTGGCAGCTATATGCTTATGGATTTATCAAAAAACAACATCTTTTTGCAAGGAAAGCAAAAATATTTGCTTGTGTTTTGGGCAAACAGCTGTAATCGTTGTTTATACAACGAACCCACCCACTGTGTTTTTGTTTGCAGAGATTTTCATATTATCTAAGAAAAGAGATTATTTAAAATATTTTTTTTAGCAAAATATTTACACAACAGATGTGGATAAGTTAAATCTATTTAAAAACACCTTGATTCCAAAGTGGTATCTCCCGCGTATAATTAAACTTTCAAGGCTACTGGAAGATTCTATGACTGTGTTTAATTTGTGCAAATTATTTGGCTGTGGCTGATGTCTATTCTGGCAGTGTTGAAGTATAGACAGATGGTAATCCAGCCGTAGCCATAAGCCACATCATTTGTTTCACACACAGCCTTCATACATCCATTTCACATGGCTGCATGTGGTCTAGTTCCCTTTCTCAAGTCATTACATAATGAGTTCATAGTCACCAGCTATGATATAGACGCCAGCCTCAAGAGCTTTGACTTGTCTTTTTCCTGCAACCATGTTTGGTGTGTTTTTTTGCCATTTTTAAATTGTTCATATTTTAAAGTGAAGATTTGCTAACAAATTTTTAAGGCACATGCACTCTAAAAGTTTTTGAGGATTGAAGATGGTTGAAATAAAAGTGGGTTTAAGTTCATTTGACAGGATCAAGATTTGATAGTTTGTTTTGTTAGACGAAGGGCGAGATCTTAGGAAGTGTCTTGCAATTATGGCATTATTTCCACCTTTTGATGACCCCTGGTGTTTATAAACTCAAAGGAGATTTGGGAACAGTCTTCTCAGTGCTAGAGAAGTAGATCAAAGAGCATGATTTCAATTATATCTGAAGAAAAATCACAGCATTTTTTTTGTTTCCAACGCAGACTTCAAAAAGTCTGAAATTCAGATTAAAGACTGAAATTTCTCATCCCTGCGCTAAGTTCCTGTTTTAATGCTCAATACGTCAGAAATTAAGACATTCCAAAAACAAGACTTGACAAGAAATCTGATGATGAGAGAATTTACATTTTACCTAAAAACAGAAAAATCCTGGGACTGGCATAGAAGACCGAGAGAGAGTGAATCTGGGAAGTGACGGGTTGTTGAAAATCACAGAAGAAAATCTCTTATTTCAAAACTCAAAACTGCACTTTATTTTTTGGTTGTTGTATGGCCGTATCCGAATTGACTACAGCTACAACTGTTTCTAAGAGTGTTGCTAGGACATCCTATACTTCATCGAGACTCTAGCCGTAGCCATAGCTATAGCCGTCAATTCGGACACGACCTTTCACTCAAAACAAAACATGGGCATACTTTCACGGAAGCGCTGAACCACAAGAAAAATGAGGTTAAGAACAAAACAATGTTGCTTTCCAGAAAAGTTACCAGCCAGAAAACCATATCAAGTGTACTGCTTCTGACTGGTTCCCTACTTTGTTTTTACCTCAGAAACTTGTTAAGCAATATTGTCTGCTTTAAAAGCACCTCTATGAAATTGGGCCCTAAAAAGTTTGATTGGAAACTTCTGTGACGCAGTCTTGCCTTGAGCCGCCTCTTTATGCTCTCCTGAAAAGCAGAGAGCTGTTATTTGTGAAAAATTTACTGACCGAGGATATCCGCGGGTGAAAACTCACTGTTCTTGATCCAGTTTGCGCATTTTAGTCAATATTCGGCATACTCTGTCCCGTGGAGACCGCGACACATGAGACTGAACTCCGTGACCATATCACGAACTTGACGCTTGTTTATACGATTTCTGTAATGTAGAAAGAAACAAAATTCAACCACAAAAAAATTTGAATTATAGTTTTAAAAACGTTAAAAAAGATGTTGGTTATTGATATTTACATACTTCACATTGAATATCAAAGGAGGAGTGGGGAGAGGAAGGGGCCATGGTGAAGTGTTGGGAGGGGGGGGTTAGTTCTTAGTTGGGCGAGGAGTGGGCCTTAGTTCTTAGTTGGGCGAGGAGTGGGCCTGGGTTCTTAATTGGGCGAGGAGTGGTCCTTAGCTCTTAGTTGGGCGAGGAGTAGGCCTTAGTTCTTAGTTGGGCGAGGAGTGGGCCTGAGTTTTTAGTTTGGCGAGGAGTGGTCATTAGCTATTAGTTGGGCGAGGAGTGGGCCTTAGTTCTTAGTTGGGCGAGGAGTGGGCCTGGGTTCTTAATTGGGCGAGGAGTGGTCCTTAGCTCTTAGTTGGGCGAGGAGTGGTCCTTAGCTCTTAGTTGGGCGAGGAGTGGGCCTGAGTTTTTAGTTTGGCGAGGAGTGGTCATTAGCTATTAGTTGGGCGAGGAGTGGTCCTTAGCTCTTAGTTGGGCGAGGAGTGGTCCTTAGCTCTTAGTTGGGCGAGGAGTGGGCCTGAGTTTTTAGTTTGGCGAGGAGTGGTCCTTAGCTATTAGTTGGGCGAGGAGTGGGCCTTAGTTCTTAGTCGGTTGAGGATTGGACCTTAGTTCTTAGTTGGGTGAATGAGCCTTAGTTCCTAGTTGGGTGAGGAGTGGGCCTTGGTTCTTAGTTGGGTGAGGAGTGGGCCACAGTTCTTAGTTGGGTGAGGAGAGGCCCTTAGTAGAGTGGGGGAGTTTCTTTCAATGCAATACCATACACCAGATAGTGATGTACAATTCTCCCTATCCCAACCAACAGTTAAACTATTTGGCATATTGGTGCCCTTTCTTTTTGCCTCATGCTGCCCTTAATAATAATGGTTACACTCCTATGTTTCAACACCCCTATAGTATGACAACCTTAGTGTATTTTCCTAATCCTAACCCTAACCCAAACCCCTAACCCTAACCCTAGCGAATAAATCACAGGTTTCTTTTGGAACATAGATTCGTCGGAAAATAGGGGTGTCGGAATATAGAGCAGATACCTTTTATTTCCCTATCAAAGGCCAAAATAACCTTGCCCTTAAAATAATGTACAGCCTAGTAATTAATGGTCTGTGATTGTTCTTCAAGAAAAACTGGTTGTTCTCATTTGGATCATTTCTCTGTCAGACTCAGCTGAGGGGAAAAACAATGTATTGTTTTAAGTGTTTAATTCTTTTCTTCTATCAACAACATCCTCTCCAAACACAATTTATAAATCTGCACTGGTCCAGAGAACATTTCCTTCTCAATACTCAAACCGAACAGTATACAAAGTCACAATATTGTTAAAACACCCCCCCCCCCTCTTAGCAATCCAGAATATCAACACTTATCTGCATACAATGTACCCCATTAACAATGGAACAACCTGCTTCTCAGAGCTTTAGCTTATCACAAAAAGGGACCCACTTGCACAAAAAGTTAAACTCTATTGTGACGAGTTTTCTAATAAAATTTGGTTGCATAATCCCTTTTTACCGTTTTTTTACAAGCTGTCAACAGGTTTTTTTAAACTGTATACAAATTAATCAAAATAAAAACTAAATTTGCCGGAAGTGTTGGTTCTGAGAACCGGAGTGGTTCGAAAAGTTTACTCTGCTCGTCTTCACACCGGTTCCTCTCAGAACCAACACTTCTCCCAAAAGAGTTTTATACATTGGTTGTACCCGCAAGTTTACTACTCTAGTTCTTCTTAAAAATTCTTTAGTATTATTCAGTGGGATTACACTGTAAGTAAACCATGGCAAGTGCCATTGGGTTGTTCACCGGTTAAACCTTAATCATGCCTAATAATGCATTAAACTAAAGCAAGTATCAGCAGGGAACCAGTCACAAGCAATATACACTATTATATGTTATTTTGGCTGGTAACCTGATTCTGCTAAGCAAAACTTGTGTATGCTAAGCAAATTGCTGCGCTACGCAACTCTATGAGCCTAATCTTCTTGGGGGCTTGTTAAACCCATTGTTTACCCCGGTTAATCAAATATGACTGGAACATTATTTAATTATTCATTTTTATATACCACACATAGAGGTCATTGCCATTTGATTGGTGGAACACGCATCACCATGTCGTTCAATATTTTTCAATGTATTATCTGTTCATGTATTACTGCGGCGAAGCTCCACAGTTTAATATTGGAGTCCAATATGGATAATTAATGGACGCTTAACAGAGTCGTTCCCAAATTAATTGTTCCCCGCCCATTTGTCCAAATGAGGCAAGTTCGTGTCACAACAGACAAGGTTTGTGTCTACATGGAGTCGTTCACATCGTTTAGAAGGGGTTTTAAGGATGTTTATAGTGAACAAAAGTCAAATCTTTGTGTGAGTTTTTTAAAACAATGAATGCATTTTGTTTGTGCTTTGACAAAGAACATAATCACTCAATGAAATCTGGTTTTTCCATTTCACCCGGCTTCGATCTCCTGAAATGCAATAGTGCAGATTGCACCTCACGATTATACTCTGTGACAATACACTCATATGCGTCCAATATTTGCATAGTACTCAACATTTAAAAACACCGAACGTCAATTTCACAATAACGCTTGAAATAAAATCTATAAATAGAATGTTGTTGATCTCTCGACAGTGACCTTTCAGCGAATAGATATTCAGGCCCTCCAGAAGAAGTAAAAACCACTTGATAAAATAGCTTACACATCAATCAGCAATGCACTGAAGATAAACAACGTTGAAAAAATGTACAATGTATGTTGTTACACTCTATACCCCTAACACAATATGAGTTAAAGTCCAACTTATTCCCTGCTGTGGATTTTCTGATTTCAGGACGTATCCAACTTGACCCTTTCATGCACCATTTAATTTAGTGATAAATTGATCATATGGACACATAAGCACTCGTTTCTTGCAAATGGCGAACCCCTAAAAAAAAACAGGTTACAGTAACAGTACACCCTCAAAAGTCCCCTTTGCCATTCTGAAAACTGTGTGGCCGTGCGATCTTTATTTTTCGTTTTAAAACTGTTTTTCTAGAGGGATTTACGACCGGTCGGCACAGCACATGGACGTCATTGGTAATTGTCAAAGACCAGTATCCACACTTTATGTGATCAAACATTACATGAAATAACCTGTGATCAATCAGTCATCGGAGTCATAACAAAAAAGTAGGAAAACAAGGAAAGCAATTGGGGCACATTACCGCCCCCCTCTTAGTTTCGCCACTAGGAGGATGATCGATTAATGCCCAGGGCCCAATTTCATAGATCTACTTAAGCAGTAAATATTGCTCAACAATTCCCTGCTAAGCAAAAGTGAGCAGGATACCAGTCACAGATAGAACACATGACATGGTATTTTGGCTGGTAAACTTAATCTGGTAAGCATAATTTTGTTGTGCTTAGCTACTTTTTTGTGCTTAAGCAGCTCTATGAAATTGGGCCCAGCTTGGATATTTTATCCCTAGCTTCCTTGGAAGTTGATGAGTGCGAGTTGAGTGATTGTAAGCTTTGCATGGTGGTGAGTACACCATGTTATAATGAGACCTGGGGTCGATTTCACAAAACTCTTCCTAACTTAGGACTAGTCCTAGGCAATGCTAAGAGATAGGACTAGTCTTAAGTACTGGTCCTAACTTATAAGACTAGTCCTATCTCTTAGCATTGCCTAGGACTAGTCCTAAGTTAGGAAGAGTTTTGTGAAATCGACCCCTGGGCTCAATTTCCTACAGCAATCTTAAAAAGACAACAGTGCTTAAAAATTTCCTACTGAGCAAAAATAAACAGGATACCAGTCACAAATGGTACATGTGATATGGTATTTTGACTAACCTTACTTTGGGGTAAGCCAACTTATTCTGTGCTTAGTAAATGTTTGCAGTGTAGTTATTAACGAGAAGTCCCCCCCCCCCGATCCACATAGCGAAAAAAGTAGTCCCGCCCGATTTCCTACCTCCCGCCCAGGTAGTAGTTAATAAGAAGGACAGTCTGAGAAGTCTCCCGAATTCCGA
This sequence comes from Plazaster borealis, assembly GCA_021014325.1. Classification (NCBI taxonomy): domain Eukaryota; kingdom Metazoa; phylum Echinodermata; class Asteroidea; order Forcipulatida; family Labidiasteridae; genus Plazaster; species Plazaster borealis. The sequence continues at coordinate 14,713,667 of CM037462.1, forward strand.
ATATTCTACTCTGCGGCATTTAAGCAAGACAAGTTCTCATAGAACAAAATTTACCTAGCACTAAGTAGATTTAAGAACTGAGAAGTCCCCCGAATTCCGAATATTCTACTCTGCGGCAGTAGAATAATAAGCAAGACAAGTTCTCAAAGAACAAAATCTACCTAGCAAGTAGATATACACATGGTGTTACTGCAAACCAAATATATATTGATACCTAACCATGCAATGCCTCAAATCCTATATAAATGTTTGTACTTAAGAAGCTTTATGAGATTGGACTTTCGTTTCACCTAGTGTGCTTTAATTGTCGTCAGACGACAGTCAAAAGTGTTGAAGAAGTTTTGGAAGATTTTCTGTCTTTGACTGTAAAAGTATAGATTTTTTTATAATAAACCTGTCAACTTCATTTGTACTGATTGCAAAAATGGGACAGATCGGCAGACTAATTTTCAAGGGGGAAGGGGCACAGATTTAGTACGCCATTTAAGTTATATTAATGTTGACAGGTTGATTGGTGGAGTGGGTGGGGGGAGTGGGTACACACCCTACTGCATCCACCTCTGCAAAATTCTTACTGTCAGTCTTTGCACTGAAAGAATACCTTTCTATGAAATATAGTATCTCATAACTTAGTGGTCATTTTGGTAGATGAGATATAAAGCAGTGTGATCATTGTGGTGCAGTCTCTTTGGTACAACTGCACCCTACCTCCATAACAATACTGACTTCATCTGCATACAATGAATCCAGGTATTACCCAACACACAACAATAGCTATGTGTGCGCTGTAGTGTATTATGGTACACTTTAGTCTCTGCGGTTTCGTTACTTGATCAAGGGTTGTGCAAGGTAATATCTACCTCCAGGGTTATGGTACTGTCCCAAATTCTAAGAATATGTCAGCATCATTACATCCAAATTTAACTTGAACAGAAAGTGTGGTGTTTTTATAGCTTCCAGTTTGGGTAAATTTATGTTCTCATTGAGAGAAGAGGGTCTCAATCGGGGTATGTGTAAATATAATGTAAATCACAATTGGAAAAGTTTCCAGTGGATATACTCTGTCAAGCGCTATGAGTTTCCCCCATTGGATATGTTAGTATCTTCAGTGGGAGATGACGGGTTGGGGGAGGGGGGGGGGGGCAGGGCAACCCCTGTAATCATCATTCACCATGTTCACAGTACAAAACCATTGATTATTAAAATGTGAATTGGACGGGGGGGGGGGGGGGGAATAAAATAATAATCTGAATTGGACGTTCCACTTGCAATCATCATGTCATATTTTATATTACCTTGTTTTCTTCCTTAACCCCATAGGTATCTTCTTCTTTTTTTAAGGGGAGGGGGCAGGGGGTAGGTTGTGTTTGGATGTGTAGATAAACACCTTAAAACCAGGGACCTAATAACAAAAGAGGACAATAGGGTCCCCGGTTGGGTGAAGGTCCCCGGTTGGGTGAAGGTCCCCAGTTGGAAAGTATGTACAGAACCAATGGGAGCTGTTGCTATAAGTTTAAGTACAAACAAAAGAGGGACAATGGGAGGTCCCCGATTGCAGGTAGACACTTGTGTGAGTGTGTTGCTCAAGCTGGCAAATGAGCACTTGGCAATAATTAAAAAGATACAACATTTTAAAAAAGTTTAATGATAATAATAATAATAATAATGCAGTTCTTCTATAGCGCTTTATACTCCCGATGGGGGTCTCAAAGCCCTCAGTATTTTTCCTACAAGGTAAGTGGAGTTACGTGTTGAAGTATGAGACCTATATGGTTTACAAGGTGCTGTGGCGCAATATGCAGCCAATCAAACCAGGAACACCGGGGCGAACCCCTTCTCTTTACGATAAGTGCACTGGGTTCTTTTACGTGCATTACACAACACACGGGACCTACAGCTTAACGTCCCATCCGAAGGACGAAGCATGTGGTTAAGTGTCTTGCTTAAGGACACAAGTGTCACGACTGGGATTCGAACCCACACTCTGCTGATCAGAAACACCAGAGCTTGAGTTCGGTGTTCTTATCCGCTCGGTCACGACACGCCACAAGTTGAGCATAAGTGGAAGAGTTTAATGGAACTGTTTTGGGGGGTTTTCAGTGGGTTTTTTTCACAGGGCATAATTAACTTGAACCTCTTTGGACAAACAAATCTTTACAAATCTTTACATGTACATGGAACTAGATACAACACTTTATTAAAGTGAAGCTGAGACTGCAGGAAATTGATTTGACCCAAACCAACTTTGTACTACAGCGACTCTTTAAAGGCACTGAAAACGCTTGGAAATTGTCAAAGACCAGTGTTCTCACTTGGTGTATCCCAACATATGCATAAAACAACAAGCCTGTGAAAATTTGGGCTCAATTGGTCATCGAAGTTGCAAGAAAATGATGAAAGAAAAAACACCCTTGTTGTACAAATTTGTGTGCTTTCAGATAGGAATAAAAACTTCTTGCGAGAAGTTTTTATTATTTTAGTGAGAAATTACCTCTTTCTCAAAAACTACGTTACTTCAGAGGGAGTCGTTTCCTACAATGTTTTATACTATCAACAGCTCTCCGTTGCTTGTTACCAAGTAAGTTTTTATGCTAATATTTGTTTTGAGTCATTACCAAACGTGTACGATACCTTTAATGTTAAAACCACAGTTGTGCAGACTGCAGGACATTCACTTCACTAATATTGGAATGTCCCAGGATTTCTTTTTCACTCAATTTAATACCACAGGGCCAGTTGATTGTGTGAAAGTTCACTTCACAAAGAAGGAAATGCAAACTGGATGTTGGGTGTAGGCTGGCTGGATTAACACTTGGTTGTTTTTCCAGGGAAATTCTGAAGGGCATTTTGATGAGTGGAAGGAAAGTTTGTTGACCTAAAACTTGGAGGGTCCTGAAACTCTCACTCGACCAAGAAGAAAAAGGTGTGTGGGGAGAGTCACATGCTTTTCAAACACTCATTGGGTACACTTGACATAATGGGAACAATAGTACGTTATAATTTTGAACACAGGAGAGTTCACTGGAATAGTTAAATGGCCTGAAGAGTTGCTGAAGAAACTATAAACTAACAGTAGAGGTGGTTTGTTCATTATTATGAGTGGGGGGTATCAGCACAACAATTTTGCTTAGCGAATAAATAATTTGCTTAGCAGAAACAGAATACCAGCCCATAATGCCATGTTGCAATTGGTACTGTCAGGGCTCGAAAATAAAACTCGGGACCACAGGCCCGCGAGGCAAGTTTTATTAGTGTCGGGCCAGTAACCTTATGACCGGACAAGTCCGATGGTCTTGTAGTTTTAAATAATAATACCTCACCTCAACTTTAAATTTAAAACTTATGTTCAAACTGTTGGCTTTAAGTCTGATAAAAATCTTCCAATTCTGCCGAGTATGTAAGTTTTACCGATAACACAAATGAGATAAATCTTCTCTTAGTGCTTGTTCAGATAAAAAAGTTTAATTGTGACACTGTGTAGATAGATTTTTTTTCTTCTCATATTGGTTCTGGTCTTGTAACAAATTTACTGCGGGTCCAGTAAAAGTTTTGAGCTACAAGCCCTGCAGTCTTGTGGATTTTTCCCCCAATTTTCGAGCCCTGACTGTGGCATTTTTCACATGAATGTTTGCTTAGTGAACAAGTTGCCGTTCTGCTTAATAGCCTCATAAGACTGGGGCCTGGGCCCAATTTCATAAAGCTGCTTAAGCAGAAAATATTGCTTAAACATTTTCTGCTTAGCAGAAATGAGCAGGATACCAGTCACAAATTGTACATGCGACATGGTATTTTGGCTGGTAACCCTGCTCTTGTAAGCATAATTTTGTTGTGCTTAGCTACTTTTTTGTGCTTGAGCAGCTCTATGAAATTGGGCCCCAGTAAGAAATTCAGGACGGGATATTTTATGGATCCTGGAACCAGGAGCAAAGTTGCGCAAAACAAAAAATACACCCTGATATTGCACACATTAAAGGCAGGGTATACCAGTTGTAATTACTCCAAAAAATTGTTGACCATAAAAACTGACTTGGCAAGGAGCACTACAGCTGTTGATAATGTATAACATTTTGAGAAACGATTCCCTTCTAAGGAATGTGGTTTTAGAGAGAGGGATTCAAAAACATTTCAATCTGAGAAATGTTCTGCATGAAACGTTTCTCAGATTGTATATTCCAATTACGGGTTATTCTACCAGGGTGGACATAACTGCTCCAGATTTTCGTCAATATCTCAAAATCGCTTACACCATTTGAAATGAAATTTCCACAGGTTAGTTTTATTGCCATTTATATCTACTTTTATATAGGATTACATTTATATAGGATTAAAACAATCGAACGGATCCAAAAACCAAAGGAACACTTTGCCTTTAAAGAGGTTGGGCCTTTGACACCAACATGACTCAAATACCACAACGATTGTGCAACAAACTGACAAACAGGAAGCCTATCAAGCAATAAGGAAGTACAGGACTTTGGTTTATCAGTACAAACTGCAATAACAAGGTGGAGATGAACATTCTATTGTTCAAATATGTGCCACGCATTTTATGAAGGTCTGGAAAGTGGGAGTAGAGAAGATTTCAAACTGAAAAAAATTACTGATTATTTAAAATTCTACCAGCAATGACGCGTCGTGGCCGAGCGTTCAAGCGCACCGGACTCAAGCTCTGGTGTTTCTGATCAGCAGAGTGTGGGTTCAAGACCCAATCTTGACACTTGTGTCCTTGAGCAAGACACTTAACCATTATTGCTCTGTCCTTTGGACGGGATGTTAAGCCATTGGTCCTGTGTGTTGTATAATGCACGTAAAAGAACTCAGTACACTTATCGCTAAGAGAAGGGGTTTGTTTGCCCAGGTGTTTCTGGCTGGCTGGCTGGCTGGCTGCAGATCGCATCACCTTGTAAAAACGCTTACAAGGTGTTACATAAATGGGTCCCAAAATTCAAAAACTAAGCATCATCTTTCTCAGACAAATTTTGTGAACCTCACAATAGTTAACTAGATCAATGGTGCTTAAACACAAAAAGTAGCTAAGCACAACATAATTATGCTTACCAGAATAAGGTTACCAGCTAAAATACCATGTCACATGTGCAATATGTGACTGGTATCCTGCTTGTTTTTGCTTAGCAGAAAACTGTTAAGCATCATTCTCTGCCCAGGGGCTGATTTCACAAAGAGATAAGACTAGTCGTATCTGAAGTGAGGACCAGTAACTGGTCTTAACTTAAGACTAGTCCTATCTCTTAGCATTGCCTAGGACTAGTCCTAAGTTTGGAAGAGTTCTGTGAAATCGACCCCAGGGCCCAATTTCATAGAGCTGCTTAAGCAGAAAATATTGCTTAACAGTATTTTGCTTAGCAAAAAATTAGCAGGATACCAGTCGCAGATGCTACCAGTGACAATGTCTTTTGGCTGGTAATGTATTTCTGGTAAAAGTGTAATTTTGTTGTGTTCAGCTACTTTTTGTGCTTCAGCAGCTCTATGAAATTGGTACAAATACTGCAGATGTATAATGTGTACTGCCCAAATAGATCATGATGTAACTTTGGGTCTAGAATTGAAATCTCTTCTGTTGATTATAATGCAATCAGAGATTGTTTACAATCTAGTTAATCTTGTGTTTTATGTAATATCCAAGCCTAAGCAACAATCACATAATACGGTGTGTCAATGTTGGTTAAACCGGGTATTAAAAAAAAAAATTATGTTGAGAGGGGAATTGTTGCATCTATATAAATAATATATAAGTATTAAGATAACAACTCTTGAAGATATGGAAGGAAATAAGCCATTTGCGTGTTAGAGTTGATTAATGTCTGGTACAATGACTTGCATACCGTCACGAGTGACTGCTTAAAGGGTCTGTATACGTTTGGTAATTACTCTGAAAATTAATGGCAATAAAAACTTACTTGGTAAGAAGTACAACAGCTTTGGATAGTATAATGCATTTTGAGAAACTTTTCACTTAGAAGTACTGCCGTTATCTCCCAAAATTTGAATCTGAGAAGCGTTACTCTCAGATTGTGAATTTTAATTGCAGATTATTCTTCCTGCGTCAACATAACCGCTCCACATTTTCAGCAATATCTCAAAAAGGCTACCACATTTTGAAATTCAATTTTCGAAGGTTAGTTTTATGGTATATATCTACAACTACATAGGATTGAAACAAAGAGTGGGTTCCAATTACCAAACGTGCACAATCCCTTTACATTTTATTTAAATACAGCGATAAAGCAATAGTACACAGATATAACGCAATACTACAGCAATAAGCCACAAAAAACTCTCTAGGAATTTGCAAATATGAGCCACCATAATTTGGTGTAGAGAGCTGTTCAAAAAAAATGACCATGCGGAAGGATCAAGGATCAAATACACAGAAAAAGATTGGGAACCAGTGAAGAGACGACCCCAATTGTCTCACAAAAGAATGGGAACCAGTGAAGAGATGACCCCAATTGTCTCACAAAAGAATGGGAACCAGTGAAGAGATGACCCCAATTGTCTCACAAAAGAATGGGAACCAGTGAAGAGACGACCCCCCAATTTTCTCACAAAAGAATGGGAACCAGTGAAGAGATAACCCCAATTGTCTCACAAAAGAATGGGAACCGGTGAAGAGACGACCCCCCAAATGTCTCACAAAAGATCCGGTGAAGAGACGACCACCCAAATGTCTCACAAAAGAATGGGAACCAGTGAAGAGGCGACCCCCAATTGTCTCACAAAAGATCCGGTGAAGAGACGACCCCCCAAATGTCTCACAAAAGAATGGGAACCGGTGAAGAGGCGACCCCCAATTGTCTCACAAAAGATCCGGTGAAGAGACGACCCCCCAAATGTCTCACAAAAGAATGGGAACCAGTGAAGAGTCAACCCCCTATTGTCTAACATTACGAGTAATAATCTTTTTGTATAACCTTTTTTCACTGTACATATACTTCCATGTTATCTACAGTTGTTTTCTGCCTTTTTGCTGCTGCCTTTGTTCCTTTGTTTCATTCTGTTGTGTGATCAAGGGTCCCAATGTAGTGTGCCTGCGTGCCTGTTTGGGGTTTTCCTTTCGCACCACGTTTTATTTTGATGTTTGTGCATACCATAAAGGTAATAAACTAAACTAAACTAAACTAATCGAAACTGATTGGGGCATTTATTAAATTAATGACTAGCGAGTTTGGCTCGAAGCCAGAGAAAAAGTAGCTAAACAACCAATTAGATCTTGATTTAGGAATGAAACCCAAGGTCCCCTATTGCCGGCCAAATACAACCTTCAACCTTCTCGAATTTTGTTTTGCACTGATAAAAAAAAGACCTGTTTGTTTATTTATTTATTTAAATACTTGAATTGGTCAGAAATTGCATCAGCAATGTGAAACCAAGTTCTCCTGTAGAAGTGTTTGCAAATTCACTTCTGGAATAATAAAAAGCGGAGGTTGATTGATTGTAACTTTTGAACTTTGCCGTTTTTGAGCCCAATTAACTATAAATAGATTGTCCTAGTAGATACGTGTGGAGAAATGCAATGTATTGTACTCATTGGCCACAATTTCATCGAGCTGATAGGACAATAAGTTTTTTATTTATTTATTTATTTTTTCCCCGGAGGAAATTTTGTATTCAAACGTTAAACACCTCCTCACTATAAATACACAAATACTGACAATAATTTACTGAGTAAAAATTACATGTATATCAAGTTATGAACCACAAGGGAAACTGACTGGTTTATAACTTGATATTTGAAAAGAAAAAGTCGCATCCCCTTAAGGTGATCCCTTGGCTGCCGCTCCCCAGGTTGTATCGTAAACTAGGGTGTGATCCCTGGCTATACAGCAATTACAGGTTGAATGGCTTCTGACCGTCACCCCCGAAGATATTGGCAAAATAGTGAGACCGCCAACATAGGGCTAGATAGCTCAGTTGGTAGAGCGCCGGCACGTTGAACCGTTGGTTCAAATCCCGCTCTTGTCAATTTTTCTTTGTTCAACCCCCAAATATTTTAAAATTACATATTAAGCAAAAAGGAATAAACCACCAACAATTACTCATACTTTTTCTTCTTCTTTTTTAAACCACATGAGTGAGAGTCATTGGTGACAAAAAGGTCTGAAACTGGGATTCAAATTTTAAGACATGTTGGAGTTGTTGCTGACAAAGACTAAAAGAGGTGTGAAACTAGAATCTTAACTGTAGGAGATGTTCAAATGATGGCATTTCCACTATTCGGTAACCCCTGGAGTTATAGATTTCAGTTCTTTCTGCACTTCAAGTTTTGTTTATGGTAGCACTTTTGTGTCCGGTCTGCACTTCACCAACAATCAAGCACCCCTGGCTTAACGTCCTGACTACAGGGTGGCCCCCCCCCCAAAAAAAAAAAATCAACTCAAAATCATAGCAAACAGTGCAAAATGCTAAATATTCAAAAATACACGAAAAATGCTTAGAAGTCTCACAGCTTTTTACAGTAAAGGGACAATTATTAATTGACTCTTGAACTTTAATTTTCTGCTCAATTTGATATGGGGAGTCACTGGGCTCGTCGAGTTATTCCCCCTCCAAATAAAAACACCCCGACACCAGTGTAATTTTCCAAACATCCGAGCATCAATCTTGAAAAATGTCCCTACACCTCTCAGCAAATAAGACCAATATTTGTAGGGCCTATGTCATCCAAAATACATCAAGTTGGAAGTCAACAACCCCCAGGTCACAATTGGGCAACATTTTTACACTGAAACACTTTTTGGGGACTCTCAAATCTGTCTATATAGAATATTTTGAGGGCCTACAAAAAATGAATGAGCTCGTACTCTATTTTCTCCTTATTTAGTGGGGTGCACCCTCAAGGATCCTGCCGAGTTATCAACAAGAATGTCAACGTAAACGTTTCAATGAGCTTCCGGAAACAGTATCCTCAGTGCTAGAGAAGTAGAGATCTGACAGCAGGATTTCATTACAGTATCTGATGAAATTTAAATAGTCAATTTATTTTCTTCACCAGGCTGACACAAAAAAAAGGTCACATAAAAAGTCTGAATTTCTCATTTCTGGAATCAGCAAAAACTGTTTGTGGTGATGAATAAATACAGAAATACAAGGTCTAAACAGGGTTAATGATACAAACAGAATGGTCTCATCCTAGCCAGGACTCAAACCTAAAACTAAAAAGCCTTATTTTACCAGTTTGTATGTCAAAAGTCCTGCCGGGCAACATTGCAAACATACACTATCTCCTTGGAGATTGTTTACAAAACCTTTCCTGTCATTTCTTCCTAATCTTAATCCAAACTTAATGTTCTACTAGTGATTGCATTAATGTTGATAAGGACAAGGCTGCCGTGAATGTTACAAATTTATTAAGGTACGTTTTTCTCCAAAAGCACATCTGTGCAAACGTTAATTTAAAAAAGATTCACAAGTGAAAGTGACTGCAATGGTGGTAGGCATTTTGTTTTATAAACAAACAATAAAAAGAGACTTCTTGGAGGTAAATTAACTCACACACCCCAGATGAGAATTAGGGCAACTCAACCCCCTTCCATTTCCAATGCCTGCGATCCATCCTCGGTATTTCCTGACAAAACCAAGTCCCAAATGCTTCCAACTTACGGCTCACCGGAGCTACCGTCATGTTGACCCTGCTGAGACTGTTTATTTGAAATGGGACTTATTTTCTATTCTCTGTTTTAACTAATTTAGCTTTCAGGTTTCTGAAAATTTTAATATGCAAGAAGAATGTTTGTTTAAATGAATAACAGTTTTTTGCCCCCCTGAGGAGAATAAAAAAACAAGTAATTAAATTCCTCTACACACTCATTCTGATTAGTAAAAAAATATTGCAGACTACAAGAGGAAAGTGTTTTGACTCGTCCGCCCCTTGTCTTCACTCGCATTTTGAAAGCAGTGCGCGAAAGCAAAACTCCAACTCCGTTTACCCATAGAGCAAGTACATGTAGTTCACCATACGGTAAAGTTCATACAAATTTATTCATGACAGTGAGATGGCATTGATTTTACAAGTTTTCATGGACATTACTTGTTTGACTAATGCAAACTCGTTACCGTAAGTCCTTTGTGAAGGACAGTTACTTATTTTTTGCCTTGATGGCCTGTGAAGATACCCTGTCAAGGGCCGCAGAAATCTTGGTGGCCCATGAACACAAACCACCAAGACCACAAGGCCACCATGACGATAAGATTCCTTATTCTCATGACAGTGAGATGGCATTGATTTTACAAGTTACATGGACATTACTTGTTTGACTAATGCAAACTCGGTACTATGCAAGTCCTTTGCGAAGGACAGTTACTTGTTTTTCGCCTTGATAGACAGTGAAGATACCCTGTCAAGGGCCGCAAAAATCTCGGTGGCCCTTGAACAAACACCACCAAGACCACAAGGCCACCAAGCTTGCGATAAGATTCCTTGTATTGGCCGCCATCGCCGAGGTCAAACAATGGAAACGTGCACGTGTGTGTATGCGCTGCCCACAATGATAGGTCTTCATTTACCCCAGTGAGGGTGCTGTTTGGGCTTGTGACGCCATATGCAAGAAGGGGTCTATAAGATGCTATAAACCACTTTGGCTACGGCCCTGGTCGTTCACTGCAGATGCAATGTTGAAAAATAGGCATTTTCAGTGAACCAGCCTAAGCCAAAGTTCAAGCCATTCAGGCAAGGCCACTAGTTCCTATAATTACAGACAGTTTCCCTAAATTCTTCATTTGGTGCTTGATATGGGGCATGGTGGAACCCCCTTCTATTGTGTCTTCATTGTGTGCTTAGAATCTTAGGAATTCTTTAGAGTATTTTAGGGGGGGGTACTGTATAAGAGGAAAATAGTGCGTTCAAGTATTGGAACATTGGGGGGGGGATATTGGGCATGGTATAAAATTCTTTGCAGAGAACATACAAAACATTTTGTCCTTCACCCGCTAAATTTTAAAGAGCAAATCTTTTTCACAATCCCCCAAAAAGCAATCTCATGTAACAGAATGACACCCTGATCCTTGACGAGCAAATAATGATATATGTGCCAATCAAATTAATGTGTCATAAACAGCTGAAAATAACTTGAGATATTATCTGACTCGAACAACAAATCGTTTGTTTGTGACAAACAACAACAAGGTCAAAGGGACTGGGCCCAAACAATGGATGGATAAAACAATCGTGCAAATCTTAAATTCAATAACATTTTTCAGTTAAAAAAAATAGGGAGGGGGTGGCTTTTGGACTGCATAAATAGTAACTGCCAAATATCATTCTTTCTTTTCCTCTTTTCATGAATCAATTTGTCACTAATTCAACTGGAGTAATGAAGTAAACCACAGGAACACAAAATCAAAGTATGCTGATTGAACTTACAATTACCCGTCACAAACCTAAGAGTGTTACCCCTGCTTAAAATTCAAAAGAAAAAAAATTATGAGGCATGAGTCCTGTGGGGCAAACAATTCCACAGGCATAAGACTCGAGTGGGATTTGAACTCAGGACCCCTGCCATTCTAGAGCAGATGTCTTACCACTAGACCACTGAGCGTGCTCGGTGACGAGAGGCTAGTTCCAATCCAGGAATTAGCAGCGATCATCACAAACAATTTAATAGATTGTCGGCTAAGTGCTATAAAGTCATTAAATGCAATTTCACATCCGTAATGATCAAAAGATCATTAAATGAAAAATGCGTATACATTTGAAAAAAATTGATCAAAATCAACAAAGAAATATTTTACTTAGTTGACCTTGTCCAGATTTTCTTGTTTAGAGGTCAAATCTCTCTGAAAGTCCTCCATCTTGATTTGGTCTGCCTTCAGAGTCGATATATTATTAACTTTACAGCAAATGTTAAACTTTGAAGACCACTCTTGATCATTAGACTCGATTTACCAGGAGCACCAAAATGTACAAAAGCAATTTTATGAAATCCATACAAATTGCACTAATGACCTTATAGTCCTGAGCAGACAATATTATGTAATAATTGCATCTGGGTTAAAATAATATTTTGCTTTTATCGTACATGTACACTAATGTGTCCCCGGACACTGGTTCATAGATTGATTTGTTATACCCAGTTTATAAGTAGGCACTCTTAACAAGCCCTCATGAAACCGATCTGGTTGTGAAAAAATATATATAAACAATATTAATACTCACTTCTTACATAGAGTTATCTAAGGGTGTATCAAATGGTTCATTATTGTAACGACAATTATGCAGAGCTACGTTTGAATTATGAGACCCATTCATATGACAGCACCTTGTAAGGGTTTACAAGGTGATTTGGTGCAATCTGCAGCCAACAATGTCAGAAGCAATAAAGAGGCAAACGCCTTCTTTTAACGATAGGTGTACTGGCTTTTTCAGGGATGAAGATTTGCAGATGTGAAAATATCTAAAAATGGCTTAAAAGCCTGGGTTTCCCCTTATTCTAATAATAATAATAATAACCCGTTTTTATATAGCGCTTTACACACCCAAAGGGCGTCTCAAGGCATTTCTAACATTATTACCCCTGGTCACTGGGCTATTTATTTCATTCCTTAAACCATCTCAGCTCCCTGGGGAACAAATATGTGCTACTAAGCTAAATCAATCACAAGAACCATCTCTGCCCTCACAGGTACCCATTTTACCCCTGGGTGGAGAGAAGCAATTATAGTTTGTTTTGCTCAGGGACACAAGTGTCACATCCGGGACTCGAACCCACACTCTGCCGAACAGAAACACCAGAGCTTAAGTTAGGTGTTCTTATCTGCTCGGCCACGACACCCCACAAGCTCTCAGATGTTACAATTCAGGAGGTTAACAGACTCTGTGCCATCACCAGAAATACAAAACTACAGATTGTGACACAATGTAGACTGTTTATTATTTGTCTTTCTCCCTTTGGTGACTGCTTCACTTCTTTCAAGAAAAATTTGATGGCTCAAGGAGGTTCTGAAAAAATCCTGAAATCGAGAAAAATCTAGAGAAATCATACGCCTGGTTCTTTTATGTGCATCACATAACACACTGAACCTAAGGCATTACTCCCATCCGAAGGACGAAGTAATAATGGTTCAGTGTCTTGCTGAAAGACAGAAGTGCCATGACCGGGATCCGTGCCCACACTCTGACAACACCAGAGCTTCAGTCCAGTGCAACATACCGCTCAGCCACGACACTCCACTAAAGGGACAGCCTGTCATTGCATGTTCCAGGTTTATAGTGTACGTATGTTTCGACAGAGCTAACTTGTCAAGCGAGGTCAAGCAAGGTCAAGAGACGGTTTGCTCCAATCGGTGTGTTCTACTAAAGAACCAAACAAGGGTTATTCTGCCCCCATCCCCCCTCCATTTTTACCACTTATACGACTTCACTACAGTTTCACCCACACACAGCAATTACATTGCATCAAAAACACTTTGTTCTCATTTCCTGCAAAGCCCTCTGTTCATTTCATTTCATTTATTCTGGTTGTGAAGCCAAGGACTCTCAGAAAAGCGAACTTAATCACTGCACTAGCCAAGAACCCAAATGGAGAGAAGACAAGGAAGGAAATGCAGTTTTAGATGTGGGAGGAAAACACCAGAGAATTATTCCAGGGAAAACCCACGCAGCCGGGTAGGGACTGAAAACCCAATCCACATAGCGCCTTGGCTTGATTCAAACCGGGGTTATAGAAGTGGAAGGCAATGAAAGATACTGCTACGCCAGCCCCACCACCCATGTGGTCAAATACGCAATGTTCTTTGTATAGCACTCAATAAATGGTCTGTATTATTATTATTATTGAGTAAAAAGTCGCATCCCCCTTAAGGTGATCCCCTGGCTGTCGCTTCCCAGGTTGTATCGTAAACTTGGGTGTGATCCCTGGCTATACGACAGTTACAGGTTGAATGGCTTCTGACTGGTACCCCAAACAAAGATATTGACAAAATAGGGAGACCACCAACATAGGGCTAGATAGCTCAGTTGGTAGAGCCGGCACATTAATCAGGAGGTCGTTGGTTCAAATCCCGCTATGGTAAATTTTTCTTTGTTCAACCCCGATTCATTATTATAATTTTTAAACACTTTGTATCAGTTGTAGCAATTTTGGAAGGGGAGACAATTTGTAAGCAGCGTTGGACTTTTCTAATGAGCTATTGTTATGTAGCTCATTATAAATCATTTTGTATTACATACCGCACACATAGATCCTTGTCATTTGATTGGTGGAACATGCATCATCCTTTATTTTGCCATGTATACTGTTGCGACACAATCAAATTTAATATAGGAGTCCTATATGGATAGTTATAGGACGCTTCTTAGTAGAATCGTTTCCAAAATAATCCTTACCGCCCATTTGTCCAACTGACGTGTCAGGGCGGACAAGGTTGATGTCAACATGAAGTCATCCACATTGTTTAGAAGGGTGGTTTTTTTTAAAGAATTTTCAGAGCGTGGGGTTCACAAGTCAATTTTCTGTTATTGTGAACAAAATTCAAATGGCAAGGGTCTGCGACAAGAATCAAACAAATACTGAATGCATTCAGGGCTCGAAATTTACACTGGACCGCAGGCCCGAGGCCAGGAATTTTAGCGCTGGGCCAGTTAACTATCAGCCGTACAAGTCCGACAGTCTAGTGTTTTTGAATAACAGTACCTCTCTGTTATTTCTAATTTAAACTGAGAAATACAAGTATCTTTCAATTTTATTGAGTATTGAAGCATTAACCATAAGACAAGAATGAGATAAATCTTCTCTTAGAGCTTGTTTCAATAAAAAATGGCTCTAATGTAAAACTGTGTAGATAATTTTTTGTTCTCATTTTGATTCTGGTCATGTTACAAATATTCTGGTCCAGTAAAAGTTTTGAGCTACAAGCCCTGCGGTCCTGTAAATTTTTTCCTCAAATTCGAGCCCTGGCATTTCTGGCATTTCCTTTTCCTTTTCCATAGCACGGATTTCACCTCATGATTGTATTCTGTGACAATGCACTCATATTCATCCAATATTTGTATATTATTATTGGTTTATTAAAATCTGCTTTATAGCAGCCTAACAGGCTGAATTACAATACAGACGAACAAGCAGTAAAAACATACATCAAGATAAAACTAGTAAAAAGCTTTAAATATACAATAAAAAAGGACTATACTTGAAAACATGTAAGCAAAGAAGGAAACTGCGGACAATACCCTCCAAAAACTCAAAAAGTCTAGGACACACAAAAGTGTGCAGTATATAGTATATAAGATAGTAGTATGATGTGTAGTAAATAAGATATAGTATATCTTCTGTTTTTTTAAGGCAGTATCTACTTTTACTTTGTGAATAATTGTCAAAGAAACACAGGGGATAATTATATTAAGACAAAGCAACAAGTTGTTACTAATAGATTCAACCCTTCATTGTCCGTGGTTGTCCGTTTGTTAAAAAAATGTCCGTTTTTTACAAAAAGAAATTCCACATGAATGACAAAGGAATATCACACACAGATGACTTGAGGTAGCAGGCTAGGAAGAAACTGGGTCGAGGGTTAAGTTGACCCCCTGTAACTGACCAATACTTTCAGGCATTGAACCTGACCTGTGCAAAGGTCCGCCATGGTCAACTTGAAGGCCCTTTCCAGCTGATAACAATGCCAGATAAGCCAATGCTATTATTGCAAATGAGTTATTCTTTCCTATCTTTAGGTAAATATTGCTTCTTGTTCAATGAACTATGTCAACTGTGTCCTCTTCAGAAGGTAACGTACTTGTAAACATCCTAAGGTTTTTTGTTTTCTTTTTCAGTGATCACATAATGGACAGGATAATTTTGACCATGGGGGTAACACAGGATGGCCCCTTACTGGTCAGTGGTCATCGACCTTAGGAATCTGATTGGCATTACTATGTAGCAGGAGATGTTGACCTAACATCACAAGGCCGGATGACCACTTCAAGGTGAGGGCTACACTTAACTGATTTGGGCTGTCGACCCAAATCAACTGCCACCAGGGGCACATTGCCACCTACTCCTAGGTCTGAAACAGGGTTACCCCCTTCACAGTATGTAGGATGTAGGCATGAGTATCACCCACTAGGAGCCTGGCTGGTAGAGCAGAATGCACTACCTTCCAAACTTTTTACGAAGCAATTATGGTTAAGTGCCTTGCTCAAGGGCACAAGTGTCATGACCAGATTCAAACCCACACTCTGCTGCTGACAACACCAGAGCTTGGGTCCGTTGAACTAGACATTGAACACGACATGCCACTATCCAAAAACCCAAAAATGAGTATTTACCATTTGTACTAGATTGCTAAATAGGACGGGGGCCAAATACTGTACTGGAGAGAGATACATGTAGAGGGTGGTTTTTTTTTTTAATCCATTAGATTGCAACCTCATTCCCAGGGGTGATCGATCTCGCCATGCTATTTTTTCCCAGCATGCCTTGCTCACTCATAACCCCTGGAATTGGTTCATTAAAATGCTGGCACATTTTAATTACATGTAAGCCTGTGGCCGATCCAATCTATGCGCCCGCTCAAGTATGGTAACCGGCAAAAGAGGCATCAAGTCTAAGAGCAACTGGTCCCCTCTCATTCTTCTTTGATCTTGCGATATGTCCAACTGTATGCAGTTTAGGGTGACCGTGTAAAAAACATGATTCATTTGAAATGGAATCGCGTAAAAATACTTGCATTTTGACTTGGCGTACTAAGCGTCCTACAAGTGCCATACAAGCGCTCAAAAGTTTTTAACAAGCGTGCACACAAAGTAGTAACTTTTGGGATCCAATCAACATTGTTTTTCAGTCCATCCCTTTCAGGGGTTGGTGACGAGAGGTATCGATACAGCGTGCTGCCCATGTAGCGAGGCCGATTAGTTTGATTCTACATTGGGAGACTTTAGTGTTTAGAGACCATAGCATCCAGAAAGGTCAAAGTATAATGGTCATGTCCTGAATTGATATTTCCTATGTTTACCCTGTTAACATGAAACCTACATTTCCAAAACGAAACCAAATTTCCGTTCCACATTTTTTATTTTTTCAGACAATTTTACAAAAAAGGTGAATAAAAACATCAACATCATTAGCCATGTCTGTGTGTGCTGTGATGACTTTACAGAAATGGTCTCTACAGGGTCAAAAATAGCATTATGAAATAGTCCCTAATCACTTTATTATTATTATTATTATTATTATTACTATTATTATTATAATTACTATTATCAAATATTTCTGGTATTAAAACCAAGGATGCCTCATAAGTAAACTAAATCACTGTAGCTCGCAAGCCTGAGGAAACCTGTAAACAAAGGTGCTTGTTATAATGTGAACCAGAAACACCAGGGGTTAACCCACACTCTTCCACAATAAGTGTCCAGGGGTCGATTTCACAAAACTCCTCCTAACTTAGGACTAGTCCTAGGCAATGCTAAGAGATAGGACTAATCTTAAGTTAAGACCAGTTACTGGTCGTAACTTCAGATAAGACTAGTCTTATCTCTTTGTGAAATCGGGGGTCGATTTCACAAAACTCTTCCTAACTTAGGACTAGTCCTAGGCAATGCTAAGAGATAGGACTAGTCTTAAGTTAAGACCAGTTACTAGTCCTAACTTCAGATAAGACTAGTCTTATCTCTTTGTGAAATCGGCCCCTGGGCTCTTTTACGTGCACTACCCATCCTAGTACACAGGACCTATGGCTTTACGTCCCATCCGAAGGCAAAGCAATAATGGTTGAGGACACAAGTGCCATGAACAGGACTCGAACCCACACTCTTTTGATCAAAAACACCAGGGCTCGAGTCCGGTGCTCTTAACCGCTCGACCACAGCACGCCACCTCAAAGATTTAAAACTTCTCATTCAAAACAGTTTGTCGTGTGCGTGGAAGAAAGGACGTAAGGAAAAGTTACAGGAGAAAGGGCGTAAGCAAAGAATGTCAAAAATTGTGTTTCAAGACAACCGAGTGTGAAAGTTTGGTCGGTTTTCTGCCCCTTTGTAAGTCAGCATAGGAAGGTTAAACTCGGCATGGGACTGGGAAGACATGTCTTTGGGGGTAATACAAGCAACAAAAAATGTGACAGTAATTCCATATTTTTGTTGTAAGGAGCCATTTTCTTGCTAACGGCCTTTTGTTACTGGGAAAAAAGTACTTTGTGTGCCTGCAAGAACGGCGTAGAGCAGAGCCGTATATTGAGAGAGTTGTGACAACTTGAGTATAGAGGCCATTTTGTGTCAAAAAAAAACGCATTGGCGAATACAGTGTGCCAGACTAGTCTGCCCATTGGGTTGTGCTGCATTTGGACCGAAAATGGCATCCAGCAACCACGTGACCGAAGAAAACTGGTCCCTCTATGTTGCAACTCTCTCACTACACAGCTCTGCCGTAGAGCCTTACGCCCTTCCTCTGGGCACATAACGAGTTCATCCTTCCACCAAAAACATGCTTTTCATCTCCCTCGATACGTCTTCTTCTCACTCCCCCCCCCCACTCCCCACAAGAGAGAAATACAAGCTGGACTCACCTGAGGATTGTCTTCGCGAATTGTTCCCGTTGATCTTTAGTGACTCGAGGGAGGTTGAGATCTGGACTCATCATGAGTTCTCTCAGCCAGTTGTTGATGTGAGTGAAGCTGTGTTTATTCAGGATGAAGATGACGTCTGCTAAGGTTTCAACTACGGTGCGAGGGGCTGCTCCACCGATAGCCTGCACAACAAAATGGTCAAGTCGTAAACGGCCGAGTAGAGTTATGAGTAAGGCAAACAAAAACACAAAAAACATGTTTAGCGTCCTGCCTTTTCAAGAAAAAGGAAGGAGGGCCTTTTTTGTTGTTTTCCTTTTTTCAAAAACGGCAGCCCGACACATTTTTCAAGACAACCGGCCGGGCTATTTTTTAAAATGGTTACCAGCTTTTTTCAAAATGGCAGCCACTTGGACTCAGGAAATTACATATTGGCTTCTTATGGGCAAGATGCAACAAAAAATGAGACCAAAATTTTATTTTGTTCATCAGAGATCGTTAAAATGATTCCCTTTCCCCCCCCCAAAAAAAAACCCAAAAAACCAAAAAACCAACAACAACAACAACCAGGCAGCCTCGAAAAAGGAAGCGGACGAGATGCTAAACATGACTTTTTTTTATTTCACCTAATAACCAAGCTATTAAAATCTCTTTTGGGAGAAGTGATGGTTCTAAGAACACCAGTGGACCAGTCAAAATTCACTCCAAGTGGTCCGACTGGCTAGTTCAGTGTTGAAACGCATCCTTGTTTCATTTGAAATTATGGACTAGTGAAAAAGCTGACAGACTAGTGAAATGACAAGCCAACTGGTCTTACTGGCCATTCACTGATTAATATAATTTCAGCTTTAAAACAACATTCATCCCTTCATTAACAACACGATCAATAAGATCTGTACGGAGAAACAGGTGGAAGGAAAAGCCAACAAAAGCTGAAGTTTCTAAATGAGGTAATTATTTCCAACCTGTTATTTTGTCGACTGTATTCCCTTTTGGATAAGAAGTAAAAATGAAACTGGGTGCCAAAATTGTATAAAACTGTTTGTGTACTGCGCTTTTCGTGTCCCGACTCTTTTTTCATGTAAATGACAGACAAAACAGGGTGTCGACACATGTAAAGATTTACCACAGGGTGCCCCAACAGACGTCTAGAAACTTAAGACAACAACACTATGCTTCAAGAGACCCTTACCTTAAGGACAAGCTCGACGAGAGAGCGTCCATGCTGTGTCAAGACTTCACCTAAAACTGGGTTGTTCTCGGATTGGGCAATGAACGACATCTGATATCAAACATAAAGACAGAAACATTCCAAACTTTAGAAGCAAGCAAATCTCTAAATTGTTATATCCTCACTTCTTATCTTTGATGTTCAGTACTGAGAATTAAACTTCTTAAGTTTTTAGTGCGTAGTTTTGGTTTGGGTTTTTTTTTTTGGGGGGGGGTAAAATTTGAAACCCTCATTTATACAGGGGTGTGAAAAACTGACCTGAGCGGGACTTGAAACTGCAACCTCTGAATTAACTTACCGGCGCTCCACCAACTACATGTATGCTATCTAGCCCCAAATTTTTGCAGTCTCTCTATTTTGTCAATATCTTTGTTCAGGGGTACCAGTCAGAAGCAGTTCAACCTGTGAAGTTGCAGCAGGGGGATCACCTTAAGGGGATGCGACTTGGTAGAGCGCCGGTGTCATAGGGAAATCTGTCCCCCAGAGATTCTGTCCCCCCATATGGGAAATTAACATAGACTGAAGGAGGTTGATTCAAAAGAGGGCGCTATCAGAAGAATTGTGTACACAGTTAGCCCTATGGGGGGGAGGGGGGCGACAGAATCAATCTTAACTGCTCTAAAGCAAAGTGTGATGTCACAATACACTATGGTAATATCAACAACTCATCTTGAGATGAATCTTGGTGCTTTGTGAAATCGAGCAGAGCCCAAAAGACCCTTCCATCCTGGGTTTGGTTCCACTGATCTGGGCCCAAGTTCATAAAGCTGTTTAGCAGGAAATTGTGCTTAGCAAAAAAAAATCTTGCTCAGCAGAAACAGTTTACCAGCCAAAATACTATGAAATGTAAATTGTTTGTGACTGGTTCCCTGCTAATTTTGGCTTAGCATAAAAGTTGCTAAGCACCATTTTCTGCTTAACAGCTTTATGAAGTTGAGCCCTGGGCCCAATTTCATAGAGCTGCTAAGCACAACAATTTGCTTAGCAGGCAATTTCTTCCTTGATAAAAACAGAATTACCAACCAAATTTCCACGTGATTTTCAGGATAAGCAAACAGCAGCTGAATACCAGTAACAAGCAATATGCAAGACATGGAAATTTGGTTGGTAATCCTGTTTTTATCAAGGAAGAAATTTCATGCTAAGCAAATTGTTGTGCTTAGCAGCTCTATGAAATTGGGCCCTGATTGTAAATGAAAATGGCCGCACCACACGACGAAAAAGGGTCTACAAAGACAACTTCCCTCATTTTAAATTTTTTTTAAAAAGACTTTCAAGGCCGTTTACTCACAAAGAAATTACAGGTGCTCTTCACTGTTGGATTCTCTGGTAGAGTAATAGCCATTAAACCACACTGGAATATAGCTGCAGGATTACAACCCTCACGAATAAACACACTGCTTTGCTTTTTCAATAGCTACATTTGGAGAAAAAGAAAATATGTAACATTGTTAAATGAACTGACAATAGACCGTGCAAGTCTCGCGCATATTCAACAAACATTTTTTGGGACCACTTGATTTGAAAAAGAGAACAAGATGGAGAGAGTAACTCCAAGGGCGATGGAACCAGACCGCTGATGAAACCATCGCAGAGCCGCGCCTGGCAGTGTGTCCGCTCCTGGAACCGGAACGCATGAAGGAAACAAACTATCACACTGTAACGGTCGCAATGTTCGAATAAGCGCGACACTTGCACAGTCTATTAGATGGAGATTTACAGACTCACCAGAAATACAAAACAACAGATTTGGACACAACGTGGACCATTTCTTTCTCCCTGTGGTGACTGCTTTATTTCTTTCAAGAACATTTGAAGGCTCAAGGAGATTTTGAAAAAATCCAGAAACCAATAAAAAAAACCTGAGCCATCAATGTAAAGTAAGAAGTTTGTTACCGTGACAACATTTTTTTGGGGGGGGAAATCCACAAGACCACAGGGATTGTTGCTCAAAATGTTTACTGGACTAGAAATGTTTTTACAAGACCAGAATCAAAATGATAAACAAATTCAGTTTAACATGCATTTCACTGTTTTTATTTGAACAAGCACTAAGACATGTAAGAGAAGATTTATCTCATTTGTCTTTATGGATATTAAGTATACTTCATTACTCAATAGAGTTGAAAAATGTATTTTATCAGACTCAAAGTCAACATTTGAATATAATTTGTTAGTATCATTCAATTGAAAAACACAAGACTGCCGGATTTGTCCGGTTTTGAGTTTACAGGCTTGACACTAAAACTACTGGCCTCGGTCCTGTGGTCCAGTGTAATATTCAAGCCCTGAACCTGGCATACTCACATTGCCACATACTCCCATGAATGTCTCTACAACATCAGTGTGTTCCCTTGCTCCTACAGAAATAAAGACATTCAAAAGTTTCATTTCTCAAAGGTAAAATGTGTGTGTATTTTATCATAAGTCAAAACCTTAGCTCAACTGGCCTTATTCACAGTAGTCTTGGTGCAAGACGTTGTTGTTCATTATCACAAAACTATCGCGATTCCCCGCTCCGCGCACATTACTATCGAACAATAGGGGGCGCTGTTGGGAAAACTTCCATCACCCACCACACAAAACAACGGGTTTGTGGCTTCCAGAGAACGCCCTCTAACAGTGAGGTAGTTGTGCCGTGTGTAGTGTTGAGTGTATGTATGGTTTTACTAACTCAAAATAAGAATGTCTTGCACCAAGACTATATTCACAGGTAAATATGGGTGATTTTCATTGCAGTGCGCCCTCTACAGTTTAATCCTGGAGAGGCAATTTTGACAACAAGCAGTCAACCGTAAACAATCACACTGGCAGAGCTGCCAACATTTGCATTTTGCAATCAGGGAGATTTCGTACGACAATCAGTGAGATATTTAGAATTACATTCAACATAAAATGAAAAAAGTTTCCATAATCAGGGAGATTTTCAAATTTGTTCATCAGAACATGGAAAGATTGGTTTATTTTCAGGGAACATTCTACAGAATCAGGAAGAGTTGGTAGCTCTGCACTCGCAACTCAGCATCGCTCAGGTAGTTTTGGAACCTTTTAAATGGCTGATATGAATGTAAGAAAAACATTGACAAAACTTCACACAAAAATACCATCTTATGTCGTAAAACACAGAAATTTACAAGCTTGCTGCTTTGCAACCGTGAACCACGAACAAACTTCAAACAATTGGGTCATGCCACGGGCGCTGCAAGTCGACTGAAAACTTGTCTACTTTGTTCTTCTCAATTCTAGAAGCGATAATAATAATAATAATAATAATAATGGATTTATAGAGCGCCTTATGCAAGCCTCAAAGAGCTTTACAGTAAAAAAAATAAGTGAAAAAAATAATAATAATTAAGTGAAATGGGCGAATTTAGGGCAAAAAGCAAATGGTAATAAACACACTAAAATACCTAATATTATCCATAACATAAGTTACATAAATGCAAAGACAAAAACGATAACAGAATATTAAGACATTTTCAATTAAGACGTACTTGCAGGAAATAGGCTGATTGTCTTTGATGAGAGCTGAACAAACATGGCCCCCACAGCTGTGCTGACATCCTCGCTACTCCCAAATAAGATGATAATCTAAGGTTCAAGACATATTGATTCAAAACATCAAGCACTCAAAAGTTATTAATGTTTAGAATAAGAAGTTAGAAACACGAACAATGTGACTAGCACTCAGGCCTGATGTTTCATTCTTGAAAGGGAAAGGGCACCAAGCAGAGTGTGGGTTCGAGTCCCGGTCGTGACACTTAACCATTATTGCTGCATCCTTCGGATGGGACGTAAAGCCATAGGTCCCGTGTGTTGTGTAATGCACGATAATGCACGATAATGAACCCAGTGCACTTATTGTAAAGAGAAGGGGTTCGCCCCGGTGTTCCTGGTTGGATTGGCTGCGTATTGCACCACAGCACCTTGTAAACCATGATATGGTGCTATGTAAAGGAAAAAGGTCTCATACTTCAAAACAAACGTAGCTCCACATACCTTGCAGGAAAAAATACTGAATGTTGGAGCGCCATGAGCGTCACTGAATGACGTTATACCTTATTGGTTATTTAGTTTGTATTCATTACCTATATACTGATTTTTTTCTTGTTTTCTTTTAATTAAAACATGAGCATTCTACATAAATTGACACAAGTGTACACAGTGGAGTGTATATACATGGATTTGAGCGCTATATAAGAAGCCACTATTATTATTATTATTATTATTATTATTGTTTTCTCCTTTGTACATGTTGTAAAGGGCACCACTATGAGGGAAAAATAATTTAAAAATTGGGAACGTTTCAAGGGGGCACTTTGCCCCTCAGCATTTTCTCCTTTGTGAAGGGCACTTCTATGAGGAAATGGTACATTTTCAAAGGGGAACTAAGGCAATGACCAGGGGCAGCGGATTTGCCTCTGTTGCTTCCATTAAGCATCAGGCCAAAGCACTATGAGTTAGCTTAAAAACAAGGTTACGTGGTCTATATTTATGTCCACTGTGTGCACTTGTGTCAATATATGTAGAATGCTCATCTTTTAATATAACAAATAAAATAAATAAAAAGCAGTATAAATGGTAATGAGTACAAACTAAATAAGTTATGACAATCTCACCGATTTTTTGAGGGCAAAAACAATTTTGTCAAAATCCAAAATCCAAAATTTAACTTAGAAGATTATCATGCCTGATAAACTTTGAGCTACAAAAAACCCGAGGTTAGGCTATAAATAAGGGCACTTCCACGTGATTCACAAGAGAAATCTAGAGCAACCTCAGATACAAAACAGAAAAACGATCAAAAAGTGTCAACACTCACAACAAACGATAACAAAAAACAACAATAACAAGAGAGTTCAATATTGCTACTCTTTGCCAGTCAAGGTTCATCTAACATGCTAAAGGTTGACTAAATCAAGTCTAACCTAATTAGTACAAAATCTCATCAGTAAACGTTGTAAGAGGGTCAACTTAGTGATGCCTTAACTCACAAGATTACAAGATTCCCAAGTTCAAAAACCCCACCGACCACCCCTCGATAACTCAACAAGCAACCAAGGACCTTCTAGGGACAGTGTTAAGCACAAAGTTGATAAGCAAAATTGTCCGCTTACCCCTTTAGTGACCATTAATTTATGTATTTTCATCCCAAAACGCCCAGACATTGCTAATATTGTTCATTTTTTAATCAAATTTTGTCAGTAAAAATGTCAACAGAAATAACATGAAACAGAAAATTTAGTTTCGTTTTTTAGAAATTGGGATACTGTTAACATACTACATTGAAAAATTTCATATCCGGACATGACCTTTGATTTGACCTCTTTATGTGAATGATAGTAGGTCAAACCTTGCGGCCGTTTGCGGCCGCTATGGGCATTTTGGTACAAGCCGCTTGTGGTCTCTAAAGGGTTAAGCAACTCTATGAGATTCGGCCCAGTTGGTTAGCTCATGGCCTCCTCAGGCTGCATGGAGTCGTTGTCTCCACAGATTGCCCATTATGGCTTCCAACTTAAAATAATAATAATAATAATAATAATAGTGGCTTCTTATATAGCGCACATATCCGTCACTCGGTGACGCTCAAGGCGCTTCAACAATCAGTATTTTCCTGCAAGGTATTGTTGAGCTACGTTTCTGAAGTATGAGACCTACTCCTTTACATAGCACCATGTAATGGTTTACAGGGTGCTGTGGCGCAATATGCTGCCGATCAAACCAGGAACACCGGGGCGAACCCCTTCTCTTTACGATAAGTGCACTGGGTTCTTTTACGTGCATTACACAACACACGGGACCAACGGCTTTACGTCCCATCCGAAGGACGAAGCATGTGGTTAAGTGTCTTGCTTAAGGACACAAGTGTCACGACTGGGATTCGAACCTACACTCTGCTGATCAGAAACACCAGAGCTTGAGTTCGGTGTTCTTATCCGCTCGGCCACGACACGCCACGTGAAGGAAATCCTTCAGATTATTGGGCGCTTTGGGCTATAAAAAGTGTTTGTTATGAAATTAGCTTCTGACTGGCACCCCCCGAACAAAGATATTTACAAAATAGGGAGAACACCAACATAGGACTAAATAGCTCAGTTGGTAGAGTGTCGACAGGTTAACCTTTTAGAGACCACAGCGGCCACAAACGGCTCGTACCAAAATGCCCATAACGGCTGCAAACGACTGTAAGATCTGATCTACTTCCACTCAACTAAAAAGTTCAAAGTAAAGGTCGTGACCTGAATTGACATTTTCCAATGTTTCTCATGTTAACATAGTATCTATGTTTCTAAAAAACAAAACAAAATTTCTGATTTATAGCATTTTTTTCAGACACTTTTACAAGAAAAAATAGTTCAAAAAAATCAACAACAAAACGATGTCTGGGCGAATGTTGATGATTATACATAAATGAATGGTCTCTAAAGGGTTACACCGGAGGTCATTGGTTCAAATCCCGCTCTAGTCAATTTTTCTTTGTTCAACCCCAAATTATTACGAAATTAATATGGTTGGAAAGATGTTTTAAAAATATAAATATGATTCATACAAATATTCCTCGAAATTGTGTGGGTTTCCTTTTACTTTGTGAGCTAACAGGATCTGTAATTTGTGGAATCAAAACATTTTGGTTCAACAAAATGTTGGACCGTGTTTGTTGCAACAATGTAAACTTCACGGAATGTTGTCTGGCAACCTGTGTCTACTAAGCCAGATTGATCTGTGCTTAGCAAGTTTATATGCTTACAGGCTTTATGAAATTGCAACCTGCCTTATGAAATTGAACCAAGTGCTAACTTTGACTCAATAGCCGCTCTTTGGTCAGTACTTGTGAAAAGTCAATAACAGCTTTGACTACAAATGCAGCTACATGCAGTCAAGGCATACAAACAATCCAAGCCGACTTCCCAAACTTTATTTTGGTCACAACTTGAACTTTCACAAAGGTCATTTTAAGGTCACTGGGTGTGTTTTAACCAATGGAAATGCGTTATAAATAGTTCATTGGAAATGCGTTATAAATAGTTCAGGTTTCTTTCGCTTGTCATCATTTGAAATGTGTAAGCTATTTTTTACTTTTTTCAACTTGTAAATATTGTAAATTTGTGCAACCAAGGAAATAAATGGAGCTGTATAGCTCCTCTTTCATAAAAAAAAAATATAATTTTGGGTTGAACAGAGAAAAATTGACTAGAGCTGGATTTGAACCTCCGACCAGTACATGCCAGTTCCATGTGGTTTATAACTTGAATAAATAAATAAATACCTAAGTAAATAAATACATAGTGGCAATTTAATTGGCACTGCCAATATAAAACATTGGGTCATTTTAATGAGACATTTTCAGCGCTTCCAACATTTGCATCTTGTAATCATGGAGATTTTGTACAACAAGCAGGGAGATACTTAGAATTACAATCAACATAATGGGGAAAAGTTTCCATAATCAGGGAGATTTTCAAATTTGTTCATCAGAACATGGAAAGATTGGATTATTTTCAGGGAGCTCTCTGTAGAATCAGGGAGAGTTGGCAGCTCTCCATTGCTAGAGTTCAAGCCAGCCAAATTAACTCTTTCATGCGCCGACCAGTCGCTGGCGACCGGTTTAAATCCTTTCCTTTCAGAAAAATAGTTGTAACACGAATAATACAAATCACATTGCCACACAGTTTTCAGAATGTAAAAGAGGGCTCTTGAGGGTGCTATTGTAACCTGTTATTGGGGGTCGCCATTTGCAAAAAATGAGTAAACAATTAATGTGTCCATATGATCAATTTATCGCTAAAATAAATGGTGCATGAAAGGGTTAAGACAAGTTAAATACACCTACCTGTCTGGCTAGGTCTAGAATCGCTGACTGTGGGAGAGCGTTGTATATCGTTGCTATGAGCTCTGCCAACTGAGGTACCATTGGTTGAAGATCATCCAGGAGTGTACGGCTTGCTCTCCTAAGGAGCTCACAGACTGCCTGTAAACACCACAAAATGATATAATAATAATACGCAGTTTTTAAAAGTATATACAGGATGAGTAAGGATACAAAAAATCATTGTTTAATATTACACTGCTAAAAAATGGTATTCTTGAAATAAGAACATTATCTTATTTTTATGAAAACTTTTCTTAGGGAGACCGCCAACATAGGACTAGATAGCTCAGTTGGTAGAGCGCCAGCACGTTAAACCAGGGGTCGTTGGTTCAAATCCCGCTCTATTCAATTTTTCTTTGTTCAACCCAAAATCATTTAAACATTTACCCAGTCAGTTTCCCTTGTGGTTTATTATTTGATATCTGATATAAAAAGTCGCATCCCCTTAAGGTGATCCCCTGGCTGCCGCTTCCCAGGTTGTATCGTAAACTTGGGTGTGATCCCTGGCTACACGGCAGGTTGAATAGCTTCTGACTGGCACCCCCCGAACAAAGATATTGACAAAATTGACAAAGTAGGGAGACCGCCAACATAGGGCTAGATAGCTCAGTTGGTAGAGTGCCGGCACATTAAACCGGAGGTCGTTGGTTTAAATCCCGCTCTAGTCAATTTTTCTTTGTTCAACCCAAAATCCCAAAAATCTTATTAGAATTTCTTTCAAAGGAGTGACACAAGAAATGTTTTCTGGAAATAAGATTATTTTTGTTTCTCATTTCAAGAATACCATTTTTAGGAGTGTAGTAGTCTGAAAGCTCCCTGAAAGTTCACACTTGAACCATTGTTTTATGTGAACAATATTTTCCTCTGAAATGAAGTCATATTCAAGAAAACTGTATCTGAAAACCTAAAAAACAAATTCAACAGCTTCTTTTGGTTGTTACAACCAAAATTAAGGACAATGTGTTGGATGCTGAAAATTGTGCATGGTTTTTCACTATTTTCTCCTGACTCACACAACAAATTAAGCCCAAATTTTCCCAGGTTATCTTTTCATGTATAATGGTTGACCACACAAAACATGAACACTGTCTGTGAAATGTTGTCAGCTCTACCAATCCTGTATAATATATATATTATTTTATTTTATTTTATTTTTAATTTCTCTAGAATCTCCCAAAGGTTACATATAAATACCCTGCATGGGCACTTTTTTCGGGAAAATAACGTGAAGTGGTTAACAGATCTGAAATCCTGGTTATGAAAAAACATGGCTGTTATCTTTAAAGGCATCGTACACGTTTGGTAATTACTCAAAATATATATTAGCATAAAAACTGACTTGGTAACGAGCAACAGAGAGCTGTTGATAGTATAAAACATTGTGAGAAACGACTCCCTCTGAAGTAACGTAGTTTTTAAGAAATAGAGGTAATTTCTCACTAAAATAATAAAAACTTCTTGCAAGAAGTTTTTACTCCTATCTGAAAGCACACAAATTTGTACAACAAGGGTGTTTTTTCTTTCAACATTTTCTTGCAACTTCGATGACCAATTGAGCCCAAATTTTCACAGGCTTGTTATTTTATGCATATGTTGGGATACACCAAGTGAGAACACTGGTCTTTGACAATTACCAAATGTGTTCAGTGCCTTTAAGTAATTAACTTATTTGCATAGAGGGGAAGAAACAAGTTCAGTGTTAAGATATAAATGTACATTGGTACAGGTCAAAGAGCTGTTGAGGTTATCTTGTACAAAATGTCAACTGCTGAACCCAATTATTTCAAACCTACATTGAACTGTAAAAAAGGTAGCTCTAATTGTTCACATTATCCCCTAATACAGATGTCATGTGAATTAATTAGGTACACCGGTAATTATGATAAGAGTACTTAAGGATATGTTAAAAAGTTGTTATCTGCATCATATCACATGAGCGTAAAGAGTCAATGTACAAAACATTGTTCAAACAAGCTTTGGTGAGAACGTAAATGTAGGCCAAGTGTATCTGAACAGCTGGCAGGTCCAGATTTAACATGTATTTTGGTTCTTATTGTACATTTTTTGTCCACCAAGAGGATTTTTGGAAGCTTTTATTTTTCGAAATACATTTTTGCATATATTCGTTTCCGTTTTTACCCTTCACGGGATTCAATCAGGTCTCTCATCAAGGAGAAATTAAAGCAATACTTTCCGCTTGCAATATTTTCCGGTTGGCTGACCAAAGAGCTAGGCACTTAACTATAATTGCTCAGTAAAAAGTTCGGAAGGTAGTGCATTCTGCTCTACCAGCCAGGCATCCTAGTAGATGATACCCATGCCCACATCCTTACCGACTGTCATGTCGTGGCCGAGCGGTTTAGTGCATCAGACTCAAGTTCCGGTTGTCAAGTCATTAGGCTATGGATTCGAATCCCGGTCATGACACTTGTGTCCTTGAGCAAGACAGTTAACTAGAATTGCTTCTCATCAACCAGGGATAAATGGGTACCTGTGAGGGCAGAGATGGTTCTTGTGATTGATTTAGCTTGGTGCGCTACATTACTTGGCAGCACAGGCTGTATACTCCCAGGGAGCTGAGATGGTTTAAGGAATGAAGAAATGGCCCAGTGACCAAGGGTAATAATGTTGGAAGCGCAATGATCATTCTTTGGAATTGCGCTATATAAGAGTCGATATTATTATTAATAAGGGGGTAACCCTGTTTCAGCCCTAGGAGTAGATTTCTCATTTTTTAAAAAGAGAAGGAAAAAAGAGAAAGTTCTTGAGGCCTTTACTTCTTACCTCAACCACACCTACGTCCGATATCCAGACACTAAGAAGATTCTGTAGGATTGGCAGTGTTTGCTGTAAGATTAGCAAAACAGGCTGAGGCTCATCAGGCGAGGGCAGTTGTCGAGTCCCCGACCCTGACCCCTCCTCTTCTTCCGATCGGTCGGGTCGCTTGAGGTCAAGGGTTGAGCAGAGGTTGGATAACATGTTGATTTTCAGTAGAATAGTTGATTTAGTGATTGGGGTAGGCTAAAATTGGGTGAGACAGAGAAAAGTAAACAGCATGATTCATTTTCTTAAATTTGGAATGACAAAGAAAACAATTTTTGTTGCAAAGTAGTCAGATCCTTCCGTGATGTTAAAACTTGGATGATGTGTTGCATTATGAGACAGGGGACCAGACACTGAACATCTACTCACACTCAAGCCCGACATGTATTAGAAGCATGCCTCTTGTAACAATGTCCATGCTTATTGATTTCACTGATAAAGAGTTTCACTTTGACACATTGCGAATGGTATATTTTCCACCACTCACCAGTACATTATTCATAAAGAGACCATTAGAAAAAAAATAGGCACACCATAGCAACTGTCTATCAATGGCCTCCATGCGGGTAACGCACACAACAGTTGCTCAGCATTGCTCTGAC
This sequence comes from Plazaster borealis, assembly GCA_021014325.1. Lineage (NCBI taxonomy): Eukaryota > Metazoa > Echinodermata > Asteroidea > Forcipulatida > Labidiasteridae > Plazaster > Plazaster borealis. The sequence continues at coordinate 14,744,700 of CM037462.1, forward strand.
ACACAAAAGCAAGTCTGCACAAAAGGCACGACACAGCTAACGAATGGCAACAGATTTGTTCACCTTCAAAGTCCTTATGAAAATGGGAAAACAAATAACAAGTCTCTAACCTCAAGTTAAAATGGTTTAAAATGTCACTGTGTTTGATACTCTTCAAGTGCAATTTTTGGCAAAATCCAAAAACGTTCCCCCCAAAAAAATAAAAAAACATTTCAAATTTATGGTCTGTAAATTATTATACAGAGAATTTTCAGTTCATTCCTGAATTTTTATGATATTCAACCAAAACAGCATTGAATTTGACACTTTGACTTGAGCAAAAATTCCTCTTTGAAATGTACACACCCATTTGTTTTTGATGCCCGATGTTGTCATGTTTCAAATTTTGCTCTTAAAGAGTATCAAATATAATTTTACACCATTTTAACATGAGGTTAGACACTTGTAATTTTTTTCCCCACTTTCAATGGAACTCTTATCTATCGGAATTTGAGTACATCACACAACTGAATTTGACCTTGGAGCCCCTCTTTTAAGTAGTGGGATTTCAAAATGTCAAACTTTTGTCAGATTTTGGAGCGAACGTTTTGCAGTTATTATTGGTCAATGCAATATATGGGATCAGGCTTATTGGAGAGGTGTATTATTTAAAATCATACTAAATCATTCCCAACCAAGCACTAGTAATATCAAACATCTATACACTGCTAAAAATGGTATTCTTGAAATAAGAAAAAAAATATATATATATCAAGAACAAAATTGTGTAACTCCCTTTGGGAGTGACACAAAAAAAGTTTTCTTGAAATAGGATTTCCTCTTATTTCAAGAATTCAATTTTTAGCAGTGTAACCATCATGCATCATTCATACATCCCAGCATGCATCTCAAACATAACAGGCAAGATGTTTGGACCTTAGGGAAAAGTAGGACATGGAGTAAAAAGGTTTACCTTCATATAGGCTTCAAAAGATTTTTTCTACAACTTACTGATTTTTCAAAATTAAAATCAAATTTAAAGGAAGAGTATCAAGCATGCATAGGACGTCTATCTCACTCTCAATTTTGTAATTGCATCTGGGGTGCGTTTTGGCGGCTGTAACCAATAATTGTTTCTGACGTCATAACCAAAACGGTAACCGAGCTCTGGCTGGGTTATCGTTCAGTCTTGACAGAACAACCCCCAAACCAAAAACATTTTTTTTTTTTGGTTACCGCCGCCAAAACGCACCCCTGTCTTTACAACATGTACAGACATTTGTTAAAATTTGAAAGGATTTTTTGACCCATTTGGCTAATACTGAACGGTGCTATTGGGGTATATTGAAACATGCATTTGGCACACATCCATAAATGCATTGAGCATTATATCCCTGTAATGGGCATACATCCCATAATGCAATGGGCATATATCCCATAATGCAATGGGCATACATCCCATAATGCAATGGGCATACATCCCATAATGCACTGGGCACACATCCAGGGGTGCGTTTTGGCGGCTGTAACCAATAATTGTTTCTGACGTCATAACCAAAACGGTAACCGAGCTCACAACTCGGTTATCGTTCAGTCTGAACAGCAGAACCAACGACCAACAACCGAAACAGTTTTTGGTTACCGCCGCCAAAACGCACCCCAATAATGCAATGGGCACACATCCAATAATGCAATGGGCATGCATCCCATAATGCACTGGACACACATCCCATAATGCACTGGGCATACATCCCATAATGTACACGGGTATACATGTATTTCCCATAATCCACCGAGTATACATCCCCCATAATGCAATGGGCACACATCTCATAATGCACTGGGCATACATCCCATAATGCAAAGTGCAAACATCCCTTGTTGATGCATACTAAGACACACACATACCCCAGAGGACGTGGACCGTATTTTACAACTGCCTGAACTGTCTTTAGTGGAAGTGCTAGTGCTATCCTTCCCCTAACATTGAGTAACAAAGGAATCCACGCATAACAGTTTAATTGACCATATTTTTGACCGCATGAGGGCGCTTTCATCAGGGAGTTGTCTTGCATCAAATTTACAGTTTCATCTTATTTAAATTGCCTATATGTAGTTTTCTTGCATCAATGACGAAATACATAAACATAATAATAACAATGAAAAAAACCCAGTTTGTTAACTTGTTTTGCATCACGTGAATTCGGTTCACATTCGCCCTCACGGGGCCAAAAATACGGCGAATTGTCAAAACTGTACATAAAAAGGTACATGTTAACCTTTTATATACACATGTATGGTCATGGCGGCCATTTTTAAAGATGGCTGTTTCAAATAAACTTACCCTCTATGTCTATAAAGTGTGTAGTCACATATTAACAGTTACCTACGCCTTTGCAGACCAATTAAACAGCATTTTAGCCTCATGACTGCGCACATTTTAGAAGGTTATGCATGTAACATACGGGAAAAAACAGCTTATGCTTGGCGGCCGTTTTGAAAAATGTCTGCCAAAGTCGTCGAGAGCAGAAATTTAAATGGACCAATATCTTAGTTTTAAAAAAAATTCTTAGATTCAATCTTTAAGCTCATTGACTATAAAGTTCACACCAGTACCAACCCTCCAGAGACATGAGAGAAACATTTCCATCTGAATTACTGTCAAAGTTGAGGAAATAGCTTTGATGCACCAAAACATTATCACTGCAAAGTTTGATTGAAGCAACCAAGTGCGAATATGAAAGTGTACAAATCGCTGACAAACATAAATCAATGTCCATTGTGTTTCGCTTAACTCGAAATCTTTTAAGGTCGGTTGTATTGTGTGTTTAACTGGTTAAAATCTACAAAGGATCACAATGAATTTACTGTAATAAAAAAAAACAATGATGTATTATTCCGAAGAAAGAAAAAAATTGAAGAAGAATTTGTAAGATTCAAGTCTACGTACCGAGCCATTGTAAACTAGTTTGTGGTTTTGAGTATTAGGTCCAAGTCTGAGCCTACAACTCTTAGGTCCGAGTCTAAGATGCCAGGTGTAGATCTGAGTCTGAGTTTCAAGTCTAAGATACGAGTCTGAGACCCAAAGTCCGAGATACAAGTCTGAGACCCAAAGTCCGAGATACAAGTCTGAGATTCGAGTCTAAGGTCCAATTAGGGCCCAATTTCATTCTTAACAGCCGATTTTGTGCTTACTGTACGAGTTTCCATTTCATAGCGCTGCTAACCGTAAGCACTCGAAAGGGTATGCTAACCTTCAGGTGCTTACTGTATGCAAATCCATGGTGAACGCACAAGCTGGCCGCCTAATTTTCTTGCTAACCTGTGAAATACGATTACCCTAAGCAAATTTTTCTGCCGTGGTTAGCACGAAAATTTGCTTACTGTTAATAGGCATGATATTTGGTCCTTGGAAAAAAGTAGGAACATTTTTCAAGTACAAGGGCTGACCTACATATACATGTACACATGGCGTACGTGGCTTTAATAAACTTTTCAGGCCTTCATAAAAACAATTTATCTGAAAAATAGACTAAAGTAGGAAGATTATCATGTATAGGATTTGAGGCATTGCATGGTGAGGTATCAATATATTTGGTTTGCGGTAACACCATGTGTGTATCTACTTGCCAGGTAGAGTTTGTTCTTAGAGAACTGTCTTGCTTAATTCTACTACCGCGGAGTAGATTGTTCGGGTGTTCGGGAGACTTCTCAGTTCTGAAAAGAACTGTCCTGTTTATTAACTATTACCTGGGCGGAAGGTATAGAAATAGGCTGGGACTACTACTTTAGCTTATAGGATCGTAATTAACTGTACTACCGCGGAGTCAGTTCTTGGATTGGTCTCAACGTTTCGACTAGCTTGCTCTAGTCATCGTCAGGAGACTGAGAAGTCTCCCGAACACCCGAACAATCTACTCCGTGGTAGTAGAATTAAGCAAGACAGTTCTCTAAGAACAAACTCTACCTGGCAAGTAGATACACACATGGTGTTACCGCAAACCAAATATAAGATTATCATGACTGCGTTAAGCAGTGCTATAAAATTGGCCCCTGTTATGAGCCGAGTCCATGATGACTCACGAGTCATTATGAGTTCTTGTACCTGTTCATTAATTGCACTTTCCAGTATCTGTAGCTGTGGGGTGAGTATGAGTTGAAGGTAGCTGAGAATCTCTTGTAACGATAACGTTGACAGAACAAAACCAACGATGGACATCAGTCGTATACTCTCCCTGGCCTGAGAAGCAAACAACATATCAATTATTTATTTTAATGTTATTTTAAATATCAAGTTGTAAACCACAAGGGAAACTGACTGGGTAAATTTGAAATAATTTGGGGCTGTATCAGAAACTTGGGTGTCATCCCTGGCTAAACGGCAGCTAACAGTTGTATGGCTTCTGACTGGCACCCCCGAACAAAGATATTGACAAATGAGTGAGACCGCCAACATTAGGGCTAGATCATAGCTCAGTTGGTAGAGCACCAGCACGTTAAACCGGCTCTAGTAAATTTTTCTCAACCCCCAATTTATTTTATTTTATTACACTTCTTCACCGGCACAACACTACAAAAAGAAAAATACAAGGTAAATAAGAAAAGATGAATATACATAAAAAATATAGTGTATACAATAACATATAGTATATGATAAATAGAAAGAAGTAACAAATCGCCAGTGGGTGGCAAGAAGGAACAGGTGACCAGCACCTCTACAGAGCCATCCTACCACAGTTAAAGGGGATGGGGATGGGGTTGGGGGAAGGGGGAGGGGAGGAGGCAAACTGAAAGAAAGGGACAAAAAGAAGGACTCTCAATACCGGCAGCTAGCGCAACAGCAGTTGACCAATGAAACCATTTTGGGTTTTCTTCCATTTAAATCAATGAAACCAAACAGAGGCTTGAAGGGAAAATAGTCAGGCCCCGTTATTTTAGTATGGGACCTAATATTCATTATTTCAATTACACAATGCGGAGATGACAAACAATTTACGAAAATGAAAAAAACTTTAAAAAATTGTAAACAATTTTCTTCTAGTGTGGAAACGAAGCTACCTGAATGTACAGATTGTTACATGTTAGAGGTTTACAGACTCTCTACATCATTTCAAATAGCCATCTAAAGGTCTTGTCAAACAAAGAGAAGTCTTTTTTATCTCTTTTACCAAACAGTGCACTCCTATAGTGTCCGCCGTATCTCAAAAAGAAAAATTGAGATCGGCCAAAAAAGTTCTAGGTCTATATTCCTCAGTGTTATCTGTAATCGGAAACAGATGTTAATCGTAAAGCCCGGTTCATACTTCACGCGAATTGCGAATTAAGCAATGCCCATTTCCTTGCGTCACAATTGGAAAAACAGCAAGTACCTGGCTGTTTGCGTCACTTAATTCGCCTCCTACCTGCTTTTGTGTGAAGTATGAACCGGGCATTAAGAGGTCAACCCTACCTTGATAGTATTCCTTCTGAGTGCTTCTTGGCTGGCATTGAGGATTGTCTCGGCATATGGCTTCATCTCTTTACGACACTCAAAGCAGATATCTTTGAGAGACATGGTGGCTGGAGCAGCCAACTCTGGGTCATTCAGACCTGCCAGGTAGAGTTGAAAAACAAAAAATACCAAGTCATGACTCAGTTAACAAAGGTCATGAGGAGTAGCAATATTCAAAATCTCAAAAATAGCAGTTTAGGAAAAAGATTTGGAGATAGTAGACCGTTATATCTATCTGGGAAAGATGATCACCGTCAACAACGAAACGGGAGGAAATAAAGAGAAGAATCCAGTTAGGTTGGGTGAAGTTTGGCACAATCTCAACTGCATCTTTCGAGACCACACCCTTATTGAAAATGCAGGTATTCGATCAGTGCATCATACCTGTCCTATCACATGGTACTGCGACATGGACTACCACCGATGCAATGAAATATAATACAAAAAGCATTTATATAGCACTCTAATATAAAAAGCTTTATCACAGCACTTAAAGGGTGTGTACAACATTGGTAAGAATGAAAATATAAATGCTCACAGATTTGCACATAACTTACATGGTACAAAGATGGTCATGGTAGAAAACTTCCCTTGAAATAGTTTTGCTTGAAATGCCATAGTTTTTACGAAATGAGTAAAATGATAGTACTTATCCTGCAGGATAAATTCCGATGTTTGAAAAAAAGTTAAAACACATAAGGGGGTTTTTCACTGTTTTCTCATGACTCCAAAGACAGATTTAGCTTAAACTTTCACAGGTTTGTTATGTCATGTCTATTTTGGGTCACTTCGAGTTTGGATACGGGTCTTTGGCAATTACCAATGTTGTACACACCCTTTAACAAGAAGTATAAACAGAATATCAAAAACTAGGACAAAAACAGGAGTCAAATAAATGGGTCTTAAGAGCTTTCCTGAAGGTCAGACTGCTTATCGCAGAGTTCTGTGCTTACGACTCATAGAATCATGCGCTTAAGCGCAGAATTTTGAGGTGAGCAGCACTATGAAGGTGTGCCCTGATTTCCAACAACATTTCTGATTTTCACACTAACCAATAATGGATGCATGTACAAATATTTCATCAGAGTGTGAGAGTATAAAACCAAGTGAATCTAGTGTACCTGAGAGTAAGACGGGAATAACAGTTCCCAAGGCTTCTGGTGTATCTGCTAACCATTCTGAGTAGGCACCTGAAACACAAATAAAATATGAAGATTTAACTTGAATGTACAACTTTTGTTTTTCTATTGATATGTAGACATCATACCAACTCAAGAAAAACAAAATAATAACCTTTTTAGAGTACGGCTAGAAAAAAAAAATCAATGTGGTACTGAGTACCAGGATTTGCAATATGAAAATGCTTAGCTATCCAGTCACAGTCCGATTTAACATGAACTGAGGACATCGAGTCAAACAGGGCCCTATTAGATGATTGCGCGAAGCATGCAAATTTCATGGCCCAATAAAAATTGGTACGTTTGAAACTTGCGTGCGAAATTTGAAACTTAAGTGCCCATGTTTAGAGCTACTTAGCCCTCAAAAACATGCAAAGAACATTCGATGCAAAGTCGAGGTGAGCTGAGGCTAAACTGTCAGATTTGTTCTGAACTTTTAAAGGTTTTTAGATTTTTTTTTGACCGAATGGCATTTATGAATGGGAATAAAACAGTGGTGATTCAGTCTTAAAGGCAGTGGACACTATTGGTAATTACTCAAAATAATTATTGGCATAAAACCTTACTTGGTAACGAATAATGGGGAGCTGTTGATAGTATAAAACATTGTGAGAAACCGCTCCCTCTGAAGTAACATAGTTTTCGAGAAAGAAGTAATTTTCCACAAATTTGATTTCGAGACCTCGGAATTAGATTTTGAGGTCTCGAAATCAAGCATCTGAAAGCACACAACTTCGTGTGACAAGGGTGTTTTTTCTTGCATTATTATCTCGCAACTTCGACGACCAATTGAGCTCGAATTTTCACAGGTTTGTTATTTTATGCATATGTTGAGATACACCAAGTGAGAAGACTGGTCTTTGACAATTACCAATAGTGTCCAGTGTCTTTAAACGCTTGTTAAAACCGTACAGGGTCGTGGCCGTGCGATAAAAGTTTATCATACAGCTACGACCCTGCTGATTTTAAACGGGCGCTGAAGACCTCAACGCCACTCTTTTATTCCCTAATTCAAAACTAGTGGATGATAATGAATGGTCAGACACTAGGAGGGATACCGTTTAAATCCATGTGATGATTGGAGACATTTATTTATTTATTACACATCCAACAGCACAAGGCCAATAACAGGATGAACAGGAAACAAGAAGAAATGTTCAGTTTTAGATGTGGGAGGAAAACTCCAATTGGGAAAGCCCATGTAATCGGGTAGGGACTGAAAACCCAATCCACATGCTACGGTCTCAGTTTGGGTTCCAGGGTCCACAGACATGAAAGGCAGGGGAAAAGAAACTACTAAGCCAACCAGGGGCCTTTCTCAAACCTCGGCTTTGGGCAAACCACCGCGTGCAAAATACACGCTGCTCCAAAAATGTATAATGGAGCCCAAGCCGGAGACGAAGCCCAAGCCGGAGACGGAGCCCAAGCCGGAGACGGAGCCCAAGCCGGAGACGGAGCCCAAGCCGGAGACGGAGCCCAAGCCGGAGACGAAGCCCAAGCCGGAGACGGAGCCCAAGCCGGAGACGGAACCCAAGCCGGAGACGAAGCCCAAGCCGGAGACGGAGCCCAAGCCGGAGACGGAGCCCAAGCCGGAGACGGAGCCCAAGCTGGAGACGGAGCCCAAGCCGGAGACGGAGCCCAAGCCGGAGACGGAGCCCAAGCCGGAGACGGAGCCCAAGCCGGAGACGAAGCCCAAGCCGGAGCCCAAGCCGGAGACGGAGCCCAAGCCGGAGACGGAGCCCAAGCTGGAGACGGAGCCCAAGCCGGAGACGGAGCCCAAGCCGGAGACGGAGCCCAAGCCGGAGACGGAGCCCAAGCCGGAGACGAAGCCCAAGCCGGAGACGGAACCCAAGCCGGAGACGGAGCCCAAGCCGGAGACGGAGCCAAAGCCGGAGACGGAGCCCAAGCCGGAGACGGAGCCCAAGCCGGAGACGGAGCCAAAGCCGGAGACGGAGCCCAAGCCGGAGACGGAACCCAAGCCGGAGACGGAGCCCAAGCCGGAGACGGAGCCCAAGCCGGAGACGGAGCCCAAGCCGAGGTTTGAGAAAGGCCCCTGGTCACCAACAAATCAGAAAAGGGACAGACTGAGACTGACACGATGACCCCTTACCTAGCATGTATAAGGCAGTTGATGCTAACGTTATATGTGACATGTTGACTTGAGCGAGTAGTCTGAGTAAATCAGTCACACATTGATCGTCACCGTAGTCCCCGCCCTCAGCGATGGATCGGAACGCAAATAAACAGGCTTCGACTTGCTACGAGAGAAAAGGAGGAAAAAATTTTGTCCAGTCAGAGCAAAAATATTTAATCTCAATTTTTATTTGTTTTTATTATTAAATATTGGACAACCAAACAATCAACCAATAGATGTATTGCACTTGACGTCATTGACCGCCATCTTTGATAACAAACAGTGGAAAATGCACGCGTGTACGCGCTGCGAACGATTCTCAACCAATGATAATCTTTCATGCGTGCACGTTTCATCAACGATGGCGGCCAATGCAAGGTGTTTAATCAAAATATTTTGTTTATTGTGAATAGCATGAAAACTGCTTTCTTGTTCTATACCTTAAAGTTTTAAAATAAAATTAAAAATACTATAGGTTCATACAAATAAGCGAGAATCATCTGATTGTTTGAACACAAAATTGCACTGGGTATAAACAAAACAGGCAGTGGGGGTTTGTGTTGGTCAGACATTAGGAGGGTTCCATATTAAATCCATATATATCAGTTGTGCAGTTTCAAACGAACGTCCTCTGTTTTGTTATTGTTTTTTTATGAGATATTGCCTTACTCACAAGGCCGGACGGCCACTTCAAGGTGAGGGCTTCACTTAACTGGTTTTAACTAATTTGGGCTGTCGACCCAAATCAACCGTCACCAGGGGCACGTTGCCACCTACTCCTAGGGCTGAAACAGGGTTAACCTTTCACAGTCCGTAAGGATGTAGGCATGGGTATCATCAACTAGGAGCCTGGCTGGAAGAGCAGAATAAACTACCTTCCCAACTTTTTACGAAGCAATTATGGTTAAGTGCCATGCTCAAGGACACAAGTGTCATGACCGGGATTCGAACCCACACTCTGCTGCTGACAACACCAAAGCTTGGGTTCGGTGAACTAGAACGCTCGGCCGCAACACGCCATAATTGATTGACAGACTTACCTGCCATGGTAACTGCTGCTCCTGAATCCTACTCAGTATTGCATAGAGATGATTTAATAAGGGCTCCCTCAGGAGTGTGTAACAGTACATCTGTAAACAGAAAACAGACATTAAACAAATTAGAACCCCTGTTTAAAAGTAGGGTCATACTTTGGTAGTAACCCCCCCAAAAAAGTTGTGTAACTTCTATCTGAAAGCTTACTTGTTATAAGATGGTAATGGTAGTAAGTTATTTGTCTGAAATGCACCTGTTAATTAGAAATCAATAAAAACATTTGAATCTGAGAAACGATTCATGCATGAATCATTTCTCAGATTTCTGAGGGTTAGTGTCTTTTTGTGAATGCTGTGGCCAGAGATGCTGTTGGCTCCCTACTGTCACCTCGCTAAAACGCTGGATTCTACATTCTTGTGAAAACACACACTGCTAAAAATGAGAAAGAGAAAATCATACTTAAGGGCATGTGGTATGTTGTAACCAATGCAAATGCGTTATAAATAGGGCTGATTTAATCGGCCTGGCACTTCTAAGTTAATGAGGCTTTCATTTTAAACATGCTTGAAGCTTTCCATGGTAAGAAGGATAAAGAAACGTTTTGCAGGGTCATGTTTTGCTGACTCAGACTAGAAACATGTTTCGGCTTCCTTAATTAATTATGCATTTATGCGACTACAGTTGTACTGTGATGGCGTAATTCGTCCAATCAAACTGCAACCTAGGGCCTTTTCCAAACCTTGGTTTGGACTCCGGTTCTGGCTTAGGCTCCGTCATAAATTTTGCCGCAGTATGCGTTTTGTACAGTGTTTCCAATATCAATCAGAGCCTGGAGCCGAAGCCTTAGCCGAGGTTTGGAAATGAAATCTTTGTTGGACTTACTAGTGTGTCACCGATGTCCTGTCTGTAACATCGGAAATGCTCCTTTTCCTCTGAAGGGAAAAAACCCCAATAAGGATACAAAGTCAGTAAAATAACGTAATATCTTGATTTTTGTAACTGCAACAGAGAGGCTGTCTGCGAAAGAATGTTGCATCTCGGTGCCTGAGCTTTTGTGTGTTCACCAAGGACAAATTTAGCATGATCTGATATTTGAGCACTTTAAAACTGTCCACAAATTTTTTTTAGAAATATTTTTCGAACTGACACAATGACAAAACAACAAGGGTGTTACTACATGTATATCTTCAACTTAGTTGTACCAAGTAATTTTGGGTTGTTTACAATGTAGCCTTCAAAGACCTAAACACACAAATTTTACCTCCCAAGCCTAGCTGCTAAGTAAACCAAGTCATGCATTATGTTGTGTGTTGTCCTCTGCTAATAATTGCTTAAGAAAAGGCAAGGCAACAATTCTGCTATAAAGAATATCTATCAAATTGAGCTTGATGTAAAAATTCTCTTGCCTTTTAATCTCTTTTTTTCTTCAATTATTAAATTATTAATTGCAATACCATAATCAAACACCAATCTTCGAGCCCTGAACTGATAGTTTGAAATGAATAACTTGACCTTTGACCAAGAAGTCAATCTGATTCATTTGACCTTTGAACAAGGAGTCAATCTGATTGATTTGACCTTTGACCAAGGAGTCATTCTGAATGATTTGACCTTTAACCAAGGAGTCATTCTGAATGATTTGACCTTTGACCAAGGAGTCATTCTGAATGATTTGACCTTTGACCAAGGAGTCATTCTGAATGATTTGACCTTTAGCCAAGGAGTCAATTTGATTGATTTGACCTTTGAACTGACCTGCATTCCATGTGTTATATTCTTCATCTGGTGGATACTGTACTTTAGTCAACATGACTTCAACTAGGTGCATGTAGACTGGAGCAAAAACTCGAACATACTCCTGAAACTCCTCTTGATCCGAGGATACGATGTCATCCTGAAGAGAGAGGGTGGGAAGGACGAGAATAGAGGGCGACATTTTTTCTGATACAGGGGTTGACAATCAGGAAGAGAAAGCTATCCCAAGGTTCTTTTTATTCATTTTCTTTTCATAAAAGAGAGTAACTCAGTTTGCAAACTGCTTACCTATCAAAATGACCCGTCGTACAAATGTAAAAAAGGGGTAACAATCTCACATATCGACCCTGGCAGAGCTTTTCTCAAATTGTCCATTTCATGTACAAGCAGCCCCAGCCATAAATCTTTTTCAATAACTAATACCAAAAGAAACTTTAATGCCATTTTAACAAAATTTTCACTCTTTTAAGTACAATTCTTGTTGAATGTGTAAATTGCCAAATAAATAATAATAGGAACCTAAACAACTGCTAACCTATCAAAATGACCTGTCGTACAAATGTACAGAGCTTTTTTCAAATTGTCCATTTCATGTACAAGCTCCCCCAGCCATAAATCTTGTTCAATAACTAATAGCTGAAAAAAGAGGTGGCATCCAAAAAGGAATCGGGCGGGGAGAATAAATATGTAAATTTAATTATATGGCCTTATAAAACAGGTCCCAAAATAAGGCAAAAAGGAAAAATGGACTGAGCCCCCGTTATGGGTTTTTTTTGCCATGAGAATCTGCATTTGTAACTGTTAATAGAGGCAGGGAACATGACCAATAGGAATCATAATAAAGTCCGTACTCACTTGAAGGATATACCAGAATCCAAATGGTATATTACTAATGCTTTCATCCACTGGGTAGTGGCCTGGTAATGCTGTGAAACCCTGTAGACAAGATGGAGCAACAAGGTTACGTGAAAAAGGATTCCTTGTCAAAATAAACAAGTGTACCGAGGTTGGACTAACACACCAAATGGTGACGGTGCTGTTTTGTTAGCCCTGGCAAACCTGATAATAATAATAATAATAAAAGTATTGATATTTATAATACGCTGGTATATCCATCACTCATGGCGCAGTAAACCAGAAAAATTTACTGAGAGAAAATAAATATACATGATATATGGTATAGTGTATTTGGAATAGCTTGGGTCATAGTTTAAATGTCAAAGTTGAGGTGAGCTCACAATGATAAGGTTGGTGAACTCCACTGCCTGTTGTCGGTCTTCTCCTTTAGACTCCAGTAAGATCTTGGCGTTGTTTTCTCCGAGAGAGACGGCAAGACGGCAGATACCCTGAACCACATCCTGATCAATTAATAAAACAACAATAACAGGTATTTATGAACATCATCATGTCGGTTTTAAGGCCGTTGTCAACCATGACAACCGAGAAACAAAGGTTGTATCGTAAACTTGGGTGTGATACCTGGCTAAAGACTGTGCAAGTTTCCAGCATCTTTGAATATTGGGACCCGTTAAAGTACACAAGTTTGTTTCCTTCACGTGTTAAAGCAATGTAAGTGGGACAAAAGTGGTCCACAAAATTGTTCAAATACATGCGAGACTTATACTGTCTATACAGCAGTTACAGGTTGAATGGCTTCGGACTGACACCCCCAAACAAAGATATCGATAAAATAATGAGACCGCCAACATTAGGGGCTAGATAGTTCAGTTAGTAGAGCAGCGGCGTGTTAATCCGGAACTCGCAGGTTCAAATCCCGCTCTAGTAATTTTTTCTTTGTTTGACCCTAAATTATTAAAAATTTACCCAGTCAGTTTCCCTTGAGGTATTTCACTTGATATAAAAAACATTTGTTAATTACCATGTCCTTATCTTGCACCGCTGATGACAGGTGATCCTGTAGTTGTAATACTTGCTTGATTACTTTCCTAATTGACAGCGGATATCTATGTGGAGAAGAAAAACAACCATCATGATTAGAAGCCTCATCGTAGGCCCAGACTTAAAGGGAAGGTATACATTTGGTAATCACTCTTAAAATTAATGGCAATAGTTAGAAGTACAGCAGCTTTCGATAATATAAAGCATTTTGAGAATCATTTCACTTCGAAGTAATGTGGTTATGGAAAAAGATATCAGTTTTGATCCCCCAAAATTTTGAATATGAGTCAGTAACGTTTCTCAGATAGTGTATTCCAATACGGATTATTATTCTTGCGTGCACATAACCGCTCCGGATTTTCGACGATATCTCAAAAACGCAACCACATTTTTGAAATGAAATTTTCACAGGTTAGTATTATTGTATATCTACATTTATATATAGCATTAAAACAATCGAACGGTTCCAAAAACCAAAGGTATACTTTCCCTTTAAAGGAGGTTGTTAATTTGGTATTCTTTCACATAAGAAAAAAGGAACAAATAAAGTGGAGGACGGCGAAATCTCTTGTTTTACAAATGGAAGATTGTTATTATCACAACCAGCGTTTTCTCTTTACAGTGGTCCGCTGGCCAAATGCTAGTTAAAACACTTGATGATCAGTCAAAATTATCTCAGTGTCGAAAAGCATACCTATTCAAAATGAAATATGAACCAGTGAAAGCGCTGGCAGACCAGTGAAATGACAAGCCGACTGGTCCCACTGGCTAGTCACTGAAAAAGTTAAGGCAAACCCTGACAACCAACATTTAAAGATACATTGCTTGGGTTGTTTTGCCAAATTTGTTATTAAAAATTTGATTAAAATTTTAAAGAGTTATGTTCCTTTAAAAAATAAAAAAAAAAAAAAAAAATTATGCAAGTTCACCCCCAAGACTTCGCCAAAAGCTGCTCTTGGTAAGGGGCTACGAGAAGAAAACATTTAAGATGAAAATAACTCGGGGGAGCTGAAGGTAGGAATTGATATTCCTCTTAAAACAGTCCAGATTGTAGGATGGAGGGAAACATGCACCAGGCAAGGAATTCCAAAGAGATGCAGTACGTGGAAAAAAAAATTACTTTGAAATATCCAATATATTGGATATTTTAATTAGTCCTGTGGTTGATCCATTCTGTGTAATAGAGACTACGCAGAGCGCGCTGTCAAAAGACGTATCACTTCAAAAAGCAACTGATCCCCCCCTCGTTATTTTTCGATCTTGTGATACGTCTAACTGTATGCAGTTCAGGGTGACCATATAAAAACATGATTCATTTGAAATGTACTGCGTCGAAACACGTGCATTTTGACACACCCGTACTAAGCGCCCGACAAGCACCCTACAATTGTAGGGCGCATGCCGGCGCTTACATGTAGTACATGCGCGCGAATGTTTTTAACAAGCGTGTGCGCAAAGCAGTAACTTTTGGTGTGCCATCAGCATTGATTTTCAGTGCTTCCCTACCAGGGGTTAGTGACAAGAGGTATCGATACGGCGCGCTGCCCATGGTAGCGAGGCTGGGACATAACATACTCATATTCCCGTAGCCTTTTTTATCATACTCACTTAAACGCGATTGGCTGACACACAACGTTGATCAGCGAGTCGATGCATAGTTCAAAGAGCTCGGGATCCTGTAGAAGTTGAAATAACATCTCCGTGATGGGATCGATGTCATTGAGTGGAACCTTTAACTGGACCCAACTTGAGAAACATTTCAGAGCTTGAAGACGGACTGCTGCAGGAGAATCCTGCTGCTCGAGGAGTGTCTTGAGGAGAGGCATGACTACGGAGAGTAAAAAAGGAAAAAGGAAATATTCTGAAATCGTTTTTATTTTACTTAGCATACTACTGGGGTTGGGATGGGGGGAACGTGGGTTTGACAAAGAAAGGTAGCTTCACAAGTTATGCACATCTTTTAAAATTGAGATTTTATAAAGAAGTTAAACATCTTCCACAGGGTTTGGGAAAGCACCAAGTAATATATATTTGTGGCGTGTCGTGGCCGAGCAGTTATAAGAGCATCGGACTCAAGCTCTGGTGTTTCTGATCAGCAGAGTGTGGGTTCGAGTCCCGGTCATGACACTTGTATCCTTGAGCAAGATGCTTTACTGTAATTGCTTTGTCCTTCGGATGTGACATTAAGCCGCAGGTCCCATGTACTAGGATTGGTAGTGCACGTAAAAGAACCCAGAACACTTATCGTGGAAGAGTAGGAGTTAACCCTGGTGTTTCTGGTTCACATAGCAAGCACCTTTGTTTACAGGTTTTCTCAGGCTTGCAAACTACAGTGATTAAATTCACTTATGAGGCATCCTTGGTTTCATTACCAGAAATATATGATAATAATAGAGTGCTTATCACACATCAGTGTAAGGTAAAAACCAAAGTAGTATTCTTTATCCCAGATGCAATTGTTACATTTATTAAACAGGGATGAGAAAATTCCTGACAAATGGCTCACGGACCTGGGTTCTCCCTTACTCTAAACCCAGAACCTCCCAGATGTTACAATTCAGGAGGTTTACAGACTCTGTGCCATCACCAGAAATACAAAACTACAGATTTTGACACAATGTGAACTATTTCTTTCTCCCTTTGGCGACTGCTTTACTTCTTTCAAGGAGATTTTTGAGAAAATCCTGAAATCAGGAAAAAATCCTGATAAATCACATGCCTGAACAAAACCATGCAGGCATGATGTTTGGCGCAGAAGAAAAAAAGTAGGAAATGTTATTGAGTACAAGGGCTGACCTACATGTAATATGGTATAGGCTTCAATAGATTTTTCAGTCTATTTTATAACAATTTTGTTGAGTTTTCTGAGGGCCCAAAAATCGGAGATCAGATTTAAGTAGGAAGAATATCAAGCCCGACCATGCTATGAAAAATAGACTTTTTACTAAGGACCAAAGGTAGGTGGAGGCTATGTCAAATTGGCTCCTATTTGTAGTAATTACTCACCATGCTGAAGCCCGTTCTCCAGTTCATGACGCACAGTTCCTCTTCTGCCCTGAGGAAGGGGTGCTGTGTGAAACTGAATAAAGCAACAATTAAAATATCAATATGCTTTGTGTCCTACAAGACAGTGTAATGGTGTAAGCATGGTGCATAGATTCTGAGGGAGACATGCAGGGTTTTAATTAAATTTAAGAAATTCCTCTTACAAATCTGACATAAAAGGGTTGAAGAATTCCTTAAAAAAATGATCTATTGTATTGTTGACCCTTTAAATGATTAAAAATCTCCACTTACTTCTTCTGGTAGAACTGTCAAGAGCTCCAGTAAGGCTGTACACCTGTGAGTTGCCTATATCAAAAAAAGAAAGAACAACAAAATGTTAAAACTTTGTAATTTGACTATCAATGACATCATCATGATGTCACTTTTCGTTACACACCTTTAGTATGAGGTCTTAGTATGTGCCAACTTTCAAAAGGACATGAGTCTTAAAAAATTACCAAAGTGTCGTCTAGAAAAAACTTTTAAAAAGTTTATGGAATTTGGGTTAGACAAACATGAAGAAAAAGAAAACAGAATAGACTGTGCAAGTCTCGTGCGTATTCGAACATTGGGACCCGTTAAAGCGCGTGAGTTTGTTTCCTTCACGCGTTAAAGCATCGTACGTGGGACCAAAGTGGTCTCAAAAATGTTCAAATACGCGCGAGACTTGCAAGTCTATAGAAAAAAATCAACACAAAAATATGGACTTTTTACGAAAGTCTTTTCGGAAAAGCCAATTACAAAATTGTAAAAATATATCTGGATGTCTTAAGGACACCCTGTTTTATAAATCAAGGCCCTAAGTGTAAACATATTTGTTGCTGGAAATGTTGTCCTTTTCAAAGTACAGCAAATATTTCCCCATTTTGGCTAAAATCTTTCAATATTGTCCAGCCCTAACCCATCAAACTCCAACAACATGTTTTGTTTAGTTCTAGTGGGTTGAGTACTGCGCCATTAAACTGAGTATGCTTTACATGGGATCAGGCATACCGCCATAATCAGAGTCCAACAGTTTATATATGGTTTATTGTAAAAACATTTGAATTAAAGCAGCCGATGAGCCAAAAAAAAATCAAATTTACAAACGTTAAAAAGGCTATATACAGTAAAATTGCCAAATATTAAAAGTGAGGGTCAAAAATTGTACAATATACATAAAGGCCAAAAAAGGCAAAAGGAGCCAAAAACATTACAAAACAAACACTATACAAAGTCAATTAAAAATTCTAACAAGCGAGGAGTAACAGATCGTTTGTAGCGCTTGTTTTTACACTTGGGTATGACAAGCTCCAGTTTCTTTCCTGACCCAAGTTGGTATTTATCCACTAAGTTCTCAATGCGGAAAGGAAGCATATGACAGATTTTTGTCAGATTCAACCACTTTTTTCCACCTTCTGGTTTCTATAGTTAACAAATTGAGCCTCAACAGAGCCTGGTGTGGGTGCTGAGTTACTGTTATAGTGTTTGATATTTGTTTTAGACTGGGGAAGGATCTTAGTAAATCATTCTAGGGTGGGGGTTAGGGTTAAGGCAAGAAAGGTTTACTTCTTACGTCTAACTGTGGTATATCTGTCTGCTGGAAGGTATCTATAATACCTTTGACTGCGTCTGGCCATACTTCAGGCATTGTGTTTAGGGCAAAAGATGACAACTGAAATCAAGACCAATTAATAAATGTAAAGACAAAATATAGGATTGGCAGTCATCAAAACAATGTTTTCTTTCAATCTGAAAGCTCACTGATTAAAAAATTCACACCAGTCCAAATCCTTGGAGAAACATTGCATGAAGATGCATCTATGTACAATCTAGTGAGCGGTAAAAACACTGTGCACACGGAAAACCTCTCTGTATGAGGTGGAGGTTCTGAATTCAGAGAAGCCACCACAGCTCATAGAGAGAGAATGTCCATGTGCATGGTGTTACTGCTATTCACTCATCACTCATTCAAAAAGAAAACTCAAAACACACCTCATGTCAAAAGCATTTAGTTCCCCTCAACTGAATTTTCTTTTGGTCCCTTCCCCTTTTGTTTTTTCTCGTCCTTTGTTACAGCACCTTGAGCACCTTTTGGTGGATATGTGTGCTTTATAAGACTTCGTTATTATTATTATTATTATTATTAACCTTACTAACAAAATAATAAACAAATGATAATGGATCAGGCAAAACAAATTTATTCCAGGTGCGGCGTGCCATGGCCGAGCGGTTAAGAGCACCGGACTCAAGCTCAGGTGTTTCTAAAGCAGAGTGTGGGTTCGAGTCTCGGTTGAGGCACTTGTGTCCTTGAGCAAGACATTTTACCATAATTGCTTTGTCCTTCAGATGGGACATTCAGCAGTTAGTCCCATGTACTAGGATTGGTAGTGTACATTAAAGAACCCAGAACACTTATCGTGGAAGAGTAAGGGTTTAACCCCGGTGCTTCTGGTTCACATAGCAAGCACCCTTGTTTACAGGTTTCCACAGGCTTGCGAGCTACAGTGATTTTAAGTTCACTTATGAGGCATCCTTGGTTTCATCACCAGAAATAGTAATAATAACAAGAAACAACAAAACACAAAAACAACAAATGAAGTTCACTAGATGTATGTTGTTATAACTACACATTAACCATGTTAACATAAAACAAAAAAAGTCATTAACATGTACTTACTGCTACACATAACCGGGTCAACACAATTCTGGCTCCAGCACCAAACGCAAAGATTTGTCTGAACAACTGAGTGCGCAAGATATCGTACTGCTCTGGGTGAACCTCAACCCTGAAGAAGATGACAAAATAAGGGTAGAGAAAGTCAGCGAGACCGAGAGCAATACACTCGTGTCAAGTACAATAAACCTAATAAGTAATTTACGGATTTCCTGTGACATTTAAAGATCTTTAAGCATTAGCACTTCCTCCAATGCCACAGGAAAGAACTAAGCCGCCAACGTTTGCAGAGCCAAGCTGAAATGAAAACATTTGTCCGGATGTAACCAGTTAATGAAATATCTCACTGGAGTCTCTTTAGCTCGTTTTCCTTGTAATCATTCTTAAAGGTAGGGTCAGTGTTTGGTTTTTGTCAACGTAATTCTGATTTACAGGCAAAATTCTCAAGAAAGAAACAATAAAAGTCAAGGTGTGAAAGTTTCAGCTGAATACGCTAAATACTTAATGAGAATACAGCAACAAAAAGTCACAGTATCAATCCATCCGCGAGGTGACAGCGGGTACCAACCGCATCTCTGGCCGCAGCATTTGTGAACAAACACCATGGAAATTTGAATTTTTTAGTCAACCCTCAGAAATCTGAGAAACGATTCATGCATGAATCATTTCTCAGATTCAAATGTTTTTTCGGTGAAAAATGATCCAAACCATCTTTACTTCGAGGGGAATCCTTTCTCAAAATAGTTTATACTATCAACAGCTGTACAGTGCTTCTCACCAAGTAAGTTTTTATGGTCATCAATGTTTGGAATATTTCCATGACCATACCTTTGGTGACACACAACTGCTAGACAAGCAGAGGATACTGTTATACAACGTCAAGGCTCAGGGATCAACACTTCATCAAAGAGATTAAATTGACACGGTAGTCCCACCGCAAACTAGCTATTCTCATCCTTCCCACACCTTGTAAAGCTTTAAATCTAACTGCAAAATAATTGCACGCTTTGAGGTTTGATCCAGTGTTGTAGTTGAGTAATTGTCAGTCGAGTATCAATTACTGCCGAGTACTACATGTAGGATGGCCGATTAGTACTTGAGTATGAGTACTTGGGCCATTGAGTACCAGTACAAGTGTCCAAGTACCAAGTATTCTGATAATCCGAGTACCGAGTCCAACGGCTGAGTACCAAGTACTTGGATCTCTGACTCAAATACAATTACAAGTACTTTATAAACAAATACTGCAGAATGAGGTATACAATATTGTTGTTTTGACTAATTTCTAGACAACAAAATGCGCTTGTTATGATAATTGTCTTTTAGACATGAATATATCATAGACAACTTCAATTTTATTGTTTCCAGAGTTTTATTTCTCTACTTCTTCCATTAACGTACAAATAGAAAAGTGGAAAGGAAAGTGGGTATTTGGACCACAAGGGCCCAATTTCACAGAGCTGCTTTTAAGCAGAAAATAGTGCTTAACAATTTTCTGCTTAGAAGAAATGAGCAGGATACCAGTCACAAATTGTACACTTGACATGGTAGTTTGGCTGGTAACCTTAGTCTGTTAAGCTTAATTTTGTTGTGCTTAGCTACTTTTTGTGCTTAAGCAACTCTATGAAATTGAATTGGGCCCAGTAGGCCTACTCGGAGCCCAAGTACATTTTCAGTCAAGTATCGATTACAATTTTTCAGTCAAGTGCCGATTATGGACTTTGAGTACGAGTCAAAATAGAACTTGAGAATAAGTACCAAGTACAAGTACCAAGTACAAGTACTACAACGGTGGATTTATCCCATTCTTCTACGTAAAAATACCAACGTTGTAGGCACAACGTGAATGTCCTAGAAGACCAAGATTGGTGCTGGATGGGCTAGCGACAAGAATTCAGGGCCATAAAACCCAAGCGGGTGAACACGCAAGCTGGCCGCCAATTTCATAGCACTGCTTAACGGTAAGCAAATTTTTGTGCTAACTATAGCAAAACGAATTGCTTAAGCGTAAGCGTATTTTTCACAGGTTAGGAAGAAAATTAGGTGGCCAGCTTGCACATAAACCCTGGATTTGCGTGGTTACATCATTCATACAGTAAGCACCGGAGGGTTAGCATGCCTTTTCGTGTGCTTACGGTTAGCAGCGCTATGAAATGGAAACTTGCGCAGTAAGCACAAAATCAGCCGCTAAGCAGCTCTATGAAATTGGGCCCTGGTATGCTCCAAGGTATTTTTCCAAAAAACAAGGACCTTATAAAAGCAAGTAACTATTTCTAGAAATTCTTGAAGGTACAACCACGTGGAAATCTCTATTGGAGGGAGTATTGTCTCTGAGAGAAGACATTGGTTTGTCCTCAACGTTTTAAACAGTGTACTCTGCTCGTCTTCAATGAGAATATAGTGATTCTTTTTATTTTTTCAAACAAATTTTTGGACGAATAAGCATATTTTCCAAACACAGATGTTGAAACTTCCTTTAAAACATGTGAGCATGATGAAATGTAACCCATTCCTAAATGTGATTTAAATACAACAAAGTGAAAGAAGTTAACAGTAAATAATAACCAAGCTAAAACCTACCAGTATCTGGAAATTTTTGTGTGGAGGGCACTAGCACCAAAATACTGAACCTCTGTGGCCTGATGATGCAAAGAAAAGAAAGAATCCATTATTATTACATCAAAGTGTATAAAGACCATGTTACATAAGGCAATCTACAGGCAAACAGTTCCTGGAAATCTCAAAGAAGAAGAAAATATTCATATTATTTTGTTTTACCCGTACACCGATGTGTGTAAAGCAGTGTATAATCAGTACTTTCCCGAGTCCTGTGAAAAATATCCACAGGCATATTACTCGGGTGGGATTTGAACCCACGACCTTTGCCATTCTCTTACCACTAGACCACCAAGATTGCCCGGTAGCTAGAGGCAGTTCGAAACCAGCGGTTTTTAACAGCGGGTAGTATCTAATAAAGAAAACATTCACTCTACAATTTCAATTTCTTGGGGTGCGGTAAGACACAGTAAAATCTTCCTCCTGTGCAGCCAGAGTGTTCCTGTTTGCATACAGTGGAATTAAGTCGTCTCCAAGTTGCCTGTAAAAAATCGCCCTGTTTGACATGGGAGTCTCTGTCACTTAGGTCTTCAAAACAAAGAGTTTGACTCCCGAGTCCCAGGGGTTGAGTCTGAGTCTGATAACAAACCATTGAGGATGGTGAGTAGGAAATATGCTTGTCTGAATTGAGTCATACAGTACTCATTTGAGTCACACAAGTCTGCTATTACTTTAATCTTTCAATATACATGTAGTTTAATCAAGTGAGGTTTGCGGAGACACCATGTTATCAATCTCTCTTATCAGCTGTGGTGGTTCTGAGAAGAACCAGTTTAACAACTCAACGTTTCGATCAGTATGCTCTCATCATCTGCTCTGGTTGTCTTCTCCTGAAGACGATCTGAGCATATTGATCAAAATGTCGAGTTGTTAAACCACTGGTTCTACTCAGAACCACCACAGCTCATAAAGAGATTTATTACATGGTGTCTCCGCAAAACTCAATTGAGTGCATCTCCACCATGTCAAGTTTCAAATTCTACATAAACGTAGCTGTCAAAGGAGTATTTTACAAGAATAAAGACTCAGCCCTTTTCACACTACGGAGAAAAATCTCAGGAAAAAAAAGTTAAAAACTTTACTGCCACTCAGTGTTCTGTTAAATTTGCATCGGGGATAAAGAATATTATATTTGATTTTACCCTTACACCGATGTGTGTGAAGCACTGTATACTCAGTACTTTCCCGAGTCCTGTGAAAAAAAAATTCCACAGGCATATTACTCGGCTGGGATTCGAACCAAAATATAATATTCTTTATCCCCGATGCAAATTTAACATCTATTAAATTGTTGCGGTACCCGCTGCTAAAATATAGGATTCGAACTGCCTCTAGCTACCGGGCAATCTCAGTGGTCTAGTTGGGAAGACTTCTGCTCTAGAGGCAAAGGTCGTGGGTTCGAATCCCACCTGAGTAATATGCCTGTGGATTTTTTTTTCACAGGACTCGGGAAAGTACTGAGTATACAGTTTTTACACACATCGGTGTAAGGGTAAAACAAAATATAACACTCAGTGTTTGTTTCACACTCACTTTAATTTCCCCGACACATGTTAACCCTGGGGTTATCTCACTTCACCCTACACCCAGTCCCAAGCAGGTGTACCTATTCCCTAGGAAAAACCTGTTTCCCTCAAGTTTTTACCTAGGTTAATTAGCAATTCAAAATGTGAGAAGACAATCAATTCTCCCAGGAATTTCCCAGGAAATTTGTCTAAGTGTGAAAAGTACTTTAGAAAATGCCTACGTCTAGGTGTAATTGGCTTTGTTGCACTTGAGGGTTTCTTGTCTGTTTGATAGGTACCAACTGCAATGTTCTCCCCAGGTTTTTTCAAAACGTTTTGTATCCAAATTTTTGGATGTTTGGCCGAAGCACGCTGAATTTGAAACAAGGTCTTTGGAGTGTTTTCTACTTGGTGTTTATCTTGGTTTTAAAAGACCTACTTTTAAAAAAGAGACTGTGCAATCTGGAGCATTCTTTATGGTTTTCCCTTGATGTTTTTTATGCTTTTTTGGAAATTTTAAACAACCCCCCCCCCCAAAAAAGGTTTTTTTTTTCTTTTTCATTTTTTGTATCAGCCGAAATTGGTGCGTATCGGCACGTAAATCATGCGGAACAGCCCTATACGCTAGCTTATGCATGGGGAGAACCCTGAATTGCCATTCTTCTGTCGACACCTTTCACTACTGTGATTCATTTCTGAAGAGTGGCAGACTCTCCAAACGCTTTCCGGGATCAAGAAAATCAACACATGTGGCGTGGAATTACTGATGACATGATGGACACCTTTACTTGATACTGATTGGATGTTAAGCCACTACCCGCAATCCTTGGGCAATGCTGGGGTTGTACTAACCAACATCTCAACAGTCATTATCTGGAGGTGTTTCCCCCAAGGTCAATCCATAATGTGACAGGTACGATCATCGCCCGTCAGTAACTCCACTTTCGGTTACTTTGTGTAAATCACTTTTCAAGGTTTGGTGATGCTTTAAACCAGCACTGGTTGTTTAAAGGCACTGAACACGTTTGGTAATTGTCAAAGGCCAGTGTTCTCACTTGGTGTATCCCAACATATGCATAAAATAACAAGCCTGTGAAAATTTGGGCTCAATTGGTCATCGAAGTTGCAAGAAAATGATGAAAGAAAAAACACCCTTGTTGTACAAATTTGTGTGCTTTCAGATACGAATAAAAGGCTTCTTGCAAGAAGTCTTTTATTATTTTAGTGAGAAATTACCTCTTTCTCAAAAACTACGTTACTTCAGAGGGACTCGTTTCTCACAATGTTTTAAACTATCAACAGCTCTCTGTTGCTCATTACCACGTCAGTTTTTATGCTAATATGTATTTTGAGTCATTCACAAACGTGTACAGTGCCTTTAAGACAAGTCCATTTGTAATTTTATTGCATTTCCTTTAAATTCAATAATATAATACTGCGCTCATATCCTAGTTGCTACGATCGAGGTACTTTACAACCTAATCTCTTATTTTACACAGCTACACTCTCATAAAGGGCTCAATTACACAGAGCTTCTTAAGCACAAAAATGTAGCTAAAATTATGCTTGCCAGAATAAGGTAACCAGCTAAATACCATTTAACGAGTACAGGGCTCGAAATTGCCACTGTACCGCAGGCCTGAGGCCAGTGAGTTGAGCGTCGAGCCAGTAAACTTACGACCAGACAAGCCCGGTGGTCTTGTGTTTTTCAATTGGATAATATTAGGCTACCTCATTGTGTAATATCTTTGTGAAAAAATCTGATATCTTTTAATTCTTTTGAGTATCAAAGTACGCTTTCACAATAAGACAAATGAGATCTACATGTCTTCTCTTAGTGCTTGTTCAACTCGTTTTGATTCTAGTCTTGTAAAATAAATTCTGGTCTAGTAAACATTTTGAGCTACAAGCCCTGTAGTCTTGTGGTTTTTACCCCCCAAATTCGAGCCCTGGAGTGCCATCTATGATTGTATCCTGCTCATTTTTGCTTAGCAGAAAATTTGTATATAAAGGGATTGTATACGTTTGGTAATTGGAACTCACCGTTTGTTTCAATCCTATATATTTGTAGATATATACCATAAAACTAACCTGTGAAAATTTAATTTCAAAAGGTGGTTGCATTTTGGAGATATTGCAAAAAATCTGTAGCGGTTATGTCTACGTGGGAAGAATAATCTGCAATTGGAATACATACAATATCTGAGAAACGTTACTTCAGTAACGCATCTCAGATTCATTTTTGGGGGATAAAAAGTGATATCCTTTTCCATACCCGCAGTACTTTGAAGTGAAAAGTTTCTCAAAATGCATTATACTATCCAAAGCTGCTGTACTTCTTACCAAGTAAGTTTGTATTGCCAATAATTTTCAGAGTCATTACCAAACGTATACAGACCCTTTAAAGCAGCTCTATGAAATTGGGCCCTCGTTGTTTGTGGGTGAACTCACCTTGTCTGGGGACAGAAGAGTCCATGAGAATTGCCACGCTTGTTGTGACCGTTGCGCCACCAGTAGCCATCGCTGTGCAGAGTCTTTAACCCCAGGGTGGGGATCATAATACAGTTGATGTATAGCCTGAAGGAAAGGACGGAAACAATATTTTGACTGAGTGTATTTCAGACGGCCTCTCTCTGTACTAAATGATTTTGCAAATATCGGTGCAAAAGCATTGCATCTCAAAAGACAACCATTCATACACGACACACCTTCAGTATCTGAAACTGCATTAATGTCGTATCCCGGCCGTACACCAAGCCCAATGGCTTTGAGATACAATGTCTTTGCACAAACTGTAGCAGGGCACAAAATTAACATTGGACCACAGGTCCAAGGCCAGTGATTTTAGCCTCGGGCCAGTAAACTCAAATCGGTGTCTTGTGTTTTTCAATTGACTAACAGTACTTCACTGTGTACTAATATCTTTAAATATCTTTCAATTGGTAAATATTTTTCAATTGTGTTGAAAGCATACTAATAAAACTATAAAACAAAATTAATGAGATATTTTCTTAGTGCTTGTTCAAATAAAAACAGTTGTACAAACTGTGTAGAAAGTTCTTCTCATTACATTCTGGGCCCAATTTCATAAAGCCTGTAAGCACAAAAACTTGCTACGCACGGAAAAAAACTTGCTTAGAAGAAACAGGTAACCAGCCAAATTTGTGTAGAGTTTACATTGTTGCCACTGGTTCCCAACTCATTTTTTGCTTAGCAAACAAATTTGCTAAGGAGTATTTTCTGCTTAACAGCTTTATGAAAATGGGCCCAGGTCTTGTAAAATAAATGCTGGTCTTGTAAAATAAATGCTGGTCCAGTAAATACTGTAACCTACAAGCCCTGCGGTCTTGTGGATTTTTCCCCTAAATTCGAGCCCTGTGTAGCCTAGTTTTATGGCTTAGAGAGATTTTTTAAAAATCCTGAAATCAAGAAAAATCCTGAGAAATCACATGCCTGTATAATGTCCAGCATGTAGAGTAAGAACAATACCTTTTCTATGTTATCCACATTGATGTCCAGTGTAGAATCATTCCTTGGCTGAGACGAAGCGGCCATCCCACCTGGACCGACTGATGTCAATAATCTAGCAACACTGTCAGGCCCTCTGGAAGGTCAACGTCACGTTGGGATGCTAAAAAAGTAAATAATTAAACAAATCGCTCTCTCCAGCTTGAAGGAAACACTTTATCAGGTGTTAACGGCCTTGTTCCTGTTCTGAGAAATAACAAAAACCAAAAAAACTAAAAATCAAATAAATTTTAAAAGGACAATATTTTGGGGGGTTTTCTCTAAGTGAGTACTTGCAGGCACCAAAACTGTGTGTTCATGTAATTAAAATACCTGTGAGTGATGTAGTAACTGAATAAGTCAAAAATCGTGGAGGAAATTCCATGGGACATATTGTACTTTTTTGTAGCTAAACATTACTTCACATTGACCATACCTATTTTGGTGCTGCATTTAAGAAACTTGGCATTCTGAAATCTGAACATTTGTTATGACTAAGTGCTGTGCAGCTAATTGCAACGTCACAATTACGTCACAAATTTCTTGTACCTGCGGTCTCTGTTAAGTGACTTGTAACCAGTACAATGCAGGTGTAACACTGGTGCACAATTACCTACAGGGTGTATCGATCCCTTTTTCGGGATTGACGGCAGGTGTAAGACTGGTGCACAGTACACCTTCAGAGTGTATTCTACCCGTCTTTAGGATTGACTACAGGTGTAACACTGGTGCACAGTTCACCTAAAGAGTGACCCGTCTTTGGGATTGACTACAGGTGTAATACTGGTGTAAAGTACACCTACAGAGTGTATTCTACCTGTCTTTAGGATTGACTGCAGGTGTAACACTGGTCCACAGTTCACCTAAAGAGTGTACCCGTCTTTGGAATTGACTACAGGTGTAACACTGGTGTACAGTACACCTACAGAGTGTATTCTACCTGTCTTCGGAATTGACTGCAGGTTGAACACTGGTTTACAATACACCTTCAGAGTGAACACTGTATTGTACCGGTCTTTGGGATCGACTGGCAACCCTCTGCATCCATCTTAAGTAGGGCTTGACCATCCCACAGGACCCTAGTCTCCTTACCAACAGACTCACTAAAGAATTTCCTGATTATTGGAACCCCTATGATAAAGGTTGACGGCCGTCACTACTCCTCCCAATAGCCCCGATTCCTTGCCATCAAGAGGAGGCCGACAGCCTCTAAAAAACACGTACAGTCAGAGCCTCTCAGCACTAAACAGACATAAATAGGGCACTCTTAGCATCTCCAGAGAGCTGACTTTATAAATACGGAAACAAAATAACTTCAGCTTAACGAAACGTCTTAGGTTGCACTTTCAGTATCATTGGTTTTCTTTTTAAAAAGCGATCAGCTCAGCTCAGCTTGTAAAGGTGCACACTTCCTTCAGGCAGCGAGTTCATGAACCTTAAAGATCAATTGGCTCGAGTGAAGAGAAGCTGAGGATAACTCCTCAAGGGTCGGGTAACTGGAGGCACACCTGTTGACAGGGCGGCAGTGGAGAGGGGGGTCTACTACTCAGAGATACCTGCAGGCTAGACTGATCCATATCTAGTATCACTTCCTCTGGGTTAACCATTCACATCCTCCCTGTCTACACACATTGAGGTCCCTAAGTGTGTCACAGCAGAGTACAGCTTGATGTGTTCTGACCGATCATGGTATAAACAAGTACAGTATACATTTTTAGTTTTTCTGTGAACACTCTGTATTTTACATTGTTTTTATACTGTATGATCTGGCAGTATCTTTTCAAAAGATTAAACATGCTGTGATCATTTGTTGCAACGGTAAACAAATTGATAAATAAAATCAAACGTAATTTAGAAATGAAACTCTGCCAGCCAGTAATACTTTGACAATGTGGTAAACACACAGAGCATGGCGTGTCTAGGCCGAGCGGTCTAGCACATCAGACGAAGTTTTGATGGCCTTTATCATCTGAGTGTGGGTTCGAATCCCAGTCATGACACTCATGTCCTTGAGCAAGACAATTAAACATAAATTGCTTCTCTTAACCTAGGTGTATAAATGGGAATCTGCGAGGGCTGAGACGGTATTGGAACTAAAACCCCTTAGAGCTTATTTGTTGTGAAGCTTGTTCCTCAGGGAGTTTCAGAGAAAGTTTGTGGATTGGTTAAAGTTTGCCTGATGAACAGGTGTAGGCCTAATGTTGTATTTGAGTGCCTTGATGTAGCTATTAAGAACCCAGTATCGTCATTATTATTACAAAAATGTCATACAGTTAGACTTATGCACTGTTTTGCCACCATAACAGTTGAATGGTTTCAAATACATGTAGTGGGTTAACTCGCTGAAAATCGTTACCAAAAGTACAAATTAGGCACATTACAGAATCCCTGCCAAGACATCCAGTTTAAATTTGTCATTGTTTTCACAAAAACGTGACCACAAAAACTGTAGATATTTTCACGGGTTTGTTGGTTATTTGTTATTGAAAACTAGAGAACAGGAATGATCTAACTCTTTCAAAAAACCAATTACAGTAACTGAACATACATGTAGCCTACTCATTGTACCTACAGGTAGGGGTACATTACACGCTGAGAATGACTAAGTCTTATAATCAATCTTTCAGAGAGAGGGCGGGGTGGAGGTTGTCGCCACTGTACACCCCAGAAGTAACATGTTTCTTGAACACTTTATGTACAGTTTGTAAAATCTCTGCTGAGCAAGATGAAGTTCCCATCCTGTTTGTGTCTAGCTGGAGCTTGATTGTAACTATTTCCTTCCTAAGTCAAACCCACAGTCTGTCAGAACAATCAGTGTTTAAAAAAACCACTCCCTGAGTACATAAAAACCCACAAGCAGCACCGATTGAGCAGTTTTTAAAGTTTCTCAGGTTTTCTGGGGTTGCTGTTCAGGTTGCCTTCAAAGTTTTTATTGAAACCTTCAGGAAAGAAAGACAGGGGACCTGTAGCCAATTTCACAAAGAGTTCAGACTAGTCTTATCTGAAGTTAGGACCAGTAACTGGTCTTAACTTAAGACTAGTCCTATTGTATCTCTTAGAATTGCCTAGGACTAGTCCTAAGTTTAGGAAGAGTTTTGTGAAATCGACCCCTGGTCACAAAGAGGCAATTTAAAGGCAACCAGTTCAAGGAAAAAATAATGATATTCAGTTTTTCTGACCTCACACTGTGAGTTCAGGTAAAAGAACAGATTTATGACTTATGTGTTCTGATTCAAGATATGGCGTGTCATGGGCGAGCGGTTTAAA
Organism: Plazaster borealis; assembly: GCA_021014325.1. Classification (NCBI taxonomy): domain Eukaryota; kingdom Metazoa; phylum Echinodermata; class Asteroidea; order Forcipulatida; family Labidiasteridae; genus Plazaster; species Plazaster borealis. Next base: position 14,774,767 of record CM037462.1, read on the forward strand.
TTGCATTGAACTTAAGTTCTGGTGGATATGTTGCGGGGTGTGGGTTCGATACCCAGTCATGATACTTGTATCCTTGAGCAAGATGCTTTACCATTTGCTTTGTCCTTCGGATGGGACATTAAGCTGTAGGTTCCGTGTACTAGGATTGGTAGTGCGCGTAAAAGAATCCACAACACTTATTGTGGAAGAGTAGGGATTAACCCGGTGTTATAGCAAGCACCCTTGTTGACAGGTTTCCTCAAGCTTGCGAGCTACAGTGATTAAAAGTTCACTTATGAGGCATCCTTGGTTTCATTACCAGAAATATATAATAATAACAATAATATTACTGCTTTTTACTGCTTTATATCGCGTTGCAGCCGCCTTGCTTTTCTCCCATTCAATAGTAATGTTGCCAAGCTGAGGTTTGGGGGGGTCATTAGTCTGACCCCTTCTTCGTTAGATGCTGGACTCAAATTTTGGCAAACAAATCTAAAATACACCTTGCTTGTAGCTTAAAATGTTTACTGGACCAGAAAATATTTGTACTGGACCAGAATCAAAATGAGAAAGAAACCTTCTACACAACAGTTTAACACTAAGAGAATATTTATCTCATTATTCTTATGGGTACGTACATGTACATACTTCGATACTTAACAGAAATAAAAGACATTTATCAAACTCAATGTAGGCCTATGGTAAACATTTGAAAATAATTTTTCTTTTCTTACTGAGTATAGTACAACGTACATTTAAAAACACAAGACCACCAGACTTGTCCAGTCGTGAGTTTTACTTGCCTTGGGCCTACAGTCCAGGGCAGGCCGGAATTCAAGGAGGCCACGGCACTCTGTTGCCCCTGGTCTTGGCCTTGATGCCCCTTCAAAAGTTTCCCAAACACTTTAAAATTTTCCAATGTAAGTGCCCTTTACAAAATGAAAATGGCCTTGCCTCTCAAAGATGAAATTCCACGCCTGCCCGGGTAAATTTTTAGCCCTGAGATTCCCGTAAAAAAAAAAAAATTGAATTGCTTTTTGCAAATCCAATTCAACGGCATCCGAAAGTCTACTTGTTATAAAGATGGTCATGTTAGTAAGCATCCTGCAAAGTTATTTTTTGTTTTGTCTAAAATGCTCCCGTTGATTAGAAATCAATAAAAACATTTCAATCTGAGAAACAATTTATGCATGAATTGTTTCTCAGATGTCTGAGGGTTGGTGTCCTTTTGCAAATGCTGTGGCCAGAGATGCGGTTGGTACCCACTGCCACCTCACTAGACGTAGATGGATTCAACTTTTGTGTGAAAAAAAAACATGACAGTTTTTTTTCCGTTTTCCCAGCAAGTAGACACTGTATTCAGCTGAAACTTTTACATGTGACTTTTATTGATAATTTTGCAAAAAAATCAGTAGGCCTATTACGTTGACACAAACCAATCTTTGACTCTACTTTTAATAGAATTAAAAGATATTGATCAAACTCAAAGTAAACATTTGAACATAATGAATATGAGGAAGATGGTGAGATCATAGACCACATGTACACTGTATTAAGACAAGGGTTGTTAAAAAAAATTATATTTTTTAATACACAATTGGGGGGAAAAACACCGTAAATAAATCCAGTTCATTTTTAAGCAACAAATATCAGACAAAGAAATACATGACAACAGAAATTACATAGCAACCCAAAAGGTCTCCAAAAAGAATGTCAATGTTAAATTGTCAAAAAAATCACAATGTCACTGGCAACCGCAGACTGTCAACAAAGAATGTCCGTTGTACAATTGTGTAAAGCTAAGTATTTAACCAATGTGTTCAGTTCAAGTATCTAAAACATTTTTCATAATTTGTTAGCATCACTGATGTGACAGCTTCAAAACCAACTCTTAAGAATGCGTTTGAATGTGCAACCTACTTGTTTATAATGCTCATTTTCTTCCTTTTCAGATGTGAACAATTAAACAAATTAAATATGTTAATTTGTTTTTAAATGTGTGAATCTTTTTCATTTGACCATTTAACTGGTTGTGCAATTAATATTGGTACCATCATTTAAATAAAAATTGGTTTCAAATCTGGGCTTCAAAAACTTCCTGAGGGCAAGTAAAACGCAGTTTACTACCCCGGTGGGCTACTTTACAAAAAGCTTAAGTGCAAGGCCTGTAAACTCACCAATGACATGCAATTTTAAGCCTATATGAAAACTCCACTGTAGTACTGCACTTGTTTGCACTTAAAAGCTTTTTGTAGAGTAGCCCACCGGGCTAGTAAACTGTGCCTTTTATTTTCCCCCAGGAAATTTTAGTGGCCCAGATTTCAAAAATGTAGTCTATGTCATAAATTAAATGCCAATTTCTGATGTACATGTATTAATGGTGGTAGCGATAACAGCCAGTGGTTAAATGAAGTTACATTCACACACTCTAAAACAATTTTTTTTAATAGGCCTAATTAACACATTTTTAAAATGTACTATTCACATCTGAAATGGAACAAATATTCATGAGCATTTTAAACAATAGGTAGCGCAGTTTTTAATGGCTCACAGGGCAAGTTGAGAAGTGGTGTTTACTAAAATACTAGCTCGCAGCATGTTTGTTGCTAAACAATGTACGCCGGGCTAGTGTTAACTTTTAAGGGTGAGCCTTGGATTTATATTATCTGCAGTGCACTAGTATTAGTGAGTGGCTCTAGACCTGTGCATATTTAATTAAATAATATGATTTAAGGACCTTTTTTTCATTATCATTGTTACTTCCTCCATGGTTCTACCATCAACACATACCATGTCTACCTAGACCCGGTAACTGGGGCGCTGTACTCCGTTTTTTCGAGTTTTTGACATTACTGCGGTCATACTAGTGCATACTTTCAACAATTCGAGAAAAAAAAAGAGCAAAGGCATGACAGGGCCCTCGTTGCGATAATCGTAACCCTCCTCTCCCGACCGTATCGTAACCCTCCTCTCCCGACCGTATCGTAACCCTCCTCTCCCGACCGTATCGTAACCCTCCTCTCCCGACCGTATCGTAACCCTCCTCTCCCGACCGTCGGGAGAGGAGGGTTACGATTATCGCAACTAACAGCGCCCCCTGGGTCTAAATGTAAACCATAAAATAGGCCTTTACTAATAATTTATTTTTTCCACATCATCTTGTGACGTGTCGACCAAAACTTATCAAATGAATAAAGTGACTTACAATACAATTGTGAAATGTCTGCTTACAATACATTTAGCCTAAATACAAATAACAACATAATCTGACATTAACAAGTGACAATGCACTTTCCTAGTTTTATCCCCAGAGCAGAGAGGTTACCACGGAATTATGTATCACAATTATTAAACTCATGTAGTGAAACCCTTAACAGTGGAATGATGCATACAACAAGATAAATGGACCTTCCTCCTCCATGAAAGGACCAAGAAATAGCCACAATGTACCTCCGTGTTTTGTATAGTGACTGACTGTCCATGTGTGTACACAGGGGCGCCTGTCAAAAAAAATGTTTTTTAGTGACACTGACAAATTCTAAATTCTCGTACACAAACCCTCAATTAAAAGCTTCAAGAAAGAACATTTCTGCACATACCTGGTTTGGTTCTTAGAGAGCTGTAACCTCCATATCCGTGTTTGTAACGATAAGACTTCCCACAAACACTTCAATGTGGAATCTTTACTTGTTAACAGCGAAGAACGGACACAATAAGAAAGAGTAAGACGGCAAATCTTCACAGCAGCAGCATAGCCCACACGTCGTACAAATCGCGATCACGTCGTCGGATCTTGCCGGCTGTGCGCCCTCAAGAGACAGTAATTCACACAGACAGTGCAGTCGACAAGCGCTTATGAGTGTGCGCCCACTAAAAATAAACTCCCATAGCATAGGCCTACAGCGCAAAAATGCTAAATATTCAAAAAATACTTTTAAAATACTTGGAAGTCTCACAGCTTTTTAATGTAAAGAGAAATTTATCCTATGACTTCTCAACCTTTATCCTCCGCTCAATTTTATATGGAGAGTTCCAAGGCCCGTTGAGTTATTCTTCCTCCAAATAAAAAAACCTTTACACATGCAGATGTGTAGCCAAGAGCATCAATCTTGACAAAGATTTCCTTACACCTCTCGGTAAATAGGATAATTTTTTCAGGGCCGAGGTCATCCAAAAAATAATACTTCATGTTGGAAGTCAACAACTCACAGGTCACATTTGGGCAACATTGTTACACTAGGCCTACTCCTTTTACTTGGCTCTCAAATCTATAAAGACAATTTTAGTATATAACATTTTGAGGGCCTGCAACAATAATTTATTCTTATTTATGATTTTTACGCAAATGTACACTTCCACATCACTAAGTATACAAACAGATTTCTGATTTTGACGAGGCATTTTGGTGCTCGATACTAGCGGCATGGAACGAGGGGAAGGAGAACACTATCCCCCCCCCCCCAAAAAAAAAAAAAAAAAAAAAAAACCTCCGATTCCCGCAGGTCAAATGTAAACAAAACAAAAATAATTCAATAACTTTTTCAATCATCAAGAATTTTTGAAAGGCTGAGCAAACAGGATTTTGTCTTAATTTTTTTTGTGGTTAACATTTTATTTTATTTTAAAATCCAGTAAGAGTTTCAAACCAACTTTGCGGTAAAAAAAATACCCAGTAAAAGTCTCTTTACTGAGCAAATATTGTTTTCTTGCATTAACAATAATTTGACCGTTTCAGTCACTATACATGTCATGTCAGTAAACAAAATAATAATGGACCTTTATAATGTTATAATATCGATTGACACATGAATTCGATTTTGAAAGACCGTAAAATCCTGCACCCTGCCTCGACTGAATCGAGCATGCTACTTCCAAATTACTTAATTATAAGCTTACATACAAAGCTAAACCATGGTAATTCAAACCGATTAAGTTGCGGCAAAAAAAACCCGGATGGGGGATGTCAAACTCTAAGACCTAAGACCTCTAAGACACTAGGCCTAACTCCTCCACTTTTGTTTAACAAAAAAAACCATGGTGAACCAGCATGTGATTGAAATAACCCTTAATTCACAATTTTTCAGGGTGGATTTATCATGTTATCATTATTTTTTGGAAAATCTATTTCTCAACTGCAAACAAATGCCTGATGTTGTGAACTATTTTTCACGAGACATTTACTTTTCTGCTGCTGTTTTGGTAGTTGAAAAACTTTTTTTAAAGAGTTTTATTAGAAAACGAATGTTCAAAACAAAACCTTTTCTGACTTGAAAAAAAAGAAACAAACAAACAAACATACGGCATGGCATGTTCAGTATAAAAAAACTTCTCATCTATAGACCATGTACCGGTAGCCTTTGTTACAAAAAGAATAACATAAGCTGGTAAATACTATACTAGCCATATGGGAAATTTTACATTTTGTATAGGCCTATCTCAATTTCCTTATAAATTCAAGAGTTACACAAATAACAACTGTAACGTTTTTGAGATGTGACCCCCTTTCTTCATATCGACAGGTGGTATACAAATAGTACAGTGCAATCTTCGGAAAATGCAAAATCTTACGTTTTCCTCCACTGAGCTGTATACAAATTGTGCCTGCAGGAAGTCCAGGCTCTGTGGCTCTTTGGTAAACATGTGATGTCACAGGTCACATGGGCTATACAGAAAAGGTCGCATCCATCAATACCACAAATTGTAGTTTTCTCCCAGTTCTTAAACGAATACTTATAGTGTGCATAATAAGTGAAAATGAATTAAGTTTTCACGCATTAAAACATGGTTCAATGTTATGCAATTATATCCGCCCAAAATAATTATACGTAGGCCTAAGTACGTAATATGAACATAGCAACTTTCTATGAAACCATCCTATACCATATGCCATTCACTTGAAGATCATTCTAAGAAGCAATAGTGAACACTTCTTCATTTCTCTCTCTCCCTGCGGGAGGAAAAGGTATATCCTTCATGATCACATGTCTTTGAAGACCCATGCATCTTTGATGTCTATAAAGCCATGCTTTTTTGGACTCTTTACTCTGATGGCCATCGCCACAAGAATTTAAGTCCGTCCGCCTATACTCTTATGGCAGTGCCTAATATGAGAAGCATTAACACTCAGTGGTATGGACTTTCTGATGGCCATCGCCACAAGAACCTAAGTCCGGCCACCTACTCTTATGGCAGTGCCTATAAGAAGCATCAACACTCAAGTGGTATGGACTCTCTACTCTGATGGCCATCGCCACAAGAACCTAAGTCCGGCCGTCCACTCTCAAGACAGTACCTATGAGAAGCATCAACACTCAAGTGGTATGGACTCTCTACTCTGATGGCCATCGCCACAAGAACCTAAGTCCGGACGTCCACTCTCAAGACAGTACCTATGAGAAGCATCAACACTCAAGTGGTATAGACTCTCTACTCTGATGGCCATCGCCACAAGAAGCTTAGTCCGGCCGTCCACTCTCATGACAGTACCTATAATTGAGAAGCATCAACACAAGTAGTTGGGTTCAACATTACAATGTCAATTCATCCATTACAATGTTGATCATTATGGTTAAGGGATGGTTTGTATTCGGTCTACGTGGTTTCATCTTTGACTAGTAGGCCTAAAACACAATTCAAGAGCCGCATTATTTGGAATGTAACCTGCAAAGTTTGTACATAATGTTTCGTTTTATTGAGGATGTCGGCATTCAATGATGCAGGCAAAACATTCTCAGTTTTTAGATAGATTTCTAGAGTTTTCTCTTTTTTTGTTACATAGTTTCAAAGGGCATCGAGCACGTTTGGTAATTGGAGCCTTTATGGTTGTAGATACCATAAAACTAACCTGTAAAACTTTCTTTTCAAAAGGTGGTAGCGTTTTTGAGATATTGCCGAGAATCTTGAGCGGTTATGTCCACGCAGGAAGAATAATCTGCACTGGAATACACACTCTGAGAAGCGTTACCGTAACGCTTCTCAATATTCAAAATATTTTGCGGATAAAAAGTGATATATTTTTCCATAACCGCAGTCCTTCGAAGTAAAAAGTCTCAAAATGCATTATACTATCCAAAGCTGCTGTACTTCTTACCAAGTAAGTTTATATTGCCATACATTTTCAGAGTCATTACCAAACGAGCACGATGCCTTTAAAACAGAAGATTGTGGGTTAAATCATTCATTGTTATCATCAAACTTTGAATCACAGAGATCCACAATGGCACATGTTTATCAAGAATACTGTTACCAGATGGCCATGTTCTTTTCCGGGTGATCACGGTCTGTTTGCTGATGTTTGCACTCAGTGTCTTTAACCAGGCCAGCATTGTTCTTCCTTGAACCTCATTGCACCTTCTTGAGATAACTACAATCTAAAAAACAAAAAGATCAACAAGTAATAACCATCTCTGTCTCAGAGGAATATTTGCCATCTAAATGCGCCACCATTGAAAATGAAGATGTAACACTTAACAATCACAACTGAGAATACCGTACGATGTCTTGAAAATTATCTTGCCGAAAGGCAGTGGCGTCACCAGAGGGGGGGGGGGGGGGCAGGGGGCCCTGCGCCCCCCCCGCTCAGAACCCTTGCCCCCCTCTTGCCCCCCCATATGAAATCACAGAAAAGTGTATTCTTATAATATATAAATCGTTTGAGGCTGCATAAAATGCTGCCGTAAAAAGTAAAACTTTTATTCATATCAGTATGTGGACTATAACGCAGTCATGCCGAAAAATGTATGGAAACGTGCGCGCGATCGTATTGGAGGTAAATGTATGTTGTGGTTTTGCGGTTACAGAGAGTGCAGGAAGTCACAAAGTTCAGTTTAATACGTGGTGGTCTGGGCCCAATTTCATGGCACTGCTTACCAAATAATTCTGCGCTGACGCGCATTGTAAAGTGTGTATTTCTATGGGACGCAGCTGGGCGTAAGCGCAGAATTCCACGGTAAGCAGAGCCATGAAATTGGGCCCTGAACGCAGACCAATAGCTCCGTAAACACATTGTACTCAGATGCACAACAGGGAGATTTAAACAGCAAAATCGCCAGCGAAAAAGGTAGCTTAGACCATTTTCTTCTCCATATCAAAATGCCCGTCTTTGCCTCGTGCTCCAACACCTAAGAGGCAGAGACGGGAAAATACAGAAGATTCTGATTCTTATGTGGTAAGAATATTGCATGGACTCTGCATCCGAGACTTCCGCCGAGGAGAATTTCGAAGAAGATGTATCTGTTATAAAATCTTATAAAAATGACAAGTTCTCTAAGATTTGGTTGTTTTTGCAATCCATGATCTTTTCGCATTTAGAACTTAACATAGACAAAGGGCAAGTTTTGCTACGTTTGTTTTATTAGAGTGTATTAAAAAAACAAAGAATGTTATTACTTTTCTTACCTTCATAAAATTGACGCCATGACACACGGGGTCAAGTCCTACATGCAGTAATTTAAATTCACGGTGTCTAGTCGTCATGGTAAATGCCTCAGTACAAAAGTTACAATAGTGTCATTCTTCCTCCAGTACAAAACACAATTTGAATAACTGTAGGATGAGATTCAAAATTTGAATAACGAGTATACAGGATGAGGTGCTTGATGCAAAGTGGGAGGTTGGTTGCATGCAGCTATTCTATGTTCCACACTTCTCTGCTGGTACCCTGAAGGTTCGGTGTGTTTTCTTGCATTAAAGGAACATTACAGAATTGGTTTTTGCTAACTGGCAGTGTGCACTTTATATAATCCACCATATACATAAACTGACAAACCTGTAGAAGTTTGAGATCGATCGGCCATATGGGTCACGAGAAAATAGTGAAAAACCGATTACACATTTGCATGTGTTATACAATGCATGAATAAAACGCTCACGAGCGATAAACTCCAATCGGAAATTAGTTTTATTTATTTCTCATCAAATATGGCATTTCAGACAGAAATATTTCTAGGGATGTTTTCTACTATCATCATCATTAGACCGTGTAAGTTTTATGTAAATCTGTGATCTTAAAGAAAATTTTAATTACCAGTTCTGTAACGTTCCTTTAATGTGAGCTCTATCCAAACGCACCTGTGAATCTCTGAACCATTAAGGGCAAGAGGTAGTCAACCGAAGGAGGGATGTGTTCATTCCTTGTCTAGTTAACAAATGGGGGGGGGGGGTTGACGTTTGCAACACGACGGGTTAAATGGTTCATCACATACGGAGCTCTGGAAGTGCCATCCGACATGTCGAGATCATAAGATAGTTTACTGCAGGATGATGACAACATTGAAACGTAAGGTGACGACATCTTGAGATGAGTTATCTTGTGATGACCAGGGCCCAATTTCATAGAGCTGCTAAGCACAACAATTATTTCTTCCTTGATAAAAACAGGATTACCAACAACATTTCCATGTGTTGCATATTGCTTGTTACTGGTATTCAGCTGTTGTTTGCTTATCCTGAAAATCACGTGGAAATTTGGTTGGTAATCCTGTTTTTATCAAGGAAGAAATTTCATGCTAAGCAAATTGTTGTGCTTAGCAGCTCTATGAAATTGGGCCCAGTGGTGTAACTAGGGGGGGGGGGCACGGGGGGGGGGGTCACGTGCCCCCTTGTCCGTGCCCCCCGGGTGCCCCCCATTTGAAATCTGGACTTTTGTGATTGGTAATTTCCAGAGTAAAATGTTACAGTTCCTTCCTCCATGCAGTTACGATGCAGACTTTATTAATTAGTTATTTTTTTCAGACTTTTTTATTCTATTTTTTTTAATAGTTATTTTTTGTATTTTTTAAGGGGGCCGTCCGACCCCCCCCCCAATTACGGGCATCGGCTTGTTTCAAAGAAAAAGGCAAACGGAAACTTGGCCAGAAGTGCCCCCTAGAAAAAATGGTGCACCCCTTGTCCCCCCCCCTGAAATTGTACCCTAGTTACGCCGCTGGTGATGACATCCTGAAATAAGATGTCGTCTTCCCGATTTATTTTATCTTAGGATGTCGACATTATGAAAGTAAGAAGTGAACAGCCCGAGATAAAAAAAATTCGCACTCGCAGGAAGTATGAATCGTGCTTTATCCACATTAAAGTGAAATAGAATGACTGTTTTAAGAAGCTTTGAACTTTGCGCGCGAAATACAACTTGCGTGACGTTTAAATTGACCGCTTAGTGCAACCCCCCCCCAAAAAAAACAACAACAACAAAACAAAACAACAAAAACCCCCAACCCCCCCCCCCCCAAAAAAAAACCCCAAACAAACAAACAAACGGTAAAACCTATAGGCTCTATTCCGAAAATAATTTCAATTAATGTTTATTTATCAAAAACACCTAATGATTTATTTATTTATTTCAACATCTTTATACAGGATAAAAAGATCAGCAAAAGCTGTTTTACGTCAATGCCCTGTTAAACATAAATAAAAAGTAAAACTATACTTAAAGTACAGTTTCTTATATAAACATTTAAAAATTGCAATGGAGGAGGAACTTTGAATGGAGGAAGGAATATTGTGCCAAACTTTTGCACCGGCAAACTTAAAGGATTGTTTAAAACACGTGACGTTCAGTTTAGGGACAACAACATTAAGATTACATGTACTGCATTTCTGATTTCTGCATTTCTTGTATTTATACCATGCCTATCGACATGCCTAATGACACATAATGTAAAAGGCAAAATAAATAAATATCCGTAATAACTTATTAGATTTAATTGAATTATGTAATCAGTATTATGAGTATTCCCTATCCATCCAGAATCTGAACATCCCAGAAATTATACACTACTTCCTTGTCATCAAGGATCAATTAAAGAAGAAAGATTGGAAGTATTTGCAGTATCCCGCGGTGATTTCCACAGTAATGTTTGATCAGTCTCTAAAGTCGATATCAGTTTTAATCCCTTCATGTTTGAGTTGTCTCTGCAAGTATTGACGTTGGACACAATTGTCCGTTATGGGGCTTGGTTTGTTTATCAAGAGGCTGATGACATGGGCTGGCTGCTGGAGACTAATGAATGACAAACAGGCACGGGAGGGGGAACCAATGGGGACCCACACCCAGATTAACTACGGGTCAGGACTCCAATTAAAATATAAAATAATAACCGAACATTAATGTCAAATGTATTGATTAACGTGATTCTACAAAATATCCCCAAATGATGTTTTCGTGTAAAAGAAAAAATGAAATAATGTGTTTACATCCGAGTGTTATACAAGTGCCTCCCTCCCCCTTAGTTACGCCACTGTCTTCAATATGGATTGTTTGTTATGGATTATTGTACAGAACAGAGCACTTTATTGAGGATCGATTGGTTCTAATACAACAATTTGAAAGTAATGTTGCTACACAGGCCCTATAGGCCTAGGTTTTCCCGGTCATTTTCGGCAAAAAGCAGCCTTTTTCACGTTCATGCATTCATGTTGAAGTGATTTTGCGTTTAATGCGTTTAAACTGACCGCTTATTTGCCGAAAATCACCGGAAAAACCTATAGTATTTGAAGACAATGCAGGATTTGTAATAGTATCGAAAAATTATATTGTTTAATCTGGAAGCTCACCGATTATAAAATTTATTCCAGTACCAACCCTCCAGAGAAACATTTCCGTCCGATACTTTCAAATTCGAGGAAATATATTTTGAGTACCTTCTATCACCATTGCTTTATACTTCGAGTGTCGCAGTTTCGAAATAGGCACGCATTGAACTTACTTATACTGATTGCTTCCAAAAAACAACGATGTATAGGCCTACTTCTTGCCATTTAAAGTAGGCTTACATCATTGCACAAAGTGACAGCCCAATAGTTTATGAAACAAATGGGCTTCGAACATTTGGTGGTTGATTATACTCTAAAGACTCCCGGGTCAGAATTGACCAGGATCCGGGTCCCGTGGGGCTTGATCCATTTCTGGGTCAGTATGACCCGGAATCTGTGTCAAAATGACCCAGAAATGGGTCAAAATGAGGCGGAATCCCAGTCAAAATCCCACTTGTGTTTGGGCACAGTTTCCGTGTCAGTCTGACTCAGAAATGGGTCAGGTCAGGTCAGTGGCGTCACCAGAGGGGGCGGGGGCCGCGCCCCGCTCAGAACCCTTGCCCCCCCCCCTTGCCCCCCGATATGAAATCACAGAAAAGTGTATTCTTATAATATATAAATCGTTTAAGGCTGCATAAAATGCTGCCGTAAAAAGTAAAACTTTTATTCATATCAGTATGTGGACTATAACGCAGTCATGCCGACAAAAGCTTGGAAAGGTGCGCGCGATTGTATTGGCGGTAAATGTATGTTGTGGTTTTGCGGTTACAGAGAGTGCAGGAAGTCACAAAGTTCAGTTTGATACGTGGTGGTCTGGGCCCAATTTCATGGCACTGGGTGCTTACCAAATAATTCTGCGCTGACGCGCATTGTAACGTGTGTATTTCTATGGGACGCAGCTGGGCGTAAGCGCAGAATTCCACGGCAAGCATGAGCCATGAAATTGGGCCCCGAACGCAGACCAATAGCTCCGTAAACACATTGTACTCAGATGCACAACAGTGAAATTTAAACAGCAAAATCGCCAGCGAAAAAGGTAGCTCAGACCATTTTCTTATATCAAAGCGCCCGTCTTTGCTTCGTGCTCCAACACCTAAGAGGCAGAGACGGGAAAATACAGAAGATTCTGATTCTTATGTGGTACCATCTGAGTATTGCATGGACTCTGCATCCGAGAATTCCGCCGAGGAGAATTTCGAAGAAGATGTATCTGTTAGTAATACTGGGAGCGCTAGTAGCACAAGTGCCCTGACAAGCAAACAAATGTGATTATTATAATTACACCCACAATTTCAATCCTGTATTTTGATTTTGATTTTTTTAATGGCTTACACTTGTCACAATTATTATGTTTTGGGTATTTACACTGAAATAAAGCACAAACAATAATTTAATTAGTGCTCACAGAGCCTAATTTGAGAATACCGTGTACAACTCTAAATTGATACTTGGTAATCACTGTTGGTAATTTAATCCTTGTATACAGTCGAAAAGTTTTATCTTATAAAAATGACAAGTTCTCTAAGATTTGGTCGTTTTTGCAATCTTTTGTTACCTGCAAACTATGTAGACTGTTTTAGAACTGCATTGGTGTGTATCAGCTGGTGTGTATCAACTATCAGTTAACATATTTAATGATAATCTTGCAATTCTTTGCCCCCCCCAAAAAAAATTTTCATCTTTGCCCCCACTTGCCCCCCCAAATGAAAATGTCTAGTTACGCCACTGGGTCAGGTCCACTGGGACCCGGAATCCGGGTTAAATCTGACCCTGGAGTTTTTAGAGTGTATGTTTATCGCACTGAAATGGATTCCTGCCAATTGAGGCTGTGGACAAAAAATGATTAGTTTCTTCGTCGTAGTCTTGAGAGTCATGACTGCCTTTTAAAGGGATTGTATACGTTTGGTAAATGGAACCCACTGTTTGTTTCAATCCTATAGTTGTAAATAGGGATACCATAAAACTAACCTGTGAAAATTTCATTTCAAAAGGTGGTAGCGTTTTTGAGATATTGCCGAAATTCTGGAGCGGTTATGTCTACGCACAAAAAGAATAATCTGCAATTGGAATACACAATCTGAGAAACGCTTCTCAGATTCAAATTTTTTGGGATAAAAATTGATATCTTTTTCCATAACCGCAGTACTTCGCAGTGAAAAGTTTCTCAAAATGCATTAAACTATCCAAAGCTGCTGTACTTCATACCAAGTAAAGTTTTTATTGCCATTAATTTTCAGAGTCATTCCCAAACGTACAGACACTTTAATGATGGAGTTCCACCTAACCAAAGCAGGTAGGCTGAGATAAGAGACATGCCCGTCAATCCTTTACTCCTTCCATCGGTCCAGTGGAGTTTCTGTCTACCACGAGAACGGCTTTCAATAACATTTCCTCGAACAATACACTGCAAGAACTGGGGTGTTAAAATTGACACCATGGGGGTTGTCACATATAGAAACCGAAGAGAGAATAGGGTGTTAAAATAACACCAATGTAATTGTTTTGGCAGAAATTAGTGTTATTTTAACACCTTTTTGTGTAAATGTTGATTATCTCTTCGGTATATATGTGACAACACTGATGACAATTTTAAAACCCCAGATTGTGCACTGTAATCTTCTCCAGATTATCTCTTTCCCTTCTTGACACATGGCCAAAATACTGCAGTTTGGTTTTGTTAATCCTCTGGCACATAAGCTGTTGGGTCATTCCCAACAAATCTTCTGACATAATCATTGTTTGTTGTCCGTTCCTTCCATGCACCAGAACCAAACCTCGAAAGCGTTAATTATGTTTCTAACTGCCTTTCCAACTGCCCATGTTTCAGACAAAAAAATAAAAACTAGATTGTCCCTTTAAATGGTCCGTGTATACTTTGGTAATGACTCTGAAAGTTAATGGCAATAAAAACTTACTTGTTAAGAAGTACAGCAGCTTTTGATAGTGTCATGCATTCAAGAAACTTTTCACTTAGAAGTACTGCGGTTTTGGAAAAAGATATCACTTTTTATCCCTCAAAATCTGATAAGCGTTACTGACAGTAATGTTTCTCAGATTGTGTATTCAAATTGCAGATCTTTCTTCCTGCGTGGACATAACCGCTCCAGATTTTCGGCAATATCTCAAAAAACGCTACCACCTTTTGAAATGAAAATTTCACAGGTATAGTTTTATATCTACAACGAGATTGAAACAAACAGTTGGTTCCAATTACCAAACGTATACAATCCCTTTTATATAATCTTTCGGTTTTCGAAATTCACACTCAAAAACAAAAGTATAATGTGAGGATCGACACCATTGTCAACTATACTTTTACAAGCGTACTGATTTTTCATTAAATCTTCGGCTTTGTTTTCTCGAATATTCCAGTATTCTTTAAAGTGTATTGGTAATATTACACCGAGCGTGGTATTGGAAAGTTGTTTTGGGTTTGCACTGAGGGAACATACACCCCTCTTTTTGTTTGCTGCATGTCCCTCACTCTGTAAGATTATCCACTCATGCTTGCCTAATACTTTTAAAAGCACCACCTCCACTTTCTGAGTTTTTTCATTAATAGAAAAAGGGTGAAAAGACCGGTCTCCAGTTACACGTTTGTGTGTTTACAACCCGAGTGGCTTTGTTACCAGAGCCATTTGTGGAAACTACAGAAGACACAATACCAGATTAAGTTAATGCGTAGCACCCCTTGATGCTGTCAAAACCTTGGTGTGTGTGTGTTTGGGTAGTCATAGCGCTCTGACACTTGGTGAAATCAGTTCAGTGTAAAGATGAGTGCATGGGTCGTAGCATTGTCATTTGCTGTATGGATAGTTACAAATGAGAGTGACGGGAAGATGAACTGGTTGAAATATCAAATAAGTTTGTAGTTCTGTGACTTCAGTTGGTGTGGTTTACAATGAGAGAAACTTGTTCATTTTGTGGAAAGGCTAAGACCACGAGCATGGTATGTTGATGACGGAGTGCTAATGACAAGAGGTTTCACGCACATTGTGTGAGGACATCGTATATGAAAAATGGCATCAAACATGTGGAAGGGTCTACCGGAGCTTCACATCGCAATTCGCCGGGGACAGTTCCACGATGCACGGCAACTCGTGTCTGCCGGTGACGACGTGAACAGCGGAGATGGGAACCACCGTACGCCGCTCATCCTCTGCGCGTTACTCGAACAGGCAACGTGGGGTGTTGGTATAGCTAGGATGCTGCTGGAGATGGGGGCCTTGGTGGGTATCCCGGACAAACAGGGACGCAATGCCCTGATATACGCCTGCATCTACCGCCGGCTCGAGCTGGTCGAGATCTTCCTCCGAGCCGTAGACTTTGACTTGAATCACCGGGACCGCTTCGGGAACACGGCATTGTTTTACGCCGCATCGAGTGGCAATGCAGACATTGTAACCGAAATGGTGAAGAAATTAAAACACTTCGGTGAGAAGCTTGACAGGGGAAATAAGTGTGGAATGACGCCACTTCTTGAAGCTTGCCGACTGGGGCACAAGATGGTGGCGAGGATGTTGGTTGAGAACGGCGCAAGTGAAGAGCAACGGGACAGTGTTAGACACTGGAACGCAATGGACTGGGAGCAAGAGCACGAGAGACAACTGGAGGCGGCTGATCGTACCAGGAATCGATCTTACGATAAACCCTGGCTGGCGGAGAAGAAGAAGCAGAGTAACTCATCAGCACCTGGGAAGCTACGGAGAGCCGTCAGTCTGTCGGGGGTCCCCGATGATGGCAGCCAGGGTCTGAGTGATGGCGGTGACTCCTCGTCGGCGGCGAGCACCACCGACGGAGGCTCTACACCACGGCGTGCCCGTTGTGTGGGGCTCAGGAGGCTTACTCGAGCAAACACCATGTCGGCACTGCCTAACATCAACTCGGCTAAAGTAGTAGGATTAACCCGGACGTGGACAGATGAGAGTAACATGAATAAGGAGCTCATCACCGCCAAATTTTACCCCTCACCGGTGCCGTTTTCCAACCCCAGCCTGACCACAGATGCCGAGAAGACACACAATGCGTACGGTCAATGGAGAATGACGCAGAACCTCAGGCCGGTAGAATCCCGTGGCGCCCCGGGCTGCCAGTCTGATCGCGCAGCTTGGCAAGGAGAATTCAGACAGATATTCAAGCGCTATGAACATCAAGTGACGGAGTCGTTCCGAAAAAAGGCCAAAGTGAACCCTGTCTGCTCCAATAATTTCAGATTACAGAGTCAGTTTTCTGTGAATCCTTCTATCGCCATCGAAGATGACCGGAAGGCACCATCCAGCAGACTCAGCCGCAGGCAGTCGTTTCTCGATACCGGACAATTGAAACGATTATCGAATGTAAATAGTATCGACACTGCCTCGGTCTCATCGCGTAGGACAAGTGCTGCCGTTGGTGGGCATGGGTTGAAAGGAAAGCGAGACCCGGAATCGAGTACCTCGTCAGTCGATTCCAATGCAGCTGCCAAGATGGTCATGAACGCGTTTCGAAGGAGAAAGTCAATTGCATTCAGTTCCTCATCGTCGATTGGGAAAGGTTCATTGGATGAAGATGCCGATTCTCGATCGGTTAATAACGGTATCGATAAAGCATCATCCATCGGCACCCACAATACGCCCAGAACAAGAACAGCCTCGCTCTCGAGTAGTATCGCTGGGAATACGATTGCAGACGGGAATAAATGATAACACTAACGTCTCCATAAAATCTGACAAACATCCTCCCACAAATGGCTGCAAATCAGACTCAATATGGATTTTTTTTTGACTCAGTAGGTATCACCTATAGTGGCTATACTTTAAATAATTTAACAACGACGAACAAATACATCTGGTTAAAATTTATTCAAATAGTGACTCTCAAACTGTAAGCTTATGTTTCAAAATGGCGTTAAAATATCCATAAAAATACGAGCCGGACTTCTCCTTCGCATTAAAACCACCAGGAATTTAGTTCAATGCACCACCGGGGGAAATTGACAATAATGACGGCGGGATAATCCCGCTTAACCTGGTGGCTTGGATCTACGTAAGATTAGCATCATCATTGAATTGTACCTTTGTCCGGGTCGTGCTCTAAATACAATATACATGGACACTGCCGCCGTCAAAGAAATGGAAACATAAAGTTACTAGTTTGTTGGTTTTGTGTGTGGTCAGGAACTTGTCTGACTTTGTATTGTTTTAAGGGTCTGTGTACGTTTGGTAATTACTCATAACATGAATGGCAATACAAACTTACTTGGTATGAAGTAGAGGCTTCTGATAGTATAATGCATTTTGAGAAACATTTCACTTTGAAGTAATGTGGTTATGGAAAAAAAATATCAGTTTTTATCAAAACAAATTTGAATCTGTATGAGAAGCGTTTTTGTCAGAAACGTTTCTCAGATTGTGTATTCCAATTGCAGATTATTCTTCCTGCGTGGACATAACCGCTCCAGATTTTCGGTAATATCTCAAAAATGCGACCACCTTTTGAAATGAAATTTTCACATGTTAGTTTTATGGTATATATCTACAACTATATAGGATTGAAACAAACAGTGGGTTTCAATTACCAAACGTATACAATCCCTTTAATTATAAGACTAACGGTCCGATTCCGTCGATATACCTCACTTAAGTCAAATTGCTTAAACATAGGCCCAATAGTATTTCATCGGGGGTAATTACCTAGTTAACTCCCTATAATAGAATCATTCATGATAGACCTGCATTGGTTTTGCCATGCGTCTAGATAAAAGGCACGAGTTGGTTACATGGTTACACGGTCATAACAACCTCAACATCAATGTTATCATGATGTTGAGGTTAAATTGATAACAAGTATACAGCAACGATTGCCACTGTGGTTTCCAGGTTGGATGGGATGGGTTTGAATAGTGGGGCATGGGTGAATATTGTGCCTTTATATAAGCTTTGAATTTGGCATACAGTATAAAGTGTCATGAGAAAGATTTTTGGTTATGGGCCTTCGCAGATTTGTTCTTTGAGAAAATATAGATAGATAGAATAATGAGCAATTATTTTCAAATTGTATAATGGCTATTGGTTCCACCTATAATGTTTTCAAAAGACAAATCTCCGATGGCCCTATTAGCCAAATATCTTTCTAATGGCATCAGTGGCGTAACTGGGGGTTACCCCAATTGATGTCCGTTCCCCCTCGGTACCCCCCCCCCCCATTTGAAATCTGGCCGTTAGGGATTGGAAATTTCAGAGTAAAATGTTACATTTTGTACACTTTAGGCCTAATGTGATAATGTTAATATTTTTAAAACAAATTGTCCATTTACATGCAGAAAATGTTTTTGTTTTACACTCACCCCAGATTATCTTATAAAAAAGCAGTAAATAACATACATTACGGTACAAAGGGGCTTATAAAAAAAGGGCAAACGGAAACTTGGCCACAAGTTTCCCCCTAGAAAAACTGGTGCACCCCCCCTAAAATGTTACCCTAGTTACGGCGCTGTATACTCTGTGTGCCAAGTTCCATGCTTGTATCATCAAAGGCACAATCCCATCAACGACATGGCGTACTAAATAGGGGATGGTGCTACAACTTGACAATAACCATACACAATGATTTACCACTGATGACGACCAGGGCCTCAGTTTTTAAATTATTGTTACTTGGTGGTAATGCAAACCTCTTTTTCCAATGTTTCTACACCATGACAAGTTTCCAGTAATACCGGAGGACTTAAAATCTTTCTGGCTAGATCGAAAAGCTGAATGAAAGACTAAAGAACCAGTGAAACAGTGCAGTGTAACGTACAAAACTGAGGTCAAATTTGTTAATATTGTCGTCTTTCATTTCGTCCGCTTAATATTATTTTATTGAGTTTGCAGTGGTTTGCTTGGGACAGCTTTTAGAAATCTATAGGCCTAAGTAGGTATAAGTATGAATTTTGTGAAGTGCAATAGGTCTTAACTCAAATTGTAAATACGCTATAAAAAAGAAGAAGCCTTTAAACTGTATGAAATTTAATAACTGATGTTGTGAACGTCTTCTTTATGTGATTACAAATTGTTTGTTTTAAAGGGGTTGTTTACGTTTGGTAATTGGAACCCACTGTTTGTTTCAAACCTATATAGTTGTAGATGTATACCATAAAATTAACCCGTGAAAATTTCATTTAAAAAGGTGGTAGCGTTTTGAGATTGCCGAAAATCTGGAGCGGTAATGTCCACGCAGGAAGAATAATCTGCAATTACAATACACAATCTGAGAAACGTTTACTGCAGTAACGCTTCTCAGATTCAATTTTTTGGGGATAAAAAGTGACATCTTTTTCCATAAACGCAGTACTTCGAAGTGAACAGTTTCTGCATTATGAATATAAATGCATTATACTATCCAAAGCTGCTGTGCTTCTTACCAAGTAAGTGTTTATTGCCATTAATTTTCAGAGTCATAATAACAAACGTAAACAGACCCTTTAAGGGGGATTTTACTCTTGACCCTCTGCCCCCCATCAAATATATTTCTCCCGAAGGGTCAAGGCAATGGAGTTTACCTTTAAACGTAATGAAAAAATAATTCCCTTCTTATTGACATCATTTTCCCAGTTTTCTTTGTGACTGCAAACCTTTGGGCATTTTCACTGCGTTTGGAGAGAGTTACTCCATTTTATATAATGACAATTTGCACATTCGTGGTATTTGGTAATGTCATTACACGAAAGTTTTTTAACAAAAACGTTTCCTTCACAAGTCAACTTTGTATTGACTGTCCAGAAGTATGGACTTCTGCAGGTGTAATGTGTACACAAAATGCCATTTTACGGAGCCTTAAAATAGATAACATGTTGTTCTTCCCTCTCGTTATGTCAACTTATCCGGAGTCAACTCTACTGCCTCTGATGGTCTCAAACGCGGTGCATTATTTTATTTGCTTTAAAGATAATGAATGTTTGCTTAAATTGTAAATAGTGAGATTGTATAAAATGAAGTCATCATAGTATATCTATTTATAGAGCTTTGATGTTAATGGGTCACAGTTTTTTCTTTAATGTAACCACGGAGACACAAACCATGTTCAGTTGGAATGGTTTGTGTTTGTAAAAGTATTCCACATTATTCTACTGAAATGTCTGGTTCCAATTTCATGCCTGCTTCAGCAAAAAAAGTAGCCAGGCACAACAAAATTATGTTTACCAGAATAAGGTTACCAGCCAAACTACCATGTCACATGTACAATTTGTGACTGGTGTACTGCTCATTTCAGCTTAGCAGAAAAGTGTTAAGCAACATTTTCTGTTTAAACAGCTCTATGGTGAAATTGGGCCCCTGGTTTGAAATAAATGTTATAGGCCTACGTCCAACAATGGTCCACAGTTTGATTGTACGTGCTTTCATGACCAATCAATTTCAAATTACTCTAAGAAATAAATAGTTTATCAAATTTATGACAGCTGTGAAATAAAAATGAAGATATAATCCAACAATTTAGAAATGTCAGGATGATTGTACAACTAGGCCTACTTCAACTATTTTCCCTATTAGAAGAAGAAGATGCAGGATACCAGTTGATAACGGTAGGCGTACGGTACGTACGTATTATGATGGTATTTCTGAACAGTGCAAACATTTGCCGTAACTTACGCTTACGCTTTCAAACCGGAACGCCTTAGGTTGGCTACAAAGGGCGTTTGCAAGTTAAATCAACGTTTGCGAAAATCGACAAAATTAATAGTCTAGTGGAACTTAGCGTAGCCAACATTCTTTTTTTAATTGGCAAAATCAAACTTTACAGCAATGACGTTGTCGATGAAAGTTATACTAATCTGACCTAAACTTTGGGTGCGGTCCAGCTTGGACCGTCGGAACGCGCCTTATTCAAATTTCGGCCTTTAAAGAAACCATGGATGATTATTCTATGTTGGTCAATGTTTTGTCGTCTGCTGTTTAATAGGGTCTGTATACGGTTGGTAATGACTCTGAAAATTAATGGAAATAAAAACTTACTTGGGAAGAAGTACAGCAGCTTTGGATAGTAATTATGCATTGTGAGAAACTTTTCACTTCGAAGTACTGCAGTTATGGAAAAAGATACTCACTTTTTATCCAAAAAATGTGAATCTGAGAAGCGTTACTGCAGTAACGTTTCTCAGATAGTGTATTCCAATTGCAGATTATATCTCAACGCTACCACCTTTTGAAATGAAATTTTCACAGGTTAGTTGTATGGTATCTAGTACAGGATTGAAACAAACAGTGGGTTCCAATTACCAAACGTATACAATCCCTTGAAAATAATTACTAACTATTTACGATAAACCCATTTTGAGACGACTGCACCGCCACACTGACGCAAATCGTTGCACATCCGGGGACGATTTCAAATCCTTAAAGCATGGCTTTCACAAGGACGGAAATAGGCAGCTATTTTTGGCCGAAAATGACGGGTAAAACCTATACTATTCAAACCACTGAAGATATCTAAAGGTTGTAGCGCCCTCAACATATTTAAAGATTTTTATTATTTTTCTTCTTAAAATCACAGTTCCTCCTAATTTACAATGTATAGCATCACTCCAAATTGACCACACCAAAAGAGACGGGCAACTTTTGTCATACAAGATCTTTACCACCATTACTATTTCATAAAATGCACCCAACGTAAAATCAGATTTGCTTTCAAACAAGTGTTGTACTTTACAAAAATTCATAACATAACTGAATTAATCTTCGTTGAAGGTTGAACATTCCTCAGGATATAGTGTAAGAAAATTACCAGTACAGACTTTGCAAGTCTCGTGCGTATTCGAACATAAAGGCGCGAGTGTGCGTTCATCACGCGTTAAAGCAATGTACATGAGACCAAAGTGGCCCCACAAGTTCGAATACGCGCGAGACTTGTATGGCCTATACAGAGTTAACTTCCGTTCGCACAGTCCGTAATTGCCAATAAATGTTATAGCACAATTAATGAACAAAGAAACAAAATACTTGAAGAACAAGTACGAAATAACCCATCTTCAGTCTAAAAGGCCCTACAATAAACTATGGTGTAGGACCATCTTAAGACTTGTTCAGTGTTTTTGCTTTGTTTGTTTTTTAACTGCACGATATTTGCTTGGTGAGAAGCAAAAACTATCTCCGTATTTGCTCTCGGGTCTTTACTTCGATCATGGAGTCTCCAATCAAAGGATTCTTGAGCGTGGAGCCTTCGACTGTTATATGGAATTATTTACCTAGGCCTGCGGCTGTTGTGTGCATTGTTTGCTGAGCTCTGCTGCTCAGTGGAAGTGCCGATGTGATTTGGTGTTTACCACGCAGACTCGATGTGTACACGACAGCTCAACCAATTTCATCCGCAAACTTACGGAAAAATCATACATTTTGTCGGGTGTTTAAAGACAGTGTACACTATTGGTAATTGTCAAAGACCAGTCTTCTCACTCGGTGTATCTCAACATATGCATAAAATAACAAACCTGTGAAAATTTGAGCTCGATCGGTCGTCGGAGTTGCAAGATAACCATGAAAGAAAAAACACCCTTGTCACACGAAGTTGTGTGCTTTCAGATGCTTGATTTCGAGACCTCAAGTTCTAAACTTGAGGTCTCGAAATCAAATTCGTGGGAAATTACTTCTTTCTCGAAAACTACTCCACTTCAGAGGGAGCCGTTTCTCACAATGTTTTATACTACCAACCTCTCCCCATTACTTGATACCAAGTAAGGTTTTGTGCTAATAATTATTTTGAGTAATTACCAATAGTGTCCACTGCCTTTAAATCGAGTAAATCTGTGTTTTGTAGAGTGACCTTCAGAGGGCGTGTTGTGGAATAACCACATGACCATTGGGGACTTAGTATACAAAATTAGTCTGCACATCTAGCAACGAGCGCCTGCATGCTACATCCCATTTGAGGAGCAGATGCGGTAACGCATCGGAACTAGAACCTATAACAAGTTGTGTGTTTGGCAAACCTGACTAACCCAAGGGATTGTATACGTTTGGTAATTGGAACCCACTGTTTGTTTCAATCCTATATAGTTGTAGATATATACCATAAAACCAACCTGTGACAATTTCACTCCGAAAATCTGGAGCGGTTTGTCCACGCAGGAAGAATAATCTGCAATTGGAATACACAATATAACAAGCAGTAACGCTTCTCAATTCAAATTTGTTGGGATAAAATGTGATATCTTTTTCCATAACCGCAGTACTTCGAAGTAAAAAGTTTCTAAAAATGCATTATACTATCCAAAGCTGCTGTACTTCTTACCAAGTAAGTTTTTATTGCCATTAATTTTTAGTGTCATTACCAAACGTATACAGACCCTTTAAAAATACCCCTATTTTCTTTTTTTAAATTAATCATAGAGGGAAAGGAAAAATAAAAAGTTCCACCAAAAATATACTGGAAAGAGGTTTAAAATAGAACCCTGAGCTTTAACATTGCAGACAATATCTCATATTACAATGCCAACAAAACTTTTGTTCTGAAGTTATTTTTTAAAATACATTTAAAAATATTTTGTACCACACCGTCCTAGTGCAGATGTCTGTGATTGACGGCATCTATTCCCCCTTATCATCATACGGAAAAAAATGATGGTACACATGACATCATATGTTTTACAAAAGTGCCACAGAGACTAAACTTTCTTCAGGCACAAAAAGTAAACAAAGCATGTAGAAGAAAGAAAACATTAAAGCTTACATTTTTAAGAGACAGCTTGAGTAGCTTCTGACTGGCGCCCCGAACAAAAGATATTGACAAAATAAGAAGACTGCCAACATAAGGCTAGATAGCTCAGTTGGTAGAGCACCAGCATGTGTTAATCCGGAGGTCGCCGGTTCAAGTCCCGCTCTGGTCAATTTTGCTTTGTTCAACCCAAAATTATTTTTAAAAGATGGCAGTGTATGGCTTTTATCAACTTTTGAAGAATGGGGGTGGGGTGGTGTTGGGTACAAATCTTAAAACTTGTTCAGATGTTATTCTTACAATATTCAAATTTATGTTGAAATTACATGTTAAATATAAAACTTCCCATAGCAACCAGATACATGTATGCCTGCCAGATATGCCTGCCAGGGCATGCCCTATAGTATGCCCAAGGTCACACCCTTAGAAAACCAAAATTGACATGGCCTTTAAAAATAAGCAATGCTATGTAACTGACCTTTCACCCTTCAACATTCACAATGTGTCAAAGGTCATCTTAATCACACATGAACATTCACGTAATACATTGCCCTACCTTAATTCGCTACTTTTACAATAATTTGAAATGAAACTTAATTTAACAAAAAATGATTTTGCAATTATTGCACTTTTAAGATCTAACGGGGAGTTCACCCTCTCTTAAAGGTATCATACAGGATTGGTAAGGATAAAAACATCATTGTTTAATTTTAGTCTGAAAGCTTACTGATTATGAAGTTCATACTAGAACCATTTTTTTTTTTACGCAACAGCTGATCTTGATTGTTACAACAAAAATTAAGGACAATGTGTTTACATGCTGAAAATTGTGCATGGTTTTCACTATTTTCCAATACAGCCAATATTTTCGCAGGTTTGTTTTTACATGGATACGGTCGATCACACACTTGAACACTGTCTGCGACTATTTAGTAAGCTCTACCAATCCTGTACAATACCTTTAACCAAATTGTTTTGACATAAAAAACCACTGATGACCAAATTGTTTGACCACTCAAGCAAGAAGCCGATTATCTTAACATAACAGCTCAGAGAACAATTTTACAAACTCTATTACCAACCTGAATACTGAATGTTAGTGCAAAATAAATTATGAAAATGTTCTCGCTGATATATTTCCCTTTTATAGAAAACAAAAATTCAAGAAATCAGTGAAGATCTTAAAGAGGAGGAGGTGTGAGGGCGGTCGACTAAAGTCACCTATGGTAAGGAGAGAACTAACGTTATGAAAAACTTGAATAATTGATGCAATTCCAATTAGTTGAAACACATCTTGTTTGAAAATGCAAGTTGGCAGGAGACGTACCATGTAATTTGTTGTCGTTTTGCAGTTCTGAGCATGTGTGCGCATTTCTGAGAAACATGTGGATTTGGTAGGTCTGCTGCCACCTGGAGTCCCCGAATGTCTCACTTTTCGCTGCGTTACCCGCGTAGAAAGGGAGTAGCAATGTGTCTCTATGGTGCCCTCGTCACTTTGTGCATTGTTTTTTGTGCAAGCCACGACACCAAATGACAAACGACACTTTAAGACATGCTGACATCGTCTTCTTGGGAGTATTGCTCAAGACGTTTCCTGAGTTGTCTCGATCTATCTTTAAGACTAAGATCAGTGTCTGTCGACATTCCAATCAGAGCATCATGTAGACTCTCTAGCAAATCTTCATTCAGTAAAGCGAATTGGTTAATTTCTGCAGGAGTGAAAAAAAAAATGTTTTTAAGGTATCGTACACGTTTGGTAATGACTCAAAACAAATAAAAGCATAAAAACTTACTTGGTAACAAGCAACGAAGAGCTGTTGATAGTATAAAACATTGTAGGAAATGACTCCCTCTGAAGTAACGTAGTTTTTGAGAAAGAGGTAATTTCTTACTAAAATAATAAAAACTTCTTGCAAGAAGTTTTTATTCCTATCTGAAAGCACACAAATTTGTACCACAAGGGTGTTTTTCTTTCATCATTTTCTTGCAACTTCGATGACCAATTGAGCCCAAATTTTCACAGGCTTGTTATTTTATGCATATGTTGGGATACACCAAGTGAGAACGCTGGTCTTTGACAATTTCCAAACGTGTTCAGTGCCTTTAAAGGGTGTGTATAACATTGGTAAGAGCAAAAATATAAATGCTCACAGATTTGCACATAACCTACATGGTATAAATATGGTCATGGTGGGAAACTTTCCTTGAAATATTTTTGCTTGGAATGCAATAGTTTTTGAGAAATGAGTAAAACAATTAGTTTTGGTCTCGTGAGAAAAAAACTCTACTATATATTTGAAAACAGTGAAAACATTTAAGGATTTGTTCAACTTATTTTTCGCAACTCCAATGACCGATTGAGCTTAAACTTTCACAGGTTGGTTATTTTATGTATATGTTGGGATACACCAAGTGAGGATACTGGTCTGTGACAATTACCAAAAGTATACACAGCCTTTAAATCAATGAGGAAAATTCTAAGTTGGGATACCAAGTGGGTAAGCATACCCCACCGTTGTGGGGACTTTTACACAATGGAACAAAGGTCCCAATAATGTTCTTCTTCGCTCAACTTGGTCCCCACAAGGAAATTCTTTAGAAAAGGGAAAAAATAGAACAACAATGGCAAGTCCCTGCAACCAAGTGTTCAAAAGACAGGGTGAACACACGCTGTTCTTGGGCCTGATGCAACATTCTTATTTACATGTTTTCTTTAAAGGCACTGTACACGTTTGGTAATTACTCAAAATGTATATTAGCATAATAACTGACTTGGTAACGAGCAACAGAGAGCTGTTAATAGTATAAAACATTGTGAGAAACGACTCCCTCTGAAGTAACTAAATTTTGAGAAAGAGGTAATTTCTCACTAAAATAATAAAAGACTTCTTGCAAGAAGCCGTTTATTCCTATCTGAAAGCACACAAATTTGTACAACAAGGGTGTTTTTTCTTTCATCATTTTCTTGCAGCTTCGATGACCAATTGAGCCCAAATTTTCACAGGCTTGTTATTTTATGCATATGTTGGGACACACCAAGTGAGAACACTGGTCTTTGACAATTACCAAATGTGTTCAGTGCCTTTAAACCAGTTAAAGTTTGTGTCAACGACCTTTGGACCTTTGCTCTTTTCCGTTTGGCTTTCGGCAGGGAGAGAGCACGAAGAATTTTAATCTGTAACTTCTCTCAATTTTGTAGGGAGCATGGCCCTTGCCGTTCTCCTACAGTTTTGTCATCTTGGAGGGATAATGGTAAAGCGCCCTCAGTATCTTTTGCGTTTGTACCAAGCAGGGAAAGATTGTATTCATGAGGTATAGAGTCATCGTTATTGTGTCATAACAGGGATAGAGTCATTGTTATTGTATCATAACAGGGATAGAGTCATTGTTATTGTATCGTAACAGGGATAGAGTCATCGTTATTGTGTCATAACAGGGATAGAGTCATTGTTATTGTATCATAACAGGTATAGAGTCATTGTTATTGTATCATAACAGGGATAGAGTCATCGTTATTGTGTCATAACAGGGATAGAGTCATTGTTATTGTATCGTAACAGGGATAGAGTCATTGTTATTGTATCGTAACAGGGATAGAGTCATTGTTATTGTATCGTAACAGGGATAGAGTCATTGTTATTGTATCGTAACAGGGATAGAGTCATTGTTATTGTATCGTAACAGGGATAGAGTCATTGTTATTGTGTCATAACAGGGATAGAGTAATTGTTTTTGTGTCATAACAGGGATAGAGTCATTGTTATTGTGTCATAACAGGGATAGAGTCATTGTTTTTGTGTCATAACAGGGATAGAGTCATCGTTATTGTGTCATAACAGTGTAATTTGTTGCAGTCAAGCACTATGTATAATAACAATATCAATATTGACTCTTATATAGCGCAATTCAAAAGAGTGATACTTGCGCTTCAAACATTATTACCCCTGGTCACCGGGCCATTTATTTAATTCCTTAAACCATCTCAGCTCCCTGGGGAGTATACTGCCTGCGCTGCAAATTATGTAGCACACTAAGCTAAATCAATCACAAGAACCATCTCTGCCCTCATAAGTACCCATTTATACCCCCGACTGAAGAGGAGCAATTAGAGTCAAGTGTCTTGCTCAAGGACACAAGTGTCATGACCGGGATTCGAACCCACACCCTGATGACTCGGCAACTATAGCAAGCCATGTGTTGACATGTGACCTTGAGATATTCCATTAGATTTTTACTGTGCTATTATTAAAAATTGTGTGAAAGTAAAGTCTGTCCCGAGCCAATATGGCTCATCAGGCCGGTGTTTATATCCAGTTTCATTGGCATTAAACAACTGAGAATATTTCTATTCCCCCTGAACAGGATGCCAGTCCATCGCAAGTTACTCCAAGCTTTCACCGATACCCATTTGTACTCCTGGATGGAGAGAAGCAATTATGATAAAGTGCCTTGCTCAAGGACACAAGTGTCGCGACTGACCAGGCCAGGATTCGAACCCACAATCTGTAAATTACAGAACTTGAGTCCATTGCCCCACACTGCTCGGCCACGACACCCCACTAGTATTGCGTACTGCTACTGTATTCTGAGAAATAAATGAGTGGCAGGAGATCTATTTTTAAATTTGAGACGTCATAATGTGGTTTTTTGGTGAATGCTCGTCCTTCAGTAGAGGACCCTTCCTCCTTCCTCCCCCCCATATAATGGGGACAAGATCTCTTCATTTACTTTTGCTATCACTACAATACAACAATAAAGTCTGATCCATTCAAACCATTACGCAAACAGGTGCGCACATCACAAAAACTTAGAAATTCAAAAAAATTACCTTTTAGTTTAGTAACAAGTTTTTCCAGTATACTTAAAGCTTCTCTTCTTATTGCTATGTACTTGATGATACCTGTAAAGATCAAATCAGAAACCAATTTTAGAATGAAACCAAACAGCACGATGTAATTTCAGGGTAAGGGAAAATGATCTCATCAGCTTGGGAAAATTCAAACACAGCTAAATTTTCTACCCGAAAGCTTTCTGGTTTTAGTTAGCACAAAAATGCTCTCATGTGGGTCCAATTTCATGGCTCTGCTTACTGTGGAATTCTGTGCTTATGGACTATAGAATAACATTTACAAATTCCATTCAACAAAAATCCATTAATGACCGCCCCTTTAAGAATTCCCACAATAATTGTAAAGAAATCTCTTAGCCTTGGGCTGATAGCCGCTCCTGGCTGAAATCAATCACGTCTTCAACAGATTTAATTTTTATTAATTTTTTCATTCATTAATTTCACAGGAAAAAATATCACAAATACATCATCAAAATATACATCATATGCAAAAGGCAAGAGATATAAAACTATAAACACTCAGCAGATTACATAACACATTCCAAAGACAGGACAATGGCACACCTGAAGGATCACAAAAAAGTAAACTAAATTACTGTCTAGTTGTTTTTCCAAATGCCATTATAGACAAAAGCAATCCAAAAGCCACATCACAACAGATGGCTTCCACGTGGCTTGGTGAGTTAGAAATGTTTTCGAGTCTAAAAGATCAAATGGTCTAGACTATTTGAAAGGGATTGTTAAAAAAGAAAGAAAGAAGAAGACGCTATTATTAATTGTACTGTTGGAAACAGTACGATGATGTAAGCGTGCGCGTAGGTTCCGAGGGTATCACCAAAGGTTAGAAGCTTTTCCCTTGACCTGTCTCTACCAAGAACTCACAATTTAGATCCGTAGATGGAATCATCGTGCATTTATACGTGCGCTGCATTATTGTCACATCGCAAAATGCCTAAAATTTGCGTCAATCATCCACTGTAATTGTTACCAACTCGCTCGGTTCATTAGTCAGGGGAAACATTGATACTGACTTACCTAAACATTTGCATAGATCAGGGATGATTCTCAGAAGGATACTGGACATGAACTTGCAGTCAATATCTGTAATATCAGGGACTAGGAACATCAACCTGTAAAAAAAACAAGCAGATATTGGACCATTCCTCAAACTTTCTCAACTCCCCGGGGAGCATACAATCCCAAGCTGCTAATATTACAGTGGTGAGAGTCACTGCTGACAAAAAAAGTCTGAAACTGTTGTCCAGATCTTAGGAGGTACATTGAAATGGTTGCATTTCTACCACCTTTTGGTATACCCTGGACTTATAGATTCCAATGAGCTTTTGGGAACAGTATCGTCAGGGCTAGAGAAGTACATCAAAGAGCCAGGCTTATTTAATTTGGAGAAAAACACAGCATTTTTTGTTTACCAGGCAGACATGAAAAAGTCTGAATTCAAATAAAAGTCTGAAATTTCTCATCCCTTATATTAGCGCTAAGGGGTTAATCTAACACAATACTGTCTCAGCCCTCTCATGTTCCTATTTATACACCTGGATTAAGAGAAGCAATTATGGTTAAGTGCCTTGCTCATGACCGGAAATTGACTTTGTTTCAAATATACCTCTTCCCAATTTCATAGACTTTATACAAAACCTGTGCATTGTTTCAAACGATTTGACAACTCGCTGGAAAATGTAAGCCAAAAGGAAGATTTGTAATAAAAAATATAACCAACGATGCTTACCTATCCAAGAATAGACCTAGAGATTTGAGGATGGTTACTTGGACTTTAAAGGTACTGTTCTGCAATCCCTCCGACAGGTAACGACAGAAATCTTGGTGGTACAGATCTACAAAATATGCGAGAAATATGGGGAGGGGGGAATATTCAATCATTAGATAACAATTATTTGTAACCAAAACCAGGCACTTTCCGGAAAAAAATAAGTCAACCAAAACATCAGCTTTGACATCAATGTGACGTGATGTCTTAAACATTTTATATATTGAGAATTTATAGGCCAGGCATGATGTTTGGTCCTTGGGAAAAAAGTAGGAACATTTCATTAAGTACAAGGGCTGACCTACATGTACATGGTGTAGGCTTTAAAAGACTTTTCATGCTATTTAATCACAATATATCTGGGGTTTTTCCCCAAGGGCCATTAAAACGGAACTCAGACTAAAGTAGGAAGACTATCATGCCTGCTAGAGCCATTGTATGCCAGGGCTAATTGACCAGTTTGAGCACTGCGTAATAAAAGGGTAGGGGTTAGTTAATAATAATAATAAATAGAACTTATGAAGTGCCTTACATCTAAAGCATAAACCCCAGAGCGCTTCACAAAGAATGAAATACTGATTGAATAAACAAATTTAAAAAAGACTAAAAGCATAAGCACTTTAAAAATAACAAGTACAACGTAAAACAATGGAATAAAGTAAGATACAAATGCAAATACAAAATATACTACAACAGCAAAACGTTTGTGAAAGGAAGTAATCCGCAGAGTAAAATTTTGTATTTACAAGTAATAACAAATGCAGAATATACAACAATAGCTTAAAAATGTTATAAAAAAGGGAACAAAGCCAAAGCCAAAGCCCAAGCTAAAACCAACAATACAGATTAGCATTAGCATATTCAACTAAAATAGTGAGTTTTAATGGCCTTTTAAAAACAACTGAGGGAAGACATGGCATGAATGTTAGGAGGTGAATTAGTTATAATGACCTTGTGTTTGTCGTTCACGCGGCCACGCTTTTCCCAGACTCTCATACGCACATTCCTGAAGTTTGAGTTTCGCATCTTGTCTCTCTCGATCGTTCTCATCGTCAGAGTCATCGTCATCCTTCTTCTCCTAAAAATAAAAGAAATTGCGTTTTTTAGAGGAAATTTTTCTTGTCAGATTCTCTTTCAATTTTTTATTTTTTATTTGAAAATAACCAAAAAAAAGGTGATGGCCCGAGGAACTCAACAGCTTTTATGAGTATCCTTCTTAATAGACGTGTGATATTTCAGAATTTTTTCAAGATTTCCTAAAATTTTCCATGACCCTCAAATTTGCCATGATCCAAAAATCTCACCATGATACTATATGAAAAATGATGCATTTTCTGTAATCTGGTTTACCTTGGATAACAGTGGGAAGAGGATGTCGGTAACGTCTTTGAATCGATCGATGTGATGAGCCTGTAAGACCGATGAGAGACACTGAAGAGCGACGATCTTATAATCTATCCGCTCCTTCCGACTCTCCCTGAAGACGGCGGTGAGAACCGTCTCAACGGCGGGCTGTTCTGGGTAAGCATCGTCCGGATTCTCAAGAGCACCTCTACAAGATTCCAAATAAGAAGAATTATAACATTAAAGGCACTGAACACGTTTGGAAATTGTCAAAGACCAGTGTTCTCACTTGGTGTATCCCAACATATGCATAAAATAACAAGCCTGTGAACATTTGGGCTCAATTGGTCATCGAAGTTGCAAGAAAATGATGAAAGAAAAAACACCCTTGTTGTACAAATTTGTGTGCTTTCAGATAGGAATAAAAACTTCTTGTAAGAAGTTTTTATTATTTTAGTGAGAAATTACCTCTTTCTTAAAAACTACGTTACTTCAGAGGGAGTCGTTCCTACAATGTTTTATATTATAACACCCCTTACAAAAAATCTGCCTTTTCATTGGTTTAGAGCGCGTCACATGATATGTCTTAGTTTTACTAGAAACCCGGTGGCCGTGTGATAGTCGTTTGCCATGCAATAGTCAAAAGACTATTACATGGTGCGCGTGGTACCCAGACGTCTTTTTTACCCACCTCGAACCCAATCAGTTGTGCATCTGTGTATCTGAAATGCGCGTACGAACGTTACGTGTACGAGGATGATAAATAGTCTGTTGGGGTGTTATAAAACAAATATTGACTGCTTTTACTCGTGCTATGGTTAAAACTCCGACTCCCTCGGTGATCCCCGGACCGTTCCATTTTCCCTCGGCTGCGCCTCGGGAAAATAGAACGCTCCGGGGATCACCTCGGGAGTCGTAGTTTTAACCATAGCACTCGAAGCAGTCAATATTTGTATACTATCAACAGCTCTCCGTTGCTTGTTACCAAGTAAGTTTTTATGCTAATATTTGTTTTGAGTCATTACCAAATGTGTACGAAACCTTTTAAGCATTTGGAATGCCAGGGCTCGAATTTGGGGAGAAAATCCACAAGACCGCGGAGCTTGTTGCTAAAAATGTTTACTGGACCAGATTTTTTTTTCCAAGACCGGATTCGAAAGGAGAAAACAAAACTTGCTGACACAGTTTACCATGCATTTGACTGCTTTTATATGAACAAGCACCGAGACATGTAAGAGAGGATTTATCTCATTTGTCTTAATGGTATTAAGTATACTTCGTTTATTTCATTTATTTATTCTGGTTGTGAAGCCAAGGACTCTCAGAAAAGCAAACTTAATCACTATACTAGCCAAGAACCCCATGGAGAGAATACAAAGAAGGAAAATTCAGTTTTAGATGTGGGAGGAAAACCCCAGTGATACAAGCATGGAATTTGGCACCCAATCAAAGTATATCATGAGAAGGTTTTTTGGCTATAGGGCCATCGCAGATTTCATAGCAGATTTCATTGCAGATTTGAATTTTGAAAAAATAGATGTAGTATAATAAGCAATGGCAGCCATTTTGAAAATTTAGAAAATTGTAAAAATTCCTTGTTATTCTACCTATCACAAAGGGAACAATTGGGTCTATAGACCTTTCTGTTGCAATGACACAGCCCGAGTTTGTGCCAACCGAGGTTGGAAAACTATGGAAAGCCATAAATGCAAACCAAAAAGTATAGCCACAGTTTGTAACAATGTTACACAAATATTCAAAAATAGTGTTGAATTTGTTGGAAACAAAGCAATCAATCATGGGAGGTATTTTATTTAATTAAAAGTTTGCAGAAAATGTTGAAGTTGGTCACAACATCTGTTAACATGATTGAATGTTTTCCAAACATTCGGCCGTCCATGCCAACCAGCGCATTTTGTTAATCAACAAAAGAAAGGTCTATATTCCTATTCACAGATTCCTTTACCTGCATGATGTGCAGACCGTTGAAATAGATCTCAACAGCTCATCCTATAAATAAACAAATCAATAAATAAATCAATATATGAATAAAAAACATTTTATTATCAATTTACATTAACCCCTTGAAGACGGAAGGCGGCTATGACCGCTAATCGGGGTCCGGAATGCTGTGGACAGTGTATGTGGAAAGCCCTGGAATGCAGTCTGCGGCCGGTACAGCTGTGAGCAAACAAAGGCTGCTGTGCAGTCATGCGTTAAGCCGGGCATTGAGGCCGGATAATACCGGCGTCAAGGGGTTAATAACGGTAGAACCCCAGGTCAAAATTCAGTGTTTTTCACCATACATAACTTGACAAAGGAAACAAAAAAGATTTCCTGAAAATGTTGAGAAACCAGGATAAATCATCTTGGGAAGACATCCTCCTACTTTCAGGATGTCGTCATCCTGAGATGAAATATATCTTGAAGACGACATTCTACTCTCAAGATGTCGTCATCCCAAGATAAATTATTTTGGGATGTCATCATCTTACGTTTATGATGTCATCATCCTGCAGTAAATTATCTCAGGATCTCAACTTGTCATATGACACTTCCAGAGATCTGTGTTACACAGTTTTCAACCATAAACTAGTTGCCCCCTTTTAACCCTTTAGAGGTCAGTCATTTCTGTATAATCATCACAAAAACGCCCAGACATTGCTGTATCATTGTTCATTTCTTTAATAAAAATTTTCAGTAAAAAGTCAACAAAAATACTGTGAAACATATTTTTTTTTTTTTATAGAAATTGGGATGCTATGTTAACATAGGAAACATTTGAAAATTTCATATCCAGACATGACCTTTACTTTGACCTCTTTGTGTAAAAGGAAGTAGGCCAAATCTTGTGACTGTTTGGGCATTTTGGTACAAGCCGCTTGAAGCTGCTATGGTCTCTAAAGGGTTAAAATTGATGTAATATTTACATAAAGGGATAAGGAATATTACTTTGGTTTTACCTTACACCGATGTATGATAAGTACTTTAGAGAAACAAAAGTCACAGAAAATACTCAGGTGGGATTTCAACTTGCCTCCTGTGTCCAGGCTCAAAAGTCTAGCAATTATTTACCCTAGAAGATTGGGGGTCATGCGTTTGAATCCCATCCAAGTAGTCATATGGATTTTTTTTCCCCTGCAGGACTTCGAAAGCCTTGAGTTAACAGCACTTATCACAAAATCAGAGTTTGGATAAAACCAAAAACAATAAAATTTCCACTTTCACTTCCACACCATTCAAAAGCTTCAAATCTGATTTCTAATTTGTATTATTGTTCAACCAAGAAATATATTTTCAAATTTACCCAGTCAGTTTCCCTTTTGGTTTATAACTTGATTTTATGATTTGCCTTATACTCACTTTTCCATCCCACGTCCTACCGGAGAGTCCAGCAACCAGGGCAGCCAGTAACCGCCCAAGATGAGGTGGTTGGAGTCTAGAGCCCAGCTTCTTAGCGACGGTGCTCATGGCTCTGGCTGCCTGGGCTTTGCGAGGCCAGGATTGGGATCCCAACGCTTCCTTGGTCTGCGTGACGATCTCGGCTAAGTATAACTTGATTCCACCTTCTGTCCCTAAAATGAAAAAACAAAAATAACTAAACTAACCACAACTCCCAAGGGCCCAATTTCATAAAGCATGTAAGCACAAAAACTTGCTAAGCACAGAAAACTCTGGCTTAAGAAAAATATGTTACCAACCAAAATACCACACAGTTACCATTGCTGTGACTGGTACCCCACTAATTTCTTGCTTAGCAAATAAATTTGCTCAGCAGAATTTTTCTGCTAAACAGCTTTATGAAATTGGGCCCAGGGCCCAACTTTATAAGGCTGTGTGTATAAGCGAAAAAGAGTAGAAACTGTAAGGAGTTGGTCTCTTTTCAAGCCGCAGGAAGGTTTGAAATTGACACACGGGTACAGGTAGATGTAGAGTGGTAAGTAACTTACCTGGAGTGGAGTCTAGCCAGACCTCTTCCCATACACAGTCTTTCTCCTCATTTCGTCCACTCACTGCATCAAGGAAATAAAAACAAATCCAGCAAAGTTTGTCACCCATTCTCATCAATATACGTTCTCTACTTATTCTTCTTCTTTTGAACTGGGGTCCACAGAGGTGAAAGGCTAGGAAAGAAACCACTGAACCAACCTGATCCCCTGAACCAATATCAAATACAGGACAGCCAGGACTTTTTGGGGAAATTGCAGTTAAAGGTAGTATACAGGATTGGTAAGGATAACAAACATCATGATTTAAAATTAGTCTGAAAGCTTACCGATTATGAAGTTCATTTTATTTTAGAACAAGTTTTTCTGTTAAATATTTCCCTCTGAAATAAAGTCATATTCAAGAAAACTGTATTTGAACCTCTAAAAAAAAACCCAACAACTGATTTCGGTTGTTACAACCAAAATTAAGGACAATGTGTTTACATGCTGAAAATTGTGCAAGGTTTTTCACTATTTTCTCCGGACACAACATGAGGTTTAGCCCAAGTTTTTTATTTCTTGTTTAATAGTTGATCACACCAAACATGAACACTGAACATCTGCGACTATTGTGTCAGCTTATACCTATAAGGGTCAAACAAAATTATATTCTTTATCCCCGATGCAAAATTAACATCTATTAAATCGTTGCGGTAACCGCTGCTAACACATAGGATTCGAACAGCCTCTAGCCACCGGCTAGCTCAGTGGTCTAGTGGTAAGACATCTGCTCTAGCAATGCAAAGGTTGTGGGTTCGAATCCCACCCGAGTGATTTGCCTGTGGATTTCTTTCACAGAACTCGGGAAAGTACTGAGTATAGACGGTGCTTAATACACATCGGTGTAAGGGTAAAAACAAAATTGTATTTAATGAAATACTTCCACTGTAATCTGACCTTTTTCTTTCTTGGCGTGCATCGCTAAGAACACCAGCGGCATGGCGAGAGCATTGTGTCTCTTGAAGGCATCTGAACTGTGCCTGGACATCGCTTGTAACGTCAACCCACAAGCTGTGTGTAAAGCTTCGTCTGAAAATACAAACCAAATATTCACAAACTTATCAGGACCAAATTTCATAGGCTTAGTAATTTTTGCTGAGCTCAGACAAATCTTGCTCAGTAGAAACTTGTTACCAGCCAAAGTGACTTAGAGGTTACATTGTTGTGACTGATGCCCCGCTTGTTTTTGCTTGTTTATCAGCATAAGGCCACATAATAATGCAAAATGTTGAGCATCCTTTTTTTTTGGGGGGGGTGGGGGAGTTTTTTTGTTTTTTGTTTTGTTTTAAGTTTTGTTGACATGGCAAAATATGAAATAAAGAATAAAGAAATCATCACAATCACTATAAAACACCTTGTAAACCGTCACATGGTGCTATGTAAATAAATGGGTCTTACATTTCAAACACAGCTCTGCATACCTTGTAGAACAAACAAAATGAGTGTTTTGAGATGCCCTCGGGTGTGATAAAGCACTTTATAAGAACTGCGTATTATTAGCACTATTATTTTTATTTATATGAAGGTATGAAGGAAAAAGAATGCTGCCTAGAAATTCATCTGAAGAAAAAAAATGCAGGGTTATGTTTTCGGGGCATCTTGTACTCTTACCGTCTTTTTCTGTGTACCAATTCTTTAACCTTGTTATCACTTTCTCCACACTGCTGTCTTTTGCAACCTGGGGGCGGGGGGGGGGGGGGAGAGAAACACCATAAAATCTTCAATATCGATTTGAAAAAAAGACGACTAACAAGGTAAAAGAGAAAGTGTAACCGATGTAAAGTTGTTCTCAATATTAGTAGTGAAATACGGTCCTTGATGAATTTTTCATATTTTTGCTTATTGACCCCTTGCACGAACGTCACACGCGACTACCGTCCGACACGCTCGCCATTTTGGGAGTCAAATTGCACATAAAAATATGGTGAACGTGTAAACGCTGCATCACCTGAGATGCGCACTACACTGTATAACATACGGGGACATGGAATCCCAAAATGGCGCAACTAAAATTGTTGTGATGATGAAATCAGGTGAATTGGGTAAATACAAGATATTTTGTTAAACAACTGTTTCGTCATAGCCAAAAAACGCTGTAACTTTATTTTGTAACAATGTCATATCTTGCACAAAAGAGGCTCTGTGCACTAAACATTCACACCAAAGGAGTTAGTGTTTACATCCGTGGTAATAATAAATAATAGTGGCTTCTTATATAGCACTCATATCTGTCACTCAGTGACGCTCAAGGCGCTTCAACATTCAGTATTTTCCTGCAAAGTATGTGGGGCTATGTAAGTATGAGACCTACTCCTTTACATCGCACCATGTAATGGTTTACAAGGTGCTGTGGCGCAATATGCAGCCAATCAAACCAGGAACACCGGGGCGAACCCCTTCTCTTTTTGAAAAGTGCACTGGGTTCTTTTACATGCATTGCACAACACACGGGACCAACGGCTTTACGTCCTATCCGAAGGACGCAGCAATAATGGTCAAGTGTCTCTCTGCTGATCAGAAACACCAGAGCTTGAGTCCGGTGCTCTTATACGCTCGGCCACGACACGCCACGTAGTGGTAGTAACTTTTATTTTAAACAAAATTTTCAGGCCTAGAATTTCACTGAAACTGAAGCTCTGACCTTTGACTTAGTAAGCACAGAATTGGTTTTTTTTTAAAACTCTGGCGATAAGTGGTTAAGATAGATACACATCTTAAGATCTATCTTGGCGTGTCGTGGCCGAGCGGTTAAGAGCACCGAACTCAAACTCTGGTTTTAAGCTCCTATTAAATTGTTGCGGTACCCGCTGCAAAAATATAGGATTCGAACTCCCTCTAGCTACCGGGCAATCTCGGTGGTCTAGTTGGTAAGACATCTGCTCTAGAATGGCAAAGGTCGTGCGTTCGAATCCCACCCGGATAATATGCCTGTAGAGGTTTTTTTTTCACAGGACTAGGGAAAGTACCAAGTATATAGTGTTTACACACATCGGTGTAAGGGTAAAACCAAATATATTCAAGCTCTGGTGTTTTTGATCAGCAGCTTGTGGGTTCGAGACCCGGTCATGACACTTGTATCATTAAGCAAGACACTTAACCATTATTGCTTCGTCCTCCAGATGGGACATAAAGCTGTAGGTCCAATGTGTTGTTATATAAAAACTATCAAGGCACGTAAAAGACCCCAGTACACACTTATCGCTAAGAGAAGGGGTTCGCCCCAGTGTGTCTGGCAGTGCGTTCTTCAATCATGAAGGCTGCACTCAAAAGGAAGAAGGAAGAAGCACTTTGTGAAAAAAAAATCATCTCTTGGACATGTAACGTAAGGTTCCATGAGATTTTAAAGTTGACATGGCCCTGATCAAGTTGTTTATATTCTCACCTTGATGAGATGACCAATTGCTGCTGCGTTTGATTTTCTGACCGCCAAGCTCTTATCGTTCAGACCCGACAAAAATGCACTAAGAAGCTTTCCTGAAGAAAAAAAAAGAACAATTAAATCAATTAACTCGCTGTCTTGGTCTTTGCATTCTCTTGACAACTGAAAATCACACAAACAAAATCCCTAAAACTTTAAAGGGACACATTGCCTTGGATTGGGCATTTGAAAGCGGTTTTTTTAATGAAATGAATATGGTTGGAAAGATGTTTTTGAAAGTAGAATATATGTGACCTGCTATATCAAAATGAGGAATGTCTCGGATGGGGACATTACGTGTAATTTGACACCAACTATTGGCAACTTGAAACGTAAACAAAATTTGTTGAAAAAACTGACATTTTTATTTATGTACTCTTAATCTCGTTTTGCTTGCTATGGTCTTACCTTTTCGTCAAAAGATTAATAAAGATGGAAAAACAGACGATTTCTGAACCATGTTCTTGTCCTAATTATCACAAAATGTTTGTAAACAACTCCCAAGAGACGAAAATGTATTCCTTTGTGAAGCGCCATCGATGCGTAATGCTTAACGAAACCCATGCATGATATACACCAATAGAAATTATTATTGATCCACATGCCTCAAAATCATGTGGTTTTCTTTTTACTTTGTGAACTAACATGGTCTGCCATTTTGTGGAGTCAAAAAAGTTGGTTCTACAAAATGGCGGACAGTATTAGTTCACAAAATAAAAGGAAAACCACACAATTTTGAGGCATATTTGTGTGGATCATTTACCTGCAAAGGGTGCCAGATCCAGAGGGCACTGGTGAGTCAGAAGAATCAGGAAGTTAGCGCAGCCAGCCTGTAATTAAAAGATGACATGGAGGAACCAAGCATGCGAAAAGTCATTGTCAGAACATTTTAAACCCTTTTTCGTTGGAAGCGTCACCTATACTGACTGAACTTTATTTCGAAACCACAAGAGAGCAAACAATTTATACAGAGAGAATGACGGTGTAGATACATAATGCAGATCAAAATATAAATACTACAATGCTTGGATCAACATATATAATTTGTGGTTCTACTTTTAGGCCACATAAAAAAAAGAAATTGTTGATCATCCCCGCCCGACCCTAAGAAACCCCCAGACCCAATTTTTTTTCTTTTTTTCTTTTCTTTCTTTTTAAATCTTAAAAAACGGTCTTTTCAATGATCTTTTCAATCAAATTTGGCTCCCAGATTTTTCAGCTGATATTTTTTCAAAATCCATAGGTTGGAAATATTTGAAGAAAGGTTGTGTTGGCAAAAACAAGAACAATTCTTCAAATATTTACTTAAGAAAATGTTCACAGAAAATGTCATCTAGGAGTTAAATGGGTTTAACAAAACAATTAAAAACATCGAAATCACACAAACCCTGTTTTATAGTGATTGTGATGATTTCTTTATTCTTTATTTCATATTTTGCCATGTCCTAAAAAATAAAAACCGCTCTCCCACCCCAACTTCCCACCAAAAAAGGACGATCAACAATTTTTAAATTTTATGTGGCCTTATGGAAAAGTCGCTGTATTCAGTACAAAACAAGGACAAGAGATTTTCACTGACTCAACTTTCTTTTCATTTTGGGGGGTAAAGTCCAAATAAATAATAAATTTAATAAAAAACACAGGCTTCTGCCAGAATTTTTTTGTGGATTCATGTCTAAGTTCTATTTAGCCTGGACTCAAACCAAAGAAGTCTCAAAACTTACGGCTTTGGATACAACTTTTTACTGGTAAATACAAAATTTTACATGTTGTTGAAAATAATACGTGGAAGGAAATGGGCAAGTTTAATTCAAAAAAATTGAAAATGTGTGGGGGTCGGAAAAAGAGGAAAATTCCGT
The DNA here is from genome assembly GCA_021014325.1 of Plazaster borealis. NCBI lineage: Eukaryota > Metazoa > Echinodermata > Asteroidea > Forcipulatida > Labidiasteridae > Plazaster > Plazaster borealis. The sequence goes on from CM037462.1 coordinate 14,816,183, forward strand.
CAGTGGTGGTTGGAGAATCCTGAATGCCGGGCGGGTTCTCCAGCACCGACCACCGTGGGCAGAACCCTGAAAGCAGATTGAAGCAGTACTCCCTAAACACGCTTATTTTCATTATCTCGATATAAGGCAAAACATGTATACTAATTATTACAAAAGCTTAAAGGTACTTTACCAGATTGAAGGATTAAAAAACATCATTGTTTAATTTTAGTCTGAAAGCAAATTTTTTGTTTTTGTGATTACCAGGGATGAGATTCTGAAAAAATGAAAAAGTCTGAAATTTGTTCATCACGGGAGGTGAACACACGTAAAGCTTAAAGTTTGTAAAAAAGGCACGTAAATCAAAATAACACTGTAATGCATTAGCTACCTTTTAAAGTTTTTTACACATATTAAAAAAAATGTAAATTGGAAAATTGGCCAGAGGTTCCCCTATGGGTGGTTAACCCAATGAAACAATTTGCATGAATAAAATATTGATAAATCATATTTTATTCATAAACAAACTGTAAAACTGTAAGCCACCAGATGTCACATACTTTCCAGGTTAAAAAGAACACAACATCCACTCCTGTGAGTCACAAAACTAGGTCAAAAACCCACAGAGACACCGCACGCACACCGCTAGTCTTTTGAGTGAAGCAACAGTATTACAAACTAAAAGAATCTGTATAACAAACTCTAGAAGATTAACCACAAAGACACCGCACAGGCGGCTTGTCTTTTGAGTGAAGCACCAGTATTAAAAACTAACCAACTGTAGAGGATTAAGATAAGAGTAATTTGGTCTCAATAGGAGTGTCAATCATTCTCCGGGAGTCCCAGGTGAGGCCTGGTACAACATTAAATAAAGAGAAGGATCTCCAACTGTCGGCATCGTCTGTGTAGAAAAGTTTGTTTTTTTCATAATCATTGACAACTGGGTAAAAAATATTCCGTGAAATCGCCCCAGTGGGTGGCAGTCTATTTTTTCAGCTCTAAGTTCCGGGCGGAAATTGTCAAAAGAAATTGCGGAAAAACTAGTCAATTTGCCAAAGTTGGAGATTTTAAAAAGTCTGAACTGGAAAAAAAAGACGGTTTTTCAAAGTCAGAAAGTCGGAATTCCGCCAAAAGGCGGAAGAATCTCATCCCTGGATTACAGGCTTTATGAAATTGGGCCTACAATCCCGGCCATATCTCTTTGGGCCCCCGCAACAAAACATTATTATTATTTTTTATTCTTTACGCCCTACTCTGCGAACAATGAATGTTCAATGTGTGTGTACATTCTTAATTTTTCTTAAGCCTTCTTTTTATGTTTTTTGTATTTTTGTTTTTTCCAGGCTCAAAAATTTCAGACTCTTCCCGGCCCTATCTCGCTGGGCCCTCAACCCCTGGCCCACGTTCATGTTGGCTCTCATTGCACTGTCTCCACTCCAGCTGGGGTTAACAACATTGAGTGGGGGAGTGGGGGAACAGGGGAGGGTATGTTTAGTTTCACATGGCCCAAGCATTTTGGCCAGGATTGTAGGTAATTTTCCCCATTGTTGAGAGTTCAGAGCATTCCTTATATTTCTGAGAACAATAGATTTCACCCAGTAAGTTTGCTGCCACCTAGAGTTCCGGAATGGTCACCCATCCAACCCTACCTTAGTCCCCATGCCGATTCCACTGCGTATGAGATCACACACCCTGGGCACCAACTCCACTAAGACTTCAGAGTCTACATACTGCGCACACTGTAATCAAAATCAACAATCCAATATGAGCCTGATAATAATATAATAATACCGAGTTCTTATTTAGCGCTTTATCACACCCGATGGACGTATCAGCTACAGTAAGAGCTACAGTATTTATCCTGCAAGGTATGCGGGGCTACGTTTTTGAAGTATGAGACCTATTCCTTTACAAAGCACCATGTAACGGTTTACAAGGTGCTGTGGCGCAAAATGCAGCCAATCAAACCAGGAACACCGGGGCGAACCCCTTCTTTTTACGATAAGTGCACCATGGGTTCTTTTACGTGCATTACACAACATACGGAACGTACGGCTTCACGTCCCATCCGAAGGACGCAGCAATAATGGTTAAGTGTCTTGCTTAAGGACACAAGTGTCACGACCGGGACTCGAACCCACACTCTGCTGATCAGAAACACCAGAGCTGGAGTCCGGAGTTCTTATCGGCTCGGCCACGACACGCCATGGTTGGGCAGTCTCCATGACACGCCACGGTTGGGCAGTCTCCACGACAAGCCACGGTTGGGCAGTCTCCATGACACAATGACGTAAGGCCGTGTTCCAAATGGCGGCTACGGCTGTGGCGGTTGCTAAGGGCAGACGTATTGGATGTTTATGCAGCCACTAATTCAGGGTTGCCCATGCTAAACTGAGGCCGTATCCAGATTGGCGGCTACAGCTATGGCTACAACTGTTGCTAAGGACGTACTATACTTCAACACATGATGATGCAGGAAATCTAGCCGTAGCCGTAGCCGTAGCTGTAGCCATAGCTGTAGCAGTTAATTCGGACACGGCCTTTGGCTGGGCGGTACAATAGACTGGTGCCTATTATGCATTGATTGAGAGTGCTGCAATCATAGATGAGCTTGGGACACCTGACCAATAATGGCTTTGTACAGCTGAATCCTTCAGAAACAAAGCAACTTTGAATTTTGATGGATCGGGGATCAACAAACTCCATAATAATAAAAACAATACTTTGGGAGGCTAATCATCCTAACTCGCAGCTGAGAAACTGAATTGCAAATAACGCGGCTACAACATGTTCCAGCCGCAGGCATGTAAAGGCGCCTACGGCAGCCAGCCACATCGACCCATATATCGTCACCGTTTTCACGAAGAGCCACATATCTTAAAATGACAAAAATAGATTATTACAAAAAGGGGCCTTTATCTCAATGAATGCATTTTTGCGTTTTCACGAACAGCCATCGGCCCAAAAACACATTGTAATACATTGCAACAAATATAGATCAAATCGTTTTTCCGTTTTCACGAAGAGCCACTTATGTCAGCGTGCGCGTGATCACGTGACATACGCGCCCCTTTCCTATGTAAAAACACGTTAACCAGTTGGGCGTTTAAGAAGGTCAACTCACCTTTTCGGTTTCACGAAGAGCCACGTATCTTTGACTAATTACTATGGCAATTAGCCAATACATTTAACGAAATTAATAAGTCAATAGGGTTGTTAAACTTATACAGAATCACATAAGAGGTCTTTGAATGCAAACCGTGGCTTTAGTATTGCAGATATTGCAGTTTTAAGCCAAGCACAGTGTAAAATGTAATTCTCAATCAAGCGTTTGGACAGGAGAGAACTAATGCACAACTCTACTCAAATTTATTTTCTGCATATGATGTGAATAAATAATAACCATAGCAACTGATGAGTATCGGAGCTGATTTGAGTGATAATTGAGATGTTAGTTACTCACCATGTTGATCATTTCCATCATCGGAGAACTCTTACTCACAGCTATCCGAGCGTTATCCAACTATAAACAAAATCCAGAATAAAAAAAAATAAAAACAATTATTTATCAAACCATATCTATTCTTGGTTTTAATACACATGGAAAATAACATTTTTTTTTAAGGGGTGATTAAGAATTAAGGGGTTAATAAGGGTTTAGACCAGTCAGGAACAGGATGAAGCACTAACAAAAAAGCCCCAAGAAACAAATGTAAAGGGCCCATAAAACGTGACTATCTGCAATGGCTTTTGCTAACACTACGCGCAGCAACGTGCGGCCATTGTTTACACTGCACTTATTTGACCAGTGAATGCTAAACTGGTGAAATTGAATTACTTCTATTGACTGTTGAATGCTGATTCAACGGGGGATTCATTTTGAAACGAAATTGAATAAGCCGAGTGTTAAAATGAATGGATTTTTTTTTTAAATTTGCCGGGAAAACCTATATTATTATTATTATTATTTTGGGGGTGATGCAACGTTTTAGAATTGACACAATGAAATACACTGCTTGTCCACTGCGTTGAAGACTAAAAACTTGTAGGCTGACCTTTTCCTGACTGTCTTGGTTCTGACCGACGTGTAGGCTGAGGTAGTTCATAGCCTGGTGTTCCAGACCGCTGAGTGACTCCAACTGTGCGGTTACCAGTACTGCCATGTGGGGTTTTAACCTGCTGCCTGCCTTCTTGCTGATTTGGACTAAGGTGTACAGGCTAGCCAAGCAAATAATGAGAGTACGAAACAATTACACGCTGGAATTATACCAATTGTGTACTCATTATTATTTCAAAACTTTAAAAATTTCATTTTTTTCCCCTTCCATTTTTAGAAACATTTATTTCCATATTTCATAAGCACAGAATAATACAAGTAATAACAGGAATTTACAACAATGGAGGGCTAAACACAAGAAGCTTATAAAGGGAGAGCCTTGAACAATAAAAACAATTAAATCTAATAGGATATTAAACTACAACATACAGAATCAAAAAATATTTACAGAAACTTCAAGACAAAGTTGTTTTCTCTTCCAAAGATTAGGGACCTTATCACAAATTAGTCCAGGACAACCAGCGGATAAGTAACGTCCAGGACATGGTTTTTTACCCTCCGTTAATTCACCTTGTTCGAAAATGGGTGCCGGAGAAAACATGGGAGAAGTTCACAGTGCCTGGGGTTACATTTGTTTACAAGACGTAGAGACTTAAATCGCTATCTACTGGGAAACAAGCAGGGGATCTCTACATGGCTCAACTGTAATCAACTCATCTACACTACACATCTTAGTGAAATACAATGACCTCCAAACCTTCCAGATCACTCCAAAATCACAAGTTTGTTTATACTACATATAATCAGCCAGTCAAACCGCAGAGTGCTCAGCGGGGTGCATTGGCATGGGGCATGTCTTTAGTGCATCAGGGAACTGTGTGCCTTTCAGCGAGTAAAACCATGTCTCTCATAGAAATACAGTCCGATGGAAATCCAACAAAAATTTGACATCGGAGAATTGTTATGCGACTACATGTACCCGTCCTTGATTAATTATGACAAGACCCACTACAACCTGCTAAGACTTACCTGATGTTCCGAACCTCCTCCACTCTGCTTGGGAGTCCATGCTCCAGCAAACACGGTAAGACCAGTGCCAAGGCTTGCTCGCCCACCTTGCCGTAGGATAGATCACACATCTTGATGCACACCTTTTGATTAATCAATTAATCATTTAACATCAAGTAATAAACCACAAGGGAAACTGAAAGGGAAAATTTTAATTAATTTGAGGTAGAACAAAGAAAAAATTTACTCAAGTGGGATGTGAACTACAACCTCTGGATTGATGTGCCGAGGCTCTACAAAATGAGCTATCGGATTAACGTGCCGGCGATCTACCAACTGAGCTAGATAGCTCAGTTGGTAGAGTGCCGTCACATTAAACCGGAGGTCGTAGATTCAAATCCCGCTGTAGTAAATATTTTGTTGTTCACCCAAAATTTTAATTAATTATTTAATGAGCTTAGAAATTATTATTAAATATGTTGCAAATAATGAAACCAACCGTGTGACAAGGTCATCAACCCTCCTAATTCAAAACACATTTGCCACTAAGTTGACTAATCATTCGGAACAATTAATTATGCATTCACCACATGATAGCATATTGCAGGCTGGCCTAGTACATCTATCATTCAAAACCACAGTGGATGATATTAAATGGTCAGACAGTGGGAGGGTTGACTGTGTATTGTGCAGATGCATTCACCAAATGATATCAAATTGCTAGCTGACATAGTTAATCTAATATTCAAAACCAAAGTGGATGATATTAAATGGTCAGACAGTAGGAGGGTTTTTGCACCATTTTAAATCTCTTTTCCTTTTTCATTCAGAAATAAACACATCCAAGCTTTCAGAAAAGTTCACAAATTTCGCTGCTATAGAAACCGTATAAAATAAAATAACATTCTCTAACCTTACTGAGTGATCTACAGGCTGCCTCAGCCGACTTTCGAACAGATTCCTGAAAAAAATAATCAAAAACCAAACATAAAATACACCGACATATTACTTGCATGGGATTCGAACCCTTTGCCATTCTAGAGCAGAGATGTCTGACCTACAGACCACCGAGCTTGCCTGGTAGTTATAAGCAGTCCAAATCCTATACTAGGGGCCATTCAGAATAGTCAATGTTAAAAAATTTAGAAATTGTGGGTGGGTCGATCAAAAGAAATGAAAATGAAAACCGAAATTCAGTTTTTTATTTGAAAACAAATATATTTTAACTCTTTCACGTGCCAACCGGTCGCTAGCAGACGGTTTAAATCCCTTCAGAAAAATGAAAAATAAAGATCGCACGACCACACAGTTTTCAGAATGGGAAAGAGGACTCTTGAGGGTGGTATTGTGACCTGTTTTATGGGGGGTCGCCATTTGCAAAAAATGAGTAAACAATTAATGTGTTCATATGATATATGTATCACTAAAATAAATGGTGCACGAAAGGGTTACCAAACAAAAAAGAAGAAGACAAAATAGCTGGCCAGGACCTTCAATTTCATTCCTGATTAAACTACAAAGTAAAAGTTGTTTGTTTATGCCATGAAAAGCCATTGATAACTACTGATGTTGGAGACCTTTGATCAAAAATATCTGGTTCATTTGAGGCATTACTTTGCTCTTTAGTGTATAGATTATATTATGAAGCCATTCAAATAATCAAAATTTGGGGGTGGATGGGAAATTTGGTTTCAAAACAATTTCGAAAAGAAAAATTGAAATTTTGAATGGCCCCTTAAAGGCACTGTACACGTTTGGTAATTACTCAAAATGTATATTAGCATAAAAACTTACTTGGTAACGAGTAACGGAGAGCTGTTGATAGTATAAAACATTGTGGGAAACGACTTCCTCTGAAGTAACGTAGTTTTTGAGAAAGAGGTAATTTCTCACGAAAATAATAAAAACTTCTTGCAAGAAGCCTTTTATTCCTATCTGAAAGCACACAAATTTGTACAACAAGGGTGTTTTTTCTTTCATCATTTTCTTGCAACTTCGATGACCAATTGAGCCCAAATTTCCACAGGCTTGTTATTTTATGCATATGTTGGGATACACCAAGTGAGAACACTGGTCTTTGACAATTACCAAACATGTAAGATGCCTTAAATGCATAGAATCCCTCACAAAACATAAACCGTATTTTTCATCAATTTCACAAAAATTGTGAACACCAAAGTTGTTAAAATGTTGACAGGTGAGTTGTGTACCTTGATATCATCCAGCACTTTCAGACAACTCTCCCATAATGCTGGCATGAAATCAACGATGCAGTCAACATTCCTTCCGCGTAGTAAATCACTCAACGCCAAACAACTGCAAACAAAATAATCGCCAAATGAAAACAGCAAAATATCAAAATATTTCTCTAAAGCATTTACGGACAAATTGTTGATCAATCAATCAATCAATCAATCAATCAATCAATATATTATTCATCAATGCAAAAAAAAAAACGCCAATGAAATCAGCAAAATATCCAAATGTTTCTCTACAGAACTTACGGACAAATTGTTGATCAATCAATCAATCAATGTATTATTCATCATTGCAAAAAGAAAACGCCAAATGAAATCAGCAAAATATCCAAATGTTTCTCTAAAGCACTTACGCACAAACCGATGATTAATCAATCAATCAATTTGCTATTCATCTATAGAACAAAAATGGTATCAATGCAAAAAAGTGGTAATGTCATGACATGGGGTTTTAACGTCAGGCAAAAACCAATTCTTACAAATTTTTAAAGGTTACAATGTTTGCCTTTGACTTGTCAAAGGTTCAACTATATTATTTGTGTATTACCCAAACACCAATCTGTGTTAAGCACTGTACTTTCAAGTGCTGTGGAAATTCCACAGGCATATTACTCGGGTGGGATTCAAACTAACGACCTTTGCCATTCTAGAGCAGAATTCTTACCACGAATCCCAGCCGAGTAATATGCCTGGGTTTTTTTTCACGAGACTTGGGAAAGTACTGAGTATACATCAGTGTATGGGTAAACATCAATAATATTCTGAGATTCTTAAATTTAACATTTATTCAAAGTCAAACAGCAAACTGTGCCACCAGTGTGTGCCACCTGGTTCCTCCTATCACTATCATGGTGTTTGAGATGTGAAACCGGGCTTTCTGCTTCTTCTCACCCATACACTCTTGCTTGAGAACAAAGAGCCATTTCAACAGCTTTGATCCACGTACTGCTTCTCTTTGCCTGGTGCACGTTTACCTCCATCCTACAATCTAGACTATTTCTAAGAGGAATATCAATTCCAACCTTAATTTCTCCCCCAAGTTGTTTTCATCTTAAATGTAGCACCTTGTTAAGAGTAGCCCCTTACCAAGAGTGGCTTCTTAAAACTAAAAACAATTCTACATTTAAACAGAGTGGCATGCAAAAATATTGAATCAACTAGAAAATCTGGAGGCTCAAGACAAAGCTGTTGTCTTCGTACCTTGATTCTCTATTCCTCCAGGCATGATGGGTAAGATGATGCAAAAGATCCTCCACAATCTCCTTCAGATAGGTATCCACCTGAGAGAGCGACGTCAAGAAAAACAAAAAGTAAAACTAGACATTGAGTGTCTGTACCATGGATGAACACAACGCTGTGCCGATAATTGAGATACCTGGGGCCGATTTCACAAAAAGCCAAGATTGATTCTCAACTGTGTGTGTCAATCTAAATTGAAATAATTTGGGGTTAAACAAAGAAAGTTTACTAGAGCGGGATTTGAACCAACGACCTCCGGTTTAGCGTGATCACACCCTGGCTTCACGGCAGTTAACAGTTGTATGGCTTCTGACTGGCACCCCCAACAAAGATGTTGACAAAATAGGGAGACTGCCAACATAGAGCTAGATAGCTCAGTTGGTAGAGCGACGGCACGTTAAACCGGAGGTCGTTGGTTCAAATCCAGCTGTAGTCAATTTTTCTTTGTTTAACCCAAAATTATTTCAAATTTACCAAGTCAGTTTCCCTTGTGGTTTACAACTTGATAATTCAATCTTAATTGCTAAGCACAATAATCTATAAAATACTACGCACATTGTGAGAAATTTTAAATGTCATCTTACCACGTTCTTATTGTCTTTGACTAGTGCACTCCAGATGCTGGACATGGCTTGGCGAACGGGACCGCTTGGATCGTACTGATACCTATAGAGCCTGGGTACCAGTTTAGGTAAATAGGGAGCCAACTGGTCCCCTGCATGAGCAGCGATTGAGCTGAAACCAAACGCAGCACCCTGCGGGAACAAATGAAAAAGAAATCCACATTGGTAACAGTTGACTAATTACCGATAATGGTATTATTACTATTATATCTTTCTGGTAATGAAACCGAGGGACCCTCAAAAGTGCCTAGCACTGTGACCTGTGACCTGTGACCTGGAAGATAACCTGTGTAGAGAAGATGATGAAGCAATGTCAGTTTTTAGATGTGAGAGGAAAATCCCAAATAGTAAAAACCCACGCAATCTCGTAGGGACTGACAACCCAATCCACATGCAAGGCTCAGGTATGGGATTCGAACCGGGGTCCACAGAGGTGAAAGGCAGGGAAAGAAACAACTAAGCCAACCTGAATGTTTGCAAATGTTTTAGAAACTTTGTGCCGTTTTATTTTCAAAACCATTACTTTCATTATGGTATGGCACACAACTTTTACAGACTGTGCATACCAAAAAAGTGAGAAAAAAAAAAACCCATTTGCCAATCCCGCCCGAATGTGTGCGTCTATCTCATAGGTTTAATGACAACATGCCCGTCAGTTGGGCAGCATTCTTAATTTTTTACAAGTAGGTGGAAACAGAGGTCAAGTCTTATTCTCAGGTTTTCTTTGTTATTTCGTTGAATTGGTTTTACTTTCATTGAGTTATACATTCCCAACATCATATTTTCATGGCCATAAACTACGTTAAACTAAAATAATTGACGAAACAAAATCCCACCCACGTAAAACTCCATATGGCTGGGACCACAATGGTCCCGGAAATTCAAATATGCGCGAGACTTGCACAGTCTATTAGCACAATGCCATCCTGAATACTAGCATTATTCCTTTAATACTCTTTTAAGTATTTTGTTTTATTGGGTTTTTGTTTTTTTCAAGTTTCTTCTTTCTTACCTTTCGTGAATTCCACATTGCATTGTGATTGGCTAAATGCATAAATTTATAGATGAGATCTGGTTGGTTGAGATCACTGGCCAATGAGCACAGCTCCTTGTACGTCGAAAGACTCCCACTGGAAATAACAAAATCAAGACAAATTAATGTCTTTTACAATTATTTCAATTATATTGGGTTGCCATGTAAACCTTGACTATCCTTGAATATAACACCCCATAGATAAATTCGGCTTTGTGATTGGTTTAGAGCCAGTCACATGATATCTTATTTGTACTTGATTAGTGACTTTTGTACTTGTACTTGATTAGTGAGTTTTTGCTCATTTACAAGATAAACAAGAAATACATAAATAAATAAATCACTCTTAAAATTAATGGCAATAAAAACATATTTGGTTAGCAGCTTTCGATAGTATAAAGCATTTTGAGAATCACAAAGCCACGTGAATGCAAACAAGCTATACCAGTATCAACCAAATGGACTATACCCTTAGCAACCATAGCACCCAATGAAGTCAATATGTGTATACTATTGGAATAATATATTTTCATATAAAGCCGTGGGAAAAATATTTTTTTCTGCCGCTTCCCTCTCAGCACCTCCTTGTCTATAGACCTTTCCACTGTTGATTAATAAACCGCAGAGATTGGCATGGATGGCCAAATGTTAGAAAAACATTCAACCGTGTTAGCAGATGTTGTGACCAAATTCAACATGTCTGCAAACTTTCAATTAAAAAAAACATGATTGGTTACTTTGTTTCTAACAAACTCAATACTATTTTTGAATATTTGTGTAACATTGTTACAAACTGTGGCCATCTGTTTTTGCTTTGCATTTATGGCTTCCCATAACTATCCATAGCACACTGAGACAGTAACAATGGCTTTGTAAGGTAAACAAGATCAAACAATGGAGGGAAGACAAAATTACAGACCGAGTAAACGCTATCAATAAACGGTCTCATCATAGGGCTCTTTGCATGAAATGATCAACAGCTAACAGATGTAGCGCCATGTTTAAAAACTAAACAAAGACCGATCATAGCCAGCTCAGCACAGGCTTAAGATTTAAGACTGGCTTGAAATATAGACTGTGGTATTACAATCAGTCTGTAATTAAAGACTGTCTAAACGCGTCTCAAGTTAGCTGGCTATAGCACATAGACCGGTTTAAGACCACTTGGTGCAATCCGCCCCTGGTTTGGACACAATGTGGACTATTTCTTTCTCCCTTCGGTGACCGCTTGACTTTGTTCGAGACACTTTTGGTTCATGAAGATTTTGGGAAATTCCTGAAGTCGGGAAAAAATTCCTGAGAAACCTCATGCCCGAATGTAAACCCGAGATGGGGAATAGAAGATGTATAATTGTCTCTTACCCTGATGGATTGCCCCCTAATGATCCCTCTGTGAACAGCTGTGTGTCTCCAGTAACAGTCGTTTTAGCTCTGAAAATAGAAAAGTGTCCAAGTACTCGTAATATACAGGATTGGTAAGGATAAAAAACATCATCGTATAATTTTAGTCAGACAGCTCACTGATAATGAAGTTCATTCAAGAACAATTTTGTCTGTGAAATATTTCCCCCTGAATTGAATCATATTCGAGAAATCTGTATCTGAAACCTCAAAAAAGAAACAAAACCCAGCTCATTTTGGTTGTTAAAATCAACATTAAGGAAAATGTGTTTACATGCTGAATATTGTGTATGGTTTGTAACTAATTTCTCCTTAATCTCAAAATGGATGAAGCCCAAAATTCCACAGGTTTGTTATTTCATGTATTATGGTTAATCACACAAGACATGAACACTGTCTATGATGATTTTGTCAGCTCTACCAATCCTGTATAATACCTTTAAAACAGTTTAATTTATATGTGACTTGCACTTTAAGGGAAACAATTGTATTTTGGAAAATTTAATTAATACTATAAATAATAATGATGTTACAGGGTTCTAGCGTACATGTCAAAGTAGCTAGATCAAGGCGCTTTACAACATTATTATCCCTGTTCATCAGGCAAACTTTTAGACCATTCCTCAAACTTTCTGACCTCCTTGGGGAGCATACAATCCCAAGCTGCTTAAAGGGTTAATCAAAAGCATTACCATCTCAGCCCTTGGCAGGTTCCAATTCATACACCTGGGTTAAGAGAACCGTTTATTCAGGGATGTGATAGGCTGTTGAAAAAAACCTTGAACTCTGAGCGCAAAGCACGAAAGCTTGTGAGCTCGAAAACTTGCGAGCACAAAGCCCACTAATAACATTTATCTTTGGTTTTAAAATCCTACTCTGCAATCTGGGGCGTTATATATGATTTTATCTTCATTTTTTTATTTATTTTTTTTATTTTTTTTTTGGGGGGGGGGGCAAAAAAAACAACGGATTTCCAGTTAAAAACGGAGAAATCACATCCCTGTTTATTGTTAAATGCCTTGCTAAAGGACACAAGTGACCCGACCAGGAATTGAACCCACACCTTGATGACTAGGCCTTCAGAACTTGAGTCCCATGCACACCCTCTAGGCTTGGAAAACCTAGAGTGGTTTTAACGTGTGACATGCAGGTGGACAAAATTCCACCACTAAGATGGGATTTGAGCCCACGAACCCCCCTCCCCCCTCCCGAACACATGTCTTAAAGCAAATGTACAACATTGGTATTATTGTCAAAGACCAGTATCCACAATTGATGTGACCCAACATATACATCAAATAACAAACCTGTGAAAGTTTAAGCTAAATCAGTCTTCGGAGTTATGAGAACACAGTGCAAAACCCAATTATATATTTTCACTGTTTTCAAACATCGGATTTTATCACCAGTGATAAATACTAATTGTTTTACTCATTTCCTAAAAAACTATAGCATTTAAGGGAAATTTTCCACCATGACCATCTTTAAACCATGTAAGCTATGTGCAAATCTGTGAACATGTTTATTTTCAACCTTACCAATGTTGAGGCCACCCTTTATCCACCAAGCACATACCCAGTGACGAGAGGTCTGTACAAATCATTCAAATGATTGATAAGTATGATTTGGACAAGTCAAAGTCCTTCGAAAAAGAAGCTCAAGTCAATTCTAAATCGTTAGCGAACATTTTCTCAGATATTTCAAGTGCACAATGAAATGCCTGCCTTTCGCACATCTTTATTTTGACCCCTTGCACAATGCGCAGCGCACTCAAAATGCGCATTATCCTGTCTGCCATTTTGGGAGTCAATATGTACACAAAGGAACTGACTCCCAAAATGGCGGACATGGTTGACGCCCATTTTGCAGAGGTGCGTTCCGCGTTGTGCAAGGGGTCAATATATAAATAAAGTCAACAACAAAAACCAACAGCAGAACCAACCTTTTTCCTGTCATGAGTGCCTCTACTAAGACGGATACAAGCGCCGTCCTCCTGTCTGGTGTACTCTGCTCATAGACAAGGCTCAAACCTTTAGACGCTACGTCTTGAGTAAGCTCTTGCAAATAAGACAAAACAAAAACAAATTAGATTCATCTATCATTCAAATGATTCATTCATCATTTTTAATTTTTTTTTATTATATTTATGTGAAATCGCCTAACATCACAAGGCCGGACAGCCACTTCAAGGTGAGCGCTACTCTTAACTGATTTGGGCTATCAACCCAAATCAACTGCCACCAGGGGCACGTTGCCACCTACTCCTGGGGCTGAAACAGAGTTGCCCCCTTCACAGTCCGTAAGTAGGCATGGGTATCATCAACTAGGAGCCTCTGGTAGAGCAGAATGCACTACCTTCCCAACTTTTTAAGTGCCTTGTTCAAGGGGAACAAGTGTCATGACCGGGATTCGAACCCACACTCTGCTGCTGACAACACCGGAGCTCTGGTCCTCTCGGCAACAACACGCCACAAATTATTTTGATAGAAATAAATCTGACTGGACACCATCCCAAAAAGATTGTTCTCTGCTCAAATACATTGAGATCTTTCCAAAGGGCAACACAATAAAATACTTTCCCCCCAAAAAAACTTGTTATTCAAGTCTAACTCACAAATGGGTTATTCAAGTCCATCTTCCTTACCTTCTCGTTCAGACAGAAAGTTGACAAACGCCTGCTGAATGTCCTGCATCCTCTTTTGTGTTGCCATTGAACTACCACACTGCTGGACAATAGACAGCAGCCAGATGCAAACCGCCTAAGGAAAATTTTAAAATAATAAAAAACTCATAGAAATATAACCCCAAAGAATGTTGTGATAATGGGGGCAGGGCTAAGCAGAAATGAGCAGAACACCAGTCACAAATTGTACATGTGTCTTGGTAGTTTGCCTGGTAACCTTATTCTGAAATGCATCATTTTGTTGTGCTGCTACTTTTTGTGCTTAAGCAGCTCTATGAAATTGGGCCCAGGTAGGCGAAATATTTTGGGGATTGTGCGTTTGATGATAAAAGCATGGAATTTGACACACAGTCAGAGTATGTCATGAGAAAGATATTTGGCTGTAGGGCAATCGCAGGTTTGAATTTCGAAAAAATATCGGTAGAATAACAAGCAATTAAAAAAAATATTTAGATGCAAGCCGCCTAAGGAAAGAATTTAAAAACAAAACAAATCTCATAGAAGTAAAACCCCGAAGAACATTGTGATAGTTGGGGGCAGATATTGGGGGCAGAATTCTGGCAGTGGCTGCCCAGTGTCCTGCAGCACCTTGTAATCCCTTAGGTGTTTCTCTTTGTTCAAGCACTTTGAACACCTTATTGGTGGATACGTGACCTATATAAGACAATTGTTATTGTTGTTGTTAGATAGGTGAAATATTTGGAGAAATTGTGCCTTTGATGATGAAAGCATGAAATTTGGCACACAGTCAGAGTATGTCAAAATTTTCAAAATAGCTGCCATTGCTTGTTATTCTACCTATAGTTGTATAATATGGTAGCCCGCAAAAGAGGCATCAATTCAAAGAGCAACTGGTCCCCTCTCATTCTTCTTTGATCTCGTAACTGTATGTAGTTTACGGTGACCGTGTAAAAACACGCTCCATTTTGTTTGGAACTGCGTGAAAATACTTGCATTTTGACACGCGCATACATAGCTTCCTACAACGCCATACAAGTGCTCAAAAATTGTCATCAAGCGTGCGCGCAAAGCAGTCACCTTTGGGAGCCAATCAGCATTGTTGTTCAGCACATCCCTACCAGGGGTTAGTGACAAGAGGTAATTATATCAAGTGCTGCCCATGGCAGCGAGGCTCACACAGGCCTGGAATTACACGGAGGCCATGGCCTCTGTTGCCCCTGGTCTTGGCCTTGGTGCCCCTTCAAAGGTTTTCCAATAGAAGTGCCCTTTGCAAAATTAAAATGGCCTTGCCCTCTCAAAGATGAGATTCCGGGCCTGATGGCACAATGGTGCAACTCAACATTTGTTTCTCCCTCTGAAACACCAGTGTCCTAACCTGTCTTTTGTGCGGGTTCTGATTGGTCACTTCCTCCTGGAGGATCCTGGTCAGTAACCACTCCAGCCAATCACGTTGCTCTCCTGATACCCCCTCTGGAGATTGCACAGCCTCCGTACCAGTGTTCTGCTCTTGAGTCCAGATGTCTCGACACGCTGGGGAAGCCGGGCCCAGGGCAGCGTGGCTGAGAGCGTTACCCACGCTGAAGTGGAGCTCCACTTCTTTGATCTGTCAAGAACAACAAAATCAACAGATGAGAAAAAAACAAAAACATTTGCATTTAACCCTATCATGCACCATTTATGTTAGTGATAAATTGATCAAATGGACACATTAATTGTTTCCTTGTTTCACAGGAAAAAATTGGGCATGAACTTCATAATCAGTAAGCTTTCAGACTAAAATTTAACAAAGATGTTTTTTATGGCATGGTTGGCTGCAGATTGCACCACAGCCCCTTGTCAACCCTTATATAATTGGATCTCATCATTCAAAAACTTTGCATATCTGTCTTAACCCTTTAGAGACCATAGCGGCCACAAGTGGCTTGTACCAAAATGCCCACAGAGGCTGCAAACGGCTGCAAGATCTGACCTACTTCCACTCAACCAAAAAGGTCAGAGCAAAGGTCATATCCTGAATTGACGTTTTCCAATGTTTCCCATGTTAACATAGTATCTAAGTTTCTGAAACAAAACCGAATGTCGGTTTCATATTATTTTTTCAGACACTTTTACACAAAAAAAAATGTCAAAAACTTAAAGGGCCGACCATGTTTGTTCACGATGTAAAAGGAAAACCACGCAATTTCGAGACATTTTTGTGTGGATCGTTGTATTCTACTTTTAAAACATCTTTCTAGCCATATGCATTTTATAACAAACGGTTACAAATGCTTTTTTTAAGACCAACTCGTCCGATCCAAGGCAACGTGTCCCTTTAACAATATTAGCCATGTCTGGTCATATGGTGATGATTATATAGATGTGAATGGTCTCTAAAGGGTTAATAAGTGCTTTGAGATGCTCGTAGATAAAGAGCTACATAAAAAAAAAATTAAAAGATTAATATTTTATAATATGACTTACACTGGCGGACTTAAGAAGTCCTTCCAAGACGTCTTTGGTGAACGGGAAGTTCCTGTCCCCGATTGGAAGGTAACCTAGACATGAAGCTGCTTGTTCTTTCACCTAATCGAAAAAAAGAAAGGAAAAAAAACACATCATTTTTTTCAGTAGAGTAAATTCATTCCAATCATCTTGTTTTCAATAAAAAAAAACATAAAACACTACACCTGTGAAAGTTTCACAAGATTTGGTCGGGATGTTTAAAAGCGTTTCATACGAAGTGTGGACCTGAGAACAAAAGATGTCCACATAATGTAGGGACTTGAAACACTATGTGGACTGGTGGACTTACACAAATCCACAGTGTTTTCACCAGTGTTGAAGAATATATGTTTTTTCTTAAGTACACAGAACAAAGGAATGTCCACAGAGTGTATGCAACACAGAACTGTGTGTTTTTGTAGCGCTTGATTACACATGGGTGTAGTGCAACAACTGACATCACATTGTTGCAGAAATAACATCAGTTAAAGCACACGTACAGAATTGGTAAATGTCAAAGACCAGTATCCACACTTGATGTGACCCAACATATACATGAAATAACCAACCTGTGAAAGTTTAAGCTCAATCGGTCATTGGAGCCATGAGAAAAAAGTGGGAAAAACCTGGAATGTTTTCACTGTTTTCAAACATTGAGTTTTGATCTTGCAAGATCAGTCTTGTTTTGTTTTTTTACTATGGGGCCAGTATTTTCTTAGTGTTGAATTTATCCTAGTCAGTGTAGGCCTAAGTGTTTTACACTTTTACTCATTGTATACAGCTGGTCTGGTTTTTATTGTCTCTAATGTATCTTTGTATTGTAATCTTCCTTTTTTTAAATTGTAAAGTGCATCGAGGAGCTGTGATCCACAAATGCGCTATATAAATGTTGTTTTATTATTATTATTATTGTAATTAATTGTTTCACTCATTTCTCCAAAACTATTGCATTTCAAGCAAACAAAATTTAAAGGGAGTTTACCACCATGACCATCTTTATACCATGCAAGCTATGTGCGAATCTGTGATCATTTATATTTTCAACCTTACCAATAATGTGGCTACCTTTGAAAAAAATACATTTTTAACGTTTTTTCTTTAAGGTCCTTTGATCTACATGTAGTTGTTGACTTGATCATTACCCCCAGAAAAGTCCTTCTTTTTCAAAATGTTAATCAAAATAAAGAACAACATCAAAATTGCTTCCTACTTTTGTGGCAACTTTAGAGGACTGAAGCTTATCCACAAGTTTTTCGACGACCAATCTCTTGGTGAATAATTGCCCATCCTTGCTTGCAGACTTCCCTTTCTTGTCCTCTTTGGTATCTTCCATCCCATTGGCAGCAGCACTCTGCTGGACCGCAACACCGTCAGGAAGGGGGAGAGCATCATTGCGAGTGATCTCACCGATGGCAATGCAAGCCGCAGTGCTGAGGAGAGGGTTGGAATTATCTAAAGAGGAAGCTGTCAAGAGAGTTCACGAGAGAAAGAGTTTTAAAACAAAAATTTTAACCACTTCAAATTAGTATTAAACAAACTTCACAATGCCTCTGCGCGGTATTGTTTTTCACAACTTTTTTGAGCTTCCGGAGTACTTTTTGTTGTTGTTGAAAATGTCTCTGTCACAATGAAACCCTGACTAAATAAAGTAACGACAACAAACGTTCTTGTGAAATGCAACGTGATTTTTGGTTCTCTTTTGAGAAATTTTTGAATATCTTACGAGGAGTTGGCCTGAACCTTGGCTGTAAGCCACGGCCAATAATCGGCCATGGTATGCTAAAGTCTTGGATATGCCTCCAATATGCTAGATACAATTGAAAACAATGGTGGCAGCCTATCGATCTCTTGTAACCCTCGTTTGTTCAACAAAAGAAAGAAGATATGGAATAGGGAAATACACAATAATGCCCAGTACAAGGGAGATTTTGAGCATGAATTCCAGTACTCTTTGTCCCTCTTTGCTACACAATGGTTTTTACGTGTTGTGCTTACACACGTCAGGCAGTCAGCAAACGACAACTTAAAAAAAGAACGCTGCGAAGTTGTTCCGGGCATTTATAAACGTCAACCATATTTCTACCCAAAACTATTTTGCGGGTATACACGTCAACTGACGTGAAGCAGTTATGATATGGAACAGTACAAAATACACGTTGCCCGGCAGACTAGTGAATTGATGAGCTACATGGTCCCGCTGGCTAGTCAAGGAAAGAGTAGAGGGGTAACCCCTGACGTAATCCCCAAACAACGAATGGTTAATCTGATATTATCTTTTAAAACACAATTGCAATCACTTTGTCAAGGTTCCACAAAGTAATCAACCCAAAATAAATATATAGGATTTGAGGCATTGCATGGTGAGGTATCAATATATATTTGGTTTGCGGTAACACCATTGTGTATATCTACTTGCCAGGTAGATTTAGTTCTTTGAGAACTTGTCTTGCTTTTTATTCTACTGCCGCAGAGTAGAATATTCGGAATTCGGGAGACTTCTCAGTTTTGAAAAGAACTGTCCTGCTTATTAACTACTACCTGGGCGGGAGGTAGGAAATCGGGCGGGACTACTACTTTCGCTATGTGGATCGGGGGACTTCTTGTTAATAACTACACTGCCGCGGAATGAGTTCTTAATAGGTCTCAACGTTTCGACTAGCTTGATCTAGTCATCGTCAGGAGACATATATAATTGAAAATAAATAATTGAAAATAACAAAAAATTATAATAGAAAATAAAAAAAAGCACGAGGAGTATGTTGGGGGGGGGGGGAACAAAGGTAAGATGTATTTTGCCAGGATTACCAATGATTTTGACAGCCTCTTCGATGGCATTGTGGAGTTGTACGACTGCTTTATCCTTGCTGCTCCCTGGTACTCTGCCTGTGATCATGACTGCGTCTTGTCTCTTGTCACGTGACAAGTATCTACCGATGATGTATCCCAATCCAAGAAGGCAACCATGCTTGGATTCAAACGACTGGGCCTGGGACTGACAAAGTAAAATTCAAAATTAAAAACCAAATTTGACAATTGTTTTTCACAGGCCGGGTGTTTGAAATGTTTACTGGTATCTAGAGGATAGGAATGAACTTACTCTTCCACTAACAATCACGTGCTTTCCTTTCAATGCATTTATAAGTAATAATTGCAGGGTATCTGCACACTTAAAAAAGTCAAATTTAAGACACTTTAGCCACCTTGAGCAAATACTAAGATAAAAAAAAGTGAATAAAGCAGGGGAGAAACAGCAATACCCACTCACACTTAATGTTACTTTTTTACATGCAGCGTAATTCAGTTCTACGTGCAGCGTAATTCAGTTCTACATGCAGCGTAATTCGGTTCTTTATGAGTTGAAAATTCATTACACGCTTTATCCATTTTTTCAAGACCTCAAATAACCTAAAATTAATACTTTTTACTGCTTCTTAAGGCCTTAAATTTGGACAGTTTAATTTAAGACTCAAAATACTTTTTAAGGATTGAAACTAAATAACTAAACATTTGAAACTAAATAAACATCCCACATGCAAAATTAACATACTGTTGCAGACGTACTGCTTAAACGGTAAGTATACCTTTGGTTTTGGGAGTGGTTATGTCCACGTAAGAAGAATAATCCGTAATTGGAATACACAATCTGACAGTAAACGTTTCTCAGATTCAAATTTTGGGGGATAAAAATCTTTTTCCATAACCGCATTACTTCAAAGTAAAATGATTCTCAAAATGCTTGATACTGTCAAAAGTTGCTGTACTTCTAACCAAGTAGGTTTTTATTGCCATTAATTTTAATAGTGATTACCAAACGTACACCTTCCCTTTAAGTAAAGATTTGAAATGCATCCAGCCACTGTGCAAGCTCCAAGCTCTAGGTATAAGACATCTGCTCTAGAATGGCAAAGGGTCTTGGGTTCAAATCCTACCCGAGTGATATGCCTGAGGATTTGTGTTCACAGGACTCGGCAAAGTACCGAGTATATAATACTTTACACACATCGGTGTATGGATAAACCCAAATAATTTTCTTTATCCCCGATGCAAATTGAACATCTAGGCCTATTAAAATTCAAACTGACTTGATTATGACCTAAGCTCACTTCTGTCTGATTCTGCGTTTTGAAACACAACCCACATAAAAATTACCGAATTATTATTGTACAGTTTTGTTTTAAGAAGCCAACGTATCTAATAAACACACAAAATCACACTTTAAGTTTTTCTATGAACGTTTTCTCACCTGATCTTTGACTATTTTTGAGCATTCCTTGATATTTCCAATCAGCGTCTCCATACTGCAAGCGTCGCACACGATCCCATACAGCTGGGCAGCACCGGTTCGCATATCCTCGCGGTTTCCATTCACAAAGTTCTAGTTCATATAAGTAACAAATCGTCGGCTCAGTGCTATAAGGTTGTAAACTGCAATTTCATATCCGAAATTATCAAAAGGGCGTTAAAGGGTATGCACAACGTAAGAAGTAATATAAACTATAAATAGTAGTAAACTTGCGGGTACAACCATGTGTAAGACGAAGCAGAGTATACTGTTCGAAACGTCAAGACCCAACCGGTTCTTTTCAGAACCAACACTCCTCCCAAAGAGATTTTACACATGGTTGTACCCGCAAGTTTACTACTATTTATAGTTTATAGTACTTCTTACTTTCAACACCATGCAAAGCTTCAAACACCACTTGGTGTGCACAACATTGGTAAGAGTAAAAATATAAATGTTCACAGATTTACACACAACTTACATGGTATAAAGATGGTCATGGTGGGAAACTCCCTTTGAAATATTTTTGCTTGAATTGCAATAGTTTTTGAGAAATGAGTAAAACAATTATTTTTTGATCATGCAAGTCCAAAACTAAATGTTTGAAAACAGTGAAAATATCTAAGTTTTTTCCCCACTTTTATCTAGTGACTTCAATGACCGATTGAGCTTAAACCTTCACAGGTTTGTTTTTTATGTATATGTTGGGTCATATCAAGTGTGGATACTGGTCTTTGACATTTACCAATGTTTTACACATGTTCTTTAAATGAAAAACGCATATAAAATTGAAAAAAATAAATTAAAAATCTGCAAATAAATGTTTCACTTAGAATACGATTGATTCTTTTTGCCAAACAATTACTTTTGAGACCGCTCTTTATCAACAGACTGTGCGAGTCTCGCACGTATTCAAACTTTGGAACCCATTGGGACACTTTGCACAAGTTTGTGTCCTTCATGCGTTAAAAGCAGTAGCAATGTGCGTGGGACCAAAAAATGTTCAATTACGCGTGAGACTTGCACGGTCTATAAAACCCAGTTAACAGGAGCTCTAAAATATGCAAAAGCAATTTGATGAAATCCGTACAAACTGCACTAATGACCTTATAGTCCTGAGCTGACGAAATCATCATCAGAATAGTAATAATAATTTGCACTTTTTATAACACAGACTAATCAGTAGCGCAAGTGCTGCAAATGCTGTGTCACCATTGCTGAGGTGCTGGCAACGCAAGGTTTTGCAGACAAAGAAATGGAAAAATCATTGTCCTTTTCACTTTTTATGCGAACTAGATGTCGTGCTCAATAATGTACACAATGTCCCTGACAGGACAGCTTGTGAACTATAACAAACACAGTTTTCCAAGGTTCAGCCAACTTAACAAATATAATGTACATGTAGTGAACAAATAATTATTTTAGTTTTTTTGTTTTTTGGAACTCTAATTCTGAAGATTTTCACAAAAACAGTGGCCGACGGTTTTGTGGACAGCATCTTAAACTTCCTCTACAAACAGCATGCCGCTCTACTAGGCAGTCATGTACACACTGTCATCATCCCCAAATCACACCCTTCTCAATATCAGAGATCCTTCATAGCATCCTATGCAAGGCTTTGGAACTCACTACCTGCTTCTGTTGTTGTAGCCCAATCAGGCCAGTCTATTAAAGGGATTGTATACATTTAGTAATTGGAACCCACTGTTTGTTTCAATCTCATATAGTTGTAGGTATATACCATAAAACTAACCTGTGAAAATTTCATTTCAAAAGGTGGTAGGGTTTTTTAAACATTGCCGAAAAATCTGGAGCGGTTATGTCCACGTAGGAAGAATAATCTCCAATTGGAATACACAATCTGAGAAGCATCACTGCAGTAACGCTTCTCAGATTTAAATTTGGGGGGATAAAATGTGATATCTTTAACCATAACCGCAGTACTTCGAAGTGAAAAATTTCTCAAAATGCATTATACTATCCAAAGCTGCTGTACTTCTTACCAAGTAAGTTTTTCTATTGCCATTAATTTTCAGAGTCATTACCAAACGTATACAGACCCTTTAATGCCTGGGTTCATAATGTGCTTATAAACATAACCCCTGCTCACAATTTATGAACCCTAGCTGTAGTTCACTACTACTAGCTTCTTGTTCGCTTGAGTAGGGCCACAACAAAAATTTCTAAATCACCAACATACCTTGATCCACGTGAGTTTATTCTCAAACTGTTTGGCAAGTCTTCCCGTTGCTATAGCTACGACCTCCAGGAGACATTTCATGACATCACACGATGCCACCGTGTTGAGAAGCTCCTGTATCAGACGGATGTAGACCAATAACGGACTCTCAGCGCTCATTCCTGATTGGTTGAGAAGCTGGTTGACATGGCGACTGGCTACGGGCGCCTTGGAGCCGAGGTCGAACGGTGCCTCCGGATTGACGTGTATCCCGGCATCATAGAGCAAACAAGATCGTAGGTAGAATATCACCTTCAAAGAAAGTGAGTAACACGACAATTCAATTTCAAACTTATTTTAAAATCAGATGAAATGTTATTTTTAATAGAAGTTAAATTCTGCATCGGGGATAAAGAATTTGTATTTGTGTTTTAACCATACACCGATGTGTGTCAACCACTGTATACTCGGTACTTTCCTGAGTCCAGAGAACAAAAATCCACAGACATTACTCAGAATCAGGTTTGGCGTGTCGTGGCTGAGCAGATAAGAGCACCGGACTCAAGCTCTGGTGTTTCTGATCAGCAGAGTGTGGGTTCGAGTCCCGGTCGTGACACTTGTATCCTTGAGCAAGATACTTTACCATAATTGCTTTGTCCTTTGAATGGGACATTAAGCCGTAGGTCCCGTGTACTAGGATTGGTAGTGCACGCAAGAGAACCCAGAATACGTACATGTAGCATGGAAGAGTAGGGGTTAACTCTGGTGTATCTGGTTCACATAGCAAGCACCCCTGTTAACAGGTTTCCTCAGGCTTGCGAGCTACAGTGATTAAGTTCACTTATGAGGCATCCTTTTTTTTACCCCCAGAAATATATAATAATAATCATGAGAATAATACTCAGTACTTTTCTGAGTCCTGAGAACAAAAATCCACAGGCATTACTTGGGAATCACGTTGGCAAGTGGTATCTTTCCATGCGTTTCAACTCTGTGGACCCAGGTTCGAATCCAGCTCCGAGTCTAGACCCTTGCATGTGGGTAGGGTTTTCAGTCCCTCATCACTGACATGAGTTTTGCTCATCGAGGGTGTTCTTCTATCTAACAGTTAACATTTAATCATCTTCTTTGAACAGGGCCCAATTTCATAGAGCTACTTAAGCAGCAAATATTGCTTACAATTTCCTGCTTAACAGAAAAGAGCAGGATACCAGTCACAAATTGTATATGTGACATGGTATTTTGGCTGGTAACCGTGTTCTGGTAAGCATAATTTTGTTGTGCTAAGCTACATTTTGTGCTTAAGCAGCTCTATGAAATTGGGCCCAGGTATCTGTAAGACTACAGGTTACTGTTGAGGATCTTTTGGTTTCATTACCAGAAAGATATTATAGAAATATTGCATGCATTGTCGCAGAATGTAAACCTGGAATATTCGCCTAGTAAAACAGAAAAGCCAGATTTCACCAAAGTCTATTCTATGACAATGCACAAATGAAATGCATTTATAATCTGTTTTATATAACTCATACATAGATCCTTGTCATTTTAAATATTGTTCACAACAAACACAAAATAGAAACGGATACTCATCCACCCCCACACTCTGAAAACTCTAAAAAAAAAAACATTCTAAATAATGTGGAGGACTCCATTTAGACACCAACCTTGTTCGCCATGACACGACCTTGCCAAATTTAGACGAACGAGCGGGAATGATCGTTTTGGGATTGACACTGAGAATTAAGCATCGAAAATCAATATACACTGTCCTATATTTATTTTCATATACGACAGTTATGACAGTCCAACAGGCAACACATGGCAAAATAAAGGATGACACGTGACGCGTGTTCCACCAATCAAATGACAAAGGAAAATATGTGAGTGATATCAATCTAAATATATGAATAATAAGAAATTAAATGTAATAATAGTTACCTGATTGAAGGTAGATGGCTTAAAGGGCATGTGGGTGTTCCCCGATACGTAACGAGAGGGTCCTGTTACTCTCTTTGATGCCTGAGGAAAAACGGAGATAACATAGGAGCAGTAAACACAAAAGTCAATTAACCCTCCTACTGTTTGACCATTCAATATCACCCACATGGTTTTGAATGATAAATCAATTATGCCAGCCTGCAATATGATATCCTGTAGTGAATGCATCTACACAGTACAAAGTCAAACTATCTACTGTCTGACCATTCAAATTATCCTCTGTGGTTTTGAATGATAGATACACTATGCCAGCCTGCAATATGATATCATGTAGTGAATGCATCTACACAGTACACAGTCAACCCTCCAACTGTCTGACCATTCAATATCGTCCACTGTGATATTGAATGGAAGTTAGCCAGCAACATGATATCATGTGGATAATGCACACAAAGTACAAAGTCAACCCTCCTACTGTCTTACCATTCAATATCATCCACATGGTATTGAATGAAAGATAAATTAAACCAGCCTGCACTATGATCTCACCATTTCACTGATGTAGAGAACCATCTCGGGAAAAGCAGGCACTAGTGTCTTACTGTTACTAGCTCCGCTCATCGGCTCCTCGCTAGAGTCTTCTGATCGTTTCCTCAAAGACTCCTCACTAGGTATTCTCAGCGCCTTCACCGCCTCGTTCTGAATATCTTCCTTCCTGAAATACAAAATATTAAAGGGGATCAACACATCAGTGGTTTTTGGAAGAGTTCATTTTTCATTCCCATCCTCTAGACTTCCTGTTAGCTTAAAGGCTCTGTATACGTTTGGTAATGACTCTGGAAATTAGTGGCAA
This sequence comes from Plazaster borealis, assembly GCA_021014325.1. NCBI lineage: Eukaryota > Metazoa > Echinodermata > Asteroidea > Forcipulatida > Labidiasteridae > Plazaster > Plazaster borealis. Next base: position 14,842,164 of record CM037462.1, read on the forward strand.
TCAAAACTTACTTGGTTAGAAGTACAGCAGCTTTGGATAGTATAATGCATTTTGAGAAACTTTTCACTTCGAAGTACTGCGATTATGGATAAAGATATCACTTTTTATCCCCAAAAATTTGAATCTGAGAAGCGTTGCTGACAGTAACGTTTCACAGATTGTTATTCAATTAGCATATTATTCTTCCTGCATGGACATAACCGCTCCAGATTTTCGGCAATATCTCAAAACACTACCACCTTTTGAAATGAAATTTTCACAGAGTTAGTTTTAGCGTGTATATCTATAACTATATAGGATTGAAACCAACAGTGGGTTCCAATTACCAAACGTATACAATCCCTTTAACTGGGATTCGACTCCAAAACCTAATGACTTAGCGACTGAAACTTGAATCCCGCGCACGAGACATTTCGGTTATGACACGCTGTATAATAATAAAGTTGCAAATATTCTTTTATAAAAAAAGCTGTAAAATGTCACCTTTTTTCGCACTTTTTTTTCCAATTTTTTTTTTCAAAGAGAATAGTTGTATACTGTTAATACTGAGAAATGGCCGAATGTATAATAATAATAATAATAATAATAATAATACACATTTTACATTCTTTACTGTTTGACTTACTCATCTCCAGAGGCTAGCAGCAATGCGTAGCGTGATGCTATGTGGTTGCCTGGAAACACTATACTCGCATACTGAACAGCTACAAGACGAGCCTGGGGTTCAGACTGTGAATATAAATACAACGCATTATCAGTTGAGAGTGGTGCCCCTTACCAAGACAGGATCACAGCTCACGAAATATCATCGAAATATCATCGAAATATCATCGAAATATCATCGAAATATCATCAAAATATCATCAAAATATCATCAAAATATCATCAAAATATCATCAAAATATCATCAAAATATCATCAAAATATCATCAAAATATCATCAAAATATCATCAAAATATCATCAAAATATCATCAAAATATCATCAAAATATCATCAAAATATCATCAAAATATCATCAAAATATCATCAAAATATCATCAAAATATCATCAAAATATCATCAAAATATCATCAAAATATCATCAAAATATCATCAAAATATCATCAAAATATCATCAAAATATCATCAAAATATCATCAAAATATCATCAAAATATCATCAAAATATCATCAAAATATCATCAAAATATCATCAAAATATCATCAAAATATCATCAAAATATCATCAAAATATCATCAAAATATCATCAAAATATCATCATCGCCCTTTCACTTCTACCTCTCAGGAAGCGTCTCAAAAGTCAGACCGGTAGGAACAATCGGTTAAGTATTTTAGCAGGCGTACAAGGACTGGGCCCAACTTCATAAAGTATGTAAGCACAAAAACTTGCTAAGCACAAAAACTTGCTAAGCACAAAAACTTAATAAGCACAGAAAACTTTTGCTCAAGAAAAATTAGGTTACCAGCCAAAATACCATACAGTTACCATTGCTGTGACTGGTACCCCACTCATTTTTTGCTTAGCAAAGAAATTTGCTGAGCAGAATTTTCTGCTAAACAGCTTTATGAAATTGGGCCCAGGGGTCGATTTCACAAAACACTTCCTAACTTAGGACTAGTCCTAAACAATGCTAAGAGATAGGACTAGTCTTAAGTTAAGACCAGTTACTGGTCCTAACTTCAGATAAGACTAGTCTTATCTCTTTGTGAAATTCGGCCCCTGGTCCATTAGACCACCAGTGAAGCATTCCGTGGCAAGATTCAAAATGCCAATGCGTATTATTGTCTCATGTAGAGATGTTCCCATAGCTCGGCACAATGTTTCAGTCCAGCGGAACGTTCTGGCAGTTCACTGGATTGCTAGTGTATGCCTAAGGGAACATTCTTTCGTGCCTGCAACATGTCCGACCTTTTAAGAAGCTCCCTTACTCCATGCACAAAACTCTTCTTTTTTTTCTAAGTCCTCATTTTTTGAGAACACCTACAGTGGAATCAAAGATCAGTCTTCTGTGTGCCTCTTTTACTCATACTCCCTGGGCCTTTTTTCCCTGCAGGTGACCTCATTCCTCCGATATCCTCCTCTCCTATGTTAGACTGAGATAAGACTGGAATGCCTGTCCCAGCAACCTCGTCCCCATGGTTTACTTTCCAACCATGTTGACAATAGTAAACCCTGGGAGGGAAACTCCTTACTTGGACCCTGATTGGACAACGACTGGTGTAAAAAGTCTAACGTAAACGTGTTAAGTTGTACTCAGTCAGTATTCACCATGTTCACAGCCAGACTATTCTAATTTGCATACGTATCCAACAATTTTGGATATATGCAAATGATCCAATACCAGGGTGAGAGAGCGGTCAACCTCGTACTCCTCGACACACCTTGGGGACGAGGTTGCTGGCCCAGTGATAAGCAATTGTTATTTGAGCCTACAGCCCCTCAATCCTTCTAAATCCTTCATTTCAGCAAAGAGGACATAGAGGGATTTGTGAGGATTAGGGTTAAAGCTTCCTTCAAAGAATTCCTCCATTCCAATTACGTCATAAAGTTTTCTCTCCTGTGAGCTTCGTTGCTCATTTTCAGTTCTTTCTCACATTTACTGGTGTTATTTTTGACTCAAGTACATGTGTTTAGCAAAAGTTGCATAGCTCTATTTTGTTAACTGTCTATCCAATCTGTTTGTTTTTTTGTGGCTATTTTGTCTGTCTTTTTGTATGTTACATGAATGTCTAACGCCGTTCCCTCCAAGCCTCTGCTTACTGGAACAGCTTCCACACTCAGCGGGTCTGGTACCTTACCTTCTCAATGTTATTCATAATGAGGCTCTGCATGATTTGTACGTTCGGCCCTTCAATGTTCCTAAATGCTTGGGCCATCATAGAGAGAGACTCCTGAACATGGAGTCGGATATTTGCATCTTCCTGAAGTTAGATAAGAGAATAACAGCTATTAAAACCATGGTACTTAGGCACCTGCTCAACACTATTCCAGGAAAACTTGCGGATAGACTTTACCGCAGTTACCGCAGTTGACTTTCCAACCTGCAAGATATTCCCGAGAAGTCCAATAGACCGATCCATAAAGCCCTGCTCCCCCTTAACATACTGACCAATCGCAGCATTGGCTGCATCAACAATGCACACGTGGACACCACATGTGCATCTCTCCAATGCCACACCCAAGACACTTACGTGCGCCTCAAGTACACGCACGTTCAATTTTCTAACTGGATTTTAGCGTGTCAGATTTTTGTCTGACTTCGGTGGCTTAGCCAAGGATGTGATTGGTAAACAAGTAAGGGGGAGGAGCCTAATAGATCGGGTCTGTTTTAATGTGAATAAATTTGAGGGGAAAATATTGCAACAAGACCAGGGCCCAATTTCATAAAGCTGTTAAGCAGATAATTCTGCTTAGCAAACATCTTTGCTAAGCAAGAATTGAGTGGGGTACCAGTCGCAGCAATTGAAACTGTATGGTATTTTGGCTAGTAACCCTTTTTCTGCTAAGCAATATATTTCTGTGCTTAGCAAGATTGTATGCTTACATGCTTTATGAAATTGGGCCCTAGTAATTTGTTTACAAGATGACTAAACCACAGACTTTGAGATTCTTATTTACTGGAAACCAGCACGGCCCAATTTCATAGAGCTGCTTAAGCACAAAAAGTAGCTGAGCACAATAAAATGATGCTTACCAGAATAAAATTACCAGCCAAACTACCATGTTCACATGTACAAAACATGGCTGGTATCCTGCTCATTTTTGCCAAGCAGACAACTGTTAAGCACTATTATTTTCTGCGTAAGCAGCTCTATGAAATTGGGCCCAGGGTGGACCAGGTTAGGCAATTTCATTGACTTCACAGAAGAGTGTCCTTAATCAATAAAGCAGGCATGTCAGGGCTATGAGATCTGATTAGCTTGCCAAACCACAGACTAGTCAGTCAACATACTTGCTGTTAACATGAGCTTTGTACTGGGCAAATATCTACCTATGAAAAAAATCCATCCACAACTTATCCTCAATCTTTGACCCTTTGTGGATGAACTTTCCCGCAACTTATCCTGGAACAGTTTTGAGAGAGATGCCTTATCTTAAAGCAGGCATGATATTTGGTCCTTGGAAAAAAGTTGAAACATTTTCTCGAGTACAAGGGCTGCATGTACACATAGGGTAGGCTTTAATAGACATTAAGGCTGTTTAATCGCAATTTTTCAGATTTCAGCAAAGGCAAACAAATCGGAATCAGACTAAAGTAGGACGAATATCATGCCTGTTAAAGAGATAACTCATGATTGGTTTTAAGAAGAGTAAATTCATTTCAATCCTCAATAAGGCCTGACGAGACTTTAGAAAATTTGAACAAATTGTGAAAAAACGAATCACTCAAACTTACAGTAGACAAGGCGTCAAAAAACTGTTGTAGAAGTGCCATGTCAAACTTGACTGACAGCTGGGGTAGACGTCTGGAGAAAAGAAGGGAAAGACATTTGAACGTCTGCTACATATGAGTCATATTTCAGTGATTCATATCTAATAAGATTTGAAAAATATACGTGACAGGAAACACAATAAAAGGTACCATGTGCCACAATAGTAATAATAATAAACAAGTCTTATGCACGCATCTACCAATAAGGCGCTGGAACAAAGAGAAACCAACCGTTTTCATCCATTTTTTAAACGAACTTTGAGAGTGATTACAAAGTAATAGTTTTTATTGACTCGAACTATTTTTGATTGCTAGCCTGCATGTCCATTCATATGTTGAAACACTTTCGGGGTGTTTCCAATATTTGTTTGTATATTTTACCATCATTGGAAAGATCAGATCTTTCTCTTTCCAACCATTGCTAGCTTGGATATGGAGGTTGAACATGGACAAAACTACAGCTTTATAACAAAAAGGCCTTTTGTGTGTAAACTTGGTCGACTAAAGTCGCCAATAGTAAAGAAGAGGGGATATGAGTGCAGACGACTAAAGTAAGGAATGGGTTAATGAAAAAATGGATGATCAGCCAATAATTATTTGAGATCCAATTCATTTTTCTTTAAAGCTTTCTTGAAAATGACAATATATCATGTTGGACAAACCTTCCAGCTTTGATTTTGTTTTATTCATAAGTAGTCACTTTAACTTACCTTGATAATTTTCCAACTGCGATGTAAGCCAGACCTCGTAACTGTGCACTCTGAGTAAAAACAAAAAAACACGGCAATAAAAAACCATAGATGAAAAAAAAAAAATCAAATTTATCTCAATATCTTGATGAAGGTCAGGGGTCTTGTCAAAATTAATCCACGATTTCCATTGAACTGTATTTCAATGACAGACATGGTTTGACTTGCTGAAAGGCACACAGTTCTTCGATGCACCCCGCCAAGCGCTCTGCGGTTTGACTGGCTGATTAAATGTAGTATAAACAAAACTTGAGGTTTTGGAGCGATCTGGAAGGTTTGGAGGTCATTGTGATTTTTTAGTGAGACATGTAGAGACCCCCTGCTTGTTTTCCAGTAGAGAGCGATCCAAGTCCATGCGTTTTTTAAACAAATGTAACCCATGTGAACTTCTCCCATGTTTTCTCCTACACCCAATTTCAAACAAGGTGAATTAACGGAGGGTCAAAAACCTTGTCCTGGACGGTACTTATCGGCTGGTTGTCCTGGACTAATTTTGACAAGGTCCCTAAGGTTATTTACATCATTGGTTTTTGAAAGAGTAAATTCATTTCAATCTTGCAGTTTCAATAAACTAGGGGTTAAAGTCGCTGCTGACAAAAGGTATGAAAATTGGATCCAACATTTAATAGGTATACTGAAATGATGACATTTCCACCTTTTGGTAACCCCTGGAATTATAGATTTGAAGGAGCCTCTGGGAACAGTATCTTCAGCTGCGACACACTACAGTAACTTGGTATAACTACTACCTTCCCAAGTCAAGTTTTATACAATTTAGTACATTGTGGTGTCATAATGATACTGGCTTCTTATATAGCGCTCAAAACCGTCACTCAGTGACGCTCATGGCGCTCCAACGTTCAGTACTTTTCCTGCAAGGTATGTGGAGCTACGTTTTATGAAATATGAAACCTTTTTCCTATATAGCATCATGTAATGGTTTACAAGGTGCTGCGGCGCAATATGCAGGCAATCAAACCAGGAACACCGACTGGGTTCTTTTACGTGCATTACACAACACACAGGACCTACAGCTTTACGTCCCATCCGAAGGACACAGCAATAATGGTTAAGTGTCTTGCTTAAGGCCACAAGAGTGTCATGACCGGGACTCGAACCCACACTCTGCTGATCAGAAACACCAGAGCTTGAGTCCGGTGCTCTTAACCGCTTAGCCACGACACGTCTGTGCCATCTGTGCATCAAACTCAAGCTCTGACCGCCGATGATAAAGACAATTTCTAATTTGGACTACGTACATCTTTAGCTTCGGATATGAGTTTCCCCATACCGGAGAGTAGAATCGGACCCATAGGCTGCATGCGTGATGTGCTGCACGTATCGCAGAGATGGTGAACAAACTGGACGGCAAATGTCTTTAGCTTAGCGTTGGTGTTATTGCCGTAGAGACAGTCAAAGATAACCTGTAAGACAAAAAAGGGGCAAACAAATGACAGCCCGAGGTGTAGGACCAGAGGCAACAAGACACATATTTCAGGCTCACCAAATCATCGACCACAATGGTCCCGGAAGTTCAAATAAGCACAAGACTTGCACAGTCTATAAACAAACCCTCCTCGTCCCTCTGTTCCGACCCACAATAATGTTAACCCCAGCAGACAGTGCAATGAGAGCCAACATTGACCGGCAGCCGGGGGCCGTAAGCCCCAACCACATATGACAAAAATTGTAGAGTGGTACTTTGTGCAAGTGTTTGGTACCAGTGTATAGGCGGCCGGGGGTCCTAACGAGATATGACTAGGATTATAGAATGGTACTTTGTGTAAGTATGTGGTACCAGTGTATTGGGGGCCGGGGGTCCTAGCGAGATATGACTAAGATTATAGTATGGTACTTTGTGTAAGTGTTTGGTACCAGTGTATAGGCGGCCGGGGATCCTAACGAGATATAACTAGGATTATAGTATGGTACTTTGTGTAAGTATGTAATACAAGTGTATAGGAGGACGAGTCCCAAGCTTACCTGGATACAAGCTGGAAACTGCTCTGCTGCTTCCCTAGACTTGAGGAAGAATGGGAAGATCTTGAGACGAACTCTGGTACTAACCGGAAGACGGCGGTCGTCTTGCTTGACGGCAGGCTAAACGTATTGAGACAATGAAGATGCAGTTACATAACTGAACTGAAACTGGATTGGACGTTTTTATTCACAGATCGTCTGTTCAAGACTATAAGGTCATTAGTGCAATTTGTATGGGTTTCATAAAATTTCTTTTACATATTTTGGAGCTCCTGGTGAATAGGGTTAGTTGATCAAGAGTGGTCTTCTAAGTATTTGTTTGGCAAAAAGAAACATTCATTTTGCAAGTAAAACTTTTATTTATTGATCTTGATTTATTTTTTCAAATTGATGCGCATTTTTCATTTAATGACCTTTTGATCATTATGAGTATGAGATTGCAATAAATACCACTGAGCCGACGACATGTCATTGCCAAAAGGCTAAATAACATGTTAGTTTGTAGTAAAGTCTGTCCCGAGCCAATATGGCTCATCAGGCCGGTGTTTATATCCGGTTTTCTTGGCATTAAACGACTGAGAATATTTCTATTCCCCCTAGACAGGATGCCAGTCCATCGCAGGTTACTCCCAGCTCTTGCTGGTACCCAAATATACTCCTGGGTGGAGAGAAGCAATTATGATGCAGTACCTTGCTCAAGGACATAAATGTCCCATAATATGCTTACCACATTAAGGTTACCAACCGAAACACCATGTCACATGTTCCATTTGTGACTGGTAACCCGCTCACACTTGGTAAGCTGAAAATTGTTAAGTCATATTTTCCCCCTACCCAATGCTAGCCTACAATGTATGCTACTTTGTGTATATCAGTTTTTACCTGGCCTTTAATCACTACAGTTCCCTTGAACAAGCTGTAGAGTTTATTGACAATCGCGATATTATTCCAATTGACGGCACTTTGGATCTTCCTTAGCTCAATGTCCGCAGCCGTGGCAACACTGAATGAAAACAAACAAGAAACATTCCAAGAAAAGAAATAGTTCAGGGCATATTAATAATATTACTTATAATACTTCAATCAGGCATATCACAATTTATACAAAAATACACACAATTTATAAAATAGATAAAAAGATATTGTCTTGTTGGTGCAACAAGGTTGTTACTCAAAATCTGCAACAAAGTGACATCTAGTGCGAAAATGCTCCGTGCAACAACGTTGTATCTGGGCGTCCATTGACTTTGAGTGTACATCGGGGTTGTTTTAAGCGAGATATGACAGTTTGACATTCTAAAACTCGTGTTTCATGTCAATGCTATTTTAGGAGACATGACATTGTTGCACCAACATGACGATATGTGAGATTTTCTTGCAAAATCAGAAAAGCTCGGGGTGGGAGGGGGGCGGGTGTTGAATGTGGGTATCGGAGTTCTACATTTTCGTTGTGAAGTTACATTTGTTTAGGTTTTAAGTTTGTGCCATTTGATTTTTTTTGTCTACAAAGTTATTGGAAATTATATTTTACTACATATGGCCATATCGTCGCGTCAGTGCAAAAACGTTGTATCTCGATTTTGCAAAAATGATGTATTTCGCACGAAAATGCTTTGTGCAAAAATGTTGTATCTCGGCGCGTACTTGTTTTGTGTCTACATCCCGGCTTTTTGAAGCAAGATACATTGTTTTGACAATTTCAAACTCGCACATAACACAGGCATGGTACCTGGCCCTTGGAAAAAAAGTAGGAACATTTGATTGAGTACAAGGGCTGACCTACATGTGCATTATGGTGTAGGCTTTAATGGACTCTTCAGACTATTTAATAACAATTTCCAAGGGCCCCAAAAATCAGAAATCAGACTAAAGTAGGAAGAATTTCATCCCTAGTAACATAAGTTCTATTTTTGCACCGATTTGCTTCACCATCAATTGCTAAATACATCTGCAGTGCATACAAATGAATGATAGGCACAGTGTATGGAATGGCACCAACACAATAACTGCAGAATGTGATTGCCTCATTGGATTCTTCCTCAGTGCAGGGATACGATTTGACGATTGTGAACATTCATGAAAATGTCTTGCGGGCCTGGGTCCCCCCTAATACTCTGGACCCAGAACCTTCCAGATGTTACAATTCAGGAGATTTACAGACTCTGTGCATCACCAGAAGTACAGAAACTACAAGTATGGACTCAATGTGGACTATTTCTATCTCCCTCTGGTGGTTGCATTTACTTTCTTTCAACAAAATCTGAAGGCTCAAGGAGGTTTTTACAAAAATTCTGAAATCAGGAAATATCCTGAGAAATCAAACGTCTGTTAGTGTAAGGCCTGGGCCCAATTTCATAGAGCTGCTTAAGCAGAGAATGATGCTTCACAATATTCTGCTAAGCAAAACCAAGCAGGATACCAGTCACGTATAGACTGTGCAAGTCTCGCGCGTATCGGAACGAGAAAACACGTCAAACGAAGAACATTGTTTTCTCTGAAATCAAATCTTTGTTTGAAATTATATCTAATAATCAAAATCTGAACAACAAAAATACTCATTACATGTTTATAAAATCAGTTTTAGTTTTTATAATAAATACACAAATAATGTGCTAATTATTAGTGAAGCAAAATTAAAACTCTGGGACAAGGATGCTTATTTGATCTTAACTTTTCAGAAACCCCTTACGTGGATTCGCGAAGGTCACACGGGTGGTAAATTAACGCTTGACGCAGTTTTTGAGGACGCTGACGCCTCAACAACCATAGACTGCAATGAAAAGGCTTCGCATTGCGATTACAGTATCTGGCGATTATCATCGCTCATCTAAAACAAGCGTTTACATAAGTTTTGTGATCGGAGGTGAGCACAAAATTCTGAATTTTTTGCAGCAACCGGAAGCCGAGGTCAAGTTTAATTCTCGGGTTTTCTTCAATATATTGTTGAATTGATTTTACTTTCATATTTTGTATCACTAAGTGTTACATTCCCAACAACATATGTATTTTTCACGGGCATAAACCACGTTAAACTAAAATAATTGACAAAACAAAATCTCGCCCACGTAAATCTCCATATGGTTGGGACCACAATGGTCCCGGAAGTTGAAATATGCGCGAGACTTGCATAGTCTATTGTACATGTGACATGGTATTTTAGCTGGTAACCTTATTCTGGTAAGCATAATTATGTTGTACTTAGCTACTTTTGTGCTTACGCAGCTCTATGGAATTGGGCTCTGGTAAAAACACAGGTCAAGATTCTTCATTTAGGAGGAGATATTTCTGAACCCACCTGTATCTGGTGTCAGAGCAGGCCACGATGAGATGGCACACAACGTCTTCTTCAGACAACACATCAGCAGCAAGGAAGTTGACAATTCCAACCTTGCACTGGAAAAAGGAAAAACACATAATTGCCCTATGGTAGAGCAGGGCTCTAATTTGGGTATTTTTGAACGCGTCGTATGTGAACCGAATTCCTGTGATGCAAAACAAGTAAACAAACTGGGGTTTTTTCATTGTTGTTATTATTATGTTCATGTATTTCGTCATTGATGCAAGAAAACTACATACAGGCAATTAAAATGAGACGAAACTGTAATTGTGATGCAAGACAATTCCCTGATGAAAGCGCCCTCATGCGGTCAAAAATACGGTAAATTTGAGGCTTTAGCTAAAAATTGTTTAACGGACCGGAATTTATTTAACAGGACTGTTTTTATTTGAACAAGCACTAAGCGAATATTAATCTCATTTGTCTTATTGGTAAGCATGTTTTGTTACTCAACAGAATTGTATTTACCAGACTCAAAGTCAACATTTGAACGTAATTTCTTTCTGTTAAAGATATTACACAGTGAGGTATAATTATTCATTTGAAAAACAAAAGACCGCCGGACTTGTCCAGTCGTGAGTTTTACTGGGCGGGGGCTAAAATCACTGGCCTCGGGCCTGTGGTCCACTGTAAAATTTGAGCCATGTATAATGTGGTGAATGCATCTACACAGTACAGACACGTACACAGTCAGTTCCGTGCACAGTTTTTAATTTTGTTTTTTGAGAGATTGCCTAACATCACAAGGCCGGACGGCCACTTCAAGTTGAGTGCTACACTTAACTGATTTGTGCTGTCGACCTAAATCAACTGTCACCAGGGGCACGTTGCCACCTACTCCTGGGGCTGAAACAGGGTTACCCCCTTCACAGTCCGTAAAGATGTGGGCATGGGTATGATCCACTAAGAGCTTGGCTGGTAGAGCAGAATGCACTACCTTCCCAACTTTTTAAGAAGCAATTATGGTTCAACACCGACTTTCAAGACGTCACTCAAATCTCACCTGTTTAAAAGAGCTTACTGTACGGCCCCATGAGCAATGACTGTTGGAATATGGCGCCATATGTTACGATTTATTGATTGATTGATTGATTCAGTGCCTTGCTCAAGGGCACAAGTGTCATGACCATCGTACACAACCTGTGCAGTTGAATGGTTTCAAACGGTTGGTCAACTCACTGGAAAATGTCATCAAGAGTAGGAGGGTTTTAACTTTGAATATTTTACTCACCTGTTCGATTATGCTTGCTTCCAGAACCCCTTCTCCCAACACTCTTTTCAGTGCACTGGAACTCAGACCCGGTGGTGTTGTCCAACCCGATGCTGTGGCAGCTGCTGCTGCAGCAGCAGCCCCACCTGCAGGTGCAGTTGTAGGTCTTGACAATGACGACGACGATGATGCGGTCTGCTGCCCTCCAGTGGCAGTGGTGGGGCGCTCCTCAGCCTTGGATGTACTAGCGGGGAAAAAAAACAGAAAATCCTCAGTTGGTTAAAATCTTGACCCAATTTCATAGAGCTGCTTAAGCACAAAAAGTAGCAAAGCACAACAAAAGTATGTTTACCAGAATAAGGTTACCAGCCAAAATACCATCTCGAATGTACTATCTGTGGCTGGTATCCTACTTATTTTTGCTAAGCAGAAATTGTTTAAGCAGTATTTTCTGCTTAAGCAGCTGTATGAAATTGGGGCCTGGAGGAAGTATTTCACATTTCATATTTTTTATTGGGGCAGAGGGAGATAATAATAATAATAAGAAGAAGTATTTATAAAGCGCTTTTACAGGGAGATCAAAGCGCTGAACAAGATTAGAAAAATAACTATGGTGTAGTGAATAAGAAGTGTTTAAGACGCTTCCTGAAAATAGTGATAGACGAGGAGTTCCTGATGCCGATGGGAATGGTGTTCCAAAGTTTGGGGCCAGCTTTAGAGATCTGTGGGGAAAAAACAAATCATGGCACTAGGAAGAATCTTAACAAAGCACAGGCCTGTCACAACACACCAATCCAAGCTCACCTGAACGTGTACGGTAATAGCAGGTAGTCCAACATGAAATCCAGCAGCATTTGTACCGTGACAGGCTTTTCGCTTAGACCAAAGACCACTTTCCTCTGAACTGGGTCTTTTGGGAGTTTCAGATGCGGCAAGGTCGGGATCAACATCTGCAGCAGGCTAAAGGAGGAGGCAAAAAGAAGATGTTCTAATGTTGGAAGCAACACAGGTTGTAGATGGTGTTATAACTGTGCAACAGAACTAAAATGTTAAAGGTATCGTACACGTTTGGTAATGACTTAAAACAAATATTAGCATAAAAACTTACTTGGTAACAAGCAACGGAGAGCTGTTGATAGTATTAAACATTGTAGGAAACGACTCCCTCTGAGGTAACGTAGTTTTTGAGAAAGAGGTAATTTCTCAATAAAAAAAATAAAGTCTTCTTCTTAGAAGTTTTTATTCCGTTCTGAAAGCACACAATTGTACAACAACGGTGTTTTTTCTTCATCATTTTCTTGCAACTTCGATGACCAATTGAGTCAAAATTTTCACAGGCTTGTTATTTTATGCATATGTTTGGATACACCAAGTGAGAACACTGGTCTTTGACAATTTCCAAACGTGTTCAGTGCCTTTAAAACGTGCGTGCTGAGTGTAGATGCATGCAGTCACTACATGATGTCATACTGCAGGTTTGCATGGTTCCTCTGTGATCCAAAACAATGGCGGATGATATTGAATAGTCAGACAGAATAGGGTGCACCCCACTAAATAAACTGCCACAGCACCACAGCATACAGTCTTTAGAGAAGTCTCACAGCTTTTTACAGTGAAGGGAAAGTTATCCATTGACTCTTGAACTTTTATCCTCTGCTCAATTTGAGTCCCAAGGCTTGTCGAGTTATTCTCCCTCCAAATAAAAACACCCCTACAGCAGTGAAAAATGTCCCTACACCTCTCGGCAAATAGGACAATTTTTTCAGGGCCTATGTAATCCAAAATACCTCAAGTTGGAAGTCAACAATCCCCCAGGTCACAATTGGGCAACATTTTTACACTGTACCACTTTTTCTTGGGCTCTCAAATCTGTCTTATATAGAATATTTTGAGGGCCTACAAAATATTAATGAGGCCGACGCTCTGGTTTCTCCCTATTTAGTGGGGTGCACACTAAGAGGGTGGACAATGTACTGTATAGATGCATTCACCACATACATGTAATATCATATCGCAGGCTGGCAAAGTGCATCTAAAACTAAAGTGGATGAGCTTGAATGGTCAGACAGTAGGAGGGTTGACTTAGTACTGTGTAGATGCATTCACCACACGATATATCACAGGTTCGTATAGTTCACAAAACCATGGTGGATGATATTGAATGGTCAGACAGTAGGAGGGTTGACTGTGTACACATTCATCACATGATAATCATATTGCAGGCTGGCACAGTTAATCTATCATTCAAAACCAAAGTGGATGGTAATGATTGGTCAGACAGTAGGAGAGTGATTGTAGTACCTGCAGTAACACCTCCCCACACAACAGCACAATCTACCTGAATACCTGCTAGATTTCTCAAGAATGCTTTTTCAACTTTAGTTTTCACCGTTGATTCCCATGTAGAATTACAAACATTTTAAGACACCTTTTAACCCTTTAGAGACCATAGCTGCCACAAGCGGCTTGTACCCAAATGCCCAGAGCGGCCACAAACGGCCTAACGGTTTGAACATAGTAAAGGTCATGTAAGGATATGAAATTTTCCAATGTAGTATATTAACATAATGTAGTATCCCAATTTCTAAACACAAAACTAAATTTGTCTGTTTCATGTTCTTTTCTGTTGAAATTTTACTCACAAAATTTGATTGAAGAAATTAACAATAATAGAGCAATGTCTGGGCGTTTTGTGATGATTATACAGAAATGACTGACCTCTAAAGGGTTAAAGTCATAAGCTGCCTCTGACACGACCCTTCATACCCGAACTCAAGCTCTGGTGTTTTTGATCAGCAGAGTGTAGGTTTGAATCCCAGTTGTGACACTTGTGTCCTTAAGCAAGATACTTAACCACATGCTTCGTCCTTCGGATGGGACGTTAAGCCGTAGGTCCCGTGTGTTGTGTAATGCACGTAAAAGAACCCAGTGCACTTATCAGAAAGAGAAGGAGTTTGCCCCGGTGTTCCTGGTTTGATTGGCTGCATATTGCGCCACAGCGCCTTGTAAACCATTACATGGTGCTATGCAAAGAAATAGGTCTCATACTTCAACACGTTACTCCACTTACCTTGTAGGAAAAATACTGAGCGCTTTGAGACACCCATCGGGAGTATAAAGCGCTATATAAGAACTGCGTAATATTATTTATACAACCATGAAAATGGAAATAACTTTGGACAGCTTGCTACTCACCATTCTTGCTGCAATATCGGTTTGCCCTCTATGCATTGGATAAGCGAGGGTACCAACTCGGCCTGCTTTTCCAATGGAAGCCTAGGGTATCCCATTTTCAGGTATAGTATGGTGAAGTTCTGCGAATAACGAAACCCAAGGAATTAACAATTTCATCAGATAAGAGATATTTTTAAAGAAACAAAAAAGAGAAAACGTATATAATTGAGTACTTGATATTAACTATATGGGATTTGAGGCATTGCATGGTGAGGTATCAATATATATTTGGTTTGCGATAACACCATGTGTAAATCTACTTGCTAGGTAGATTTTGTTCTTTGAGAACTTGTCTTGCTTTTTATTCTACTGTACGTTATTCTACTGCCGCGGAGTAGAATATTCGGAATTCGGGAGACTTCTCAGTTCTGAAAAGAACTGTCCTGCTTATTAACTACTACCTGGGTGGGAGGTAGGAAATCGGGCGGGACTACTACTTTCGCTATGTGGATCGGGGGGACTTCTCGTTAATAACAACACTGCCGCGGAGTGAGTTCTTAATAGGTCTCAACGTTTCGACTAGCTTACTCTAGTCATTGTCAGGAGACCGCAAACCAAATATGTCGTGGCCGAGCGGATAAGAACACCAAACTCAAGCTCTGGTGTTTCTGATCAGCAGAGTGTGGGTTTGAATCCCAGTCGCGACACTTGTGTCCTTAAGCATAACACTTAACCACATCCTTCGTCCTTCAGATGGGACATAAAGCCGTTGGTCCCGTGTGTTGTGTAATGCACGTAAAAGAACCCAGTGCACTTATCGTAAAGAGAAGGGGTTCGCCCCGGTGTTCCTGGTTGGATTGGCTGCATACATGTATTGCGCCACAGCACCTTGTAAACCATTACACTGTGCTATAAATGAACAGGCCTCACACTTCAAAACGTAGCTCCACATACCTTGCAAGAAATAATACCTTAAAGTGCTTAGAGGCTGGTCTGCAGTAGGCGCTATACAAATGCGTTATATTATTATTATTATCAATATATTGATACTAACTGTAACAAACGTGACATTGGCAGGGTCTTGGTACTGCAGGAGTAGAACGTCGACAGGAATCTGCACCTTAGGTCGACTCTTAAGCCTCTTATTAATATGGACCAACAGTTCCAACACCTGGTGGGAAAAAGTAAACATATCAAATCAGAACAACCCTTCAAAAAAAAATTAAAATCAGAACTAGCCTCCATTTGGTCTGAAAGTAGAACCTCCAGAACTTCCAACTTGATTTATTACTGAGAATGTACAGACTCGACAATACCACAAATGTGAAACTAGAGATGTATTTTTCTTAACTTATTTATTTATTTGGTTGTGAAGCCAAGGATTTTCAGAAAGCGACCTTAATCACTATACGAGCCAAGAACCCCATGGCAAGAAGCCAAGGAAGGAAGTTTCAGTTGTAGATGTGGGAGAAAAACCACAGAGAATTTTCCCAGGGGAAAACCCACACAATCAGGTAGGGACTGAAAACCCAAATCACATAGTACCCCCAGCGGGATTCGAACCAGCCTCCTAGTGGTCCTACCGGGGTCCGCGCAGCATACTCTGCTCATCTTCTGAAGAATTCTCCTGAAGACGAGCAGAGTATACTGTTACAAACATTGAGACCACACCGGTTCTTCTCAGAGCCAACACTTCTCCAAAAAGAGTTTCATACATGGCTGTACCTGCAAATTTACTACAAAAGTTTTTCTTATGATCCACACCATGCAAAGCTTCAAACATCATTTATGATGGATGAGTTGTTTGCCTGGGAGTGAATTGGAGAGATAAAAAACTACAGCTGGGTTCAGTTTCACCAAGGACGTCCTTGCTGTATGATTTTACTGAGAGCTAAGATTGATCTTAAGATTTGCCTAGCAAATTGTGACGTCACAAAAAAAATTACTACTAACAGTTTTTCTTATGCAAAAATATGTTTGAATTATGAGACCCATTGTTAAAGCACCTTGTAGGGGCTTACAAGCAACGTTCCTCCTTAAAATTGGTCCGCTTGCCAAATGCCAATTAAACCTTACTAAAGACCAGTAAAATTTCTGTCCCAAGTGGTCAGGCTGGCTAGTAGCCTATTTTGCTTTGCATGAAAATCCACTGACTATATGAACGTGGAATCTACTGCATGCACAGATTGTTCACATATATGGTTTCAGATTAAAGTTCCATACAAATGACCAATGTGAAAAAGCAGGCAGACCAGTGAGTTGACAATTTTAACCGGTCCCGCTGGCTAGTCACTGACAACTGGCTAGTCACTCACAAAGTTAAGGCTAAACCCTGACAAGGTTACATGTATGCAATTTCCCTGACATGGCTGCATGATATAAGGATGTACTACATTCTTGATAAAATTTTTAAAATTAAGCAGAAAGTAAAACACTGAAATTCTGACAAAATACCTTGCCGATGCAACGCATTAAACTATGCGACAATGCAGTTTCCGCGTCTATGACCCTTAAACTCACCTAAGACATGCACCGTTTTCAGGATGATTCGGTTTCTATTTAGTTGCAAGTATTTGTGGTCAGTGATCTACATTGGTATATCATGATGTCCTGTCACGGAAATTGTGTAAGTCGTTGAGGAAAACATCTCATTTCTATAGAGAGTGAAAAGGAACACAATTTCCTCATGTCTTTGTGCATAATCTGGGCACTGACGACACCGCAGCAGTGGCGCGAGGTGCCCAACACTTGCGCGCCCGGATTGGTGTATAAGAACGAGAAGGAGATGTTTATGAAATTGACCTTTTTTCTAACTCCTTCCTGGCTGCTACATAGTTTGAGAAGCACGGGAGGCAGAAATCTTGATGTAACATTCTGCAATTGCTCATCAGTCTCCGCTGAACCTACTCGTAGAAACACTCTCTCCAGCAGCTCTGTAAAATTCAACGAGGAAATTGTCAGTGCAGGAAGGTTGTACATTTATTAACTCATTTTAGGAACAGGGATGATATGCGTTGCACACTTAATTGAAAGAAAGGTGCAATTTGCTCCGATCTGTGCAACAAGGTAGTATCTCACCCCATTGTATTTATGTGCATATATCGAGGGATTTGCCAATTTAAAGGGAAAGATTCTGAACGATGATGAAAACTCATGATTTTTTGCAAATGTTTGGTTAGTCACGAGCTCACTGAGAATACAAAGAACACAAAGAACACAAAGAACTCTAGCGTGCATAAACGTGACAGGCACAAACTTTCGAATAGGATTTACTACATAATTAATGACCTAAAAATGAGATTCGTTGAGACAATAGTGGAATAAATCTCATAGTTCTAGGAGTAGGGTGCTAGAGTACTAATAGTACTATAGAGTAGTAGAACGACAGGCGAAGTCAACATTTCAGGAAGAGCTGAGTACAACGCCCTTGTTCTGTGTTCATGATGATTCTGTTGTTCTTTTGATTTTGAATGTTGTTGTAGAACTAGCACTCGAGCAGGTTACTCCAGAACTATGAGAATGAGGTTCGTTCCGCTATCATCTCCACGAACGATACCGGAACGAACCACTCTAAGACTTGGGGAGTACCCAGCAGGTATGCTTGGGTTGGGTACTTTAATTTGAACCTTGTGGTAAAACTAAAAACATTTTTTCTAACCATGTTTACTCAACCTTTAAATACTAGAATATTCGTACTCTAAATCAAAAGTGTTTCCTTTGAACTGTACTCCTGGGCCCAATTTCATAGAGCTGCTTAGCAACCGATTTTGTGCGAGTTTCCATTTCATAGCGCTGCTAACCGTCAGCACACGAAATGGCTTCCAGTGTTTACTGTATTTATGAAAATGAATGATGTAACGAAATGCAAGCTTGCCACCTAATTTTCTTGCCAACCCGTGAAATACTCTTACGCTTAAGCAAATTTTTCTGCTTGTTCTATAGTAGTTAGCTTGAAAATTTGCTAACCATTTAACTTAAAGCAGCGCTATGATGGGTATGAAATTGGCCCCTGCTGCTGCTGCTGCCGCTCACTGCTGAGTGCTAGTGGGTGGTACTATTGCTAGCTGCAGCAGAGGTCCTTAGCACTAGCACTGGTTTGGTAATGATTGGTAGCAGGATGTGGGAGTCCAGCACAGCAGAGCAGAGGGAGATCCTAGCCCTGGTAGGACGTCAGTCAGTGCCACTGCACTGACGTCCTGGGTATAAAGATCCTTTACAATGCGAACAAAATTTTGAGTAACATTTTAAAATATTTTTACCTAATTTGAGAAGCTGAAACTCCATTCACTTATTCTTGGTGCCTTTAATTACACTTTTGCTGAGTTCAAAACCTATCAAATACATCCATGAATGACATTATTTCCGAAAATAAGCCCAAGTTGTGCACTGGCGCTGCGACTCCGTCGTGTTGCCGCCCGGAAGAAAGAGCGTTCAGTGTTACGGGTTAGACAGCGCCCTCTTTTGTGGACTTGGTTCCATGTCAGTTGAGGTTGTCGCAACGAATGCGTCAATTTCCATTTTATTTTCACAATAATGTCATCCAAGGATAAAATTGGCAATTTTGAATAGAGCAGGCGTAAGGTTCAGGACACAAGGAACATGTGAGTCACGTTTCAGCTTCCTCAAAAAGGTAAAAATATGATAAAAAATGGTTATAAATTTTGTCGCAATGCCTGAGGACCTTTATACCCTGGACTCCGTCGCATTGTATGCAACGGAGGAGTCCAACCTGGGCTAAGGGAGATCCCATCCTGCTCCAGTTGCGATAAATCGTAACCATCTATCCTCCAGACCGAGGGTTACGATTATCGCAACTAATCCTACTCTAGCCCCATTGATAGTGCCAATGCTCTGGACTTCCTGCGATCCTTAGCCCTACCCAAATGTATCCAGGAGGTGAAATTATTTTTCGAATAGAAACTCACGTTTTTATGCCCAGATTTTTTCCCCAGTTGTCACTTATTGTAGCTCATTTGTGGACAGCACATTAAGTCGAAAAAGAGCGTTTTGGTGTAATTTATGAAGAAAATCGGCGGCGTTACTGACACGGTTTGACTGCCTGGCATGCGCTAGTCTTCATGGTCTTGGTTCAAGACGTTTCTCGTTTACCTTTCATGCACAGTGCGGCCGACGACCCGCTCATTCAACGCACCAATAGCGCCCGCCACGAACTCCTACTCCTATAAAAGAGTCCTAGTTAGAACTGTGAGGTTCGTTCCTTGAGGTTCGTGGAGACGATAGCGAAACGAACCTCAGTCATAGTTCTACTACTTACCATGGAGGTAGGCCTCCATGGTAATACCGGTATATAATCCCAATACCATCCCAGCAGCGCAGCAAAGCAAGACGCAATTGACTCGAGCGCTGAGTCACTGACAGTGACATTTGACTGACCATCATTGTTGGACTTGGACTTGGAGGTAGGATTTGACTAGCTAGCTAGAGCAGAGGAGAGTTCTTGCTTTATTGTACACGCCAAATTTGTCCACTATATCATAATCATTACTTGAAAATTTGACGACATGGTCATTTAAAATTTAACTCAAAAGAATATGATTTTCTAAGTTCTTACCAAGTTCATCTTGAGCAGCCATCGTGCAAATCGAATAACGTGTGTAGAATCTATGCGGTGAAATATGCACAGTAATTTCGCTGGTGTGTGCAGATTGTGCAACACATGTGATCAGCCACTTTTTCACTGGTTTCCGACTTTTCCCCTCCTTGTCAACGTCGTTTTCACAGACAATGTGCCGTATCGTCCCCTAATGTCTAAGTAACTAACGCTAACGCAACTATCTTTACACTCATGAAAACAAGATTGCCGCTACCTCGCTCTAAATACACATAGAAAACATGCATCACAGGGAGGTCCGGACTTGCAAAAAAGGCTGATTCACCCCTCATTATCACCACCAATAATAATATTGAACGATACGATTGCAGGGGTGGGGAGGGGTTGTGGAGGGGGAAGGGAGGGGGAGGGGGCTGGGGAGGGGGAATGGGGCTGGGGCTGGGGAGGGGGGCTGGGGCTGGGGGCCGGGGTAGGGGCCCGGAGGACTACCTCGAGCGTCACTGAAATGTTTTACCTAAATGGATTAGGCCTAGTGTCAGGTCTCCAACTTGAATTATCTTTATAAACTACCAGGAAGAAAATAACCTAGGGGGGCCTTTTGAGCCGGCCATTCAGAATATCGGTGTTTTTTGTCGTGTTTTTGTAGTATTCTGTGTTTTGTCCTTTTTTTGTATTAGTGGTTTTTTTTTTAAGGTCATTTTTAATTGTACGGTGTAGGAAATAATAAAGGTGATCTATTTAGCATTCACTGGCACCAATTATAGGCCACATGTTTAGCGTCCCCGCCCGCTTCCTTTTAAGAGGCCGCCTCCTTTCTTGTTTTTCTTTTTAAGAAACAAATAAATTTTTAACAATCCCTGACGATTAAAATAAATTTTAAAATAAATAAGATCGTATTTTAGACTTTAGCACTCCAAAAACAGCACAACGAAAAAAAAGAAGGCAACCATCTTGAAAAATAGCCCGGCCGCTTGTCTCGAAAAATGTGTCAGAAAAAGGCCCTCCTCCTTCCTTTTAAGTTTCAAAAATGCAGGACGCTAAACATGTTTTTTATTTTATCTGGCTTTATCGTGAAAGAAAAAGGGCCTATTTCGATTTTAAAAATTCCACTTTGAGAAATTGTGATGAAATATCCTAACTCCCCCGGGACGTCGGGCTTAAGTTCACTCACACGGCAGCTCTTATGCCGTGTTCCCCACATTGTGTAACAATTTGGAAATCAAAAGTTCATTGTTCATAATTGCATAAAACATTTTTGTTTTCTTCAAAACCCTTTTTTTAGAACCAAAAACTCTGTCACCTTCTTCGGTTTGGACAGCAGGGCCTCACCATCAACAAAGTATAAATCCATTCTTCTTAGCCTCGTTCGGCCTAGGTAGACACCACATGCATAGACCAGTCACTCCCATTAAAATACAAATCTTGAAAAGCTGCTAAAATCTCGGTGTGCCGTTTCGAAAAACCTTTAAACAATTAATTGAAGGTGGTTTGCCACACGCAAGCTTTTATGATTGGAGAAAAACTTGAAGCTTCTAGCAAGTGCGCCGTTTCGAAAATACTCGGGTTTTTCCTTTGGAAGAAAACAAGGATCTTTGCGAAACGCATGCGAAACGCATGCGAAATGCAGGTTTTCCGGCTCGGAAACCAACTGGGAGCTTGGTAATTCCAGTGTGCCATTTATATCCGGGGGGGGGGGGGTTCCTTTGGAAGAAAACAAGGACCTTTGCGACGGCTTGGAAACCAACTGGGAGCTTGGTAATTCCAGTGTGCCGTTTCGAAAATATCTGAGTTTTTCCTTTGGAAGAAAACAAGGATCTTTGCGAAACGCAGGTTTTCCGGCTCGGAAACCAACTTGGAGCTTGGTAATTCCATGTGTTTCGAAAATACTCGGGTTTTTTTGGAAGAAAACAAGGATCTTTGTGAAACGCGTGCGAAACGCAGGTTTTCCGGCTCGGAAACCAACTGGGAGCTTGGTAATTCCAGTGTGCCATTTCGAAAATATCCGGGGGATTCCTTTGGAAGAAAACAAGGACCTTTGCGACGGCTTGGAAACCAACTGGGAGCTTGGTAATTCCAGTGTGCCGTTTCGAGTTTGTCCTTTGGAAGAAAACAAGGATCTTTGCGAACCGCAGGTTTTCCGGCTCGGAAACCAACTGGGGGCTTGGTAATTCCAGTGTGCCGTTTCGAAAATACTCAGGTTTTTCCTTTGGAAGAAAACTAGGATCTTTGCGAAACGCAGGTTTTCCGGCTCGGAAACAAACTGGGAGATTGGTAATTCCAGTGCGCCGTTTCGAAAATACCCAGGTTTTGCCTTTGAAAGACATCAAGGATCTTTGCGCAACGCAGGTTTTTAGGCTTGGTAAATCCAGTGGGTCGTTTAGAAAATACCTAAAATTGGCTTTGAAGTTCGACCAAAAGGTTCTTTGCGAAACTCAGGTTTTCAGGCTCGGAAAACAGTGGACTAAGCTTGGAGAGAGAGAGAGAAAAAAAGTTCCTTAAGCCCGAAATCAAATTTCCGACAAAGCAACGACAGAGCATAATTTCCCAACATTTTGGGGCCTATTGACATTTTCTTTTAGGCCTGCGCTCTTTTCCCCGCTGTGGCACTTCCCCGAAGTCAAATCGCTTAGGTGCCTCACACTGGTTTGCCTATATACAAACCAAAAAAACTAAACAACAACAACAACAACTATCGTTCAACGAGAGTACACAAATCTCCTGTTCACTTGAAACTATAGTTGGGGTCATTAATTATTTTTTGTGTATAGGCCTATGGAAAACATTTTGAAGATTTTACATTTTTTCATCTCAGATTGTTAAGAATGATTGTAAAGTTCCACAAGATGTGCGTGTACACAGATATGGTTTCAGCTTACGGGGCGGCTCTTTCATAAATTCATATACAGCTTTCTTTTTTTTTCAATATTGAATGCGAAAAAAATAGGACAACCGTTTCCTTGCTAAGCAAAAAATAAGCGCGCCAACTTCTTTTGCCATGCGGGTCCTGTAAAAGTGCGCCCTCTATCTAGGCCGTTTTATATATAAAAATTATGAAATTAAGTCAGTTTGGTTAGTGAATGCATGATCTTTTTAATCAGCTGGTTTGTAGTGTGAAATCACTAAAGTTACTTTTCGAAATGGAGTATGTGATAAACGTTAAAACCTCTTTCCAAAGCTTGGTTATTCCAGTGCGCCATTTCGAAATTTCCAGGTCGAAATGGAAGAAAACAAAAATCTTTGCAAAACGCAGATTTTCAGGCTCGGAAAACAACTGGGGGTTGATACTTTTCTTCGAAAATAATTACAGATTTTTCCTTAGGGGAAAAAACAAGGACCTTTGTTTTAGCGTAAAACCAGGCTCTTTGCATGCTTGTTCTCACCCATACACTCTCGCTTTGGTGAAATGTATTGAACAAAGAGCCATTCAAATACTATTTTTCCACGTAGGGCCTACTGCAAACCGATGAACTCCTTACCTGGTAGGCCTATCAATTCATAGGCCTACCTTCAGCTCCCTGGAGTTATTTTCATCTTAAAGGGACACGTTGTCTTGGATCGGGCGATTTGGTCTATAAAAAGCATTTGTAACCTCAATGCAAATGCATGTCACAAGGGACCATTGCCTACAAGCTTTGCTTCTTAAATGGATCCCTCTGCAGTGTCAAACTTGTTTTGCATCTAGTTCTTCAAACCTATGTTGTGAAACATTTACTTTGCATTTTGTAATGATTTCTTTTGATTGATTGATATTGCCTTTTTGCTTTTGATACTGTGGAAATAAAATGAACCTTGAAGTGTACTGGGTCCATTTACGTGCATTTACACAACACATGGGACCTACAGCTTAGTGTCCCTGTCAGCACCAAGTCCCTATTGTTTCCTTGTAGGAGAATTCAATTCCTTCAAGATGGTCCTGAAGGAACATGGGGGATCTGTAAAAACAAATCCATGAAATCAAACAAAAGCCTAACAAAATCAACTCGCATAGCTAATAATGAAGGCTACTGTGCTGGACAGACTTCTGGATCAACCTTGGTTTTCTTTCAGACTATTACACTGGAAGTGTTTTATCATCAAATTCCTACATTTTGGGAGTTCATTTTAAAGAAACATAATAGCAATTAAAAGCACCAAACAAAATCCATCAAATGAGATTAATACAGATGTAAATCTTCACAGTCAGCAAATTTGTTCTGAACTTTACTGTTTTATTAAAAAAAGGTTTTCACAAAAACCAACACCAAATACATGTAAGTTCTGTGAGTGACAAAAAATACTGAACTTAATTGTTACAGTTATAAGATAACAGTTATAGTGCCTTTCAATGTTCTAACAACACTTCTGTAATTGCTTCTGACAATAATAATAAGTTGTAACTTATTTGTGTATAATTTTGTTCTGATTATATGAGTAACATGTTCAAAGATTTCATACCAATTTACATAATATATTTACAATCCTTTTTACATGAGGATTCAGTCTAAAGGGAATGTACATCATCAGAAAGTCTGCGACAGTGTTTTGGAGCGAATCATCATGATATAAGAAAGCCCAAAAAGAAGAGAAAAAAACCCCACCAAAACCAAACACCCCTAGAAACAAGAAAACAAAAAACCACCAACTATCAACTCATTAGTATGACTTTTCAAATCCAAGCAGAAAATCTGATGTCCCTAAATTTAAAGTAATAATACACACAGGAAACTGACTGGTTAAATTATAAATTACTTGGGGTTGAAAAAAAGAAAAATTTACTAGAGTGAGACTTGAGTGACCTCGGGATTAACACGCCGGCGCTCTAACAACTGATCTATCCAGCCCTAACGTAGGCGGTCTCCCTATTTTGGACGGAAACAATTTTCTTGTCTAAAAAAGTTGGCAATATTAAAAAGTTGTTGGAACGTGACTCGCCATAATCAAGAAAACATTGCGGTCCAAAAACTCAATAACTTTTGTTTTTTTTACCCAATCAGGGTTAGCCCTTAAAATTGTCAGAGACTAGCCAGCAGGACAAGTTAGCTTGTCACTTCACAATATGCTCGTCTTTTCAACACTGAACTAGCCAGCCGGTTCACTTGAAGAGACTTTTAAATGGTCCTTGGGTGTTTTACTTTTAACTAGCATTTGGCTTGTCCTCAGTGATTGGCAAGTCATCGACTGGTGTGAAGGGACTAGGCAAGTTTACCAATCTTGTCCGTTTTGATCAAGACATTTGTTTGAAACATATCTCTTCTCCAGTGTTGCGATTGCAATGCGACTCCATTAACAAAATGAAAGTCGCCAATCAAGACTAGCATTTGGCCAGCGGCCGGAAAAATGCTGCACAAATGCAAACTACCAATGATGGACATTACCTCTAAAGCTGATAAGTTTAACTAAACAATTGTTAACGAACCTGACCATAATCTTACATTAAAATATTACAGCTCATTAATCCTAAAAAAAATGATCTAAAAAATACCAGGGTTTCATACTGATTACATTCAATGCATATCTAGATATTAAAAATTATGTACAAAAAATAGGATACAAATAATGACAGTCATGTCGGCTGTTTACTGTTAAAAATATATATGTTATCTCCTTTCTTTTACATCAAGGTGTAAGATAGTTTTAGACTGATATGCTCCCCACTGAAGACTGTATTCAAAAGTGGGCACTTTTGTTTGTACAATAATACAAATTAATGTCATGATTAACAACATAAGTTCCCAGGAAGCATAAAAACCATGTTGACTTCCATCAAAAAATTACAAAATGACTTTAATACCCGCTTCAAATATTGATTTTTCCAAAGCTATTCAAAGGTCAAACACTTTGCTTTTTATTTAAAAACTTATTTAAATGCTTGAGCAGACCCTTTCAGAGGGTCGCCTTTCATTTTGAGAAAACGTTAAAATGACATTTTCCTTGAAGTTGTAGTTTTTAAAAATTCCCCCGATTTCCATGGTGAAACATACAGTAACTTCAAAAAATGATTAAGAGTTAAAATTGGTAGTGATAATCTTACCAGGATCTACCAATAATTTAAGTACAATATCGGCAAGTATCAAGTAGGTTTTTTAACATTGCTACTATTACCACTACCCAACCAAACAAATATCTTTAAAATAAATTACAATGAAGTAAAAAACAAACAAAAAGGTACAACCTTCAAAATTCAAAAAAGTCCTTCATAAAATCATTAAAAAATTTAACTCTCACAACGTGTAACACATTTCAGTGGTTACTGTTGGAAATCTATTTTCACACTAAACTGAAAAAAAAAGTGTATTAAAAAAAGGAGGTTATATTTTTAACTTTTTCATCAAAAAGTCACAAAATTCAAGGTGCTCCTGGCAAACATTTTCCAGCCTCACCTAAACCTGATCATCCTGAATTGCGGGTATATCTCCGCCGCTAATGCTGTGTTTATCTGTCGTTTTCCTCCGAGTGTAAAAAATCAGCGAAGCGACGACGGACACCAGAAAGACGACAATTAAGACGACGGAGGCTATAAGTATCCAAAAGAATGAGTCAAAAGAGGTCACCTGGCCTTGATCAGGTACCGGGTCCATTATGTCTGCAAAGAAATGAGTGTAAAGTACATAAAAATGAATTATAACGATAATAATAAACAGCATTTATGAAGTGCATTATGAATCACAGATTCCTTAAGTGTAGTATCTTGCCTGTCAGGAAATGCCCTGGAATGTACAAGGTCACTCTTTTTGTTAAATAAGGGTTACACGGTCTATATACCAGCATGATATTTGACCCTTGAAAAAAAGTAGGAACAAGTACAAGGGCAGATCTACATGTATACATGTTGTAGGCTTTAATAGACTTTCCAGGCTATGTAATCAAACTTGTTCAGATTTTTCCCAAAGGGAAAACAAATCGGAAACCAGACTAAAGTAGGAAGAATATCACGCCTAATATACTCACTTCTCGACAACGTCTTGACTGGTTTCTGGAAGGAAAACGCTGCCGGGTTAGTAGACCTGTCCACAGCGATCAACCTCAGGAAGTAAAGTGTGTTCTCACTCAGTCCAGTCAGCTTGAACAGACGTGAGGAAGGCTGTATGAGTGACGAGTTAGTCCACTCCTCTACGCCAACCACCTGATACTGAAGGATGAACCCTCGGATGAACGGCTCGTCCTCTGGATTAAAACTCCAGAAGATGGTGACTTCGTCACTGAAGACACCTGATACATTAACGATAGTTGCATCGCCTGAAGAAATGAAGAGAAACAAACCGTCTGATAAAAACAAGTCTTGAAGAAGTCTCTTGTGCGCAGGAACGGACATGAATTTTGTTGATGAGGAAAGGGAATGTTTTAGAACTTGGTAGATTGTTTTCATTTTTTTTTGTCATCACAAAAATGCTTTGATTTACTGTTACTGTCATTTATTTTTGGTATTTAGAGATTTTCTTTCAAATTGTATCATATATTTGCACATTTTTGAATTAACTTCAAGGTTTTTATAACAATTTCTGATAACATTTATTTGGATGGATATCAGAACATACTCATGCACTTCACTTAAACACATCTGACAAGAAAAATACAGGAGAATATTTAAAATGACAGGATGAAATGAAGTGTTTGATATTGACTCATGACAACAGTTTCACAGTCAAGAGAGGAGGAAAGGAGAACTGGGTCCACTGCACTAGTGGATTCCTCAAAAAACAAAATGAAGCACTGTAGGAACTAGTCAATGGAAACACAAATGCAAAACAACGATTTATATCATAGGAAGTAACTATAACAAGTAAACTTGAGGGTACAACCATGTTTAAATCTCTTTGGGAGGAGCGTGGGCTTAAAAAAAAAGCCAGAGTGGTCTTTATGTTTCTAACTGTATACTGGACTTCATATATCATGCATATCAAACAAGTACAGGAGACCAGTTATACAATCAAAGGGAATTAGTAATGCATTCCAATCAGTTACAAGAAAGAGTTTACAAAAAATGAAATGGTAATAACAGAGAATTACA
This sequence comes from Plazaster borealis, assembly GCA_021014325.1. Taxonomy (NCBI): domain Eukaryota; kingdom Metazoa; phylum Echinodermata; class Asteroidea; order Forcipulatida; family Labidiasteridae; genus Plazaster; species Plazaster borealis. The sequence goes on from CM037462.1 coordinate 14,870,608, forward strand.
TTTGACATTATCATTAATGTCTTCACAATAGAGTGATGTAATTACTGTACTGAAAGGCTCATCTGAAGCTAAGTTCTACAAATAACTAAATTTTGAAAAGTTTTGTTTCCAACTTGAAGTCTATCATTGATGTTTACAATTGGGCATGATTTTTTTTAATTTTGTTGTGTGTGTGATAGTACAGATGCAGAATCCTCAAAATTGTAAGTTCACTTTTTAATAAAGTTCGAAGGTCCGATGAGTTTAGAAAAATCTGGAAATTGGGACACTATAAAGTGAACTTGAGTTTTGTAAACTGACGGAATGTACAATACTTCAGCTAAAAAAAACCACCAAGAATAGTCTTGCTTCTTGCTGGTTACTTTTACATTTCATTTTTAAGAAGGGTGAAAAATTTTGTAATTTTGAAAAATCAATGTAAAAGCTCAAACTTTTCTAAAGTTAAATCAAAATGACTTTTAAAATGTGTCATTTGCAGAGCGTATATTCAGAGATTATTAGTAGGCCTACAGTTTCCCCTGAGCTGTGTATTGTGAGATTAACGACATAGAGGGACCAGTTTTCTTTGGTCACATGGTTGCTGGACGCCATTTTCAGTCCAAATGCAGCACAACCCAATGCGCAGTCTAGTCTGGCACCCTGTGGTCGCCAATGCATTTGTTTTTGACACAAAATGGCTTCTAATCGTAAGTTGTTGCAACTCTCTCAATATACGGCTCTGAGTTTCCCCATTCTTTTAACAAATCAACTGATGTGTCCTTACCCTAAATCTAGGGTTGTATTAATTGTTAAAAATGTTTAATTATTAATATCATCATTATTATATATTTCCGGTAATGAAACCAAGGATGCCTCATAAAAGAAATTAAACCTGTAAGCAAGGGTGCTTGCTTTGTGAACCTTAAAGACAGTGTACACTATTGGTAATTGTCAAAGACCAGTCTTCTCACTTGGTGTATCTCAACATATGCATAAAATAACAAACCTGTGAAAATTTGAGCTCGATCGGTCGTCGGAGTTGCAAGATAACTATGAAAGAAAAAACACCCTTGTCACACGAAGTTGTGTGCTTTCAGATGCTTGATTTCGAGACCTCAAGTTCTAAACTTGAGGTCTCGAAATCAAATTCGTGGAAAATTACCTCTTTCTCGAAAACTACTCCACTTCAGAGGGAGCCGTTTCTCACAATGTTTTATACTACCAACCTCTCCCCATTACTTGATACCAAGTAAGGTTTTGTGCTAATAATTATTTTGAGTAATTACCAATAATGTCCACTGCCTTTAAACATCGGGGTTAACCCCTACCCTTCCACGATAATTGTTAAGGGTTCTTTTACGTGCACTACCAATGCTAGTACACGGGACCCAAAGGACAAAGCAATGATGGTAAAGTGTCTTGCTCAAGGACAAAAGTGCCACGACCGGGACTCCAACCCACACTCTGCTGATCAGAAACACCAAATTGTCCGGTGCTCTAAACCGCTCAGCCACGACATGCCACGAAACGCCAGAAATATCACTGTTAATGATTAGTTTGTGTAATTAGTTTGGATAGAGTGTTCAAGTTTAAGATCCATTTGTAACATTATGCGGGGCAATATTGTACATTCTTGAAAAGTGCGTTCAATGTTCGCAAAGAAAACTCAGCTGTATCAGTTGAGAATGCCCAATAAATGAAACCATGGCTTTCTCAAAAAAAATTCTTCCCTTGGTAACACAATCGTTTCCAAAAGGGGCAAGCTCTCAGTATTGTAAAATACAACTGACTTTCCTTGTTATTATGATTAGATTTCACAATCTGTCCCTTCTTACAAAACTTGATCAAGTACAAACATGTAAAACTTGATCATCAACTTGTACTACAAAAAAAAGGTACATGGGTTTCACAATAATGGCTGAAACCATTTAGTTGGCGTTAACTGTTAAACATGTTTAAAATAAAAACATGCAAATCCAACGACCACTCACTAACAAATATAAAACCAAGTTGAATTGATAAAAATTACATAGGTGCACTTTTTAAATGGAGATGGATGATCAAACACTGTGCTCTTCATGAAGATGACGAGAAAAATTAAAATGGTAAAGTCCATGGGTGACACCATTAAACTGAAGTGATAGGTGGCTAACAGTCAAAGGTCAGATGAGGTCAGATGAGGTCAGATGAGGTCAGATGGGGTCAGATGGGGTAAGATATGTGAAAGATGAGGTCAGATATTTGAAACATGAAGAACAGAGAAGAATGCCGGATTGTAGGGTGACATCCCCATGCTACACACACAGTAATGACCTACCTCGGGTTCTAGTGGTTGTCAAGACAACAGAAGTTACAGGGGGTTGAAGGGTGGAGCTCACTTCATCTTGTATCAAGATGACAGCCGACGATGGGTTTAGAGAGGACACTGTTGTCTCAATCAAAGCAGCATCGCTGGTCGTGATGTAAAGAGTAATGGTTGTCGGGACTGCTGCAGTAATTTTTAGCACACTAGACCCAAGCATGTGGAGAGTATCTGTTTCCACAGACCCAAGAGGATCTGCCGCTATGCTGATCTCGGCGGATGCATTGACGATAAGATAGATGGTGGATGGTTCAAGGGTCTGGACGGAGACTACAGTTGTTGCACCACCTGATGTAGACGTCGTCCTACTGATATTTGAGAATTGCATTGACGTTGTCATGTCTGGCAATGCTTCGGTCAAGAACCGAACAGATGAAGTACCTTCTGCATCTGCCGTGTCAACACTTACATTGATTGATGCTGACCTCAAGGTCGTCACAAAGAAGGAGATGTTGGTTGCTTCCGATGCTGTCACCACAACAACATAGCTGGTCAGACTGACAATAGATTCTGCTATTGATGTATCCGGTGTAGATTCAGCCGACACTTCTACTGTCTCATTGGGATTGCTGGTACTAATGATGAGAGTATAAGTTGCTGGGTTAGTAGTTGAAATATCAATGATGGTGACTGATGGCTCTTCCGGAGTTAAGATTTCTGCGTACCTGGTCCCAGTTTCTGTCATGCCTCCTGGAGTTGTAGGAGACATCTCTGAAAGATTCTGCAGAGTGACTTGACTGGCGTCATCAACATTAGTAACAGTGAAGGAGACTATGGCTAGCTCATTGAATGTCAAGGTGACCAACGACTGCGTAACTGAAGATTCCAAGACCTTAAATCTAATAATCATCTTGTTCTCATCATCATCAACAACATTGTCGAAGTTGACCGCTCGACCACTGGGATTAGTCTGCACGTTAATAAATACATTTTCTCTTGGGTTTGGTGTTAAAATCTCGAACAGGAACTCTGCAGGTCTGGAAGTAACAGCCGATGCCTGAACAATGGAACCTCTGCTGAGAGTCCTCAATGTCCTTACAGCTGTGCCAGGACCAACTGGGTCTTGGGTCATCATCCCTGGTAACTCTGCATAAAATAAACAAGGGAACAATTTTGAGAATCGTTTTGAAGACTTTTTTTAAAACAATAAAAATGTTTGCAATCAAATTGTTTTGAAAAAAGTAACTTGAGACATGAACTGAAACTCACCAGTAGTACTGCTCCTTCCTTCAGTGCTTACTTGAGTGGGCTGTAGAGTTGAGGTGATGAAACTCTCCTTTACTAAAGTAACAACAGCTGCATTTGATGTCATACTCATCACTGTGGTGACAATCTCAACATCACCTGTTGTACCTACTGTCACGGTGATATTGACTGGTCTGGATATGATGAGTCGCATAAAGGAGCCTAGGTCAGGAAGGCTGAATTGTTCAACTTGGAAAGCATCTTCTGACTCCGACAACCAGGTATACGCTGCTGACCCATTTACATCAATTAAGACAGAAACAGGTGATATCGCATTGATGAAGATAGTACTCTGTGACGGTCCTGTGGTGAAGATAGACTGTGATGTGTTCATTACTACCAATGGTGTCATTTCTGTAGTGGGGGGTGGAATTGTTGAATCTCCCACAAGCATGAGTGTCACCTGATTGGAAGCACTTCCTCGGCTTGCTGTCTCAACGGTGAAAGAGGTATTTGCAGCTTCCAGTAAATTAAGAAAAACAAATGTTTCGGCTGCAGCAACTGTTCTGAAAGTCATTGTGAATTTATCTGGATTTCGGCTTGCTTGTACCATGAAGTCACTTGCCTGGCCCTGAGGGTTAGTTAAAACACTTATTTTTGTGGTCTGTCCAGGATTGTTAGTGTAAATCTCTACCTTTATGTCAGCAGGCCTATCTAGAGAAGCAAAAGCCTGTACATCAACATTGGCCATTGTAATAAGTGTCCTAGTTATAGACAGAGGAGCAAGAGGTCCCATCGATGGTGTAGCAGTACTAGCATCCGTGACAGAAGGTGTCAATTTGTCTGTCACTACATCTGTCACCACTTCTGTAACTGCATCCGTCACTGCATCTGTCACCCCTTCTGTCACCACTTCTGTCACCAGTTCTGTTACCAGTTCTGTCACCACTTCTGTCACCATCTCTGGCACGGTAGATATCACAGCACTTGTTGCCACTGATGAGCTTCCACCTTCACCTCCTGGTGTAGTTCCTAGTGTAACTAACATGTGAGTCATGTCCAGCAGATCAACAAGAGCTTCAGTATCAGCTGTCTCTACACTAAAGGATATGTTTGCTGATTTCAACAGAGTCAATGAGATTAACGTATATGCTGGTTCTCTTACTCGAAATCTGACAGTCATTGACATCCTCTGTGGGTTATTGTCCTCAGTAATGCTCAAGTCACTCACAAGACCCTGGGGATTTGTCAGTATGCCGATTTCTGAATTCTCATTTGGGTCTGGGATGACCACAACAAGTTCATAGTATGCAGGCTCTGCTGTGGTCGACACAGCATGGATTAAAGCCACACCTTCTGTCCCCAGATTTCTGTCGAACCTAACAGGCCCAGGTGGAGTCCTTGTCATGAGTGTGGACAGGTCTATTGTAGTTGCTGACATCATATCTGTTGCCATGGTGCTTCGGGATGTTGGAGAGGATGTTGATGGCTGAGAGTCAGAAATCAAATCTGCTGTACTTGACAACCCGACTGTCTCAACGGTGAAGGTGGTGAAAGCGTCTTCCAGCGTGGTCAGATAGATGATAACATCCGATTCCTGGGAAGTCACAAACTGCAATGTGATCGCATCCTGATTTGGAGAGGCCGACACTTGGAAGTTGGAAGCCACACCATTGGGCTTCACTAAGACATTGATCTGGGTATTTTGTGAGGGATTTGGGATGTTAACAGTGAGGTTATATCTAGCAGGGCCGCGTGTTGATGCCAACGCTTCCACTTCAGTCACTCCACTGGTGCTCAAAGTCTTGATAATTGTTACAGGTTGCAAGGGCGTAGGGGTCGTTGGGAATGACGTTGTGGTGTCTGTGTTTTGGAGGTAAATAACAGATTTTAAAACATTTATGAGAGAGCCTAACATAATTGACAAAACAAAATGTTCTGAGCCTTGTTACTTCAAGTTTGCAGTTTTTGAGAATTGAAACAATGAGTAAAAGACAAAAAATGTGTTGTAGAAAGTTACCCATAATCAACATGTACTTAATAGCCTTTAGTCTGCATCTTGTCATAAAAAGGGTTCTATAATAACAATCTATGGCAGAGAGTATCATAATGATCATTGACAAAACTTATACCAAAAGACACCTATTTTCCAAAACAACTTTGTTTTACATTTAAAAGCCCCTGTACACTATTGGTAAGATCGAAAAACACAAATGTTCACAGATTCACACACAACTTACATGATTTAAAGTAAGTAATGGTTAAAAGGGTTCCTTAAAATATTTCTGCCTAAAATGCTATCGTTTCTGAGAAATGAGTAGCGTAAAACAGTAGTTTTTATCACGCGTGATATTTTGAAAAAACAGAAAACACATAAGGTCTCTTTTCACTGTTTTCTCGTGATCTCGATGACCAATTGAGCTCAAACTTTCACAGGTTTGTTTGTTCATGCATCACTGATTTTGAGCTCTTACTAAAAGTGTACAATACCTTTAACACCAAATTGTAAAACTTTGTTTACTGTTTATAGCAACAACATTTTTATGGTCAACTATTTACCTTTGTGGAACACAAACATTTTTAAAACTCAAGTTGAGATAAGAGTATAGACTTGTTAAATTAAGCGAGACAAGCTTTCACAGTTTCTTGACCCTTTGTGTATAATAACAGATTAGATTCAGCTTTTCTGCAATAAATAAACCTTAAAACCCTACAGAATCTCCTTCACATGTAAAAAGGTAATGCTTCCATCCCCAACGGCAAAAAGTTGCTTTTCAAGCACCGTGAAGATCTGCTCTGACACATATTAACCATGCAGAACCAAATTGGGGCGATGTGTTCAACTGTTTTTTTCTAATTCCCAGCTGACACACAAGTCTTAAGACCGAGTTACATTTGGCTGCCGGAAGCCCTATAAAAGATCACTTTTACCCCTCAAAAAGAAATCCACAATCTAGTGGATAAAGTACATGTATATGACTCATCTAAGTGGGAACAGTTTTGAAAAAGTGCCTTTTACATTCAATGGTAAGCTGGAATTAACGACAAATACTTTTGGAATATTTTCAAGTAGATATTGTTTCAAGTGTTTTGCGGGCTGTATTCATCAGCATAGCAAATAATAGTTTAAAGTATCAAGGTATAAACTCTCTCTGGCAAGAAACAGAAACAAATAACTGTAAAAGAAACCGCACTTTCTCTGAAGGGATATGAGGTACTATACAGTAAGGATCTGTGAAATTGTATACTTACCAAAGATATGTGGCGTGGTACCTACAACTGGTTCATCTGTTGGTTTCAATATTGTTTCTACGACAACATCAACATCGTTTGCATTGACGGCTTCAACTGTTGTCACTATGATCGCTGCATCATATGCACTCAACATAAAAGTGACATTGGATGGTGTTGTGGACGTGAGGGTGTAGCGGCTGTTTCCATCTTCAAAGATGCTCTCCAACTGGACTGCATTGTCTGGTACACTCGACAGTCTACCCTCTGATGATGTGTTGAGCGTAATGTAGATGGTTGCTGGTTTCACCAGGTCAAACCTAAACGAAACATTTGCTGGTCCTGAGATTGTAAAACTACTTGATACAATCTGTACAACGGTAGATTCTGTTGTGGATGGTAGATCAGGCGTCGGTGTGAAAACATCTCTTGTTGTTGGGATTTCTGTACTTGTCGACTCAATTTCTTCAAGTAAGACGACAAGCTCACTATCAGATTCCACATTTAAGGTAATACGTGATGCATCCATCACGGTGATTCTCAAGGTGGTGTTTGCCGGTTCCAAAACTGTAAATAAGACAGCTAAAGCCTGCTCATCGTCTTTAATGAGATATTTAACATCGGAGGTGAGATTTGCCGGTTGGGTTTCGATAGCTACAACAACATTTTCACTGGGATTCATTGTGTACACAAAAAGAGTAAAGTTTGCTGGACCACTAGTGGAAGCAATGGCTTCGATGAGGGCACTTCTACTTGTATTCAGTGCTACTTGAGAGTCATGGACCTCAGTGGTAGGAGAAGTCATGGTTGGGATTTCTCTACTTGTTGACTCAATTTCTTCAAATGAGACGACAAGCTCACTATCAGATTCCACATTCAAGATAATACGTGATGCATCCATCACAGTGATTCTCAAGGTGGTGTTTGCCGGTTCCAAAACTGTAAATAAGACAGCTAAAGCCTGCTCATCGTCTTTAATGAGATATTTAACATCGGAGGTGAGATTTGCCGGTTGGGTTTCGATAGCTACAACAACATTTTCACTGGGATTCATTGTGTACACAAAAAGAGTAAAGTTTGCTGGACCACTGGTGGAAGCAATGGCTTCGATGAGGGCACTTCTACTTGTATTCAATGCTACTTGAGAGTCATGGACCTCAGCAGTAGGGGAAGTCATGGTTGGCGGTTGCACTGTAGTTCCAACTTCAATAAGCGACACAGTGCTATACTGATCAAAAGTGTCTACCTGAAGGGTGATATTAGCAGGTTCCGCAAGGCTTATGAAGATAGTGGTGTTCACTGCTTCAATTGTCTTGAAAACCATGGCAACTGCCTCTTCATCTTCCTCAATGAATATAAAAGTACCAATAGCAAGATTAGCAGGATCTGTCTCTACTCTAAGACCAACAGTTTCTCTGGGATTTTCAGAGCGAACAATCACAGTGTAATTTGCAGGGCCATTGGTAGCCACCAAACCTTTTACAGTAGTACTTTCTACAGTTATTACCTCCTCGATGAAACGATGAACAACTGCTGGCGAAAATGTGGTATCCGGACGCTCAGTGACAACCTCTGTCACTTCAACAAGGCTAACAACAGTGGAAGCATCTGTCGAATCAACCTTCAGTGTCACAATGGCGGGACCATTTAGGTTAACAAACATTTTCGAATTAGTTGGCTCAAGGGTGCTAAATGTTGTTATTAATGCTTCAGAGCTTTCCTCATAACCAACATCCATGGCAAGACCCTCTGGGAGGGTCTGGACGTCTACCACTGCATCAAGTGCATAAACAAGAAGAGTGTACATTGTCAAGCCATTTGTGTCCACTGAGGCCAATACAGTCTTATCCCCCATGGCGAATAAGGCCTTCCTGATAGTGAACACCTCGGCTGGTCTAGTGGTAGTCATCATTGTGGTAGGCAAAGATGGACCTGTTGTAGAAGGCAAAGTTGGACTTGGCGTCGATTCAACAAACACATCAAACAGGTCAACAGAACTGTCAGGGTCAAGTGTTTCGACCTTGAAAGAAATGTTAGCAGGAGCTTGGAGTGTAATGAAGAGAGTTGCATTGGCTTCTCCTGAAGTTCTGAAGGATATAGTTAAGGTTTCTGGCTCATCACTTATCACCGGTGTCACATCAAAGGCAACATTTGCAGGGACAGTACCGATACTTACATTGGCAGTGTCACCTGGATCACTCGTGTAGATGACTAACAAAAAGTTTGCAGGGCGTCTAGATGAGGAAAAAGCTCTTACAACACTATTTCCCTGGGTGCTCAATGTTCTTGTTAATACTGTGTACTCTGCAAGCTCAATATTATTCACTTGGTCAGCCGTTTCAATCTCATAAGAGATGTTGGCAGATTCTTGAAGGGTTATGAGCAAAGTGGAATTAACTCTGCCTGAAGTCCTGTATGTCACAATCAGTGCTTTCATGTCATCTGTAATCATATATCTTACATCATAGGATGCATTTCCAGGAGATGTTTCAAGAGCCACTACTACACTTTCATTGGGGTTTCTGGTGTAGATAATCAGGGTATAGTTTGCTGGACTTCTCACAGTTGCAAACGCTTTAACAGAGCTTTCTCCCTCAGTACTCAAGGATCTATACATCTGTGGTGGGACAGTGGGTGATACCGTTGACTCCATTCCATCATCTTCTTCTTCAAGTTCTACCTCACCAGATTGATCGGCAGTTTCAATCTCAAAGGAGATGTTGGCAGATTCTTGAAGGGTAATCAGCAAAGTGGAATTCGCTCTGCCTGAAGTCCTGTATGTCACAATCAGTGCTTTCATGTCATCTGTAATCATAGATCTTACATCATAGGATGCATTTCCAGGAGATGTTTCAAGAGCCACTTCTACACTTTCATTTGGGTTTCTAGTGTAGATAATCAGGGTATAGTTTGCTGGACTTCTTGCAGTTGCAAACGCTTTAACAGTGCTTTCTCCCTCAGTACTCAAGGATCTATACATCTGTGGTGGGACAGTGGGTGATACTGTCGACTCCACTCCATCATCTTCTTCTTCAAGTTCTACCTCACCGGATTGGTCAGCAGTTTCAATCTCAAAGGAGATGTTTGCAGATTCTTGAAGGGTAATCAGCAAAGTGGAATTCACTCTGCCTGAAGTTCTGTATGTCACAAGCAGTGCTTTCATGTCATCTGTAATCATAGATCTTACATCATAGGATGCATTTCCAGGAGATGTTGCAAGAGCCACTTCTACACTTTCATTGGGGTTTCTGGTGTAGATGATCAGGGTATAGTTTGCTGGACTTCTTGCAGTTGCAAACGCTTTAACAGTGCTTTCTCCCTCAGTACTCAAGGATCTATACATCTGTGGTGGGACAGTGGGCGATACTGTTGACTCCATTCCATCATCTTCTTCTTCAAGTTCTACCTCACCGGATTGGTCAGCGGTTTCAATCTCAAAGGAGATGTTGGCAGATTCTTGAAGGGTAATAAGCAAAGTGGAATCCACACTGCCTGAAGTCCTGTATGTCACAATCAGTGCTTTCATGTCATCTGTAATCATAGATCTTACATCATAGGATGCATTTCCAGGAGATGTTTCAAGAACCACTTCTACACTTTCATTGGGGTTTCTAGTGTAGATAATCAGGGTATAGTTTGCTGGACTTCTTGCAGTTGCAAAAGCTTTAACAGTGCTTTCTCCCTCAGTACTTAAGGATCTATACATCTGTGGTGGGACAGTGGGTGATACCGTTGACTCCATTCCATCATCTTCTTCTTCAAGTTCTACCTCACCGGATTGGTCAGCAGTTTCAATCTCAAAGGAGATGTTTGCAGATTCTTGAAGGGTAATCAGCAAAGTGGAATTCACTCTGCCTGAAGTCCTGTATGTCACAATCAGTGCTTTCATGTCATCTGTAATCATAGATCTTACATCATAGGATGCATTTCCAGGAGATGTTTCAAGAGCCACTTCTACACTTTCATTGGCTTTTCTTGTGTAGATAATCAGTGTATAGTTTGCTGGACTTCTTGCAGTTGCAATCGCTTTAACAGTGCTTTCTCCCTCAGTACTCAAGGATCTATACATCTGTGGTGGGACAGTGGGTGATACCGTTGACTCCATTCCATCATCTTCTTCTTCAAGTTCTACCTCACCGGATTGGTCAGCAGTTTCAATCTCAAAGGAGATGTTTGCAGATTCTTGAAGGGTAATCAGCAAAGTGGAATTCACTCTGCCTGAAGTCCTGTATGTCACAATCAGTGCTTTCATGTCATCTGTAATCATAGATCTTACATCATAGGATGCATTTCCAGGAGATGTTTCAAGAGCCACTTCTACACTTTCATTGGGGTTTCTAGTGTAGATAATCAGGGTATAGTTTGCTGGACTTCTTGCAGTTGCAAACGCTTTAACAGTGCTTTCTCCCTCAGTACTTAAGGATCTATACATCTGTGGTGGGACAGTGGGTGATATTGTTGACTCCATTCCGTCATCTTCTTCTTCAAGTTCTACCTCACCGGATTGGTCAGCAGTTTCAATCTCAAAGGAGATGTTTGCAGATTCTTGAAGGGTAATAAGTAGAGTGGAATTCACTCTGCCTGAAGTCCTGTATGTCAAAATCAGTGCTTTCATGTCATCTGTAATCATAGATCTTACATCATAGGATGCATTTCCAGGAGATGTTTCAAGAACCACTTCTACGCTTTCATTGGGGTTTCTAGTGTAAATAATCAGGGTATAGTTTGCTGGACTTCTTGCAGTTGCACAAGCTTTAACAGTGCTTTCTCCCTCAGTACTCAAGGATCTATACATCTGTGGTGGGACAGTGGGTGATACCGTTGACTCCATTCCATCATCTTCTTCTTCAAGTTCTACCTCACCGGATTGGTCAGCAGTTTCAATCTCAAAGGAGATGTTTGCAGATTCTTGAAGGGTAATCAGCAAAGTGGAATTCACTCTGCCTGAAGTCCTGTATGTCACAATCAGTGCTTTCATGTCATCTGTAATCATAGATCTTACATCATAGGATGCATTTCCAGGAGATGTTTCAAGAGCCACTTCTACACTTTCATTGGGGTTTCTAGTGTAGATAATCAGGGTATAGTTTGCTGGACTTCTCACAGTTGCAAAAGCTTTAACAGTGCTTTCTCCCTCAGTACTCAAGGATCTATACATCTGTGGTGGGACAGTGGGTGATACCGTTGACTCCATTCCATCATCTTCTTCTTCAAGTTCTACCTCACCGGATTGGTCAGCAGTTTCAATCTCAAAGGAGATGTTTGCAGATTCTTGAAGTGTAATCAGCAAAGTGGAATTCACTCTGCCTGAAGTCCTGTATGTCACAATCAGTGCTTTCATGTCATCTGTAATCATAGATCTTACATCATAGGATGCATTTCCAGGAGATGTTTCAAGAGCCACTACTACACTTTCATTGGGGTTTCTAGTGTAGATAATCAGGGTATAGTTTGCTGGACTTCTCACAGTTGCAAAAGCTTTAACAGTGCTTTCTCCCTCAGTACTCAAGGATCTATACATCTGTGGTGGGACAGTGGGTGATACCGTTGACTCCATTCCATCATCTTCTTCTTCAAGTTCTACCTCACCGGATTGGTCAGCAGTTTCAATCTCAAAGGAGATGTTGGCAGATTCTTGAAGTGTAATCAGCAGAGTGGAATTCACTCTGCCTGAAGTCCTGTATGTCACAATCAGTGCTTTCATGTCATCTGTAATCATAGATCTTACATCATAGGATGCATTTCCAGGAGATGTTTCAAGAACCACTTCTACACTTTCATTGGGGTTTCTAGTGTAGATAATCAGGGTATAGTTTGCTGGACTTCTTGCAGTTGCAAAAGCTTTAACAGTGCTTTCTCCCACAGTACTTAAGGATCTATACATCTGTGGTGGGAAAGTGGGTGATACCGTTGACTCCATTCCATCATCTTCTTCTTCAAGTTCTACCTCACCGGATTGGTCAGCAGTTTCAATCTCAAAGGAGATGTTTGCAGATTCTTGAAGGGTAATCAGCAAAGTGGAATTCACTCTGCCTGAAGTCCTGTATGTCACAATCAGTGCTTTCATGTCATCTGTAATCATAGATCTTACATCATAGGATGCATTTCCAGGAGATGTTTCAAGAGCCACTTCTACACTTTCATTGGGGTTTCTAGTGTAGATAATCAGGGTATAGTTTGCTGGACTTCTTGCAGTTGCAAACGCTTTAACAGTACTTTCTCCCTCAGTACTTAAGGATCTATACATCTGTGATGGGACAGTGGGTGATATTGTTGACTCCATTCCGTCATCTTCTTCTTCAAGTTCTACCTCACCGGATTGGTCAGCAGTTTCAATCTCAAAGGAGATGTTTGCAGATTCTTGAAGGGTAATAAGTAGAGTGGAATTCACTCTGCCTGAAGTCCTGTATGTCAAAATCAGTGCTTTCATGTCATCTGTAATCATAGATCTTACATCATAGGATGCATTTCCAGGAGATGTTTCAAGAACCACTTCTACGCTTTCATTGGGGTTTCTAGTGTAAATAATCAGGGTATAGTTTGCTGGACGTCTTGCAGTTGCACAAGCTTTAACAGTGCTTTCTCCCTCAGTACTCAAGGATCTATACATCTGTGGTGGGACAGTGGGTGATACCGTTGACTCCATTCCATCATCTTCTTCTTCAAGTTCTACCTCACCGGATTGGTCAGCAGTTTCAATCTCAAAGGAGATGTTTGCAGATTCTTGAAGGGTAATCAGCAAAGTGGAATTCACTCTGCCTGAAGTCCTGTATGTCACAATCAGTGCTTTCATGTCATCTGTAATCATAGATCTTACATCATAGGATGCATTTCCAGGAGATGTTTCAAGAGCCACTTCTACACTTTCATTGGGGTTTCTAGTGTAGATAATCAGGGTATAGTTTGCTGGACTTCTCACAGTTGCAAAAGCTTTAACAGTGCTTTCTCCCTCAGTACTCAAGGATCTATACATCTGTGGTGGGACAGTGGGTGATACCGTTGACTCCATTCCATCATCTTCTTCTTCAAGTTCTACCTCACCGGATTGGTCAGCAGTTTCAATCTCAAAGGAGATGTTGGCAGATTCTTGAAGTGTAATCAGCAAAGTGGAATTCACTCTGCCTGAAGTCCTGTATGTCACAATCAGTGCTTTCATGTCATCTGTAATCATAGATCTTACATCATAGGATGCATTTCCAGGAGATGTTTCAAGAACCACTTCTACACTTTCATTGGGGTTTCTAGTGTAGATAATCAGGGTATAGTTTGCTGGACTTCTTGCAGTTGCAAAAGCTTTAACAGTGCTTTCTCCCACAGTACTTAAGGATCTATACATCTGTGGTGGGAAAGTGGGTGATACCGTTGACTCCATTCCATCATCTTCTTCTTCAAGTTCTACCTCACCGGATTGGTCAGCAGTTTCAATCTCAAAGGAGATGTTTGCAGATTCTTGAAGGGTAATCAGCAAAGTGGAATTCACTCTGCCTGAAGTCCTGTATGTCACAATCAGTGCTTTCATGTCATCTGTAATCATAGATCTTACATCATAGGATGCATTTCCAGGAGATGTTTCAAGAGCCACTTCTACACTTTCATTGGCTTTTCTGGTGTAGATAATCAGTGTATAGTTTGCTGGACTTCTTGCAGTTGCAAACGCTTTAACAGTGCTTTCTCCCTCAGTACTCAAGGATCTATACATCTGTGGTGGGACAGTGGGTGATACCGTTGACTCCATTCCATCATCTTCTTCTTCAAGTTCTACCTCACCGGATTGGTCAGCAGTTTCAATCTCAAAGGAGATGTTTGCAGATTCTTCAAGGGTAATCAGCAAAGTGGAATTCACTCTGCCTGAAGTCCTGTATGTCACAATCAGTGCTTTCATGTCATCTGTAATCATAGATCTTACATCATAGGAAGCATTTCCAGGAGATGTTTCAAGAGCCACTTTTACACTTTCATTGGGGTTTCTAGTGTAGATAATCAGGGTATAGTTTGCTGGACTTCTCACAGTTGCAAAAGCTTTAACAGTGCTTTCTCCCTCAGTACTCAAGGATCTATACATCTGTGGTGGGACAGTGGGTGATACCGTTGACTCCATTCCATCATCTTCTTCTTCAAGTTCTACCTCACCGGATTGGTCAGCAATTTCAATCTCAAAAGAGATGTTGGCAGATTCTTGAAGGGTAATAAGCACAGTGGAATTCACTCTGCCTGAAGTCCTGTATGTCACAATCAGTGCTTTCATGTCATCTGTAATCATAGATCTTACATCATGGGATGCATTTCCAGGAGATGTTTCAAGAACCACTTCTACACTTTCATTGGGGTTTCTAGTGTAGATAATCAGGGTATAGTTTGCTGGAATTCTTGCAGTTGCAAAAGCTTTAACAGTGCTTTCTCCCTCAGTACTTAAGGATCTATACATCTGTGGTGGGAAAGTGGGTGATACCGTTGACTCCATTCCATCATCTTCTTCTTCAAGTTCTACCTCACCAGATTGGTCAGCAGTTTCAATCTCAAAGGAGATGTTTGCAGATTCTTGAAGGGTAATCAGCAAAGTGGAATTCACTCTGCCTGAAGTCCTGTATGTCACAATCAGTGCTTTCATGTCATCTGTAATTATAGATCTTACATCATAGGATGCATTTCCAGGAGATGTTTCAAGAGCCACTTCTACACTTTCATTGGGGTTTCTGGTGTAGATAATCAGGGTATAGTTTGCTGGACTTCTTGCAGTTGCAAAAGCTTTCACAGTGCTTTCTCCCTCAGTACTCAAGGATCTATACATCTGTGGTGGGACAGTGGGTGATATTGTTGACTCCATTCCATCATCTTCTTCTTCAAGTTCTACCTCACCGGATTGGTCAGCAGTTTCAATCTCAAAGGAGATGTTTGCAGATTCTTGAAGGGTAATCAGCAAAGTGGAATTCACTCTGCCTGAAGTCCTGTATGTCACAATCAGTGCTTTCATGTCATCTGTAATTATAGATCTTACATCATATGATGCATTTCCAGGAGATGTTTCAAGAGCCACTTCTACACTTTCATTGGGGTTTCTGGTGTAGATAATCAGGGTATAGTTTGCTGGACTTCTTGCAGTTGCAAAAGCTTTAACAGTGCTTTCTCCCTCAGTACTTAAGGATCTATACATCTGTGGTGGGAAAGTGGGTGATACCGTTGACTCCATTCCATCATCTTCTTCTTCAAGTTCTACCTCACCGGATTGGTCAGCAGTTTCTATCTCAAAGGAGATGTTTGCAGATTCTTGAAGGGTAATCAGCAGAGTGGAATTCACTCTACCTGAAGTCCTGTATGTCACAATCAGTGCTTTCATGTCATCTGTAATCATAGATCTTACATCATAGGATGCATTTCTGGGAGATGTTTCAAGAGCCACTTCTACACTTTCATTGGGGTTTCTTGTGTAGATAATCAGAGTATAGTTTGCTGGACTTCTTGCAGTTGCAAAAGCTTTAACAGTGCTTTCTCCCTCAGTACTCAAGGATCTATACATCTGTGGTGGGACAGTGGGTGATACCGTTGACTCCATTCCATCATCTTCTTCTTCAAGTTCTACCTCACCGGATTGGTCAGCAGCTTCAATCTCAAAGGAGATGTTTGCAGATTCTTGAAAGGTAATCAGCAAAGTGGAATTCACTCTGCCTGAAGTCCTGTATGTCACAATCAGTGCTTTCATGTCATCTGTAATCAGAGATCTTACATCATAGGAAGCATTTCCAGGAGATGTTTCAAGAGCCACTTCTACACTTTCATTGGGGTTTCTAGTGTAGATAATCAGGGTATAGTTTGCTGGACTTCTCACAGTTGCAAAAGCTTTAACAGTGCTTTCTCCCTCAGTACTCAAGGATCTATACATCTGTGGTGGGACAGTGGGTGATACCGTTGACTCCATTCCATCATCTTCTTCTTCAAGTTCTACCTCACCGGATTGGTCAGCAGTTTCAATCTGAAAGGAGATGTTTGCAGATTCTTCAAGGGTAATCAGCAAAGTGGAATTCACTCTGCCTGAAGTCCTGTATGTCACAATCAGTGCTTTCATGTCATCTGTAATTATAGATCTTACATCATATGATGCATTTCCAGGAGATGTTTCAAGAGCCACTTCTACACTTTCATTGGGGTTTCTGGTGTAGATAATCAGGGTATAGTTTGCTGGACTTCTTGCAGTTGCAAAAGCTTTAACAGTGCTTTCTCCCTCAGTACTCAAGGATCTATACATCTGTGGTGGGACAGTGGGTGATACCGTTGACTCCATTCCATCATCTTCTTCTTCAAGTTCTACCTCACCGGATTGGTCAGCAGTTTCTATCTCAAAGGAGATGTTTGCAGATTCTTGAAGGGTAATCAGCAAAGTGGAATTCACTCTGCCTGAAGTCCTGTATGTCACAATCAGTGCTTTCATGTCATCTGTAATCATAGATCTTACATCGTAGGATGCATTTCCAGGAGATGTTTCAAGAACCACTTCTACACTTTCATTGGGGTTTCTAGAGTAGATAATCAGGGTATAGTTTGCTGGACTTCTTGCAGTTGCAAAAGCTTTAACAGTGCTTTCTCCATCAGTACTTAAGGATCTATACATCTGTGGTGGGACAGTGGGTGATACCGTTGACTCCATTCCATCATCATCTTCTTCAAGTTCTACCTCACCGTATTGGTCAGCAGTTTCAATCTCAAAGGAGATGTTTGCAGATTCTTGAAGGGTAATCAGCAGAGTGGAATTCACTCTGCCTGAAGTCCTGTATGTCACAATCAGTGCTTTCATGTCATCTGTAATCATAGATCTTACATCATAGGATGCATTTCCAGGAGATGTTTCAAGAGCCACTTTTACACTTTCATTGGGGTTTCTGGTGTAGATAATCAGGGTATAGTTTGCTGGACTTCTTGCAGTTGCAAAAGCTTTAACAGTGCTTTCTCCCTCAGTACTTAAGGATCTATACATCTGTGGTGGGAAAGTGGGTGATACCGTTGACTCCATTCCATCATCTTCTTCTTCAAGTTCTACCTCACCGGATTGGTCAGCAGTTTCAATCTCAAAGAAGATGTTTGCAGATTCTTGAAGGGTAATCAGCAGAGTGGAATTCACTCTGCCTGAAGTCCTGTATGTCACAATCAGTGCTTTCATGTCATCTGTAATCATAGATCTTACATCATAGGATGCATTTCCGGGAGATGTTTCAAGAGCCACTTCTACACTTTCATTGGGGTTTCTGGTGTAGATAATCAGGGTATAGTTTGCTGGACTTCTTGCAGTTGCAAAAGCTTTAACAGTGCTTTCTCCCTCAGTACTCAAGGATCTATACATCTGTGGTGGGACAGTGGGTGATACCGTTGACTCCATTCCATCATCTTCTTCTTCAAGTTCTACCTCACCGGATTGGTCAGCAGTTTCAATCTCAAAGGAGATGTTGGCAGATTCTTGAAGGGTAATCAGCAAAGTGGAATTCACTCTGCCTGAAGTCCTGTATGTCACAATCAGTGCTTTCATGTCATCTGTAATCATAGATCTTACATCATAGGAAGCATTTCCAGGAGATGTTTCAAGAGCCACTTCTACACTTTCATTGGGGTTTCTAGTGTAGATAATCAGGGTATAGTTTGCTGGACTTCTCACAGTTGCAAAAGCTTTAACAGTGCTTTCTCCCTCAGTACTCAAGGATCTATACATCTGTGGTGGGACAGTGGGTGATACCGTTGACTCCATTCCATCATCTTCTGCTTCAAGTTCTACCTCACCGGATTGGTCAGCAGTTTCAATCTGAAAGGTGATGTTTGCAGATTCTTGAAGGGTAATCAGCAAAGTGGAATTCACTCTGCCTGAAGTCCTGTATGTCACAATCAGTGCTTTCATGTCATCTGTAATTATAGATCTTACATCATATGATGCATTTCCAGGAGATGTTTCAAGAGCCACTTCTACACTTTCATTGGGGTTTCTGGTGTAGATAATCAGGGTATAGTTTGCTGGACTTCTTGCAGTTGCAAAAGCTTTAACAGTGCTTTCTCCCTCAGTACTCAAGGATCTATACATCTGTGGTGGGACAGTGGGTGATACCGTTGACTCCATTCCATCATCTTCTTCTTCAAGTTCTACCTCACCGGATTGGTCAGCAGTTTCTATCTCAAAGGAGATGTTTGCAGATTCTTGAAGGGTAATCAGCAAAGTGGAATTCACTCTGCCTGAAGTCCTGTATGTCACAATCAGTGCTTTCATGTCATCTGTAATCATAGATCTTACATCGTAGGATGCATTTCCAGGAGATGTTTCAAGAACCACTTCTACACTTTCATTGGGGTTTCTAGAGTAGATAATCAGGGTATAGTTTGCTGGACTTCTTGCAGTTGCAAAAGCTTTAACAGTGCTTTCTCCCTCAGTACTTAAGGATCTATACATCTGTGGTGGGACAGTGGGTGATACCGTTGACTCCATTCCATCATCTTCTTCTTCAAGTTCTACCTCACCGGATTGGTCAGCAGTTTCTATCTCAAAGGAGATGTTTGCAGATTCTTGAAGGGTAATCAGCAAAGTGGAATTCACTCTGCCTGAAGTCCTGTATGTCACAATCAGTGCTTTCATGTCATCTGTAATCATAGATCTTACATCGTAGGATGCATTTCCAGGAGATGTTTCAAGAGCCACTTCTACACTTTCATTGGCTTTTCTAGTGTAGATAATCAGGGTATAGTTTGCTGGACTTCTTGCAGTTGCAAAAGCTTTAACAGTGCTTTCTCCCTCAGTACTCAAGGATCTATACATCTGTGGTGGAATAGTGGGTGATACCGTTGACTCCATTCCATCATCTTCTTCTTCAAGTTCTACCTCACCGGAATGGTCAGCAGTTTCAATCTCAAAGGAGATGTTGGCAGATTCTTGAAGGGTAATCAGCAAAGTGGAATTCACTCTGTCTGAAGTCCTGTATGTCACAATCAGTGCTTTCATGTCATCTGTAATTATAGATCTTACATCATATGATGCATTTCCAGGAGATGTTTCAAGAGCCACTTCTACACTTTCATTGGGGTTTCTTGTGTAGATAATCAGGGTATAGTTTGCTGGACTTCTTGCGGTTGCAAAAGCTTTAACAGTGCTTTCTCCCTCAGTACTCAAGGATCTATACATCTGTGGTGGGACAGTGGGTGATACCGTTGACTCCATTCCATCATCTTCTTCTTCAAGTTCTACCTTACCGGATTGGTCAGCAGTTTCAATCTCAAAGGAGATGTTTGCAGATTCTTGAAGGGTAATCAGCAAAGTGGAATTCACTCTGCCTGAAGTCCTGTATGTCACAATCAGTGCTTTCATGTCATCTGTAATCATAGATCTTACATCGTAGGATGCATTTCCAGGAGATGTTTCAAGAACCACTTCTACACTTTCATTGGGGTTTCTAGTGTAGATAATCAGGGTATAGTTTGCTGGACTTCTTGCAGTTGCAAACGCTTTAACAGTGCTTTCTCCCTCAGTACTCAAGAATCTATACATCTGTGGTGGGACAGTGGGTGATACCGTTGACTCCATTCCATCATCTTCTTCTTCAAGTTCTACCTCACCGGATTGGTCAGCAGTTTCAATCTCAAAGGAGATGTTGGCAGATTCTTGAAGGGTAATCAGCAAAGTGGAGTTCACTCTGCCTGAAGTCCTGTATGTCACAATCAGTGCTTTCATGTCATCTGTAATCATAGATCTTACATCATAGGATGCATTTCCAGGAGATGTTTCAAGAGCCACTTCTACACTTTCATTGGGATTTCTGGTGTAGATAATCAGGGTATAGTTTGCTGGACGTCTCGCAGTTGCAAAAGCTTTAACAGTGCTTTCTCCCTCAGTACTCAAGGATCTATACATCTGTGGTGGGACAGTGGGTGATACCGTTGACTCCATTCCATCATCTTCTTCTTCAAGTTCTACCTCACCGGATTGGTCAGCAGTTTCAATCTCAAAGGAGATGTTGGCAGATTCTTGAAGGGTAATCAGCAAAGTGGAATTCACTCTGCCTGACGTCCTGTAAGTCACAATCAGTGCTTTCATGTCATCTGTAATTGAAGATCTTACATCATAGGATGCATTTCCAGGAGATGTTTCAAGAACCACTTCTGCAGTTTCATTTGGGTTTCTGGTGTAGATAATCAGTGTATAGTTTGCTGTACTTCGTGCAGTGGCAAAAGCTCTCACTACACTACTTCCCTTGGTACTCAATGTATTAATTATTGGTTCCATAACCTCTGGTTTCAGCTCGAACTCTGCGAGCTCTACAATACTAAATTGATCAGCTGTGTGCACCTGAAGAGAAATATTAGCTGATTCAAGAAGACTTATCAGTAGAGTTGCATTTACTTCTACTGATGTTTTGAATGTCACCATATATGCCTCAGCATCATCTCCTGTGAAGTATTTTACATCAAATGAGACATTGGCAGGCAACGTTTCAAGGTTAATACCAACAGTTGAATTTGGGTTTCTTGTATAGATAGCTAGTGTATAGTTAGCTGGACTTTTCGTCGAGGTAAAAGCTCTGACAACCTTGCGCCCTTGTGTACTCAATGTTCTGCGAAAGGGTTCTACAACTTCTGGTTCTGTAATATACTCTGCAAGCTCAATGAAACTGGATCGATCAGCAGTAGTCACCTGGAAAGATACGTTTGCAGCTTCCATCAGCCGTATAAGTAAAGTGGTATTAACTTCATCAGACGTTTTAAATGTCACCATCAAAGCCTCTGGACTGTCACTTCTGAAGTATCTCAGATCATAGGTTGCATTAGCCGGTGATGTGTCTAGCACGACAGTAGCAGTGTCATTTGGGTTTTTAGTATAAATGAGCAGCATGTAATCTGCAGGGCGTCTTGTTGAAGCAAAAGCTCTAACAACACTTCTTCCCCGGGTACTAAGTGTCCTCACTAAAGGTTCTGGAGAATACTTTCCAAGCATTATAATGCCTGACTCATCTTCCGTGGAAAATTGAAAGGTGACATTGCCAGGTTCCATCAGTGTGATAATAATTGTCGTATTAGCTGCTTCAAATGTCTCAAAAGTCACATAGTAAGCCTCGGAATCACCACTGGTAAAAAATCTCAGATTCTGTGCACGATTTGAAGGAATGGTTTCCACATCTACATCAACAGAACCTGAAGGATTTCTAGTGTACACTGTGACAGTGTAATTTGTTGGATTTTCCGATGAGGCAAAAGCTTTTAATGTCGAGCTCCCATGGGTACTGAGCATTTTTATGTAGTTTTGTGTCTTCACATAAGTGTCATCTTCAGCAAGCTCTACTATACTTAGTGGGTCTGCTGTGGTCACCTGGAAGGATATGTTTGCAGCTTCCTTCAGCATTATGAGCAAAGTAGTATTAACAGCCTCTAAAGTCTGAAAAGATACCAATAATCCATCTGGGCAATTGGTAATCAATGAAGTCAAGTTGGTTGAACGACAAACAGGTGTAGTCTCAAGTTGGAGAGAGGCTGTTTCCATTGGGTTTTCCGTATACACCAGAAGCTGGTAATCAGCTGCACTTCCAGTTGCAACAAAAGCCACAACTCTTGTATTTTCTGCTGTACTCAAATATCTGATGAAGGTCTCCTTCTCGACCACTGGTGTTTCAGTCATTGGCAAAGTTGTTGGTAAGGTTATGTTCAATATTCCAAAGAGTACCATGGCAGTGTTTTCTGCATCTACTGTCGCTACAGAGAGTAAAATATCTGAAGGCTGTGTGGTCGTTACCAGGATGGTAGTATAGGCACCCTCTGATAAAGTGATCTCCAGAACAGTTACACCAATCTCAGTTGTATCGACAACCTCAAAGATATCATCAGGAACTGTTGTAATTTCAATATCTGAAGTAGTTGCAGGGGACGTAGTTTCTACGATTAGTTCAATAAGAGCAGGGAGTTGTGTGTAGGTGGTTATGGTTGTCGTTGTTGGTTCTTGTGTGGAGATGTAGTCTTCAATTCTTGTGATTGGTGCTGGCTCCATCGTTGATGGCATTGCTGTTGAACCCGGCCATGATGTCACATTATCTGTTGACGCATTGCCCATCGTGGGTGGCCTTGTAGAAAATTGACACATAGATGATGTCATTATGTATGTAACTGGGGTGGACATACATGCAGCAGGAGTAGATGGTTCTTCTGTGGATGTGTCTTCAAGTTCAGCAACAACAGATTGGTCATCCGTGTCGATCAGGAAAGAAATGTTGGCAGAGTCTTGAAGTGTTATGACAAGTGTGGAATTAACCTTCTCTGACGTTCTAAATGTAAAAATAAGTGCTTCTTGGGTGTCAGCTATCATAGATCGTACATCGTAGAAAGAATTGGAAGGTGATGTTTCCAGAATCACACTTGCTGTTTCATTTGGGTTTCTTGTGTAAATGACCAGGGTATAGTTGGCAGGACTTCTCACAATGGCAAAAGCTCTGACAACACTGATTCCCTGGGTACTCAATGTTCTTAGGGCACGTTCCACAACTCCTGGTTCTGTACTGTACTCTGCAAGCTCTACAACACTAGACTGGTCAGCAGTGGTTACCTGAAAGGAAATATTTGCAGCCTCCATCAGCTGTAAGAGTAGAGTTGCATTAACTTCGTCCAGTGTTTTGAATGTCATCGTCAAAGCCTCTGGATTGTCACTCCTGAAGTATCTCACATCATAGGCTACGTTAGCAGGCGACGTTTCTAGAACCACATTTGCAGTATTATTGGGGTTTGTTGTGTAGATGATTAATGTGTAATTAGCAGGGCTTCTTGTCGAAGCAAAAGCTCTGACAACACTGCTTCCCTGGGTACTCAGTGCTCTTGAGACAGGTTCTACAACTCCTGGTTCTGTGCTGTACTCTGCAAGCTCTACTGAAAAGGATTGATCAGCAGTGGTTACCTGAAAGGAAATATTTGCAGCTTCCATCAGCTGTAAGAGTAGAGTTGCATTAACTTCCTCCAATGTTTTGAATGTCACCATCAACGCCTCTGGAGTATCACTCCTGAAGTATCTCACATCATAGGCTATGTTAGCAGGCGATGTTTCTAGAACCACGTTTGCAGTATCATTGGGGTTTGTTGTGTAGATGATTAATGTGTGGAGGGGCTTCTTGCTTTTGTAGAAGCTCTACAACAACACTGCTTCCTGGGTACTCAGTGTTCTTAGGGCAGGCTCCACAACTCTTTCTTCTGTACTGTACTCTGCAGCTCACACAACACTAGACTGGTCACAGTGTGGTTACTGAAAAGAAATATTGCAGCCTCCATCAGCTAAGAGTAGAGTTGCATTAACTTCGTCCAGTGTTTTGAATGTCATCGTCAGCCTCTGGATTGTCACTCCTGAAGTATCTCACATCATAGGCTATGTTAGCAGGCGACGTTTCAATTAGCAGGGCTTCTTGTTGAAGCAAAAGCTCTGACAACACTGCTTCCCTGGGTACTCAGTGCTCTTGCGACAGGTTCTACAACTCCTGGTTCTGTGCTGTACTCAGCAAGCTCTACTGAAAAGGATTGATCAGCAGTGGTTACCTGAAAGGAAATATTTGCAGCTTCCATCAGCTGTAAGAGTAGAGTTGCATTAACTTCCTCCAATGTTTTGAATGTCACCATCAACGCCTCTGGAGTGTCACTCCTGAAGTATCTCACATCATAGGCTATGTTAGCAGGCGACGTTTCTAGAACCACGTTTGCAGTATCATTGGGGTTTGTTGTGTAGATGATTAATGTGTAATTAGCGGGGCTTCTTGTTGAAGCAAAAGCTCTGACAACACTGCTTCCCTGGGTACTCAGTGTTCTTAGGGCAGGCTCCACAACTCCCGGTTCTGTACTGTACTCTGCAAGCTCTACAACACTAGACTGGTCAGCAGTGGTTACCTGAAAGGAAATATTTGCAGCTTCCACCAGCTGTAAGAGTAGAGTTGCATTTACTTCCTCCAATGTTTTGAATGTCACCATCAACGCCTCTGGAGTGTCACTCCTGAAGTATCTCACATCATAGGCTATGTTAGCAGGCGACGTTTCTAGAACCACGTTTGCAGTATCATTGGGGTTTGTTGTGTAGATGATCAATGTGTAATTAGCAGGGCTTCTTGTTGAAGCAAAAGCTCTGACAACACTGCTTCCCTGGGTACTCAGTGCTCTTGAGACAGGTTCTACAACTCCTGGTTCTGTGCTGTACTCTGCAAGCTCTACTGAACTGAATTGATCAGCAGTGGTTACCTGAAAGGAAATATTTGCAGGTTCCATAAGCTGTATGTGAAGAGTGGCATTAACTTCCTCCAAAGTTTTGAATGTCACCATCAAAGCCTCTGGATTGTCACTCCTGAAGTATCTCACATCATAGGCTATGTTAGCAGGCGATGTTTCTAGAACCACGTTTGCAGTATTATTGGGGTTTGTTGTGTAGATGATTAATGTGTAATTAGCGGGGCTTCTTGTAGAAGCGAAAGCTCTAACAACACTGCTTCCCTGGGTACTCAGTGTTCTTAGGGCAGGCTCCACAACTCCTGGTTCTGTACTGTACTCTGCAAGCTCTACAACACTAGACTGGTCAGCAGTGGTTACCTGAAAGGAAATATTTGCAGCCTCCATCAGCTGTATGAGTAGAGTTGCATTAACTTCGTCCAGTGTTTTGAATGTCATCGTCAAAGCCTCTGGATTGTCACTCCTGTAGTATCTCACATCATAGGCTATGTTAGCAGGCGACGTTTCTAGAACCACATTTGCAGTATTATTGGGGTTTGTTGTGTAGATGATTAATGTGTAATTAGCAGGGCTTCTTGTTGAAGCAAAAGCTCTGACAACACTGCTTCCCTTGGTACTCAGTGCTCTTGAGACAGGTTCTACAACTCCTGGTTCTGTGCTGTACTCAGCAAGCTCTACTGAAAAAGATTGATCAGCAGTGGTTACCTGAAAGGAAATATTTGCAGCTTCCATCAGCTGTAAGAGTAGAGTTGCATTAACTTCCTCCAATGTTTTGAATGTCACCATCAACGCCTCTGGAGTGTCACTCCTGAAGTATATCACATCATAGGCTATGTTAGCAGGCGACGTTTCTAGAACCACGTTTGCAGTATCATTGGGGTTTGGTGTGTAGATGATTAATGTGTAATTAGCGGGGCTTCTTGTTGAAGCAAAAGCTCTGACAACACTGCTTCCCTGGGTACTCAGTGTTCTTAGGGCAGGCTCCACAACTCCCGGTTCTGTACTGTACTCTGCAAGCTCTACAACACTAGACTGGTCAGCAGTGGTTACCTGAAAGGAAATATTTGCAGCTTCCATCAGCTGTAAGAGTAGAGTTGCATTTACTTCCTCCAATGTTTTGAATGTCACCATCAACGCCTCTGGAGTGTCACTCCTGAAGTATCTCACATCATAGGCTATGTTAGCAGGCGACGTTTCTAGAACCACGTTTGCAGTATCATTGGGGTTTGTTGTGTAGATGATCAATGTGTAATTAGCAGGGCTTCTTGTTGAAGCAAAAGCTCTGACAACACTGCTTCCCTGGGTACTCAGTGCTCTTGAGACAGGTTCTACAACTCCTGGTTCTGTACTGTACTCTGCAAGCTCTACAACACTAGACTGGTCAGCAGTGGTTACCTGAAAGGAAATATTTGCAGCCTCCATCAGCTGTAAGAGTAGAGTTGCATTAACTTCGTCCAGTGTTTTGAATGTCATCGTCAAAGCCTCTGGATTGTCACTCCTGAAGTATCTCACATCATAGGCTATGTTAGCAGGCGACGTTTCTAGAACCACATTTGCAGTATTATTGGGGTTTGTTGTGTAGATGATTAATGTGTAATTAGCAGGGCTTCTTGTTGAAACAAAAGCTCTGACAACACTGCTTCCCTTGGTACTCAGTGCTCTTGAGACAGGTTCTACAACTCCTGGTTCTGTGCTGTACTCAGCAAGCTCTACTGAAAAAGATTGATCAGCAGTGGTTACCTGAAAGGAAATATTTGCAGCTTCCATCAGCTGTAAGAGTAGAGTTGCATTAACTTCCTCCAATGTTTTGAATGTCACCATCAACGCCTCTGGAGTGTCACTCCTGAAGTATCTCACATCATAGGCTATGTTAGCAGGCGACGTTTCTAGAACCACGTTTGCAGTATCATTGGGGTTTGGTGTGTAGATGATTAATGTGTAATTAGCGGGGCTTCTTGTTGAAGCAAAAGCTCTGACAACACTGCTTCCCTGGGTACTCAGTGTTCTTAGGGCAGGCTCCACAACTCCCGGTTCTGTACTGTACTCTGCAAGCTCTACAACACTAGACTGGTCAGCAGTGGTTACCTGAAAGGAAATATTTGCAGCTTCCATCAGCTGTAAGAGTAGAGTTGCATTTACTTCCTCCAATGTTTTGAATGTCACCATCAACGCCTCTGGAGTGTCACTCCTGAAGTATCTCACATCATAGGCTATGTTAGCAGGCGACGTTTCTAGAACCACGTTTGCAGTATCATTGGGGTTTGTTGTGTAGATGATCAGTGTGTAATTAGCAGGGCTTCTTGTTGAAGCAAAAGCTCTGACAACACTGCTTCCCTGGGTACTCAGTGCTCTTGAGACAGGTTCTACAACTCCTGGTTCTGTACTGTACTCTGCAAGCTCTACAACACTAGACTGGTCAGCAGTGGTTACCTGAAAGGAAATATTTGCAGCCTCCATCAGCTGTAAGAGTAGAGTTGCATTAACTTCGTCCAGTGTTTTGAATGTCATCGTCAAAGCCTCTGGATTGTCACTCCTGAAGTATCTCACATCATAGGCTATGTTAGCAGGCGACGTTTCTAGAACCACATTTGCAGTATTATTGGGGTTTGTTGTGTAGATGATTAATGTGTAATTAGCAGGGCTTCTTGTTGAAGCAAAAGCTCTGACAACACTGCTTCCCTGGGTACTCAGTGCTCTTGCGACAGGTTCTACAACTCCTGGTTCTGTGCTGTACTCTGCAAGCTCTACTGAACTGAATTGATCAGCAGTGGTTACCTGAAAGGAAATATTTGCAGCCTCCATCAGCTGTAAGTGTAGAGTGGCATTAACTTCCCCAAAGGTTTTGAATGTCACCATCAAAGCCTCTGGACTGTCACTTCTGAAGTATCTCAGATCATAGGTTGCATTAGCCGGTGATGTTTCTAGCACAACAGTAGCAGTGTCATTTGGGTTTTTAGTATAAATGAGCAGCATGTAATCTGCAGGGGGTCTTATTGAAGCAAAAGCTCTAACAACACTTCTTCCCCGGGTACTTAGTGTCCTCACTAAAGGTTCTGGAGAATACTCCTCAAGCATTATAATGCCTGACTCATCTTCCGTGGAAAATTGAAAGGTGACATTCCCAGGTTCCATCAGTGTGATAATAATTGTTGTATTAGCTGCTTCAAATGTCTCAAAAGTCACATAGTAAGCCTCGGAATCACCACTGGTAAAAAATCTCAGATTCTGTGCACGATTTGAAGGAATGGTTTCAACATCTACATCAACAGAACCTGAAGGATTTCTGGTGTACACTGTGACAGTGTAATTTGTTGGATTTTCCGATGAGGCAAAAGCTCTTATCCTCGAGCTCCCCTGGGTACTGAGCATTTTTATGTAGTTTTGTGTCTTCACATAAATGTCATCTTCAGCAAGCTCTACTATACTTAGTGGGTCTGCTGTGGTCACCTGGAAGGATATGTTTGCAGCTTCCTTCAGCGTTATGAGCAAAGTAGTATTAACAGCCTCTAAAGTCTGAAAAGATACCAATAATCCATCTGGGCAATTGGTAATCAATGATGTCAAGTTGGTTGAACGACAAACAGGTGTAGTCTCAAGTTGGGCAGAGACTGTTTCCATTGGGTTTTCAGTATACACCAGAAGCTTGTAATCAGCTGCACTTCCAGTTGCAACAAAAGCCACAACTCTTGTATTTTCTGCTGTACTCAAATACCTGATGAAGGTCTTCTTCTCGACCACTGGTGTTTCAGTCATTGGCAAAGTTGTTGGTAAGGTTATGTTCAATATTCCAAAGAGAAACATGGCAGTGTTTTCTGCATCTACCGTCACTACTGAGAGTAAAATATCTGAAGGCTGTCTGGTCGTTACCAGGATGGTAGTATAGGCACCCTCTGATAAAGTGATCTCCAGAACAGTTACACCAATCTCGGTTGTATTGACAACCTCAAAGATATTATCAGGAACTGTTGTAATTTCAATATCTGAAGTAGTTGCAGGGGACGTAGTTTCTAAGATTAGTTCAATAAGAGCAGGGAGTTGTGTGTAGGTGCTTATGGTCGTGGTTGTGGGATCTTGTGTGGAGATGTAATCTTCAATTCTTGTGATTGGCGGTGGTTCCATCGTTGAAGGCATTGCTGTTGAACCCGGCCATGACGTCACATTATCTGATGACACATTGCCCATCGTAGGTGGCCTTGTAGAAAATTGACATATTGATGATGTCATTATGTATGTAACTGGGGTGGCCATACATGCAGCTGGAGTAGTTTCAGATGTGGATGTTTCCTCTGTGGATGTGTCCAACATTAATTCAGTAGAGTTACCTGAAGAGACTGGCTCAGCAGTTGATGCCTCTGTTGATGTCGGTCCTGAAGAGGTGAAACAACAACATTATTAAAGATTCAAAGGAACAGCTTATTTTCTTATAAAATGCTTTAAATAACTTTTTGCTTCCTTTTTTATGTAAAAGACTGAAGGCTGTTGAGGGCTTAAATTTTTACACTGGACCGCAAGCTGGAGGCTAGTGATTTTAGTGTCGGGCCAGTAAACTCATGACAGGACAAGTCAAGAGGTCTTGTGTTTTTTAATTGTAACAATTTTAGAAATATTTCATTTAAGTCAAAATTATTTGTCAGACGCATTAGTACGTTTATGAACTTTTTTAATGCCAATGACCAAATCATACACTTTGTCTTTAATACTGAAATATTTTCAGCTGCTTATGTGCAATGTTAATATTGGATGCAGTACTTTCTTAAGCCTTGATTGCAAGACTGTCTTATTTGTCCAAGCACACAGAGTCCTTCCACACATTGTCCACAAATCTTGAAAAATGCATCCTTGTGGAGCATTATTTTGTTATTTCCTTTGTCCCTGCACTTAACAGTTTCCCCAAAGACTTTGTACACAAAATTTCTTGTGGAGCACCCCGGTCTTTATAAATTCCCCTAGGGAGTCCTTTTATTTTCCCTTTTTGGTTTTGTCCTTAGACTCAATAAGGTACCGAAAGTGAGCACACACACACACAGTACACATGGACTCCGTGCATAAGCTCAGTGCATGTGCAATTGTCTTTGTACAAGTCCAGAGGTCTTGTGTTTTTTAATTGTAACACACATTGGTTAACTTGGTTAACCACATGTTAGAATTCGATGGCCTCCCTTAAGTGTGGACTGTTGAGCAATGGTCTACTCTAGCACTGGCGGACTCAGTTTATGGACTCGGTTGCGTGTGCATCTGTATCGTTCTTCAGACTCGCGCAAACAGCCTTGCAATCAAAGGCTACACTTACTAAAAATGCAGGGAGCATGTCTTTCATGCAATGCTTATACTTACCAGTATATATCTCACAGATGACACCTTCATAATCCTGGGCACACATGCATATTGCGTAGAATTGGAAGTTCTTGCAGGTTCCTCCATTTAGACATGGAAAGAATTCGCAGACATCCCAAGCTGTAAGAATATAAGAGAATAAAAGAGTAGCGACAAGGTCTTAAACAGCTGTTTTAAACCTGCAGGGTTGTGGCCGTGTGATAAAGGACCGTGACAAAGGTTTTCTTTATAGCACGGCCACGATGGCCGTTTAAGACCAAGTCTCATCAACCTATATTATATCTGACCATGGAGCACAGCCAGATTTAGATTTTTTTCGAGAAGGAGGACAACAGGACTGAAGAAAACCCTTATGTCACAGGAGTGAACCAATGCGAAAATCTACACACATACGGCCTTAGCCAGGAATTGAACCAGGGCCACAGTGGTGAGAGGCGAGCGCTTTACACACTAGCCACCCATGCCAACAATACGCCTCAGACTCCATGGATTTAATCTTTCCCTGGAGATTAGAAAAATGTAAAGTGTCTGGAAAAAAAAACCATATCATTGATTTATGGATGCTATTATTCATTCCACTCATCCAATTTTTTAAATTGAGAAAAATATATTAAATTTTCTTTTCGGATTCTTTTTGCAATAAATGTTAGCAAACATGTTTTTTATTTTTGTTTACAATCCCAGGTCAGATACAAGGCGACAAGGCAATCACGTCCATTGCCCTTGGTTATTGCCTTGGTGCCCCTTTGAAATGTTCCGATAGAAATTTACAATTTCCTCATAGAGGTGCCCTTAACCAAGAAGAATAAATATTAATTCATTGATGAACTTATTTCAAATTTCCATGTTTAACCCTCACCAGATGGTAGGTATCAATTACTGGTGGGTATTATTAGCCTTAAACCAAGATTTCAAGGCTGAGTTTTTGATCCAGTACACAGAACTATCAGAGCAAGTAAAGTTGAATAAATATCCCCCAGTACTTGGCAAAAAAAGAAGCCTAAGGGAATTTGCACTTCTTATTCTCCCAAAAGTATTTATAGTTTCTATGTACAGTTAAATATTTTGCAGTGAGCATGGCGAGAGAGAAAAAAACTGCACTTTCTTTGAAGTAATAAATTTCTGGCAGTGAAAGGGAAATACACGGGTGATTGTGAGAGGCCTTCCTGTTGGTATTTGAGTTACCTTGAGTAAACACAAAGAGAACAGCTCACGCATGATTTGTGCTCACCACAACTATTTAAATCTGTGTTGACTTTCACAATTTTGGAATCCCCTCAAGCGTTTCCCTCCCAAAAGGAAGGGATTAATGAGTTATTGCTAACTGTATAGTAACTGTCAACAAAGGATTTCAATGTCAACAAGTTAGTTGTCCGAGGATGGTATTTGGGGGGTTACGTGATATTGTTGTGGAAGTGTGTGGTAGTAAAATCATAACCATTATTACCGCACCAGGGCACAATTTCACAGCACTGCTTACCACAGAACTCTGCGCTTACCGCACCCTGTAAAGCTTGTGATTCTATGGACTGTAAGCACATAATTCGGCGGTAAGCAGTTCCATGAAAAAGGGCCCGGATGATTGGAGGAGAAAATGTAAAGGAGGAAATCATTTGCAAGATATCAAATATGAGGAGTTTAAAATTAAATGCCGACACACAATGTTTTCAAAGTTGCAACAATCTATGACTAGGAGAGTAATTGACCACTACTTTTTCTGACAAAAAGAATCAAGAAGTTCCCCTCCTTGGCCTGACAAAAATTATTTTGGATTCCAGTAACATGCTGGAAAAAACAGAGTCGGTAGGTAGGGAAAACAAATATTGTTTTTGGAACATTGTTTACATGTGCACCCCCAATAAAGTTCATTGACCAAGAAGAAATTTACTCACCTGCAATTATTTTGTCCCTATTTATTTTGGGGATAGGGATATGAAAGAATTCGTACATGTTTTTTTGCGATCAGATTGTTCAAATGTTTTATCAAAACTTTTTTTAAACAATTTTTGTTTTAAATTATGCAGAAATTTTTGTTTAATGTTTGACAGGTTGTTGGAAGGCCAATCGGATAAGGGAAACTTTTTTTGTGAGGCCTAGGTACACATTGTCAGTTTCTTTAAAAGAAGCTCGTGTTAGCTTTTATCTCAGTCTTGTTACCTGTAACTGCAATTTTAAGGATTTTTTTGGCCCTCTTGAGTTTTATAATTGTGTACGTCTCTTAGAGCGCAATACAGCTGGGTCAACTTCATGGTTTTTTTTTATCAGGTGCGATTTGCAGTAATCTATTACCAGAAAAAAACTTAAGAAATGGCCGATCAGCAGAGAAGAGGTATGCCTGAATGACCAATGATTAAGGGAATACAAAACCTTTCTGGGGGGGAGGGGAGTTGGAAGTTTGTCATATACTTACGTGTGGTACAGTCAACTCCCTGCCAACCATGTGGACAACTGCAGAGAAACCCATCCATTACGTTTGTACACATGCCACCATTTGCACATGGACTGCTCAGACACTCGTCAATATCTGCAGAACAATTAAAGTAAGGTAAGGTCAAACAGGAACACCTTACCATTTTGGTACACTTGCCCACTGAATATACAGCATTCAAGAAGTTTACAGACTCTCTACATCACCACCAGGGTTCTCCCCATGCACAAGCTAGCGTATCGGGCCACAAAACACATAAAGAGAAAACCATGTAGAATGCTCCAGATTACACCAAGTAGAAAACATTCCAAAGATCTTGTTTCATCTCAGCGTGCTTCGGCAAAACATCCACAAATTTGGGTCCAGAATGCCCCAAAGTTTTGAATAAACCTGGAGAGAACCCCAACCACAAACATGACTAAAAATAAATGCATTTCATCTCCAGAAAAAACAGAAGGTGAAGGGAGATCATTTAAGAATCTTGACCAATCACAGGCCTGCAATAAGTGCCCCTGACCAATAACACCGCTTACATTTTTGTTTGATTTTTAGTTCCCTTAAAAATGTACCAATATATGCGTTACCTTGTTGACAGGTCTCACCCATCCAACCGCTAGCACATGTGCAGTTGAACCCACTAAGCTGGTCGTTGCAGGTGCCGTTGTTCTGACATGGATTGCTTGCACAGTCATCAATATCTGCACATGAACATGTCAAATCAGTTCCTACTTAGTGGAAGGGCTACTCTTACATAAAGGGATCATACATCATTGGTTATTGGAAGGGTAAACTACTTTCCATCCTACATTTTCGAATAGACCATGCTTACAAAAACACCCTTGCATACAAAAAGAGTGACCTTGCAAATTCCAGAGCCTTTCTGGCAGGCAAGATTCTACAACACGTACTGATAATCTTTCCATTTATTTAAAGGTTTTTAAGGGGGTTTTTGGGGGGAGGGGTGGTTTGAAAGTTGAAACTTTGTGTTTTAAAACTGCTTCACGACTCACCAAGTTCACAGTTTACCCCTGTGAGTCCAGCTGTGCAGAAGCAAACATAGAAATCCAACGTCACATCACTACAGTCTCCTCCGTTCAGACATGGATTGCTCTGGCACGGACGTAGATCTAAAAGAGACATTCACACAGTATAGCAAATTAAACACTTCAGAAACTTTACAATTATATCACTCCTCCGACTCCAAGAGTAGACAATCTAATATTTATTATATGGCTTTTGAGGCACTGCATGTTGATGGGTATCAATGTATATTCGGTTTGCGGTAACAGCATGTGTATATAACTACTTTGCTGTGTAGATTTGTTCTTGAGAACTTGTCTTGCTATTTATCCTACTGCCGCAGAGTAGATTTCGAAATTCGAGAGACTACTTAGTTCTGAAAAGAACTGTCCTGCTTATTAACTAATACCTTGGCGGAAGGTAGGAAATCGGCCGAGACTACTACTTTCGCTAAGTTGATCAAGGGGACTTCTCGTTTCAGAGCACCTCTTTTCCCGACTCAATCAACAACCCAAGATTAACTACCAGTATTCATAAGAATGATCTAAATACAGACAAATTTGTTCTTCCCAAATTCATTGGTAAGCATATACACCAAACTATTGCGCTATATGCGTTCAATTTGTAAGCAGCCAGATTGTAGACATTTGTTACTGCAGAAATCGGGGAAAGGGCCAACCACACAATCCTGTGTACACCGTTTTTCAGGTTTCTATGGCACTATTATTCAGGGATGAGATTTTACGAATGTGGACATTCCTGAAAAATGGCTTGCAGCTCTGGGTCCCCCATTACTCTAGACCCAGAACCTCCCAGATGTTACAAATTCAAGAGCTTTAAACACTCTGTGTAGCACAAGACAAAATGCTGACTATTTTCGTGGTGACTGCTTTACTTCTCTCAAAAAAATGTAAAGGCTCAAAGAGTAAATCCTGAAATCAGGAAAAAAATCCTAAGAAATCACACGCCTTTATTATTAAAGAGGAAGGGAAAGGTCAAACTCAATTTTGTGATGTACTCATTTTCTAATAGAAGGTCAACTTCAAGGCCCTTTTGATGAAATGCTATCAAAAGTCAGGAATGAACCAAATCATCCCCGTACACAAATATAGAGACCCATTTTTCTCAGAATGATGTCATCAGATGTTTTGGATGTTGACAAATTTTGCACTTGAAGGGTATCAAATACAATGGCAATTTACACCATTTTACCGTGAAGTTAGAGACTTGTAAGCTTTTCCCCACTCACTTGAGGAATCCATCTATTGGAAAATGAGTACATCACAAAATTAAATTTGTCATTTCCCTTCCTCTTTAAAGAAAACAAAAGAAGAAGGAAACCATCTGATCAGCTGTTGCACGCCTGAGACGCCATCTTGATTTATATGATCGTATCCGGGTTTAAGGATTCACCTTAGGCCAGACTACTAAAAAGTGCAGATGGCAAGTCTCAAGACTAGTTGGGGGGGGGGAATGGATGAAATCTAATAAAATATTGTCGCTATTAATGAAAATTCACCTGTTCCACAATTGACACCAGAGTACCACATGGGGCAGGTGCAGGAGTACCCACTGGCCAGATCCTCACACGTAGCACCGTTCAGGCATGGATTACTCTCACATTCGTTGAGATCTGTTGCAAAGGGAGACACGTACTAAACACATTAAATAAACAATGACACAGGCAGAATGCAAGAAGCGTACCAATACTTTTGATACATATCTTTTGAGACCCCTTTTTGTCGAGACAAGAAATAACACTATTGTCGGCAGAATATTTTAGCAAAAAACAAGAACACAATGACAACATCTCTGGGGATCTTTCACTTCAAACTCTTACTCCCTAAGCTCATTTCAGCAGCCTAGCCAAGGGGGATGGCCTGGGACACTTACCCTCTCTCCAAGTTTCAAGTGCCCCCCACAAAAATACTCCAGAAACATTTAATGCCTTCCAAAACGGGAAAGGAAAGCTATACAAAATAAGCACGACCAACCCCACCATTCAGAACATGGCCCCTCTGCCACCCCCTACTGAAAAACAACTACCCCCTTCCCAACCTTTGAAAATATCCTTGCTACGCTGCTGGCCCACTTTCCTACAGGTAAGCTCAATCCTCCAATATCCTCCACTCTAATGACACTCCATATGTTTGGACCTTTGATAAGATCAGAATGGCTGACCCAGTAATAAGCAATTTGGCCTAAAACCCCCTGTCCTGATGAATCCTTCATTTCGGCAAAGAGGATATAGAAGGATTTGGGAGGGTAGGCCTAAGGGTTTTAGTAAATATCTGTCTTTCGTTCATGCCATCAAAATTAAAACCCAGACAGACAGGGCAGTTTTAGCTAGAGCTCCATGGCTCAAGTGTAGCCCAAATCCTTCCATAAATTTCCTCTTCTCCTAAATAAAAATAATAATAATGGCTTCTTAGAAAGCGCTCATATCCGTCACTCAGTGAAGCTCAAGGCGCTTCAACATTCAGTATTTTCCTGCAAAGTATGCGGGGCTACGTAAGTATGAGACCTACTCCTTTACATCGCACCATGTAATGGTTTACAAGGTGCTGTGGCGCAATATGCAGCCAATCAAACCAGGAACACTGGGGCGAACCCCTTCTCTTTTGGATAAGTGCACTGGGTTCTTTTACGTGCATTACACAACACACAGGACCAACGGCTTTACGTCCCATCCGAAGGACGCAGCAATAATGGTCAAGTGTCTTGCTTAAGGACACAAGTGTCACGACCGGGACTCGAACCCACACTCTGCTGATCAGAAACACCAGAGCTTGAGTCCGGTGCTCTTATCCGCTCGGCCACGACACGCCATGTCCACACTAAATTGTTTGGACTTGGATAAGATGCCTGACCCTGTGATAAGCAATGGTCTTATGGGCCTACTGGCCCAAATTCTTCTAAATCATTCACTTGGGCAATTGGATATCAGAGGAATTTGGACAGTAAGTGTTTCAATGAAGTACTAGTTTGTTGAAGTTGTGCATCATTTTATTAGATGGTTTGTTAACTTACAAAGTAAGAAACAATCAGTCTACTTGATGCGTGACAAGCATGTTGCGTTCCTTTACAACAAAAGTGCAATGCCTTGTCAAAGTGCACATAATCACTCATGCGCGAGACGATCGATTATTTTGAAAGGTATTAACAACTACTTTGAGCAGTCACAAAGGAATTAATATTTACGAGGACGTGCAATTTCATTATTCAGGTATTTTTTCTCAACGACTCCCGAGACAGCATGCACATAAAATATGGGCAACATAATGTTGTAAAGTGTCTTTGAAGCTCGAAGCGGTGAATTATCATAACGTAATTTGGGCGGCTTTTCTCCGATCGTTTCAATTGATTCTGACAGCATTCATGAATAAGCCCATAATGAGCTGTTGGTTGCCACGGTGAATGTTGCTCAGCAACCATTTACCATGCAGTGATGCCCTTTCTAGTTTTTTTTCTAGTTTTTTTATTT
Source organism: Plazaster borealis (assembly GCA_021014325.1). Taxonomy (NCBI): domain Eukaryota; kingdom Metazoa; phylum Echinodermata; class Asteroidea; order Forcipulatida; family Labidiasteridae; genus Plazaster; species Plazaster borealis. Next base: position 14,907,826 of record CM037462.1, read on the forward strand.
TTTATTCAAAATTTGCATGGTGCAGGAAACAATTTCGTCTGGCGCTTTTGCATGATCTAGCAAAATATGCACCGGTACACGAACACCTTTATTAAAAGCACACTGAATAATAATATCAAGTAGAAAATGAAGATTTTTTTTGTAGCTAACTGATACATTTTGTGTAATATTTTGCTATGCTATTGCTATGCAGGGGAAAGTATTCACTCAAGCAATAACAACAAATGTAGGTTAAAGGAAAGGCTCATGTAGGTTGAAGGAAATTGTTTTCCACGAGAACAAGCTTTGTGACTTTTCCAACATCATTACTTTTTTGGGGAAACTGCAGCAATCAGAAGGCAGATTTCTTTGTCTATGGCAATTTAAAGGAGAACAAAATGGGACCAAAAAACCCTTATCTGAAGTCCACCGGCAATGGCATGGACCTTGGACAGCGTAAAGTCAACCATCTTTACAGGCGATGAAACATCATTTTGGAACGCCCACGTCAAGGTGCGGCACGCAGGAGTTCTATCAAATACCTTACATGATTGGTTGTTAAACCATTTGGATGCGTTCAGAAAATTAGTACGCTTGATGGGGCCCAAAGATAAAACCCAACTTGTCCATAAAGATGGAGTTTATCGGTTACTATTTACATACCAATCTCACAGTTCCTTCCCTGGAAGCCGGCATCACAGACACAAACGTAATTTTGATCTTCAAACAATGATATACACACTCCGTTATTCTGGCACGGTCTGCTATCACACAAAGCACCTGCAATATTAAAAAAGAAAACAAACCAAATAAACAAATGAACTGTTATAAGGTATTGTACACTTTTGGTAACAGCTCAAAATCAGTGTCCACATTTTGTGTGATTCAACATATGCATGAACAAACAAACCTGTGAAAGTTTGAGCTCAATTGGTCATCGAGGTCACAAGAAAATAGTGAAAAGAGACCTTATGTGTTTTCTGTTTTTTCAAACATCAAGTTTTTATTGCGCATGATAAAAACTATTGTTTTACTCGTTTCTCAGAAACGATAGCATTTTAGGCAGAAATATTTTAAGGAACCCTTTCTACCATTATTTACTTTAAATCATGTAAGTTATGTGTGAATCTGTGAACATTTGTGTTTTTCGATCTTACCAATAGTTTACAGGGCCTTTAATGAGATTTTCCCTTTAATTGTTTTATTCAGCTTCCTAAAAGAAACATAATGTGCTTCCAGGGGCAGATTTCACAAAGCACTAAGATTTATCTTAAGATGAGTTGTCAGTATTGCCATAGTGATTTGTATTGTGACATCACACTTTGCTTTGCAATCAAGATTGATTCGTAATTAATATCAGTCTTAGCTCTTTATGAAATCGAGCCCAGCGCGCACTGATTGAGCAATTATGACTGGTCTATAGACTATGTAGTAGGCCTTTATCCGTCTCGAAAGGCAATGGACTTATGAAAAGGGAAATGCTGATTAGCTTGGGATAGTTAGTGGCACTATTGCCGCTGTGACTTGCAAGGCCTATCCTGGAGTGACAGTCAAAATGGCAGCTCCGACATATGAACGTCAAAGCAGCAGTTGGAGTATGTAGCCCCTTGTTTACAAAAAGAGTGACCTTGTAGGCCTACAGGTTATTTCCTGGCAGGCGAGATGGGCTACTACACTGGTCACAGTGGGAAATGTTTCATCTTGCGTCATAATTTCCAGATAAATTTAAGAGTTATAAAAGTAACAGTTGAACAAGTTTTGAGATGTGCCTCCTTTCTCCACATCAAAAGTTTATAAAAATCAGACAGTGCAATCTCAATAAAATATCAGATTTTATGTGTTCTTCCATTGAGCTGTTTACAAATTAGTGCCTGCAGAATGTTTAGGCACTGTGGCACTACTTTGATCCTAAAAATCAAATACTCAATAAACTTGTGTTTGGTGGCGATAAACGTCATCAGTGAACAATTTTCCTTGTATGGGATAGAAAAGCACACAGAATGTATCAGACTACTCAAAATTCATCATTTATTTTGCTGACTCAATATCAGCATTCAGTGTGCACAAAACATGTTCAGTCTAAATATTTTGCAATGCAAAATTCTTTGATAGGACACAGGGAACTATACTGTATAAAGTATTGATCCCGATTTTCATTTTTAATTGGACAATTGAGCCGTCTACCTACATGAACAGTGTCAAGCAAGATTCAAAAGCAGACACGACCAGGGCAAGGTCTTTCTTAAACTACCACCACCTCTAAATTTGGAACAAAGGCCAACTTTTTTTATAGTTCAAAACATTCCTGGTGAAACGTGTCGGCACGTTGATTTTGTTTACGGCTTGTTTAAAAATGACTCCCACTCGCTTCCAAGAGCAACTATTGAATGTGTTGTGTTGCTAATGAATCAAACCTATCACCTGGATTCCGACCCTTGACTGGTTACACATGGTCAATCACTGTGAAATACACAAACAATTGTTTACAGGTAGTCAACAATACTGTAAAACGTGGGTTAGAATTTGTTGTAAAAAGTACAACCTGCTATGAAAGAAGGACCATGACCGTGTGTCATGACTTAACTTTTAGATGTAGAATAACACTGATTTAATTGAAATACAGCACTTAAATTTTTATATTGTAGTATTATTGACAACAAATTCAACAATTGAGCATGGAAATGAATAACAAATCGTGTCTAACTTTAGTAAATTCTAACATTCCTGTGGTGATGGTACTTTTTGCAGCTCACAGATTTGTTTGTAGTTGTTGCAGCTGCCACTATTGCGGATCCTGGGAAAGAGACCTCCGATCTTCAAGTTGCATACATCGATCAAAATCTAGTCCATTAGAGAATTGTTTTGTCCAATAGGCCCTATTAGAAGATTTTCAAACTATTGCCCGTCCCAACGTCAGTCCAGAAGACCACTTATTTTATAGATTATTCATAAATACCCCAGACAGTTTCGCTACTCCTATTGGTGGAGAGCGCGTCACGTGGGGGTGTTTAAACGGTTGATAAAGACACAGCTGAAGCTGTTTAAGACCGGCTGGCTTCGCGTGTTGGGCGCGCAAGCTCATGTACACCAATTTCAATTACGCAGAACGCAATTCATAGCTATTAGTAACAGCGCGTAATATGTGTGTACACGCGCGTATACACACCGACCGACGCGCACAAAACATTTTTACAAAAGTTTTGGGAAATTTGCAAACTTCGAAAAATTCGCAAAAGAAACAGTGTGACATTGTCTATAATTGTGATATTATATTGCTTTTTAACATAAGGGCATTTATGAATGGGAATAAAAACGGCCGTTTCGTGGCCGTGCGATAAAGGCCCTCGCCTTCGGCTCGGGCCTTTATCACACGGCCACGACCCTGCCGGTTTTAAACGGCCGTTTAAGAACTCGTCGCCTACTCTTTTATTCCCTTAATTAAGTCTTGATATTTTTCATCTTGACAAGACAACCGAACCCATAATACCGGAAGTTAACATCGATGTGATAATTTATCTCGCCACTTGGAAAACTTGCTGAAACAAAGAAGTCCACCTGCCATCTAAGTTTCAGTTAGTCATGGTCAGATAAATTGTCACAGTAACTCAACGTCTTTGGTTCATTAAAAGTCAACTGGTGGAGATAAAAAGTCAATGACTTGGCTTCAATAGTCGACTTTGCAGGATAAATTATCTTGCTATCTGGATAAGTGGTACAGCACTTCTGGAGCTCTGTAGGCCCTAACCCGTGATGTGACTTTGAAGTAAAATCAAGTTTCACACAACTAGTCCAGCGATGACCAATAATTGTCAAGGCCAAGAACTCCTAGTCCTAAATGTGATATTAGGTTATTGTATTAGCTGCTGTCCCAACAATCATTAAGTCTGGCCACGGTGGGTGTCAACCAGGCCTCAAAATAACCCACGGCACGGGACGGCACCCACAGCAATTGCCGTGGTGCCCTGTACTTTTGCTGTGAGTGCCCTTTGCAAAGTTCCAATACAAATATACATTTTCCTCATAGAAGTGCCCCTCACCAGAGGGAAATTGCTGTGCCCCTTCAAGAGCGAAGTTCAAGGCCTGGTCAACTATACCTGAACAAAATCAGATAGCCGAAGACAATTTTAAACAGATAGCCTTACTGAAAACTTGTTTTCAATCAATGGAAAAGGATTGTCAGACTGATGTTAGTCACGTTGGGATGATTCCATGCAGTGACCCAAAACAAGGGGACCTATAGTCTTCATCACTTTTCACTGGAACAGATTTAAGGTCATTGACCCGTCACTGCATGCCCCATCCGCGTGATGAACGAACTACACCTGTGACCTATATCATCATTGACTATCGCAGGGAGTTGGAGTTTTGGTACAGACATGATAAATTGAGACAGCATTCAATCATGAACGCATGGTCCAACCTGGGGTGCGTTTTGGCGGCGGTAACCAAAAACTGTTTCGGTTGTTGGTTGTTGGTTCTGCTGTTCAGACTGAACGATAACCGAGTTGTGAGCTCGGTTACCGTTTTGGTTATGACGTCAGAAACAATTATTGGTTACAGCCGCCAAAACGCACCCCTGCCCCATAAAGCCTGGTCTTCCTGCGAATGCAATATGCGAATGCGATACGAATGTTGACGTCACAAATTTGCAATGAACATTTCGCATGAGTTGCCCTGTGCTCAACTCCTGACACATTCACAGCGACAACAGAGCTGTGATGTCAAAGTGACGTCCACATTCGCTTTGCATTCGCAGGAAGTATGAACCGGGCTTAAGTCAACATTACTATTAATATCCCCAGAATAGCATAATCTTACTAGCATTGACTACCAATTCAATATCCTTGCTTGAACATGGAGGAAATTCCAATAGTAGTAGATTGGTCCACCAGACTAGGGCTAGGCTAAATCCAAATTGAACATCTAGGGCCAGACGGTCAGCCAAGATGTTTGGTCATGATATAGTCCGATTTCAGAAAGACTTCTTTATTTAATAAGAATCTTCCTTAAAGATCTGTTCATTGTAGTAGCGACGTCGATTGTATCACGTGACACACGCACAAACGACAAAGTTTGAATGCAGAGAGTCAATGTCTCATCTTCAAAAAAAAAATTAATGATTGAAATGGACAACATTAGAAATCTCAATCATTAAGAACAATTTCAACCGACAAGTGTTGAATGGGTTTTGATGATCCCCCTATATCATTCATGTAGTTGCGATAATCGTAGCCCTCCTTCCTCCCGATGGTCTGATCACTGTCGGGAAGATGGAGGGTTATGATAATCGCAACTAATCAATGGAATGTCGATCATCGATGATGGATCAATTGACAGATAACTTATTTATATTTGTAATGTAAGTAAGTGGGTGGGTGTTACTTCTATCTAGAAACTAAGTTAACATGTTAAAGTATAAGATAAGGCTCCCCCGTGCATTTCGTAAGGAGCCATAGTTTCTAGAACAAAAGTAGGTGGGTGCACCTCCATGGTGGGTGTAACCACCGACCGTGACCATGGAGGTAGATTCTACCTCCAGGTCCTTTCTCTGTTGTAATTGTGTAACCAGCAAAGCAGGGCATTTGGACCCCTTGGCTTGAGCATTGTGTGCCAATACTCTGGACTTCTCACTGGCACTATTTATGGAGCTATGGGACTGAAGACTAACCATGCATGCAGGAAGGAAACACTGGATCCGTGTGGGTTAAGCAACTGATTGATGTCAATCGCTAGCCGGCCTAGCGGACGCTCGATCATCCGCCGATAAGCCTTTTTGAGGTGTGGTGGACGTGATACGCGCGCGTCACACGCCGCGACTGATGCCACGCTCACCATGTTGGTGGTCATTAGGTTTACGTGTAAACGCCGCGTCGCCTAAAATGCGCACTTCACTGAATAACATACGTTCTATTTCTATGGTCAATACGCACAAATTTACCACAACTTTACAGTGTTGTAGCATTGTGTCCGCCATACCTCAAAAAGGCTTATGGCAATGCGTCAATCAAAAAGCACAAGTTTGGGCCGACTAAATCCTCAGCTCGCTCTGACCAGAGCCTTGCTCTATGCATGCTCTGACTTATTATTAATCTCCAAAACTTTGTTCAATCCTTCTTGAAGTCACACATTTAAAAAACCTGGTCATGCAGTTTATAATCAACTGAACGGTCGCTTCTTGATAGGTGAGTAATGGCGACGGTCATCGGGGTGTTTTTCACCACCATGCACAGAAGAAGGCGTAAGAAGGTTACACTTAGGCTATACTTTACACTGACAGAAACTTACTTGAGCTCAGCGCCATAAAATATTAAGGTGCGCCCTCTGTTGGAAAGACAAACCGAACTGGATGTGTTAGGTTTTGTTGGTTTTGGGTTGGAGCTTAGCCCAGGTTTAGCACATACTTTTAAAATTAAATGCAACAAACTAAATACTGTAAAAAAAAAATAATAATGATACTTTATGTTATTTTTCATAAACAACAGCATACAGTATCGATGGGCATTGACTTTTCCCATTGTGTGGTTTGGCGGGTTGGAAGATAGCACTGCACTCCAAGACCTTCCAAGTGAACAATCGTGACCTCCCAATCAACAGATAAGACATTGTTACAACAAGTTCATGCTTTTACAAAAACTTAAACTGTTCAACAAAATCAACAAAACCCTACCAGCGTAAAACCTTTTCAACCCAGAGGCGTTCAAGCTCGCCCGGGTATCAATTTTTATAAAAGAAAATAGCCTAGGGGCCCACACAAAGTACTGCGCACTTAGTGAAAAACAGGGGACAAAGTTACTGCAAATGAACCGAACCGATGATTGATTTGTTATCATTCTGAGCACTGCTCTTTTATATCATGAAAATCATGAAACTGCAAGTGCTTTCTGGCTATATTTACCATGTAATTTTGGTGCACTCAGCACACAGAGACAACAATGAAAGGACATTAGGGACAAACGATGGAGTGGGGATTAAGTTAATTGCAAAAGTAGGCCTCTAATGATGCCACAAAAAAATAGCGGGATAGAACCCCTGGATGGACAGATCAATAAATTAACGTTCGGGTAGGAGACTAATGAGTAGTCTCAGCGAGCTATGTATAATGCATTGCATCTAAAATCCACCCCTTTGCTGCAGTCACTACCTCTAAGCGAATTCGATACAAGTTATTACTTTGGGTTTACAAATCATTCCACAACCAGTCACCAGATTATATGCAGTCCTGCGTTCCTACATCATGTTCCTTCAAGACCAAACCTACGGTCCAGCTAACCCTTTCCGGGTGACCTTGCCCCACGCACCCGCAACAAGGCTGGTGACAAACCTTCACAGTCACTGCAGTAAAGGAGTGGAACAGTCTACCACTTTCAAACCAAAAATAAATGCCAAATCAACCGACAAATTCAAGAAAATGATCAAAACATATCTATTTCAACATTAATCAATTTATTGCATTACAGGCGGCTTTCATTTCATTATTAATATTATGTAACAGACAAGACAGTGACAATAGGCCTAGCCTCTATAACACAACCCAACATCATCATGTTCACTCAGCGGTAAATCTTCAAGACACGACTTTAAAAATAAGAAGATGTTCCCTCCTCTCCTTTCTTCATCATCGCCAATACATCAATCTTTAGCAAGCAAGACTGATTGCCATGGCAACAATACACTTTGAGATCCTCCAGACTATGTTTGCATGGCTGAGGCGGTTCGAGGAAGCTCAAACTGATAGAGGAAAGGTTTTTATTGCATGACACAATTCCTTAGCGTTCTTATAAGAAAAGGGGCTTTGTACTCACTCAAGCGCTGTATAAAATTAGGAGGGGAAAGCTGCAGAGCGCGTCTTGCATTGTTAAATTCAGTGTACATTAGGCCTACGCGTTATTACATCATTGGTTTTGGGAAGCGTAACTTGCATCATATTCTTGTTTTCGATAGATACGGTATACACCATCATAACAAACCTTAAATTCGTCAAATTAAAGGGGCACATTGCCTTCAAATTTCTCAAAATTTTACTGTTTGGGATTACTCCTTATCCTTTATAAGAGAGTTATTCATGCACAAAAACAGATGCAGTAGTGTGTTGTAATAAGTGAGTAGTGATTAAAAAAGACACAAGTATAGGCCTATGCCTCTCGAAATACAACCAGCAGAACATACGGTTCGCCATTTTGTGGTGTCAAAAATTTGGCTCAACAAAATAGCAGACCGTGTTCTGTCATGAAATTACACAAAAAACACACAATTCAAGAGTATGTGGATCATGATTGTACTTTTAAAATATCTTTCCAACCATATTCATTTTATAGCCTTCAGGCCCTGTACACTATTGGTAAGATCGAAAAACACAAATGTTCACATATTCACACATAACTTACATGATTTAAAGTAATGGTATAGAAAGGGTTCCTTAAACTATTTCTGCCTAAAATGCTATAGTTTCTGAGAAATGAGTAAAACAATAGTCTTTATCACGCGTGATAAATACTCGATGTTTAAAAAAAACAGAAAACACATAAGGTCTCTTCTCACTATTTTCTCGTGACCTCGATGACTATTGAGCTCAAACTTTCACAGGTTTATTTGTTCATGCGTATGTTGAATAACACAAAATGTGGACACTGATTTTGAGCTGTTACCAAAAGTGATACAATACCCTTAAGTGCCCAATCCGAAGACACTCGTGCCGCTTTCAGTGACCCATAGTTTACTGAAAATTATCCATGTTCTGTGGGAGAATTTTAGATCGTTCACATTTTGTGTTTTCGAAAAGGCAAAAACAAATTGTTTGTTTGTCTATAGAGGGTCTTCAAAATGTAGGGTCGGTTGACCAATAATGAGAATATAATGAACATTTTGAAATTTTGATATTTTTTTTCCGGTCACGACGCAAAATGACGGTCGGTCGGACGGGGACAAACAAACAATTTGCTTGGGCCTAACGGCAGACGAAACGAGCAATGGTGATATCAGGGTGTCTTCAAATTGGTATTTTTCTCGACTATAGAGCCTAGTTGTTCAGACGAAAAAAAACATTTCTCTGGGATGGATATCTTGTTATAACGTACCAATCAGTGAACTTTCAGATTGAAATAAATCATTTTCCCCGAAACCTATAAATTGCTGTAATTTTTACTTAAGTGCATGGTGAGTCGCTGCAGCATGAGTCGTAATTTCCACGAGATCCTCGAAGGGTATGTTAGAAAACGAAAGGAGTGAACATTGTCTTATAGAAACCGATTAACCTACCAAGAAGTTGATTTGGAAGTTAATTGTTTCATGGAGGTAGAAACCTAATTCTTCCTCCATGATTGTTCCAAGAAGAGGTTCGTACGAGTAAAGATACCCTTTATTTAGATGCATTTGTCAACGACGTGCTCTTCATCACTTTTGTGTCGCCATCACTGCTGTAATGCTTTGCCATAAAATACAACTCAATGGGCTTTAATAAATAGGTTAGGCCTGATGTTTTTTATTCTGCAGTCGTTTCGTGCGTTCAAGTATACTCATGCAATCAAAACTGGGGCTTGATCGGAGTCGATTTTGAGGAGAGCTGTTCTCTGGCATGTAGATAGCGTAATTTCGGTTCGACATAAAACGGAAATTACCACTCCTTAACAAAGTTCTCAGTGATTTTGCTGGGTGCCGTGCCGCCGGAGAACCGTATAGGAACCCAGACGAAATATCTGCTTTAAATTCTTACACGTCCGTGCATAAAATAAATGACACATCATAACTGGGTTCGGTTCACTGCTTTCATGACAACTACCACAAAACATTATTTTTTTCAGAACTTGTTGCATGTTATTTACCACTTACCCAATAGTTCATGAATAACCCAATAGTTCATAATACAAAAACATCAACAATGTTGAACCAGTGACACCCGTATATTTCAGAGCAGATAATAACCGCTAACCATCGAGCGTCAAGGGCCCAATTTCATAAAGCCTGTAAGCAGAAAAACTTGTTCAGTACAGAAAAATCATGCTTAGCAGAAGCAGGTTACCAGCAGAGTATATAATGCATTTCGAGAAATTCCACTTCGTCGAAGTACTGCGGTTATGGAAAAAGATATCAGTTGTTATCCCTAAAAATTTGAATCTGAGAAGCGTTACTGTAGTAACGTTTCTCAGTAGTTTATTCAAATTGCAGATACAAAAAAATATTCTTCCTGCATGGACGGCAATATCTCAAAAACGCTACCACCTTTTGAAATGAAATTTTCACACGTTAGTTTTATGGTATATATCTACAACAATATGATTGAAACAAACAGTGGGTTCCAACTACAAATTGTATACAATCCCTTTAACCAGATCCTTCATACCTCAAGACGCTTATTGATATTTTTATTCGGGTCTCAAACACTTTTGGGCTAACCCTTAAGTATAGTTTTATGGTATATTATCTACAGCTATGATTGAAACAAAAAGTGGGTTCCTGTTACCAAACGTATACAATCCCTTTAACGTGGACAAGTTAAGGACCAATATCCATTAAATCCGCTGCGAGGGTCTTAAGCCCTTTTCACACGACAGCAATTTAACAAGGGTCCCTTGCTTAATTTTAGCATGGTTGCGAAATTTTACCAAATGCACCTCGTGTGAAAGGACAATAATGTTTATACTGTCAATACTGACGGCAAATTTGAGAAGATTTCAACAGGGATCTTTGACAGTCCAAACATTGTTGTCCTTCCACGCGAAGTGCACAACCTTTTTCTCAAACTAGTATTAGCAAGGGACCCCTGCTAAATTGCTGTCGTGTGAAAAGGGCTTTAGTTCGAATCATCCGAGAACTGAGCCGGTGGAAGGGTTTATCCAAGATAAGATTAGTCTATATAGGGTTATAGCCAACGAATCAACAATACCATGAATATTTAATAAAATATTTGATTGTCTGAAAGGCTGCTCGTTTGGCTAATAAGAATCTTTATGCAAATATTGTTTAAAAATGTTTTTAAAAAACGTTTTATTTTATAGTTCCCGGACTTCAAATTTTAAAAGTAAAATTGCTTTCGTTTCTTTAACTAATGCTTTTTCGAAATTCGTTCACTCGTTAAATTACAAAATAATGGTCTGAAAATCGGGTCATGCAACTTTAATGATATCACAACTTAACTGTACATAAACATTATGTCAAAATCAGTTTTTCAAGCAATATTGTCCAACTAGATTTACGGGATATTGAGATTAGATCCCTAATCCCAGCTTACATAACCCAAGACATCTACCTGAAAGATGACTCACTAAACCCAATCAAAGAGCTCATGGTCCAATGCGCAAAATCTTTCTTGTAAGCCTATACTTAGGAATCTTTCTTCTATACTGGCTCCCGGTCAGTATACAGACGACCATTCTTCTTCAAAAGATTTCCCGCCCAGACGCTGAGATAGCCAGCAGTGACGCCAGACTGTAAAACTTATGATTAACTTCTTCTTTTTGTGTGATATCCGATCTGATTAAAAGTATAAATATCAATATGGGGGTGTGGTGCATGGCGGACGGAATAGTGTGGATGGTGTTTTGCCTTGATTAGAAAAAGTTTGCTGTCAAAACAAAACAAACACAATGATGTTCTGCCTATTGGCCAATTGCATGCATAGGACTAGCACCAGCACACACAATGTTTGTAAAAGCCGTAAATCGAGGACTTCCCTCTGTTTGGACTTAGTTTGTTTTTGAAGCGACGCCCCATTAGTTGGTTATGTACATGAAGCAGAGGCCCTCGCTATGTCATTATGGTATCCCTTTTGTTAAACTCCTCGGTTTAAACGTTTTTACGCGTTCAGTGTCATGTGTGTGTGTGAGCGTGTCTATCCATTCAAACCGAGGACTTTAACAAAAGGGATCCGGGTGTTTGACAGAGCGAGGACGTCCTCGCTTCGTTTTCGTGTACAAACCCACTGGGGACGTCGCTAAAAAAAAACTATGTCTAAACAACGGGAGAACAAAGAGAAGTCCTCGGTATGGGATTTACAAGACGTATTGGAACTTTACATAGTGTGGATCATAAGAAAACATATGAGGGTCGACCATAATATAGGACTCAATTTTGGAGAAGTGTCGGTTCTGAGAAGAACCGGTCTTCTCAGAACCTATACTTCTCCAAAAAGAGTTTTAAACATGCGCTTGTACCCGCGTGTTTATAGTTTTTCTCATCTCCAAGACATGTTGCCATATAGCTCCCATAGCAAGTTTTAGTAGTTCTTGCTGTACGGTTCTCTCGCGGTCACACCAAGGAGGTCACCCAACTTTGTACCTCCCGATGATCACCACTGCACGACCACTGAACGTGCCTGCTTCTTACGTGATAGAAGCACGTGAAAAGACACGCTTTGTCTTCGTTTTTATGAATGGACAGCATTGCCCCCCCCCCCCCCAGCAAGGCTCGTCACACACTATACCAAGACTAGTCACACCATAAAGGAGGTCACCCAATTTTGCACCGCCCGATGGTCACAGACCACTGCGTGTCCGCTTCAGAGGCAGGTGAAGGACACGCTTGGCTTGTTAAGTTTATGAATGGAAAGCATCACCCCCCCCCACACTCATATTTTTATGGTTCTGCTAAACTCTTCAAATTCTTGTTCACCTGATTAAATTTTACCTTAAAAAAAGGGTCTATAGTTTCACTTGAGGGGAATTTTGGTGATTGAAAATTGTTGACAAACTTGTATTGATTTCTAATCAACGGGGGCATTTCAGACGAAATTATTTCGCAGGATGCTTACTACCATTACCATCTTCATAACAAGGAGGCTTTCCGACAGAAATAACACAAATTCCAGAATCGATACCAAAGTATGACCCTACCTTTAAAGCAGATCAACAAACACATGAGCGAAGGCGTCGAGAAGCCAAGGGGGCTTTCCCGTGTATGATAACTATGATATCGTATGTCATCTTACAGCCGGCACTTGAGGCCCCTGGAAATACGTAACGAAGTGCCTGGACAAGCCGAGATGATCAGTGCTTTTATTCTCGTTTAATTTAATTTACTTTTCCGGAAATCGACAGAGCATCTTTGGAGTATTGCTTATAAAATAATAATGTTAATTTATTTTGCCGAAAAAGAAAGATGGCACGGATAGGAATGCAACATGCAAGTACGGTATACCTCACCTGACATTGTTTTGGTAAAACTAATTACGTACACACACTGCATTGTAATCTGTAAATTTTGTGTTCTCTTTGATTTGGACGAAGAAAACATAATGGCAAACAAAATGAATTTATATTGTATTTTGCTGTAGGTATTTTGCTGTAAAGGCAATAATTGCAACTTGCGTTCAGTAAATTTGTGCGCTCAGCAGCTGTATGAAAATAGCCTATATATGTTTCTTTTCACAAAGGAAACCTTGCATAGTAACCAAAAAAACATCATTATATTATTGTATTTTGATTGTGTGGAATTTTATAAAACTTGTTACACTGCCAAAACTGGAGTGTTAAAATTGACACCACGGGTGTTGTCACATAGGCCTATAGATGAGAGAATCAACATTTACATCTTATATGGTGTTAAAATAACACCAATGTAATTTATCATTCTCTTCTTCCTGTACTGTGCAGATACCTCCTCCAGAGCTCGCACATTAATTTTGTTGGCAGAAATAATTAGTTATTTGAACACCCTATTGTGTAAATTTTGAAGAAAAAAACCCTCAAAAGTCGTACGTATGAATGTTATATTCTTAAATGCAAGCCTATACATCATTTTGAATTCAGTGCAATTTTTGCATTTGTCAAGTTAATTTAATGTTTGTTTAATAAACTACAATTTTAAAGGGAAAGTATACCTTTGTTTTTTTGAACCGTTCGATTATATTAATCCTATATGTAGATATACCGTATTATAATCAAACTAACCTCTGTGAAAATTTCATTTCAAAAGGTGGTCGCGTTTTTGAGATATCGCCGAAATCTGGAGCGGTTATGTCCTGGCGCAGGACAAAGTAATCCGTAATTGGAATACACAATCTGAGAAACGTATCTAAGTAACAGTAACGTTTCTTAGATTCAAAAATTGGGGGATAAAAACTGATATCTTTTTCTATAACCACATTACTTCGAAGTGAAATGTTTCTAAAAATGCTTTATACTATCGAAAGCTACTGCGGATGTACTTCTAACAAAGTAGGTTTTTATTGCCATTATTTTTAAGAGTGATTACCAAGCGTATACCTTCCCTTTAACAGGCATTACAATCTTATATCGCATGTCATTATATACGGTAAGGGTATACTAAATACATGTACTTCCCTATTTTTCCTCATAACACTATAGTGTATGGATGGATCAAGAGATTATATAAAAAGGGCAAGAACTTTTGGGTTCGTTTTTCGGTTTTTTTCTTATGTTAATAATAATTATTATAATTTTTTGTATATACAATATTGTGTTCGATTTCCTTTATTGGAAAATCTCGTGTCAAGAGAATTTATTTTTCCGCCTACTCTCATGGTGGGCGGATCATCCATGCGTGAAAATCTAAAGCACCACGCGAATAAATAAATTGTGGGGATTTTTTTATTAGTGGAAAGAAATTTAGAAGTGTAACGGGGAGTGGGGTATTTTGTTGTTGGTGCACAATTAATACAATAATGTTTAGAGAATGTGATCCAAAATTATACCGCGATCATTTTGTCAAAATCATTCGTCAGTTTATTTTTAAGCAGAATCAGTGAAAGTTAAGAAGTCACTTTTCAAGACACACTTGTTTGTTTAGGATTGCCAATTATATGCATATTTTAGTTATGTAATCTAGTTACACCTCCAACAGCACAATTAGTGACAATAACATGATGAATAGGAAACGAGAAGGCAATGTTCAGGACGTGGGAGGAAAACAACAATGAAGGAAAACCCACGCAATTATAGGAAAGGCCTATATAGGGACTGAAAACCCAATCCACGCATGGGTTCCGGTCTGAGGCGGGTTCGGACAAATTCCACAGAGAGGAAAGGCAGGGAAAGAAACCACTGAGCCAACCTGATCCGTATCTTTAATCCTCTTTATCTTCTTTTGCATTTGTATTTCATCCCTAATTCGTGTTTTATGTAGAATTGTTGCTAAGCACTTAGGTATTTTTGCTAGTCGCCATCCAGCCAAGTCTATAATTGTGAATTATGTTTGACACCAGTTTGTTAAACTTTAAATAATTATAGACAAAAGGGAGAAGGAAACAATATAAATATTGTTAAAGGAATATGATATCTATGCATTACATCTCCTCATCTAAAGTATGGGTCTCACACGTCGCTGGTCAATGGTCTATGGTCACACCATTCTTGTGCAATGGTCGCCTCTGACGGTACGAAGTGGCCAGGGTACGAAGTGGCCAGGGTACGAAGTGGCCAGGGTACGAAGTGGCCAGGGCACGAAGTGGCCAGGGCACGAAGTGGCCAGGGCACGAAGTGGCCAGGGCACGAAGTGGCCAGGGCACGAAGTGACCAGGGCACGAAGTGACCAGGGCACGAAGTGACCAGGCACGAAGTGACCAGGGCACGAAGTGACCAGGCACGAAGTGACCAGGGCACGAAGAGGCAACGGTACGATCTGACTGACATCATAAACATCACTTAGCATCATCCAAACTAATCTGCTCAAGATCCTAAATATACACTGCACACTAGCCAACTTAGCAAACATTCCTTGTTTGAGAAGGGGCTTGCTTCACTTTCAACCCCTAACCCACCCGGCCATCCAGGCTCCAGCTAGCAATGGCATGATAATGCTATATAAGTTTTAGTTAGAACTGAAGTTTCCCATCCCAAATGAAGACTTCTCTCCGTGGAAAACTAAACTTGACGAACAAGCTCTGAGGGCTGGTGAAACAAAAGAGATCCAAGAAAAATATCGCAAGGAAAAGAAATGTGCATCCCCCCAAACGACAC
Organism: Plazaster borealis; assembly: GCA_021014325.1. Taxonomy (NCBI): domain Eukaryota; kingdom Metazoa; phylum Echinodermata; class Asteroidea; order Forcipulatida; family Labidiasteridae; genus Plazaster; species Plazaster borealis. The sequence continues at coordinate 14,923,713 of CM037462.1, forward strand.
CCTTTACACATTTCGCAGATGGGAGGGGTCATTGCATGTAACCCAGATTTGAAGATTAATGGCAGGTCAAGTCGTTCTCAACTAATGTCGTCTCCAACACACAAAGTAGACCAGAATAATTGTGATGTTCTGATAATATATTTTTAACTTACCGTTGGCACTCCCAATGTGTCCAGTTAGCAAAACAACCAGAAAGAACGATGACACCACGCGGATGTCCATGATTTCTAGTCCGGGCGGTATTCCACCTTTCGCCCGTACAATGCACGCTATCCAGTACCTCCACATGCACTGAATGGTCCGTGGTCCGGGCAGCGTGTGTCTCCGCGGTAAGTGAAGCAGGGAAACACCCACAATCACTGGTTCATCAGGGGCCGTCTTCTCCGCACAACCGTCTCATCACAGAATACAAAAAGAAAAACCACAGCAGAGTCCAGGCTTGACGGTGCTGTAAACCTATTCATGCTCGATCCTCTCTATACTATTGTTGTGTAAATTTCTTTCTTTAACTACAGAAGATCCCCTTTGTTATATCAACAATAATGTGCGAAGGGCTTCTCGATTCCGGAATGCGGATAATTTCATAAGTTAGGTGGGCCGTGACGAGATTTTACGCAATGAAAATTAGGTCTTTTCACGAAAATTTAATGTTTGAGTGTGTCAACATTGGCCATGGAAAATGAAATTCACATTTTCTGTGCCTGGATCAATTCGAACATGATACATACAGAGCATGCCATTCAAGTGTTCTGAGTGTAGTGTGTTGGATCAGTACGGTAAAATGATTCATGTCAGATACAGGCCCCCATAGGCTACATGTACAAAATGGTTCGAGGTGAAAGGTAAAACATTCAAGTTTGTGAACACAATTCAAACATATTTATTCTGCAAAGTGTAATCTCTATTACGGTGGACAGTTTTTAGAGAGAAAAAATCCAAACCTTCTTATTTTATATATAGGCCCTACATAAGATTAATGTGAAAGGATAATCTGTTTGTTAAGGTATATATAGGCCTTATGCAAAAAATATGTCAGAGCCGATTCCACAAAGAGCTAAGATTGATCTTAACTGTGTATCAATCCTAATTGCTGAGCAAAGTGTGATGTCACAATACAAATCACTATGGTGATATTGACAACTCATCTTAACTTAAGATGAATCTAAGTGCTTTGTGAAATCGAGCCCAGAAATCAAACGCGACGCAAAGACAATTTTTCTGAAGATTATTTTCAAAAGTGAACACTGCATCGGTATTAACTTACTACCACCTGTCAGATTGAAAACGGTCAATTAAATTGTTCAATAGTGCGGCCAAAATGGGCCGGTGCGCCACACCTCGATGGGCCCACAGAGCACGGAACCATGTTCTGTGAATGGGTCAAGGCTTCATGCAGACACCCAAATAAATATCCAAGTCAATTAAAATAAAATCAAAACTTTTTTACACCTGTCAATTATTAGTGGAAAATAATTATAAAACATGACCAAAATTCCAAACTGTGTGTGTATGAACCTGTTATTGTTACTTACGTTAATCGAACCAGCTCGCACAAAGCAGTGGTTTATTTACACAAGAGATTAAATCATGGAAACATTTTGTTAAACGAAACGCTTGACAAGGTCAAACCATGGAAGAAGAATGGTCAAATCTATTGTCAAACTGAGCGTGAAGAGACTGGTCAAACTAAAGAAGTTCTGCCGGCCGCCAATCTGATGCCATCATAATTTAAACTTTAACATCGTTTAAAGGGATTGTATATACGCTTGGTAATTGGAACCCACTGTTTGTTTCAATCCTTACATATAGTTGTATAGATATCTATACCATAAAACTAACCTGTGACAATTTCATTTCATAAGGTGGTCGCGTTTTTGAGATATTTCCGAAAATCTGGAGCGGTTATGTCCACGCAGGAAAAATAAATTGCAATTGGAATACACAATCTGAGAAGCGTTACTGAAGTAACGCTTCTCAGATTTAAATTTTTGTGGATAAAAGGTGATATCTTTTTCCATAACCGCAGTAATTCGAAGTGAAAAGTTTCTCAAGATGCATTATACTATCCAAAGCTGCTGTACTTCTTACAAGTAAGTTTTTATTTCCATTAATTTTCAGAGTCATTACCAAACGTATACAGACCCTTTAAAGCACATAGACGTCATTGCCGGGTAACTGTCACAGTCTGCACTTTGTGTGACCCAAACATTAATAACAATCCTGTGAAAAGCGCAATCGGTGATCGGAGTCATGAGGAAATAGTTAGAATCGCTGCGTTCAAACAACGCGTTTTGGACTCACGAGATCAAAACTAATTGCTTTTACTAATTTCTCAAAAACATATATAGGGCCTACATCTCACTGCTGGTCAAAAACTACTGCGGTGATTGTTTCCCATCATGGCCATCTTTAAAGGAAAGTTACAGAACTGGTAATTAAAATTTTCTTTAAGATCACAGATTTACATAAAACTTACACGGTCTAATGATGATGATAGTAGACAACATCCCTATAAATATTTCTGTCTGAAATGCCATATTTGATGAGAAATTAATAAAACGAATTTCCGATTTGAGTTTATCGCTCATGAGCGTTTTATTCATGTATTGTATAACACATGCAAATGTGTAATCGGTTTTTCACTATTTTCTCGTGACCCACATGGCCGATCGATCTCAAACTTCAAACAGTTTGTTAGTTTATGTATATGGTGGATTATATAAAGTGCTTACACTGCCAGCAACCGTTTTGTTAGCAAAAACCAATTCTGTATTGTTCATTTAAACAAAGAGCTATGTGCAAATCTGTAAACATTTCTTGTTCAATGTTTTGTTGTGCACACCATTTAAATGCTGGAATTTACTAATTATATTAAATCAAGGGATCACCAAAAGCAACTGGCACTGTAACCCGTAATCCTGAAGAATGTAAAGGGAATGTCGTAACAGGATCAAAATTATCTCAACAGTTACACGTACACGTTTGGTAAGTACTCAAAATATATATTGGTATAAAAACTGACTTGGTAACGAGCAACAGAGAGCTGTTGATAGTATAAAACATTGTGAGAAACGAACTTCTTGCAAGAAGCCTTTTATTCCTATCTGAAAGCACACAAGTTTGTACAACAAGGGTGTTTTTTCTTTCATCATTTTCTTGCAACTTCGACGACCAATTGAGCCCAAATTTTCACAGGCTTGTTATTTTATGCATATGTTGGGATACACCAAATGAGAACACTGGTCTTTGACAATTACCAAACGTGTACGATGCCTTTAAAGATGACCATTAAATCATTGTTCAATTTTGTTTGTTGTTCTCCTTTTTCTTTCACCAATATGGAAATAAATGTCGAGTTGAATTGAATTGAATTGAATGATGGGAAAAATCACCGTAGTAGTTTTTGCCCCGCAGTGAGATGTAGGCGCTATGTTTTTGACAATTACCAAACGTGTACGATGCCTTTAAAGGGAGGTTACACCTTTGGTAATTACTCCAACAATGAATGGCCATACAAAATTACTTGATCAGAACACAATAGAGCAAGGAACTGCAGCTGTTGATAATCTAAAACCTTTTGAGAAAAGATTCCCTTATTTAAAAAAATGTGATTTGAGAGAGAGGGATTCAAAAACATTTATATTTGAGAAAAGTTTCTGCATGAAACGTTTCTCAGATTGTGTGTTCAAATTACGGATTACTCTTCCTGCGTGGACATGTAAACCGCTCCAGATAATCGGCGATATCAAAAAAAACAAAAACCCGCTACCACCAAAACAATATTAATTTATATTGCAGGAGGGGGAAGAACGATTCGTAACATATGCTTTTGTATAGGCCTAAAGAAAAAACATCGTTTTATTTCCCCCAACAAAAACCCCTCAGAGAGTGATTAACATCATTCAAAGCATTTGATATATTTATGCGATTGCTACCGCCTTCACTGTTGAACATTACAGTTCAAAGGCACTGTACACGTTTGGTTATTACTCAAAATATATATTAGCATAAAAACTTACTTGGTAACGAGCAACCGAGAGCTGTTGATAGTACATTGTGAGAAACGACTCCCTCTGAAGTAACGTAGTTTTTGAGAAAGAGGTAATTTTTCACTAAAATAATAAAAGACTTCTTGCAAGAAGCCTTTTATTCCTATCTGAAAGCACACAAATTTGTACAACAAGGGTGTTTTTTCTTTCATCATTTTCTTGCATATTCGATGACCAATTGAGCCCAAATTTTCACAGGCTTGTTATTTTATGCATATGTTGGGAAACACCAAGTGAGAACACTGGTCTTTGACAATTACCAAACGTATATTCAGTGCCTTTAAAGGCATCGTACACGTTTGGTAATGACTCAAAATATATATTAGCATAAAAACTGACTTGGTAACGAGCTACGGAGAGCTGTTGATAGTATAAAACGTTGTGAGAAACGACTCCCTGTGAAGTAACGTAGTTTTTTGAGAAAGAGGTAATTTCTCACTAAAATAATAAAATACTTCTTGCAAGAGGCCATTTACTCCTATCTGAAAGCACACAAATGTGTACAACATGGGTGTTTTTTCTTTCATAATTTTCTTGCAATTTCAATGACCAATTGAGCCCAAATTTTCACAGGCTTGTTATTTTATGCATATGTTGGGATACACCAAGTGAGAATACTGGTCTTTGAAAATTACCAAACGTGTTTAGTGCCTTTAAGGTCCACTGTAGGCCTATAAAGAAAAAAAGAAACTCGAAACAAGAGCCTCGATGCTGTCCCATAGGCTAATCTTCAAGTCCTCATGGCGTTACGGTGCCCTTTCCCACGGATTATAAACCAAAACATTTTTTGTCAGTACTTGGCACGTCCTTAGACATCTTGTCACATAATGCATTGCCGCTTCAAACCATCGTTGCTTGGCAACAGCTATAGTGAGGCAGAATAAAGCCCCTTTTTATGCAAGATTTCAACTGCACTGGATTGATTCTCTTTCTCGATCGTATGTGCCAGACATCCAGATTAAAGATGAATCGCCGATATATATTCTTAGTTCCCTTTTTGTTTGTTCGGGATAACTAATGTTTCCTTTTCTTTGACCACGTTTTGTTTAGGGAACAATGATCCCCAATTAGGCTTGCCGAAGGGTTTAATTCAATTGTTTTATTTGGGGATTGCTTTGCTTAAAGGCCTGTACACTATTAGTAAGATCGAAAAACACAAATGTTCACAGATTCACACATAACTTACATGATTTAAAGTAAGTAATGGTAGAAAGGGTTCCTTAAAATATTTCTGCTTAAAGTGCTATCGTTTCAGAGAAATTAGTAAAACAATAGTTTTATCACCGGCGATAATTTGAAAAAAAACAGAAAACACATAAGGTCTCTTTTCACTATTTTCTCGTGACCTCGATGACCAATTAAGCTCAAACTTTCACAGGTTTGTTTGTTCATGCATATGTTGAATCACAACACATGTGGACACTGATTTTGAGCTGTTACCAAAAGTGTACAATACCTTTAATGCAGATTTTTGTTTGTTTCCATTTTTCCTTTACCTTTTGTTTTGTATACATTTTGTGTATGACTTCGCTCGTTTGTGTGACTACTATACGTTTTTATGTTTGTACATTTTTATCTTTACTTAAAGGCACTGAACACGTTTGGAAATTGTAAAAATCCCACCATATGCATAAAATAACAAGCCTGTGAAAATTTGGGCTCAATTGGTCATCGAAGTTGCAAGAAAATGATGAAAGAAAAAACACCCTTGTTGTACAAATTGTGTGTGCTTTCAGATAGGAATAAAACGCTTCTTGCAAGAAGTCTTTTATTATTTTAGTGAGAAATTACCTCTTTCTCAAAAATTACGTTACTTCAGAGGGAGTCGTTTCTTGCAATGTTTTATACTATCAACAGCTCTCTGTTGCTCGTTACCAAGTCAGTTTTATGCTAAAATATTTAACATTAACTCGGAAGGCCTCCCCCGGCATTCTCTCACATTTCAAAACAATAAATGAACAAATAAATAAATACAAACATATAAGAACTATAATACTAACGATAACATTCTTAGTTATAATGTTAATAGTACAAATTATAATAATTTTTAATCCGAAAATCTAAAAACATTGATTATTATTTCGCCAATTGAACTAGAGAGGGCGGTATATTATGTAAATTATTTGTGTCCGTCGCCGGGACAACCCATGTGGGTGTTGTGTGTGCCGCCGGTGGCCGAAAGAGGTACACGGCGGAGATTCATGTACACAGTACATAGGCCCATGGAGGTAGCCTCAATTCAACAAGTGTTTCGGTGGAAAATAAATTGTATTTTGCTACTTCACTTGATGTTTTCTTAAAAAAAGTTGACGAAAGTGAACTATCACAGGCTATCTTAAAACTTTGAAGAGTTAGTTTCGAAAGATGGCCGCGGTAAAGGCATTTCAAGGTGCTCCGTTTGGAACGCAGAAATCCCGGTGAGTTTATATCATCATTCATAGTTTTATTTTGGCCTGTCAAGAAGTGGGGCGCGCGCCCGGGGTAAATGTGTTGTATTTTTAATAATTGCATTGGATGCAGAAGTTCCTTCTTACCCAAGGCCACTGTCCTTCCTTCATCATGTTCATCGTGATCGAAAATTTTTACAAACTCCGACCTCACGAAGGATTGAATTGAATTTAAAACCTTTCCTCGTTTGATTTGAAGAAAAAAATTATGAACTGATATCGGATAGGCCCCATGGGTTATTGATAATCACAATAAATGTTAATCTGTTGTTATTTTGTGTTAAATCATGCCACATGAATTACTTAAGTTAATTGTTTGATTGAATAGAATGTTTAGTATATTTTTTACAATCAATTAAGCCTTTACAAAATATTATATCACACTCGGTTATCAAGGTTGGCCATGCTGGATGAATCAGGCTTGATAAATACTATCGGGTGAGGGAGGGGGGGGGGGCTTGAGGTCCACCACGACCAATACCCCTTCCCCATTCTGACTGGCGTAGTTGGTCTAAGTTATATTATTTTTGGGGTGAACAACATGACGACATAAGTCGAAGTGCAACGGAGAATGATGTCCTACCGAGCCTAACATTCACAGGAATGTTTATCACGTTGGAAAAATGGAACATCAATTGTTTATTTGAATTGGCAGTCAGAGTAACTTATTTCTTGATATCGTAAATATTACAGATTTGATGTGTCGGGAGTGCATCCACAGAGTAAAATGCCCGGAACCTACACGCAGGTTTGGTATGACAACAAGTCAATGACTCCACTGGTAAGACAGCAATTGTAGGATTTTATAAAAAAAAAATTAAAAAAATAGGCCTACTGAGAAAATCATAGTGTGTATAGCTCCTCCCCAGAATAGACCTTATGCACATGATGTCATTTCAGTAGGGCGCCCTCGCTTAGAGGTCAAAAGGCGGTTGTTCATTCGCCAATCTAGTGCGTTCGCCTATCTTGTGCGCCGCGCGTACAAATCTGTGCGTTTCGATTGTTTCGTCATCGTTTTACCTCTAAGATGGCGGCTGGATGACATCAATGCATAAGGTCTATATGTAGTTTTTTTAATGTGTCACCCCCCTGTAAAAATTGGTATTGACCAAAGACACCAGAGGGCTACATTGTAGGTGTGTCTATTCACTTTCACATATTTTTGGCAAAGTGATGGCTATACTCACTGGAGTCCCACTCTTTTGTCTTTGCCCAATTATAGATTTTAACGTTACTTCATAAGAACAGCGTAACTAGTTATCAGAGGCTTGAAAAAGAGATATTCACAGACCTGGGTCCAATTTCATAGAGCTTGTAAAGTCAGTGGACATTTTCTGCTTACTGAGCTAACCTTAGAATGGTTTTTATTTCATAAACACTGCTGACCGTAAGCTAAGCAAATAAACCCCACCGGCGATCAGGCCTGATGCTTCCTTCTCCGAAGAGCAAGGCGGTTTTTCCCATGGTAAAAGGCACTTCTATGAGGAAAGTTTGAATTTCTATTCGGGCAAAAAGGGGCATGAAGGCAATGACCAGGGCCATGGATGCCATGTTGTTTACTATGAAGTATCAGACCTCAGCATTAACATTTATGCCACTTATTTGTTTGTGCACGACCAGGCCTGATGCCTCGTTCTTGAAAGGGCAAGGGCACCAAGGCGTTTCCCTTTGTAAAGGGCCAATTATCAGGAAAATTATAAAAAATTTATTGGAACATTTATTTCAGAGGAGGAAGCTTGGACCAGGCACTTATGCTGTAGAGGTCGGAACATTCAGTGAGAATGCTGTAGATCGTCGAGCCTCGGGGCCGGGATGGGCAAGGGCTTATGAGACGGCTCGTATGGCGGCTTTGCCTCACCTCCTCCATAAGGATCAGTGGGAGAAGAAGAAGTTGCTGGTAAGATGAACAAAGAAGGGTGTCTTGAGGAGTTGAAAGTGATAACAGTAGTTTAAAATCACGCTATAAGATTAAACGATTTTCAAGTAAAGATGGTTGAACAATGATGAAAAGAACTCAAGTTATTTCAAGTCAGTCAGCAAATTTATCAGCTTCATTGCAGGGAACATAACCCCAAGGTGAATGCATCAAAAAAGCTTCCCCACTTTTTATTGGATGAAATGGTTCTTGAGAGAGAGATTATCTAACCAGAACACCTGAACCCATTCCTCTCGAGAAAGAACACAAAGGGAAGGGGAAGATAAAATGACAAGTGAGTTATTTAGTTTAGAAGTGAGAGGCATTTTAACAAACTTCTCGAAAGAAACCTGGAAACAAAAAAGCAAATCTGTTAAATTGGATACAAGTTAATTTCATCATCTTTCAAGAAATTCTGAGTATGCTGATGGAAAACTTATCTTCTCCCATAACAGGTCAGGAATCTGGGACCAGGCACGTACAATATCAAAGACTTTCTTGAGGCCATTGACAAACAACCAAGGAGTACACGCGGAGTCTGCCAGACCAGAGAAAAAAGATTCAGAGGAACAGCAACGGTGAGAAGCTAATTTGTACTTAGACTGTTTCTTCATCGTTTAAAGATTTTAACATTCAGTGGTTTCGTTGGGACGGTTAACCATCCAGGCACCAATTCTGAGGTACATGCAGATGTTTACACTCATCACAAATTGTTGGGATTTAAGGATTTAAGGATTTTTGCTCCGGTCTTCTTTTGCCTTCAGCCTATTTCGAAAAAGCTGATATCATAATCATTAACAGGAATGGCATAGTTATAGCTTCGTGTCAGCCAAACCTGTAGACTCCCACAGTGGTGATGTAGAGAGTTTGTAAATCTGAAATTTAACATACTGGAAGTCGGGGGGGGGGGGGTGTGCGATAGACCCAACAAGGAGAGGCTGCCTTCCATTTTTCCAGATTTTTGTTTCTCTCAATTTTTGGTACAATCTCACTATCTGTTCATAATGCAGGCTCATCTTGTACTTTGATTGAATTCTTGTTAAAGGTATTATACAGGATTTGTAACAATAAAAATGTTCCATTGTTTAAAGGCACTGAACACGGACAAGACTTGTGATTGTCAAATGTGTGTGGTGTCATATGTATATCATAACATATAAATAATAACAAGCCAAAATGAAAATTTCAATAATCAAAAAAGCAAGAAAAAAAAAAAAAAAAAATAAACACCTTGTTGTTTTTTGTTTTTTTTCTCTGATATATAAAAAAACTGCAAGAAGTTTTTTTTTTTTTATTTGAAATACTCTTTCTCAAAAAAAAAAAACTTTTTCTTCAGAGAGAGTTTAACAATGTTTTTTTATACTAACAGCTCTCCGTTGTTTTTTGTTACCAACTTTTTTTTATTATATTTGTTTTGAGTAATTACCAAACGTGTACGATACTTTTAACTTTAGTCTCGAAGCTTACTGATTATAAAGTTCATACCAGCACCATTTTTCCTCTGAAATGTTTTCCTGTGAAAGGAAGTCATATTAAAGAAAACTGAATCTGAAAACGTAAACAAAAATGCAATCAGCTGATTTTGGATGTTGCTACCAAAATTAAGGACAATGTGTTTACATGTTGAAAATTGTGCATGGTTTTTCCACTATTTTCTCCTGACTCCCACAACTGATTATGCCCAAATTTTCACAGGTTTGTTTTTGCATGTATAGGGTGGATCACACAAAACATGAAAACATGAACACTGTCTGCGACTAATTTTTGCGCCTTGAGCACTCTGCAGAGTGGATTTGGCGCATTATAAATCATATTTATTATTATTATTATTATTATAAATTGTCAGCTCTACCAATACCTTTAACAATGAGGGCACTTTCTAGTCCTTTTTCTTTTTTAAAGTGAGGATTAACTCAGGCCATTTCTAGTACCCAGACTTTGACTGTGGTTTTACAGCTCACTGGATTAGTGAAAAAAAAAACTACACAGAGAGAGAGATAATAAACGCATCCACTAATCTCCTTTTTTTGTTTTGTTTCTAGAGTCAAGTTCCTGGGCCGGGTACGTACGGTGAGGGCGGTATACCTCACTCAGCCGTCGAGAAGAAATCCAAAGTATCGGCCAGTACTATAGGTCTTCTAGATGCAGGGTCGTCAACGCCAAGACATCTTCCCTCCGTGGTATGTATTTCCAGCAGGCATTCTAAACCAGTACAGATCGTTGCACTGAATTTGTAAATTATTTGAACATATTGTTGTCTCAACAGGCCTGGAATTACACGCCCCCATGTCTTGGCCTTGGTGCCCTTTTCGAAAGTTTCCCTCAAACTTCAAGATTTTTCCATTGTGCCCTTTACAAAGTGAACATGGCCTTGCCCTCTCAAAGATGAAAATTCCAAACCTGTCTCATTCTGCGTCATTTGAAAAGGCTTCCTGAACTTAGAAAAACATTTTAAGAAAGTAAGTCGACCAACAGAACATTTCACATTTTCACATTTTCAGGGACAAAAGTTAGAAATGCCCTATTGTTTGCGATAGTAACAATAAATATATACACAAAAAGTGGGCAGGCTAATAATTTCCTTCAAGCCACCATTTGGATTTAGTTGTTTACAATGTAAAAAAAGATCTCCATATTTTTGATATTATTTTATTGTTATTTTTCAATGCAAGTTCGCCCAAAACAAGGCTAAAAGCCACTTTTGGTACGGGGCTACAGGAAGAAAATATTTAAAATGAAAATAACTCAGGGGAGCTGAAGCAGGCAAGGAGTTCCAAAAAGATGCAAGATGTGATTGCGATTGTTTTCCAAAAAGCAGATTATTGCATAAGTGACCAAAATATTCTCACTCTTGTGTTTGTTTTGACAGGGATGCGAGTTGGGGCCTGGGACATATCAAACTCAAAGCTTCACGGATGAACTTGCCAAGAAAGTCACCAGCGTCAGAGGTCCCTATGATCTGTTTACTGGAGACAGAAACGCTACCATTAAAACAGGCCACCTTGCCAAATCAGTAAGTATTATTTTTATGAAAGCAACTATAGGCGTTTTCCAGACCAATGCTTTTATTTTGGTTAGGCTCAGGCTGCGGCTTTGGGTTCCAATTGATGTTGAAGCACCATGCAACAACAATGCTGCTCCAAAGTTTATGTCGGAGCCTAAGCGTAAGCCGGAACCCAAGTCCATATTTTATAGGCTCTTGCTCAAGCTCTGGGCTCTAGTTGATGTTGAAGCACCATGAAGCATGCATGCTGCTCCAAAGTTGATGTCGGAGCCTAAGCGTAAGCCGGAACCCAAGTCCATATTTTATAGGCTCTTGCTCAAGCTCTGGGCTCTAGTTGATGTTGAAGCACCATGAAGCATGCATGCTGCTCCAAAGTTGATGTTGGAGCCTAAGCGTAAGCGGGAACCCAAGTCAATATTTTATGGGCTATTGCTTAAGCTCTGGGCTCTAGTTGATGTTGAAGCACCATGCAAAATACAATCTGCTCTGAAATCGATAACAGAGCATAAGCCGGAGTCAGAGCCTAGGTTTAGAAAAAGGCCCAGAGGAATCCTCAAAAGTTGACTATCCCTGCGACCCATAGAGCCGAAGATACCTGTGGAGAACAGACGATGGAGGTATATCCACGTTTAGATGTCGGAGGAAGTGTCACCTGAAAACCAATACAAAAGCACAAACTATTTCCTTTGTTCAACTGACGAGAAATTGAACAAAATTATTCAGAAACCACTCGAAATGCTAGTAATTAATCAACCATAAAGTAAAGATATATTGATGAACAAGTTATAGTCAATACTTTTCCAAGGGCACTATAATGTTCAGAAACAACTCTTTGTAAAAGAACTAAAAAGTTCTTAAGAACTAATAATGACATACCTTTTGATAAAGCCTGGACCTACGGATCCAAAAGCACAGATCCGGGGGAAAATTTAATAATGGCCGAGTTTTTCAATTCTTACTGAAATTTGAAATCTTGTGGGAGACAAAACCCTCGGAGAGGCTTGGCAGCATAAAGCTACGCAGCAGTGTTTGGGAGTATTAAAAATACTAATTCGATTTGTGTTCCTTCAAGGTCGCCAGAGTAAAGCACAAATCAAATTAAAGTACTGCTTTTATTATTTGGTTATTAATGTAACTAGTGCAGCCCTATGTATTGACCCAATTCATGTGACGTCGTCATCACAATAATCTTGGTTTCGCCATTGAGGGGAGGCAATGTTCCCATGGGTTATACAGTGTATAGGGAAACATTTTAAGACAGGTTTTTGAAAATGTTGAACCATGAGACCGATTTATGTAGCACCTTAAAAGGGTTTACAAGGTGAGGTGTCGCATTCAGCAGCCACTGCCAGAAACACCGGGGCAAACCCCTTCTCTTAGCGATAAGTGAAACTGAGTTCTTTTACGTGCATTACAGAACACACGGGACCTATGGCTTTATGTCCCATTCAAAGGACGAGGCAATAATAGTTAAGTGTCTTGCTTGAGGACTCGAGTGTCAAGACCGGGACTCGAACCCACACTCTACTGATTAGAAACACCAGAGCTTGAGTCCAGTGCGCTTGACTGCTCGGCCACGACACGCCATGTGCCCTTAAAATGTTGACCTTGCTCATATGTGTCTGTACTGTTTTGTTGATCAAAGAGTAACATTTCAAGTGGTATTTCTGAATAATTCCGAGTTTGAAAAACAGTAGCTGCGTGTGACATGGTACAAAGGGTCAACAACAAGCCAGACTTGACACATTGTAAACACCGATGGCAATGATTTTAATTTTACACCATTCTTTCAACTTGGCGTGTCATGGCCGAGCGGATAAGAGCACCGGACTCAAGCTCTGGTGTTTCTGGTCAGCAAAGTCCCGGTCGTGACACCTGTGTCCTTAAGCAAGACACTTAACCATTATTGCTGCGTCCTTCGGATGGGACGTAAAGCCGTTGGTCCCATGTGTTGTGTAATGCATGTAAAAGAACCCAGTGCACTTATCGAAAAGAGAAGGGGTTCGCCCCAGTGTTCCTGGTTTGATTGGCAGCATATTGCGCCACAGCACCTTGTACACCATTACATGGTGCTATGTAAAGGAGTTGGTCTCATACTTCAAAACGTAGCTCCGCATACCTTGCAAGAAAATACTGACTGTTGAAGCGCCTTAAGTGTCACTGACTGACTGATATAAGAGCTGTATAAGAAGCCACTATTATTATTATAACTTGATTGCATCTCTTTCTCCCCTGTAGGGTCAGCATAATTTAGGCCCCGGCCAGTACAACCTGAAATCATTCGTTGGGAAGTGGGACGACGAACATCACTCATTGCAAGGGAAATTTGGCAAACATTCCCAGTACCCAGAGAGGCCATCAGAGCGACTCAACTGCTCCACACTCTCACAATGGCCTAGAAGTGGGGTAAGTGTGACAAAGTTGATCCTACATTCGTTGACAAAGTACTACTTATAATTATTGTCTTTAGGCTAAATCAAACTTTGTGACAAGCATTTCACCCTCAAGCGAGGGACCTGTTTGGTTAAAACATCCCTGTGGTACAATGTCAGCACATGCTGACAATCTTTTTTCCCTAGGTTAAAGGCATCGTACACGTTTGGTAATTGTCAAAGACCAGTGTTCTCACTTGGTGTATCCCAACATATGCATAAAATAACAAGCCTATGAAAATTTGGGCTCAATTGGTCATTGAAGTTGCAAGAAAATGATGAAAGAAAAAACACCCTTGTTGTACAAATTTGTGTGCTTTCAGTTAGGAATAAAAACTTCTTGCAAGAAGTTTTTATTTTTTCAGTGAGAAATTACCTATTTCTCAAAAACTACGTTACTTCAGAGGGAGTCGTTTCTCACAATGTTTTATACTATCAACAGCTCTCCGTTGCTCGTTACCAAGTAAGTTTTTATGCTAATAGATATTTTGAGTAATTACCAAACGTGTACGATGCCTTTAAGAGGGTTTGCTTTGCAATCTTTCAACAATTTGTTTTATCTAAATGTGTTGTTTACGTGTCCAGGTTGCCTGGGTTTGTATTGGCATAGAGACGCTTTGCTTAGTAAACTAAAACACAGCACTAACAGTAATCAACAAGTAAAGAAAATAAATTAAATAGTCACATCTACTACAATAAATTGATTAATGTTGAAAGAGTATGATTAATTTGAGCTTATTTAATTGCTTAATTAATTAAGGTTTATAGTTTGGTTCCATCTACCATTGACAATTGACATACCAATTTTGTACACAAAGGATGCTGGCAGAGTTTTGTCCTGACCCCTGTTGGTTGACACCCTCTCTAGGGTGTGTGGCATGGTCCAGCTTAGAATATCATGGCATATGAGCTGACCAGTGTGTACGATGCACGTGGTTAAGACAATAGAAATATTAAAATATGTCAGCATGCTGACAGCCGCCTTCACTGCAGGGCGGGGGGGAAGAAGAGTTTTCTGGGTTTAAAATCATAAATGTCTTTTTTAAAGAGAAAGGAAAGGTTTTCGCCTATGGAAATACATTATAGCATTTCCTCTCTGCAAATTATCTTCCTAAATCAAACCTTTGTAAAACACTGTTTTGTTTCAAAATACATCATTTTATAAACCTTGTTACTTGAACAATTTTATATCTTATTTGAGTCGATAAATTGTCCATTTTCATTTGGTGTTCTTGGTGTTCTTATATTATCAAAATTAAAGTGTAACAATGAGTGGAAGTTATACATGTGAAGTTTGACATCAAATGAGCATTATGGCTGTTCTTATTCCAGAGTGAACCAGGACCAGGCCATTACACTGCCAGGGAGTTAACCAGAGTGGAAGGAAAGAATCTTCCGCCATTTATTTCCTCGGCCGAGAGATTTGACAAGCGAGCTCGTAAATTCTTCACCGGCCAGAATGTGAGTTAAAACAAGATAAATTAGGGTAGAATGCAAAATTAAACAAGCGGAAATTCAGGTGGTTATACAAAAGGTTTTAATAGGATTACCTTCAGCTCTCCCGAGTTATTTTCATCTTTAAAAATGTTTTCTTCTTGTAGCCCCTTACCGTGAGTGGTTTTAAGCCTTGTTTAAGGCAAACTTGCATAAAAAAGAGAGAAAAAAGAAAGAAAAAAGTTCAACCCCCCCTGAGTTACTGCTTGTTTAATTTTTACATTCGACGCTTCACTCATATTTTTCTTGAGGAATTATCTTATCTATCAACAATTTTCTCTGTATCAAAAGTCTGTTTGTCCAAAGATTTGTTGTGAAAAAACAGCGCAAATATTTCTATGCTGTCCTCAAGTTTAAAACTGTTGGGTTATTTGTCTTTGAAGTTGCATCAACTGATTTATCGCCGACAGACTAAAGCAATTTTTTTTTCTCAGAACAAACAATTTGTGACAGACGATTGCTGTTTCAAAACAGACAAACATGAAATACTTTCAGTTACGCCGCAATAAATGCACGGAATTCATTTGTAACTTGCAAGTTGATTTGTACTTGGCTGATGGTAGTTCGAGATAATGTTGGATTCCGACAATCAATCAGTTGTATCTAACTGTTACTAAAAGTTGACAGATATTTTCATTCAGTTCTCAACATGGAAGTGTGTAACTTCCTTGATTAAAAGAAATTAGCTTTCTAACATTTACATCAATTGTTTACTGTCAAATCGGAAACATAATTGGGCGGTAATCTTTCTGTTAATGAAACCAAGGGACCCTCAAAAGTGATGAGCACTGTGACCTGTAGGCCTGAAGGTACCTGTGTGGTGAAGGCGATGAAGAAATGTCAGTTTTGGATGCGGGGAGGAAAACCTCAAATAGGGAAAAACTCACATAATCATACCGGTATATGGATTAAAAACCCAATCAACATGCGTTGCTCTGGTCCAGGATTCGAACTGGGGTCCACAGAGGTGAAAGGCAGGGAAAGAAACCACTGAGCCAACCTAAAACAAAAAATGCTCTAAAACATCATCATCTATACAAAATAACAAACATCAAAAAACGGATAAACGTGGTTGACAACCGAAAGTTAATTCTTCAATGACTTTTCATCTTGAACAGAATCCTGTCGGAGCCGGACGGTATGACTTTCAGCGTCATGAAGACGCCCAACACCGAAACGGTCACCAAAGCGTCTTCAACTCCAAAGTCAAACGGGAGAGAAACTCACGAGACAACATGATGCAGTAAGTGAGAGTGTCAAATGCTGCATGCATTGTAGCGTAGGGTCCAATGGGTTTGTGTGTACATCTGGGCAGTGGTGTAACAAGACATTTTCATTGGGGGGGAGGCAAGCAGAGGCAAAGACATAATCTTTGGCTTTTGATGTATCTAACCATTCATTTGTGCATTTTAAAAAATGTGCAAGGGTTCCGAGTGGCATTGTTTTTTGGGTTTTCGTGTTTGTTTGGGGGTTTTTTTTTGGGGGGGGGCAATAGTTCTGAGTGGGAGGGCCCCTGCTGGTTATGGCAACTGCATCTAAAGGTATTTGTAATGAGTTTAGTCAATTCAATGAGTGCTGCATAATTGTTTTTGGAATTTTTCCCGAGACGGACTGTTTCTGCTATGACACATGTTCACATAAGAATCCAGCTTTCTCCTGAAGGCGATCATCAGAGCACACTATTAACACCACCTGTTCTTTTCAGAAACACCTCACTCAGAAAGAGATTGTTCATGGTGCAGAGCTGTGTATTGAGAGAGTTTCGACGTACAGGGACCAGTTTTCTTGGTCACGTGGTTGCTGGACGCCATTTTCGGTCCAAATGCAGCACAACCCAATAGGCAGACTAGTCTGGCACCCTTTATTCGCCAATGCGTTGTTGTTTTTTTGACAAATTGGCTTCTAATTGCAATTTGACGCAACTCTCTCAATATACGGCTATGACATGGTGTTGCAGCAAACCTGACTAGAATATGCTCATGTGTTAGGATGAATTCTACTTGATACTTTCATGCACTAATTTTTTTTTTTTTGTGTGTGAACAGAGAACGCATTCGAGCGATAAACCTACGCCCCGAAGACAAGACTGAGCTGACAGTACAGAAAGGAGAGGATTACATCCGAGCAAGACGGATCATCTATACGCAACAGTAATCAATCTATAGAAAGTAAATTGTTATCACCAGTAAAGTTAAGTCAATGTGGATAGGGGAGTGGGTAAAGGGGAAGGGGGAAGGGGAGCAGGAGGCTTGGGGTCTACCCCAGGGAATGGCCTGATTAAGTCATTGCCACAGGGAAAGTTCTATCTTTTAACTCTTTTATGCGCCGACAGGTTGCTATATCGATCAGTTTAAGTCCCTTAAAGGCACTGAGCACGTTTGGTAATTGTCGAAGACCAGTGTTCTCACTTGGTGTATCCCAACATATGCATAAAATAACAAGCCTATGAAAATTTGGGCTCACTTGGTCATCGAAGTTGCAAGAAAATGACGAAAAAAAAAACACCCTTGTTGTACAAATTTGTGTGCTTTCAGATAGGAATAAAAGGCTTCTTGCAAGAAGTCTTTTGTTATTTTAGTGAGAAATTACCTCTTTCTCAAAAACTACGTTACTTCAAAGGGAGCAGTTTCTCACAATGTTTTATCCTATCAACAGCTCTCTGTTGCTCGTTACCAAGTCAGTTTTTATGCTAATATATATTTTAAGTAATTACCAAACGTGTACAATGCCTTTGAACAAAAATAGTTGTAAAACAAAAAATAAAGATCGCACGGCCACACAGTTATCAGAATGGGAAAGAGGATTCTTGAGGGTGCTATTGTGACAATTAGTATGTCCATATGATCAATTTATGGTGCATGAAAGGGTTAAACGTGTACTTCAAAGGGTACACCAAATTTGGCATTGTTTCTATTTCGTACTTTCTCAGATGTTTAGGTGAATTCCTGAGTTTCACCATAACAAAAAAACCCCTGTAAATTGGCAAGTGCCTTTGTGATCAGACAAGTTGTAACTTGTATTTATTAAGGAAGAAATACTTGAATGGTCTCCTAATGCAGAGCTGCCAACTCTCCCTGATTCTGCAGATAAAGCTCCCTGAAAATAAACCCATCTTTTCATATTCTGATGAACGAATTTGAAAATCTCCCTGATTATGGAAACTTTGTCCCTATTATGTTGAATGTAACTCTAAATATCTCCCTGATTGCAAGATGCAAATGTTGGCAGCTCTGCTAATGTATTTTTCATCTGAAGAAAATGACACCTCATCCCCCCCTCCCCTATCCAGCCAGGCAGACTACCTTTAAATTCATGAAACTACACGTACTGGCACTTAAGTGTTACAAAACGTCTTGGGGGGAATAAGATGAACGTTTCTGCCCAGCTGCATCATATGTTAAAGAAATGTACCTCACAACATCGAGTTAGTAATAATTCAATACCTGCATGACTGGAAAATTGTCCTTCGAAAGACGGAAATCCATTGAGGAGATTCATATTTTCTTAAATTGAAAACAAAATATCAATAAGTAAAGTTGCCAGTTGTCTGCTCGTCTGATATGAACAGCAACTGTTACGGAAAGGTTCATCTTTTATTTTATTTTTTTCAGAGAGTGGCAAATATGTTTTTGGTCCCGACAAAAAACAAATTTTCTGGTAAAATATAAATATTAAAGAAAAGTGTCAGTTGTCTGCTCCTCTGATATAAAACACCAACTTGGGCGGAAAGGTTCAGCTTTAAAAAAAAAATTAAAGTGGCAAATTTTAATTTTGTTTTCGGTCCAGATAAAAAATGAATCTTCTGGATGGATACCCAAGGAGTTGAGGGTACGTGTAACATGCCCAGGCACGATAACTCATTCTTGCAACAGGCGTGAAATTTGGCCCTTGGAGAGAAAAAAAAGTAGGAACATTTCATTGAGCACAGGGGCTGACCTGCATGAACATATGGTGTAGGTCTTGATTAGCTTTTCAGGCTATTTAATAACAATTTGCTGATTTTTCTGAGGGCAAAAAAACCCCAAAATAGAGAATCAGATTAAAGTAGGAAGAATATCATTCATGTTGTGAGGCAGTTTTTCCTTCATTTAAAGGTCAATTCTGTGAGTGAAATTGAAATTTCTGCAGGAACTTTTCAAGAGGCAATTGGATGCAATGGCCAGGGGGCTTGGAGGTGATTGATTGCCTCCGTGAAGTATCAGACCAGATAAGGCTAGGCACTCCATGCATTCACGATACAAATTGTAGTAAACAGCGTCTGAGGTTCAAAAAACACTACGATTCATCTTAACATGAGCTGTCGATATCACCATAGTGATTTGTATTATGACATAACACTTTGCTTAGCTATTAAGATTGATACACAGTTAAGATCAATCGTAGCTCTTTGTGGAATCAAACCCACCTTCACTAACTGCATATTAACTAACTCCAGGAGTGTACAAAATGGGAAAATACATTTGTGCTAGAGTTTGCACTTCACAGCAAATGCAATGACGTTTTGTATGACAACTGCAACTACTATACATTTATCATAATGATGAATTAGGGAGTGTCTCAGAAGTCTGAATGTAGGAATTTTCCAATTGAATTAGTGAAGTGTTCCAGTGCATGCACAACCGCTGGAACGTTGCATTATAATGTTCAAAATACTAATGCACACATTCACTCGTGTAGGATTGCTTCTGTACTTCAGTACAATGATGCAGTCTAACAGAACTTCCTGGTGGTCCAATGGATTGGGAGGGCATGCGCACAGACTCTTGTGCCTAGAACATGCCTGACATTTGAAGGTGCTCCCTAGGAATCCGTAAATTGGCATCATCATCCCGTACCCTGCAAAATCCTTTAATATCCTCTTTGCCGAATTGAAGGATTCAGAAGGACTGAGGGCTGTAGGCTCAAATAACAATTGGTTATCATGGGTCAGGCATTCCAATCTTATCCAAGTCCACATATGTTAGTGTGGAATGACATAGGAGAGGAGGATATTGGAGGATTGAGATCACCTGTTGGACCTGTTGGACTAGGGAGTAAAGCCGGCCTCAGGTCGACCTACGATTTTCTTGCGCACGCACGATGTCCCAAATACTCACAAGTCGACTGCGATTAGTTCCCGACCGTCGGGAGCACGTCATACAAGTTGAAATTGTTCTACTCTTGCGACTGTTAAATTTTTCGAGCGGCGACTGTTTGCGATTGTCTTAAAATCATCGCAGTTACACTCAGGTCGTAAATAATCGCCGACTGAAAAGTTCCAGATGGTCTTAGCTCAGGCGCAGTGTGATCCTAAGAAGTCAGTCGCCGACTGTTTTTTGTTGACGCAAGGTCGACCTGAGGCCGGCTTTAGGGTTAAAGAATCTTGCGTCATGCACAGAGTACCAAGCTATCATTATAGATGGAAGAAATTCACGATATACTTCGCTTTTTGACACTTCATCAAAATAATTTTAGAAACTTAGGCAAAATGAGCTTCCCCTCCTCCCCCTAAAAAAAATAATAAAATAAGAAAAATAATAGTCAAACAATCTGAAAAAGGTACCAGAAAATTTGGACAATTATTTTGCAAGAGATGTACAGGCAGGCTCGTTGGGTGATGTTTGAAGTTTGAAAATAAGCACTATGCAATAACTTGAACAAATTGTGATTGGAGATGCAATATTTGTAAAACTAAATGACTATTTAAAATGTAAATAATGTATTTATGGGTGTATAATTTACTGCGTAATCAATTGACATAAAGTTGTTGGGTGCTTTTTTTGTTATAGTAGGATTTGTTTTGATGTAAAAAATGGTCAGAGAGATCAAATTAAGTTTTACACGAGACAGACATGCAGCATGTCGGGTACCATCTTTGTCTGATACCCAGACTACAGCACAATGTCCATTGTGTATTTCCACTCTAATGAAGGCACCGGTCTATTTCCATTTGGTCTCATGTCTTCATTACAAACAGCTGTCACAGATGACAGCATCACTCAAATTCATGAACAAATTTCGCTGATGATATATAATATTATTGCGATTCATATTTAGCAACTTCCTTTTTTATAATGCACATTATTAATTATGCAGCTTAACCCAAATTTATTTGGATATATTTATTTTGCTTATAAATGCTCCACGTGCTTTGATACAAATGTTTTATCATCATTTTTTTGAATTACAAGTTATAGACGCAGATTAAACAGTTTAATGAAAGTACTTGTGCACTATCTAGAGATGCATTTTAAAGGTATTATACAGGATTGGTAAGGATAAAAAGCATCATTGTTTAATTTTAGTCTGAAAGCTTACTGCTTATAAAGTTCATACTAGAACCATTTTTTTCTGTGAAATATTTTCCTCTGGAATGAAGCCATATTCAAGAAAACTGTATCTGAAAACCTGAAAACCCCCAAAACGCAACGGCTGATGTCGGTTGTTTACAACAAAAATTAAGGACAATGTGTTTACATGCTGAAAACTGTGCATGGTTTTTCACTATTTTCTCCTGACTCACACAACGGATTAAGCCCAAATGTTAACAGGTTTGTTATTTCATGTATATGGTTGATCACACAAAACATGAACACTGTCTGGCGACTATTTTGTCAGCTCTACCGATCCTGTATAATACCTGTAAAATGTTGCAAGCCTGTGGGAACAAAATGGACAAAACATTACAAAATGTCATGCTGATTTTCAGAGGAGAAGAACGCAACGATCAGAATGAACAGCTGAACTTTATTTTGTATAATCGTCTCTTTCTTAGAACCATACAATACTCAAGGGATTTTTGTGATTGTTGTTGAGGAACGTGAGCAGAGCGTCTTTCTATGCAATATTATAATCTAATAAAACAGGCTGTCTTTGAAATACGTTTTGCTATTATTTTGTCATTCTGTAACCGAGTTTTGTTGCCCACATTTTACACAGAATACTGGCGTGATATTTGGCCCCTGGTAAAAAATTGTTTTTTAGGGCTTGACTAGTCCCACTCCTGTCAATTTTTCTTTGTTCAACCCTAAATTATTAAAAATTTACCCAGTCAGTTTCCCTTTTGGTTTATTACTTGAACATTTTCATTGAGTACAAACTGACCTACATGTACATAGTGGTGTAGGCTTTCATATACTTGAAGAAAAAAATTACAGATTTTTTTTCAGATGACAACAAATAACTAAATGGAAATCAGATTAAAGTAGGATAAATGTCACGCCTGAGCATACAGAAATGATGTCTCTGGCTAGATCTTTTCAGTTTCCCATTACATGTATCCAACTTCCATTGGGCAAAATAATGCCAAAGCCAACCATCCAATAAGACCCTAGTCTTGGGCTGTCTTCTGGCTGAGGCTCTGGCTAGATCACTGCATCTTCCAATTCTTTATTGTCACTGGAGCCAACACACAAAGAAAGTCAACATAGACAGACCCTAAAGTTTAAGCTGTTGGACACAATGTCTTCTGGCTGAGGCTCTGGCTAGATCACTGCATCTTCCCATTCTTCATTGTCACTGAAGCCAACAGCCAAAGAAAGTCAATACAGAAAAACCCCAATCTTAAGCTGTTGGACTTTAGGCTGCAGCTCTGGCTAGATCACTGCATCTTCTCATTCTTTATTGTCACTGGAGCCACCAGCCAAAGAAAGTCAATACAGACAAACCCCAATCTTAAGCTGTTGGACTTTAGGCTGCAGCTCTGGCTAGATCACTGCATCTTCTTATTCTTTATTGTCACTGGAGCCAACACACAAAGAAAGTTAATTTAGACAGACCTTCAGTTTAAGCTGTTGGGCACAAATGACTTCAGGTTGAGGTCCTGGCTAGATCACTACATCTTCCCATTCTTTATTGTCACTGGAGTCACCAGCCAAAGAAAGTCAATACAGACAGACCCCAATCTTAAGCTGTTGGACACAAATGACTTCAGGCTGCAGCTCTGGCTAGATCACTGCATCTTCTTATTCTTTATTGTCACTGGAGCCAACACACAAAGAAAGTTAATTTAGACAGACCTTCAGTTTAAGTTGTTGGACACATTGACTTCAGGTTGAGGTCCTTGCTAGATCACAACATCTTCTCATTCTTTATTGTCACTGGAGCCAACAGCCAAAGAAAGTAAACACAGACAAACCCCAATCTTAAGCAGTTGGACTTTAGGCTGCAGCTCTGGCTAGATCACTGCATCTTCCCACAGCCAGAGAAAGTCAATACGGACAGAGGGGACCCTAAGTTTAAGCTGTTGGACACAATGACTTCTGGCTGCAGCTCTGGCTAGATCACTGTGTCTTTCTGTCTTTATTGTCACAGGAGCCAACACACAAAGAAAGTTAATTTAGAAAGAACATGGATGTAGGATTCCTACCTCCATGGACAGACCCAGTGCTTAGGTTAGTGGAAACAATTTCTTCTGGCTGGGGCTCTGGCTAGATCACTGCATCTTCCTGTTCTTTATTGTCACTGGAGCCAACAGCCAAAGAAAGTCAATACAGACAAACCCTAAACTTAAGCTGTAGGACACAATGACTTCTGGCTGCAGCTCTGGCTAGATCACTGCATCTTCCAATTCTTTACTGTCACTGGAGCCAACAGCCAAAGAAAGTTAATTTAGACAGACCCAGTGCTTAGGTTAGTGGAAACAATTTCTTCTGGCTGGGGCTCTGGCTAGATCACTGCATCTCCCAATTCTCCAACATTACCATTAAAGCCAACAGTCACAGCCATATCTACGGACACTCATTTCCTACAAAGCTTGTCCTACAGTTCTTTACTACCTTCCAACAAACATAACTTACAAAAACACTAAAAGATGACACTCCATGGTGGAATTTCTGTTGGACTTTTATTATTGTATTTTACAGGAAAGGTTGACAAATTAGCCACTTAACAAATAGGGACAAGTAGCTCCTGTGGAGCCAAGGTAATTCTGTTTGCTAAAAATACCGAATTGGATTGCAGATTAAGGCCATGTCGGAATTAGCGGCTACGGATACGGCTACAGCTGGATCACAGCATCATACTACATTGAAGTATAGGACATCCTTAGTAACACAATTAGGCCAACAACAAAAATTGTTTGTTTGTCTATAGAGGGTCCTCAAAAGGAAGGGTCGGTCGGTCTTTTTTTGTCGTGAAATTGGATATTGTATTTGGGAATATGAACTCTTTGGTATTAAAATATTAAATCGAAACATAAAACACAACACTTTCACTGTATTGAACTCTTTTATTAAATGTCTTTGAATAGTATTTGAACACTAAAAACTGTTCAACTAACAACATTTTATATCGTTGATGTTGAGATGAATGCTTTACCGGAGCTACCAGCTGATGAGTGCATAGCACTTCTGCAGTACTGAAATTTCACCAGAATAAAAAGTCAGGAATATATAAACACCGTGGGTTGGTAAACTGCTGTATATTCAATATATAGTTTCTTCCTGTTTCAACTTTTTTTGACAATTCTTTTTTTGAGAATTTTAATGTTTTTTTATTTTTATTGCGGCTCGAAATTAGTTTTGGCCTTAGCAACAGTCTGTAGCTGCCAATTCGGATACAGCCTTTGATTATATTACTTTTCATGAGTTTCAGTAGAAGACAAGAGTCGTGATTCAATTATATAACTTTTCTTCTGGGTTTTAAGGCAGGAACACCTGCTTGATAAGCCAACCATGCGCCACAACTCCATAAAAAAGGAATTTCGCAAAGAAAAACTTGAAGCCCAAGGCCGCATCCTAATTGGCGGCTACAGCTACGGCTACAACTGAAAGGGTGTTGCTAGGGTCGTCCTATACCTCAACGCATGATGAGGCGGTGATCTAGCCGTAGCCATAGCTGTAGCCGCCAATTCGAACATGGCCTTAATCTATTCATTAATTATTACTCATCTGCCAAAGAGAATACACAATTTTTTGCAATGTGTTATGGAACTTTCTTTCATAGGGGAAGATTATGTACATCACATCCATCTTTCATTGAAAATCACCGTCACTTTTTATGCCTTTTTTTATACTTTCAAAATTTTTGCACTTGCAACCCATAGAAGTTTGTGCTTACAGGGCGCGGTAAGTGCAGAAAGCCACGGTAAGCAGTGCCATTAAAATTGGGCATAGGTTTGTGCTGCGAGGCACGGCGTAGACACTTCTCATTAAGAATTTTAGAAAAGCTAGAAGGCAATGTACATGCGTTTGTTAGTATGGTTTTACGCAGGGCTTGGAGACACTGGTGGCCGTGGCCCCTTCCGAAGTTTCCCAAAGACTTTTCCCAGAGATTTTTTACAATGGAAGTGCCCTTTGCAAAATGAAAATGGCCTTGCCCTCTCAAAGATGAAATTCCAGGCCAGATGCCAACTTTTTTATGAAGCTATCTCTCTCTCCAGCTGAAGAAATTATGAGCTGTGACCCTGGTCCACTACTTTCTGAGGATATTTATTCAATGAAATAACAAAACAAAAAAGACGACCTTCTTTTCGTAGGAAAGAGTCCTCATAATTTCTTGATTTTCTTGACTACTGGTGGCAGCTCAATGGATGTCCGTCTTTTGCGCTGTTTTGAAGAAAAAAAAAGACAAATGTTAAAAATGTTTACATCTTAGCTTAGAAATAAATAAAATCTACTGCCAGCATCTTTTTTCAACGACTGTTGTATTTTACATTAAACTCGAACCAGGGACGAAGTGGTGAGAGGCGAGCACTTAACGTGCTAGCCATCCATGCCACCGATTGGTATGCCCACTTTAGGCATACCAAACAGAATCCACTGGTCTTTGTTTGTAGCAAAAATATGGTGCGAGTTTCCGTGCAAAAAGTAATAAGTATTTGTTGCAATAAATAGTTAATGGCCTAACATTTCGACCCTAGCGGAGTCTTTCTCAAAGGCTAAATGACAAGACAACACACATGAACAGGTATATAAGTGTAACAAAAGCAGTCATACATTAATAGAGGCAGAGAGCAAACAGACAAGGCAACGGGTAAACAATGAATAGGGAGACAGAGGGGGGGGGGGTTTGGAGGGAGGGGGCTTGTCTGACCACAAGAAGTTGAAAACACAAAGGACAAGATCAAAGATATTTGTTGCAAGCACAAATTCTAGCGCGGTGGATCGATCGCCCTAAAATAAGAAGTTTTTCCAATTGTACGCGTTTGTGTATAATTGTTTTTATCTGAGCGCCGTAAAACAAAGTTTGCAAAGTTGTGAAGCATGTGCACGGAGGGGAGTCTGGCTTATAGTAGCCCTAACCCATAGACAACGGACCTGTTTGTAGCGAAGATACTCAGGGGATTCCAGTCAGCGCCGATGCAAATTTTCATTAATTATTAAGACCAGTCATTTTAAGACATAAAAATCATGTAACATCAACTTACAGGTGTTGAAGGCGATGTGGTGACAACATCAATGATTTCTGACACCTGTGGGAAACAATGATATTACATTACTTTTTAATTGAGAGAAAACAACACACAGAAAAACAACACACAGTAACAAAAAAATGGCCATGCACACACAATGGAAAAATAACCCACCAAAATAAAAAAATAAAAACTTAATAATAATGTGATCCTTCTAAGAGCAAATACATCTAAAATCTGGTTTAAAAAGGAAAAAGATAAAGTATGAGAATGGTTTGAAGCAATGGTTTATAAATATATATCTCTAGGGTTTACTTTTTAACTTTTTATTATAGGCCTGCTCTTTCTCTATGGTATACCGTTTACTCTTTTTAACTTTGGTGTTTATTGTTGTGTGTTTTTATGTTTAAGGTGTGTTTTTATGTATAAGGCCACATAAATTTGCCATACAGGGACAATAAAGTTTTATTGTCTTGAATTGTATTGTATTGTCTTGTCTTGTATTGTATTGTATTGTTTGGGACAGTTTTCACTCCTACGCCAAGAAAGGAAGAGACAGGGAGAAAAGGAAGTTGGGGGAAAAAAACACAAATCATTTCCTGACCTTCTTATTCTTGTTGGATTGGTCATCGGAGGCATCCTCCATCTTGACGACCACGCCTTCCTCCTCCAGCAACATCGGTAACATCTCAATGGGATCCTCCATGGGCGGCATGGCGTTGATCAGCGACAAGGCTGACGAGGGGAGCTTCCCGGGAGCTAGAGCCTCGTAGCGATGGCGTAGAGTCTGAAGTTCAAACTCGCAGTTGGCGTGGGCCAACTTGAGCTCATAAAGAAGAACCATGTCAGACCTTTGGAATGGAATGAGGATATGGCTATGAGATTAAAGTGCAAGAACTTTGTGGGTGAAAATTAAAAGACAAACTGTATCATTAAATTGATACCAAGTAAAAAAAACTGCATTTTTTCCATTCTCCAGCATCGTCACTAGCACTAAGGTAAAGTCTCAAAAGTCAGGCACGTTCTAGGAGCGATACATCCGCAATCCAGTGGACCGCTAGAACGTTCTGCTGGACCGGCGATTAATGATCACTCAGATGCAGGGTGTCTTTGTTCGGTCGTTTTTTGCACTTGGGGTCGAACGAATGACCGTTGAAGAAATTGAGAACAAAATTGTCCGTTCGTGCTGCAGTTTTAAAACACCGCGATATAGATTTGGCGTCTTTTGTGTATTTTCTGCATAATATCTCGTACCACCGTACTCAGATGTGAAAATGCGCAAAATGTGTACAGGTTGGCAGGTCTGCTTATCTGATCCATTAAGAACGTTCCTACCGTTCCGACTTTTGATACGCTCCGTAACAGCCAAAGAAAGTAAATAAAGACAGACCCCCAAGGTAAGGCCGAGTCCCAATTGGCTGCTACAGCTATGGCTAGATTTCTGCGTCCTCATGCATTCAATCACTCAATCAATCAATCAATCAATCAATCAATCAACCAATCAATCAATCAATCAATCATACAAAATTTATAAAGCACCTAAATCAAAGGTTTGCTCAAAGGCGCTGAAGTATAATATGAAGAATAGTATGTCCTTAGCAACACTTGTAACCGTAGCTAGATCTACCAGTTGGGATATGGCCTCAGGCTGTTGGAAGCAATGACTTATGGCTGTGGCTCTGGCTAGACCACTTCATGTGCCCATTTTTCAACATATTCAATAATAATAATAACAATAATACTGAGTTCTTATAAAGCGCTTTATTAAACCCGATGGGCGTCTCGAAGCACTTAGTATTTTTTCCTGCAAGGAATGCAGACCTACGTTTTGAAGTATGAGACCTATTCATTTATATAGCACCATGTAATGGTTTACAAGATGCTGTGGCGCAATATGCTGCCGATCAAATCAGGAACACCGGGGCGAACCCCTTCCCTTTACGATAAGTGCACTGGGTTCTTTTACGTGCATTACACAACACACATGACCTACGGCTTTACGTCCCATCCAAAGGAAGCTAACAATCATAACAGGGTAGAACCCCAAAGACATACCGTATCAGCAAATTGTAAGAAAGTCAAAACAGACCAACAGATAAACACATACAAGAAGACAAATAGACAAACAGATTTACAAGACGGACCTGAGTTCATTATAAAGCAGACTGATGTCCTCTGTTGGCATGGGTTGGATGGGTATCCCCAGCTCATCCAGGAGGTGTTCTATGGCTTTGGTTTTCTTCTGACCGACTGAAGACGGCAACTTCATCTACATCAAGAAAGTGTGCAAACGGTTATTGTCAAAAAGTGCTGTCCAAAATTGAGTGATAATGAACTAAAATAACCCTCCTACTCTTGGTAACATTCTCCAGAGTGAGTTAATCAACCATTTAAAATCATTCACATAATAATAATAATAATTATTAGATGTATTGAGCACCTCAAGCTTATCCGACACAAAGCGCTTAAAGGCACTGAACACGTTTGGTAATTGTCAAAGACCAGTGTTCTCACTTGGTGTATCCCAACATATGCATAAAATAACAAGCCTGTGAAAATTTGGGCTCAATTGGTCATCGAAGTTGCAAGAAAATGATGAAAGAAAAAACACCCTTGTTGTACAAATTTGTGTGCTTTCAGATAGGAATAAAACTTCTTGTAAGAAGTTTTTATTATTCCAGTGAGAAATTACCTCTTTCTCAAAAACTACGTTACTTCAGAGGGAGTCGTTTCTCACAATGTTTTATACTATCAACAGCTCTCTGTTACTCGTTACCAAGTAACTTTTTATGCTAATATATATTTTGAGTAATTACCAAACGTAGTATAGCCTTGATCAAGGCGTTGGAGTTTTTTCTCAATTTTATTATATTGTTTTCATTTTTATTTTATTTGCGCCGCGCTACACACCCGAGCTACCAACCCGAGCTACCAACCCGCCCGAGCTGTGTGCATGGTGTCTGTGTGTTCAGTATACGGTGCGCGCGTGGTCGTGTGAGCTGTATGCGCCACTCACCGATCAACGCCTTGACGTTTCTGTCTCCCCGCCGATGACTCATTACTATAATGCGCGCGAAAGGCGAGACCCCATTGGTCAGTGGCGGAAGTCTTGTTTACTCATTCTTATGAATATGCATGCAGAATCCAGATGTGTCTACACTGGCGCGCCGGTTTGAATTTGGGAATACTTTGTTATAATAATACCTATCTGAAAATGTTGCGTATTCTCCTCAGCTGAGCGAGACAATGAGGGCATGGAATTAAACAAATGAGGTTGCGTGGATCGATTTGTTACATACACTACATACACCATTTTCCAGCAGGAAGACGCTTTCTGATGTATTTTTCGTAGTGACGTATTGGCCCGATTGACCATCTACTGTCTCCATCTTGCATCATTAAACAGTGATTTAATCATTGTTGGTGCATTCATTGGAGGTAGAATATACAAAACAAAGACCTCAATAAACTACCATTATTGATTGTTTCATCATGAAGGCATATAGCTCATTGCACTTTTCATATCATTTGGGCCGCCCCACTAAAAAAGAGCTGCCTAACCAAATTTCCCAAGTACATTCACTAGAATAGGGTAGCTAAAAATCTATTTCACATGTATCATGTGTGGCTGTATCCTGTCAATTTTTGTTTGGCAGTAAATTCTTATAAGACCCTGTCTGAGAACAATTCAAAAGTATGAAGACGGTGTGGCTGCACAGAGTCGGACTTCGAGAGGACATGTCAGGAAAAGACAGATGCAGAAACTACATCAACTCCAGAATTAATAACCAAAAGAATGGCGAGTGATCAGGGTAGTCCAATGAGGGAACTTGAGTGCAGCGCAAAAAGCTCCAGGGGCCGCGCCCGGGTTCAGCACTTGTGAGCTGACTCTGACCAGCCTCGCAGATTACCGGTCAAAAATGGCTGAGACAATGCTACACACAAACGCCATTAAGTCGGTAACTACTCACATCGCATCACATACAGCAAGCATGATATTGATATGGTACAAAGGTCATAGTGAGAGAAGCTCGTGATTGGACGTCAAAATGAATAATTCATTTGCTTCCCATCCTGTGTTGTCTGCAATAGGTCTGACGAAAGATTTAAATATTCATGAGCTGCATACTAGCATATCCAAGAGCCCCCCCATTTTCGTCCAATATTGGACGAAAATATCAAGAAACACATTAAACCCGGAAGTTACAGACCCGTCAAGGCTGTCGGCCTGACGGCCTCCGCATGCGGAGAGTGGTACGAGTGCGGATGACCTGCGCACAGTGTGTGTACAGGCGTCGTACGACGTGATACACACACAGTGTATACGGGTGGGTCGTGCGATGCGATACACACCTTACGCACACACATATCCATACGGGTGTGTTTACGGCATCTTTTTTGGAGTGAAAAATGCGACTGCCTTGATCAAGGCTAAACGTAGTACAGTGCCTTTAACAACATTAACAATTCTTAACAAATAAAAAGAGACTAAATTTGAAAAGACAATAGAGCAACATTATTATCGATAATCAAATCTTTCATAAACAGGAAGAGGTGACCGGGGGGTTATTAGGTCAGAAGGAACGGTCCAATACGTCAGCCCATCCCGGCACTTTTGGATGAGGTGCTGGGACCGAGCGAACGATTGACCACAAAATAAATCAATCTTGATTGCTACAGAAAATGAAATTGCAATATATATGCCTATAACAATAACAAAAACCCATCAATCCTTGCAGTATATTGAAAATCAGACGCTAACTCTAGCAAACGAAACAGAATTACTTTACACCACAAACACTGGACTAGTAACAAAAGAAATATCAAAAATACTTAATAATTTATACAGACAACCAAGTGTTCAGTAACTACTTTCTTTTTATTACAAAGAGACAAAGAATCTTACCTTTTGGCTTCTGAGGTAAACTCCCGACTGCTTGAAATCTGGAAACTTAATTCCTCCAGTTTCCAGAATTTGCTGTATCAAAAAAATTGGATAATACAAAATGAGTCAAATTAGAGAAAATCATGCATTTCGTGAAGTGGCAAATCTGCACTACAACCCAAAGTTTGGAGAAAATCACATTAAAAGTTGAACTATTTTTCAAACTCCTGTTTCAGAGACTGCATAGGTGTTTTTCTGTTCAATTTTACTACCAACACAAAGCTGACTTCTACAGTCATACAGAACTGTCAATATGTTTTCAATCTTGCAATTTTTTGATGAGTTATCCTAAACACAATCGCCATTTTGGGTAAAAATAACGTCATTCCTTTTCACAGCCACTCTAAAAGGAAGATGCCAAATAGAATACGGTGAAAAAAGAAAAATCATGTTAAGCGTCCCCGCCCGCTTCATTTTGAGAGGCCGCCTGCTTTTTTTTTTTTTTTACTAAAAAAAAAACCCTGATAAATTTTAACGATCTCATTATTTTGGTCTCATTTTCTGTTGCATCTTGCCCATAAGAAGCCAATATGTCATTTCCTGGGTCCAAGTGGCAGCCAATTTGAACCATCTTGAAAAATAGCCCGGCCGGTTGTCTTAAAAAATGAGTCGGGCGGCCATTTTTTGAAAAAAAAGAAGAAAAAAAAAAAACCCTCCTCGTTTCTTTTTCGAGGCAGGATGCTGAACATGTTTTTTTTTTTTTTTTTTGCCTAATAAGCAACTGTGGAACCAGGGACATTTAGGAAACGGACAAACTTACTTTAGAGCTTCCTTCCAATTCTTTTCTTGATTTGTTCTGAGGAAGTAGAATCTTTTTCTTGGTTATCTTTCGCTCAGTCCGGCGCAGCTCTGCATTGTTATCTGCCGCTGTGATTAGTTTCTGGAGATCCTGGGTTTTCTTCTCGCGTTCTTTCTTTCTCAACTCGATCTTCTTGAGTTCTGCAATCAGCATCTCTTCCTCCTCTACCTGATCGGATAAAAATTGTCTTAAGAAATTAAATTAACTGTTCTCAAGTTGTGAAAGAGGGGCTCCAAGGTCAAATTCAGTTTTGTGATTCAAAATTTCCAATAAATAGAGTCATCATCAAAGTGGAAAACAAATTACAACAAGGATGAGATTTGAGGAATTTAAAAATTCCTGAAAAGTACCTTGTGGACCTGTGTTCCCCTTATGTTAGACACAGAACCTCCCAGATGTTTAAAGTTCAGGAGGTTTACAGACTCTGTGCATCACTAGAAATACAAAAACTACAGGTTTGGATACAATGTTGACTATTTCTTTCTCCCTTTGGCGACTACTTTACTTCTTTCAAGAAGGCTCAAGGTTTAAGAAAATCCTGAAAACAGGAAAAATCCTGAGAAATCACCTGCCTGATTACAAGTCTCTAAAATCCCACGTTAAAATGGTGTAAACTGTCATTTTATTTGATACTCTTTCAGAGCGAAATTTGAAACAAGACGTCATCAAACACAAATGGGTCTGTACATTCATAACAGGAATTTTCGCGCCAGTCAAAAGGTCAGATTCAATGCCATTTTGGTTGAATATCATCAAAATTCAGGAATTAACTACTAATCCTCTGCGAACAAAATGTACAGACCATTTATTTGAAATGTGACCTCATCGAACGTTTTGGGATTTCAGCAAAAAATTGCACTTGAAGGGTATCAAACACAGTGGCATTTTACATCTTTTTAACACACGTGAAAGACCGTGTGCGCCTAGTCTTGGCTCAAGGTGTTGGCTTTTTAATACATTTTTTAGTAAAGCGCCCTCTCTTGGTAGAACGGGACGACGACATGGGTAAGTATAATGGGACATCGCGCTTAACGAAAAATGAAAAACAACGGCTTTAATCAAAGACTAACGCGGAGCATTTTACCGGGTCTAGCCCCCGACTCACGTGTCAAAATCAAATCGCAATTAAAGTACTTCCCGATGCCAGGTTCCCCTTCTCTGTGTGAGTGTTGTGCAGTAAAATTACTTGCTGCTCGATGTTGGAGGTAAAAAAAAACCCCCAAAACGCAGGCCGGCCACTCACGGTGGAGATGGGAAGAAAAGCGCGGAATGGGAAAATAAAAAATGCGGATTTCCGCGTAAACGCGGAAGTCTCACATGCCTGTGTTTAAGGGAGAACACTGGTAAAGCATTAATGCAAACCCTGACCTGTTCTTGAGTGCGATTGAACAATCTCAGCAGCTGTTCCTTCCTCTTCCTTTCATGTTCAGCGTCGTACACCTGCGCTGCTCTATTACTCAGGCTAGGATCAGCTCGAGCCTTGGCCAATTTGTTGATGATGTTGTAATAGCGTTCCTTCATATCTTCAATACTACGCTTCTGCAAAGTATCCACACCACAAATCAATGTTTAAGAGCTGCTGAGAGTTCACAAATATTAATTAAATACATCTGCTGAGCTAAAACAGTTTTCAAAAAATCTGGTACTATTAACCCTCCTACTATCAGTGTGTTTCTTGAGACAACCAGCCCATACCTATTTTAAGACACACACATCTGAGCTCCCCATTAACACTAGCCCGGTGTACATTGTCTAGTAAAAATTGCTACCGGCTAGTAAACACCACTTCTCAACTTGCCCTGTGGGCTACTAAAAACTGTGCAACCTACTTGTTTTAAATGCTCCAATATTTCTTCCTCTTCAGATGTGACTAATAAATTGTTAACATGTGTTAATTTATTGTTGAGTGTGTGAATGTAACTTCATTTGACCATTTAACTGGTTGTGATCGCTGCCATTAATACATCAGAAAGATACATTTATGACGATGCATGTTTAAAATCTGGGCTACTAAAACTTCCTAGGGGCAAGTAAAATGCACAGTTTACTAGCCCGGTGGGATACTTTACGAAAAGCTGAAGTGCAGGGCCTGCACATGCCGGTGTAGAGAATACAACCATTGCCCAAAGTGCTTCAATGAGAGTCTGTAAGCATAAAAACTTGCTAAGCACAGAAATATATTGCTTAGCAGAAATAGGTTACCAGCCAAAATACCACACAGTTTACATTGCTGCGATTGGTACCTTACTCAATTCTTGCTTAGCAAAGATATTTGCTAAGCAGAATTATCTGCTTAACAGCTTTATGAAATTGGGCCCAGGTTCTCAACCTTGGTCAATTTCAGCAGTGGCAATCTGTGGCACGGATTGATCACCCATACAAATACAATGACAGGAAAGTGTGGCATGGGTTAC
Source organism: Plazaster borealis (assembly GCA_021014325.1). Classification (NCBI taxonomy): domain Eukaryota; kingdom Metazoa; phylum Echinodermata; class Asteroidea; order Forcipulatida; family Labidiasteridae; genus Plazaster; species Plazaster borealis. Next base: position 14,958,544 of record CM037462.1, read on the forward strand.
TTCGTCGTTAAGTGCATTGCACATGGGAGATTTTGAGTCTTCTTCGAGTATGCACAGTTATAATGACTACTATACACATATGATGTCAATGTTGCTGGGAACATATTTCTGTTAAGATTATGTTTGAAAATGTATGTACCTTATTGATACCTGTAATCAGAAAATTAAGCTTTTCAAAATCATTTCCTAAGCACAAATCATTTCCTAAGCACAAATAAGCAAGAAACCACTCACTAACAATGGACATTGCACGTAATTTTGGCAGGTTACCTGTACTTTAACTGCTAAGCTCAATCTTGTTCTGTGCTAAGCAATTTTAGAAAAATTGTGGAGATGAATGAGGACTCCAAGTGACAAGATCAAGAACATTGAACGTAAAAGACATACAGACAGGAAGAGATTGACAAACAGAGCATCGGATAGGGTGTTGTGGCCGAGCGGTTAAGAGCATCAAATTCAAGTTCTGATGGTTAAGTCATCAGGTTGTGGGTTTGAATCCCGGTCATGACACTTGTGTCCTTGAGCAAGACACTTAACTATAATTCCTTCTCTTCACCCAGGGTATAAATGGGTACCTGCGAGGGTAGAGGTTGATATTGTGTTTGAAAAAGCCTTTGGAGCGCCATGGCAGCCCAGGGCTGTTTACTCCCCAGGGAGCTGAGAAAGATTACTGGAATGTTATTGGCCCAATGACCAGGGCACTAATCTAAAGCGCATTGATACGTTTATTGTAATATGCGCTATATAAGAACTTATTATTATTATTATTATCAGAGACGGATACTCAAACAAGGTGACAACTTCTTTCACCAAGAGTAGTTTGATACCCACAGGGGTGAGAGTCACTGCTGACCCAAAATTCTGAAACTGGGATCCAGATCTTAGGAGGTACATTGAAATGATGGCATTTCCACATTTTGGTGACCCCTGGGGTCGATTTCACAAAACTCTTCCTAACTTAGGACTAGTCCTAGGCAATGCTAAGAGATAGGATTAGTCTTAAGTTAGGACCAGTACTTAAGACTAGTCCTATCTCTTAGCATTGCCTAGGACTAGTCCTAAGTTAGGAAGAGTTTTGTGAAATCGACCCCTGGAGTTATAGATCCAAAGGAGCTTTTGGGAACAGTATCCTCAGTGCTAGAGGATGTACATCAAAGAGCCTGACTTATTTAACGTGGAGAAAAAACACAGCATTTTTTGTTGATCACACAGACTTAAAAAAACTTAATTCAGATTACAAGTCTGCAATTACCTCATCCCTTTACCTACCCCATACGATGTGTAGTCGAACCGGTCATGAACTACGACCCATCGCAAGTCAAAGCGGTTGCAGAGGTCAAAGAGATGGTCGGTAGCCTGCTTGGTCCATTTCTCATCATGTAAATGCAGCTGGTATTCTTGACTGGTGTACAGCGGCACAGACACCTCCTGTAGGAATACAAATTCTGAGCAATGAATGACTGCCCTGACATAAAGGATTTCAATACTTAATAAAAAAACAAATATACAACAATACAAAACAAAATACCTCTCTGTGTCCCTATTACAGACCATCCCTTTTAAGGGAGTGCGAGTGCAATCACACTCCTCCAAACTTCTTAACCACTTCATGTTGGCTTGCGGTAACACCATGTGTATATCTACTTGCTAGGTAAATTTTGTTCTTTGAGAACTTGTCTTGCTTTTTATTCTACTGCCGCAGAGTAGAACATTCGGAATTCGGGAGACTTCTCAGTTCTGAAAAGAACTGTCCTGCTTATTAACTACTACCTGGGCGGGAGGTAGGAAATCGGGCAGGACTACTACTTTCGCTATGTGGATCGGGGGGACTTCTCGTTAATAACTACACTGCCGCGGAGTGAGTCTAAATACATGTAGGTCTCAACGTTTCGACTAGCTTGCTCTAGTCAGGATGACGTGTACACAAATTTTTCTGGAACGACTTACGGCGGCTGGTTTACAACTAGAATAACTTCGGAGCGCCCTCAGTTTTTTTTTCTGGCAGCCAGGCGGCTGACAGAAATATCCACCCGGACTTTTAACTGTGTAGCATGCACATGCATGCACCTACTACTGTGCTATGCTTTGTTTCACCCGTACAAAGAGGGACACCAGATACTGGAAAACACGCCTTGTGATATCCCTTTCCAGGGGTTGTTGTGTAACCCAAACTTACAGACCCCTGTTATGATGTACAAATGTGGCATACAAGAAAGTACAGGCTCCCACCTTTGTTCGTCATTATATTCGGCTCAACGAAAGACAAGTCTGAGCGTTCCGAGATTCCAGCACACCATGGCAGAATTTTGGCCAGGGCTCATGGCCAAGGTTCTGCGAATCACGGTGAGTGCCTACTCAACTTTCTCTCACGACAACATCAAAAAATCATGGAACTTATTTTGAGAACCTTTGGTGTCCTTCCTTTCTCAAGTCAGGGTTTCATTATGGCAACGATATTTTCAAAGGAAAACGATTACTCAAGAAGCTCCAACAAGTTCCGAAAAATTATACCGCAGGTAGGCACGGAATCTTTTTAAAAATACCGACGTGAAGGGGTTAAAGCCTGTGGCCAACATTGGTAATTGTCAAAGGCCAGTACTGCACTTTATTTGACCCAACATATACATAAAGTAACAAACCTGTGAAAGTTTAAGCTAAATCTGTCACCAGAGTCATGAGAAACTAGTGAAAAACCCCATTATCCGTCTCCACTGTTTTCAAACATCGGGTTCTGGACTCGCAAAAATCACAACTAATTGTCTTACTTATTTCAAGCACAAATATTTCAAGGGAAGTTTTCCACCATGGCCAACTTTATACCACATTTAAAGTTATGTGAAAATTCGTGAATATTTACGTTTTTAATCTCCCAAAGTTGAGCACAACCCTTTAAATTCTTGTACCTTATTGAATCGAGCAAACGGATAGTCTTTACCCTCATCTGCAACTCTCCTCCAGTGGAAAAACACTGCACCGTCCTGTAAAGCAAAATAATATATTGATGAATAAAACACCTTGATGTCAAATCTAACTTTTGGTTGTACACCAACTACAATGACTACAATACATTGCTAATATTATTAATAATAATAATAATAATAGTGGCTTCTTATATAGCGCTCAAATCCGTCACTCATCAGTGGCGCTCCAACACTCAGTATTTTTCCTGCAAGGTATATGGAGCTTCGTTTTTGGGACCTTTTTCCTTTACATAGCACCATGTAATGGTTTACAAGGTGCTGTGGTGCAATATGCTGCCAATCAAACCAGGAACAGCGGGGCGAACCCCTTCTCTTTACGATAAGTGCACTGGGTTCTTTTACGTGCATTACACAACACACGGGGCCCACGGCTTTACGTCCCATCTGAAGGACGCAGCAATAATGGTTAAGTGTCTTGCTTAAGGACACAAGTGTCACGACCGGGACTCAAACCCACACTCTTCTGATCAGAAACACCAGAGCTTGAGTCCAGTGTTCTTATCCGCTCGGCCACGACACGCCACTTATTACTTACCCATTCTATGGGGGAATACTCACAACAAAACAGTTGTATTGAGTGTCGTGAAAACCCTGCAAGCAGACACTTTCTGCTTACTGAGCAGGTGCCAATACCATGGCGCTGGTTAACGGTAAGCAAACTTTTGTACTAACTATAGCAGAAAAATTGCTTTTAAGCTTAAGCGTATTACACAGGTTAGCAAGACAATTAGGCAGCGAACTTGCACGTTCACCATGGATTTGCACTGTAACGTCATTCCTTTTCATACAGTAAGCACCGGAAGGTTAGCATACCCTTTCGTGTGCTTACGGTAAGCAGCGCTTATGAAATGGAAGCACAAAATTGGCCGTTAAGCAGCTCTATGAAATTGACCCCAGCCCATAGTACAGTTTCTACTTCATAACTGCTGCTTTCTGTAAGCAAGAAGCAAGATGCACTCTAACTTGCCAGCGGTTCTTTCAACTTGTTAGCCTTTCGTCAAGGCAGGGCTCGAATTAAGGGTGGAAATCCACAAGACCGCAGAGCTTGTAGCTCAAAAAATTTACCGGACCATAATTTTTTGCAAGACCAGAATTGAAATAAGAAAAAAATGCCCCACAAGACACAAGACCGCCGGACTTGTCCAGTCATGAGTTTACTGGCCCGATGCTAAAATCACTGGCCTCGGGCCGTCCAGTCCAGTGTAAATTTCAAGCCCTGTAGGCCTTCATGTTTTATTTCTTCATTTGATTAACTGTGCTTTTGATTTTGCCTCATAACAGATCTACAAAGAAACATTATTGGACCACTATTTTTTTTTAAACACTTTTTACAAATTCCAACCTACCTTTCTGGCAGGATTAGTGAATGACATCCGTTTCCAGGGACGAACTTTACTCCGTCCTAACTTTGCTTTCATCTGTTTATAACCCTGGTTGGAATCCGATGGTATTAGCGGCGGAGGATCCCTGCAAATCCGAAAGAGAACATAGGTCATTGTAAAGGGCACTGACAACTAAAATCACAGATGAAACTAACAACAGATGAGACAAACGTCTTAATGTATCTATTAACAATATAAAATTACCATAGGTCCTTTTGGTTGGTAAGCAGTTTGCAACAGCTAATTATATTTTCTCAACAATATAAAATGTCTGAAACTGCACAAATAGCTTAATTAATTGACAGAGCTGCCAACATTCTTGCAATCAAAGAGATTTTGTACAACAATCAGGGAGATATTTAGAATTACATTCAACATGATAAGGACAAAGTTTCCAGAATCAGGGAGATTTTCTAATTTGTTTATCAGAACATGGAAAGATTGGTTTATTTTCAGGGAACTTTCTGCAGAATCAGGGAGAGTTGGCAGCTCTGCAATGATGTAGTGTAATCACAGTTATTTTCAGCACCACCACGACTCATAAATAATAATAATAATAATAATAATACGCAGTTCTTATATAGCGCTTTATACATGTACTCCCGATGGGTGTCTCAAAGCGCTCAGTATTTTTCCTACAAGGTAAGTGGAGTTACGTGTTGAAGTACGAGACCTATTCCATTGCATAGCACAAGGTGCTGTGGCGCAATATGCAGCCAATTAAACCAGGAACACCGGGGCGAACCCCTTCTCTTTACCATAAGTGCACTGGGTTCTTTTACGTGCATTACACAACACACGGGACCTACGACTTAACGTCCCATCTGAAGGACAAAGCATGTGGTTAAGTTTCTTGCTTAAGGACACAAGTGTCATGACTGGGATTTGAACCCACACTCTGCTGATCAGAAACACCAGAGCTTGAGTTCGGTGTTCTTATCAGCTCGGCAACGACACGCCAAAAGAGATTTTTCATGTATGCAGTGTTACTGCAAACCTACAGGCCTGATGCTTTGTTCTTGAAATGGCAAGTCAATGTGTTTTCTCCCTTGTGAAAGGGCACCTCTGTGTCCTATGAGGAAATTGTAAATTTCTATTGGAACGTTTCAAGGGGCACCAGCTAGCAATGACCAGGGCCCAATTTCATAAAGCTGTTAAGCAGAAAATACTGCTTAGAAAATTTCTTTGCTAAGCAAAAAATTAGTGGGGCACCAGTTGCAATAATGTAAATTTTATGGACTTTTCGCTGGTAACCAGTTTCTGTTAAGCAAGAATTTTCTGTGCTTAGCAAGTTTTTATGCAGGGCCCAATTTCATAGAGCTGCTTAAGCACAAAAAGTAGCTAAGACCAAATTAATTATGCTTACCAGACTAAGGTTACTAGCCATATTACCATGTCACGTGTACAATAATTTTGTGACTGGTATCCTGCTCATTTCTGCTAAGCAGAAAATTGTTAAGCAATATTTTCTGCTTAAGCAGCTCTATGAAATTGGGCCCAGGGGCAATGGAGGCAATTGCCTCCATGAAGCATCAGGCCTGCTATTAGATTGTATCAATCCAAGTAATTACAATCACAGATGAGACTCAGGCCGCGTCTGAATTGGCGGCTACAGCTACAGCTACGGCTAGATTTCCGCGTCATCGCGCGTTGAAGTATAGGACGTCCTTAGCAACACCCTTAGCAACAGCCGTAGCTGTAGTCGCCAATTCGGATACGGCAATTCGGAGGCGGGGGCAGATCCACAGAGACATTAATCAGACAAGATTAAGAGTCCTTTGTCGAGGGGGATTTGAGGGGACTAGGTGGCCACTAATCCTGGCAGTATGTCATCAAAGAAATGAATTTTATTGATGGAGCCTATCAATCACCCATTGGTTTGATATTTCCCTTGACTCACTACTGACTTGGGAGATGGAGGGAGGGATATAAATCAATTGGCAACAAATTCATCAACGTTCATAGTGGTTTGACTGCAGGACTAGCAATCACAAGGTTGTGGGTTCCAATCCTACCAAACTAACCGCTGATTTCACAATGACTAGCATAAGTATTGTCGTCTAGTAGGCCTATAGACGTTAAACCAATGTTTGTATGAGAGTGATTGGCTGTTGCCAACTTGGTGATTATATCCCCTTGTGGGAGTTTGTCGAGTTCCCCCAATGGGAAGATCATCTAAACAAACAAACAAACAAACAAACAAATCTGCACTCTTGAATTGAGGGTGTGGATTAGCCCTGGTAGGACGTCAGTCAGTGCCACTGCACTGACGTCCTGGGTATAAAGATCCTTTACAATGCGAACAAAATTTTGAGTAACATTTTAAAATATTTTTACCTAATTTGAGAAGCTGAAACTCCATGCACTTATTCTTGGTGCCTTTAATTACACTTTTGCTGAGTTCAAAACCTATCAAATACATCCATGACTGACATTATTTCCGAAAATAAGTCCAAGTTGTGCACTGGCGCTGCGACTCCGTCGTGTTGCCGCCCCGAAGAAAAAGCGTCTAGTGTTACGGGTTAGACAGCGCCCTCTTTTGTGGACTTGGTTCCATGTCAGTTGAGGTTGTCGCAACGAATGCGTCATTTTCCATTTTATTTTCACAATAATGTCATCCAAGGATAAAATTGGCAATTCTGAATAGAGCAGGCGTAAGGTTCAGGACACAAGGAAGATGTGAGTCACGTTTCAGCTTCCTCAAAAAGGTAAAAATATGATAAAAAATGGTTATAAATTTTGTCGCAATGCCTGAGGACCTTTATACCCTGGACCCCGTCACGTTGTATGCAACGGAGGAGTCCAACCTGGGCTAGGTGTGGATAAACTACAAATTGAATCCTGTACTTTCGGATTTCTCTTCTTTATTTTGGGTTGAACAAAGAAAAATTGGTTAGAGCTGGATTTGTACCTACGACCTCCAGATTAACGTGCCAGAGCTCTGCCACATTAATCCAGAGGTCATAGACCAAACCTGCTCCATAGTCAATTTTTCTTAACCCAAAATTAATCAAAATTTACCCAGTCAGTTTCACTTGTGGTTTATTATTTGATCTTTATTTGATTTTAATAAAACTTACTTATTATTATCCGAGTAGAGCAGGGCGTATACCTCTCTGTGCATACCCTCAGGTCTCTTAAATGTGGGCTCCTGGCTTTTCCTTGATTTCTGTTTGCAAAGAATTTGCAAGTTTATTGTTAAGCAATCTCCAAACTACGATACTTGGTTCTTGGAAAAAAAGAGGGAACATTTTATTGAGTACAAGTGATGACCTACATTGTACACATGGTGTAGTCTTTAATAAACTTTTCAGGCTATTTAATCACAATTTTTCTGATTTTTCCAATGGCAAACAAATTGGAAATCAGACTAAAGTAGGAAGAATATTATGCCTGAGTGATTACACACAGGCCATGGCATCTTGGCATTGGCACCCCTTTCAAATGTTTCCCATAAACTTCAGGATGAAGGAGTGGCCTTTGAAAAAATGAAAATGGCCTTGCCCTCTCAAAGATGAAATTCCAGCCATGCATAATGCCAGTGGTTTGGGTATCACCTCAACAACTGTGCTAAAAATAGAAACTCAGTACAGTACTCGGATCTCAGACAACATATTAAAATTCACTAACGTACGCACGCGTGTACGCTTCCAAGCTTTATTATGTTTACCCAAGTGTACTGATTGTACTGGTGCTCCAATGCAGTGATTGCATGAGAGCTAGCTAGGTGGTGGAATGTTTGTCCGACATGGGTATTTTGTCTTTTGAGCAAAAGTGACGTCATTTTGACATAGTGCAGAGTGCTATTGACATGTAGAAGTCCCATCAACATCAAGGCTACCAAAGGGTCTAAGCATGTTGTACAGAGACACAATACAAACTTTATACAATAAAAATTACACAATAGGCAGGGTTTAAAACAATACATAAATTAGTAGCAAAATTTCATTAAAAAACCCAACAATACATTTGATTTAAATAAAAAAGGCACAAAAAGTAAACAATGAAAGGAAAGATTCTACCAACAGCCAGACTTAATTTAAGAAGAGGTTAAAATTAACTTAAGTTAAAGTTACCGAACCTCCAACTAACCTGTTTTTTTTCTGATGAATGTGTGCCAATAATCTCATCTTTCTTCCGCACTTGCGCCGCCGGCGCCGTGGACTCGGTGCTGTTGACGGTCGACGACGAGCTCGGCGGTGGTGCAGTACCTGGCTCTGCCTGCACGTCAACATCCCACTCAAAAATGTCCCTAACGTCAGACATTTTCGTAAATTCAACAACAGAATGTGCTCAGAAGGGTTTCGGTAATGTACAAATGATGGTTGGTTTGTAAAAGAAACGAACTGAAAAGTCCCACACCGTAATAAATGAATACACTCACTATACTATCAAACTATCTCATGATCTGATCCGCCATTTTGTTATAGAGCAAAACATCCGACGACTGTTTTATTTGCATTTTTCATAGCCTGCCTGCGTAACACGTTTGACCCTTGGCCTGTATTTCCTTCCTCCATGGTTCGACCATAGTTCGACTCGCTTAAGTGTTCTATAAGCAAGTACAATTTTAAACATAAAATAACGAAATAAAGAGTAATAGAATAAAAATGCCCTGGAATGCTCGAAGTCACTTTTTGAAACTCGAAAGAAGTAAGTGCGTGCCCAGGCACATCAGTAGAAAACGCTGATGAATGACCATGGAGGTAGAATTAGTATGGAGGTAGAACCATAGAGTAAGGACAGTGGTAGAACTAGAAGGACACCATGTGGAGGAGGGACTTCCTCCATGGTCACATATGTCCTTTAGTTATGGTCACACCACTAGAACAAGGAACTCACACACATGAAGCCACAGTACTATACCCGGATGAATCTTTATCTTTGGAGGGGTCTGATTGAAAGTTAATGTCTGCCTTGGGGGAAAAGTGTATCCTTTTCATTTGGAAGTCCGTTGGGTAACAATAAATTCCCAACAGGCCTACTGCCATGGGTAAAGGCCCCCGCTGATTGTTCCTTTCCCTTAATTCAGTCTGCTCCCCTACTCTTACGGATAGAACAATTAAAGAAAACAATTATTTTGATAAATATTTCTAATTCCCTCTTACAGTACCGCGCCGGAACTTGAGTTGCACCCGGGAACGAGTAGCCTTGAGTCTGTGACCGTGTGTTCGTTTGTTGATCTGATGAATGGCTCCTTTTTGCGGCAATGGAACATACCCCCCCGCACCAGGGGCGGATCCAGGATTTTCCAAACGGGGGGGGGGGGCGTGAAAATATTCCAAGCAGCAAAATGATAAATGAATTTTGTTGCCCCATTTCTCCCTCCCCTTCTCTCTCTCTCTCCCTCTTTTTTCTTTTCTCCCTCTTTTTTTTTATATGCAAAAGGGGGGGGGCGTGCGCCCCCACGCCCCCCTGGATCCGCGCCTGCGCACCGATTCTCACAGATAGAACCCTCGCCTCTAAATCAGGGTGTCGATCATCAGTTGTTTGTGAAATTAAAAAATTAACAGTCAAAGTTGTCTACCGACCATCAAGTACCACAGTCTTCGATGACACGAAGCCTCCAAAAGTTACGCCATCAGAACCACAAACCCGGACCGGATAATCCTGGCGTAAACTTTTGGATTTTTATTTACGCCAAGATTTATGCTGTTTTTTTCCCCATTAGGCCCAATACCCTTATTTTCTCCCTGTTGGAAGATAAGAAGCGGTTGTTGGTGTGCACAAGTCATATGTTACGTAACTGATCTTTCAAGGCAATTGTTTATTGGTATAAAGTGATAATAATTCTGGGAAGTGATAGCACGGTGGAGATTTAATCTTGTTTCGAATAGCAAAAGACACTGCATTCGCTCGCCTTGACCATTTGCTCTATGCCTTGACGAACCTATAAATACCGACCGGACACAACTATAGAATGCAGGTACACTTCGAAGCTATGACTGCGCCTCCGCGGAGACGGAGTCGCGGTCACGTTCATACGTACATACACAGTAGGGCCTAGCCTCCCTACGTACCGGAGTCGAGGTCGCGCTCTGTTGCTTAATTATAAATATTTGGCAACCTATGGGGCACTATGAAAGATGCACAACAGCGCCCTCATTAGGCTCGAAAATGCACAACTGTGCTGTCAATTTATTTTAATCATTTCAAGAAGGGAAATAAAGCCCGAATTCCATATAAATAATATTAATATTGCCGTAATACATGACCCCATTAGAGGATCATTTCAAGAAGGGAAATAAAGCCCGAATTCCATATAATAATATTAATATTGCCGTAATACATGACCCCATTAGAGGATCATTTCAAGAAGGGAAATAAAGCCCGAATTCCATATAAATCATATTAATATTGCCGTAATACATGACCCCATTAGAGGATCATTTCAAGAAGGGAAAGAAAGCCCGAATTCCATGTAAATAATATTAATATTGCCGTAATACATGACCCCATTAGAGGATCATTTCAAGAAGGGAAAGAAAGCCCGAATTCCATGTAAATAATATTAATATTGCCGTAATACATGACCCCATTAGAGGATCATTTCAAGAAGGGAAAGAAAGCCCGAATTCCATTAATATGAATATTATTGCCGTTATGCATGACCCCATTAGAGGATCATTTCACCCGTCTTCACGATCGCATCATGCCCTCACGCACTGCACCGGCTAGTACGTCTTCTTAAAAACGCCCTCTATCGGTCATTGCCCACACCACGTCTCCGCGCCTCCGCGCCTCCGCGCCTCCAGCTTCCCCCGTCTTTCACTAATGCCCTCACGCACTGCACCGGTATGCACGTCTTCCTAAAAACGCCCTCTATCGGCCATTGCCCACACCACGTCTCCGCGCCTCCGCGCCTCCGCGCCTCCGCGCCTCCGCGCCTCCAGCTTCCCCGTCTTCACGATCGCATCATGCCCTCTCACGCGCTGCACCGGCTAGTACGTCTTCTTAAAAACGCCCTCTATCGGTCATTGCCCACACCACGTCTCCGCGCCTCCGCGCCTCCAGCTTCCCCGTCTTCACGATCGCATCATGCCCTCTCACGCGCTGCACCGGCTAGTACGTCTTCCTAAAAACGCCCTCTATCGGTCATTGCCCACACCACGTCTCCGCGCCTCCGCGCCTCCGCGCCTCCAGCTTCCCCGTCTTTCACTAATGCCCTCACGCACTGCACCGGTATGCACGTCTTCCTAAAAACGCCCTCTATCGGCCATTGCCCACACCACGTCTCCGCGCCTCCGCGCCTCCGCGCCTCCGCGCCTCCGCGCCTCCGCGCCTCCGCGCCTCCGCGCCTCCGCGCCTCCGCGCCTCCGCGCCTCCGCGCCTCCGCGCCTCCAGCTTCCCCTGTCTTCACGATCGCATCATGCCCTCACGCGCTGCACCGGCACGCACGTCTTCCTAAAAACGCCCTCCATCGGCCATTGCCCACACCTTCCATACACGTCACACTTTGACTCCCTACGCCCCTAACATTTTATCAGTTGTATCAGTCGCACAAAATACATTCATACACTTTACTACTATTCTAACGACGTGACCGCGACTCCGTCTCCGCGGAGGCGCAGTGGGAGCTCCGAGTGTACCTGTATTCTATAGTTACTCCAAATACCGGACAGGAAGCACATTATCCGATATAACCACCGTCTCCAATAACAGGACCACCATAGCACGACCACTAAATAATACGGAGTTCCAATAATACCATAATACCACAAGATGAATTCTGGAAGCCTCTCTGGTGGAGCTTTGGCCATCCTGGTCGCTGTCTTGATCGTCAGCACGGAAGCTGATCGAAAAACGTAAGTCATGTTCCTTCTGTAACACAGTTAAAGGTATCGTACACGTTTGGTAATGACTCAAAACAATATTAGCATAACTTTTACTTGGTAACAAGCAACGGAGAGCTGTTGATAGCATAAAACATTGTAGGAAACGACTCCCTTTTGAAGTAAGGTTAATTTCTCACTAAAATAATAAACTTGCAAGAAGTTTTATTCCTATCTGAAAGCACACAAATTTGTACAACAAGGGTGTTTTTTCTTTCATCATTTTCTTGCAACTTCGATGACCAATATTGAGCCCAAATTTTCACATGCTTGTTATTTTATGCATATGTTGGGACACCAAGTGAGAACTCGTTGGTCTTTGACACTTTCCAAACGGGTTCAGTGCCTTTAAAGCATGTTTAAACGCAAAGTACACCTTTGGTTTTTGGAACCTTTCGATTGTTTTAATCCTATATAAATGTATATCAGCGGTGATGTATATATAGGCCCTATATAATTAAACTAACCTGTGCAAATTTCATTTCAAAAGGTGGTCACGTTTTTGAGATATCGCCGAAAATCAGGAGCGAATAATATGTCCACGCAGTTCGTAATTGGAATACACAATCTGAGAAACGCAACAATAACGTTTCTCATCAGATTCAAATTTTGGGGATAAAAACTGATATGTTTTTCCATAACCACATTACTTCGAAGTGAAATGTTTCTAAAAATGCTTTATACTATCGAAAGCTACTGTGTTCTAACGAAGTAAGTTTTTTTGCCATTAATTTTAAGAGTGATTACCAGACGTATACCTTCCCTTTAAAGAAGTACTTGAACGAGACCAAACAGGAAGTACTATTTGCTACAATCCATAAATAAGTGTTCAAGCTTTACGTTCATACAGTTCACATCTTATCAAAATATTTTTTAAATGTAAAAAAAAAATCATTTCGAACACCCCTCGGACGTGCTTTTTAACGAGAATCGCGAAAAGCCCCGTGACGTCATCAATCTCAGATAGAAATGTGTGACGTCACTTGTGGGAGTTGTGTTTGTTTACACCGCGTTGTGTATGCGCATTGCAATGGTTAACGAACCACCTCTATGCAGAGACGACTGGAAAATCCTCTAAAATGTCGGATAGCAACGGGTCCTGGGAGGAATTTAGCATTGATGAAGAAGAGGTGTACTCTGCAAGCACTGTAGATGATAGTGATAGCGTGAGGGAGCTCCCGATGAGAGAGGGGGAGCAAAGTGACGAAGCAGTGGTTCGTGGGGCAGAACCATACCGGTTTGAGCCGCTTGCTGTAGCTGCCGACAACGATCAAGCTGGTGAGAACGATGAGCGGAACCAAGACCGACTGCTTAATACGGCATGGTAATTAGTTTATTCAGTTATATTGAGAGGCTAAGCAAATGGATGACCTCATGACTGTGTATTGTTGTTATTTGGTACAGAGTATACGTAGGCCTGCTCCTACATGTATGATACATGTTTACTACTGATGCACAATATTATGTGCCGATTTCGGTAAACCAGTGCAGCATTTCCATACAGTATTTCAATTCATAAGCCTTCTTGTTGTTTTGCGGGGGCTGATCGACCCATTACGATCATGTCAAGTGCCTGTAATAAGTTACACAAAACAATAACCCTTTTATTGGCACAGTAGACCCATTCTAAAAGAAAATACTACATGTCATGCTCTGCTCATAAGCCCATTGGCAGTCATTGCATATCGGTAGTGTATGGAGAGTTAAAAATAATTTTCTTCCTTCAACCATTTCTTTATAGGTGTCAATGGATGTCAATGTGGCAGGCTGTTTCAGGGTTTTTCATACATCACTTAGTACCTGTGTGTTGTTAAAAATAATGATGCTGTTATTTGGTGATATACTTTTCAATATGCAAGTTCCATAAAATATTATAGCAGGTGCCGGGGTGGGATTTTATGACCGAATATTATTGCAACATAGTCACCATGCACGTAAAACAAAGTTCATTTGTAATAGCGTTACTTATTTAGTGCCCCTTTTGTTTTTTCAAGTTAGCCTATAATGGCCAATTAGTTTATGAAATGATGGTCCTCCATAAAGTACCCAAAACAGCTTGTCTATATTTCTCTTGATATTCCTAGTCTACGTCCAATTGTTCTTTAAAGGTGTTCCTGTGGCCACTGTGTCCAACAACCATTGGTGAACTGCATATGCTGCAAGGAAGAAGACAAAACAAGGGCCAAAATGGTGGATCTAGAGATAGACTTGAATGACGTAAACCAGTGTCTAAGCTCACATGATTGGTTTGAAGCTGTGTGCCTCCACCCTGGTGTCTTGGAGACTGCCTATCTACAGTATCGGGCTTACTATGGACGAGATGCAGTTGAGGGGACACTTGATCAGTAAGTACATAATTTTCTTCCTCCATGGTTGATCAGTGTGCTATTTGCTATATGTATACTATTGTACGTATGCATGTAGATACAGAGTTGAACAAAACCGCTCTTCATTGTATGACCTCTGCTGCTACACGTAGCCTGGAAAAAATGTACCGCTTGAATACCCTGTCACACTATACCTGCATGGTGTAGCATACTTGAAATACCATCATACATTCAGCCCTTCACCCCACCCCATTGAGATGCTTTCTAGTGTTTTTAGGTGCGCCCTTTGACTTAAAATGGTTGAACTCACAAGTAAATCCATGGGGCTGGAGCACCCCCCCCCAAAGTGAGATTGAAAAAAACGCACAAATAAATGGTTTCATACATACATAATATAGCTCCCCTCCCGAATTATGTCTTTTCCCCCGCTCCTCCCCCCCCCCACCACCCTACACAATGAGGCAATTTGAAACATTGATGTTTTATTTCACTTATTATTTTTCAGAAAATATCGTCATGTTGCTTATAGGCAAGTGGTAAGATGGTGTTGGGGATACCTTGGCCGTTTCAACAGAGTGCCTCTTCCGTCATGCATCATGGATGCCATCCGTAGAACTTTTCCCAACCCAACTGGACAGTACAAGGGATTTCGCTATCCACCACTTGATTTGTGAATAGGTACACCAGGCCTGATATACATGTACTTTGTTCTTGTAAGGGCAAGGCAGTTTTTCCTTAGAAAAGGGCAATGACCAAGGGCCATGGAGACACAAATGCCTCCATGAAGTATCAGACCAGGGCCCAATTTCATGGAGCTGCTTAAGCAGAGAATTACGTTTAGCAACTTTCTGCTTTGCCAAAATAAGCAGGATACCAGTCACAGATTGTACATGTGACATGGTACTTTGGCTGGTATCCTTATTCTGGCAAGCATAATTTTGATGTGCTTAGCTACTTTTTGTGCTCAAGCAGCTCTATGAAGTTGGGCCCTGGGTACACAATTTTGCCTAGTACGTGGTTTATCAAAGTGTTTGGAATTATTCTGATGTTGAAAATCTACAAACTACCTGTATTTTATGGAAGTGCACACATGTTCATGTAATTCTTGTATAAAGTCACTTGATTTGAATACAATTTGAATCTGTATTTCAGTGTGTTGTTTTTAATGACTTAACCTTTGTGTACTGGATTAGAAAATAACAAATATAACATGAGAATTGTTAAGTGCTAACATTTTTGCAATGCTTGTGTATAACCTCTAGGTTTTAAATCAGAACAATTTGCTAAGGGACAAGGGAATTTATCTGTTTGATTAGTAAGCCAAAACCATATTATATAAAATAAAATTAAACGCCAATTTCTTCTGTCGTCCAGCTCAATAAATGTATTTTATTCTTGTCAAACATTATGCTATGCCTGTGTTGCAGAGGGATCCCCCTCAAAAACTGTACTGTAACACATGTCACTCTTGTACATAAGTCGCCCCCCCCCCTCCAGCAAAACAGAAATACTATGAAGAATTTATGAAAACCCCATAACAACAATGAAGACGTGCCACACATCAAGCACCTGAATTATTAAGTGGATGGAAATAAGGGGTTTGGTACAATTTGTACATTACATTTAAAAAGTGGCTCATTTCTAAATTTTAGTTTACAGGAAATGTGTACTCAAATGTACATGTACATGTACCTGTAAACACACTTGATCAATGAGGGTAACTGATCAAATACATGTACATTGTTTTCTTATGGTTTATTAAAAGAAGTACTGTAAAGTGCCATGTGTAAATAATCCCAATTTAGATGTACCTTATTAAACAAATAAAAGCCAGAAAAAGATGGCACATATGTATTTCTTCTAAAAGATCTTGTGACTAGTTAATTGTGTTCATTACTTTAAAAATGATCAGTTTACAGTTACAATACTAGGGGTCGGGTAGTGGAGTGAACTGTCTATACACTCCCATGTGTTTACTTGCTACTGGACAGGTCATTCAAATAAAGAGGAGCAGAACTTTGGAGTAGGCTAAATGACCAAATAACAACTAGTCTCATACTTCACCATATCAAAACAAATTAATCCATCATCTTAAAGAGAACCTATGAGTTTGACCAATTCACACTGGATGGAAAAATTAGCTGTGATCTGGTATGTAACTTTCTTTAATTTGTTTTATGGTGGCCGATTGAAAATCATCTTTGAGGTGACATAGCTATCATCAGTAAATAAAGTTATCAACCTGCAGTACATGTGTACAGTGTGTATGTATAAGTTTGTACGTGTAGAGCATGCACACTGAGAATAGGTGTAAAAGTACTTCAGGTACACTGTATGCACACTTCATGTGTGCTTAAAAAAATTACAAGTCAGACAAGGCCTACATTCAAGGTTGCAAGGCTCTTTTTGGACAATCTTCTGTTTACTTGGCTTTCTTCCTTCTCTTCCCTCGTGTGGTGCTTTGTGGCATATCCTTGGGTCCTTTCTTTCTCTTCCCCCTCGCTTTAACTGGCGCCTGATCAGTACCCGATACCCCTTGAGATGCTGCAATGGCTAACTCCTGCACTGGTTGGGTTCTAGCTACCGGTTGTGTTATTTTAGTAAACCTTGAGACAAAAGTATTTACTGCAGTGTTCTTATCCGGTCGAGTCAGTTGTGCCAGGATTGGAGACTAGCTGCGGACACATCTCCCTTGAAGTCTTGTCTCTCTCCTGGCATAGAAGTGCAGCCTTTTTTATGACTCTATTCACATAGTCTGAAATTAATACAAATTAATTATGCAAACATGCACTCTATAAAATCAAACACTAGACTCAACTTTTTCCTTCAAAATCATTTGAATGAATTCCAATTTCCAAAACAAGTGATGACTTCTGTTGGACTTAATCTTATTTTTAGTTTTAAAGTATAGGGAGCTATACAGCACATATGGCAGTAGTAGAAGGTATGCATAAGTATATGGATCAACTACCATCATCATTCACTTTCACAATAAAATTTCAAACCAATGACCAATTGTAATGAGCACAATGCTACAGACAGTAAAATTCAACTGTAGTTGAACTTACCATATGTGCTTTTGACCAGGAGCTTCTGAACAGTGTAAACACCAGTGTCCTGCTTTGATCGTGGAAAAACAATGTTGTACTGGAGAGCACCCTTTGCAGTCTTGGATTGTCTGCGTCCTGCATTTTCGTTGTAATGCAGAGCTGCCAAGAAGATTCTGTATGATTAGACAAAATATATAGTACTGAATGTGCAAGAGGATAAACATTAACAAGTTTGGGGCCATCCAAGCCAACAAGCGATTTAAAATACAGACAAAGGTATACAGACTACAGACATGTCCATGACATTTGTCTGAATCCAAGTCAAGTCACTTGTCATGGCCAAGTCAAGTTGTATCTCATTTTCAAGTCAATTCAGGTCATTGACTTATTTCAGGTCAACGAGTTAAAAATCAGTAACTCTTTAAACTGCTTTTGTTTATTATAGTAAATTAATTGTACAAGTGGTTGTCAACAATCACTAACCTGCACAGCATCCCCTCAAATGAAAACACATACATTTTGGGTGCGAAGTGATTGATGACCGAATGAAAGCCCTCAACACTAGATGTTTGCATTGAAGGGGAGAGCATCTGGACGTCCTTTCGAAGATATATGGAACCAAGAACTTTTCCTACCTCTTGTGCTGGTTTAGTTCCTATTTGTGTAAAGAAAACAAAAGTAATTAATTTTGTTGTAAACTGAAGATATTGGGTTTGAAATTTAGTATTTTTTTCAAAATAACACTGATATTTTAAACAAAATGCATACAGCGCAGTTTTATCAAGTTGTACCAACATGATTTCTTTCCCTTTTAGTGTTTAAATTGCTACTGACCTGGTTGTAACCATTCACGTTCTGGCAATGGTCCATGGGCACATCTTTAAAAGATTGGATTGTCATGAGTATGTATGTTGAGGAGATGTAATCTTTTCTCCATCAGAACTGTGGAAGACAAAAAGACAGAAGTCAATGTGTTGAGCAATAAACTGAGCAACAAAAGTCCTTTGAACCGTCTGTTACAGACACTGGTTTCACAATAGATGCAACTTGTCCAATCCTGGGCCCGATTTTAATAGAGGTGATGAAGTAGACAATAGTGCTTAACAATTTTCTGCTGATCATAATAAGCAAAAGACCACAGTTGCAAACTTTACATAATGATATGGTATTTTGGCAGGCAACCTTTTTCTGGCAAGGACAATTGTTTTATACTCTGCGTATGTATGAAATTGGGCCCAGCTCTGAATACAGAAAAACATTTGCATTCCAATCAGTATGCTCTGATTGTCTTGAGTAAAGCTTTTATTAAAGTTGGTTTTCCATCAACATTTGTTCATTGAAGGATACTTTTCAAGTGTATAGGCCCAGAGAAACATTTAAGATTACAGTTCTCACTATATGGTTTATTTTTACCTTGTGCTTGTATCGGCACTGTCATGACTAGATGGCACATAGTCACTTTCACAAACAGGCTCTGAAGTAGGATCATCAGATACAGGTTCCTCAGGAAATGTAGCAGCTTTTGCTGCTGGTTGGGTGACAGTATGTGTTGAATGTTGCAGTTTTTAGCGGCTTCCCTTGACAAGCGAACATTCTGTGAATTTGTTTTCACACTTCAGTAGTCGCTTTACCTGAACACCTAGAATTAAATTTAAAGGGTACACAATAGGAGACTTTAGTAAATAACTGCAGTTATACTCACATCATAAGTAAATGGATGTTATCAATGTTCAAGGCATTGTCCCTTCAGTTCAAGTCTGTATCCATTATGCAACAGCCACAAACATGGTGACTTGAGCCTGAGATGTGAGTCTTAAAAGTCTGCGAAGTACCTCACTTTAGGGTTTTGCCTCAAAATATCTCATTCAGCAGTTTATGGAACATACAAATCTAAAAGCACAGTTGTAAGGTGCTGCACACATTTACCTTTATTGACTGGGTGAAACATCTTGGGCTTAGTTTGTGTCCGTTTAGACCTCACTGATGTGTGGTGGGCATCCCTTGGGAAGATATTAATTTGACTACTGGCAATGTGATGTATGGAGCAACGCCATCTTGCAACTGTTTGGGTCGACTGATCAATCCCCTGATGAAATAAATTACACATTGTAAAAAGATGAAGTCAAGGAGTAAAATTAAGAAATACACAAATAAACCAATTTAGCAAGGTGTGCACACTGAAGGGGTTGTCACCAACAGGGGGTACTCCCCTAATGTATACCCAGGCAATATCAAACCTATTTTATGCTTTGTGCTATACTACTCGGGAGTAATTGCATTCAGGTCATAGTATCTGTAGGATTATGCCTCAGTACTGTTATTGTTATAGCGCCCTCTTGTGTTCACCAATAAACCTCATGTGTAAACATGCTACTGTGAGCAGCCATCTTGAAAGTCAATCTCTCTAAATCATTCCCGAATATTACATGGTGGCAGCGGTTCTACAGACCCACAATTGACATGGAAGACACCCCACACACCCATTTACCTTTGCCAGGCAAGTTTGAAGGTGGGAATGGCCCACACCAGAGTGAACTTTGGCAAAAATGGGTCAACAGATTCGAGCGCTACAGAATCGCCTCCGGCCTCAACAAAAAAGGAAACCGGGAACAGGTGAGCACTCTTCTGTATTCCATGGGGGAATGTGCCGACGACATCATCGTTGCACTCAGTATTAAAGAGGAAACGGCCACATATGATGAAGTTAAGGCAGCGCTCGATAAGCACTATGAAGGCAGACGCAATGTTATCGTAGAGAGGGCTCGATTTAATCGACGTAAACAGTTGCCAAACGAATCAATCGACGTATTTATACAAGATTTATACAGACTGGCTGACAACTGTCAATATGGTGACCTCAAAGAAAGCCTCATCAGAGATAGAATCGTTGTGGGTGTACTAGATGATAAACTGTCTGACTCTCTTCAAATCAAAGCTGACCTAAATCTGACCAAAGCAGTCCAGATTTGCCGCCAGTCCGAAGCTAGAAAAGATAGTCGTGACGTAGTACGTGGTGACATCAAAGCCACTTCTTCTAGCGTTGATCACGTTGCTAAACGCAAACCTACCGCCCACAAATACGACAAACCGAAACCTAAGGGACAGCTTCACCCCAAGCAGCACACCCATGAAAAGGATTCAAAGTCCGGCAGTTGTAGATGGTGTGGAAGAACACGCCATCCTCGCCGAAATTGCCCAGCAAAAGATGCTGTATGTGACAACTGCTCCAAATCAGGACATTTTAAATCAGTATGCCTCAGTGGAAATGCATCCAAACGCAACACTACACGGGTACATGAAGTTCAAGATGATGATGATTTACCATTCCTTGGTGAAGTCATAAGTAACAGCGACTATTGGAGTGCCTTTATCACAGTTGATGGACACCGCACCTGCTTCAAACTGGACACTGGAGCAACCGTCACTGTCATTAGCGACACCGAACCCTGGCTTGCCGATGTACAACTCAAAGAGACCACTCAGTCACTTCGTGGTCCAGGCGGCACACCATTACCGGTCACAGGTATGCTGACTGCCAAGCTTAAATACTCCGAGAGGACAATCACAGAACGCCTCTACGTCATCCAAAACCAGAGATGTTCCCTCCTGAGTAGACGAGCATGTGTCGAACTGGGCCTCATCAAGAGAGTAAATGAGGTCAAGCAAACTTCAGACGCCCTACCACATAACATTGTGCCCTGACGCAAAACCAGTATGTTTGTACACGCCAAGAAAAGTACCCTACCCACTACTACCACAAGTGGAAAAGGAGATCCAATCCATGCTCCAACAAGGTGTTATTTCTCCAGTGACATCACCGACAACATGGTGCTCCGGCATGGTTGTCGTTCCAAAATCAAACGGCTCACATCGCATATGCGTAGACCTCACTAATCTCAACAAGAGCGTCTTACGAGAAATCCATCCGATGTCTTCAGTTGATGAGAGCCTAGCAAAGCTTGGGAAAAGTACAATATTTTCTAAGCTAGACGCAAAGAGCGGATTTTGGCAAATACCACTTGATGCCGAATCCACACTCCTGACTACATTCATCACTCCTTCAGGCCGTTACTGCTTCAACCGACTACCCTTTGGCATCAGTTCTGCACCCGAGATTTTCCAGCGAGCCATGTCTCAAATTCTTGTTGATCTTGACGGTGTCATATGCCATATGGACGACATCCTCATACATGGTGCCACACAACTTGAACATGACAAACGTGTGCGATCAGTCTTGCAACGACTACATAAAGCAGGTCTCACCCTCAATGAGAAATGTGAGTTTACCAAACACTCCATCAAGTTCTTGGGTCACGTGATAGACGCAGCAGGAATACATGCAGATAAAGGCAAAACTACAGCCATAGCAGCATTTCCTGTACCTTCCAACATCACTGAACTCCAGAGATTCATGGGAATGGTCAACCAACTCGGAAAATTTGTCCCCGGTTTGGCAGAGATAAACGAGCCATTACGCCAGTTGCTCAGGAAAGACACAACCTGGTATTGGGATAAAGCCCAGCAGAGCTCATTTCAACGAGTGAAAGATCTACTTCTCTCATCTGCAGTCCTGGCTCACTATGAACCAACCCGTCCTACCTTTGTAGCTACGGATGCTTCTTCATTTGGAGTTGGCGCCGTTCTTCTTCAGATTCAAGACGATGGGAAACGTCACCCAATCTCCTATGCATCGCGCTCTCTATCAGACACAGAGAAGCGATATGCTGTCATCGAGAAGGAAGCATTAGCCGCAACCTGGGGTTGTGAGAAGTTCTCCGACTACGTCCTTGGTCTTCACTTCACGCTTGAGACCGACCACAAACCACTTGTGTCTCTCCTTCAGACAAAGGAACTTTCGAAAATGCCCCCACGTATTCTTCGGTTCCGTCTAAGATTGATGAGATTTAGTCCAACTGTCCAGTATGTCCCTGGCAAGCACCAGACTACTGCAGACGCACTTTCCCGTGCTCCAGTCGGTACACCCGAAGAAACCGATACAGCTCTGATCTCAGAAATCGACAATTACACAAATCACGTGATGTCTTCAGTACCTGCAACTCCGCAACGCCTACTGGAAATTGTTGCAGCCCAGAAAGCAGATGAGGAATGCACACAGATAAAGGAATTTTGCATTCGTGGTTGGCCCGTATACATGCCACACACACCCCTACTGCGCCAGTACTGGGAAAACCGAAGTCATCTTTCTATCCTCGATGATCTCCTTCTGTATGATGATCGCATTGTTATTCCACGATCCATGAGATTGGAAATGCTCGATCGTATCCATCAAGGCCATCTTGGTATCACTAAATGCCGAGCACGAGCACGTACATCTATTTGGTGGCCAGGCCTCTCCAAGAGCATTGAAGACATGATCTCCAAATGTGTGACCTGCGCAAAACATCGACCAGAACAGCGTGAACCTCTCATGGCAGCATCATTCCCGTCATGTCCCTGGGAAAGACTGGGAATGGATTTGTTCGAGTATCGAGGGAAAATCTACCTCATCGTCATTGACTACTATTCACGCTGGATAGAAATCAAGTCACTCTCATCGGACCAAACCTCAGCGACCGTAATCCAAGCCTTGAAGGAAATCTTTGCAGTACATGGGATCCCGGATGTGATTATGTCTGACAATGGGCCACAATTCAGCTCAGCCTCGTTTCTGCAGTTTGCAAAGACATATGGATTCATCCACACTACTAGTTCCCCACGGTACCCGCAGGCAAATGGGGAAGTTGAGAGAGCAGTTCGCACAATCAAAGGATTGCTTAAGAAGAACACAGACCCTTACCTTGCACTTCTGATGTATCGCTCATCCCCACTTCAGAATGGCCTGTCTCCAAGCGAACTGTCGATGGGCAGGAAACTAAAGACAACCCTGCCTATCCTTCCATCAAATCTATATCCTAAAGCTCAACAGGACCAAATGATTAGACAGAAGGAAGAAACATATCGCACAAAACAACAGCACAACTTTAATCTTCGTCACCGTGCTACGACTCTACCAACGCTAAACCCTGGTGATTCAGTTTGGATCCGAGACCAGAACCGTCATGGGACCATTCTCGCCAAAGCATCCCAGCCACGTTCCTACATCATTGAAACCGATCATGGCACAGTTCGTCGCAACCGATCAGCTCTCTTTAACACACCAGACCAAACCCCTCAAACACCAGCCCCAGATGCGCCCCTGTCTACTCCCTCTGATGTACCAACCCACTCGCAGACAGTACTTCCTACTCCATCACAGCAGTGTTCTCCATCCACTTCTCAAGAGAAACAATCTCCGTCGTTGTCCACACCACCGAACACTCCATCACCTACTGTGATAACAACCAGATCAGGACGTTTAGTGAAGCCGCCTGATCGCCTTAATTTATGAACAATACCAAAGGAAAAAAACCCAAAACAAACTACCTGCATAAAAATTGCAGACTAGAAAATTGAGAGCTGGAAACTATTTTGCTCTCTCTGCATAAAATCCATGCAGATTTTTTGAAGTTTTATTCCAGTGTTGACTTGTTTGCTTCAAAATTCTACAGTTACATTTTGGCTTTGAAATTTGTTAAAGTTGTTGGAGAAGTTTACATTTGTTTACATAATTCATGGACTCTAGATATCTCTGTATGGACACTCTGAACATTGATGAACAGGTTTGGGATTTAAATTACACAAATCTGTACTTGGGGGGAGATGTAGGATTATGCCTCAGTACTGTTATTGTTATAGCGCCCTCTTGTGTTCACCAATAAACCTCATGTGTAAACATGCTACTGTGAGCAGCCATCTTGAAAGTCAATCTCTCTAAATCATTCCCGAATATTACAGTATCCACTATTCATCAATGACTTACATTATGCTCTTCCAAGATTGGACAGAATATGAATTTACTTCCTCTTCTATCAATAGATTGTGCAAGTCTTGCCCACATACAAATAATGTTGAGACCTAGGTCCCCCGTTGGTTTATGTTTGAAGAAACAAACTCATTCACATTTTCATGTGTCAATGTTTGAACATAGTGTGAGACTAGGTCGTGGTATATTGACTAGGACGTGGTATATTGAGAACAACTAAAAAGGGGAGCTAAAAATTATTACACTTACTGCTGTTGTGGTCATAGTACAGACTGCAATGGTTGCTCTGTCAGGCTCACTGGAAGGTGCATCCAGATGAGGCACAGTTACATCAGTGTCTTTGATGATTTCCAACCCTGCTGAAAAAAACCTTTAAAATAAGGAATACAATATGGTCAGTGTTGTGCCAAATGTTGCTTGAAATAAAACCTGATTGTGAAACATTAAAATCACATGACAAAATAAAAATGTCAATATTGTTATTGTAAACAAAGAGTATAGACAAAAAAAAATTGTGCAAATTCACTGAAAATTGTTGTTTTCTTGAAAATTAGCACAATGGTAACGTTATAGGGCGACAAGATTCTTTTTAATGACAGAACGACTGTTTTGCTTTCATTGAAGAATATATTGTACATGTAAAATTGTTTACCTGTTCTGTGCTGGTTGAATTTTCTGGTCTGACACTGGAAGGTTCACCGTATTTTATATTGTATTCATCCAGTGCTTCTTGCAAAATCTGAAGGAAAGTGTCAACAATGAACTCAGCTTTGTTGAAATTGAAGCAAATAACTAAGCACTAATCAAGTAAATTCATAGTTACTGATGTTCCACAATGATTTAGTCTATTTAAACAAGGAGCTGTTCGTAAGGGTTGTTTAATTTCATAGTCTGTTAATTTAGCCACATTGAAAAATTGTTAGTTGTTGAGAAATAAATAAAACTGCAAATGTTGGGCTAAATTGTAAACCAAAAACTGTCTACTCAGAAGGAAAAAAACACAGTGAAGATAACAAAAACAATCTATTTTTTTTACAGTGCAAGAAAAAAAATGAAAAAAAACCCCAGGTCAACAGTAATCAACACGTACACAAACATAATTTTGCCAATTCATACTCAATATTGCTCTATGCTCTTAGTCTTACCATGTTTTACCTTTGACTAAACTATTTCCCCCTAAAACCAAGAAGAAACAAAACGTTAGGAAACCCCTCCTGAACTTGAAGTATAAACGATGACTACATGCTACATGTACATCCTCACTTCGCCATGTTCACTTGAGGGCGAGTTGGCAAATACAAGTTTTTGAGAGTACGAGTTGGTTGAGCGTGAGTTGGCAACCTGTTCCTGCACGGTTTGTTTGTTTTTCCCAAGTGAAAATAAACTATGTTCCAACCTGATATTCATGTGAATGATTCATTCACTGGAATCACTGATTAAATTATTAGTAAGAACTGAAGGGTATTTATATTCATGCCTACCCGGCTTTTCTGACGTTTCTTGAATGCCGTTCCGAAATGCTTTGCTGGCTGTGTCATCTCGGCATCACTCTCCTGACTATCGTCTTTCGAAGTTGATGGGGCTTTCAGGCTTGGTACCGAGCCTGGCTTCAGCCTGAAGTTCCGTTTGAGCCCCATGCTGCTCTGAAGCTTCACAGAGTCATCCCTGCACTCATCTTTGAAGTGTGCGCTGGAAATCGTGGACCATTTGGTCAGCTTAAAATCAGATCGAGTGTTGTCTACGAAACGCACCCATTCCTTGCAAGTGGAAGGATTTCTCGGAAACCGGACAAAATGTACCTCTGGATTCTTGGTTGTCTTCCTCGTACAACCACCAACGACACATGATGCTGGCATATTACCCTAGCACCCAAGACACGTTTGTAAAAGCAGATTTTAAGACGATTTCTATATCGAAATTGTCGGAAGCACATGCATAAACAACACGTCCCCATATGAACAACTCGTCTGCCTGTTTGTTTACATTAAGCTAACTCCCACAAATGACGTCGCATGGAAGCGCGCCGCCAACGGCAGAAGTGTTTTTAGTTTTTCAAAACCTTGAGGTTTGGGCCTAATATTTTGATCAATAATTACGAAAAATCCAGAAATGTAAATACATCAAAATTACAATTACATGACAAACAAACACATTATAAACAAGTTTAAATAGCATTCCCGTTACAAAATTCTCGTTCAAGTACTTCTTTAAAATGTGTTTGTGCTGCTGGCCGACGAAGATGCAATTAAACTCACATGTAGACCGTTCTCTTTGGGGTTATTACTGTATTTTATTTGATAATATCCGCACTTATAGATCCTTTTCATTTGATTGGTGGAACATGCGTCACGTGTCAGACTTTATTTGGCCGTGTATACATACTGTTCCGACACTCCAAAATTAAATATAGGGGTCGTATGGGTGTCGGACACTTCGTACCTTTGCCACTTCGTACCCTGGACACTTCGTACCGTAACCAAATTGGTCACTTAGTACCGTGGGCGGGGTACGAAGTGACCATCAGCTGTGTCACTTCGTACCTTCAGCCGAGTCACTTCATACCTTCAGTAAAATGGGTATTTCCTTAATTAGATAATGTTCGTTGAGATACAACATAATACTTAATGAATTTTCATTTTGTTTAATTATGTGAATGTCCTTTTTAATGTGAAATGTTATTATTTTTTATTGTATACAAATATCTGCAAAATACCTTTATTTTGTCCGTATTTTGTTAACCCTATAGTTTTTATGTTCTCATTATCTCGGCACGTAAATATATGATATTGAATACTTTCCAGCTTTAAATTTTAAATGATTTTTAAATGTTTCATTTCACTGATTGTTTTAGAAATTGGTTTTTATAAAATTGATCTAAAAATAATTTTTTATTTTATTTTAAGTAATGCATTTTACTCATCACTATCAGTCAACAAGAAATTAAATAAATCACCATTTGGGTTTGATTCGTTTTTAAATCCAGAAACGATGCAGAAATCCTGAAGGTACGAAGTGTCTTGTGACAAGGTTAAGGTACGAAGTGTCTTGTAAGAAGGTACGAAGTGTCCAAGGTACGAAGTGTCCAAAGTCACTTCGTACCTTGCAAAAGGTACGAAATGTCCATGGTACGAAGTGGCAAAGGTACGAAGTGTCCTGACACCAGTCGTATTATTGATAAATATAGGACCTTTGAGATGCTTCGCAGCTATGCTTCGAGCGTACTAATATACAAATATTGGATGCTTATGAGTACAATATAGAAGAATATAATCACGAGGTGAAATCTGGACCGTTCCTATTAATTCACGAGGCGAACAGTCCAGATTGAGTGGTTATATATATTCTGCTAGTGCTATATTATGAATAAAATGCATCATATTTTGTTCTATATATACCTCACACATAGATCCTTGTCATTTGATATTTTTCATAATTCATAATTTTTTTCAACAATAGATAATATGCCTGCAAAGTTTTGAACAGTAATTTATGATGTATTTCAACAATGATTAAACTGCTTATAAAAACATATAGCTGGAGCTGTTTAAAGGGTCTGTATACGTTTGGTAATGACTCTGAAAATTAATGGAAATGAAAACTTACTTGGTAAGAAGTACAGCAGCTTTGGATAGTATTTAATGCCTTTTGAGAAACTTTTCACTTCGAAGTACTGCGGTTATGGAAAAAGATATCACTTTTTATCCCCCAAAAATTTGAATCTGAGAAGCGTTACCGGTACTGTCTACATTAACGTTTCTCAGATATTCTTCCTGCGTGGACATAACCGCTCCAGATTTTTTGGCAATATCTCAAAAACGCTATACCTTTTGAAATGAAATTTTCACAGGTTAGTTTTATGGTATATATCTAAAAAATTATAGGATTGAAACAAACCGGTGGGTTCCAATTACATAAAACGTATACAATCCCTTTAAGCCGCGGTTGCCTAAAGCGCGTTGGGGAGTTACAACTATATATGCCCCAAAGAAAAGAAGTGACAACAACTATATAGCTCTGTGCTTTCAATAATCGTAATCAAGTATGTTTCTATCCGATTTCACTTTTTGCCTGCAAAGTTACAGTATAATTAACATTACTAAACCGGAAACAAAATTTTACTTTAGCCACACATATAAAAAAATGGAACAACTTCTATTCTAAATCTGCACACTGCTTGGGTGCATCTGAAATTGTTGCTACGAAAAGATTCCTCCAGTTTTTACAGGTTGTTGAAATTTTCACTGGTTGTAACATTGAAGTCCAATTGCTCTTAGGTTGGAAAATATGTTCATTGGAAAACATGGAAAAAATTAGATACACTCTTCACCCCACCCAGCCGCACACCCCCCAAAAAGATAAAAGATAAAATAGATAAATAAACAAAAATGTCCATAGAAGTTAACAGGGTAAAGCTGTATGACCATAATATTTTAAAATTGACTACCGGTACACGTTGTATGTTTTAAGTACTAATATATCACTGCTTATACTATTGGCACAAAACCACATCCGGGTATTCTCGGAAAATACCACTTTTTAAACACGAGGTCAACGGCCGATTACGCCATAGGGCCTTTAAGGTTGTTATAGATAATCCATATAACAAATGTTTTTGCAAATTGCCTGATTTCTAACTGCCGCATGTCCTTTCTCCCAAACAGGTGTTTCTGTGATCTTCGGTACAGCACTTCTCGTCTCGTCTCCGGGGATAGCATCGACATCCTCCCCGTTCTCTATGACCTCCCAAACCCCTCCTATTACAACTGGCTGAGCGTTGGCTGCAAACGGGTGAACGGGAACTGCCCCAACGACTGCCTCAACAGAGCCCACGACTGGCTGGGAACCGCCGCCAACCCGAGCAGCCACTTCACCAGTGGATCCGGTCCGGACGCCTGCGAGGTCGTCAGGCGGACCGCCTCACCCAGCAACAAGATCTACGTGTACGCTTCGTACGACCCTAGTGTTTGTGGCGGTAGATCCTGGCAGTATGTCACCGAACTCTGCTGCTGGGAAATATCTTTCCCTGGTTATAACTCTGCCTATTTGTACAACCACATGTGTGCGCAGGAATGCTCGCCTTTGGGCGGCTGTTAAAATCTCTTTCTTTCCTCTATGACTATGAGTCAATTAAAGGTATCGTACACGTTTGGTAATTGTCAAAGACCAGTGTTCTCACTTGGTGTATCCCAACATATGCATCAAATAACAAGCCTGTGAAAATTTGGGCTCAATTGGTCATCGAATTTGCAAGTTGCAATGGTGAAAGAAAAAACACCCTTGTTGTACAATGTGCGCTTGCAATTTGCAAGAAGTTTTTATTATTTTAGTGAGCAATTAGCTGTTTCTCAAAAACTACGTTACTTCAGAGGGAGTCGTTTCCTACAATGTGTTATACTATCACCAGCTCTCCGTTGCTTGTTACCAAGTAAGTTTTTATGCTAACATTTGTTTTGAGTCATTACCAAACGTGTACGATACCTTTAAATAAAATCTACAAAATTCTTTATGTTGAGTTGTACGATCTGCATTCTGAAAATAGATAATAAAGTCTCTGCGGGTACACCGCATGATAACCTGTTTCTGCTTGGGAAAAGATATGGCTCTGAAAATATTCAGCTCTGAAAATATTCAGCTGGTTTGTAAATGTTGTTCTCAAAAGTTTCGATAGTTGTATTATCAGAAGAAGTCTTCTGATAACCAGAGCGGTGGTTGATTTTATTATTAAGGTACACAACTATTGCTATGAACAAAACAACTAGGTCTTTTTTTTAATAAAGGAAACCACTTCTCTTTAAAACAAAAATGTGTTATTATAAAAGTGTACACACTTGCATATATTTTACTAATTTTAACAATCAATCAATCAATCAAACATTTTGTACTAAGCGTCATCACCCTATAGTTGTCTATTTCGAGGCGCTTAGCAAAGAAAAGAAAAGTTTAAGACAGAAGAGTTCACAGAATTCCATGTGGAGATCAAGTGCAGTGGACTATTATAAGCATATTAAAAGATACGAGTCTTAAGCTGGCTTTTGAAGATCTGTAAGGAGTCAAGTGTGCGTAGTTGATAGAGGAGATCATTCCATAGCTTTGGTGCACAAGAAGCGAAGCTTCTATCACCTGATGAAGAGTGGCTCTCTAGGAATGTTCAACAGTAGTTTGTTGAATGATCTCAGATTGGGCCGAGGTTGGTATGTACACAACATGTCTCTTATAACTGGGGCTATGAAGTGCTTTCCAAGTCAACGTGGGATTTTGTAATTTTGTAATTGACAACTCGCAACACGAATGATAAGAGGTTCTTTTGAGTATGGGTAAATTGACTTATTGCTGTAATATCCAATCACATTCTGCTGCCAATTATCACCTGGAATTTCATTTGAACAATTTTTAGCCATTTTGAAAACCGATTGAACTTTACTTTGTCATAAAGGCTTTCTTTTGCTCCAGAGTTTCACTTGAAATTGTTTAAGGCTATAGAGATCATTTCACACATTTTGTTTGCATTCCACTTGACTTGTATTATCGTAATCCATATAGCGTCAAATTCCCAAACTTTTAATCATCTTATATACAGTTGAAGTTTGCCTAATGTAGGCCTAGGCCTACAGTTATTAAGATTAGCGAATCACTCATGTGTTTAATGTAAATAAAGAAAAACAAATGCAATTTATAAATGCGTTTTTGTCACCTTTTTATATTTTGTCATTAAAAGAAAATTTGAACTTAAATTATATAAACGGTTGTTAACATTGAAACAAAATTAATACTGGGGACGATGATGCTTATTGTTTAGAAATCCAATCCAATCACGCCCGAATTTATGCGACCATACAAAGGTTAAATGAAACATGAACGTCAGTTCTTGGGCAAACAAATCTTATTGTTTACAACTGGAAACGGAGGTCAAGTCTTATTCTGCAGTGTTTTCTTTGTTGATTTGTTAAATTTAACTTACTTTTTCATATATATTTCATGATTAATTTCCCAACAATTTATGATAATTTTAAATGGTTCTTTATATTAACTATACGCCAATGACCTTCGTTGCCTGTCCCTCCAATTTTGGAATAAATTAAGAAAGTTCAAAATGTAAAAATCCGATTCAAGACACGCAGAGAGGAGGACGCAGCAGGGATTAAAAGAGTAATAAGTTCGGACTGCAATTTCTCGCAGTAGAGTTTAAAAAAAATATGCATGAACCAGAATAACGTATGAATTTTTGTCAGAAAACATTTAGTTCATTCATTCAACTAAAAAATCAGACTGTCCATTTGGTGCAAAATTATAATATTCTACAAAAGTCACATTTTTTTCGGGAATTTCTAATGTTTTCTTTTTTTCTTGATTTTTCAAACCAATCATAAGCAATGGGGTAAATATACATTAACCTATTATGCATTGTGATTGGTTACTCTTTCAGCACTTTACTTTTTGCATACAAATTATGAATAATTCAACAAAAATAAACAAACGCAAAATCAGGTCTCTACGACTTCCCAACGCTTCGCGGCTACACTCAGCTTTTTTCTTTTACTTTTTTTTTCTTTTTCTATTTCTCGAAGGGCTCGGAAAGGGGGAGCTGGTGAAAGAAAGAAATCTGTCCCCCGGAGATTTTGTCCTCCATACGGGAAATTAACGTGGGCTGAAGGAGGAGGATTCAAAAGAGGGCGCTATCAGAAGAAGCCTTAATTGTACACAGTTCGCCCGGCGGTGGGGGTGGGGGTGGGGGGAGAGGGAGAGAATGTCCGCTAGTCTGCAAACGAGAGGTATCGTAGACTTGATTTTAAGTCTGAGTTCGCGGTTATTTCTCTGCATCAGCCACGCAAACTTCCCCGCAGATTGGCTATCACATGCTCACTCGTGATCATAGGTTAATGACAGGTAAATCCAAAAGAGGGCGCTACTTCAGGCAATAATGTTATGGCTATCAGGTAGGGGTGCACCATACTAAATAAGCCAGAATTCATGCGGCAAGCTACTTATCATAATTTGTAAACCCACAACTTATTTTTAATTATAACGTTTTTGGGGTCATGCAATTAATAGATTGTGTAAATATAAGAATCTATCATAACCCGGGGGTTCTGTGCTTCAACGTTTGAGGAGACTTGTAGTTTAGGCGTTAAAGTTGGCCCTATTTGACCGGGGAAGTGGAGAAGTGCTTCACGAAAACTGGCAGCAAGTCGGCTTTGGAAAAAACAAAATATTCGTGTTTTTTTCTTCTGGGGTAGTTAGCAAAAATTCCAAACGGTTGACCTGCCAAAAATTGAAAAGAATTCTCAAGTTTAGTTGTCCGGAAATATAATGTCTGAATGGTTTTCAAGAGGCTGAGAGACTGACACGATTTTTTGAGCATTTTTGAATTATTATCATTTAGCATTGGTTCCTAGGGGAGATTATTTAGAGTGGTGCGCCCGTAGACCAAAAACCACGATCACAGACTTGGAACCAAGTCTAGAGGTATCGAGGTCTCAATGCTTCAAAGGCAGACTGCACACATGAACTCGCGCGCATAGGTTGAACATTGGGTCACGTTCGCCATGGTTCGCCCGGCGTGCACATCACGCTGGCAACACGTCTTACGCGCGAAAATCATTATGGAGAGCGCGTACTTTTCAAAACTGGATGAAAAACACGCACAATAAGCTCAATAAAATACACCTAGGCCTACTAGAATTTTCGGATATCCGCTTTTTAGTTTAATGATATGAAATGTGGACGTACATGAAGGGAAATATCACAGGAATGAGGTAAAATTTCTTGAATTTTTAGAGTGTACATGATAATCTACGGTCATTTACTGGGCGGAAAACGTTCGGTAGGCTTAATAACGACGCTTTAAAAGCAGCTGTTTTTAGGCGGCCATACAGTTCAATGACAATTTCGCGCGTGTTTCATGAATTCCAAAAATCACGTTTTCTTTTGAAAATGGTATACCTTTCATATTGACCTTATTATTACCAATTGGGGCTCAACTTTATGGGAGCTGTTTGAGCTGAAAATGTTGCTTAACCAATTCTGCTTAGCGCAATTGAGCAGGAATCCAATCCCATGTGAAATGATTTTGGGGTGCTATCTATTTCTGGTAATCAAAATTGTTTTGAGGTAAGCAAATTGTTGTGTGCTTGAGCAGCTAGCTCTGCGAGATTGCTCCCTGCATCACTTGTATAGGTCAAAGCGCATGGTTTATAGGTTCCATGCTTACAAGCTGTGCTTCTTATGCGTTCCTCTATGCGTTCCTCTGTACAGTTTCACGCCTCTGTTTAACATGACATACTTTTGATATATTTGTGAACACTGTGGAATTTAATGAACTGAACTGAAGTAGACAACAAACTTTCTTTTCAAAAGGCAAAGTGGTTCCATGTCGTCTTTCAGACATGTACTGCTCACCATCAGCCTATCTCTGCTGCTACTCGCGTCATGGTCACACAGAGTGCTTGGAAACCCAACACCTGAGTCGGAACCCGAGCCAACTGGCGAACCAGAACCGACTGGAGAACCAGAGGCTGAGCCGACCGGGGAACCAGAACCGACGGGAGAACCAGAGGCTGAGCCGACCGGGGAACCAGAACCGACGGGAGAACCAGAGTCTGAGCCGACCGGGGAACCAGAACCGACTGGAGAACCAGAGTCTGAGCCGACCGGGGAACCAGAACCGACGGGAGAACCAGAGGCTGAGCCGACCGGGGAACCAGAACCGACGGGAGAACCAGAGGCTGAGCCGACCGGGGAACCAGAACCGGCGGGAGAACCAGAGGCTGAGCCGACCGGGGAACCAGAACCGACGGGAGAACCAGAGGCTGAGCCGACCGGGGAACCAGAACCGACGGGAGAACCAGAGGCTGAGCCAACTGGAGAACCAGAACCTGAGCCGACTGAAGGGGAACCCAAAGGAGAGGTCGAACCGACTGACGATATACCCGTGTCCGAGGAAACATTCTATGCAACACCAACAGAAATAATGCTTCCTCCATTCATTCTCATCACAATCATGACTGTCGGTAAAAATTAACAATTTCCAGATGTTCCCCTTTATGAAAGGGACACATTGCCTTCGGATTGGGTACTTTGGGCTATAAAAGGCGTTTGTTGTGAAATGAGTACGGTTGTAAAGATGTATTAAAAGTAGAATATATAGATTCACACAATAGTATCCCTCAAAAAGTTGTGGTTTTCGTTTTACTTCGTGAACTGACACGGTCCGCCATTTTGTCCACACTATCTCGAGAGGTATTTATGTGAAACGTTATATTCTACTTTTAAAACATCTTTCTAACCAAAGGCATATTCATTTCATAATAAACGCTATTTTTTAATAACCCAAAGCGCCCAATTGGTAGGCAAGGTGTCTTCAACTTGTCTGTGTGTTCAGCAAACATTGGGTAATCGTGGCAGCTTTTATAAACAACCCACTCAATGTTGGTTTCCTTTTTTGCTCTCCCAAAGGTTCGTCTTACCTGGCTGTGCGAACTGAACTAAAAAGAAGATCACGACACGACGAAAGACTACAAGCCATGTTTATGGCTCAACCAAGTATGAGGGAACTTAAACCTCGACCTAATCAAAGCCAAGCATGTAAGATCAAAATGTCTCAAGACATCATTTTATTCATTTAAGTGTCTGTGAAGGAGCAAAATAGAAGATAAATTATTCTGCCCTCAATTTTTTTCGACTCATAATATTAAGAGTAATTTCTATACGGTGTACTACTATGTACTGGCCCTATTCGTTTCTTTCAAGGAGGTTTTCAAAGTGATCTCAGTCTATTTTTTGAGGCAGTATACCTTTGGTAATTGTCAAAGACCAGTATCTTCACTTGGTGTATGCCATCATATGCATAAAATAACAAACCTGTGAAAATTAGGGGTCAATTATTGGTCATCGAAGTTGCAAGAAAATAATGAAAGAAAAAATACCCTTGTTGCATGCATTATTGTGTGCTTTCAGATGCCTGAGAAAGGATTTCATGCCTGAAGCCTTTCTCGGATTCAAATTTGTGGGTGAAAATCTACCCTTTTCTCTAAAACTATACTTCAAAGGGGGTCATTTCTAACAATGTTTTATAATGTCAACAGCTCCTCAGCGCTATTTACCGAGTAACGTTTTATGGTCATTAACCTGAGTAACTACCAAAAGTACACCCTGCCTTTAATAAAATTATTTGTATAAATCTTTTTTATCTGAGATACCAGACACGGAGATAAGATCTTATGCTCAGCAAAACCCTCCTATATTTTGACACATCAAGATTAATGTGTTACCAGACAAGAACAATGGAAGGTCCCCGAGCTGCGTGGATTTTTCCCCGCATGGATTGAGCGATTTCAGTACACAGTGGTTCATGGCATAAAGTATCGGGAATACCTTCATGATTTGCCCTTGTATCATTCCAGCAGTTCTGACCACGGCGGAAATAGACGTGTTGGACAGCATGGAATGCTTCTGCAATCAGCCATTAGGTCTGTGCCGTATCGCTGTACCGGGGTTCTTATCTTTAGCCTTCTGCCCTCTCGTCCTGTTTGTCCACAAGCCTCTCATTCTTCTATTCTGGCCCACTGAGCTGTTCCCGCAAGGCCCGCCAAATATCAACGAAGTCATCGGTAAAAACCGATCCACTAAAAAAAAAAAAAAAAACCCAAAAATAACAACCCTGGGTCAGAATTGACTCGGATTCCGGGCACCGTGGTGGGGCCTGACCCATTTATGAGCCAATAACGACCTGGAATCTGTGTCACTTCTGACCCGGGAAGGGTTTTTTTAGAGTGTATTCTTAAATGTTTTGCTTCTCATTTATTAGTTAAAGGCATCGTACACGTTTGGTACTTGTCAAAGACCAGTGTTCTCATTTGGTGTATCCCATATGCATAAAATAACACGCCTGTGAAAATTTGAGCTCAATTGGTCATCGAAGTTGCAAGAAAATGATGTAAGAAAAAACACCCTTGTTGTACAAATTTGTGTGCTTTCAGATAGGAATAAAAAGTTCTTGCAAGAAGTTTTTATTATTTTAGTGAGAAATTACCTCTTTCTCAAAAACTACGTTACTTCAGAGGGAGTCGTTTCTCATAATGTTTTATACTATCAACAGCTCTTTGTTGCTCGTTACCAAGTAAGTTTTTATGCTAATATATATTTTGAGTCATTACCAAACGTGTACGATGCCTTTAAATTAAAAGGTTCAACATTTTGTAGCATTGGGATTTAGTGGGGTGTTTTTTTGTTGTAAGGGTAGACCTAAGTGATTGTGAAACTAAACTTGAAGTAGGATTTGAAACTACTTGTAAATATGATCCAGTATTAATAACATTGAAAGAAATCAAAGAGTTAAAATGTCCATAGATTTGCACACACAAAAAATGCCATTGTGGGAAACTTCCCTTGAAATTGTTGAGCTTTAAATGAGTAAATCAATTAGTTTTGATCTTTCAAGTCAAAAATTCAATGTTTGAAAACAAAGAAAAACGTTTTTTTAACACTATTTTCTCGTGACTCTGATGACCGATTGAGATTAAACTTTGTTTTGTTTAATGTATTTGTTGGTTGGTTTTAAATGTGTGGATACTGGTCTTTGACAATTACCAATATTTTCCACGTGCTTTATTAAATACTCTAGACTAAAATAATAGGCCTAATAGTTAATTTAAACTACCGGTACTGTAACTTATGAGAAAAAATGATTAATATGTAACTTTTTTTATATCGAATTTTCAGCTTGCTTTCTGGCACCGGCAGGACTCGTTTATGCGTAAGTTTAAGAAGAAGAAAGAAAGGATGACGAACAAAACAAATAATTGTTAAAAAATACCCACTATTTTCCCGGTAATTTTCGGCAAATAATTCAATTAATTTGACTTTATTATCCCCAACGGGAAATTCGTTAAAATTACAATACTTAAACATTTACCAGAAAGAAGCAGTGGTGGTGGATTTAAACGCTACTTCGTTCTTTTTGGCGCGAAATTGAAAGCTCCTCAAAACAGTCATTCAGTTTTCACTTAATGTGTATAAGCAATGTTCGTTTGCGTCATGCGATCAAAAAAAAAAGGGATATCAATTAAATTTGACAATCCACTCAAACAACATTCAAATTCGCAGCAGCTTTTCGCAGAAATCTCTAACTGTGCCTATACTCTGAATGCCGATTTCGCACGGCTAAAACGAACGCCTTCAAAGTTGAACTGATATAAAATGCTATATAAATTCACATACATTAAAATGAAATATTGAATTACTGTTTCAACTGAAGAGGCATCGCTTTCATACGAATGCATGAGAGTAAATAAGGATACTTTTTGCCGAATATGACTGGGAAAAACTGTTTTCTGTTTGTTTGTTTATTCATTCATTTATTTATAGGTTATTTATTAGGGTTTTTTATATGTTATATTTATTTATTACTCTTGGTGTTTTTTCTTGTATTGTCAGCACATCTTTCGGTTTTTCCTACCAGTCAGCGATGAACAAGCAGAGATCTCTCATCAGTATCATTTCCCGTGAAATCAGCCTCTTAGATCAAATCATCATCCTGACGTCACACATGATAACCATCACTTACCAGCAGAAGGCAGAGGTATGCAGTTTTATTCACGTATTCTGATGAAAGCCCCCCCCCCAAAAAAAAATAAATAAAAAAAAAAAAAAAAAAATAAAATAAAAAATAAAATAAAAAAATAAATAAAAAAATAAAAAATGAAATAAATAAATAAATAAATAAATAAATAAATAAATAAATTTAGCATACCTGTTTTCGTGCAAAACTCCTTTGTTGAGTGTGCTGTATATTTTTATTTGTATGTTAATTTAATTTGTACAAACTGTATATATCCATAATTGTCGTTCATTTCCCTTATGGATTTGTTATTTGGTTGTTTCTTGTAATTTTGCTATTTATTGTTTCCTTGTAGATTTTCAGTATTGATTTATTGATTGGAGTGTAAAATAAAAGGAGTAATTTAACTCCACTAAAGAAAAAATAAATAAATAAATAAATAAATAAATCAATCAATCAATAAATCAATAAAAATAAAAAAAATCCGGAGACAAGACTACATATTCGGCACCGTCTTTGATATTGACAAGTCAACAATCTGATGGCCTGTTTTACGTGCGAAAAAAGTGGCATCACTCAGGCAATGAAGGGGTGGTCGGGTTGGCGCAGTGGTTATCTTTCCTCGCCTTCCACCTCCTATCACCCCGGGGCATTACGTGGATTGGGTTTTTCAGTCCCTACCTGACTGCGTCTGTTTTCCATTCTCTGGGGTTTCCTCCCACATCTAAAATTGAAATTTCCTTCCTTCCATTGGGTTCTTGGCTAGTATAAGTTCGCCTTTCTGAGAGTCCTTGGCTTCACAACCAGAATTGGTACAGCCTATTGCACTGCCATCTTGTGTATTGTCCATTCAATTAAATCAACGTAGGCCTAACCCAAATCAAGGCTGGAATGAAAGTGTTGTCAAGGTTTTGCGTATTACTAAAAGGTGATTTTTACTTCCTCCCAACGACAGATGTACCGATGTGTCAAGGATGAGATTATATCAATAAATCTTCAGATACAAAAAAAACTTGGCGAGAGTACCACCGACTACAGGGGAAACAGGGCCAGTGGCCAAGTGTGGAAGGTATAGCATTATACATCATAGCCCACCTTGTTAGGCTGATATGGCTCTCTTTTAACATCCGTCTTAATGGCGACTATGATAAGACCGATGTTACAAGAGAGCCATAACATCCCAACAAGGTGGGCTAGCAAACATCGTTCTGTAAAGGCTTCCTCGTAGTCCATGAACTGAAACAAATCAGAAGAAACCTGAGACGGGAGGATGAGGTGGAGGAAAATGTTTCTGACAGTAGGCCTAAACTTATACCTGTGACTGTTCAAATGAGAATAGTAGAATAGAGAAATGAGAATAGTATAGTTAATTATTCAACTCATACACACAAATATTGGGGGTCTCCATCCACTCCCAACTCGTCGACCTTGCTTTTAGGAAACCTCACCACTTGATCTTTGTTGTTCTGGTACCGACTGAAATGAGGTGCAACTTGCCTAGCTGTAGAAAACAAGATCGTCCAGAGCATCCCCAAAAAACTAGGTGCCTGATGAAAACTCAAACGAGGAAAATGCAAAGCCAATTCCCGATCCCAGAAATGAAAATGAAAAGCACGTATTTACCTCATGAAACATGACGCGGAGATGATTATAATAACAACATGCCTGTGATGAAAAGTGTTTCATCAACGTGAGTTGAATCGGTTCCTTCCGACGAGTTTGGCTGTCAAAGTGTCTGTCACAAATCAAGAAAAACATAACAGCACCCACGTGGTAAAACGAAGTCACATGATAATACATGACATCCACCCCAATACGTTTGCACACGGTCTGAAAGGGGTGTCAATGAACAGGGGTCCGTGACTTGGTTGGTAGAGGGTGACTTGGTGGGTGGAGCCAAACATTTTGCCATTAATCGTGTACAAAGTTGTTCAGCATTCGTTTGTATACAAGATTTGGCCAGCCTGCCTATACGTCACTGTCACTGCAAGTGACCGCAAGTTTCGAGGCTCACACAGACATGAATGAAACCGTCTGTTCATCGACGTGCCGGTAGTGGACGATTGTCTTTTGATGTCTTACCGACAGTTTATGTGGTTAGCCACAGAACATACCCACCCCCCTTGCTCTCCAGACATGTCGGCCACGTCAAATTGTTGCTGTATTTTTAGATTACAGGGAGTGCCGGCAATGTAAGGTTTTCTGCAGGGCCCGAGGAGTTTATTCCTCCTTTGTTTATTCCTTTGTTTATTTTATATATTTTCTGAGAAACAACTGGCTTGGCTTGCATCATACATAGAGAAAGGACCCACTCTATGCATCATACGACCATGTTCATGTAGCAAGGAAAAGCATACTTCAACATGGCTTCAACAAGTAAGAAAGTTGATTCTACTGCTTCTCTACAAATTCTTTTCCACGATGATAGTGATGGCATTTCTGATGCTGAATCAATAGTTTCGGAGGAAAGCGGTGATGAGTCGATGGAAATTGAGGCAGATAGTAGTGATGACGAGATCGGAGGCGATGATGGTAATGGGGATGAAAGCGACGAAGAAGGGGACAAAGAGAGTTGTGAAGAAAGCGACCAGGGCAGTGGTAATGGAGATGATGAAAGCGAAGATGATGCGCCTGCTCCAACCACTCGACGGACTGGGAAACGACCGGCGAATGTTCGACCAAAAGGGCCGCCTGCAACACGTCAGTGGCAGCAGCCGGGCGCTGGGACCAGACCCCAAGCACCCCCTCAGCCATTGCCTGCAGAGATAGAGGCCCCATCGGGTGACATCTGGAAGACAGATACCCCACCCCCTGCTGCACGAAGACGACCGGCAAACGTTGTGACAGAGGCAGCCGGGCCGAGGAATATTGGAGGAAATACAACCAAACTCCAGCTATTCCAGCTTTTTATCACAACTGGGATGACTGAGGCCATTCTTGCGCACACAAATGAGGAAGGTCTGAGACAGCGCGGAATTCAGTGGAGCGAGATGAAAATGATGGAGTTGCATTCTACCATCGGTATCCTGTTGTTCTTGGGGCTGACCAAGTCTGGCCGTGAGAATATCCGTACACTTTGGAGAAAGGGACCCTTCGCGAGACCACTCTGCATGTCCACCATGTCGGGTACGAGGATGCAAGACATTCTCACCTTGCTGAGATTCGATGACAAGGCGACAAAAGCACATAGAAGGTTGAATGACAAGTTTGCCCCGATTCGCGAAATGTTTGATAATTTCTCTGATTCCTGCCGTCGTTACTACACCGCCGGTGAGTTTACTACGGTTGACGAACAGTTGATTCCGTTCAGAGGGCGGTGCCCATTCAGACAGTACATGCCTAACAAGCCCGCGAAGTATGGAATCAAGTTTTGGTTGAACGTTGATGTGGACTCTCACTACGTCTTGAACATCTCCCCATACCTTGGCAAAGAAGGAGACCAAGTGGCGAAAACTCTTGGCGCGCAAGTAGTAAAGAAACTTATGGAGCCGCTTTACAACACTGGGAGGAACGTGACCATGGACAACTACTTCTCAAGCGCTAATCTTGCAAGGTACCTACTTACCAAAAAAATAACTATGGTTGGAACAATCAAGGCGAATCGGAGAGAGGTCCCCAAGGAAGTTCGCCCCCAAAACACTAAGAAGAGACCTGCAAAATCTTCAGTATTTCTTTTTACTGACAATCCCGATCTAACAATGGTATCCTTCGTCCCAAGGCCCAATCGGAGTGTCCTGTTACTATCTTCCATGCACCATGACACCAAAATCAACCAGAAAACTAGGAAGCCGGACATAATCCACTTCTACAACTCGACCAAAGGAGGGGTCGATACAGTAGACCAAATGTGCAGTCTATACAGCTGCTCACGCACGACCAAGAGGTGGCCAATGGCCGTCTTCTACAACTTGCTAAACCTTGCGGCATTGAACTCCTACTCACTGTGGTGCAGCCTCAATCCAGGATGGAAACAACGCCACACCCGCCATGATTTTTACGCTGACGTCATCATGGAACTTGTAAAACCCCAAATTGAGTTGCGAGCATCTAACCCCACTGGCTTGCATGCTCAAACAACGAGCTCCATTGAGATTCTTGGCTTCAAAGTTAACTGGAAAAACAAACGGAACCCCCCACCCCAGCGGCAACGTCTCGATCAGCCAGTTGGAGATTGCAAGGAGTGTCCCCCTCGCAGACAAGGAGGAAAACGAACATCAAAGAAATGTTCACACTGCAACGGTTTGGTCTGTGCTGAACACTCTCAAAGAGAAGCTTTCGTCACATGCAATACCTGTGCTACTGGGGAGTATTTATGAACACTGTTGCTCCGTTGATTGGTTGAACTTGAAGTGTTGAAATTTTCAGTATTTTTGCACGTAATTATAATCTTATACACTTTCACTTTGAACGGTTGCTCCGTTGAAATGTTGAACTTTTTTTTGGGGGGGGGGGGTTGCTGTTTTTGTAAATTCATTTTTATATTATTATTTTTGTTTTACTCACCACATTTTTGTATCATTATTATTATTATTTTTTTACAACCCCCTTTCGAACACTATTGTTATTATTATTTTACCCACAACCTTTTCAGTATTTTTGCACGTGTTTATAATCTTTTACTTTGAACGGTTGCTCCGTTGAAATGTTGAACTTTTTTTTGGGGGGGGGGGGTTGCTGTTTTTGTAAATTCATGTTTATATTATTATTTTTGTTTTACTCACCACATTTTTGTATCATTATTATTATTTTTTTTACAACCCCCTTTCGAACACTATTGTTATTATTATTTTACTCACAACCTTTTCAGTATTTTTGCACGTGTTTATAATCTTTTACTTTGAACGGATGCTCCGTTGAAATGTTAAACTTTTTTTTGGGGGGGGGTTGCTGTTTTTGTAAATTCATTTTTATATTATTATTTTTGTTTTACTTACCACATTTTTGTATCATTATTATTATTATTTTTTACAACCCCCTTTCGAACACTATTATTATTATTTTACCCACAACCTTTTCAGTATTTTTGCACGTGTTTATAATCTTTTACTTTGAACGGTTGTTCCGTTGAAATGTTGAACTTTTTTTTGGGGGGGGGGGTTGCTGTTTTTGTAAATTCATTTTTATATTATTATTTTTGTTTTACTCACCACATTTTTGTATCATTATTATTATTACTTTTTACAACCCCCTTTCGAACACTATTGTTATTATTATTTTACCCACAACCTTTTCAGTATTTTTGCACGTGTTTATAATATTTTACTTTGAACGGTTGCTCCGTTGAAATGTTGAACTTTTTTAAAATGATTTTCTCGAAATGATTGTACCTCGTAACTCCCGTATACATAAAACAAAAATGTTGCCCTCTTGGGATTCGTTCAGCATTAAACTAAACTAGATAAAAATACAAATGTGGTCTGAATTTCCAGTGAAAACATTCTTGTGGATAAGTTCTAAGAAAACCCAGCGCTTCCAAACCTTTTCGAAAGAGTAGCTTTACGTTTTAGTCAGTAATGAAAATACAAATCTAAATTTCATTTAGTTCCGTTTCAACTGTCTTGAAAACTGTCTTGAAAAGGGGCCAGGTATAATGTCTTAAATCTTCTGCAAGGCCTAACTGAATATCATCGAACATTTTTCCGGTAATAATTTATTTCTAATTCATTTGTGGGGTTGTTTCCTGAACCAATGATTGTTCCGCCCTTCGGATGGAATGTAAAGCCGTAGGTCTCGCGTGTATGTGTAATGCACGAAAAAAACAACTGTTACCACTTATCGTAACAGGGGTTTGCCCGGTGTTTCTGGCAGTGGCTGTTGAATGCACCGAAGCACCTTGTAAACCCTTAGAAGGTGCAACATAAATGGGTCTCAATTCAAAACATAGCTCTGCTTATCCTTTTAGAAAACTAATAATGAGCGCTTTGATACGCCCCTAGGGGTGAGATAAAGCGCTATAAGAACCAAACCCCTATTAATATTTTCATTTTGCAGGCCAAAATTATGAATCATTTTCTGATGATCAACTCGGCTTCCTCGGAGCGCTATGAGATCATGACTGCCACCATTCATCCCTTTAAGTGGATATTCCTCGAGCTCTTAGGATTCTTTGCTTTCTTTGGGATCCTGCTACTCCAGGTAAGCCGGGATTGGGGTTTTTCGATTCACATGATCACTAATTAAATCATGCGAAGCGAATTTTTGTGACGCAACACTCGGTATACGCACTGCCCTTCCAATTTCGCGGGAAAGTTCGCTTCGCACGAAGCATTCGCAGGAACTATGAATCGGGCTTACTGTGTGTTACTGCGCATGGCGTATTTTTGGGTCCTGACTCTACATTATTATAAGGACCAAAAGTTTCGTAAAACACAAACATTGCAGAAATTGGTTACCCAGTCCGTACGGCTCTTTAACATTGGGTCCCAGTACATGACTGGAATTATACAGAGGCCATGGCCTCTGTTGCCCTTGTTCTGGGCCCGTTGGTGCCCCTTGAAAGGTTTCCCATAGATTTTAAGGTTTTCCAATGGAAGTGTACTTTGCAAAATGAAAACGGCCTTGCCCTCTCAACATGAAATTCTAGGCCTGCTAGTATAATAAGACACCTGAGTCATTATTTTCTTTAAAATGACCCCAAGTGTAAGACAAACTATACATGTAACCTCACCAGGGGACAGTTTGAGTTCATTCACTCCTTGATTGATGACAGATTGTACACACATAATTTATCTCACTACACTGCAAAAACTGGGGTGTTACACAAAGGGTGTTGTCACATATAGATACCAAAAAAGAATCAACATTATACAACATAATGGTGTTAAAATAACACTAATTTCTGCCAACACAATTACATGGGTGTTATTTTAATACACTATGCTGTTAACTTTGATTCTCTCTTGGGTATCT
This sequence comes from Plazaster borealis, assembly GCA_021014325.1. NCBI lineage: Eukaryota > Metazoa > Echinodermata > Asteroidea > Forcipulatida > Labidiasteridae > Plazaster > Plazaster borealis. The sequence goes on from CM037462.1 coordinate 15,003,442, forward strand.
ATGTGACAACACCCATGGTGTCAATTGTAACACCTTTGCAGTGTATTAAAGGCACTGTACACGTTTGGTAATTACTCAAAATATATATTAGCATAAAAACTGACTTGGTAACGAGCAACAGAGAGCTGTTTGTAGTATAAAACATTGTGAGAAACGACTCCCTCTGAAGTAACGTAGTTTTTGAGAAAGAGGTATTTCTCACTAAAATAACAAAAACTTCTTGCAAGAAGTTTTTATTCCTATCTGAAAGCACACAAATTTGTACAACAAGGGTGTTTTTTCTTTCATCATTTTCTTGCAACTTCGATGACCAATTGAGCCCAAATTTTCACAGGTTTGTTATTTTATGCATATGTTGGGATACACCAAGTGAGAACACTGGTCTTTGACAATTACCAAACGTGTACGATGCCTTTAACAGAGCAAGACGCTGGTGACTTTGGGGTGACTGTTTTAATGCTTTGTGTCCATCTCCTTTAGGCCGAGTCTTATCGCATGGAGCTTTGTATGTGCATTATGACCGTATTCTCAATCAGCATTCTCTGCTACGTGGTGGCTGATCTTGACTCACCATTCAATGGGTTCTTCAGGGTAAGATAATGACACCAAGGTCTCCTAATTTGGGTGTACCATGGAGGGTGTGAGCCTACCTTGGTATCCGCATTAGGGAAAATGTTGGAATCATTGTGGTTAAAAGTATAACCCATAGGGAACATCAGCCTTCTCTGCTATGTGGTACTGTGGCTGTTCTTGCCTCGCCATTCAATGGGTTCTTCAGGGTAAGATTGCACTAAGGTCTCCCTAATTGGGGTGATCCTCATCGGGAGAGGAAGGTTTGAATCGGGGTGGTAAAAGTATATCCCCATTGGGAACATCAGCTTGTCTGCTATGTGGTGGCTGATCTTGACTCACCATTCAATGGGTTCTTCAGGGTAAGATTGCACTAAGGTCTCCCTAATTGGGGTGATCCTCATCGGGAGAGGAAGGTTTGAATCGGGGTGGTAAAAGTATATCCCCATTGGGAACATCAGCTTGTCTGCCATGTGGTGGCTGATCTTGACTCACCATTCAATGGGTTCTTCCATGACCAGGGTAAGATGGCACTAGGGTCTCCCGATTGGGGCGTACCTTGGTATCCTCATTGGGCGAGGAAGGTTTTAATCTGGGTGGTAAAAGTACAACCAGACTGGGAACATCAGTATTCTATGCTGCGTGGTGGCTGATCTTGACTTAATTGGGTTATTCAGGGTAAGAAGAACCGGGGCCTCCCAATTTGGGCGTACCTTGGTATCCTCATGGGGAGAGGAAGGTTTGGACCACACCAAAACCAAAAACCAGCAAAAATTTTTTGAGAACAGGTGGGTGTGGGGAGGGGGACCAAGACCCAACACTGAAAAACACCAAGCTTTAAAGGCACTGTACACGTTTTGTAATTACTCAAAATATATATTAGCATAAAAACTTGCTTGGTAACGAGCAACGGAGAGCTGTTGATAGTATAAAACATTACGAGAAACAACTCCCCCTGAAGTAACGAGTTTTGAGAAAGAGGTAATTTCTCACTAAAATAATACAATACTTCTTGCAAGAAGCCTTTTATTCCTATCTGAAAGCACACAAATTTGTACAACAAGGGTGTTTTTTCTTTCATCATCTTCTTGCAACTTCAATGACCAACTGAGCCCAAATTTTCACAGGCTTGCTATTTTATTCATATGTTGGGACATCAAGTGAGAATACTGGCCTTTGACAACTACCAAAGTGCCTTTAAAAAGGTAAAACAACCAGAGATGCACTTCTTTGTCATCCCACATAGGTAAACACATCTGCCCTGGCAGACATCGTAAGGAAAACGGAGGACATGTACGTCCTTGCCATGCAGGGCAAGGATCTGTACAGCTGCAATGACACCACCGATGGGGTCACCAATGACGGTGACCTGTTTGATGGTCGAGGGAGCAGCGACTCGGAGACGGACATCGCGGATGTACACTTTGAGACCAAGTCTGACATATCATAGCTTATAGCTGAGCCATTTAGACAAACTTCTCAGGAGATTCTCATTAAATTCAGTTGACCTTTCCACAATTGAATTTGTTACCCTGGGAAAACAGCATGAGAATTGGCTAGTCCTGATGAGAAGATAGGGTTATCACAACCGTCATGGCGACTGGCTAGTTCAATTTGACATAATGTTTTAACCCTTTCCCCCACTTGTTAGAACAGTGAGTTACATAACCGTTTCACACTATTTTTTCGGGCACTCTGGGAAATCGTATTATACCCGGGGTATGAAGCTTTTTTCTCATCATTATCAAGCCTAATACCCCTCAGAGGGTCTAGGGATGCTTATTACCTATAAAAAGTGGAATAGGCTTGCTCTTTGTTCCCCTAGGCCTTCAATATGTACAGCGTTCATAACCAGCTGAATTACCATGAAGCCCCGCCCCCTTTTCCTTCCACCACACAAGCCTATGGCCCAAAATACACAAGCCCTGGCAGAAAGTCCCCCCCCCCTCTACATTCCCCGCTCAATTGTGATGTCCAACAGGCTTCCTCTGATAGCTACAAGCTGCTGCCCTTGCTGACCTGGATAAGCACGATTGATGGTTGTTATCAAACAAGGCTGGCAATCTACCGATGGATTTTCAAGGTGACTGAACTCACCCAGTGCAAATAACCACTGCCATGTGTTTCTGCATGGTACAATGGTGGAACACCTAATATACTGAATTTTTTAAAAATTCATGGGCGGAATTATTTAAAAAATAGCAATATTCTGCACAAAAAAATAGTGAGGCATGCTCCATTAAGTTAAAAACCCTAACCACCCCAACCCATCAAAAACAAACAGCGCTTTAAGCTGGATTGTTGGCTGCAGGACCCGCTATAGTAAACTGATTATGCTTTACATGGGATCAGGCATACCACCATGATTAGAGTCCTACAGTTTGGGTGTTGCATTACCAGAGATGGTGTTGGGTTTTGGTAGAGGAAGAAAGAAGGATCCTCAATAAAGGTAGTTTAGGGTTTAATGTAGGCTGCTAAGCCAAGATTCTACTTGGTTACTGTTGACCAAGTTACCCCAGTTCGGTTCTTAATATCCAAAGTGGATCCACTTTGGATATAACCTAATTCTCCAAATGAGGAATCAATGGTCTCTATTCGGGAAAACCCTGTCTTGATAAAACACCTTTTGTCATACAGCAAGTCTACAAAAGTGGTTTCATGTCCTAATATTATTATGGGGTATAAAAAAAAAAAAAATTATTATGCGCTTTTTCAAACCAAGTAGGTCCATCAAAGCACCTTCCAGCATTACCCCCTGTTCATTATGCCCTCAGCATTCCTGAAACCATCTCAACTCCTGAGTATGCAGTACCAGCACCCAAATAGTCACACAGGATGCTAATTATTAACATCAACAATCTCTCACCTCACAGGTACCCATTTTACTCCTGGGTGATGTGAAGCAACTGTAGTAAAGTGTCTTACTCAAGGCAATAAGTGTCACGACCAGGATTCGAACCCACACTCTATGTGTCTTAGCAACTAAAGTTAAATGTCTTGCTCAAGGAAACTGGTCTCCGATTTGAACCGATACTCTGGTGACTTAACCACCAGGGCCCAATTTCATAGAACTGCTTAACGGTAAGCAAATTTTCGTGCTAACTATAGCAGAAAAAAATTGCTTAAGCGTAAGCGTATTTCACAGGTTACCAAGACAATTAGGCGACCGGCTTGCGCGTTCACCATGCATTTGCATTGTTACGTCATTCATTTTCATACAGTAAGCACCGGAAGGTTAGCATGCCTTTTCGTGTGCTTACGGTAAATAGCAGCGCTATGAAATGGAAACTCGCGCAGTAAGCACAAATCAGCTGTTAAGCAGCTCTATGAACTAAGCCCAGAACTTGAGTTTGATGCGCTAGACCCCTTGGCCACTACTCACTACTGAGCGAAGATTTTGGGTCGGTGCCCGCCCCCCCCTTAAAGTAGCCAACCATACCTTGCCTCCTTATCACTTTACTTTCAGGTGGAAGGAAGTGAGACAGATGAGATGTTTCTCAGCAATGGGAAAATTATGAATCAAAAGATGTATTAAAATATCCTTTTATTACCGTAAAATATGACAAACACTGTCAAAGAAAACAAAAACGGATACAAACTAAAATGGTCGTGTACGAAGAGTATTAAACTAAAACAAATTTTGACGGTGGAAATACATGTAATGAAAGTTCATATTACATCAATTCAGATAAATTTTCTTTCAATTTGTCAAAAACAAAAATTGAAGGTGGAAATACATGTAATGAATGTTTATACTACATAATCAATTAAAATAATGTTTTCTTTGCAATAAACTATATTATGGTTTTTTTACAAAACCTATTAACTTTCACCCCAAGTAGTTCATTAATGTTTCAATGCTACAAGCACCTTGTGAAAAATTTAATATCTGCAACAATCAACAGAGCCTTTAATTCAAATGTATGGAAACATTACCCGATGTTTCTTTTTGCAACCCCCCCCCAAAAACCCCCCCCCCAAAACTAATTAAAGAAATAACAAATAAATAAATAGTTTGAAGAGCGAAGACATTTGACCACAAATATAAATCCTTTACCACGTCGTAAAATGTACAAACCAATTTTATGTTAATCAATTCATACAGTAGACCGGTTCCTCTAGATTCATCCTAGGTTCATGAAATTGCCAATCACTACCGCCACAGCACGCCCACATAGAGTGGGCGGGGCCATATAAATTCAGGGCCTAATTTCATAGAGCTGCTAAGCACAACAATTTGCTTAGCATGAAATTTCTTCCTTGATAAAAACAGGATTACCAACCAAATTTCCATCTGTTGCATATTGCTTGTTACTGGTATTCAGCAGTTGTTTGCTTATCCGGAAAATCACGTGGAAATTTGGTTGGTAATCCTGTTTTTATCAAGGAAGAAATTTCATGCTAAGCAAGTTGTTGTGCTTAGCAGCTCTATGAAATTGGGCCCTGGTCTGTTGTAACAAGAACCGTTTAGTATTGAGCCACAAATTTGTTTGTCACAAAAAACAAAAAACAAAAACCCCAAACAACATCATAATCCTTTATCATTCAGCTGCTGTCAATCATAATTTGTCCACAAATTTCAGAAATTATTCAAGTAATTATTCAAGTCAGTAAAACCCTATTTAGCATCGGTGCCTTCTCCTGCCCAACTGGCACTTGGCACAAAATTCCACAGGAGATTGTGGAGACTAAGTCAACACAGTACACAAGCCATAGGGTTTCCACATAATACCAGCAATAAAACAGAAGAAACCCATGCACCTAATGCTAGCCTGGAAGGGCTGGTACTTTGTGGCAGCACAGTGGTACCAGTGTCAGCTGTACAAACAGAAGAAACCCATGCACCCAATGCTAGCCTGGAAGGGCTGGTACTTTGTGGCAGCACAGTGGTACCAGTGTCAGCTGTACAAACAGGAAAAACCCATGCACCTAATGCTAGCCTGGAAGGTATGGTACTTTGTTGCAGTCTGTGGTACCAGTGTCAGTTGTACAAACAGAAGAAACCCATGCCCCAATGCTAGCCTGGAAGGTATGGTACTTTGTGGCAGTCTGGGGTACCAGTGTCAGCTGTATGAACAGAATAAACCCATGCACCCAATGCTAGCCTAGAAGGTATGGTACTTTGTGGCAGTCTGTGGTACCAGTGTCGGCTGTACAAGCAGAAGAAACCCATACACCCAATGCTAGCCTGGAAGGTATGGTACTTTGTGGCAGTCTGTGGTACCAGTGTACAAATTAATGGCTTTAGCAGTATGGCCGGAATACCGAAAAGTCCCATTCTTCAACATTGTCGTTGCAGGCAATGGCCATAGCCGTAGCTGTAGCCATAGCCGGAATGGCTTGATTCAGCTGCGGCTTAAGAACATACACTACATGTATTCGAGTCACCAGCCCACAGTAATGGTGTGGACAAGTCGTTAATGGTCTGCCGCGGTGAGATAGTCAAGTTGTGGCGGTGCTCTCGCGAGATCACTGCTCTCGCGCGAACTGCTGGTTGCCGAATTCTACTCCCCATTAACTAGGACCGTAGTCGTGAGAGCAGTAGTCTCGCGGGCCAGCAGTCTCGCGAGAATACCGCGGGAATCGCGGGGAGATTCGGAATAGAGTCGGAACGCTATCACCGAGTCAGAACGCTATCACCGAGTCAGAACGCTATCACCGCGACAGACATTTAACGACTTGTCCACAAGTCTACAGTAATGGCAGCATTTAGTTCTTGGACCACCAAGGAACTTATGGGCAGGCGGATAAGTGTTACATACATGCAGGCCCCTCATTTCTGTATACCCATTACAAAAAGTGCACTTTAAATAACCTCAGACTGGAGCCTTGCATGTGGATTGGGTTTTCAGTCCCTACCTGATTGCGTGGGTTTTCCCCCATTGGAGTTTTCCTCCCACATCTAACACTGAGCAATTTTTTCTCAATTCCTATTCATCCTGTAATTGGCCCTAATTGTGCTGATGGATGTGCAAAAAAAAAATGTAATAAATAAATAAATAAATTTTCTTTTTTGACTCTGAAATTCCCTCCTTTTCAATGATGAATCACATAATTTTGATTTATTTTTGGCTCTACTAGGCACGATGTATGACGCATCACTTCTTTTTCTTAGATCACTCCAGTGGAATGCTACATGGTTTGATTTGGAACAGTTACATAGCCACAGAACTAGAGAGATAGCGGGTCAACTGTTTTGAACTTTTACTGAGTTGGAAATTTGATCTAGATGTATGTTTTGTAAATAAATACTTGTTTTAACACCATTAAAATATTAATTGTATCAGAAACAATAATGCTAATACCTCAGTATGTTTTCAGTGCTTGCTACAAAATGTGCCTCCAAAATTAAAATTCATACACCAGGCAATTAACTCCCTCCACCATAGCCCTTAATCAAAACCCCCCTAAAATAATAAATACTGCTTTACCCTTAAAGAACCAGGTGGCCGATTTCACAAAGAGCTACGATTGATCTTAGCTGTGTATCAAACTTAATTGCTTAGCAAAGTGTGATGTCACAATACAGCAACCAGCAGGTTCTGAATGCCTGCATCTGGAGTTTATTCACATGCCTCAAAGTGTGATGTCAGATGTTCAAGCTTGCCCTGGGCCCAATTTCATATACTGCTCAAGCAGAAAATATTGCTTAACAATTTGCTGTTATAAGTGAAAATGAGCAGGATACCAGTCACAAATTTTACATGTGACATGATACTTTGGCTGGTAACCTTAGTCTAGTAAGCATAATTTTGTTGTGCTAAGCTACTTTCTGTGCTTAATTAAGCGGCTCTATTTTTCATTTATTTTTTAAATATTTTTTTAAAATATTTTTTTAATGAGATATCGCCTAACATCACAAGGCCAGACGGTCACTTCAAAGTGAGGGCTACACTTAACTGATTTGGGCTATTGACCCAAGTCAACTGCCACCATTGTTCATGGCGAATTTGTGACATCAAAATTTGCATCGCATTCGCATTCGCAGGAAGTATGAACCAGGCTTTATTCTTCAATCTTGTGCTCCGTGATCAAAGTAAAACACTGACAGATACACAGGAACCTGATCAGTGGCTACGGATTTTGATTTATGTTAAAAAATATCTTTGATTCTCACATAAAATAAATGTTCTTGTTTTGAATGAAATTCTTAATTCATTGGCCCCTTCTGTATTCATCATTGGTGTCTGAAATTGCCTCAACTCACAACAACGGAAAAAAGAGGCAAGCTATAAGGGCAACAAACTATTCAGCGAATAAAAGCACACTTTGGTTCCACAAGAGACATTTCATGTCATTTTGTTTTCATTATCCCTGAACAAATTATGTGAAAATCGAAATGGCGTCCAATGAATCTTATAATTTATTATTTGATACTCCCGAAACAAAAATTCCAACTGTATAAAGTTGAATGAATTTACTACTTTCTGCATACTTTGGAAGCCCATTAATAAAAATACAACCATTAAAACCACTGCTAACACTAACGAGTTGATTAAACTTGGCCCGTTAGCGAATAATCAGCACCCGATTTTGATGGCTCTAAATTTGAATAAACATATGCATTAATAATCTCTGCACCCCTCGATAATTTTGCCATCGCACTGCTCCACACAAGGCTATCTCATCATCATGGCAGTAGCTTGTATGACTTTTGTCAGATTTCGTGCATATATTTAGGGTTATATTTAACTTGTTGAAAACAAAAATAGTCCAGCAGAAAAACCCCACAAAAACATGAGTTATACATCTAATCTTGACCCTAGCATTGCTCTGTATGAAAATGGTCACAATGCCATTCAATTTCAGCAGTGAAGTATTTCCAACTTTTTTAAGAACTTTGCAAATAAAACCTCCAGAAACCATGACTGCAGTCAAGGCATACAAAAGTTCAAAGTTGACTTCCCCATACATTATTACAACTTGACCTTTTAATAATAATAATAATAATATAACTGGGTTCTTATAGAGCGCTTTACCACACCCCTAGGGGCGTATCAAAGCGCTCAGTATTTTTTCCTGCAAGGTATGTGGAGCTACGTTTTTGAAGTACAGTATGAGACCTTTTTTCCTTTATAGCACCATGTAATGGTTTACAAGGTGCTGTGGCACAATATGCAGCCAATCAAACCAGGAACACAGGGGCGAACCCCTTCTCTTTACGATAAGTGCACTGGGTTCTTTAACGTGCATTACACAACACACAGGACCTACGGCTTAACGTCCCATCCGAAGGACGGAGAATGTGGTTAAGTGTCTTGCTTAAGGACACATGTGTCACGACTGGGATTCGAACCCACACTCTGCTGATCAGAAACACCAGAGCTTGAGTTCGGTGTTCTTATCCGCTGTAACCAATACAAATGTGTTTTAAATAATGCCGAAATAATCGGCCCTGCCAATGCACAGTCCCAAAATTGGGCCAATAATTTGATTGGCCCGAAACACTACTAGGGCTTTTAAAACACTACGTGTACATGAAATGGATCTATTCTCAAAGCTTCTCCGAACCGTTCTTCCTATTGATTGCTTCAGATTGCTCATGCACTGAGTCTATGAACGTCCTGACATTCTCCGGGTCGAAATCCGGGTACACCCCGTGCCCAAGATTAGCGATGTACCTCTGGGTCCCGAAGCGGGATAACATCTTCCCAACGAGGTGCTGAATGTCCTCTTTGCTGCCGTACATTGCACATGGGTCCAAGTTGCCTTGAAGTGATACGCTGGTGGAAGCTGTAACCCTAAAATATCAATGGACAAATTGGAGACCAAAATGAGCCTACATTTCTATTTACTGAATTTTGATTTTCAATCATTCACTTATTTTTGCCTTCCTGATACTGTTTCCTTTTATGGTCTGAACCTTTGGATCCAGAGCTTGAATTTGGGGGGACAATCCACAAGACTGCAGGACTTGTACCTCCAAATTTTTACTGGACCACAATTTTATGTACAAGACCAGAATCAAAATGACAAAATGTGATCTGCACAGTTTAACATATAAACTATTTTTATTGGAACAAGCACCAAGAGAAGAATGATCTCATTTGTCTTGGGAAAGTATACGTCTATACTCAACAGAATTGAAAGGTTAAGACTCAAGGTTAAGGTTTGAACATAACTATTTGTTTTCAACAGTATTACACAGTGGGGTATAATTATTCAGCGTGTTCAATTGAAAAACACGAGACTGCCAGAATTGTCGAGTCATGAGTTAACTGGCCCAAGGCTAAAATCACTGGCCTCGGGCCTGCGGTCCCTGGGATCTCTCCTTGGGAAATCCAGCACTACATAGAGTGAATAATTGCATCAGGGATAAAGAATGTTTTTTTACCCTGCACCTTTGTGTTAGGCCAAATAAAAAAAAAACATGTTTAGCGTCCTGCCTTTTTGAAAAAAGGAAGGAGGAGGGCCTTTTTTTTTCTTCAAAATGGCCGCCCGACAACTTTTTCGAGACAACCGGCTGGGCTATTTTTCAAGATGGTGGCCAGCTTTTTTTGTTGTGCTTTTTTCGCTGTGTTAAAGTCGAAAATACGATCTTATTTATTAAAAATTATTTAAAAATCGTCAGGGATAATAAAAACTTATCATTTTTTTCTTTCAAAAAAAAAAGAAAAAAAGGAGGCGGCCTCTAAAAAGGAAGCGGGCGGGGACGCTAAACATGTTTTTTTTTTATTTGGCCTTAAAAGGTATCGTACACGTTTGGTAATGACTCAAAACAAATATAAGCATAAAAACTTACTTGGTAACAAGCAACGGAGAGCTGTTGATAGTATAAAACATTGTAGGAAACGACTCCCTCTGAAGTAACGTAGTTTTTGAGAAAGAGGTAATTTCTCACTAAAATAATAAAAACTCCTTGCAAGAAGCCTTTTATTCCTATCTGAAAGCACACAAATTTGTACACAAGGGTGTTTTTTCTTTCATCATTTTCTTGCAACTTCGATGACCAATTAAGCCCAAATTTTTCACAGGCTTGTTATTTTATGCATATGTTGGGATACACCAAGTGAGAACACTGGTCTTTGACAATTACCAAACGTGTTCAGTGCCTTTAAACTACTATCTATTCAGTACTTTCCCCAGCCCCCCCCCCCCAGACAAAAATACAGGATTCGAACTAGCCTCCGGTCACTGGGCAAGTTCCGTGGTCTAGTTGTAAGACATCTGCTATAGAATGGCGGGGGTTGCGGGTTTGAATTTGAATCCCAGTAGTATGCCTGTGGATTTTTTCCCAAGGACTCGGAGAGGGTACCGAGTATACAGTGCTTATCACACATCGCTGTAGGGGGAAAAACCAAAAATAATAAAACTACATTGTCTTAAAAAATGGCTTAATAGTGGAATCTGTTTACCTTGCTACCTCTGGTTGAATGGTCCAGTCCAGGCTAACGACGTCATATCCAGATTTAGACAACTCTTTGATCGAATGGTGGGCACCTTTAGCAAACACAATCTGAAGTGATCAAACATAAAATAATCATTCTGTGAACATGGACCTTTATTAATTATAAAAGCCAATGAACCTATAAATATTAAGGCCGTGTCACACGAGGCAATTTACAGGCAACCAGTTCAAGGCAATCTCCAGTTTTCTCATTATCATTTTTCTGGGGATAGTGAGTTTTAGCTAGAAGAATGTATCTTGTGCTGCTGAAGTGTTCATTGGGTAAGCAGTGCATTTGGTCGCTCCAAGTTGCCTGAAAAAATTGCCCTGTCTGACATGGGCTTAAAGGTATCGTACACGTTTGGTTATGACTCAAAACAAATATTAGCATAAAAACATACTTGGTAACAAGCACTGGAGAGCTGTTGATAGTATAAAACATTGTAGGAAACGACTCCCTCTGAAGTAACGTAGTTTTTGAGAAAGAGGTAATTTCTCACTAAAATAATAAAAACTTCTTGCAAGAAGATTTTATTCCTATCTGAAAGCACACAATTGTACAACAAGGGTGTTTTTTCTTTCATCATTTTCTTGCAACTTCGATGCCCAATTGAGCCCAAATTTTCACAGGCTTGTTATTTTATGCATATGTTGGGATACACCAAGTGAGAACACTGGTCTTTGACAATAACCAAATGTGTACAGGGCCTTTAAACACTGTGCCCAAATTCCACATAGCTATTGAAATTAATTCTCTCCCAAAGGTTGTCCCTAAATATTGATTACCATTGGGACGGGATCTATGTTTGCTTCCCTGAGAGTGCTCTTTACTTTGGTCACTATCTGGGTCAAGTAGGGCAGGGCAAAGGTCAGGAAGAGGTCCTGACCTAATACACCAACGTTGGAGTCAAAAACTTGCAGGAGCTGAAACAAGAAAATGAAGAATTATTTATGATATATCAGCTGAAAAAAGGATGAGAAACAACAATAATAATTTTACTTATTGAGAAAAAGATTCCTACGCTTTGTTCAGAAGAGCTAATCTATAATATTGAGAAAGTAAGAATTAAATGAAAAATATTCAGAAAATATAAGTTGACCATATGATAATATCATGTATTGATTTCAGCAATTTATCAAAAATCTGACGTAACATTGATGAAACAATTAATCAATAACATGTTCAATCAATCATCAATCAATCAATCAATCAATATATATATAAATTATCAATCGAGTCAATGATTAAATACAATCGAACTGCCAATCAAATACTCCATTCAAATATTGCCAAGTAATTATAGTTACCAATAAGTACAAATCAAAAGACTAATCAATCAATCACTCTAATGATTAAAAATGAGCGACAAATCAATCAGTCAACAAGTCAATGAATAAAAATGAGACAAATCAATCACTCACTCAATCAATCAATCAATCAATCAATAAAATCAAATAATAATTCAATATGTCAATAATAAAAAACACACTGCTACAATCATCAATTAATCATTAGAAGTAACACAAACAAATTCAATCAATCAATGAATACATCCAATAGTCAATCAATCTCACCTGTGCACCCGCCAACACCTGTCCCACCAAGTAATCCACAGTCTTGTCGGTGAGCAGCTGCAGGAATTTATGACTATGCTCTGGTTGTGAATACAGCCACTTCTTGGCTTTACTCAACGTCATGGAGTTACCGGTTCCCTCGATGCAGTATCCCATAAGCGTCCACTGATGATAGTCAACAGGAAATGGAGATTTTATATCATTTTTTTTGTCTTGTCTGAAAATCAGTTCATCTAAGGGACTATGTTCAAGAGACACCATCTCAAAGCCCAGGCCCCAATTTCATAGAGCTGCTTCAGCAGAAAATATTCTTTAACATTTTTCTGCTAAGCAAAACTAAGCAGGATATCAGTTACATTTTGTACATGTAAAATGGTAATTTAGCTGGTAACCTTATGCTAGTAAGCATAATTTTGTTGTGCTTAGCAATTTGTTATGCTTAAGCAGCTCTATGAAATCAGGCCCTGCATTAGAGCTGCTTAAGTAGAAAATGTTGCTCAATAATTTTCCGCTAAGCAAACATGAACACGATACCAGTAAAAGATGGTACATTTAAATGATGACATTTTAGCGGGTAACCTTATTTATGTAAGCACATTTTTGTTGTGCTAGGCCAGTTTTTGTGCTTAAAGGCATTGTACACTTTTGGTAACAGCTCAAAATCAGTGTCCACATTTTGTGTGATTCAAGATATGTATGAACAAACAAACCTGTGAAAGTTTGAGCTCAATTGGTCATCGAGGTCACGAGAAAATAGTGAAAAGAGACCTTATGTGTTTTCTGTTTTTTTCAAAATATCGCGCATGATAAAAACTATTGTTTTACTCATTTCTCAGAAACGATAGCATTTTAGGCAGAAATATTTTAAGGAACCCTTTCAACCATTACTTACTTTAAATCATGTAAGTTGTGTGTGAATCTGTGAACATTTCGGTTTTTTGATCTTAAATAGGGCCTTTAAATAGAAAATATTGAATACGATACCAGTAAAAGATGGTACATTTATGATGACATTTTGGCGGGTAACCTTATTCTTGTAAGCATGTTTTGGTTGTGCTTAGCTACTTTTTGTGCTTGAGCAGCTCTATGAAATTGGGCCAAGAGCTGTGGAGGTTGTGGTTGCTGTGGCCTCCAAACTAAAGTCCAGAGCTCAATTTCATGGGGATGCTATCCACAGAATTCTGCCTTTGTACAGGGCCTGAGCTATCTATTTCTTTTGCCCATTCTTCTGGACTGGTCAGCCGTGCATTTGACCAGCCCACATCAATTTTGACAAGCCTGTCAGACAAATTTAATACCTTGTGTCATAGTTTCAAAAAGGTAGGTTACTAGCGTTTGACTAGCCCTTCAAGGGGTACCGAGTACCTAAGAGCCAAAATTGACAAACCTGCAGCACTCTTCGACTCTTTTACGTCGGCCTAGAGACTGCATCAAGCCCCGTTATAGTGCCCCATAAAAAAAGCAGAGTACTGTGGATCAGTGTAGAACTCTGCAGTAAGCAGTGCCATGAAAATGAGCCCACGCAGGGCCCAATAGAATTGCTTAAACAGAAAATTTTGCTCACAAATTTTGTGCTTAGCAAAAATGAGCAGGATACCAGTCAGAAATGGTGCATGGGACATGGTATTTTGGTTGGTAACCTTATTCCGGTAAGCAGAATTTTGTTGTACTTAGCTACTTTTTGTACTTAAAGGCATCGTACACGTTTGGTAATTACTCAAAATATATTAGCATAAAAACTGACTTGGTAACGAGCAACAGAGAGCTGTTGATAGTATAAAACATTGTGAGAAACGACTCCCTCTGAAGTAACGTAGTTTTTGAGACAGAGGTAATTTCTCACTAAAATAATAAAAACTTCTCACAAATTTGTACAACAAGGGTGTTTTTTCTTTCATCATTTTCTTGCAACTTCCTTTCAGGCTTGTTATTTTATGCATATGTTGGGATACACCAAATGAGAACACTGGTCTTTGACAATTACCAAACGTGTACGATGCCTTTAAGCAGCTCTATGAAATTGGGCCCAGGCTTGTCACATCATTAAACAAAATATATCAAAGCATTCTAGGACGACCCGCCAAGTAAATAGTCCATACAAATTTTGCTACATAATTGCAATTTCCAAGGTATTAGTAAAAAAATCATCTTGAAGACGTACCGGTGCTCCAGAGAAGCCAATCAGGGGTACTTTGCCCTGTAGTCTATGGCGTGTCAACGTTATTGCATCAAAAACGTAACTTAAGGCCTCTGCAACATCTACATCACTATTTAACCTCTCTAGATCTGAAGGGGACGTCAGCAGATTGTCAAACACCAACCCCTTCAAATAAAATAAAAAGTAAAATTGTATACAGTATAAACATTTAGTCGTCAAGAGCATTTGAATAACGATTGGTGTTATATTTTTTATTTGACTGCCAAGAGCTCTTACAGACTATGCATTTTTTAAATTTTGTTTTGTTACGCAAGTTCACCCCAAACAAGGCTTAAAGCCACTCTTGGTAAGGGGCTACAAGAAGAACAATTATTAAATGTGAAAATAACTCAGGGGAGCTGAAGGTAGGAATTGATATTCATCTTTAAAAACAGTCTAGATTGTAGAATGAAGGGAAACAGAGCTGTGAAATTGAGCCCCAGTACAAAACGGAACAGAATGACAACAGAACAAGCTATCTGATTTTGATGGGTCTTGGGTCCTAGTACAAAACGGAACAGAATGACAACAGAACAAGCTATCTGTTTTTGATGGGTCTTGGGTTCCAGTTTTGGCATAAGATTCACAAAGTTCTTTAAAAACAAACTCCTGGAGGTTTAAGACATTGACAGGAGGGGGAGTTCACGGTTCTGTTGGTGGTAGCCCTGCTAGTTTTCTATTGTCCTAGTGATTGACCTCTGAACTTTGACCTCACCTTTCCCGCGATCATTTCAACTTGGATACCGAGCACTTGAGGAATAACAAGGATGTCTGAGAATATGATGGCCGCATCCAGCTCAAAACGTCGGATGGGCTATGGAGGAACGAACAAAATATTTGGCATGTAAATATAAATATGTAAAACACTTTACTTGAGCTTTAGGTTCATTTAGAATCTGTCAATAGAAGACTCTGAAATGGTAAATGGGATACAGGAAACCGGGGGGGGGGGGGGGAATTTTACACTACACCAATGATGGAAAGAAAGTAAGATTTCTCTTGCTTTAACTTTCACTGAAAAAAACTTCTAGAGGACTTTTAAATGGGAATTAACCCATCAAGTAATAAACCACAAGGGAAAACTGACTGGCTAAAAATAATAATGGGTTGAACAAGGAAAAATTGACCAGGATTTAAACCTGTAACCTCCGGATTAACGTGCCAGTGCTCCACTAATTGAGCCATCTAGCTCTAATGTTGGCGGTCTCCCTGTTTTGTCAATATCTTTGACCAGTTTTGTTCCACCCAAAATTATTTAAAGATTACCCAGTCCTTTAACCTTGTGTTTTATTACTTGATATTTGAACTAAAAAGTCGCATCCACTTAAAGGTGATCCCATAGTGTTAGCCAGGGATCTGTCAGGGTGTCTTTTGGACAACCTGTTTGATCTGTTATTTACATGTAAATGTATTGTAAGTGAACAATTTGGGCACCCAGTTTTTAAATTTGGACACCCTTTTACCAAGTCCTGGCTAAAACCTTGGGTGATCCCCTGGCTGCCGCTTCTCAGGTTGTATCGTAAACTTGGGTGTGATCCCTGGCTATATGGCAGTTACAGGTTGAATGGCTTCTGACTGTCACCCCTGAACTAAGGTATTGACAAAATACAGATACCTAAAACATTAGGGCTAGATAGCTCAATTGGTAGAGCGCCGGCACATTAATTCGGAGGTCGCAGGTTCAAATCCCGCTCTAGTAAAAAAAAAAATTTTGTTCAACCCCAAATTAGAAAAATTAAACTAGTTAGACATTACCGCGTAATAATTTCATTAATGTTTAAACAATTTTACTGGTAACTGTGATGGCCTAAAACGTCTTTGAATTATTGATAAACAAAAGGTACCATTAAGCACTATTGATTTACAAACCAACCCTTTTTATTTACCTGTAACGTAACTTCACAAGCTAATTCAGGTGTCTGGCATATTTCAAAGAAATCATGCTCCTTCCTACAGGCTTGAAACTCTGCAAGAAAATACAATAATGGCATGGGTTTAATTAATCTCACAAAAGGTGCCAGGTAAAATAAAATAAAACCCCTTAAAACAATTTTTTGCTAAGAAAAATCATCCTAACTAACTAGTTAAACAAATTAAAATAACATTTGAATGGTAACCATGGTGATGAACTTTGCACAATAAGTCACGATAACATTCACAGCTCTAAAATCAAATGGACATCCCATAGTTAAAAGGTTTCAAACGCCGACACAACAAATTGTGTCAATATTTGCACTTTTTGCCCAAGTTGCGGAATTTAGACCGAAGTTTACACGGAGAAGACCCCTTGCATTGGCTGCCATTGTTTGTCATCAAAGATGGCAGTCAATGACGTCATGTGCAATCCATCTATCTGCATATTTGACCTCTGACCTGGAAGATATCGGCCAGCCTGTCTCATGACCCATACTGGTACTCTCTCAGTTCTGTCTCCTCTTGCCGCTCGCAGAATGAGGTCGTTCTTAAGAGCAGGGAAATTCTAAAGGAAAAAAATTAAAAATTAAAAATGTTTTAGGTATCGTACACGTTTAGTAATGACTCAAAACAAAATATTAGCATAAAAACTTACTTGGTAACAAGCAACGGAGAGCTGTTAATAGTATAAAACATTGTAGGAAACGACTCCCTCTGAAGTAACGTAGTTTTAGAGAAAGAGGTTATTTCTCACTAAAATAATAAAAACTTCTTGCAAGAGGTTTTTATTCCTATCTGAAAGCACACAAATTTGTACAACAAGGCTGTTTTTTCGTTCATCATTTTCTTGCAACTTCGATGACCAATTGAGCCCAAATTTTCACAGGCTTGTTATTTTATGCATATGTTGGGATACACCAAGTGAGAACACTGGTCTTTGACAATTTCCAGTGTTCAGTGCCTTTAACACTTTAACCCTCCCAAAACCTTCTATAAGTTCTCTTTGCCGAAATGAAGACAAAAAGGCCTGTGAAGTAGTAAGGGTTACTACTACTATTAATAATAATAATGAGTATTTATATAGCGCCTTTAACAAGATCAAAGCGCTTCACAGTGAACCTAGAACATTTAATAGAAGCTAAACAGAAATAGAAAAGAGGAAGGCTTTGAGAAGTTTTTTGAATGTCTGGATAGAGGAAGAGTCTCTGATGTGAACATGGAGTTTGTTCCATTCCCTTGGCCCGGCTATGGAAAAGGCCTTGTCACCTCTACTACGAGATTTGATGTTAACGGGAAGTATCAGATGAAGACCGAAGCCCCTATCTACCTGGGACATGAAACGACAGTAGGTCAATCAGGTAAGGAGGAGCTACGCCATGCTGGCACTGGAATAGAGTGAGTAGTAATTTGAATACAATGCGATGTTTGGCTGGTAACCAGTGTAGTTGCTGAAGGGTTTAACAAAATGGAGCTAGCATCAACATTTTTAATAGCTTTTATGGAAAGCACCCAAACATCAAAGAGTGGCTCCAAAAAATTCAACTTTGTGATCCACTATGACAATAGACAGTTCTTAAGAAAAGAAAACAAAAAAGTCTCTATCCTCACGTTAAAACGGTGTAAAATGCTACTGTGTTTGATACCCTTCAAGTGCAATTTTTGTAAAAATCCAAAAACGTTTGATGTCACATTATGGTCTGCATATTTTTGCACAGAGAATTTTTAGTTCATTCCTGAATTTTGATGATATTCAATCAAAACAGCATTCAATTTAACCTTTAGACTAGCGTAAAAAAATTCCTCTTAGAAATGTACAGACCCATTTTTTTCTGATGTCCAATGACGTCATGTTTCAAATTTCGCTCTGATAGAGTATACTGTACAAATTAAAATAAATTGACATTTTACACCTTTTTAACGTGAGGTTTAGAGACCTTAAAATTTGTGTCCACTTTCATGAGGACTCTTTATCTGTTGAAAAATGAGTGCATCACATGACTGAATTTGACCTTGGAGCCCCTCTTTAAAGAAATTCAGTTTAGACGTCCGTTGTTCTAACCTGTTGAATTCTAAGATGAGAAACACTTTGGCGAATGTCTCGGAATGATCTGAGGATAGCCTGGATAGACTGTGAGTGGCTCTGAGTGGGTGTCCTCGAAGGTGGGAGCATAAGCGATTCTCCTCCAACAGAATTCAACCTCACTGGGTAAGGACTACTACTTGTACTCGCTTTGTTTTTGTCCTCATGACTTGTGTTTCTCTTCCAAGACATAGTTGGATAAATTGGTGCTGAAGACACTTGCTGTGAATGTGAGGCAGGAACAGCAGAAGACGTCACCTTTGAGGCTGACTGTTGATACAGCGATGTATTTTGATCCATACCATTACCGTCGATGTTGATACACACAGCATTGGAAGTTTCTTGATTTTGGAACACTGCGCTAGCCTGCCCGAAAGAGACACTTGATCTTGGTTGATGATAACTTGCTCGTTGAAGTTCTTCAAGTTCTTGATACTCTGCAGACGACACTTCAGCCAAATTAAGCGATCCCGGCTCAGTCGGAAATGCAGGGTTAGTGATTTCATCAGAGCGTGGAAGTTTTTGCCGAGGGAATGAACAATTTTTGACGAGGCCTGATGGATGGCAGAGAGGATCATGTCTAGATCCAGCGAGGGAAACCTGGTTTAACCGGCTGATAATTGCCCGTGCCTTACAAGAGCGATTTCTACACTTGAGGTACATATTACCATTTCTGGTTCGATCCCTGATAAAGACATAACCTTGGATGACATAACCCTTTCCGGTTCCGCGTTTCAAGGCAATAACTGAGACAATGTCAGGCAGAGATTGTGTTCTTTCGTTATCAAAGTCATAACTCAGATCAGCATTTGTGTTTGAATTAACACCAAATGGATCTGTGTCGTTACAAGGCTCTAAATCGGGCGAATCCAGATCATCCGAAGTGGATGTTTCTGGATGATAATTATTATTATCCACAGCATTGCCTTCTGCACCTGATTGATCGATATATCTTTGGAGTTCATCTGCAGAGGGTTTCTGATCTTCGGAATCCATTGCTGTATCGAGAAGACGTTGTGCATTTAAGAAACTACAGTTTGTTGATGAAAGTTGGCTGGCCTATAAATTGTATGCTTTTGTGTCAAAATCACATTAACAACCGTAATGTGAAACTACAGGATAAAGTTAAGAAAAGGAAATAACCCCTGGCCAAATAATCACTCTGCATCAACATATTAAAACAGACAATAAGAAGAAAGAAGACCTTCCAAAACTGTTCTTGGGTCTCTTCTGCCCGCAGGAGACAAAATAAATGTTCAACACCGTCAAAAATATCTTTAAATCCAAGAAGTTGTTGTTTGAAACTTCTAGCTCAGTAGCTGAAGTTCGGCCTAGAAATGTTGTTTTACATATTCATCATGATCGAGTTCTCCCTGGCTCTTCTGAACATGCAGACATAAACATGGAGGCAGGAAGAAAACAAAAGTGACCAGGTCGAGGTGGTACCCGCCGGTACGGTGGGTAGAACAACCGCAACGTGCCTCGGCCAAAGTCGACAAACAAAGGTTAGGCCTAGGCCTACGTATAGTTTTACTCAGAACAGCAAAAAGTGAAAAGATTGCTGAACAGTGAAAGTAAAACATAGGCATCGTCTTCAGCGGCAGTAGAGAGGCCAAGGAGAACAAAGATCGACCAACTGCGCATGTCGACAAAAAACGAGGCGTGTCGACATGCATTATGCATGATGTCGGTCGTCGAAGGAAGTTAGTTACAAGTTCCGTGTATTAAATAGCACACATTGCATGACATGGGGAATATAAAACTGTGCAAATAAATTAGGAGGAAATCATATTTCATGCTTACCTCTTCTTTTTTTCTGGAGGTCATTGTCGACAGTTTGATGATATTTTGCTCAACGGAATGAACCTACAACCCTCACAATTTGCGAAAATTTTTCAGTGCAAGGTGTTATGCTGGTAGCAGTCGACATGTGTAAGGTCAATTTGAGGTCACTAATTTCACTTACGAAACGGTTGGTAACCGATGCCGATAGCCTACACGGACGGACGTCCGTAAAAGCTCACGAGGGAACCAGTTATTCCGTCGTGAAATACTCTGACGACTGTTTAATGTACGGGAAATCCAAACCAAACAAGAATGGCGCCCTCTAACATCACGAGCAAAGAAGAAATTGAAAGGGTTATGTAATGTTTGCTTTTTTCATTTGTGTGCACAAACAGACAAATCGAATTCGAATATTACCGATGATTGAATCATTATTTTTTGAAGAGTTAGAGAAATTAATCCTCTAGTTTTCAATGAACACACTATACAACACATGTGAAACTTAATGAGGTCCCTTTTTTTTTGTGAAAAACGAAAAACGGTTTTGTTTTGTGCGAGTTCTGGGGGACGCCCCTCCCCCAGGGTATTGTTTCGACAGGGCAATCGAAATAAGCAATGTAAATTTGTGGTCTTCAAATGCAATTTCGTCATTATTTCATCAGACAAAATTATTCATATTAATGTTTTAATTGGGGGTTTTCTGGGGGGCGGGGGAATTGGTACTGATACGAATTGTGTAATTAGTAAGCTTTCAGTTTGTTTAACCTAATTGTAATACTCCGCTTGTTCAAGTTTAATTATTATTAATCAATCCCTACTTTGTCTTCAGTTAACCTGTAGAGTGCATTCACGAAGTCACACCTAATATGAGAAAAAAATTGATACTTTATTTCTTTTACGTGAAAGTTTTAATCAACATAAAAATAAAAAAAAGACGGGGCCCAATTTCATAAATCCATTCTGTAAAAAAAATATTGCTCAACGAATTTATTGGCTTTGCAAGACTTTCATATTATCCCTATTACACTTGACTGCTTTTATGAAATTTGTCCCAGAGCACTCTGCCCAGAAAACACAGAAATAACTTTTTAAAAAAAACAAGCACACAGGTCAGTTACTTGTCACTTGGAAACGGAGGGGAGGAAAAAGCTCAAGTAGCAAAATCGTTTTTATTGTCATATAATAATAATCCGTCTGATGGGCAAACTTATAAATCATTGCAAATGTTATTACACTGTACACAAACAACTGCAAATGCAGTGTCTATTTTTGTCATTTTGAGACCTTTTTCTCTCGCTCACTCTCTTTTTTTTTAATAGGAAACTGTACAGATTTTGCGCTCACACAACAAATTACCAAAACCCCTCACATATTTGCCAACTTGGCAACAAATATACACAAGCCAAAATGAAAAAAATGCTATAACCTAACAATGTTGGAAGTGCCCAACAAGATATGTATTGAACAATAAAACCCCCAAATTAATTTAAAACAAGAAAACAATCTTGGAGTTAAGTGAAAAATAAAACAACATTTTTTTAAATGTAGTATTGGTTTATATAACAATTTAATTACGGACTTACATTTGTTTTATTTTTTTCATCTTCTTTTGGAAGCAAAATTTAAATATTTGTTTGAATACAAAACGATTTTCAGTGGATTTTGTTTGATTTACAACGACAATAACAAATAATGTGAGATTAGCAACAACAAAACACTAATGTTAAACACTATTTCTGGGTTCTTCCATTCGAATAAACTAAAATCATCTACCTAGGCGCCTTCTCTTTTTTTATTTTAATTGGCTGCAAACTTGAATGATAGTCGTCCCAACCCGTGGGACAGTAATGAACGTGAAAGATACCATTTTACAATTCGGCACAACTGTTAGGCCCAATCGAAGATTACAGTTGAAGAAAGATTCAACACCGTCTCATTATTCTGCTACCAAGCGATCAGCCACACCCTCAGAACTCCCCAAGTTTCTAAGATTGACCAGAAGGGGGGACAAACTTTCAAGACAGAATAAAAACAACAACGTACAATTTTAGTCTGTGGAACCTTCATCAAAGATGGATATGTTTTATAAAGGTTTTTTTTGTGAAGCGTTGAATGAAAAACATCTTGACTTCAGAGAGGTATATATTTTTAAAGACTAGTTGGGCTACCACTGATTTCACATCAAGTAGGCTTGCCAATTTTAGTTTGAACATTTTTGTAGCCATGTTGTGTCCTCCCTTGAATAACTAGTTCTAGTTTTATTACTATTTTTCTTCCTTTTCTTCCTCATCCCTGAAACCACCTAAAGTTTCCTGAGAATTATTGTTATTGTTTTTCCAATTTGATCTCATTTTATGCAAACAGCGAATAATCTGTACACTAAATAAATCAATTTGTTTGAAGAGCACACACTAACTTCTGATATGTAGCATCAATGCAAGAAATAAAGAAACGAACAAAATGCAAAAGAAACTATACCAATGATACTTGCTAAAATACTGGCAACTGAGTATGTTATTTTGTTTGTTACACGGAAACATGTGTTATGTTACCAGAGAGTCACCACTTTACAAAAGAGAAATAAATTGTCATAAAAAAAACACCTTCCATTTCCAGGAACTCCCAAAAGCATTGCAAGTACAAAATGCTATTGCAAAAGATTAAAAAACGTTTTGACAAATGACAAAATTATTATTATAGCAATGTGGGGTTTGTTTTATTTTTTTTTGAGGGGGGGGGGGTCTTATCATCTACTTTAAAATAGAAATACTCCCAAACAATCAAACAGCAACGGAGGTGATTACAGCACCCTCTTCCATTGTGTTAGTAATTAAAGAATTGTTGTCCATGGCTGGTAGTAAAACCAGGCATTCATTTTCATCATTTAGGCGCAAAAGCAGATAAAAGGAAAGTTTAGGTACGGCCTCATTTACATGATCTGATCTTCCTGTTAATTTTGTTGCATGCCAGTTCTTGCAAAAAAACTCAACACCTTGTGTCACTGTATGAATAAAAAACTTTATTTTTGGTCACATTCAGCGTGATGCAGGAAGGGCACTAGTAAAATACCACATAATATGTTGAAAAGAACACATCGTCGGCTCAGTGCTATAAGGTCATTAATTGCAATTACATATTCGTAATGATCGAAAGGTCATTAAATGAAAAATGCGTAACAATTTGAAAAAAATATCAAAATCAACAAACAAATGTTTTGCTTATAAAATAAATGTTTCTCTTTGCCAAACAAATACTTTGAAGATCACTCTTGATCAATAAACCCCATTTACCAGGAGCTCCAAAATATGCAAAAGCAATTTTATGTAACCCATACAAATCGCACTAATGACCTTATAGTCCTGAGCAGACGACATGTGGAATTCACAATAGATGCCAAAATCGACAGGAGAAATCACACAAAAATGAGGCCATCTGTACTGTCGCAAAAAAAACAAATGTCTCTGATAATCGACGTCTCTCAAAAATGTTGACAAATTGTACAGATGTCCAGACACCCTCTTTCTTCATAGAGCATCATCCCTCCGGAGAGTTTGCCAACTGGTCTCAGCTGTGCGCTTCGTCGTCATCATCGGAGGAGTCCGTGTCGCTACTTGTAAAAGTGTCATCCAGACTAACTTGGGTGATAGAACTGATTGGCAGGCTTCCACTGTTCCATGTGGAGGGAAGGATTCTTGTGGTGAAGCCATTCTTCTTTAACTGGTGGTGGGGGAGATAAGGAGAACAAGAAAAGAAATGTTTTGAAAGGTTTGCATATAAAATAAATTGTCCTAATTATTGACATCTATCATTAACATCTCCTAGAAAAAACATGTCACAGTGTTTTCATACATAGTGACTCCACACTGTGATCACAAGTATTCCATAGACAACTATGTGTTTCTAGTGTGCTATCATGGTGAGTCTGGAATTAGACCACAGTGTGTCATCTTCTTAGGACAGGTTCTATCAGAATAAGGTAGTCTCCCGATGTCCCAATCTCTTTTGGGGCAGTAGATATAGCAGGACAGGTTCTTATCAGAATAACATAGTCTCCCGATGTCCCAATCTACTTTGGGGCAGTAGATATAGCAGGACAGGTTCTTATCAGAATAAGATAGTCTCCAAATTTTCTCAATACTACTTTGGGGCAGTAGATATAGCAGGACAGGTTCTTATCAGAATAAGGTAGTCTCCCGATATTCCTGATCTACTTTGGGGCAGTAAATAAAGAGCAGGATAGGTTCTTGATTAGAACAAGATAGTCTCCCGACTTTCCCGATCTACTTTGGGGCAGTAGATAAATAGCACAATAGGTTCTTATCACAATAAGGTAGTCTCCCGATTTTCCCGATTCTACTTTGGGGCAGTAAATAAATAGCAGGATAGGTTCTTGAATACAACAAAATAGTCTCCCGACTTTCCCGATCTACTTTGGAGCATTAGATAAATAGCAGGAAAGGTTCTTATCAGCATAAGGTACTCTCCTGATTGTCCCGATTCTACTTTGGGGCAGTAGATAAATAGCAGGACAGGTTCTTACAAGAGCAAGTCTATACAATCAGATGAGTGTTACCGCAAACCAAAGGCATAATGAAAAAACTACCTGTTGAGATTTTCTCTTCTGGAACTCTTTCTTTTCATCCTCGGTCAGTGGTGCGTACCCCTCTTCGTTATCGCTGTGCTCGTGCCATCCCATCTCTTGCAAAAGCCTGAGGAAGATTTAAAGATTCAATTCAATTGAGTTTTTCTGAATTAAATAAATTTTGGGTTGAACAAAGAAAAATTGAATGGAGCGGGATTTGAACCTGTGACCTCCGGATTAACGTGCTGGCGCTCTACCAACTGAGCTATCTGGGCACAATTTCATAGAGCTGCTTAACGGCCGAAATTGTTGTGCTTACTGAGCAAGTTTCCATTTCATAGCGCTGCTAACCGTAAGCACACGAAAAGGCATGCTAACCTACCGGTGCTTACTGTATGAAAAAGAGTGACGTAACAACGCAAATCCATGGTGAACGCGCAAGATGGCCGCCTAATTTTCTTGCTAACCTGTGAAATACGCTTATGAACAAGCAAATGTTTCTGCTACAGTTAGCACAAAAATTTGCTTACCGTTAAGCAGCGCTATGAAATTGGGCCCTGGCCCCAACCTGGCGGTCTCCCTATTTTGTCAATATCTTTGTTCGGGGTTGCCAGTCAGAAGCCGTTCAACCTGAACGTGAAAGTTTATTTTCTACATCTCTATTTAAAATATTTACACAAAGTTAAAATAAAGTTGAAAGCTAAAATTAAAGTTAAACGCAAATGAAGTAAAATTAGTCAAGTATGACATATATGAGGATGTCAGAATAAGCTAATGAATGAGAACAAACTCAAAATATGGGTAGAGGCAGTTCAAATCCTATACTTTAGCAGCGGGGACCGCGACAATACTTCGGATTCGAACTGCCTCTAGCTACCGGGTAATCTCGGTGGTCTAGTTGGTAAGACATCTGCTCTAGAATGGCAAAGGTCGTGGGTTCGAATCCCACCCGAGTAATATGCCTGTGATTTTTTTTTCACAGGACTCGGGAAAGTACTGAGTATACAGTGCTTTACATACATCGGTGTACGGGTAAAACCAAATATAATATTCTTTATCCCCGATGCAAATTTAACATCTATTAAAATTGTCGCGGTCCCTGCTGCTAAAATATAGGATTCGAACTGCCTCTAGCTACCGGGTAATCTCGGTGGTCTAGTTGGTAAGACATCTGCTCTAGAATGGCAAAGGTCGTGGGTTCGAATCCCACCCGAGTAATATGCCTGTGATTTTTTTCTTCTTCACAGGACTCAGGAAAGTACTGAGTATACAGTGCTTTACACACATCGGTGTACGGGTAAAAACCAAATATAATATTCTTTATCCACGATGCAAATTTAACATCTATTAAAATTGTAATGATGCGACAATATCCCTTGTGTTGTTGCATACTGCAATGGATTGTAATCCCCTTAAAGGCAAATTATACCTTTTTGGAACAGTTCGGTTTGATTTAATCCTATATAAATGTGTATGTATATACAATAAAACTAACCTGTGAAAATTTCATTTCAAAAGGTGGTAGCGTTTTTGAGATATTGCCAAAAATCCGGAGCGGTTATGTCCTCGCAGGATGAATAATCCGTAATTTGAATACACAATCTGAGAAACGTTTCAGATTGAAATATTTTTTTTATATAATGTACTTCTCTCTAAAAGTAAAACCACATACCTTTGAAGGGAATCATTTCTCAAAATGTTATACATTCTCAACAGCTGCAGTGCTTCTTACCAAGTAATTTGTTATGGTTATTAATTTTTGGAGTAATTACCTAAGCTATACCCTCCCTTTGAAATTTTATATATTTAGTCTCACCGCTTCTCTGCCTCTAGACTGCTCGACATGTTCGGCAGGTCTCGGACGGGCGAGAACTCTGGGTAGAAGTTCGGGGTCGTATCTTCCCTGGTGCCCTTCTCCATCGTTGTCAAGTTGCTGTGAAAGTCAAATCCGTTGGTCTTGCTGTGGGGGTTTTGCTTCTGTAGTATTGTTTTCTAAGAAAGGACAAATATATAAAGCAAGCTCTAATTTAGTTTGAATGTATTTAGTCACTTTGTAAAATCTAACTCATAGCACACGAGGCAATTTACAGTGTAAACAGCTCCAAGCAATCTCCAAGATGGTTGAAAAAGGAATATTAATCACATGTTGAATTTTCTGTTCAACAAAAAAACACTCCTTAAAGGTATCGTACACGTTTGGTAAAGACTCAAAACAAATATCAGCATAAAAACTTACTTGGTAACAAGCAACGGAGAGCTGTTGATAGTATAAAACATTGTAGGAAACGACTCCCTCTGAAGTAACGTAGTTTTTGAGAAAAGAGGTAATTTCTCACTAAAATAATAAAAACTTCTTGCAAGAAGTTTTTATTCCTATCTGAAAGCACACAAATTTGTACAACAAGGCTGTTTTTTCTTTCATCATTTTCTTGCAAATTTTCACAGGCTTGTTATTTTATGCATATGTTGGGATACACCAAGTGAGAACACTGGTCTTTTGACAATTACCAAACGTGTTCAGTGCCTTTAAGCTCCTGAAGTGTTTATTTTGCATGCATTGCAGTTGGTTGCCACCAAGTTGCCTCAAACAACTGCTCAGTGTAACCAAGGCCCTTAGCTCTTTCCCTTCCAAAAATTCTCATGTGTTTTGCATCGCCTGTGGCCAAATATAGTAATTATTAGAATTCTTATTATTTGGTTTTACCCGTACACCGATGTGTATAAAGCACTGTATACTCAGTACTTTCCCCCCCGAGTCCTGTGAAAAAAATCACAGGCATATTACTCGGGTGGGATTCGAACCCACGACCTTTGCCATTCTAGAGCAGATTACCAACTAGACCACCGAGATTGCCCGGTAGCTAGAGGCAGTTCGAGTCCCACCTGAGTAATATGCCTGTGATTTTTTTCAAAGGACTCGGGAAAGTACTGAGTAAACAGTGCTTTACACACATCGGTGTACGGGTAAAACCAAATATAATATTCTTCATCCCTGATGCAAATTTAACATCTATTAAATTAAAATTTTTCTTTTAATAGTTAAAATTGTGTTGTAAGGAGACAGTTTAGAGATGATAAGGTGACAGTGTCGAGTTGATATATCAGCTTGTGGGGCAGACTAAAGCCCGGTTCATACTTCCTGCAAATGCTCTGTGCGAAGCGAATTTGACGTCACAGCTCCGTATTCTCTGCGAATATTTCGGAAGAGTTGAGCAAGCGCAACTCTTCTGAATTGTTAGTTGCAAATTTGTGATGCAAAATTCGCATCACATTCGCATCCGCAGGAAGTATGAACCGGGCTAAAGAGGGTGCAAAAAGTTAAAAGTTGTAGTCTCAAAGTTTGTGGGAAAAATTTCAGTTTGAAGAAATTTAGAAAAATGTTTTACACGATTGTTGACAAAATCCTACAGTCCCCGATTGGAGGGAAGTTGAGGTATAAGTTTTAAGGAAATTTTTTTTCTTCTCCAGCTCACCGATGTTGATGTTGGTCTGCTGTGCTTCTTGGTCTCACCGACCCCTTTCAAGTTCTCCTCGTTGTTCTGGCTGACCTCTTTGGAAACGTCTCCATTGCTGGAGCGACGGAGCTCGGTCAGGAAGCCGATCTTGTCGCCTTTCTTGGCCTTGGGTGTGGATGGACTCGGATTGGGGAGTTCAATAGGCGTGGTGCTGAGTGAAATGGGGGAGGGGGGCTACAAGGAAGCAATAAGAGAACTTGTGATGTTACAAAAGAAATTATGTAAAAATACTCCCCAACATTATTTTTTGTTAAATTCTAAGTTTGACTTGGCATAAACATGATAGGTAACATTACTTATCATTTGATCAATAGAACTTTCTAAATCTGAAAGCTTCCTTTTTAGAAAGAAAAAAAAAACAGCAACAAGTGTCCCGAGAAATATTCCGGTATGAAATACTATGATTTGTGAGAAAGTTTTCCCTCAACTCTCACTTTCTTATTTTGATTTGCAAAATTGCAATAAGGACATTATAAATGTGCACAAAATAGCCTGAGAGAAGAAGACCCAAGGAATTGCTTTTCTTGGTTAAGGGCATGCCTCTATGAGGGGATTGAAAAGTGGCACCTGAACAACGCATGGGGCACTAAGGCAATGACCAGGGGCATTGAAACTATGGCCTCTCTTGCCTCTGTACGAGGCCCGGTCAACAGATAATTTCATGAAAATATGACTACCTAGTTTGCTGAAGTTCTTCAGGTTGGTTGTAGTGGTTTTTTTAATTTATTTGTTTATGAATGAGAGGAAAGGTAAGAATTCAATTCTTTCAAAACCAATGATGTAGTATATCTTTAAAAGTGAGTCAAGCCTACACCAACTCAAAAAATTGTCCCAAAGGCGTTAACTGCGATATTTTGGTTTAGATCCACCTAGAACTCACCCGTTTATTAAGTGGCAGCAACGTAGACGACTGTAGTGGAACAACAGTCTTCTCTTTCCTGACATTCATGGAGCCAACAGGTGCTGAGCGGAGACTAACAGACGTTAACCCACTGGTGATCACCGGAGATGACGTTATCGGGCGATTGATGATAGCCACTGGGTTATGGCGACTTGTCAAGACGGGCACAGGCCGGGTGAATACAGGTGCTACTCTGCTGGTAAGGGTCCCAGGTCGATTGGTACCGGCAGAGGATGCAGTCAGACGGTTCGGGGTGGACGTCTGTCTGTTGGTTAGGATCGTGGACATGCTGGTGACCATTGTGGGCTTGTTGTTAGTGGGTTGAACCGGCTTGTCTGACGGAGCGACTTTGAATGAAGACACCGTTGTCGTCTTGGTAGTTGTGGAACAAACTTTGTTGTGGATGGATACTGTATTCCCGTTGCCAACACCGGCAAATTTGTCAGGAACGGTTTCTGCTTTGCTGGCAGCGACGGGTGAACTTTGCTTTGGTGTGGGGGTTGCTGGGCTATTGATAGAAATAGGCAAGGACCTGGTTGAAGTGGGTGCGGGGACCTTGATAGCGGGTGAAGATATGGGGTTGCTGGGTACAGATCTGACAGAGGCAGGCACGGGTGATGGTTTGCTGGGAACAGGCGAAATGCGGCTTGATGAAACGGGTACAGGTGCTGACCGAATCGGTGGCTCTTTAGCTCGTGATGAAACCTGCAAAGAAAACAAAAACAGTGTCAGGGCTCGAAATTTGGGGAGAAAATCCACTAGAACGCAGGACTTGTAGCTCAAACTTTACGATGAACCAACAATTATTTTATAACATCAGAATCAAATTGAGAAAAAAACTATCCACACAGTTTAACACATAACGAGAAGATTTATCTCATTTGTCTTATTGGTCAGTATACTTTGATACTCAACAGAATTGTAAGATGTTCTACAGTGTTATATCGGTCGAGGTATTTTGGTTACATTGCCATGGTTTCACAAGTAGTTTTGTATTTAAGTTGGGAAGTTGCTTCCAGATTGAATACAGTATTTCCTCAAGGGGAAAACAAATTAATAAACAAATGACAGGTATTTTAACATCATTGTTCTTAAAGGTAAATACTACACAGTGAAGTACTATTATTATTCAATTGAAATACAAAAGACTGCCAGACTTGTCCAGTCCAGAGTTTACATGGCCTGATGATAAAATCACTGGCCACAGGCCTGTGGTGCAGTGTTAATTTCAAGCCCTGTCGGTATGAACTTTTTTCCCATTCACAGGACTTGGGGGGACAGAACTGAGTATACAGTGCTTTACACACATCGGTGTAAGGGTCAAACCAAATAATATTCTTAATAACCGATGCAAATTTAACATCTATCAAAACTAGTTTGAGAAAAGGAGAGGGGAGGGGAGGGGAGGGGAGGGGAGGGGGTTGGGGTTGGAGGAGGGAGGGGTTGGAGGAGGGAGGGGGTAATGACACAGTATCTGTTTCTTGCCATGGGAGTAACGGATATCATAGACTTCAACACAACACCCGAGCCAGCGTTAGAGGAGGCTGACCCCTTTGAACTCTGGTTTGATGTCCCAGTCTGAGCAGTGACCTTTGAACCCAGGGAGGGGTCAACAATCGATGCGGATGACAGGGTCATGGTACGCTGTGCGGATTTGCCTTCCGAGGGGTTAGGAATAGATTTCTTTATCAGCTGCAGTTTCCGTCCGCTGATGACTTTGGTTGTTCCAGGGGGTTTTTCTGCAATAAAATCAATTTTATTTTTTGTCCAACATTAATATTTTGAAAGAAGTGTGCAACCTACCTTTCTCTAGTTCATTCAGACTTAGAAGGATTTGAAACTTTGCATGGTGGGAATACAATCAAGGGAGGTTTTGCGGAGACACTATGAAATTAAACTCTCTTTGTGAGCTGAGGGTGGTTATGAGAAGAACTGGTGGGTAACAAATCAACATTCAATCAGTGTGCTCTGATCGTGTTCAGCAGAATACAGACTGACCGACTAGTTAGACTTTACCACCAAATGATCAAGGAAATTTTATGAAAAATTATCTGGCAAGATTAATAGGTGGTCATGTTTTCAAGTGAGAACTCGTTAGTTTTTCCCAGAGGACCAACGGAGTGCAATGTTTGATACGTCCAGATCCATCTACACTAGACAAACAGCATCAGGCATGTCAGGTCGTAACCTCAGAAATTCTCAGTGACTAAATATTCCCAAAACCAGAACTTCCAGGTATGAACAGTCATCCATTCCTTGTATGATTAGCCTTTTAAATGCAGCACCCACTAATTGTACATAATTCTGTGTTTAGTTCTTATGGTGCCTTATGAAGCACATAGGTCTATGCGTAGTAAGCAAAGAATTTTGCGGTAAACAGAGCCATGAAATTGAGCCCAGCTTGCAGCAGGGCCCAATTTCATAGAGCTGCTTCAGCAAATATTTCTGCTAACCAGTTTTATGCAAAGCAAAAATTAGCAGGACACCAGTCAAAGATGGTACGTGGACATGGTATTTTGGCTGGTAAGCTTATTCTGGTAGGCATAATTTTGTTGTGCTTAGCTACTTTTTGTGCCTAAGCAGCTCTATGAAATTGGGCCCAGGTAAACCTACTTGGTTTCAACAATTCAAAAACTCATTCATAAAAAACCTCATATAGTTTTAACGAAAGCACCTCACATCCGATTACCATTAATGGTGTCATACAAATCCACTTATTAGTATTATTTTCATCTTGAGACTGAGAGAGTTAAGTGTCTTACCCCAGGCGCCTGGCGGAACGCTCGCCTTGGTTGATATGCTTGGCTTCTTTATGTGTATGTCTCCACCAGACAGGGATGGCTGTTACAAGACCAGAATACAAATTTAACCATTACTCTGATATTTGGTTGTTGATTGCATGTACCTTTTAGTCATAAATCCATTTGTACATAACTAGGCAAACAATGTAAATTACAGTCAAAATACAACACTCAGTATTCAGCAGAACACATAGAGGAAAAGATGGATGTATAGAGACTACACTCAGAGAAGGTATGCTCTGCTTAAAGAGGGGCTCCAAGGTCAAATTCAATTTTATATAATTTTAAATTTTTCACCAGGGGCATGCTGTCACCTACTCCTGGGGCTGAAACAGGGTTACCCCCTTCACAGTCCATAAGGATGTAGGCATGGGTATCATCCACTAGGAGCCTGGCTGGTAGAGCAGAATGCACTACCTTCCTAACTTTTTACGAAGCAATTATGATTAAGTGCCTTGCTCAAGGGCAAAAGTGTCACGACCGAGATTCGAACCCACACTCTGCTGCTGACCAACACCAGAGCTTGGGTTTGGTGACTTGTCAACCAATGATTCAGGCATTGTGACAGAGTCAAACATCATGCACAAAGTACTTGGCTTACAGCCACAGGTCTTCACGTATTGAAAGAATGATTCCGACTTACAAAGTCCTGATTAGATAAGGCACTCTTGTCGCTTTCTTTCCCTGCGTCGTCGGGTCCGTCACCCTGTCCGTCCTCCTTCTTGCTGCTTGTCTCATCGTTGTGATCATCAAGATCTGAGTAGCCAGTCTTGGGTCCTGAATTATATCTGCAGTGAATAACGATCAAAAGAGTCAATGTATTTAGTCAAAAGGTGCTCCTGGGCGTCTCTGATATTGTATGAAAACAAAAAAATCCTTTGGATAACAATTAATAACAATAATGGTCTCCATAATAACTAGTTTTTGTAAAGCGCTTTATCTACGGGGATCTCAAAGTGCTTATCATTATTTATTTCCAGACAGGTTTTGGAAGTTTTTGAATTTTGAGACCCTTTTATGTTTTATGTAAAACCTTTTACAGGTTTACAAGGTGCTGTCACAGCGCATTCAGCAGCCACACCCAGAAACACCGGGTCAATCCCTTCTCTTAGTGATAAGTGTAACTGGGTTCTTTTACATGCATTACACAACACACCGTACCAACGGCTTTACGTCCCATCTGAAGGATGAAGCAATCATGGTTAAGTGTTTTGCTTAAGGAAATAAGTGGACTTGCAGGACTTGCACCCACACTCTGCTGATCAGAAACACCAGAGCTTGAGTCTAGTGTGCTTAAGTGTGTATTAATCTTAATTGCTAAGCAAAAGTGAGATGCCACACTCTATGACAATACTAGCAACTCATCTTAAGAAGAATCTTGGTGCTTTGGGAAATCGAGCACCGGATCTCAATAGTGTTAGGTTCTCAAACCCACCCAAGTTCTGAATACCTTTGTCGCCCAGATCCAGCTGGCTTCCCTTGATTAAACTGTCCCCTGGTGGCAGCGAAGCCGCTGCTGTCAAATCGTCCGTTGTTAGAGTACTGCTGACCGCTCCTTGGGACGGAGTTCCCCCTGCGAGGGTACCCCATTCCATAGGTGCCGCTGGAGGTACCGTTGAGCTGCGAGTAGTTCCAATTGGTAGTAGGGTCCGGATCCCATGGTAGATCATCGACAGAATGGTGACGTGAGCTGGCATTGGAAAAGTGTCGACGCTCTGGGGAAAAACAAAATCACAAGCAGATGTTCAAACTGTTTTTCGCAGTAATGCTTTAAGGAGTAACAGGTAGGGTGGTTTCGTGCGGCTTGACGACTTTAGCAGGGTTCTCCCCATGCACAAGCTAGCGTATCGGGCTAATACGCGCGAATTGCGTGCCAATACAGGCAAATTTGGGCCGATACGAAAAAAAGAAAGATTTTTTATTTTATTTTTTTCCACAAAAATCATCAAGAGAAAACCATATAGAATGCTCCAGATTGCACAGTAGGGCTTTCGAAACCAAAATAAACACCAAGTAGAAAACATTCTGAATACCATGTTTCAATTCAGCCTGCTTCGGCCAAACATCCGAAAGATTTGGGTTCAGAATGCCCCCCAGTTTTGAAAAAACACATCGGGAGAGAACCCTGTATAGGTTGAAACTTCTCAGCAGTAAGGCAAGTGGAGACTCACCATCTCTTCCCCGGTAACCAGGCTGGTCATGTGTCGGTGATCTACCATAGCTGTGCTGTGAGTCAGTAGAGTAATGTCTTGCTCTGTATCTATCCTGCTGGTCGTCTGCAGGTCCGAGTCTACCACTAGTGGAGCTATGATTTACATGAAGTGGCTTAGATGACCGCTGGAAAAAAACCAACACACACAATTGCATAAATAATAACAAGTTCTTATATAGACCCATTGCACAACGCGCAGCGTACTCACATGCGCCTATCCTGGGTGTCATTTTGGGTGTCAAAATCGTATACAAACATGCACAAAAGAGAGTTTTGACACCCAAAATGACACGCATTGTTCGGAGGTGCGTTCCGGGTCTATAGAAATCAATAGATCCCCTTGCATAACGCGAAACGCTACAGAAACGCTGAGGTCACGCGCACGTTTTTACGCACAGAGAACAGCTATCGTCCAATGATCTGCCTCCTTTTTGAGAGTGTGAATTCATATGCAATGGGTCTATAGCGCATTTTACAATAACAAATCAATGCACTTTACATTAGTGCCCTGGTCATTGGGCCAATAACATTCCTTTAATCTTTCTAAGCTCCCTGGGGAGTGTACAGCCCCGAGCTGCCGTGGCGCTCCGAAGGCTTTTTCAAACACAATATCAACCTCTACCCTCGCAGGTTACCATTTATACCCCTGGGTGCAAGAAGAAGCATTTATAGTAAAATATCTTGCTCAAGGATACAAGTGTCATGACCGAACCCACACCCCGATGACTTAACCAACAGAACTTGAATTCAATGCTCTAAACCCCTCGGCCATGACACAACAAAGAACTGTTCAACTTGCAAAATGTAAATTTGCCTCCATGCCTGTGGTCACCACCTTTGCATTTCTGGTCCCCGCAAAACAAAATTTAACTTCGTAAACATTATTATTAATATTATATTATTTTTATATATTTCTGGTAATGAAACCAAGGATTCCTCATAAGAGAACTTAATCACTGCAGCTTGCAAGCCTGAGGAAACCTGTAAACAAAGGTGCTTGCTATGTGAACCAGAAACACCAGGGTTAAACCCCTACTCTTCCACGATAAGCGTTCTGGGTTCTTTTTACGTGCACTACCATACCTAGTACACGGGACCTACGCCTTAATGTCCCATCCAAAGGACAAAGCAATTATGGTATACATGTAAGTATCTTGCTCAAGGATACAAGTGCCATGACCGGGACTCAAACCCACACTTTGCTGATTAGAAACACAAGAGCTTGAGTCCGAACATAATAGTCTTTTCAATAGAAAGAGACGGTTTCCATTAAAGGTTTTGTACACGTTTGGTAATGACTCAAAACAAATATTGGCATAAAAACTTACTTGGTAACAAGCAGCGGGGAGCTGTTGATAGTATAAAACATTGTTGGAAACGGCTCCCTCTGAAGTAACATAGTTTTTGAGAAAGAGGTAATTTCTCACTTAAATAATAAAAACTTCTTGCAAGAAGTTTTTATTCCTATCTGAAAGCACACAAATTTGTACAGCAAGGGTGTTTTTTCTTTCATCATTTTCTTGCAACTTCGATGCCCAATTGAGCCCAAATTTTCACAGGCTTGTTATTTTATGCATATGTTGGGATACACCAAGTGAGAACACTGGTCTTTGACAATTACCAAAAGTGTTCAGTGCCTTTAAGAATGACACTCAGATACTTGAGAGGTTTCACAAGTTATACATGTATATCTCACCTGTTCTGAGGGAATCTTGAGCCAAGCGGGAGCGAAGTCATGCTCAGGAGGGTTGGCCATGTCAGCCAATACCATATCATACTGCCCCTGACAAAAAAAAGTAAAAACAATAAATGCGTTAAAAAAATGTGTGATCTACACTACAATATGAGAGCAAAACTAAACTATGTTATTTTGTAAACCTATACACCAAACAAAAAATGCAATGAAAACATGACTCACACTATTAAACCTTTAAAAAGTCAAACCTTTACTCAAAGGTCACTACGACAGCTCAAAGCTCAATTTTGAAAGTTTTTGAAAATGTTTTTTTTTTTTGGGGGGGGGGGGGAATCCCAAAAGCTCAAAAATGTTTACTGGACCTGTTTTTTTACAGGACCTGAATTGAAATGAGAAAAACAAATACCTGCGCAAATACCTCTTTCAATTTGAACTTAAGCACTATAAAGAGAAGATTTATCTCATTTGTATCATGGGTTAACTATTCTCCAATGATCAACAGAATTGAAAGATATTTGTCTGACTCAAAGTCAACATTTGAACAAAAGCTGCAAGAGCCTCGGTCCAGTCATGAGTTTACTGGCCCGTTGCTAAAATCAATGGCCTCGGGCCTGCAGTCAAGTATCAAATTTCGAGCCCTGCAGATCCAATCCCAGTACCCGATGAGGCTATGGAGGCAATTGCCTCCATGCCCAACATCAATGCCTTGGTGCCCCTTGAAATGTTCCAGTTGAAATCTCCATCAAGTTGCCCTTCACATGTGTGAAAGAGGAGCATTAAAAAAAACCACAAAAAAAAACAAACAAACAACTATATCGCTTCATGAGATCATGAAAGCAGAGCTTGCGTCGAGGATCCAATTATGGCATGATCTCTTCTAAAATATTTGTATCGATTTTCGGGGGCTAAATTCGTGCAGAAAACAGGCCAATTTTACACTGCAAGGAAAGTCTTCCTTGGTGAAAAACCTTCACCATTGGACAAACTTCCATGCCCAAGTGCAACAACGAAGTACCAGGCCCGCTAACAATGAAATCACTCTCATTGTGTTTCTGTCTGTGCTGTGGAAGACAAGGTATTAACATGCCCAAAGGACTTCTCTTAAAAAAAAAATTGTTTGTTTGTCCTTGTACGACCGACAATCATTTGCGTCGCGACCAATTATTATTGTTTTAATTTTTTTAATTAAAATTCTCAAATAAATTGGTCAAAAAATGTTGAAACAGGAAGAAACTATTTGAATATACAGCAGTTTACCAACCCACAGTGTTTATATATTCCTGACTTTTTATTCTGGTGAATTTTCAGTACTGCAGAAGTGCTATATGCACTCATCAGCTGGTAGCTCCGGTAAAGCATTCATCTCAACATCAACAGCATAAAATCTTGTTAGTTGAACAGTATTAAATACTATTCAAAGACATTTAATAAAATAGTTAAATACAGTGAAAGTGTTGTGTTTTGTGTTTGGACTTAATAATTTAATACCAAAGAGTTTATAAAAAAGAAATAATGATCGACTGACCGACCTAAGGACAAAACTATTTTTGTTTGTGGCCTAATTTCGGTCAAATGGTGGAAGGATGGAAGATTAGGGGTCACCCTTGACACAAGCCCAGTGTACATTGCCTCGTAAAACTGCTATGGGCTAATAAACACCACTTCTCAACTTGCCCTGTGGGCTACTAAAAACTGTGCAACCTACTTGTTTAAAATGCTCCAACATGTCTTCCTCTTTCAGATGTAAATCATCAATTTTTTAAATGTGTTAACTAATTTTTTATGTGTGAATGTAACTTCATTTGACCAATAAACTGTTTGAAATTGCTACATGTACCATTAATACATCAGAAAGATACATTCATATAAAAAAAAATACATGTTAAAAATATGGGCTACTAAAACTTCCTGGGGGCAAGTAAAATGCACAGTCAGTGGACTACTTTACAAAAAGCTTAAGCGCCAAGACCTGGAACCAATTTCATAGAGCTGCTTTAAAGAGTAAATAAAACGGATATTTCAATCGTCCAAACACTATTCTGCACTTCTTTAGGGCATATACCTATTGTTTAATGAGTTTTTCCATCAATTGTGGTTTACAGTTTTTTCGAAAATGTGAAATGAAAAAAAAAGGTACTTTGTGGATTTTCCGAAAATTTACGTATATTTCGCCGCTGAGGGCGCGCTCGGACGCAAGGCGTTTTTGATTGGTTGAACAATTTCATGACGACACACTGTGCATTCAGAGTCAGGATAATGACGTCATCTTTGTTTACATTCACCCGCACTGTGCGTTCTGATATGATCTTCATGACTGGGATAGTCATTCTTCAGCTAAATCAGTGACTGATCTTAGGTTTTTGTTGTGAGATGCCTAAATCGTGCACAGTTGGAGGTTGCATCCGGAACAGTGACAAATATTCTTCTGTTAGATTTTGTCAATTTCCCAGTGAGCCAAACGTTTGTCGAGAATGGTTGAGATTCGTAAACACAACTCGATCAAACTTTCCAGTTGGGAAGTGGTCGAGTGGTCGCACATTTGTATTGTAGTGCCCACTTCTCGGACGACTGCCAGGAAACATCGTCTAAGTTGATGGCCTGCTTTGGGATACCGTCCAAGTTCAGACTAAAAGGGGGATCGGTTCCTACACGGAAGTCACCTAACATAGTCTAGAGACAACCAGATGAAGGAAAAGGAGCGGAGACCGGTAAGTGTAACCAGAATGCCACCAGAATTATGGTCAGTCTGAGAATAGCTATACAAGAATAACCCGTCCGTCCGTGAATCGCCTTCCGAAAAATCTTATCGTGAAGAAAGTACTCAAATAGAAAGTTACAAATCAGTCATGAAAGTGCTCTCTGAACTTTTTCCTTTTCATAAGGATTTGTGTTGGAATTCACCGTGTGTTTTGAAAGTCCAAATCAATATTTTGTAACAAAGTGTACGTACGGTACGAGTCGACATGAAAATGATGTCCGGAAATTGGGCATACGTCAGTAATGATTGCACACATGAACCCACTGAAAATGATACGGGTTTTCAAGACTGGTGAACCTGAAGTTGTCATGATGAAATAGAACCCTTGATATGCAAATGAAAATAGGATATTGTTCCACTGGGGGATATAAGACTTGGGCTGGGTAATGTTTTTATAATTTTAATTTTTTGTGCACAACGTCCTTGTACAATTTTGCATTTAATTTGTTTTAGGTAATCGAACAAAGCCTCATCAAGGAAAGCACTTCTACTACTAGTACTAACAGCCATGGCGAACAGGCTGGCACATCAAGTGTAGCTGTCTTCCACAGTGTGTCGTCAGAAGAGGTTTGTAATGGATTGGAATTGTTTACCAAATCCAAAAAAATAAAAACACATGTTTGTTTCTCATTAACCAAAGATTGTTGTATGAATTTTGTTTTGGTAGATACAAACAATGATTTGCATTGACATGATCCCAACCTGTCCAAACCCCTGCAGTCCCTAATTATTATTCTGTTGTGTTTGTTATCGCTCAGTTATTGGTTTCTCATCAGGTATGGGAACAAGCTACGCAAACTGTTCAAAGATGGAGATGCACCAAAACCAAGCTACGGGAGAGAACATCTGACCCACAACTTCACCCAAGACAACCTATATCAGGTCCAAGATAACCCAAACTGAAAACAAAATGTTCAACCCAGTGAACAAAGGTAACATTTAATAACAACATTCAAATTTGATATTGTTATCCTTTTGTAGGTTTCAGTTTTCTGTACAGCTTGTGGGCATTCTCACTGTCACAGAATTTGATTTAGATATAATAACATCTGATAAATCAAATTATGTGACAGTGAGAATGCCCACAAGCTGTACAGAAAACCGAAACCTACATAATGATAACATTTGTTATCAAATTTAAAAGGTTGTTAATAAATGTTACCTTTGTTCACTGGGTTGAAAATTTTTATTTCAGTTTGGGTTCTCTTGGACCTGCAGGATGACATTGACATGATATGAACAAAAACAAACGCTGTATGTTTAAAGTTGTTAAAAACAAAAACATTTGCTCAAATGTCACTTTAATTCAGGATTAGGTTATACATATTTGTACAATATCGCACTACATCATAAAACCCTACTTGATGACATGGCAAATGTGCATTCCATTACCTTTGTTCACGTTCATGTCATACATGTACAAGGATTTGGCCAGAAATGTTTTAATGACAAGCCAGCAGGAACAGTTACAGGGAGGGTATATCTTTGGTAATTACTCAATGAAGTACTTCAATGGGGGTCGTTTCTAACGGTGGAGACCTGTTGATATTGTAAAGCATCTTTAGAAACGACCACCGCTCTTAACCAAGTACGTTTTTATGGTAATTAATTTTTGGAGTAATTACCAAAGATATACCCTCCCTGTAACTGTTCCTGCTGGCTTGTCATTAAAACATTTCTGGCTGTAACGTAGTTTTAGAGAAAAAGGTAATTTTTCACCCCAATATTCGAATCGGAGAAAGGCTTCAGGCATCTGAAAGAACACTTTTCTATGCAACAAGGGTGTTTGTTTTGTTCATTATTTTCTTGAAACTTTGATGACCTGAGCCCAAATTTTCACAGATTTGTTATTTCACTGGTGCACATTTCATATCAAATAGGGATTTTTAACA
The DNA here is from genome assembly GCA_021014325.1 of Plazaster borealis. Taxonomy (NCBI): domain Eukaryota; kingdom Metazoa; phylum Echinodermata; class Asteroidea; order Forcipulatida; family Labidiasteridae; genus Plazaster; species Plazaster borealis. Next base: position 15,044,307 of record CM037462.1, read on the forward strand.
CTGAACTAGCCAGCTGAACCACTTGCAGTGAATTTTGACTGGTCCTCGGGTGTTTTAACTGGCATTTGGCCAGCAGACCACTGTTAAAGGGAGAACCCTGTGTACTTGATGAATACAAGATGAAAGTTTGCACAAAAAATATGAACAAAAGATGCACTCTGTATGTACGATTTAACTACTTCAGCAGTTCAGTAATGTAAACCTACAATGCATGTATTAAATTGTAAAACCCTGCTGGATTACATGGCAAATTAGGTGCCAAAGTTTTGCTTAAAGTCATGTTAAAAAATCAAAGATCTTGACAAAAATACCTTGTGTACAGTAAAATCATAGAACCAGTTGTTTAGTGGTCACAATGCAATAAGCAATCTATTAGCAGCACTGATTATGTTTACTTCTAAGAAAGTTGCAACTCCTTCCATGGTCCTCCCTCTATGGTGTAATGTATTAATTTTATTCATGCCATGTGAATTGTCCTAAAAGAATGCTCAGACAAAGAGTACATGATGAGACAATTGTGTTAATAAAAGCCAAGTGGTCTTTCCTACACACTTCTGCTGGAGTCTGTTACTTATGAAATGAAAAGAGTACTTTCCATAATTACATGTGTTTTGTTTCAGCTTCAGAATTTATATTTGACTGCGATATGTAGTAAATAATTAATTTCAAGCATACAAAACAGCTGAATGACCTAACAAAACATGAAACCCTTTAAAAATGTTGCTGCGTGTCCAACAAGAAATTGATCCAAATCGGGATATTTAAAGCCCTTTTATTATACTCGCCCTCAGGATTAGGGTATGTTGTTCTAATAATTTCCATAACACATGATGGTAGTGGAACACGATTAAATCGGCCCAAATATCCCAAGCACCATCTCACGACCTGGCGATACGCAACATGACGAAACTTCCTAGGAAGGATATAGAAAAATAAACCATGTCAATTTTAATCTATCAACATATAAAAAAACATAAAAAAACAACAACACAGATTACATGTATCAACACTGTCAGGCCTTGAACTTCGCTCTTGAAGGGGCATTAATTTTCCTCTGGCATTGTCTGGTAAGGGCACTTCAATGAGGAAAATGTAAATTTGTATTGAAACCTTGCAAAGGGCACCGCAGCAAAAGCACAGGGCACCACGGCAATTGCTGTGGGTGCCGTGGGTTAATTCGAGGCCTGAACACTTGGTAAACATTTGTATTATGTTTACAGTGAAACAATAGGCATATTCAACCATGGCCTCATTTTGCACGGATACCTGTTGGTCTTTTCAAAACCACACTAGAGTTAAATAGCAATAAAAAAAATGGAATAACTCTTTTAGCAATAATAACTGACTTACTGGTCAATTGTCCCCTGAACTGTGCGTCTCCCATACTGCGTTTGGTACTGCATTTATGCAGTGTGAAGAACCGCCGGGTGTAAACAACACGCCTGAAACCAGTTGTGCTGGGTTAAACATTGCTCGTGATCATCAATGTTTATTTGAAGCTCTAACATCTTGTTTGAGATGGCGTCGACCTCCTTACACTTACAGCACTTGAAGTTCTCTAATGGTCTAGACAACACACTTCCCACAGGTGCACCTGTCAAAAAAGAAGAAGATTAAAACATAAATAAGTTGCCAGTGAATGATTTTGCAAACACATTTACAGCTTAAACACTAACAATTGCAGTAATTAACCGAGGGGTCATCATGGTCATTTATTGCCATTCATTGCAAAACATGTGTATTCTTGCCCAATTTCCATAATTAAAACCTTGTTTATCATTTTATTTGCAGTAGATTGTTTTGCATTATAAAAACAAGCCACATTTTAAACGTGGACAACTTTACAATTACTAGCATCATGATCTAACCAACTCACATTGAACTGGAAAGGATATGAATATGTTTACCGCACATACCAACAGGAAAAACCAAACCATGTCAAACCATGGAGGAAGGAAGAAACAAGTGGTGGCTACCTCCATGGTATTACATACTCGGAGCGAGACACGATATTAAAAAAAAAGATCAAATCGAGACACACTACTGCCGGTCTACATTCAATCACAGTCCCGATCACGAAGACATTTACCCCCACTTGCCACTGCTAATGTACTAATTATACAATGTGTTTTGCGTTATAAAACTCACCAGTCGGTATTTACGATACGGTTCAGCCCCACGCACGTCCTGGTCGGGTTGATCCTCTCGATCCTGCTGATGGTCGTCATCTTCGGGAGAGCTGAAATCGCTCGAATCGCTGTCTGAATTAGCTCCACTGTCAGTAGATGGGGCCATTATCTCCTCAGGAATGCTGTGTGCTTCACAAGAGCTGTCGCAATCCATTATTTTTACAGTTTTGGAGTATTATTTGCAAGAGTAAGCGAAGAGACTAAACGCAGACCTTTTCCTTCCTCCATGCATTAACGTGTGTATATAATGCTCAGGTCAACGAGGTCACGTATAGACCTCGATGTGTGTATGCACGGTGTGACGTCACGCGCTTGGTCTTGCATTTATAATGAGCATGCTGACGACTCCATTCACTACAGAAATTTTTCCGAATTCACCGTGCAGACGCCCGTGAACACAGCGCAGAAAATTCGCTTTTAGGAGTGAATCGAAAGACCGTTCAGTATTAAACTGAGTTGATGTCACAATGGACAATGACTGAGTATATTTCCAAAGTATAAAGCAGATTCCTACTACTCGTTTTATTTACTCTTTAAAGCAGAAAATATTGCTTACAAAGATTCTGCTAAGCAAAAATTAGCAGGATACCAGTCACAGATTGTACTATGAGAAATGGCATTTTGGCTTTTAACCATATTTTGGTAAGCATAATTTTGTTGTGCTTAGCTACTTTTTGCGCTTAAGCAGCTCTTTAAAATTGGGCCCAGGGGTGGATTGCACTAAGTGGTCTTAAACCGGTCTATGTGCTTTAGCCGGCTAACTTGAGACGTGCTTAGACAGTCTTTAAAGGCACTGAACACGTTTGGTAATTGTCAAAGACCAGTGTTCTCACTTGGTGTATCCCAACATATGCATTTAAAATAACAAGCTTGTGAAAATTTGGGCTCAATTGGTCATTGAAGTTGCAAGAAAATGATGAAAGAAAAAACACCCTTGTTGTACAAATTTGTGTGCTTTCAGAAAGGAATAAAAGGCTTCTTGCAAGAAGTTTTTATTATTTTAGTGAGAAATGACTACTTTCTCAAAAACTACGTTACTTCAGAGGGAGTCGTTTCCTACAATGTTTTATACTATCAACAGCTCTCCGTTGCTTGTTACCAAGTAACTTTTAATGCTAATATATATTTTGAGTAATTGCCAAACGTGTACAGTGCCTTTAATTATAGACTGATTGCAATACTACGGTCTATATTTTAAGCCAGTCTTAAATCTTAAGCCTGTGCTGAGCTGGCTATGATCGATCTTTGTTTTGTTTTTAAACATGGGCAATCTGTTAGTTGTTGATGATTTCATGCAAAGAGCCCTATGATGAGACCGTTTATTGATAGCGTTTACTCGGTCTGTAATTTTGTCCCAGGCTTTTTTTGTTTTCCCTCCATTGTTGCCTAATGTTTGATCTTTGTTTACCTTTTAAAGCCATTGTCACTGTCTCAGTGTGCTATGGATAATGGCGGCCATCGTAACTAACCAAGCTTAGGAATGCTTGTTTGTACATGTACATGTATTTCACTACTGCTCACTGACTTATCTAAGACCGGCTTATTGCAACAGGCTTAACGAATGACTAAGCTAAGACTGTCCAAGGCAGATAGCTGGCTATAACTGACTGGTCTTAGACTGCCGGATTATTGCAATCCACCCCTGGTGACGTACAAATGTACATGTAGGCTACACTCACTTCACACAAACCGGCTCCAATTGTCACCAATTTGATTGATGTATTCATTAACAAAAAATTCAATTTCCTTGCACATACTGTATGCTTTCAATCGGGTTTAATTATCAGTGTCTGCCAATGGAAATAATTTTGAATGATAAAACTAGTGATTTTTTGTAAAATTACACATGTGCCAGCTTTGGAAAAAACCTTGCATGTATTTCTGGCGTGCCGTGGCCGAGCGGTTCAGAACACCGAACTCCAGCTCTGGTGTTTCTGATCAGCAGAGTGTGGGGTCGAGTCCCGGTCGTGACACTTGAGTCCTTAAGCAAGATACTTAACAATTATTGCTTTGTCCTTCGGATGGGACGTAAAGCTGTAGGTCCCGTGTGTTGCTATAAAAACTATCAATGCATGTAAAAGACCCCAGTACACACTTAACGCTAAGAGAAGGGGTTCACCCCGGTGTGTCTGGCAGTGCGTTCTTCAATCATGAAGGCTGCACTCAAAAGGAAGAAGAAGACGCATGCATGGGTGAAGCAGGCCTTGAATTTCATCTTTGAGAGGGCAAGGCCATTTTCATTTTGCAAAGGGCACTTCCATTAGAAAATCTTAAAGTCTATGGGAAACTTTTGAAGGGGCACTAAGGCCAAGACCAGGAGCAACGGAGGCCATGGCCTCCGTGGCCTTTGTGTAATTCCAGGCCTGGTGACTAAATGACTTACAAGCAGGATGTATCACCATTTATAAGTAAGGCCGCATCTGAATTGGCGACTACAGCTACGGCTATGGCTGTTGCTAAGGGTGTTGCTAAGGACGTCCTATTCTTTAACACATAATGACGCGGAAATCTAGCACTAGCCGTAGTTGTAGACCCTGCCAATTCGCACACAGCCTTACTACAGGATTAACAATTAGATTATTGAAAGCAGATTGAAGCAGAGTCCAACTTACCTCCTGAAGTGGGCAGACAATGAAGGCTTATCGCATTCACCGTCTTCAGGCACTTGTTGTGTCTTCACTACGTCTCACGTCTTGCATACAACACAAGTCTTTTTCAAGTTTTTGTTCACTTTTATTCTGCCCAACAAGTCGGCGTTTAGCTTGGGCTACCTGGCCATTTTAGTTTAGTTGGCTGTTTCCTGTGGCTGCAAGGTGGGGTGATGCTTTCACTGCAGCCAAGATGTCTTGAAGTTTTTCCGACTCGCAGAGGATGTTTCTTGGGCAAAAAGCCCAAACCACGTTGAGTAAAGGCACTTTGATTTGTTTAATTTTACTTCTCTATCTAAAATATTGGGACCACTGTTATAACAGCCAGTTAGTCATTGTACTTTGCTTTATTTTGTGGTTTTTGTACAGATATGTTTTAGCTACCATGCAGTTTCGTCTACATCACAAAACTTGGTCTGGCTCTTTTCAGCTGAAACAAGTGGCCCTCGCCAACACAACGACTAAGGTTCTACTATTAAACCATTTTTGCAAACATCTGAGTCTTGCTCATCGAAATTGCCATCATATGTTTAATTTTTGGGTTTTTTAGTGTTTTTCTGAAATGCTTAAATTTTTGCTTAAAAAAAACCCCCACAAAGAAAGACTGCAAAAACTTTGAAATATATACAACAGAACCGAAAACAAAAACACAAAAATTTAAAACAAAACAAACTTTTTGGAAGCACTGATAAGTAAATTTTTGGTTGGAAGACAACAATATCCGTCACATTGTGTTACTTATTATTACAAACTCAACTTCTGGTTGTTTCCAAAGAATTGATATTTTATGGCTCCTTGTGTTAACTTCAACAGCGTTTTTGGGTCACTTTCAACTTGTGTCACGACATTGCACATCTGATGATCATGCTTGTAGAGAAAATATCACAACTGATGAATCAGTGCAGGCATGCAGTGGGTTCCAGAGTGTTTTGAAGCTCTCGCACGAAAATAGATACGTATCCGATACTTTATTCATACGTCATACTGGACATTGGAGAGCAGACATCCTGTAAAATTGAAGAAAAAAATAAAAATCTGAAATGGATTTCGTGTTTATAACAGATGTGACAACATAAATTGGTCATTAATTGTTGTTTCCTTTCCATTCATACACAACTACCTGTAGCGTATCGGGCAATTAAGCAAACATTAGGGGCTACTAATGAACACAAAATAAACCAATAAATGAATTTATAAATGAATTTATAAATGAATTTATAGTAATTTTTTATTTATTTTTTTGGGTGTGAATTCAACAAATTATGTATATATACTTTTTAATTCACCAAATCATTTAAAAAAATCATTTAACTCTTTTAGTGCCAAGGTCGTACATGTACATGTACGATCTATTTTAAGTCCTCAAAAAGTGTCATCAATCGTACATGTACGACCCATAATATAAATGTTATCACAAAAGCGCATTATCACTGTACATGTATGTATAGCGAGAACTACTATTATTGACTTTGGAATGTACCAAGGCAACACAAATCAGATCTCGCCAAAATTAGGCACGTGTCACTCTATTGAGGGTAATAGAGGGACAGGGTAATGGAGACGATAGCGGAATGAACCTCATAGTTCTAGGAGTAGATTTTTTACAACCATAAAGTAAGGCCAACTAAAATAAGAAATGAGTTTCTCGTCCGGACTTTTTAAAAAAAGGAGGAGGCAGGGCACTACTATTTACTATTTTTCAATTTTTAGCTACTTTTTCCATGCTAAATATGGTTGGCCAAGGTATATTTATTCACAGATATTGTGCTATTTGAGTAAACTGATGCAATTTATGACACAACAAATGATTTGTAAGACCCTTCAATGCAGAATCGCAGCACCATCACTTTCGACAACAGTTCTCCGATCTGAAAAGAACGCCCAGCTGGGTTTGGTGCCAAGACATTGATGATATTTAAGTCAGGAGAATCACCCTTTTAGCTCTCAACTAGCTTGATTTCAGCTTTAAATCTTTAATTTTTTTTAATTATTATTATTATTTTTTTTTTCCAAATAGTAAATAGATAAAAAAAGGAGGCGGCGGCCAAAAAGGAGGCGGGCGGGGACGAGAAACTCGTTTCTTATTTTACTTGGCCTAAAAGTATTTCCCAGGACCTTGTTTTAAAGTTAAACAGAACAATTTTAAACTAAGACGTGTCACTCTCTCTCTCCACACAGACGTTGCGACAGACAGACTGTGAATTCCATCCATCTCAAAGTTTTGCAATTTCTGTGTGCATACAACGGTGGTATTTTCCTTCTTTAAACAATAATTATTCCGTCTAAATAATCACTGCAACAATCCTTAATACAGCCTCCAAAAAAATTAGAAATACGCATGAGGTATTGACTATTGTTATCATGGAAAAAATGTTTCACGTTCTATTGACTTCTGAGTTTCGATTCGGTAAGAGATGAGCTAATTTAGATTAGCAGAATTTATTTTATTAGCATGATTAGTATTACAATGTCAAACAAGAAAAACAACATTACAGAAGTATGATTATGCAAAGACCTGACAACAACTCACTATTTTGATGACTTCCAATATCTATCCCACCTTCTCAAATGAATTTTACTCATGTTCAATTAAATTCTAAGCTTGACAGAAATGCCACTATTTGTCACTACTGTGACTGTGAATCTGTGACTTGATCTTGAGAGTGTGATTGGAACCAGTAAATTGATTTTCAGAACAGCCATTCAATTCGATCATCATGTTGATAATTTATATAATTCGTTTTATTTAAACTTTCATTTTCAATCATTTAATAAACTCTACCCTAACTCTGTAGAAATCTCTAAACATGCTAAACTCGTTGAGCTTATACTGTAGTAGGCCTATGTCATGTATGTATTGCACATGACATCAACTGACATCCAGAAGTTTGCATTTTGTACCATACATAGACCATGGTGTGTGTGTGTTTGTTTCTTTCATCACAAACCACACGGGGTGGCAAGGTGGTAGAATCGAATTCAGAAACATGGTCGGAGACTTGACTCCCCGCGAAGCGGAGTACAAATTTACATGATTCCAATGGAATTTTGACTAAAAGGGAGAACTTAAACCACACTAAAGATACCAAAAATAGACACTATCAAATACTTACACATAACTACCCATCAGAAAGTGACAGCTTCAACTGATCGAAAAAGTTTGACGAGGAATCTAACTCAAAATTGTCAACAAGTTTCAGAAGTTTGTAAATTCAACATGGAGTCTGCTCTCTCTCCTCGTAAATTCTCGTTAATTCTCGAGAGAAAAAGTGGGAATAAAAATAATAATAAAACCCATTTTTTACGAAGCCATCACCGGATATTTCAATTAAAAATTTATGTTTTACACTGAGTATGTATTTCAACTTTTTCCTGAACGAAAACTATCACAATAATATACAGTTTTATTTAATTATCAAATCATTCGCGAACAGTTAGGTCAAAGGTCAAGCAGCCCATTCACCACACTGCCGCCGCCGCCGGATCGCTAGTCTTGATTGGCGACATTGTTTTTTGTATTAGTCACCGGTAGAGGGCGCAAGGTGACTGCTTATATCTCTTCCCCAGTAATTTGTGTTGCGGACAGTGTAGTAATTCGTTGCGATCTATGTTAACAAAATGAACGTCGGCAATCAAGACTACCATTATAGCATCCACATCTACGACACGCTCTATTGAACATCCCCCTGCACACACACACAATACAATAACAAATCACAACAAACATCAAACAGAGGTACGGTCAACAATTATCTGGATTCTAGCTGTACAACTCAGGTAAACAATTGGTCAAGTCGCAGTAGTGCGTATTAATATTATCTCATGTGTTCTTATATACAGCTCTGAAGTGGCCCTGCATTCTATAGTTGAGCTATCTTCTTCAGTCATTTGAAGGCTGCACTCAAAGGAAGAAGAAGAAGAACTAAAATTTCAGGTTGCTACTACCGCTACTCTAATTTACGAATGAGTCAGCAAGGGGTCTTACCCACCCTCCATGGTTCAATCATGGGGTTCAGAGATAGGGCCCACTCTCTGTTGAACACGAAGTAGAAGTCTACATATACTGTAGAATAGAACTATCGTTCCTGAATAGCACACACATTATCTAGCCCACCTTGTTGAGCTGTAATGGCTCTCTTTTAACATCGGTCTTTAACACTCACAATGGTGAGTGTTAAAGACCGATGTTAAAAGAGAGCCATTACAGCTCAACAAGGTGGGCTAACACATTATCATACTAACTTATGATAGCAGAACAGAACTCAGTCGTAATCATATGTTGGGGCGATGTGCATGTGATGTCAAACTTCAGGGATTTTGTGTGCATACTATTAAACTGTCTAGATAAGATAGAGTAAACAGTATTTTTGTAGTATTTTATTGTACGTCTGTTTACAAATTACATGTACAGCATCAGTTACGATCAAATTCCAAGTAACAAACAAAAACAAAATCATCGACATCACAAATTTGCTCGAAATTCATATTTTGTATTGGTATTTATTTTATAAAAAAATAAAACGCTACTCCCTAGTGAGTGTGGTACTACAGAAATGTAACCCAAGTCTGAACTGAATGGTTGCAATAATCGCAACTAACTACCCCTAAAACTTGGTAGGCCTAATGTACGCTGTTAGTGTTACCCTCTACCAAACTCTGTGAATTAATCACCAATGATCAAGAGGTTAATGGAAACTTAACCAGTTTCAGTTTACACTTACAGGGATGTGTGCTTGCCTTTTGTAATATTCTAAACAATATCATGTTTATATACTTCCAGTGATTATTATATTATTTTCAATTTTCAGGCCTGCTAGAGTACTAGGTATCATCATTTTTCACTATGACGTCAGTACTTCTAAAAACTCTCCAATGTGCGAGAAGAGCAAAGCCTCTCACACAGTCCAAACTTTATCAAAGTGATGCGTTGAGATCAAGATCCGGGAGTTACTTAGCCTCAATGGTCTTATCTAAACATGATTTAGAATCAACAGGTTTTTCGACAGGCTCTGAGAGGATGAGAAAGCACATCAAAAGTTTGTCATGTTTGTCAAGACGAACTGGACAAATAAACTGTGTTCCTGGACTCGTACCGTGTACTTCTGCCCTCTTGCAAACTGTAAACGCTTCAAGTTTCCATACTTCTTCAAGTAGTCTAAATGGCTTCTTTAGCAGATACAGGCAAGGGTTCCAGGAGGTGCCACGGCCAGCCTTAGTGCTGGGCATCTGTGGGTTGGTCCCGTTTGTTGTTCCAGCCGTGTACACTGCTGCTACTTCCACAATTGGGCTCGGCATTCTGTGGGCTCAGGTGGCTTACGGCGCTTCAATCTTATCTTTTCTCGGCGGTGTAAGGTGGGGGTTTGCTTTGACCGAGGGGCAAGGGGGCGGGCCTACGTGGTCTACGCTAGGCTACAGTGTTGTACCCTCGCTTATTGCCTGGTTGGGACTGCTAATGCCCTTGCAGTCCAGTCAGTTGTGTGTTATGACTGGTCTGCTCATGGCTTGGGCAGTAGATGCAAACACAAAGGTATATCCAGCATGGTATAAGTCACTTCGACTTCTTTTATCACTTGGTGCATTGACTTCCCTCGGGGTTGCCTTTGGGTATTCTCTTGTATTTGAGCCCATCACCGAGGAGCATGGATCTAATTTCGTAAAACTTGTCAAAATTGTCAAAATTATCTTAGAGGAGTGATACTATGTATGGTGTCTTTGTGTTTTGTTTGATACAAACAAAATGGTAAGACACATGATTTGGGGTGCTTATGGAAGTTAATTTTTCAAGTGCAAAGGATTGTGGGTGAAATCCGAGTCCAAGTAACACCGGCAACCCACGCTGATTTTGAAGCAATGTGGTACACAAGTTTTAGCAATTGTAAATTTGTATGGTACTTAAGTGAGAGTGCAGGTGTCATCCTGGTCATGCCAATCAAAATTGAATTGAATAATCATGTCTTGGGGGGCAATGACAATATGGTTTCTCCATATTTTATTCATCTTAAAGGCATCGTACACGTTTGGTAATTGTCAAAGGCCAGTGTTCTCACTTGGTGTATCCCAACATATGCATAAAAGAACAAGCCTGTGAAAATTTGGGCTCAATTGGTCATCGAAGTTGCAAGAAAATGAAAGAAAAAACACCTTTTTGTACAAATTTGTGTGCTTTCAGATAGGAATAAAAACTTCTTGCAAGAAGTTTTTTATTATTTTAGTGAGAAATTACCTCTTTCTCAAAACTACATTACTTCAGAGGGAGTCGTTTCTCACAATGTTTTATACTATCAACAGCTCTCCGTTGCTCGTTACCAAGTCAGTTTTTATGTTAATATATATTTTTAGTAATTACCAAACGTGTACCATGCCTTTAATTTGCTTAAAGTTAGCTGATAACAAAATCATTCAGCAGTTAATTTTTTTGAAGGTGTTATCATGCATCAATTTCAGAAGCTGCTTTTGAATTCTCGCCATTTAAAAACAAAAACATTGATGTTGCCCAGTAAGCATGCTGCCACCTTTGTGCAATGGTAGCATCTTAAAAGTCTTCATTAGTTTTGGTACATTTTGAGACTTTTTATGATTGAAGATTGAAGGAAAGTCTAATAATAAATAAACCCACTTGTAAAGATTGCTCGTTATAAATCCCTTGTATGATGACATCAAAAGCTCAAACAGCGCCCTCACTGAGGTCAATGGAAGACCTATGCTTGACCTTGCATGTTGTCAGTGATAGGGGGCTATGCAAGAGGTCTATAGAACTTTCATGCTGCCACCATCTTGGTCATGTTCCTTGTATCCAACACCAGCAATGAATAATAACATTCGTTGTACAAAAAGGAACAAGACTGATTCTCCTTCCAGCCTCGGTTTGGTTACATTGATTTGAATGGGAGAAAATCAAGATCGCCACACCATGAAAAAGGTCTATTGTAAACGGCTTGTAATCTTAAAACACTGTTTTTACAAAATAAATGCTTGGAAATGTTGCCTTGCGATGTAAATTTATTGCAGTTGCTGCATACATGTGTTACATTATGATGCCAATGTAAGGGTTTGTTTTAATACTGAAGTAATAAAGTTCAAGGAAAATTATCTCAATTACTTTGCTGTAGTTTATTGAAAGTTTTCATTGTCTTGTGCAAAATTTAAGGGTGGAATCAAAGACATTCAGCTCTATGTAGAAAGCTACTTTTGAGTCGGTCAGGTTTAGAAGATGAATACACTGATGCAAGTCTCTTACATTCAAACATTTTGGGAAACTTGAGTTTTCACAAACATTGCTTCAAGGTGTGAAGGAAACAAAGTTGTGAACATTGTGTCCCAATGTTTGATGCGCAAGGTTTGAACTAGATTCAGCAAGTTTCAAATCAATGCATGGGGCTCAACATTCACTTAATGACCTTTCACTAAGATCTGGGCCCAATTTCACGGAGCTGCTTAAACAAAAAATACTGCTTAAAAATTGTTTGCTCAGCAGAAGTGAGCAGAATACCAGTCATGCTTACCAGAATAAGGTTACCAACCACACTACCATGTCACATGTGCAGTTTGTGACTGGTATTCTGCTCAGCAGAAGTGAGCAGAAACCAGTCACAAATTGTACATGTGACCTGGGCCCAATTTCATAGATTTGTTAGCATGAAATTTCTTCCTTGATAAAAACAGGATTACCAACCAATTTCCACATGATTTTCAGGATAAGCAAACAACAGCTGAATACCAGTAACAAGCAATATGCAACACATGGAAATTTGGTTGGTAATCCTGTTTTTATCAAGGAAGAAATTTTATGCTAAGCAAATTGTTGTGCTTAGCAGCTCTATGAAATTGAGCCCTGGTAGTGTGGTTGGTAACCTTATTCTGGTAAGCATACTTTTTGTGCCTTAGCAGCTCTATGAAATTGGGCTCCAGGCCTGATTTCATAGAGCTGCTTAAGCACAAAAAGTAGCTAAGCGTGGAATAATTTTGCTTACCAGAATAAGGTATACGTATACCAGCCTAAATAACTTTCCGCAAGTACCATTGTATGATTGGTTTCCTGAAAAGTTAGCACAGCAGAAACTTTTAAAGCAAAATTGCTTAAGCAGCTCTATGGAATTGGTCCCTGGGCCTAACAGAGTCTGCCTAAGATCACACAACTTATTTGCTTACTAGAAAATTGTTGTCAAAATACAATTTTATGCATACTTTTTGACTCGGATTTGTTTTAACTTAAAGACACGTTTCAAGTACACAGCTTGCCACATAAGACAAATGAGATAAATCTTCTCTTGGTGCTTGTTCAACTCACTTTGATTCTGGTCTTGTGAAATGAACTCTGGTCCAGTAAAACTTTTTTACAAGCCCTGCAGTCTTGCGGATTTTCCCCCGAATTCGAGCCCTTGATACGATTACATTATTGCACTAAAATCATCCATCATTGTCACAACTTCCACCTCACTGACGAGTAGTGTTAAATTTTCAGTATATGTGATTTCATCTCCCATGGTAACTGGCTCATTCCCCATGGTAACCACCTCATCTCTCATGACAACAGCTCCGTCCCCCATCCCCATTGTTTGTACTCCATCAATATCCATGGTAACTCCGTCCCCAAGAGCAACAGCCCCATCTGCCAAAGACATGGCTTCACCCCCCAAGACGTGGTTGTTATGACCAATAGCGACAACCTCATCCCCCATGACAACACAATCTGCCATTGTTACTGTCAGTAATTGGCTACTTTTACTAATCCCAGCTCCGTCACTCTCCGAAATATCGTCATCATTTTCAGTTCTGCTGAAATCCTTATTATCAGTTTCCTCGTGCCTGGCTGCTGTTCTTGCGCCAGTGCTTGTTTTTTTATGAACTTTCATATGCTTCATGTACCCACTACGTCTTGGGAACCCTTTTCCACAATACTGGCACGAGAAGACCTTGTCATCCATGCTTGCCACGTGTCGATCTTCGTGTTCGTTAAGATATCTCAGTTGTTTGAATCCTTTCCCGCAGATTCTACAAATAAATTCATCCTCCATGGCGTGAATTCTCTTGTGCCTGTTGTAGCTACTCCGCTGTGAAAACGTCCGACCACAAATGTCACACTCCACTCTGTCTGCTCCTTGATGAATCTTCTCGTGTCGGACGAGAATTCTCCTTTGCGAGAAGCATTTCCCACAGACGGAACACGTGAATATTTTTTCATCGGAGTGTATCTTTTGATGCATTGATTTGTTACTGCTGTGTGTAAAACCCTTCCCACAGACCTGACACTTGAAACGTTTTTCATCAGAGTTGGCATCGGAGTCGATTTTAGAACCCTTTCGCTGTCTCTTTTGTGAAGTGTTTCTCGAAACGCCCTCAACTTTGTCCTGCATGAATCCGCTGGCGGTTTTGTTTGCATGAGTTACATGTTTTTGTACAACGCTGTTCCCTTCCTCTGCGGCCGTATCACAATCCAAGTTATTTTTCTCTAAAATGTGCTTTCTTTCATGACGATCAAACACAAATTTCTTGTAAAACATTCGACCACAAATTGGACACAAGAACGTTGACTGAAATCTCTTCTTACTCTCCTTAAGTGCCTTTGAACATGACAGAGTTTCACCGCTGGATATTCCTGTACACGTTCCGAGCAAGAAACTCTCATCTTCTGCTCGAGCAGAAAGATCGAGTCTTGGACATCTGTCAGTAGTATCGCCAGTTAATACTTCCCTAGGTCCATCACTCAACATAGTGTCATAACAAGGGATGATCGAGATCAGTGACGAATGTGGTCATTCCTGAAAAATGGCTTGCAGGCCCAAGTTCTCTTTTACTCTAGACCCAGAACCTCCCAGATTCAGGAGGTTTACAGACTCATGTGCTTCACAGAAATACAAAACTACAGGTTTGGACACAATGTGGACTATTTCTTTCTCCCTTTGGTGATTGCTTTACTTCTTTTCAAAAATAATTTAAAGGCTCAAGGAGATTTTGAAAAATGCTGAAATCAGGAAAAATCCTTAGAAATCACCTTTCTGCATACTGTTTTTTCCCTTTATAATCTGATGATACTTGAAAGTTTGCTGATCCACATCAAAGTTCACTGGTAAATAATGCTGACTGTGCATTCAATTTATTCACACATGAATCTTTCCAGAGTTTAGTAGAGTCAATAGGGCCTACTATCTATTCCGCACTGGTGCGATGGTAGGCCCTCCTGCCTGGCTGAAATATAGCCCTCTGTAACTTAAGTGTAAGGCCTAAAAGGTAAGGGGATAAATAAGAGAGTGGATTGGCATCAAGCTGAAATCCGATCATCAGTAAGTCGCAGAGCATTCATCATCATAGATCTAGATTATCATTATCATCTCAGATGATGTTGATGATCTCATCCCCAATCCTGTGTACCCGCTGACGCTGTCTTGGCTAGCTAGCTACGGAGGAAGTCCAGTGCACTAGCATTAGGGCCTAGCAAGCATTCACGTGTCGTTCTGTCGTCTGCTAAAATAAACCAAACAACTTTATTAACTAACTTATCGATTGACTTTTGACACAAATGTTGCCCCAATAATGAATACGTCGAAAACAAGATTGGTTTAATGGAACAATAAATCAATTAATATAAACAGTGTATCCATAAACTTACATAAAAGCCGGCGCTTATTCACTGCCACATGATGTGATAAAACGTTCTTTGCAGTTTTTGGGACGACTAGCTATATGTTCTCCGCCGTATACCCGCCGCATGATATTCGGTCACTTCGGCACCTATATCAAACTCGGCATCTGCTGCGATCATTGCAAACTCAGCACTCACAAACTCGACACCCACAAACTCGGCACCTGGCAAACTCGACATTAAACAAACCTGGGTATTTTCGAAACGGCGCACTGGAATTACCAAGCTTCCAGTTGTTTTCCGAGCCTGAAAACCTGTGTTTCGCAAAGATCCTTATTTCTGTCAGTAGGAAAAACCTGAGTATTTTCGAAACGGCGCACTGGAATTACCAATCTTCCAGTTGTTTTCCGAGCCTGAAAATCTGTGTTTCGCAAAGATCCTTATTTCTGTCAGTAGGAAAAACCTTTGTAATTTCGAAACGGCGCACTGGAATTACCAAGCTTCCAGTTGTTTTTCGAGCCTGAAAACATGTGTTTTGCAAAGATCCTTATATTTCTGTATTATGATAGGAAAAACCTGTGTATTTTCTAAACGGCGTAGGCCTACTGGAATTACCAAGCTTCCAGTTTTTTACGGGCCTGAAAATCTGCAGTTTCGCAAGAAATATTTAAAGGTATCGTACACGTTTGGTAATGACTCAAAACAAATAATTATTAGCATAAAAACTTACTTGGTAAACAAGCAACGGAGAGCTGTTGATAGTATAAAACATTGTAGGAAACGACTCCCTCTGATAAGTAACGTAGTTTTTGAGAAAGAGGTAATTTCTCACTAAAATAATAAAAACTTCTTGCAAGAAGTTTTTATTCCTATCTGAAAGCACACAAATTTTTACAACAAGGGTGTTTTTTCTTTCATCATTTTCTTTTGCAACTTCGATGACCAATTGAACCCAAATTTTCACAGGCTTGTTATTTTATGCATAATGTTGGGATACACCAAGTGAGAACACTGGTCTTTGACAATTTCCAAACGTGTTCAGTGCCTTTAAAGATTCCTAAAGGGAAAACCTCAGGGTATTTTCGAAACGACGACGCACCCAGCTTCAAGTCTTAATCAGATCGTGAAAGGACTGCGTGTCGCAGGTGCAGCACCTTGAAAGTTTGTTCTAAAGAAAATACAGGTGTATTTTCGAAACGGCACACCGAGAGTTAGAAGATTTGCAAGATTTTACATTTCGTGGACTGGCTAGTTTACTATTGTCTAATAAGAAGATAGGAAGTCTTATATATTAGGGCCTGTCCGAAACCTATCAAGAAGATGTAGGCCATACTAAATACGTTTATTTTGCTAAACAATGAATTGCTGATTTTATATTATCCAGTTCCACTATAATCGCGATGGGAAAAGTGGCCTAAGCGCTGCCGTTAAAACAATGTTAGCCTCTCCCGTGAACTACGGTACTCTAATTACATTCACTTATAAGTACAGACACTATTAGTTGTGCACTAGGCAGACGCACATATGCGTCAAAACCACCACTCCCGCGCAAAAAGCGTGATTTGTTCTCTCATGTTGCCGCCCACCAGTAGCGTTATTAGGGCCATGTCACACGAGGCAATTTACAGGCGACCGGTTCTTGGCAATCGCCAAGAAGAAAAAAACATTTTCTACCACATAATTTTCTTAGGACAGTTTAGACTAAGATAGTGTTCGAAAAATGTATGTTGTATATAGTGTTCCTTTTTGCATGCAGTGTTGGTGGTTGCCTCCAAGTTGCCTGTAGAAATTGCCCTGTGTGACCGATGGCCTTTAGGACGCACGTGCAATGTTCAATTTGCATATTCATAGGGCCGCTGTCAGGCTTCCCAACCCCTTTTCTTTTTTCTGCGATTTGAATTTGAATTAGCAGAGTTGTGTTCAAATTATTAAGTTAATGGATGGTGCCATGTTTGGTAAACACAAAGTTGAACATTAGCCAAAAATCAAAGTAGTAAGGTTCAAAGCTCACACTTTTGTTTCCCTGCTGAAAACTGTAAACACAATGGAATTATCGATGGGCGTGTGAACATGCATAACAATACAGCTAGAATGTAACAAATTGGATGTTGTACCGGCCGTTCCTGCAAAGACGGCTAGAATGGGCGTTCTAATTCTATGTCCTCTCCTGGCCATTGTATTCACAGGTTGGATTGACCCAAGCTCAGGTGAGATCTCGTTATATATATAAGGAACAGACATTTTGCCTGTTGCACGGACGGAACTAAAGGATAGACAATCATGATTAATCGCACACAGGCATTTCGAGCAGCTGGATGCCCCATACTAAACGACTCTCTAAAAGTATAGTTCTTACAAGTTAAGCAATGTTTCCCCTTAAAGGCATCGCACACGTTTGGTAATTATCAAAGACCAGTGTTCTCATTTGGTGTATCCCAACATATGCATAAAACAACAAGCCTGTGAAAATTTGGGCTCATTGGTCATCGGAGTTGCAAGAAAATGATGAAAGAAAAAACACACTTGTTGTACAAATTTGTGTGCTTTCAGATAGGAATAAAAGGCTTCTTGCAAGAAGTCTTTTATTATTTTAGTGAGAAATTACCTCTTTCTCAAAAACTACGTTACTTCAGAGGGAGTCGTTTCTCACAATATTTTATACTATCAACAGATCTCTGTTGCTCGTTACCAAGTCAGTTTTTATGCTAATATATATTTTGAGTAAATACCAAACGTGTACGATACCTTTAAGTTAACAGAACACTTCAAGGCGATGCTCTCATGTATACTTTAGTACAGTTAAATTTAAGTGCACGAAGATCTAAAGACCATACCCTATAGTCTTAATCAACTGTTTTGTGTTCCTTGCATTTTAACGCTCGTCGTTTTATAATATATTATGGAGATTATGAGGAAAAGTGTTCAAGTTGGGAGGTTTTTAATGAGGGATTTTTATTATAAAATTTACAAACTCAACGGCTTTTCACAGCAATCAAGCACATTTTGTAGATAGAGATCTTAGTTTCCTGATGGGGGAAAATGAGCTGGAAATAAACGACAATGCTCTTCGATCATCGTTTGCTTTTATGCACATCAGGTAAAGGAATACACAAAACAACACTGTAAACATAAATTTGAACATTACAGGCATATTACAGGCCTATTAATGTTTTAATAAGTGACTAGTTTTGATTATCCTTTATCGAATGACTGATAAAGACATTTGTTACGACAATTCTAAATGAACGTCCCCCCCCCCCCCAACCATTTGGTTTTAGTTTGTTAGGCAATTTGGTAAAGGTCTTTGCATGGTTACAACTGTGATGTTCCGACTATTATGTTGCGTTGACGGTTGCAAATGGACTTATTATACGGCCCATGTTATCGAACAGATAGTTTTGAACTTTGTCTCGTGTGTTTGAAGATAAATTCAATAGACGATAAGTCAAATGTCGGCATTCAAGTGCAAATGTCATCTATGGTGGCCCTGAAGGGACATCGAACATTAATATTAACGTCAATAATCATGACAAAATCCACGACTTTTGCCCGAAGTCATGAATATTGAGGACAATAATATTCATGACAAAATGTGATGTTTTTTTCAGCAACTTAGGTCTATACGTGGTCGTTGCCAAATATGAAGATTAGCATTATGCGTGTAGCGGGAAGTATATACGTGCATTTTTATAATAATAATTATAGGCAGCACCTATATAGGTTGCTGAAAAACATCACACTCACGCCTCGTTTAGTTTTAAGTCTTTGGCCCAAGTGGTCATGAATATTGGTGTCAATGTGTACGACTTGCGCCCAAGTCGTCAAATTTGTCATTAATTAATTTGGGCCACCATATAGTGTTAAATCGCCATGTTTTGTTTCCATTTGTAATCATTGGCAGATGAAAAACAAACAAACAAACAAACAAACAAAGGTAGCATTTTATGATAAACAAATAAACAAACAAACAACAAAAAGTGATTAAATCCCAGTAAAGGTTTCCAAGATTTGCTTTTGTGGTATTAGCCTATTGTTAACAACATACCACAATTACAATAAAACTAATTGTTCGAAATGTCATGAGTTTAATAGATTTTTGTTTAGGGGATCCTTTGTTTTCAAGGTCAAAATGTAATTTCTCTTGTATAGAAACATTATTATTTTGTTCAGAAAAGGTGATTGTATGAACTAACGGCTCAACTGGTGTTGTGCAGAGGGGCCGATTTTACAAAGAGTTAAGATAGATATTAACTGTGGATCAATCTTAATTGCTAAGCAAAGTGTGATGTCACAATGAAAGTTACTTCAGCAATACTGACAGCACATCTGACAAAAATATAAAAATGGGGGGGGGGGTGGGAAATAAGTCTAACACCCATTAAGCCCCACTTGGACATCCATGTAACATAAATAGCGCACTCTGTCATCATACATTTTCACTTTTGCAGCATTAGCCTTAAAGGGACACGTTGCCTTGGATCTGACGAGTTGGTCTAAAAAAGCGTTTGTAACCGTTTGTTATAAAATGCATATTGGCTAGAAAGACGTTATAAAAGTAGAATGCAATGATCCACACAAATTGCCTCGAAATTGCGTGGTTTTCCTTTTACTTTGCGAAATAACACGGTCGGCCATTTTGTGGCCGAGTCAAAAAGTTGACTCCACAAAATGGCCGACCGTGTTTGTTCACGATGTAAAAGGAAAACCACGCAATTTCGAGACATTTTTGTGTGGATCATTGTATTCTACTTTTAAAACATCTTTCTATTATAACAAACGGTTACAAATGCGTTTTATAGACCAACTCGCCCGATCCAAGGCAACGTGTCCCTTTAACCCTTTGCTTAATCTCCTCTATTTTACAACACTCACCCCCTTATTATTATTTTTAAAAAGCCTTGGGCTTCCCAGGGATTCTTGGTGAAATTGAGCCTCCAGATCACTACACGAGGCAATTTTGACGGATAAATTGGATGTAACCAACTAGACTGCATACAAAAATAATAAGTACTTCGGTAACACAAGCAGAAAGTATGAAGAAAATTACAAGAAATCTGATATCTGAATGGGTTTTTCTTCCTGGATATTTCCCGGAACTGGTTGCCTATAGATTATTGCCTAGTAAGTGTGACGTGGCCCTTCATTTACAAATTCTAATTGTTGGTATACCTTGAACCTTTATACCCTGATGTTATGGTTTTTTAATCAGCACGGGTTTGAATGTTTCGCAAAAACTATTTACCGGAATTGGATTATACTTTGTTCCATGTAGCCCTCAAGCCTCCACAAAATGTGATCAAAGACTTGCTCAATCTGGATTTGTCTTTGTATTGGGAACCACCGGATGATGCATCCAATATAACTACATATACAGTGGCGTTCCGCGAGAAGAAAACGTAAGTTTGGTTGTTTTGTATACACTACTTTGTTGTACGTATATCAAATGCTAAATCAACTGACAGAGGAATTTTTTCACAGAGTAGAGTGGCTGTATTTTGTATTATTTTGTGTTTACCTCCATAGGGTTTTTTATTTTGAGAAGAAGTCTAATCTTCTTAATTGTTTTGCGTTGTGCATGTTTAAATGACTCGATACAAATTTAGACGCAATTCAATCTGCTGATTGTGATGTGTTTTAATATTTAATATAAATAAACCATTTACCATCATTTATCATTATCATTTAGGCTAACCATTTTTACCGACAAGTTCGTATTAAGGGCATCGTGCACGTTTGGTAATTGTCAAAGACCAGTGTTCTCATTCGGTGTATCCCAACATAATTTATGCATAAAATAACAAGGGTGAACATTTGGGCTCAATTGGTCATCGAAGTTGCAAGAAAATGATGAAAGAAAAAACACCCTTGTTGTACAAATTTGTGTGCTTTCAGATGTAGGAATAAAAACTTCTTGCAAGACGTTTTTATTATTTTAGCAAGAAATTACCTCTTCCTCAAAAACTACGTTACTTCAGAGGGAGTCGTTTCTTACAATGTTTTATACTATCAACAGCTCTCTGTTGCTCGTTACCAAGTCAGTTTTTATGCTAATATATATTTTGAGTAATTACCAAACATGTACGATACCTTTAAGGCGTACCGGTACATTTTGTAGCAATCCACTCTGATTTGATCAACCCCTCCCAAAACCACCACCAACACTGGCATCTTTTCACCTGTCACGAAAAGGCAAAAACTTCCTTAAAACCCTTAAAGGCATCGTACACATTTGGTAATAGGAGCCTATTTTTTGTTTCAAACCTATGTAGCTGTAGATTTATACCGTAAAACTAGCCTAAATTTCATTTCAAAGGTGGTAGCGTTATTGAGATATTGCCGAAAAACTGGAGCGGTTATGTCCACGCAGGAAGAATAACCTGCATTGGAATACACACTCTAAGAAGCGTACACGTTACCCACAGTACTTCGAAGTGAAAATATTCTTAAAATGCATTACGGTATACTATCCAAAGCTGCTGTACTTCTTACCGATTGCCATTAATTATCAGAGTCAATACCAAACGTGTACGATGACTTTAAGTGCGGCAAACCCCAGGAATTACGCAAATGCAGGAAGGTTCTACTAGTTACTGGCTCCTCGTAAGCAAAACAGTTTGATTGGCAGGGGCGGGGGTGTTGGAAACCTCAGAAGAGATGTCTCTATACTTTATCAGAGGTAGAGATATAGGTAGATCTGTATGTCTGTACAATGGTATGCACGAAGTGTATGGGTGAAAATATTGTTCAGCCCCTCAGAACTAAAACCAACAACACAACTCTGGGACCTGCCCCCCTCTATAGATATGTGGAATGGTCCGGTCTGGGAAATCAATGACTTTGACTCCCCCAGGATATTGCACTTTGGAGAAAATGTGCCATGACCAAGTGTTTTTAAAATTATAAGAAGGCCAACTAATACATGTTCACAAAATGTCGTGTTGATCCTGTTTATTTTGTTCTCTCTTCTAAGTTGGCGGTCCATTCCGCACTGTACTAACATCACCAAGACTAAGTGCACGAGTATCACCGGCTTCCTCATCACAGAGTACGGAAAAAGTGACGTCAGGATGTTGTTAACGAAATATTATTATCTCATTACGAGACTGGAACAGCCGCCATTGATTGAAAATTCATCGTCAGCATCCGTCACTGTTGAAGTGTTTGCATTTAATGACGGTAAATATTAGATTTAAGCTCATAGGTTTTAGTCTTTTCAGCTATTTTTTTAGTTTGCTTATTTATTGTAATTCTTTTATACACGTGTCCTTTAGGTGGTAAATGTATGAAATTGCATGGATATTCACAAATAACCTCCTTCCCCACCCTCCCATGGTGAAATGGAAACAAAATAAAGCTAGAAAAAATATAGCCCGAACATCTGACGTCACACTTCGAGGCTCGTGAATAACGCCAGATAGCGGCCTTGAGCAACTGGCAGGATCCTGGTAGTTGCTGCCATATACATTGTGTATAAACTAAATTACATGCAAACCTGCGCACCTTGTCCAATGAAATCATTGGACATGTAAAACCAGTCCCTGTGTTATCCTTGCGGATAAAGACAGGGGACCAGTCTAGAAAAAATACACCTATCATATAAATTATTATAATGAACTAGAGGATATTTTTTGTTACACCCTTCTTTTTCAAATAAATAATTACATTTTTAGGCAAATCGAGGCTGAGAGTAGTAGAGGGTGCGTTCGATTAGCTTACACGTGTAAGTAAAACTTACACGAGAGCGTTCGATTAGCCATCACATGATACTCGTGTCTGCCCCCGGTGTCAGCCACCACAGCCCCAGCTCGCGAGCGGGTCTCTGGTGGATGCCCGGTGTAATGACGTAGTTTCCGGCTGCAGGCGTATCATACCAAGATGGCGGGGACAAGTTGAATTCGACCCAAGTACAAAAACTACAAATTAATACACAGATTTATCGTCCATGAAACAATAATGCAAATGGAAAGGAAATGTATTTCCTGAAAAACAAACAGTTGGTGAGTGTGTACAAATTATGATGTTGTCGTCACGGACATCGACATTTTCCAATTTGAGCAGACGACGGAAATGACGGAGCTGTCTGTTCACACTTTTTTAAGTCGCGCTGCTAGGCAACAACCTTTGACCTTAATTTTCCCAGAGTGCCAAGTGAAAACACCGCAGTGTTCGATTAGCCTCGTTTCGTGGCTACCACGAGTGTAAGTCCCCGGTACACACAGGGAAGCTAATCGAACGCACACAGTCTGCTCTCTTTTTTAAAGAACATTGGTTGGTACTCAATGTTGTTTCCCCTCGGATAGCAATTTGAAGATGGCAGTGTCGTATCAACCTCGTTCCCATGTCTATGTCGCGTCATTTTTCCCTGTGCACCTTCATTTGCTCAATCATTAAAAATGGTCGCGAAACGGGCTGCCCAATGGCAACGAGCTTGAGATCAAACGAACAGAAACACATCAATAGTAGAGTGTTTTGTATACAAACTTAAATCTTTCTGAAATCATTTATCTTTGTTTATAAACCTCAATCCTGTACATATCCAGCAACAATTAGCGCACCTGATATCGAAATTCTGGAGCTAACATCCGACTCCATCAAAGTGGCACTACTGGCCCCGGAGACCCTGTTTTATGACAGCGAGACGCATCAGTTTTTTAGGATGGACGATAACAGAGTCGGTGGTTTCTCTCGGGTGTACTTTAACTACACACTGTGGAACATATCTGGAGACGGTCAAGATGCGAACAAGGTTAAGAAATGAAGATATAACTTGTTGATCTGTTTATTTTCAAATATAGCGGTGTATTAAAGGCATCGTACACGTTTGGAAATTGTCAAAGACCAGTGTTCTCACTTGGTGTATCCCAACATATGCATAAAATAACAAGCCTGTGAAAATTTGGGCTCAATTGGTCATCGAAGTTGCAAGAAAATGATGAAAGAAAAAGACACCCTTGTTGTACAAAATTTGTGTGCTTTCAGATAGAATAATAAAAACTTCTTGCAAGACGTTTTTATTATTTTAGTGAGAAATTACCTCTTTCTCAAAAACTACGTTACTTCAGAGGGAGTCGTTTCTCACAACGTTTTATACTATCAACAGCTCTCTGTTGCTCGTTACCAAGTCAGTTTTTATGCTAATATATATTTTGAGTAATTACCAAACGTGTACAGTGCCTTTAAGCGTAACACATTGTGCACAAGTACTTTGGTAGTTTGTAGGCCGGTCACACATTATACTTGTGCACTTTATGGCAGGTTTATCAGGTATCACAGGACGCTTTATCCAAGATAGTGTCGTTCTCCGAACTTACACCTTACGCTCTTTACACGTTGGCCGTATCGGCAAGAATAGCCCCGAAGAGATACAGCAAAGATAACTCGACTTTGATCTTCCGGACCAAAGAAGCAGGTAGGCCTACATGATCAAGAATACGGGTAATTAACAATACTATACGATGGCTAATATTACTCGCCAATTCCTAGAGAACTCATGTTTTAACGGCGTTATATCACCGTACTATTGCGATATCGCCTATATTGCGTTTTATCGCCGTACTATTGAATTATGTCGCTGTAATTTATTGCGTTAGGCTACATCGCCTAATTTTATAGTAATTTATATAGCCGTATTTTTGTTTTGCGTTTGCCGCACGGGGATATAACGCAATAGTACAGCCATCGCCGTTAAAAAAACATATGAGCCACCGTTATACACCATGAATTTGTATCTGCAACGTCTGTTTCGTAGTCTTTCGAATCGTCGTTGGCAACTACCGGTGGTTCATACAATCATGGACATACAAATGTCGCGTTCTTCAAACTAGATACAGGTTGCTTTATTTACAAAATGATATTTGCTTAAAATTATAGTTCACTGTGATGGGTATGCGGGTTCCCGACAGCATTTTTATGCTAGATTCATGTTTTTTTTCCACTGCATGTGTGCTTTGGCTTGTTACTGCATGTCAACCGCCTACTTTGAAATTGGCTACGGATCTCACTTGAGCAAACGCTTGGTGGCGCGCTATATCACGAATCCCCCAAATTAATTAACTTTCATCTTTAGAAAATCTTTGTCTGCTGATGCATTAGTGGAAAAAGCAGTTTCCTATATAGCCATGTAATGACCTTGTGATGTTTTCTTTCGAAAAACTCTCGAACAAACATAATTGAAACATTCGGTTGTTTTTGAAGCACATTCGTATATAAATAAACTATTCTTCTTCCAAGATTTTTAATGTTTTTTTTTCCTTCTTGATTTATGCGACACGATTTCCCCCTGTGGTAGCCCCATCAAGAAGTCCGACACTGCTGGGTTCCTTTGATGAAGAACTCGACTGTAAAAATCTCAATAGCAGAGATGTTCAGATCAAATGGAAGGTTGGTAAAATCATCACGAGTGTGGTAGATTAATAGATTATACTCTTCCAAACAACAATCAAGGTTCTATAACTATTATACGGGCTGATGCACCCTAAAATAAAGCACCATTTGGTGATTAAACAGACAATAGGGAAGTACGTTCCGTTTATTGCACCACCACTCCGTACAATCAGATCAAATTTAAAAGGATGTCACAGGGATGTCCTTCTTGTTTCTTATAATTATCATTTGTGTGTCGTTGTTTTTAACACACGGGATATGGAATTTCATGTTTTTATATCATGTATTTCTGGTTATGAAACCAAGGATGCCTCATAAGTGAACTTAATCACTGTAGCTAACAAGCCTGAGGAAACCTGTAAACCTGTGATTTCTATAATGTGAACCAGAAACACCGGGGTTAACCCCTACTCTTCCACACTAAGTGTTCTGGTTTCTTTTACGTACGGTACACTACCAATCCTAGTTCACCTACGGCTTAATGTCCCATCCGAAGGACAAAGCAATTATGGTGAAGCATCTTGCTCAAGGATACAAGTGTCATGACCGGGACTTGAACCCACACTCTGCTGATCAAAAACACCAGAGTCTGGTGCTCTTAACCGCTCGGCCACGCCAAAGAATGATGAAGAATAAACAAAAATGAATGAATGATTGAATGAATTTTGTCACGACTAGCTTCTAAAAACCTAAAAACTATACCCTTTTCTCATCAGGCTCCGGCAAAAGAATACTGGAACGGCCGAAGCATTCACTATGAAGTTAGACTCGGTGACGGTGACGGAAACGTGACATCAATCGCCGTAATGAATGCGTCGTCGACGTCAACGACTGTTCATGATCTCAGCCGATTAGCCGATTACGACATCGTCGTGTATGCGAATACTTCGGGTGGTGGGATACCCAGCTCACACGGTTTTTTACCGGGCGCAGGCCGTGGTAAGTACACGAGCCAATTGCCCATAAACAAGCTTCCTAAATACGGATGAAGGGGAAAACAATTTTGAATCAAAATCTCTTCCTTAATTCACAAAGTACAAATTTCACAAATCTAATTTCATAAACGCACTGTGTGTTTAAACTGGGGTTTTTTGCGAATTTCAAAATGGCCATCGACGCTTGTGTATGACCATGGTATGACGACTTCACGGGCTTGTGAACAACAATAGGCCCGCGCGACCAGCTACCCGGTCAATATAAAAAGAGATCAGTGCAATACGTGTGTAAGTTTTATGTAAAGCATAGAAAAGCATAGACCTCATTACTTGCCTCTGTACCTTCTTACAGACTGACCTATGACAACACACCATTAATTATAGTTCTATTTTCCCGAGGCGCAGCCGAGGGAAAATGGATTGGTCCGGGGATCTTTCCCGAGGCGCAGCCGAGGGAAAATGGAACGGTCCGGGGATCACCGAGGGAGTCGGAGTTTTAACCATAGCACGAGTAAAAGCAGTCAGTATTTGTTTTATAACACCCCAACAGACTATTTATCATCCTCGTACACGTAACGTTCGTACGCGCATTTCAGATACACAGATGCACAACTGATGATTGGGTTCGAGGTGGGTAAAAAAGACGTCTGGGTACCGCGCGCGCCATGTAATAGTCTTTTGACTATTGCATGGCAAACGACTATCACACGGCCACCGGGTTTCTAGTAAAACTAAGACATATCATGTGACGCGCTCTAAACCAATGAAAAGGCAGAATTTTTGTAAGGGGTGTTATAATAATTTATTCGAGGCATTCATTTTGCGCCATCTATCTAGATGCTCTATTCCGAGGCGCATAAGAAAAGAAGAGTTGAAGCACAATACTGCAATACGAAGCAATACAGTTAACACAGAACTACTGTCGTATATCCCATAGAGAACTTTCTATACGGTGGCCCTGAAGGGAAATCACACGTTATAAATATCTTTCGAAAACCTTTCTTGCAAACTTATTGTTTGTTATGCCTGATACGCTTTTGGAACAGCACATACTGAAATTACATGTAACAATTTTTATCTTCATGTAGAAAAGGCAGGCCTTAAACCAGAAGACCTCCACCGTAGAAACTCTTCTAAAATCATCGAATGGAAACCACCCTCTGGTTACGAGGAGTGTGTCTTCGAGTACCGTGTAATCATCGAATCTGACGGTCAAGCAGTAACGAATACAGACGTCAAGAACGTGACTTTCCTCGATATCTCAGATCTCGAACCCGGAACTTACATTGCTAAAGTATCTGTGATCACCAAGGGGAGGAACTACTTGTCAGACTATTGTTTACCAGCGAGCCTCAACCTGAACGTTGCACAATCGAGTGAGTCTTTTTTTCGTGATACTTCTACGTGGAATTATCCACCTTATTATGCCAAAAAATATATAAAAAACACCTATAGACGAGATGTGACCTTAATTGTTTACATTCAAACTGCCCTTTGTTAAAAACAAACCTGTCCAAGTCATTTTCCGCCGGGCAAGAAGACGCGTACTCATTGTAAGATTGCGTGTACTTTCTAGCTGGCTGTCAAGTACACAAAGGTTTTGCCCGGCGACATGCGCGCGCATCATGTTATGGTTTTTAAGTGACGTCAGAGGTCACATCGTCTATAACCATTTCAATTAAGCCCCAGCGAGGGACATGTTTGGTCCCACCCCATGGTACGTTGCCAGCACATGCTTTTATTGGTATTGGTATTATTCGTGGGCCACTGGCCAAATTGCTATAAATTTTACAATAATATAAAAACATTAAAATGGTACAAAAGGTACATGCAAAACACTAAAACAATGCAAACAGTTACTAAATAATGAAGGTAAACAAAGTCATGTTTCTGCCACAACAAATGACTACAACGGTTAAGAGAGTTTATTTTGCATTTTTGTCAACGATTTATTTATCTGAGTGTGTTGTTTACATGTCCAGGTATTGCCCATGTTAATTTAAGCTTATTTGTTGCTTATTTCATCAAGTTTTATTTGGTTTCATCTATCATTGACAATAATTGACATACCGATTTTATACACAAAAAGGATGCTGGCAGAGTTTTGTCCTGCCCCTTCTAATCAACTGACCCCTGCTGATTGACACCTCCTCTAGAACGTGTGGCACGGTACAGCTTAGGCATAGCATATATGAGCTGAACAGTGTGTACAATGTGGTTAAGACAATGAACATATTACAATTATGTCAGCATGTGCTGACAAGATTAAAGAATAAAAGAATATAAAGTATAAAGGAATATAAAAAAGTTTTCTCGACCATTTACCAATATTGTATCATACCTTTACAACAATGGCCTGCATTATTCATACATCCATCAATTTAGAGTCATCCTAAAATAGTTCCATAGTTGTTATAACCCCAAGCATAACATTACAAAAGCACAAATTGAAGTCAGTAATAATGTTGGACTTCATACCACAGAACAGTATTTTAAATTGTTGCGTTATTGCAATTTTTTTTCAGAAATACTTCAAATGATTATACCTGTGACTGTAGGACTCGTTGCTTTCGTGCTCTTGGTTTTGCCGATCTATCTCGTGATCATCAAATGTCTGCATAGCAGCATGACGTTCAGCAGTCTCGATCCATTCCTGGTGGGTAATTACAAAAACTCAACTTCCTCGTATAATGTGTGTATACAAGTATGATTTCGCGCCACTGTTAATTTAGCCTCTAGTCAAGGCGCTAGGTAGGGCTTCCCGGATGGTATATACAACACAAACAGCGCGACAACTGCTAACACGAAAACAAGACTGGTGCTATCGCAGCTCCGCCACTCACTAGTCTTTTTCGTGTTATTAGCAGTGGTGGCGCTGTTCGTATCCTGGAAGCCGGGAGCGCCTTGACTAAAGGCTACTGCTCGTTAGTCCCTATTGTTCCTAGAGGTAACGCTCGTGGAGTCCAGGGCCCATTAAGCAGAAAATATTGCTTAACAAATTCGGCTAAGCAGCAATTAGCAGGATACCAGTCACATATGCTATATGGGAAATGGCATTAATTTTTGCTGGTAACCTTTTCTGGTAGCATTATTTTGTTGTGCTTAGCTAGTTTTTGTGTCTAAGCAGCTCTATGAAATTGGGCCCATCAGGACGATACGTTAACTAACTTTGTTGTACCCCAGCGAGAGCAATAGCCTTTTGTCAAGGCGAGCTTTGCATATATGATGTACTTCAACAACATTTTATTCTATTAAAACTATTTAAAATTTGACAATTTTTCCGGGTGGGGTGGTGGTTGGATGTTTCCTGCATATTGGATGTAAGCGAAGGTCCTAAACATTTAATTTCACACAAACAAAACCCAATGTTCTTCTTAGTGACGGTACGGGAAAAGCTCTGCACCGAGTTGTTTCTCACCGCCTGGGCATTTACTCTTGGCGTTCTAGTTACCACTAACAGATCATGTTTTGAAATAATGACAGGGATAAAGACAGGGGACCAGTCTAATAAGGACCGGTGACTGGGACGACCGCTATCGTCTCAAAAGTCTCCTCCCCTGTCTTTATCCGCAGACACTGGTCTTACAGGCCCAATGATTTCATAGGACACAATGATTTCATTGGATAAACGTGCAGTGACGTAGGCTTTACATATCTTTGTTATGATTGGTCCGAGGTGATGTAGTTTGTCAGCTTGCACTTTCGGTCGTCTGCATGCAGCGTGTGCATAATGTTTGTACATGCATGTAATGTTGTTTTATTCACAATATGTACATGTCGTTTGAATTGACTGCGAATCTCCATGTGAAATGGATGTGAGATCAACTGGCATGATCCTGCCATGCCAGCCGCTCAAGGCCGGTATCTGGCGTTGTTCAAGAGCCTCGAAGTGTGACGTCAGATGTTCAGGCTATCCCATTATAACCGTCTTGGTGTTTTCTTTTTTTGTTTGGATTCAACAGCGTAAAGCATTTTCTCAGACATATAGTTCAACGAGGCACCGTGATGTGGAGAAAGAAACGTTTGACACTCTGAGAATCCACCTCAAATTCCAAAACCAAGAAGCAGTGGCTTGTGAAGAGGCAAGTCTCTCAACCGACGAGGTGTCCACAGAATCCATCGTTAGCATGCAATACGGCACTGCTGAGTCGCGTGTGCCACACGACGACGACCTGACTGTAGGCTCCAATCAGCCGCTAAAACAACCACTCCACACCCCGTCAGACGCAGATGACGACACAGATGATGACCAAGACGCGGAACACGATGCATTGATTCAGCAACACATAGAATCAATCAGATCGGCTAGTGTAGAGACTAAACCCAAATCCACTAGCAGCCGATCACCTGACATAGTCCCGCCCTCAGGCGATGACAATAAACCTCCAAAGCCCTCATATATCAAACAGTCACAACATGAGTCATTTGAGAAAAGCTTACCTCTCATAAAATTCTCCAAGACGTCATCTGATTCTACTCCTAGCTCCCCCAATGGTATAGGTCTAGGCTACACCGTCTTAGCCAACTTTTTCCCTCAGAAATAACAAAAGCCGACAGTATTGTACAGGTACGTTATTTTTCTCAATAAGCCAAGAAATATAAAAATCAAATAAACTCAAAGGTGAAGGTGACTATATCCAAGATAATGCGTCACCAACAATCGGTCGGATCCTCGTCAAAAAAAAACCAAGTCATAATATCATTATAAAATTCAACCGTAATAACGTAATAATACCGAAGTTTTATACAGCGCACGTATGTAGGGCAAGGTGCCGGTACTCAAGGTGCTTGAACAAGGAGAACGATTTTTAAAAAAGGTTTTTGAATGTATTTTTAAACTATGAGACCAATTTATGTAGCACCTTGTAAGGGTTTACAAGGTGGTGATGTGTCACACTCATCAGCCACTTCCAGAAACGCCGGAGCAAACTCTCTTAGCACTTAGTCACAACTGGGTATCTTGTATACGTAGATTACACAACGCACGGAACCCCAGCAACCCTGCGTGACACCACCAAAAAGAAATCACACTCGGACACCCTCCTTTCCATATTGAGTAACAGTTTGATATTAGCGTGTAATACATTTTTGTGGAGAACTAAATCACTTTTAAATTGCCCAACGCATTAGATATATAGACCCTTCTGACAAAATAAAACAAATTCAAGCGAAAATAAGTTTTAGATGACCCCACATTTGTACTTTGTAGACTTTATACAACTTTACTTCAAACCATAAAAAATATGCACACGCTTACACTATTATGACAGTTTTCAATAGTCTGACTTTTCATGGTCTGACTTATCCTTGCAACACCAACTCAATCAATTCATCAAACTAAACAACCGGGTCACTGCTCACAGCCATTGTACAAGCATACAGAAGAAGCCATCTGGACACCTTATGGTTCATTTCACCCAGCAGTGGTGGTATAAGACTTGTATATCACTTTTGTTATAGTCACGGGCAGACTTGCCTCAAGTCCCTCAAGTGGTTTGTATCGCTGTTAAGTTTTTCTTTACTTTTCTTTGTGTCTTTCTTTATTTGAGTTTAGTATATATAAAGTGATCAGAGAAAAGGCCGGAACTGTGCCAATTCGTATTTTAGGGCCTGATTTCAAATCGAATGGCGGCAGCATACAATACCAAGTGTTTCTTTACAATATAGTATAGTTCCTCAATATTTCTTTGTATAGAGGTTGTTCATTTCAGGATAAGTTTGCTTTCCACTTTACTTTTATCTTTTGTTTTATTTGATGTGTCCTTTTAGTATCAAAATAATAGAGATCAACAATGGAGTGTTATACTTTCTTAAGCCCTTTAATCTCTTGAACCTTTACGTTTAGTTTATGTTGATCATGAAGGGACACACACTTTTACAGTAATAACTGTGATTGTTTTTGGTTAAATGTTTGTTTCTTTAAAGGCACTGAACACGTTTGGAAAGTGTCAAAGACCAGTGTTCTCACTTGGTGTATCCCATATGCATAAAATACAAGCCTGTGAAAATTTGGGCTCAATTGGTCATCGAAGTTGCAAGAAAATGATGAAAGAAAAAACACCCTTGTTGTACAAATATGTGTGCTTTCAGATAGGAATCAAAACTTCTTGCAAGACGTTTTTATTATTTTAGTGAGAAATTACCTCTTTCTCAAAAACTACGTTACTTCAGAGCGAGTCGTTTCCTATGTTTTATACTATCAACAGCTCTCCGTTGCTTGTTACCAAGTAAGTTTTTATGCTAATATTTGTTTTGAGTCATTACCAAACGTGTACGATACCTTTAATGGAAGTGGTGTTATATCCCATCAACTCAAACCGCTGTTTCAAAAATTCCCTCTCTTTTCCAGCTAGAACAAAGATTCAATCAAAGTCGCACCCCATTACATAGGCCTAAGTATTTCTATAAGAAGGATTGCTGCAGAGAGCGAACCATGCAGGTCAAATAACAAAGTTTTAGCTTTTTGGAAAAAACAAAAAAAACAAAACAAAAACAACACCCCCAAACCCCCCAAAACACACACCCAAAAACATCCGAAACAAACAAACAAACAAACAAACAAACAAACAAAAAAATAAACAACCCCAATAAACCAACAAACAAAAAAACAAAACAGAAAAACAAAAACGATCGAGAAATGTAAAGTTTTTAAATTGCCCCCCCCCCGGTAGACTATACATAAAATTACGTTTAACGTCATCTTCTCAGCCCAGCAAAGTTGCAAACTTTACAAAACAACCGATTAAGAACGTCAGCATAAACCGTTCCAAGAATATTGAGTAGTATAATGTCATTACATTGTAGAAATTATTGCGTGTCGCAATAATGAGGTGTAGTCATGCTTCAACAAAGAAGTACGATGAACTAAGTCGGCCAGTGAGTACATCAACAGAGCTGCTCTAAGAACAAAACAAAGCAGCTTAGCACAAAACAATTATGCTTTATACCAGATTAATGTTACCAGCTAAAATACCATGCCACATACCATCTGTGACTGGTATCCTGCTCAATTTTTGCTGAGCAGGAAATTGTTAAGCGACGTTTTCTTCTTTAGCAGCTCTGCGAGATTTGCGTTGGTGTCAATGGTATATGAATTACAATGGTAATGAAGCACGACCGGCATTTTATTAAAAAATAGATCCAACTGTGCATACAGGTTCTTAAACGTAAGACAGCAAATGCCCAAATAATGAGAATTGCAGGCTAACACGCATAGCAAATGTTGTTCAATTAATGAAACAATCTGATCCCTATAAAAACAATCTTCATTATGCTAAGCAAATATCAACACACATTATTTCGCGGAACCATTTTATGAGCAATCGCAATGCAAGGTGTTTGTTTTAGCTGGTAACCTGCTTCTGCTCAGTATTTTTTTTCTGGCTTAGCGAGTTTGCTTGCTTGACAGCTTCGTGAAAATGTCACAAGATGACGACAGTCATGACTTGTGGGAACACGCCACATGGAAACTTGTGGCACATTATTGCAAGAGTTGTTCGTGGCGAATCAGTAGGCCCTATTGGATCTTGAGTCTGAAGTGGTGCCGATATGGTTTGTTATTTCATTGCAGTGTTTACTGTTCTAGCTTCTGTTCGTGAAGCTCATGAAATGAAAATACAAAATCTATAAATATATGATTTCAACCAGCGAGTGCAAAGTCCTTTCTCTGAAGGACTTCTGACACGAGGCAATTTTTACCATGTAGGCCCTATCTCTGAGGAAAGCCACAGCACTGCATAATATACAAGAAAACACCAGGGACATTTTTGCCAATAAATGTTTTACGTTTCTTAAAAATTGAAATGCAATTTTCTTTTCCTTTTTCTTTTTGGAAACTGCTGATAAAATTGACTGCTGTTATTATTATACATTTCTGGTAAAGAAACTAAGATGCCTCATTTAAGTGAACCTAATCACTGTAGCTCGCAAGCCTAAGGAAACCTGACATGGGTGCTTGCTATGTGAACCACACCTGGGTTAACCCCTACTCTTCCGCGACAAGTGTTTTTTGTTTTTTTTACGTATACACTACCAACCCTATAGTACACGGGACCT
The DNA here is from genome assembly GCA_021014325.1 of Plazaster borealis. Lineage (NCBI taxonomy): Eukaryota > Metazoa > Echinodermata > Asteroidea > Forcipulatida > Labidiasteridae > Plazaster > Plazaster borealis. The sequence continues at coordinate 15,079,096 of CM037462.1, forward strand.
AGGGCTTAATGCCCCATCCGAAGGACAAAGTAACTATGGTAAAGTATCTTGCTGAAGGATACAAGTGAAACGACCGGGACTCGAGCCCACACTAGCAGAGCTCGAGTCCGGTGATAACGCGGCCACGGCACGCCACATATGACGTGGCCATTGGACTATTTTGTAATAGGCAATAATTTGTTCATCTTCAAAGCAAATTCCATCATTTTTTTGTCAATTTTCTGATTGTCCAGTATTCTCACTTGGTGTATCCCAACACATGCATACAATAACAAGCCTGTGAAAATTTGGGCTCAATTGGTCATCGAAGTTGCAAGAAAATGATGGAAAAAACACCCTTGTTGTACAAATTTGTGTGCTTTCAGATAGGAATTAAAGGCTTCAGGCCTGAAGTCTTTTATTATTTTAGTGAGAAATTACCTCTTTCTCAAAAAACTACGTTACTTCAGAGGGAGTCTTTTCCTACAATGTTTTATACTATCAACAGCTCTCTGTTGCTTGTTACCAAGTAAGTTTTTATGCTAATATATATTTTGAGTAATTACCAAACGTGTACAGTGCCTTTAATTATAGACTGATTGCAATACCAGGGGCGGATCCAGGATTTTCCAAACGGGGGGGCGTGATTTTTTTTCAGAATGAAAGACCGCGCCATCCCCAGACAGCATTTTATTTTTCTGCACTGCGAAATTGCCAATGCACTAATGAGTATGACTTCTGAAAAAATTTTTTCTCCTTTTTTTTTTTTTTCCTGGCAAAAGGGGCGTGCGCCCCACGCCCCCTGGATCCGCGCCTGAATACCACGGTCTATACTTTAAGCCAGTCTTAAATCTTAAGCCTGTGCTGAGCTGGCTATGATCGATCTTTGTTTTGTTTTTAAACATGGGCAATCTGTTAGTTGTTGATGATTTCATGCAAAGAGCCCTATGATGAGACCGTTTATTGATAGCGTTTACTCGGTCTGTAATTTTGTCCTAGGCTTTTTGTTTCCCCTCCATTGTCGCCTAATGTTTGATCTTTGTTTACCTTCCAAAGCCATTGTCACTGTCTGAGTGTGCTATGGATAATGGCGGCCAACGTAGCTAACCAAGCTTAAACAAGCCTGTGAAAATTTGGGCTCAATTGGTCATCGAAGTTGCAAGAAAATGGTGGGAAAAACACCCTTGTTGTACAAATTTGTGTGCTTTCAGATAGGAATTAAAGGCTTCAGGCCTGAAGTCTTTTATTATTTTAGTGAGAAATTACCTCTTTCTCAAAAACTACGTTGCTTCAGAGGGAGTCGTTCCTCACAATGTTTTATACTATCAACAGCTCCCCGTTGCTCGTTACCAAGTAAGTTTTCATGCCAATATATATTTTGAGTAATTACCAAAAGTGTACAGTGCCTTTAATACCGATGTTTTGACGGGGATTCTGGGCGCATCAATAGATACTTGAGGCAACTTTTTATTTTGTTGTTCTTTGTAGACTTTTTAAAAACATTTATAGATTATTAAACTTAATATATATATAATATCTACCCTGTATTAAACAAAAGTTAACGTATACATTTGATTTACTATACAATTTTAAAATAAATTTGATTAATTGTGTTGTATACCACAATCTGCATTACATCAGATTGAATCTGAATAACACCAAATAAAATCAATGTTTTTTGTATACAAAACAGTGATTTACTTTAAAACGAACATGAAGCGAATTAAGTGTCGGACCAATTCGTGTCTGATTGCTACATGATAGTATGACCACGATGCGTACATCAGTGCCACGTATACAATGTCAGGTGATTGCCATTCATCCAGAATTATCAAAATGTAAATAACACATTAGTGTGTATTATTTTAACGATAAATATGAGGGCTTATTTGCTGGTTCCAATTTTATGGTTTGGTCCGAGTCGAGGTCTGGATCAAAATAAAACGGACCATTGGATCATACCTATGACGTCACTTATTTTTAGACGTCACAATCTTTACGACAGAGCCACCAAGCCAAGGCCCAATTTCATAGAGCTGCTTAAGCAGAAAATACTGCTTAACAATTTCCTGCTAGCAGAAATGAGGAAACCGGTCACAAATGGTACATGTGACATAGTGTTTGGCTGGTAACCTCATTCTGGTAAGTGTAATTTTGTTGTGCTTTTTGCCTAAGCAGCTCTATGAAATTGGGACCTGGATTCCCTGTGCAGGCATAACTTGTAAACGGATGAGCGGAAGACAAGCATAAAAATCTGACATTAGGGTCAGTTGATCCGGATCCGGGTCCCGTGGGGACTGACCGATTTCAGGGTCAGCTTATGACATGTGTCAAAATGACCCAGAAATGGGTAGAAATGACGCAGAATCCAAGTTAAAATCCCATTTTTAACCTCTTTCCGGGTCAGCGGTTTAGGTCCCTCTGCATGGGACCCGGAATCCGGGTCGATTCTGACCCGGGAGTTTTAAGAGTGTGTACCGTACGATTTTATATCAATTTTGATATGAAGATTGGGGGTGCATTTGAAAACTTGGTCAGCTTGGTTGAACAAAATTGGGTTTGCCCAAAAATTCTGCACGCTGTTTCAAGGGCAGGATGCTTTTAGTACAGGCCTACAATGTGTGAAGTTCGCACGCGCACGGGCGAGGGTTATTCTTGTGAAATTTTCTGCTACGAAGCACGACCATGCAATTGGACCTGCCTGCCAGGAAATACCATGGAATTCACAAGGTGAACAAGATGACGTCACAATATTATTTTGCAAATCGTAGCCCGCGCAAAAATAGGATTGTTCTATATAGGCTTGCGCCGCGGACACTTTTGAATTTCAGACAGAGTGTGTATTCAACAAAAATCTAGATTGTTCTACAATGAAGAAATTCGGTATCGCCATAGAACTTGTTCAGTGTGCGGCCATTTTGTTTTCCCACTCGCATCAGTGTATGACCAAACTGAGGCTGGAAGGACAAAGTATAGTCTGATCCTTGTTTTGACATAATGAGAATCAGTATTCTCTAATGCTATTGCACACAGGGCACAGGACAAATTTGTTTATAAGTTTGAAGAGCGCCTCTGATCAAACGCAACATCTGGCCGTATGCTTGACTGCAATTGAGAGTGATGTCTGCAAAGGCAATTATACAGCCCCCCCCCCCAGATCAATTAACTGAAATTAATTGTATCTTTTGTTTTCCCCTGGTGGAATTAGCAGAGCAGCTGGCATTGGTCAAGCTGACACGCTCAATTGTAAATAGTTTCTTAAGTCAAACGAGAACCTCTCATCGTGGGTCTGTTGTAAAATCATCACAAATAATAAATCATTAAAAAAGCTCTTCTCACAATTGCTACACATCAATCTGATAGTGTTTAAGGTAAATCATAATGGTATATGTTTATGTGTAATTGCGAAGAACATTAAGTGATTGGCAAAAAACCCTCACAGTTACGTATTAAAGTGGAAATAAAGCATCACCCAACTTAATGAATCATGAGGCAGGTGCGGAATAATAATAATAGTGGCTTCTTATAATACTATAACATTTAAATTTGTCACCTAGTGACGCTCATGGCGCTCCAACGTTATTACCCCTGGTCACTGGGCCATTTATTTCATTCCTTAAACCATCTCAGCTCCTTTGGGAGTATACAGCCTGTGCTGCCAAGTAGCGCGCCAGGCTAAATCAATCACAAGAACCATCTCTACCCTCACAGGTACCCATTTACCCCCTGGGTGATGAGAAGCAATTATAGTTAAGTGTCTTGCTCAAGGACAGAGGTGTCATGACTGGGATTCGAACCCACCTCCCGATGGACTTATTTTATCCACTAGAACTTGAGTCCGATGCACCAAACAGCTCGGCCACGACACATCGCGAAGCCACAAATTATTCGGACATTTCTTCTCCTTTGTTCGTTGGTTTATTAATTTTGTTCGTGGTGTTTTTTTTCTTTTTCTTCTTATTTGCATTCCCTTTTTCGGGGGAGTAAGTGATAAGCTTGTGGATGAATTCAAAAGGTGCCGTGCGCATGCGCTTCTTTAGCATCAAGTCATCGGAGAACATCACACCTTGGATGGGTTGTGTGATTTTACTTCATGACCGATGAATCAAAATGTTTGTAGGGGGCTTACTAAAATATTACAAGTAACTTTGGGTTGAACAAAGAAAATTTGACTATAGAGCAGGACTTGAACCTGCGACCTCAGGATTAATATGCCAGCGCTCTACCAACTGAGATATACGGCAGTTACAGGTTGAATGGCCTCTGACGGCCACCCCCGAACAAAAATATTGACAAAACAGGGAGACCGCCAACATTGGGGCTAGTTACCTCAGTTGGTAGAGCGCCGGACCGTTAATCCGGAGGTCGCAGGTTCAAGTCCCGCTCTGATCAATTTCTCTTCGTTCAACCTCAAAATATTTAAAAAATATGTATACCCAGTCAGTTTCCCTTATGGTTTATTTACTTGAAAAGAATAAAAGGTGGACAGCTCCAGTAATTTCCTGCCATCAGTAAATTCACCACGACTCCATTCCAATACAATCAGACAATACTTAATTTTTTCTTCCGTTTGGAAAGTATGTGGGCAGATGTAGTGATAATACCGTCACGGTGTACCGACTTGCTCTGCTAAAATCGCCGTGATGTCACCCAAAAGTGCCCTCGACACGCGCCTGCTGCCTCTCCCCGAATATTTTTTGTTTTAATAGTTTCTCTGAAAAATAAACGATACATCAAAATAAGTCACTAATTAAAATTCCCCCATTAGACGTGCCAAAGGTTGATGGGCCCCGGTGATGACAGATTACACACCGTTACTGATCTCAAGTAGAGTCTCTTGTGGATAAACAGCGGCCCCCCTTTCATCGTGTCAAACCACGCGAGACATTGCGTGATTATATATAAGAGGGTGCCTTACCCTTCATTTGGCTCATTCTTTGATTGGGTGCGTGCGATCTAAGGTTGGAAGAAGCTTCACTGTTGTTTTCGAGACGTAAGAAGGAGTTCATCTGGTGATATTACAAGCTACTCTGGATTCAAAAGTGAGTCTTTGACTATAGGATATAGATTAGTTTTCATAATTTGGTCATAAACGGGTGTAATTCACAAAAGTTACATTTTGACTACTTTTGGTAATAGGGCCTACATCAAAACTTTGATTTTCTACGAAAGCATATTAGCACCCAAAAAACCAAAAACATTTCGAATCCGTTATTAGAATCCGTTATCAGATTCAGAATCCGTTATTAGGAATGCACAATTGTGAACTAATAACGGACCGAAAATAACGGATTGTGAATCAGTGATTTTGAATCCGTGATTTTGAATCCGTAATAACGGATTTGAATCCGAAATAAAGGATTTTGAATCCGTATTAACGGATTATAAATCCGTAATAACGGATTTTGAATCCATAGTAACGGATTTTGAATCCGTAATAACGGATTTTGAATTCCGAGCGGATTTTAAATCTGTAATAACTGATTAACGGATTGTAAATCCATAATAACGGATTTTGAATCCGTAATAAAAGAATTTTGAATCTGTAATAGGCCTAACGGATTTTGAATCCCGAACGGATTTTTAATCTGTAATAACGGATACTGAATCTGTAATAACGGATTTTGAATCCGTAATAACGGGTCGTGAATCCGCTGAACGGGTCGTGAATCCGTAATAACGGATTGTGAATCCGTAATAACGAATTGGAAATTTAAAAAAAATGGTGCAAAATGGGCTTTTGTAGTTTTCTAAATGAATTGTTTTGGGTTTTTCTTTTCTGAATCGACGTGTTAAAATTTACCCGATATGAAAAAGATTATTGAATGTGGTGTCGGCCTCCATTGTATCGGTTTGAAACACTTGTAAGGAAATGTTGACTGCATGTCATTACTAGCTTTTCCACTGAAATATGCTAATTACATTCACGCATGCGTACAGCCACTATTGGTTGACAAACGCCATACAGTTGTGCACTAGGCAGACGCAAAAACGCGTATGCGTCACGCTACCATCAGCCCGTACAAAAAACTTGACGTTCCCTCATGCCCACCAGTCATGTGCAATTTACATTATTTTATGGTAACTTTCCATTATAGGCCTACACCAAAATGCGTGTGGTGGGTCATAATTTTTAAAAACCTTAAAGGGTCTGTATACGTTTGGTTATGACTCTGAAAATGAATGGCAGTAAAAACTTACTTGGGAAGAAGCACAGCAGTTTTGGATAGAATAATGCATTTTGAGAAACTTTTCACTTTTTCGAAGAACTGCAGTTGGGGAAAAATATATCACTTTTTATCCCAAACAATTTGAATCTGGGAAGCGTTACTGCAGTAACGTTTCTCAGATTGTGTATTCCAATAGACTGTGCAAGTCTCGCTCGTATCGGAACGAGAAAACACGTCAAACGAAGAACATTGTTTTCTCTGAAATCAAATCCTTGTTTAAAATTATATCTAATGACAAAATTTGAACAACAAAAATACTCATTGATGTTTATAAAATCAGTTTTAGTTTTTATTATAAATACACAAATAATGTGTTAATTATTATTGAATCAAAATTAAAACTCTGGGACAAGGATGCTTATTTGATCTTAACTTTTCAGAAACCACTTACGTGGATTCGCGATGGTCACACGGGCGGTAAATTAACGCTTGGCGCAGTTTATAAAGGACGCTGACGCCTCAACAACCATAGACTGCAATGAAAAGGCTTCGCGATGCAATTAAAGCATCTAGCGATTTTCATCGCGCATCCAAAACAAGCGTTTACATAAGTTTTGTGATCGGAGGTGAGCACAAAATTCTTAAACTTTTTGCAGCAACCGGAAGCTGAGGTCAAGTTAAATTCTCGGGTTTTCTTCGTTATATTATTGTATTATTGATTTTACTTTCATAGTTTGTATCACTAGTATTACATTCCCAACAACATATGTACTTTTCATGGTCATAAACCACGTTAAACTTAAAATAATTGACAAAACAAAATCTTGCCCACGTAAATCTCCATAATGGTTGGGACCACAATGGTCCCGGAAATTCAAATACGCGCGAGACTTGCACAGATTATTCTTCCTGTGAGAATATATATAAACGCTCCACATTTTCGGCAATAGGCCTATCTTAAAAACACTACCACCTTTTGAAATGAAATTTTCACAGGTCAGTTTTATGGTATATAATCAACAACTAAATAGGATTGAAATAATCATTGAGTTCCAATTACCAAAAGTCTACAATCCCTTTAACGGCGACGCTTTGGGAACAGATCCTAAAATAGTCACATTAACCCATAACAACGATTACGAGTCAGAACTTTTACCATGGCGTGTAATTCTAGCATATTGTAGGAGTTCTGTCTGATCAATTTCATTCATTCAATCATTCATTCAGTAAAATTTATTTCAATGCTGTCATTCATTACAACACTGTTAAAAATGTCCGTAAATTTACGGACTTCGTAAAGTGAAATATTCCGTATTTTCGCCGTAATTTTACGGACTTTCCGTAAATGTAAATATTAATTATGCCAATAAGCGTAATTACAATCAACCACATTTGCCCAAACACCTACACATAATATAGTACATGTAAGTACATATTGTTATTTCACCCACAACCGTGTACACATGTACAAACTCATGTTAAGGGTTTTTTATTTTACGGAATTAAAAAACTTTTCCGGTAATAGAGCTGCCAGAAAAAAAATAGCGTTCCGTATTCCTGCAGCAATATTTTTTCTGGCAGCTCTATTACCGGAAAAGTTTTTTAATTCCGTAAAATAAAAAACCCTTAACATGGGTTTGTACATGTGTACACGGTTGTGGGTGAAATAACAATATGTACTTACATGTACTATATTATGTGTAGGTGTTTGGGCAAATGTGGTTGATTGTAATTACGCTTATTAGCATAATTAATATTTACATTTACGGAAAGTCCGTAAAATTACGGCAAAAATACGGAATATTTCACTTTACGGAGTCCGTAAATTTACGGACATTTTTAACAGTGAATAATTCAAAATCATGTAAAAATTATACAAGTAATACATTAGAATGAGATTTGATATATACTAAGTACACACAGTAATTCAATAATAAGCAGCAAATTAATGACAACATTGTTTAAGGTACAGCGAGACGCTTTTATTCCCTTATCTATGGACAGACAAACATAAAACCAAACTACCGTAAAACATGGACGCAGGACAAATGAAGCAGACAAGAAAAGTGTGAGACAAAGCCAACATAGCTTACAAATTACACCTTATATTATAGTTTATGAATATGAGTCAAGGAACCGTGCTCTTAAGTTTTTAACTCCCCCTACGGTGTCCCTGAAATAACATGGTTTATTATTGTGTCTTTATTACTTCCTCCCTTTTCTTAATCTAAGCCATCAATCCAAAATGAAGTCAATTGTGGTGCTGTTTTTGGTAATGACGACTATTCTAGTCTCCATTGAAGCCGCTCCCTTCCCAAACGACTGGGAGGTAGATGCGTACATCGACACTTATCATCCGGTGGAGAAACGAGGGGTTGTGGTTTCAAGTAAGTGCCTTGAATCAAGTCTATACCTTTAAATGTTGAAAAAACTTCGTGAAAAGAGGAGCTAAATTTGGTTTGTCCGTCAACAAAATTAATTTTACATTGTGATACAAACAAGCACAAATAGAAGATGAAGCATTTTCATTGTTCAGACTCTGAGTTTTAGCCTTAAAAATGGTTGATTTAATCAAATTTTAATTTTAATTTTAATTTTAATAACATTCCATAAACAAACATTTTTGAATGCATCTGGTTTCACGTAGTATAATTTTTAAAAAAAAATCTAAAAAAACACCTTAAGCCTTTCTTTTAAAGTGTTCCCTCCTCACCCTACAACCCAATCGCCACCCACCCTTCCTGGCCCCGAACAAAGACTACTGTTCACAACAAAATCCCATAATTAATTCCCTTTTTAAATAGCTTGTCGCAAGGAGGGGACCACGCAGCAGTGTTTTTGCCTTTATGACCGGGAGGGGAAAATCGTCAAGCAATTTAAATGCAGCTTATAAAATGGCGGTGATCAAGTAAGTGTTTGTTTGTTGTTTGTTTGTTTGTTTGGTTAGATGATCTTCCCAACAAGGGGGATATGAACACCAAGCTGGCAACAACCAATCTATCTCATACAAATATTGGTTTAACGTCTATAGACGATGTGACCTCTGTTTACATTCAAACCGCCCTCTGTTGACAAAACACTCGTTTCCGCCGGGCAAGAAGACGCGTACTCATGGTAACATTGCGTGTCCTTTATAGCTGGCTGTCAGTGCACAAAGGTTTTGCCCGGCGACATGCGCGCGCATCATGTTATGGTTTTCGAATGACGTCAGAGGTTACATCGTCTATATGAATAACACAAATCATTAAATTATGATTCAGTAACTAGGCCTAGACGACAATATATCTATTCTAGTCATTGTGAAATCAGGGGTTAGCCTGGCCGGATTCGAACCCTCAACCTTGTGATTGCGAGTCATGCAGTCTAACCACTTGCGGTATAAGTTTTAAGCATATTATCTCTGTAAATTGCAGGTCGAAAACAAATTCAAAGAGTACACCCACTCACACATCCCAATTCAATGTGTGAAATGTAACTCGTAATAATCTTCTATTCCGAAGCCCACACAGTCTTGACTGTAAACTATATTAAATTTTGTCTGGCTCGAATCAAGTCTGGAAGATTTGTGTTTCTTTGTAAATAGACGGTGCTTAATATTATTTAACGTTCCTTTGAATACCTTTCAACGAATTCCATTGCAACCTATACACAAGATCCGCCAAAAAAATTGGGAAATTAATTGTGTGTAATACACCTCAAAGCTATGCGAATGTTGCAAAGCCCAAACTTTACTTTCGGTTATTAGGCTAGCACACCTACCAATTCCCACGACATGTAGAGTCTTTTGATTCTTGTTTGACACCAAATTGAATCAATAATTATCCTCAAATAGAATGTTATGTATGGTATGAACTTCTTGATAAGAACTAATATATAATCTCTTACGTTTGTTTCTCAAGTGACCGGTAGCATGCAGTCGCAGCTTATCTCCACTTCAAGATGCATCATCAGCCGCCATTTTGTGGCGTCACCCTTTGCTAAAGATTAAATGGGTTACTGGAGCTCTATCTACCGTTGGAATGTGAACGACGCATGGGCGCCATTTCAGCCAGCAGATGTTTTTTTGTTTATCATTGTGATCGGAATTGGCATTGTCTGCTTTATTGTTGCATCAACAGAGTTACTTGCTGAAATGGCGTCCAGCGCACATTTTACATTACAACCCAAGTTCCCAATCATTGGCATTCAGTGGTCTATAATATTTGCTATATTCACCTGTATTCACCTGTGTAATGCCCACCCTTAGTCATTATCAAATGCATACACCACTAATGCACATGTCAAAACATAATTGTAACTTAAAGGCCCTGTACACTATTGGTAAGATCGAAAAACACATGTTCACAGATTCACACACAACTTACACGATTTAAAGTAAGTAATGGTTGAAAGGGTTCCTTAAAATATTTCTGCCTAAAATGCTATCGTTTCTGAGAAATGAGTAAAACAATAGTCTTTATCACGCGCGATATTTTGAACAAACAGAAAACACATAAGGTCTCATTTCACTATTTTCTCGCGATCTCGATGACCAACAGAGCTCAAACTTTCACAGGTTTGTTTGTTCATGCATATGTTGAACCACATCAAATGTGGACACTGATTTTGAGCTGTTACCAAAAGTGTACAGTACCTTTAACCGCAGAAGGGCTTGAATTTGAAGCTACGAACTGCAGAAACAGAAAGGCTACAATGATGTGATTCAACTCTCCTTTATCATCGCTCTACAACTTACAAGTCTGTCAGACCTTAGACTTGATTCAAGTCCCGTTCTCGTGCGAGAGGTCCCCAAGCATATCGCGCCAACTAGCAAACAAGCCGTACAGTGCGCGCTCGCCGTCAAAATGTGGTCCCGGAACAGGTTGGGGAATGCAGACCATCACAAAACAATAGTTTTATGGCGATGGCACGGGATTGGGACTTGAGTCAAGTCTAGTCAGACCTCGATCCCTCCCATGAACATACTGCATTCCCAAGCACCATTTGCTGCATGGGGTAAGTAGTGGGTGTTTTTTTTTTAAAGTCAATGGAGTTTGGGAATGCTTACTACAAAACAATGACAATCGATTCCGGACAGTTAGCAATCACATTAATTTTTTTACCGTCGCATATCTTTTGTTCTCAACCTGTTGCATTCCCTGCCACCAGGGGCTTCGTGTTCTTAAAGTATTTCCCTTTTCAAAATATAATGACAAGAATGCTGCTGCCTGATAACAAGGTTGATCACCGACTTGGTGCACGTATAGAGGACGGTTTTTTTTTCCCATTACGGCGGCGAGCATGTTTTGTTATCATCAATGTGGCGTACATTCGGTCTGCTTTTGCTATCCCCCCTCTTTCTATGTTTCGCTGCGTGCAAGACCAACAGTAACCACTCCCCCCATTTCAAGCATGAACGACTACTTCGCGAAATACGTTTTACGCGCACATTAGCCGTAAAATACTGGGCCCAATTTCATAGAGCTGCTTAAAGGTATCGTACACGTTTGGTAATGACTCAAAATAAATAATATTAGCATAAAAACTTACTTGGTGGACAAGCAACGGAGAGCTGTTGATAGTATAAAAAAAGCATTGTAGGAAACGACTCCCTCTGAAGTAACGTAGTTTTTGAGAAAGAGGTAATTTCTCACTAAAGTAATAAAAACTTCTTGCAAGAACTTTTTATTCCCATCTGAAAGCACACAAATTTGTACAACAAGGGTGTTTTTTCTTTCATCATTTTCTTGCAACTTCGATAACCAATTGAGCCCAAATTTTCACAGGCTTGTTATTTTATGCATATGTTGGGATACACCAAGTGAGAACACTGGTCTTTGACAATTTCCAAACGTGTTCAGTGCCTTTAAGCAGCTCTATGAAATTGGGCCCTGGACTTGATAATGACAACATCTAGACCAGCATGCAACTCATTTTACGGCCAACGCACGCGTAAAATTATTTTTCGAAATAGTCTGTGAAGACAAATACAATCTGATCAATTTGGCAAAGTTACGGGAGACACTATTTATATTCAGTTATGCTAATTAGATGCTCAGATTACGATGAGAGTAAAACTACAAACATCAGATTTTTCATTCCAGTTCACAAGAAAATAATTATTTCTTCAATGTATAAAGCGGTGTTTCTTTTATTACGTTTCCTGAAAACTTGAGAGTGATGTAATAAAGTTGTCTCCCAAAAGTCAATATCAAGCATCGTCCCTTAAGGCAAAAAGTCTGAGAATGCTTTATTATTTTTTATTTTTTATTTAATTATTGTTTTAAAATATTGCTAACTAAATTTATAACAATCCCAAAGTTACACTGCAAAAACTTGGGTATTAACATTGAAACCATGGGTGAGTGTCACACAAATATACCGAAGAGAGAATCAAATTTAACATGGTGTTAAAATAACACCAATGTAATTATGTTGGCAGAAATTAGTGTTATTTTAACACCCCATGGTGTAAATTTTGATTCCTCTTTGGTTATGTGATAACACCAATGGTGAGGCATTGCATGGTGAGGTATCTATACAAGCAGCAGCTCAACACAACAATGACACACTCCAGCGCACACACACCCGGCCAGCAGCAAACTCCCACGCTTCACCGATCAAGAACAGCTTGGATCCTTCCCGCCCAAATGTGCATTCATCCAGCGCTACTCAGAGCCGTATATTGAGAGAGTTGCGACAACTTGCGATTAGAAGCCATTTTGTCTCCAAAAAATGCATTGACGAATACAGGGTGCCAGACTAGTCTGCCCATTGGGTTGTACTGCATTTTGGAACAAAATGGCGTCCAGCAACCACGTGACCGGAGAAAGCTGGTCCCTCCATGTCGCAACTCTCTCAATACACAGCTCTGGCGCTACTTAATCTGCATCGCCATCAGCGTTCCAGCATTTTCGTGAAGACGAGCAGGGTATACTGTTCGAAACGTCGAGACCACACCGGCTCTTTTCAGAGCCAACACTCCCACTAAGAGATTTACACATGGTTGTACCCGCAAGTTTTCTATTTATTTATAGTTATTTCTTATTTATCCACACCATGCAAAGCTTCAAAACAACACTTATTTACGGTTATGTATATTCAGTTTGCGGTGACACCATGTTGGTATCTTCTTCTTTGAGAACTTGTAAGTCTGCTGCCACCTAGCGTCTCAAAAGTCCCCCATTGACGGCTTTCGCTGTGGCTACGGCTAGATCACTGCAAAAGGCCTTTCCTTCAACGTCGAATATGCAGCCAGAGGCCATATAGGCGTAGCCGAAGTCGTTGCATTCGGTCACGATCTTAAAATATACAATTCAATTTATTAAGTTATTGTCCATTATTAAAAAGAAAAAAATAAAGAAAATTTACATGTCTAAAATTGATTTATAATTTCTGCATGTGCATTTTTCTAAGCAAGTTTGAATATTAACCTAGATAAAAAATGTCTTTAATTGTTATACTTAAAGATGTTTTAGGCTGTAGAGCTTTCTACAATAAAAAATACTAATGTACTATATAGTTGAACCCACTGACGACATGTCATATTTTGATCTCCTTTTGTCGAAATAATAATAATTAGGACCTATACAGCAATTTTGGCCCGACATCACAAAACTCTTACATTGATCTTAGATTTGCACACAACGTAGGCCTACATGGTATAAAGTTGGTCATAATGGGAAACTTCCTTTGAAATAATTCTCATTGAAAAGTTGAAATGCAATAGTTTTCGAGAAATTAGTGAAACAATTGGTTTTGATTTTGCAAGTCAAAACAAAAACTCGATGTTTGGAAACAGTGAAAACATTTAAGGATTTTCCCAATTTTTTCTCGTGACTCCTACTATACTGACCGATTTAGTTTAAACATTCACAGGTTTGTTATTTCATGTATATGTTGGTTCACATCATGTGTGGATGCTGGTCTTTGACAATTACCAATGTGACACATGTGCTTTAAGATGAGCTTAAATATTACAGCAGCGAGCTAAAGCTGGGCCACATTTTCATAAATATATAACACATCGCTTTAGAAAATTTGATGTTTTAGCAAAAAAATTATTTGAGAACCAATCTGAACTTACAGTACATAACATGGAATTCTACAAATAACCTGTTCGTTTTTGCTACAAACAATACTCTCTTAGCATTTTAGACCGAAATTCACACTAATCGGTTGAAACTATAGGGACAAAATCATCTGCAGTTGTCACTAGTTTCAATCGATTAGAGTGAATTTCAATCTAAAACTTTAAGAGAGTACTGCTCCATGCTAAGCAGATTAATAACATGATCAATAGTCATGCATTAATTGTTTATCAGATTTCTGAGGGTTGGTGTCCTTTCGCGAATGAAAGGCATCGTACACGTTTGGTAATTGTCAAAGACCAGTGTTCTCACTTGGTGTATCCCAACATATGCATAAAATAACAAGCCTGTGAAAATTTGGGCTCAATTGGTCATCGAAGTTGCAAGAAAATGATGAAAGAAAAAACACCCTTGTTGTACAAATTTGTGTGCTTTCAGTTAGGAATAAAAACTTCTTGCAAGAATTTTTTATTATTTTAGTGAGAAATTACCTCTTTCTCAAAAACTACGTTACTTCAGAGGGAGTCGTTTCTCACAATGTTTTATACTATCAACAGCTCTCTGTTGCTCGTTACCAAGTCAGTTTTTATACTAATATTTATTTTTAGTAATTACCAAACGTGTACGATGCCTTTAACTGCGGATTAAACAAAAACAATTAAAATACACTACGCGGTATTACACGATAATACAACAGGAAATATTTACAAAAGAATAGTTTCTCTACTGACTGTTCACAAGTTATGTTGATCTATTCAATCAATGTCCATTGTAACTGAAAGTTTTATGTCTCCTTGGCAAGTCCGGCTTTAAGTTATTCAATTATTCACAAGATGCTAATAATATCTCGTCAGCGTAAGATGCTCATCACGTCATCGCCAGAATTCATGAAATCATTCTTTAAAAACCTAAATGTATTGCTTTCTGTTACTTCTTGTAAAGTTCGAATAAGTAACAAAATAAATGACCAGTTCTTATATAGCGCATTTTACAATAAACGTATCAATGCGCTTTACATTAGTGCCCTGCATGGTCATTGGGCCAATAACATTCCTTTAAACTTTCTCAGCTCCCTGGGGAGTATACAGCCCCGGGCTGGTGGCGCTCCGAAGGCTTTTTCAAACACAATATCAACCTCTACCCTCGCAGGTACCCATTTATACCCCTGGGTGAAGACAAGCAATTATAGTTAAGTGTCTTGTTGCTCAAGGACACAAGATCGAAGTTCTTTGCCTAGAATCTTGTATTCCAGTTCGTCAATAAGAATTCAGTCGGAACAGGAACAGCATGAAACATGCTCAAATAACAGCTTAGCTACCGTATATTCATCCATTGACATTATTGGTGAAGTTTTACAGACTGAAGTAGGAACAGCCGTCTACAAAGATGAAATCAGTGATATCAGCCTGAAAGTGGGTGGCACTGTTGAGCTGACAGATCTTACCTTGCTGCAAGAGATTGAAGGAGTGGCATCGAGGCTCCGCCCAGCACGCCTGACCACACCCAATGGCTCCCAGTGCCGTCAGGTTCTTGATCTTATGGTTGAGCAGACACTGTGACTCGAAGCGACCGTCAGCGTCAGCTGTCAGCCAGTACATACGAGGAGAGACACGCATCTCACAAGCGGCGAATTTGATATCTTTACAATCGCTGTCTCCCCATTTACCACCGTACTTGTCAGCCATTCTGATGCAATCCTGTTTACTGCTATGATAACCATATTCGTTCCAGTTAATATAACCAGTAAAGCCTGCATCACCCAAGCACTTGATCTCAAATTTGTCCATACAACCAATCCAAAGTTCCCCATCAAGTTCCGAAGTGATACCCAGATACTCCATCTGCGGTTTCATTCCTTGCCAAATAAAACTGCCTTCTTCTTCCGTGTTCGGGACAATCATGGTGCTTCCTTGTCGTTCACAAGCCTTCGAAGCCCCCAGCCAAGTCATCTTCTCAGGCAGTAAGATGTAGCAGGAGTCTCGCCAAACCAACCAGTCGGGAGGACACTCTGCTTGAAGTGCAACGACGGACACAAAGACAGACATGAAGAGAACATTCACGTATGCTGTTAATGCCTGCATCTTATTCCTTAGTTTTCGTGTTGTTGATTTAAACACTTTTTCTTTCTACAGAATGTCTTCGTTTCTACCAAACGGTACGAAAGACAATGACCTTGGCATAACTTTTAGTATAATTGTTAAAGTAATATTTCAACGCTGATCAGAGACAGTTTGCTTTGGCGGATTGTTTTGGGTTCTGCAGTTTGAAAACTATTTGTGATAATTCTTGCCCCTCAATAACAACCAACTTCGCGTAGTCCGTTGCTATGAGATGAAAGCGTCATCCATTGTAAACTGGTACCATTGAATATCGGCTTACTACCCAGCCAGGGAGCTTCCGGTTTGAATCGTGTTTCCTATTTCTGTCTTTACTCGTCAGATACCGAGTAGATAACGAAATGGCTGCTGTTTTAAAGGTATGGGTCATAGATTGGTTTTTGTCAACGTTATGCTGGTTTATTGGCAACATTATCAAGCAAGATACAATAAAAGTCACATGAGAAGGTTTCAGCTGAGATCAGATAAATTATCTCAGGATGTCATCCTCTTACGTTTATGATGTCATCATCCTGCAGTAAATGATTTCAGGATCTCAACAAGTTGAATGTTACTTTCGGAGCTCCGTAGAGTACGAAGACTCATATTTAAATCTGCCTTTGGAATTCTCTGCACAATCTAATGGCCTGGTGATCATAGCAATTCAAGGATTCGTTTGGAAATTGTCAAAGACCAGGCTCAATTGGTCATCGAAGTTGCAAGAAAATGGTGAAAGAAAAAACACCCTTGTTGTACAAATTTGTGTGCTTTCAGATAGGAATAAAAACTTCTTGGAAGAAGTTTTTATTATTTTAGTGAGAAATTACCTCTTTCTCTAAAACTACGTTACTTCAGAGGGAGTTGTTTCTCACATTGTTTTATACTATCAACATCTCTCTGTTGCTCGTTACCAAGTAAGTTTTTAAGCTAATTACCAAACGTGTACAGTGCCTTTAAAGGTAGGGTCATAGATTGGTTTTTGTCAACGTTATGCTGGTTTATTGGCAAATTAATTATCAAGCAAGATATATAAAAGTTACATGAGAAAGTTTCAGCTGAGATCAGATAAATTATCTCAGGATGTCATCCTCTTACGTTTATGATGTCATCATCCTGCAGTAAATGATTCCAGCTTAAAGGGACACGTTGCCGTATATTGGGCGCATTGGGCTCTAAAAAGCATTCGTTTGGAAACAAATATTGCTGGAAAGATGTTTAAAGTAGAATATAATGATCCACACAAACATGCCTCGACATTGTTTATTTCCTTTTACTCGTGAACTATTACGGTCCGCCATTTTGTGGTGTCAAATTTTTTTTCTTCTTTAAGACGTGTCCGATGAGGGGTGCCCTGTTTCCACAAGTAAAGGTTGTGTCATGAGATTTCAGGCAATATCTCAAAAACGCTACGACCTTTTGAAATGAATTTTCACAGGTTAGTTTTATGGTATATATATACAACTAACAGTGGGTTCCAATTACCAAACGTATACAAACCCTTTAAGACTACTGTTTTTTGGTTGGTACTGGGGTGGGCCAAAATATACCTTTGACACACAATGAAACAAAGAATCAACACCGAATGAATGTATTTAGTCCATATACATATTGTTATTGTTATTTAAATTTGTAATATTACTGAAATTATTTACATTGCAAAATACATGAAATAATATTTGGGTGGGCTATTGACATTTTATAAAACATTACAATCATTAGAATGAACCTTTACTCCAAAACAAATCCATAGAAAGATAATGTGTATAGAAAAAGCTAATCACTTATTATTAATGCAAGGATCTTTACCGAATTAGATAAAGCTACTAAAAGCAGAATAATATTGCTTAACAAATTCACAGGGAACCTGTCACAAAACCAACTCTGATACATTGTTGACATTCGATTTTCATTTTGTTTTAGCTTTAAGCAATCATTTTCGGTGCTCCGCATACATCTATGCATAAGAGTTCAGAGCTTTATAAAATTGGACCCTGATATAATTATAAGAGATGATGTTTCATAATAGTCCATAATTTGCACACAATGTAAAACATCTGCCCCACAAAAAAAAAAGGAAAAAAAAGACCCCTGCCATTCCCGACACCCCCCCAAAAAAAACAACCCCAACAAACAAACAACCAACCCTCCAACAAACAAACAAGCACCCAAAAAACAAACAAACAGACACCCGACAAACAAACAAAAAGCATGCTCTCCAACAAAACCTTCTTTTAAACAAGTTTGCTTTTTAAATACATGTACAGTTATTTTTAAAGAAGCTTTACATGTGACAATAACCCCTTCCCATAATGTGTAAATTGCACATCGAGCGTGCTAACTAACACGTCTGATTGGCAAAATGAGGGAACATTTTCTGCGGGGCTGATGGTGGCATGACGTATACGCATTTTGTGCGCCTGCCTTGTGCTCAACTCTGTGGCATATGCCCACCAATAGTGTCTGTTATACCACGGTAAAAAATTGTGAATTTTAAAGGTCGAGAACCATTCACATGTTTTTTCTAAGCTCAGGGGAACATGAGTGATGTACCCCACGGGGTACATTATACCTTGATCGTGCCCACCGCTGGTCGTTGTACAATATTAGAAAAAGCCCTGGGTACGAGGTTGTAATTACCCCTGTAATCTATTACTATGGTATAACAAAACAATTGTTGCACTCTGTGTGATGATGGGGTTCGTGGGTTTTGAAAACCTTTGGCACCCTCTGTTTTGCCTCGGGAGCCATTTGCCCCCACGGGTGTACAAAACACCAGGAACCCCTCCCCCCCCAACACAGCATGCAACATATGCATGCATGAATCTAATTAGCATAATATTTCATGAGAAGGGCTTATTGAAGAGTGAAGGATTGGTGAAGCCTTGGTTAGAAAGTTTTGTTTTCAGTCTCTGTAAGGCATTGAGATTAATCAACGATTCCCTTTCATACGCAACATAATAAAACAAAAGAAAATGAGAATGGTGAAGTACTAGCAAATGAAAGTACGAAACTACAAAGGTTTGATGCACTCCCAATGATTTCAAATTACTGACTGATAGACTGGATGTGCATCATGATATGACACACTTGGATGAACAGTCTAAAGGGTAGCCTCGATCAAAGCGCGCAGCCAGACGGAACGGTTTAGTCGCATTTTGCCCCGCTTTAATAGTTAGCTATAATAATGCCCAAACTCGAGCACACCCCCACGCTTACTGTACACGCCAAATATAACTGTAATGTACATGTGGATGTGTAATGCCAGAAATAGTGAAAAATGACACCCTATTTGTTTGTATAGCTCTTCTGGGGCCAGAGCTATCACAATTCATAATTTTCAAGATGGCGAGGGTGGCCATCTTGGATTTAGAGGTCAGGATCAACCCCACACTCTATAATTATTACTCCAGTGGATTTGTAATGCCACAAAAAGTGGAAAATTACACCTTTTTAGTTCGTCTAGGTCATCTTTTGCCAGAGCTATTCCAAGTTATGTTTTTTCGAGAAGGCGTCAGTAGCCATTTTGAATGTTGCGCTTTAAAAAAAGTTCCCGTCACATTTCAGAGGTACATAGGAGCAAACTTTCCTTTCAAATAGTTCCTGAAGTTGAATCCATCAAGAAAAAAGGTAGCGAAAAAATGGTCACGGAATCCTAAGGTACGACCCAACTAATGTACATCAACACGTGTGTAGATGGTGTCCATACATGAGATGTACATGTAGTGTGGCCCGACGGACTTCCTGCGTAAACAGTGTGCATGTGCGCGTGAGTATAGTCTTGACGGAGACTCCGTACGTGGACTATAATGAACGTATGCGACTGTGTATCGGACTCCGTGCGTAGACAACTAACAGGGGCAAAAGGGACAGCGCGCAAGACAGCCTTGATCAAGGCTATCAAAAGGGTATTTCATAAGTTTTATTGAAAAGCCCGGTTCATACTTCCTGCGAATGCGAATGCGATACGAATGTTGACGTCATAAATTCGCAACGAACAATTCGCAGGAGTTGAGCTGTGGGCAACTCCTGCGAACATTCGCAGCAGAAACAGAGCTGTGACGTCAAAGTGATGTCCAAATTCGATTCGCATTCACATTCGCAGGAAGTATGAGCTGGGCTTGAGAACTCTATTAGTTGCCTTTGATGGTACTGTCCCTTATTCTTGAAATGTTTAGTGCATCAAAGTATGACCCTTGACCAACGATTTTAGTAAGAAAAAGGGTCTCCAAGTTTGCAGTAAATTGAAAAACAGGGTGACAAATTGTTCACCTACAAACTTAGTTGAATAATAATAGTCTACCGGTTTTTTTTCACTACAGACAATAAAATGAACTAAAACTAACTTCCCATCTTCCTATCTTTTGATTATGGTGAAGAAAGAATTCATTTAAAATCAGTTAATCAAAGGTGTACTTCACCTTCCAAGATTATATTGAAATTGCAACATTACAAATTAATAACAATAATAATAATGAACAAACAAATGAACAATTGTATGGCTTAGTTATAGGACTCGATATAAAAAATGGTTTCCACAAACGTGTTATACATTCATCTTTAATTAGAACATATGTACAATGATGTTTGAAAATGTAGTTAAGTGAAAAAATAGGAAGAAAAAAAGAAGAAAAAAAGAAGAAAAAAAAAGAAGATGGTTGAGGGAAGAAACAGGTGGATGCAGATGCATCCCTGCTCCCCAACGCAGCATTTTCCCTGAAGATTAATAATCAAAATATGATCCGATTAAAAACCGGCATGCAATTAATAAATAATCCATTCTTAATATACTTTCAATTTCAATAATATTCAATGAGCCATTTGCGAGTTAGATTTGAATAAAGTCTGGTACAATGACTTGCTTTGTCACAAGTTACCGCTTAAATTTGAATTCCTCAGACTATCGAGACAGTTGCTATGTCAAATGGTTCGGGGCAAGCTTTTGTACAGCAACCTCCAGATGAGCAAACCCTGGTACCATTGTGCTGTACACATTCATTCAAAGTTGTGTATGGGTGTTTGCTGTTCTCTTAATGTTCTCTTAATGTAACCACCCCCTTCCCTCCAAACCCCCCCTTTTTGTCTCCTTAGTCATTGTTTACCCCTTGCTTTTTCTGTGTGCTTTCCGCATTTCTCGCTCTCTACTCATGCATTTCCACTTGACTGCTTCAGTTACATTTATATACCTGTTTATGTGTGTTGTGTTGTCATTTAGCCTTCGAGAAAGACTCTGCTAGGGTTGAAACGTCAGGCCATTCACTACTATTTGTAGCTCTTATTGTAACTGCGCAAAAGCTTGCCCCGAATCATGTGACGTATAGCAACTGTCTCGATAGTCTGAGGAATTCAAATTTAAGCGGTAACTTGTGATCAAGCGAGTCATTGTACCAGACATTATTGAAATCCAACTCGCAAATGGCTCACCCTCAATCACCAGTAACACTATCTCTTCTCAGAACACATCAAATGTATGTACCAACAGTTTATATCAAAATGTATCCTAGAACTTAAAAGTAATGCATCCATTCACAGTGGTTTTTTTTTTCCTCAACAAATCTGTCCAATTGATTGTTGTCCTTTGGTGATAAAAAGGAAAGAAGAAAAACCCTCTGAATCTAAACAACAGAAATGCTGTACAGTTTCTTGATGAGAATTAAGTTTCCTCGAATGGAGCAAATATTGAAAACTTTCTCTCCGCTATGAAGCTCATATCAATGTAGAAGTTCTCAAGTGGTGATAATAGTCTGGTCTCGACATTGACATTTGAGGATCTCATAGAAATAACCTCCCGGTCTTTATTGATGGTCTAATGAAAACAGGCCCAAGATGCGTTGAAGTGATGAGACTGCGCTCATTTTGTAAGCATCAAGGAAGGACTTTGAGCCAAGGAGAAGAGGGATCGACATCAGTCCCCGAAAAAATGTCTAGAAATCATGATTTCACCACTGATGGGTAAATGCTGACACCGTTTTAGTCTACCTTTTCATGTTACACAGGCTGCCATGATGAGTGTAGGCATAATGCATACTGACCCTAAGAATGTCATATTATTTCCCCCCAATTAAAGGAACTTCAGCGGTTGTACATGTATTTGTACAAATGAGAACACCAGTGAAAATCACCAACAATGCTTCATCACTATAGATATGAAGACACAATGGCCGACATGTACATGTCCCAGAAGCTTGTGGTCAATGCATTCCCTTTGATTCTCAGGCCGTGTCCAAATTGGCGGCTACGGCTTCAGCTGTTACTATAAGGGTGCTGTTAGGAAAGTCCTATATTTCAACACATGATGACGTGGTGATCCAGCTGTAGCCACAGCCGTAGCCACCAATTCTGGCATGGCCTTAATGTTGTAACCAACTTCAAGTCTTTGGCTACGAACTGTATCATGGAAATGTCTATTCAAATCAGCCATAGCCAAGTCGACAAATCGTACATGGCTCTGCATTGCCCCTATTTACTTGCTTTTGAACAAGAAACACTTTTTGTTAACAGCTCTACGAAATTGGGCCCTGAATCACCCTGAAGGAGTTAGGATGTATACTTAATACTTCAGGTGCAGCATTCAGTCGATGCGTAAAAAGGGGCACACTCCCTGCACTGTCTATAAAACATCAGCATGTGCTAACAATTCAAACTGCATGGTGTTGTAAATACATATTGACCCAATTCACCTGGGCCAAGTTATATGGCTCTGCTTACCGCCGATATTCTGTGCTTAGGATCACCATTCTTCGCTTCCAGGGTAAGTGCCGAATTTCTGCGCTAGCTGTGTAAGCGAAGAATGCCTAGTATAAACGTGGACTAAGCACGCCTACAAGCAGAAATTCCCTGCTAACCTGTGAAATACGCTTGACCTTAGCGCGGAATTCCCTGCTTCCTTTCCCTGCTTCCGTAATCACCGATTTTTTGCGTACGATAAGCAGAGCCATGAAATTGTGCCCCGATGTCATCACATTCACAATCAATCTTGGTTGCGCCATTTTGGGAGTCCGCTTCCCTGTGTGTTATACCATTGGTGATGCGCTCACCACACTCACCGTATCCTTACATTCAATTTGCGTGTAAACCCGGGATCAGGCTGGCTCAGTGGTTTCTTTCCTTGCCTTTCACTTCTGTGGACCCCGGCTCGAATCCCACCTCAGACGGGAGCCTTGCATGTGGATTGGGTTTTCAGTCCATACCTGATTGAGTTCGTTTTTACCATTCGTTTTTTTTCCTCCCACATCTGAAACTGAAAACGTCATCATCGTCTCTTACTCATCCTACTATTGGTGACAATTGCGGTGTTGGATGTGTAACGAAATAACTTTCAAAATAACTTTCGACCCCCGAAATGGCTGACCATGTGCAGACAGTAGCTGCGTGTAACATGTAGGTGAAAGGGGTCAATAGACCTTATGCACATGACGTCATTTGAGTAGGGCGCCCTCGCCTAGAGGTAAAAAAGAGGCTATTCATCGGCCAATCCTGGCCGCTCGTACAATGTGCGTTTCCATTGTTTTACCATTGTTGACTGCGAAGATGGCGGCTCGATGGCATCAATGCATAAGGTCTATATGGTATTTCAGGAGTTACCAAAGAACAATAGTCCGTGTCCGAATCGGCTAGGGCTGTGTCATCATGCATTGAAGTATAAGACCTCCGTAGCAACACCCTTAAGCAACAGACCTAGCCATAGCAGGAGCCGCTCAAGTATCTTTCCTCAAATTGTAACTGTACGCCAGTTGTAAAAAGAAATTTGCATCAAATTCAGACGCTGCATCTGCAGTACGTACACTGATCATGCTGGTGTTGTCAAGAAGTCTCACTGTTCCATTACGGTTACACTCAGTCATTGATGAAGAAAGCTTTGCTATAAAGACATAAACGGTTCTGCAACCTCCTCCCCCCGTTTCATTTCAACATGCAGATTCTTTATGTACAAGCCAACTGGTACAAATTTCATAACTGGAAGAAATTTCTCTCAAATAAATATCCAACAGTAACTTGTCCTCACTCTTTCATCAAACTTCATCCAAATTTGTAATTGTACACGTATGGCTGTCTAACAAAGTCCTGTGACTTAATTGCGGCAAAAGTGGCTTGTCCTAATCTGGCACTGAATTCAATAAATTGGTGGACAAATCGGGAGAGGCCACAACTCTAAAATCATCATTTTGTGTCACTGGAACGCAGCATGTGTCCTTTCACATTGTCTGAACGTTTTACTTCAAAACACAGATTTGTAAAAAGACCAAAAGACACACAATTTCAGAATCAGGGGGTACACTGTTTGCCTGGTGGCGAGTTCTGTTCCTTCAGACCATTCTCTGGAAATCATGCATGGCAGCTTCTTCCTCGTCCGTCTCTATTCTCAACAACCTGTAAATATGAAATATTAAACGAAATATGAAATGAGACCGCAAAGTTCATGTCTGAAGAGCCAAAGCTCAAAGTGTGGTCTCTGACCTTCCATTAATTCCTGGTTAAAGCCCCATCCATTCCAAAACATGACCTAAAATGACAAAACGAACACATGGCTCAACAATGTACATGTACAAAATGTTGGGAAGGTCCAATAGATGAGAGTCAGTGAATCTGTAGCCCTTGTTAAGCCCGGTTCATACTTTCGCTGCGAATATTTGGCAAAAGTTGAGCACAGCTCAACTCTTCCCGAAAGGTTTGTGGCGAATTTGTGACGTCAAAATTTCGCATCGCCTTCATGCATTCGCAGAAAGTATGAACCGGGCTGAAGACTGTTCATAAAATGCCAAGTTATAGCTCAGGATCACTTGGCCTACCTCAGAGACCTCCTCCTCATGTAGCTTTTGTAGCGTTTGTAAGCCAGCACAGACATGGCAAAGGAGACGAAGACTATGCTGAAGGCCAGCACAAGCCCCTGACCAACACTGCTGACGTGGAGGCCGTTGTACAGGGTCGGCTCGGTAGGAAGCGTCTTGGATGTTACTGGAAGGGTTCGATCGAGGACTGCTGCTGATGATGAGGAGCAGTGTCTTTGCATTGGATCTGAAAGTGAACGTCAACGAATGTTTTACTCAATTACAAGAGGGCCTTCAAGAGAAATAACATAAGAGGGGGTGGCAAAGGGGGGGGGGGTACAAATTTAAAGAGCCATTCAAAGGCAAAATGTACTAATTCCTGAAAATCAGCCAAATATTCTGGGTACTGTTCAGGGGGGGATGGGGGGATGAACTCAAAATCATGTCTCTTTCAAGTATTTCTCTTACCTTCTTGCGTCTTTCTGACAATTCCTGCCGACTGAATGTTATTATTGCCGTCGCTACACTCAATCACCACATCCAAAATGTCCCCTTTTAACAACAAGGAACCGTTCATGGGCAGGTTTGCTTCCCGGAATGTCTCCGTTCTATGCTGTGTTGTCATGGCATTTGACGAATAAAACAAAACGCAGCTGATCTGCGGCAAAGAGGGACGAAAGCTCCACCACTGTACAAGGCTTTTGTAGTCCCCAAGTGTAGGCTGGTTACAGAGTACCATTTGTCCTGTTTTTGGCCAAGAGTGAAAAAGGGGAACTCATTATAGGTTACAACTTCAAGAAAATCTTGTGGTAAAAACTCATGTTATGTAAGATCCTTTTACATCGTGAACTAACACGGCACGCCATTTTGTGGAGCAAAATTTTTGACTCCACAAAATGGCGGACCGTGTTAGTTCGCAAAGTAAAAGAAAAACCACGCAATTTCAGTTTTAGATAGTTTTAGATATAGGAAAACCCCAAATGGGAAAAACCCAAGCAATCAGGTAGGGACTGAAAACCATTCCAAAGGTGGGATTCGGACTTGGATCCACAGAGGTGAAAGGTAGGAAGAAGAAAACAAAACACTGAGCCAGCTTGATGCTATAGAAACAATTATCATTTCATTTCATTTCATTTCATTAAATTCTGGTTGTGAAGCCAAGGACTCTCAGAAAAGCGAACTTAATCACTATACTAGCCACTTCCTTGTCTTCACTCCATTTGGGTTCTTGCCAAGAACCCAAATGGAGTGTGTTAGACAAGGAAGGAAGTTTCAGTTTTAGATGGCGGGAGGAAAACCCCAGAGAATTATTCCAGGGAAAACTCATGCAGTCAGGTAGGGACTAATAAACCCAATCCACATAGAGCCCCCCGGTGAACCGGGGTCCTAGAGGTGGAAGGCGAGGAAAGATACTACTTCGCCAACTTGACCACCCAGTACACTGTATTACGCGCGCTTCCAGTGAGGTGTCGTTTTGGGTCTACCTTAAACAACTAAATTTTAGATTTTTCATCATCAATGACTTACCATTACTTGGATAATAAGGTGGACTACTTTGTGAGCACACTTTACTAATACTTGACCCTGAAACAGAAAAAGTGAATAATAAAATTAGAATCAGACATGTAGGTCATAGTTCATGTTGGAAATTGAAAACTTCTCCCTTGTGGTCTGCTGACCAATGCCAGTTAAAACACCTGGGGACCAATCCAGCTGGCTAGTTCAGTATTGGAAAGCGTTCCTATTTTGGACTAAGTGAGATGACCAAGCTAAACTGGTCCTGCTGGTCAGTCACTGAAAAAGTTTAGGGCAAACCCTAGTCTGCATTTAAGGTAGATCAGTTATATTGAACAGGAGTGGTTGGCAATTTTCTAGGCAGGAGTGGTTGGCAATCTTCTGGGAGGAATAGTGATAAGTTTATCACACCAGTAGTAATACTCCAGACAAGTAGTTCCATTATATAAAAAAAACACATTGTTAATGCAAGTTTGCCCAAAACAAGGCTACAAGCCACTCTTGGTAAGGGGGCTATTTAGTATAAGAAGAACAAATTTTAGAAGAAAACAACTCAGGGGAGCTGAAGGTATGAATTGATATTCCTCTTAAAACATCCTTGATTGTAGGGTGAGGGGAAACATGCACCAGGCAAGGAGTTCCAAAGAGATAAAGTTGTACGTGGAATAAAGCAGTTGGAATATTGCCAAAGTTGAGAAATTGCTGCAATCAAAACAAGCCTGGTAAGAATGTGCACGTACACAATACCAAAGACTTTGTTTTCATTAAAGGGGGACTGTCATCATGATCTTAGCAGGCCTGTGGCTGTAAATGTAACTTTAATCTAGCTAATAGTAATAATAATAGTGGCTTCTTATACATGTATATGGCTCAAATACGTCACTCAGTGACGCTCATGGCACTCCAACATTCAGCATTTTTCCTGCAAGGTATCTGGAGCTACGTTTTTGAAATATGAGACCTATTCCTTTATAGCACCATGTAATGGTTTACAGGGTGCTGTGGCGCAATATGCACCCTATCAAACCAGGAACAACAAGGCAAACCCCGTCCCCCTTCTCTTTATGATAAGTGCACTGGGTTCTTTTACGTGCATTACACAACATTAGTGTCACGTCCGGGATTCTAACCCACACTCTGCTGATCAGAAACACAAGAGCTTGAGTCCGGTGCTCTTATCTGCTCTGCCCAACACGCCAACTGCATGCACACGCGCTGGCCGTCACATCACAATATAATGATGGCCCCCTTTGAGAAGTAACGGCTAGTGCGCACGCACGTACAATAAATGGGCCATAGTTCACAATTCCATGCAGAGCCACAGACCTGCTACATGTACATGTATGATCATTGATCATGACGACAGACCAATTTTAAAACATGACCACTTAATGAAATTTTCACAAAGTTGGTTGTAACATGGAGATGGTTGTCAGGTGTGTTAAAATTGAAAACTTGAAGGTACATTACATGTACACGTGTAATTAACAAAAAACAATGGCATCCTTTTCTATTCAACCCTTACCCTGCCAAGCACAACAAAGTGCATAAAAAACATGTAAAAAATGTAGTACAAAGTTGCTGTATTTCATTGCATTTAGCAGTCAACTCAAATCCCATTTCACAGGGTTCTACATGGCCTTCCATGTGCAATCCCAGTCCCCAGCAAGAATTTAGCAGGGCAGCTGCTGGTAGATAAAATTCATTGCACTACTGGGTCTGAGAAGTGGGGTCTTTTGCATACAACATACATGTATCATACGTACATGTACCTGTAGGCCTACATGTAGCTAGTCACAAGTAGCTAGCCATCAGTGCACAGTTTATACCAGGGTTCTGCCCAGGATTTCTTTAGTGCCGGAAAAAGGTTTTTCCAAGTACGGTCAAGTCAATTTCCTTTTGATTGTGCGCACGGAGTGGTTACACACGTGCACCCTGCAGCTGTGCCTTGAATGTAGGCCTCCATGGTGTGCACGCACGCCTTTACCGCCATGGGAAAACAATTTACAGCATCTATAGCATGGTGCTTACTCTGCAATTCATTTTCTATTTAAAAACGCTATAGAATAGGGTATGCACTGTGATGAAACTGGTATCATGTTTTGTCAAGCGTAAAGCTCTAATCAGCGTGACTGGAAACCATTGCGAAATCAATGCGAGTCGTTGGATATAATGTACATCGTACAGGCGGAAGGGATGCTCGATCCTGGATCATTAAAATAGACTCAAACCAAAGAAGTAGGCTACTCGAAACTTTGGATGAAGCTTTTTACTGGTAAATAATTTTTTTACACGATGTTCAAAATATTTTGAAGGAAATGGGCAAAAAACGAAAGGAAAATGTGTGGTGGTCGGAAAACAAAAACATTCTGCTAGTGGTGGTCGGGGAATCCTGAGTGCCGGGCGGGTTTTCCGGCACCGACCACCGTGGGCAGAACCCTGTTATACCCAATTGTTGATTCATACAAAAACACTGCAATGTCACAACATCATCAGACATGATATTTGGCCTATGGGGGAAATTAGTAGGAAAACTTAATTGAGTACAAGGGCTGACCTAGTAATAGCCTATATAGACTTTTCCGGCTATTAATAAAACAAAAATTTGATTTTCCTGAGGGCCAAAATGTAGGAAGTATACCATGCATGCATCAAGTACTGTAAATATTGACAGAGAAAAATAATCCACATCGTTAGGATTTATCTTTGAATAAGTTTTTCATGTCATACACATTTCAAATTTTGGGGCCAAGGAATAGAATGCTTTGTTGCAGAAGATGTGCATGTACATCACAATAATCTACCAATAAATACATTGTACAGTCATGACAATACCACATACGACAGTTCAACTCTTTCAGTGCCAGCTTTTTGGGGTGTTTTGAACCTAAAATGCCCTGCTTTTTGAGCTTTTTCGAAATTCTGTATTAAAATAAATAATAATGAGTCTTTCTCACCAAACAAAATGTATCTTGCTGATTTGTGTTGCCTTGGTACATCCTAAAGTCCTTGAGTGATAATGCCCTCTCATATGATAACATGTACATGTACGTATGTATGTTATTGGTCGTACATGTACAATGACACTTTTGGAGTACATAAAAAAGATTGTACATGTACGATAATGGCGCTTTTGGAATAACATAAAATCAATCATACATGTACGACCTTGGAACTGAAATGAAAGAGTTAAGTGAAAATAACTCCAGGCCTTGCACTTCAGATTGTGTAAAGTAGTCCACCAGGCTCGTAAAAATATATTCATTTTACTTGCCCCCAAGAAGTTTTAGTTGCCCAGATTTTAAACATGTATTGTCGTAATTGTATCTAAAGTTCTGATGTATTTACGGTAGCAATAACAACCAGTTTAATGGTCAAACAAAGTTACATTGGTAATCCACATTCTAAAAATGAATTATTCACGTCTGAAAAGGAAGAAATGTTAGCATTAAAAAACAAGTAGGTTGCACAGTTTTTAGAAGCCCACAGGGCAAGTTGAGAAGTTGTGTCCCATAGAGAAAGGACCATGGAGTAGTCCTTAGCATTTGTTTACTAGACAATGGGTGTTAAGTGTTAAGGCTGAGGCCTAACCTCCTTGTACAAATGTATGTGGTGATCCTTTACATAATTTGTGTTGTCAATGATAAGGACCATTTTCCAGGAAGGCCCAATGAAAAAAAGAGAAAAGTGAAAAAAACATGAATGAACATGTCCTAAGTGAATGTGCCAAAAAATGCAAAAAGTGTCAATGGTCCTGTGCTGTGTGCACTGACAGATTGAGTGATCTTTGCAGTATGAATAGAGGACCATGGGATGAGCAGAGATTAACAACAAAGCTATTCTTCTAAAATGCCAATGTGGAGTGTTGTGACTATTGTGGCCTCACTAAGCTGTCAATGTACAATGAAGAACCTCATAGCAAACAACAACCTCAGCAGTGACAAGCAATCAACATCAACAGAAGGCATTTTGTATTGCACCATTAAAACTACATGTACATGTAAATGCAGTGTTACTGCCACCAGCAACAATACACCTGGACAGCATTTCCCAATGAGCCAAATTTTAAGTGATTTGTTCAACATACATTAGCTTAGTTACTAAGTTACAAGAGTTTGCAAGTTGAATCACTACACCAGGGTTCAAATTTTACACACTGGCGTTGGACCACAGGCCCGAGGCCAGTGATTTTAGCTTCGGGCCAGTAAACCCATGAACCGACAAGTCCAACGGTCTTGTGTTTTCAATTTAATGACAATACCCCACTGTGTAATATCTTCAACAAAAACAAATTGTGTTTAAATGTTGACTTTGAGTTTGATAAAATATCTTTTAGTTCTATTTTGTAATGAAATATACTTAGTACCCATAAATACATTTGAGATAAATCTTCTCTTATACGTAGGTCTTGGTGCTTGTTCAAATAAACAAAGTTATGAATGTTAAAACTGTGTCAAGGAAAATTCTTCTCATTTTGATTCTGGTCGTGTAAAAACAGTTCTGGTCCAGTAAACGTTTCGAACTACAACAAGCCCTATGGTCTTGTGGATTTCCCCCCCCCCCAAATTGGAGCCCTCTACACGTATTGTTCGAGCGCCAACTGACGGCAAAGCACGAGTCAGTGGCTCGGATTCTCCCCTTACTTTTGGTTTTTTTTATTTGTGATAATCCTCCAACAAATTTTGAAATAACTTGCATTTTTTAAAATCATTTACAGGTTAAATATCTTATAGCTTTAAACTAGAAAAAAACAATCTAATTCATAGACCTTTAATTGTAATGTTCTGCAAATTTTTGTCGACCGTGCCTTCCAATGTGAACCAAACAGCTTGTGTGCAAAAGGTATTTCATCTAAAGGGCTTGAATAAGTGGTCTGGTAATGATATGAAATTTGTGTTAAATACGGGTAATGAATTGTATGGACACTTATCCCAGAGTGCTACGAACAATGATTATGTATTTGATTCACAAGTTGGAAGTGTACAGGAAACATTAAATCTGAGCATGGAGGAAGGACATACAGGAGTCTGTACATGTACTGGTGCTTTTGGAGAGGAAGATAATTTATCTAAATTCTAAAGTACATGTAGCCTATAGATGAAATGTACAATGGAGCAGAACTTAAAAAGATACAATGCAGGTTTCCATGAAAACACGTTTGCAGTTAACTCAATATGGTAATGGGTATACGTACTATATTTTTTATAAAATTCATTCCAGAGATAACAATGGACTGCAAGTTAACATAGGAAAAAGCAATGTGTTGCTACATGGCAAGGTGTGTACAGATATTAAGCCGGACTTGAAACTTTGCATGGTGAAGAAACAATCAAGTGAGGTTTGCGGAGACACCATGTAATAAATCTCTTCATGAGCTGTGGTGGATCTAAGAAAGAAGAACCGGTAGTTTAACAACACCAGAGCATACTAATCGAAACGTCAATAAGGGAGAGATTAAACCACTGGTTTCTTCTAAAAAGAACCAGTGGTCGAAACGTTAACAAGAGAGAGGTTAAACCACTGGTTTTTCTCAGAACCACCACAGCTGATAAGGGATGGCGTCTTCGCAAACCTCACTTGATTGTACAGGTTAGGCCCAGTATAACAGGTATTGTCTGACTTCAGTAATTCTATGAATCTTTGTAGTAATGAACAATTCGACTTAAATGGTGTTACTCTGTGGCTAGATAATGAGAGTCATGACATGGTTTGTGGACAAAGGTACATGTTGCAATAAACAGTTCTCATGAGGATGAACATACAGTGTAGCATTCTGGGAAACTATGAGAAGGGTTTATGCAAAAGTCCTTTTCACACGACAGAAAACAAAACAAAATTCCTGGCGAAATGTTCTCAATGTTTGTGAAATATTTAAAAATAAGCCTCTTGTGAAAGGACAGCAATTTTTTACATGGTCTACATTCTTGCGAAATGTTCTCAAACATTGTGAAATTTTGTAGGTACCGACCTACGACAAACTTACTATATTAGCGGAATTTTTCGAAAGGAACCTTGTGCACTCCTTCGCGTGAAAGCTTGCGAAAGCTCTGAAGCGTGAGATGAAAAGTAAACAATACGCGCTCGTAAAATTCGTTGCGAGGTATCTAGGTTTTTGTGGGGATTGTGTGAAAAGGGCTTATGATACAAAAAGAACTACAAATGAACAAAGTGATTGTGAAAGTACATAATGTGAAGTGACAAGCAAGATTCCTCTTATAGGGAAGCAACATCTGATATGAAATTAATAGTGATAGTGAAGGTACTGCGCAGTCATCTGGTTTTAATTTCATTCCAATTACATACATTGTATGATTGATTGATAGGATTATGCAGGAGACTTATTTGTTATGCATCGGACAATTTACCAAAAGAATGTTTGAACATTGGCAAACCTGATGTATTCAAAGAATTGAAGGTGATGGTAATTGTTTCATCTTCAATTTGTTTATGTTTTCATTTTAAAATTTTTGTAAGGGTAACGAAACATTCAATAAAGATAGTTTTGTTTTAGCAAATATAAAATTTTTAAAAAGTCATGCATTATTGTATTATTTTGTTTTAGAACTCATAATTTAATGGCCTTCGTGCCTTTTCTATTTTTACAATTTTGGCCTTGGTGCCCTCCAAAATTTGGCTTGCTCCAAGGCCAAAGTGGAATTGCTCTAAAAAGTTTGTAATTCGAGGCCAGGGACATTCAGTGATGTATGTTGCATTTTATGTGGTTTCTTATAAATGTCAAAAGCTGAGCGTGAGATGGGATTATTGTACAGGCATGCACAGAGTGTGGGTTCGAATCCCAGTCATGACACTTGTGCCCTTGAGCACCGCACTTAACCGTAATTGCTTCGTAAAAAGTTGGGAAGGTAATGCATTCTGCTCTACCAGCCAGGCTCCTAGTGGATGATACCCATGCCTACATCCTTACGGACTGTGAAGGGGGGTAACCCTGTTTCAGCCCCAGGAGTAGGTGGCAAAGTGCCCCCAGTGGCAGTTGATTTGGGTCGATAGCCTAAATCGGTTAAGTGTAGCCCTCACCTTGAAGTGGCCGTCCGGCCTAGGCGATCTCTCATTAAAAAAAATATAAAAATAAATAAAAGAAATCTTCATGTACTGTATTGTAAGTCCCTTCCAACATTAGTTTCAGTTTCTCTTACCTGCTATAAAGGATACCTCGCTGGACTTGTGGGTGCTTATTGATCCATTAGGAGCCGTAGCAAAACAGATCACTTGGATAATGTATCGATCCGCCATCTGTAATCCAGGCAGTTTGAAGTTTCCGGAGGGGGCTTGATACATGATACTCTCACTAGACAACGATCGGTTTTGACGGTACACAAGATCGCAGTATGTATTGTTCGCCTGGAGGTGCATAGCGATTGTCCATGAGATAGTGGGGGCATTTTCTTTCGGATCTTTCTCAACGCAAGCAAACACTTCGTCAAAATGTTCTGGGGAAAGAAAGGGAAGAATGGTTTACTTAAAATGCAGTGAGACATTTTGTAGATGCAAGCCCTTCTCCGGTGGCAGACCATTTCTTTTTATAGAAGTTATTTCTACGTGACTTTTAAACCATTAAATACAAATCTGTACAAATAACATCCAAACAAATGTTAAATGATGGAGTCACTTACATTACTTATCTTCGGAACAGCTGTGTACTGTTCACATGCATCCATCTATCACCCAGTTTGATTGTATGTGCATACTGTACATACATAATGCACAAGTGCATACATTGTACATGTACATACATTATGCCGAGTGCATTATACATTATGCACAAGTACTTGATATCACTCGCCAATGAGTATGGAAGGGCTCGAAATTAACACTGGATTGCAGGCCCGAGGCCAGTGATTTTAGCCTCGGGCCAGAAAACTCATGACCGGACAAGTCCGGTGGTCTTGTGTTTTTCAATTGATTAAAAGTACCTCACTGTGTATAATATGAAATATCTTTAAATATCTTTCAATTGCATGAATTGTGTCGAGTATTGAAGCATGACAAAATTAATGAGATATTTTCTTAGTGCTCGTTCAAATAAAAACAATTAACAATTAACATGTACATTTTAAACTGTGTAGAAAGTTCTCTCTCATTACATTCTGATCTTGTTAAATAGGAAATGCTGGTCCAGTAAATATTGTAAACTTCAAGGCTTGTAGGTTACAAGCCCTGTGGTCTTGTGGATTTTCCCCCTAAATCGAGCCCTGGATGGTGGTTTATTTGTCATAAGACAGAAAGCTTTGTAATAAGATCAGTAATTTCCAACTAATCTAGTGCACTGGTGCTTTCTGACCACACTGCATGGTCATGATGGTTGTAAACTTGTGTGAACACTCACAATATTGAGCAACAGGGCCCAATTTCAAAGAGCTTAAATATCAAATAAGCAAAAAAAGCAGGATACCAATCACAGATTCTAAATGTGACATATTTTGGCTGGTAATATTATTCTGGCAAACATAATTTTGTTGTGCTTAGCTACTTTTCCTGCTTAAGCAGCTCTATGAAATTCCGCCTGGGTTTGCTCATGATCTTGACATGCCTGAGGTTGTGCTCAACAACCTCATGTGTGCAGGGGGCAGGCGCCACATTTCAAAGTTAAACAACAATGCACACTGCACATTTTGTGACTATTTGGGGGGGGGGACACTTGTTGTCATGTTCCTACCACAAAAGAACCTTTCGCCTCGTCCAAACCACATGCCCCACCCCTGGACTGCTCCATTGAACATGTCAAAATTAACTACATGTAGCTTGACAAAAGAACTTACAACATTAAAAAGAAACAATTACATTATGGATGTATTGCATAGTTACTTGTACTATTGTAGCCCCGTTAAAAATAGTATTCACATACATTTGACTGTGCGGAATGCACAGAAAGATTTACCCTCAAAATCAAAGTCAAACTTTCAGAAAGAGGAGTGACAGCGCCAGCGGCCCAGACATGCCAGAAAAAGAAAGTTGAGTATGGCCCATCATTCATAATAATGGGTCTTTAAATTACTGAAAAGGTGGTGGTGGAATTTAGCATCTTATCCCTTTACATGTTACACTTCCAAAATAAAGTTTATTATAATATTGATAGAACATAAAAAAGACCTATTTAATTCAACAATATAGATTTTTTAATTCTCACGAAACTGGTGTTACACTTCTAACGAAACGACTATTTATTGTGAAAACAACGAGAAACCTACCCGGACTGCTTGCAGAAGAGCACATTTTTATCACGAAACTAAAACAAACTGCCGTCACCAAGAGCATTCTGCTAATGCAACTACATCAGTTGCTTATTCCAAACAATTGACGAGAACATACCACCCGTCAAACTTGCAAAAAAAGGTAGAAAAACAAGGGACTTTTTGCCCCCCAAAAATAGTCACGACATAATGCATGAATATACCGCTGCAGTGAAAGGCGCTGGTACTCAATTCCCGACAGGGAAACTTGTACCTGATTCAATCGCAGCAGCGGCCGGCTACCAGCGATTGTATTTTAATTTATTTTGCGTGTTCGATCCGCCGCTGCCTGACGAATAAATTACGTTTAAGTTTAGTGATTGCTAAAAATAAAAATATATTTTTGGTTTGTTTGTTTATTTGTTTGTTTGGGGGGTTTGGTTTTTAAGGTATATAGGCCCTATTAGTCATTTCATAGAGGGTCACTGCAGTTTTGTTCAGCCAGCTGCATGAAGGTTTTGTGTTGTTGTTCGTTTGTTGTTGTTTTTGTTGTTGTTGCTGCTCACTGCGGTTTTGTACCCCTCCCCTTTATTCTCGCTCTCCTCTCTTTTTCTCTTTAATGACTTTTATAAATTGTTTGGCAATTATCGGGGCACGTGCCCCCTACCCACCCCGCCTGGACCTAGGCCCACTTGCCGCAATTGTCTAAAGAAAAAATCTGCTGAAGGCCGCCTAAAATGAACATCGATTTCGATTCTCGCTGATCTCTGAAAATTGATGAGGGGGGATTGTCTTATTTATTACAGTTTGGCTCACTGTTTACAAAGTTTCGAAACCAGGGTTCAAGCTTGGCTTGGGCTCCATCCCGTCAGACATTTTGAAAACGTACACTTCGGCTTCAAATACGTGGACGGTGCCCAAGCCGGAGCCTAGTTAAAGCCTAAAAGCCAGCAGCAGCTGGTTTCGAAAACGCAGGCCATGCTTACACCGCGCGCCGCCGGCGGCGCGCCGGTGGACCGTGACACGAACTTACGTCACAAAATGGCTTTGATTTCGCAATTCGCGTGGTGAATCATGAACCGGGATTTACCCCGTTTTTGTCCAAATGCATACTTGGCCCATTTCACATAGACCTGGGGCTTTTCCCAAACCTCCGACTTTAGGACTCCGTCTCCAGCTCCCCACCCTTGGCCTACCGGAGCGAGTGGCTCGAACCGGTAGGGTTCTGCACCACGGATTTCCTCATCCTGGTCTTCGACTTCGTCATCTGGCGAACTGAAACAAACTGCTGGAATCACTAGCAGAATTACTGCCACTGTCGCTACTGTGACCATGAACGACTTCCTCGGTTACACTGTTATCTTCTTTCAGCAATGGTGAAATTTGGGCGAGAATTCGCGAAACAAGCTTGAGCGCAGGGAAAATAATTGCTCGTTCACGCAGTGTGGGATGCTGTTAGTGCGTGTCAACAAAAAAGACCAATCCACCCGGTGACGTCACGCACAGTTCGGCGCGGAATGGGGAGGCACAGAGGCTCTTTTCGCGATTCGGAGTGGCGAGTGCAAAAAATGGGGCTGTAAAAATCGTTGTTTAGGCATGACCAAAATGACCAATTTTTTAAAATTTTTTTTATGTGACATAATGAAGTATCATTCTAAAGTTTTATTGGAAAAGGGAACCTAAAAAAAAATCGCTCTAGTGACACTTTAAAGACCGTGCAACACGATGCTCATTGATAAGGAGCCTAGACCCAGCAGTAATAATGGGGCGGGGCGGCGCTGGACTCCTCTTTTTTTAGGTGTTCGTGCAATTCAGCACGAACACCTCTTTGTTATTTTTTCTTTTTTCTTTTTTGACTGTCAAAGTCACAAAATTAAACAAAAGAGGAGTAGGCCTACATATACAGTTACCGGGTCTAGACGGAGCCCAGGCCCGACCGGAGCCCAAGCTGGTTTGGTAAAACAACTTCAAAACTAATAAGCAGAGCACCGTAACAATAATTGTGCTTAGCCCAAGGCCCAATTTCATAGAGCTGCTAAGCACAAAAATTTGCTTAGCATGAAATTTCTTCCTTGATAAAAATTTAACAGGATTACCATTTACCAACCAAATTTCCATGTGTTGCGTATTGCTTGTTACTGGTATTCAGCTGTTGTTTGCTTATCCTGAAAATCACATGGAAATTTGATTGGTAATCCTGTTTTTATCAAGGAAGAAATTTCATGCTAAGCAAATTTTTGTGCTTAGCAGCTCTATGAAATTGGGCCCAGGTCGCCGCCAAAAAAAAGGTGCCGCGTATAGGTGTCTAAATGTTTATAAACCACATAGGCCCGTAGGCCTACCCTGTGACACGTCGCAAGAGATTTTTGATATAAAAAATATGATGAATTTTATAACTTTTCAAAAAGAACTTAAAACCAGCAGTCCTTTTGTAGATTTCGGAATAAAGGCCACACTGTGCTCAGCTGGATCAGTGAAATCGGCTCCTGGACTCAAGAAATTCTGCATGTAATTATAATAATCATATCCTCAAAGCGCTTTAGGTAGGCCCTATTATATAACGATACGACAGGTATGCTGAGTTTGTGAACTATATGAGACCCGAAGTATTTTTTTTGAAAGCCCTCGTCCCCTTTTCGAAACCACTGCTTGGGCTCGGGCTCCGGCTTAGGCTCTGGCTTAGGCTCCGTAAGCTGTTTATAAAAAGTGTGCTTTCGGTACAGGGGGCTCTTCAAACAGTCGGGTGGAGCCTGAAGCGGAACAAAAGCCCTAACCGCGGTTTCGAAAAGGGCAAAACAGAGTTTGTAATACACAGACTATAAAACTGTATACATTATAAACCTACAATGGATGTTGGAACCCTGACTGCATACGCTGTTGCAGTTTGTGGCCTTGACCAACGTGGATGCAGTACACACACACAGCACAAATTTGATGATTTCACGGCAAACCCATTAACAATTCGCTAACAAAGTTGCCGATGAAAGATTAAGTTCTAAATAAAGGTAGGTGTTGGGAAATATTAAGGAAAATATTGATATGATTTTTCCTCCGCTTTGTGAACGCCTTTTGAAATTTAAACGCAATAGCTCACTCGCATCAGACAGTAGCCAGCCCATACGAACGAAGTGAATTGGCCCAATTTGCTATTCCCTCCTGCTGTGGGGCTGGGCATAACCAGACATTTTCATTTTGGGGAGGGGGGGACGGGGGGAAGCTGGGGAAAAGGCATAATTTTTGGGATTATATTATTCAAACTGTTAATTTGTGCATTTTAAAAGTTTGTAGATCTCATTCGGGGGGCAAGCAAGAGTTGGAGGGGGGTGCAAGGGTTCTGATTTTGTTTAGATTTTTTTTTTTTGGGGGGGGGCTTTACCGCCCCCCCCCCCGGTTTCACAAGTGGTCCTTTCTCTATGGTGGCATGGATGGCTTGTGCGTAGTTAGGGCCATATGTGAGTACAGTTGTGCATTGGTTCTCTCCACTGTGACACTGTGTGCCACAAGGGTTTTTCTCCGACCAGACCATCCGGTTTTCTTCCCTCCTATCCGGAAAAATCCAACACTTTTGATCTAGCTGCTGCTCTGGATGTGCTCTGTGGGTAGGTGGTTACCCACACTGAGAACAGTGAAAACAATCATGGCTTGCTACTGATCTCTCGACATTCTTGTATGTCACACCAGTCCATGGTCAGAGTCAGATTTAAATTTGTAATTACACAATAATTCCCTGTAGGGAGATTTTTAACATGAACATGCTGGACAAAAATAGTAAGGGGATATAAATTACGCCAACCGACCGCAACCAGAGGATATTCTACACTGTTCTGAATCGTATTTATTGTCCACCGTTAATTCAGAAAAATCCTGATGTCTACAGTCATCTGCGTCAAGTGTGAAACTTTTTGTATTTTTTTTAAAAAATAGGACAGGGGCATTTTGCCCGTCAGGAGAGGATGCTATTCAGGTACTTTAAAAATTCTTTTTTTTACATGGCCTATCTATTATCTTAACTTTTTCCCTCCAAAAGATTAACTAAGCATAGTGTTGTATGTGCTTGTATTTTTTATTTCAAAGGTTTTAAAAGTCCAACATCAAGCTCATCAAGATGGGGTCAATGATGGCTAAAGCTATGGACGAGAGTTTCAAAAAGAACAAGACGTTCATGTTGGAGAGTCAAGTTACAATGGTAGGTCACTCTTACAGTTGTGTGTCTGTTTCTACTATGGGTGTTATCATGTTACTTATAGACATTTATCATTGTGCGGCCATCCTGATTTCTCCCATTCAAATCAGTGTAACCAAACCGAGGCTGGAAGGAAAAATAGTCTGGTTCCTTTTTGTACAATAAAAATTAGCTTCCATCCGTTATTGGATACAGGGAACATGACCAAGATGGCGGCATCATGATAATGGTTTATAACCTCAGGTTCTGGGCCCAATTTCATAAAGCATTTAAGCACAAAAACTTGCTATGAGCACAGAAAACTCTTGCTTAAGAAAAATCGGTTACCATCCAAAATACCTGGCAGTTACCATTGCCGTGACTGGTACCCAATCATATTTTTTTTGCTTAGCAAAGAAATTTGCTGAGCAGAAGTTTCCGCTTAACAGCTTGATGAAATTGGGCCCTTATGTTCTGATTAGCAGAGAGTCCCTGTCTTGACCGAGTGTCCCTGCTGAGCAAGACACCAGTAACCATTTATTGCTCCATCCTTTGGTTGGTCCCGCGTGTTGTAGTGCATTTAGGGGGGGGGGGGAGTGGGGGTGTTGGAAACCTTAGCGCCTAACACAGGCTGTCAGCAAGACATCTGGAAGCCTGCTACAAAAAACAGCTATGGCTCTATCTTATCTGGGCTCAATTTCATAGAGCTGCTTAAGCACAAAAAGAAGCTAAGCAAAATAAAATGTTGCTTACCAGAATAAGGTTACTCAGCCAAACTACCACTGTCACATGTACAATTTTCGACTGGTATCCTGCTCATTTCTGCTAAGCAGAAAATTGTTAAGCAGTATTTTCTGCTTAAGCAGCTCTATGAAATTGGGCCCAGAGGGTTAGATCTGGGAAGTCTGGATGGCTGTACAATTTTGTGCACAAAGTATATGAGTGAAAATGTTTTTTAGCCCTCAAAAACAAAACAAAAAACTACACAACTCTGGGACCTGACCCACCCCCCTCTCTCAGTCTAGGATATCAAGGACTTTGACTCCACCCAGGGCATTGCACTTTGGAGAAAACAGTGAAATAAATAACATGTGCCATGACTTGGTGTTACCAGCGGTCACTTGAGGTTTTAACTGCAAAAGGTGTGATTTGTTTAAATGAGATTTTAATTCTTTCTACTCCTTATTTTGTGTAGATGGAACGTCAGCTTCAAATGCAGAACCAGATGAGAGAGAAGATGATCGCCATGCAGCTATCGGGGGCCAGGGAAATGTTCAACTGGTACGCATCCTTCTACGGAGTAGCGTTTGTAGGATGCATAGCTGGGTAAACATTCAGAATCCTAATCCTAGGCCCAATTTCATAGAGCTGCTTAAGCACAACAAAATAAGCTAAGCACAACAAAATTATGCCTACCAGAAT
Organism: Plazaster borealis; assembly: GCA_021014325.1. Lineage (NCBI taxonomy): Eukaryota > Metazoa > Echinodermata > Asteroidea > Forcipulatida > Labidiasteridae > Plazaster > Plazaster borealis. The sequence continues at coordinate 15,120,462 of CM037462.1, forward strand.
AAGGTTACCAGCCAAATCACATGTCACATGTACAATTTGTGACTGGTATCCTTCTCATTTCTGCTAAGCAGGAATTTGTAAGCAATATTTTCTAATTAAGCAGCTCTGTTAAGCAGATTATTCAGCTTCTTAGCAATTATCTTTGCTAAACAAACAAATGAGCGGGGCATCAGTTGGAACAATGTAAACTTTACGAAACTTCGACTGGTAAACTGTTTCTGTTGCAATGTGTCAAGATTTGTCAGTGCTTAGCAAGTTTTCGTGTTTGCAGGCTTTATGAAGTTGGGACCTGCTACATTATTGAAAAAGATGTTTTCTCAATCTTACACACGTTTAGGTGGCTAATTGCATAAAGGGCTCACCTCTCACCACTGTGGCTCTGATTTGATTACCGGCTAGGGCTAGTTGGCATCCATTGGACTTTGTCACCTTGTTAACCCTTACAAAGTGTTACATAAATGGGTCTCACAATTCAAAAACTTCAAAAAACCTGTCTGAAACGATAAGCGCTTTGAGACGCCCATAGATGAAGTGCTATATAAAAAGTAATTATTATCATCATAAGCCTATGCCCAATTTCATAGAGCTGCTTAACGACTGACGTTGTGCTAAGCTTACATTACAGTTTCCATTTCATAGCAACTGCTAACCGTAAGCACAGGAAAAAGCATGCTAACTGTCCGACGCTAACTGTAAGCAAATGAATGACTTAAAAATGCAAAGCCACAGCAAATGCACAAGCTGGCCACCTAAATTTTCCTGCTCACCTGTGAAATAAAATGCCTATGCTTAAGCAAATTTGTTCTGCTATAGTGAGCATGAAAATGTGCTTATCGATAGAGCTGCTTAAGCACAAAAAGTCGCTAAGCACAAACAAATTTGGTTTCCAGAGAATAAGGTTACCAGCCAAACTACCATGTAACATGTACAAGTTGTGACTGGTATCCTGCTCATTTCTGCTTAGCAGACAATTGTTAAGCAATATTTTCTGCTTAAGCAGCTCTATGAAATTGGGCCCTGGTGACCTGGGCCCAATTTCATAAAGCATGTAAGCACAAAAACTTGCTAAGCACAGAAAACTCTTGCTTAAGAAAAATAGGTTACCAGCCAAAATCCCATACAGTTGTCATCGCTGTGACTGGTACCCCACTCATTTCTTGCTTAGCAAAGAAATTTGCTGAGCATAATTTTTTGCTAAACAGCTTTTTGAAAATGGGCCCTGCACTGATGAGTGATATTATACGGAATGTCAGCGATCTAGATCGATTTTTAGGATTTTTCAAATTGGAATATAAATATCATCATTTACTGTGCATTATTTTCATATTATTTACACAGATTTCTGAAAAGCAAGAATCCATCTGCGATTATTCCATTGGTTCCCCTGTCTTTCATCCTCGGATACCAGTATGATTATACTTATGGGACCAAAGTAATGAGAATACGAGGTAAGTTCAAATGGATATTTGTAAATATCCCAGACAGTTTATCCGTTCTGATTGGTCGAGTGATTGGTCAAGAGGAGATCGCCTGGCCATGTTTCAACGGAAGTAAAAAGTGCCTTAACATACGCGCTAATTTATGCGTAAGGTAGTCAATACGTACCGGCACTCAGTGTAAAATCTATTAGTACGCGTGTGTATGCACGACCGTTGAGCGTCGCACGCAATTCGACCCTTTGTGGAACGGAGCCCGAGTGCTGGCTGGTTCAGATTTGAAAAACATCCGTTTCACAATGAAATACATGTATGGACTAATAAACAAAAACCTAGGACTAGTGAAACACAAGCTAACTGGTCCTGCTGGCCAGTCATTAAACAAGTCAAGGGCAAACCTTGTAGAACTATATTTTATCTACTTATGTACACATACTGTGGTGTTACTGGGCCGAGGTGTCTACTGTATGGGACTCAAGTTCTCTGATGGCTGAATCTTCAGAGTGTGGGTTCAATTCCCAGTCATGACACTTATGCTAATAAGCAAGGCACTTAACCATGATTGCTTCTCTTAACCCAGGTGTGTAAATGGGAACCTGAGAGGGCTGAGACTAGTATTGTGTTGGGATTAACCCCTTAGCGCTAATTTAAGCAGCTTGGGGTTGTATGCTCCCCAGGGAGCTGAGAAAGTTAGAGGAATGGTCTAAGTATGCCATGAAGAACAGGGATAATAATGTTGTAAAGCGCCTTGATCTAGCTACTAGGATATGTGCACTATAATAAGAACCAAGTATTATTATATTTATTATTTAGTCAGAAAGTTAAAGGGTCTGTATATGTTTGGTAATGACTCTGAAAATTAATGGCAATAAAAATTTACTTGGTAAGAAGTACAGCAGCTTTGGATAGTATAATGCATTTTTTCACTTAGAAATACTGCGGTTATGGAAAAAGATATCAATTTTTATCCCCCAAAATTTGAATCTGAGAAGCGTTACTGCAGTAACGTTTCTCAGATTGTGTATTCCAATTGCAGATTGTTCTTCCTGCATGGACATAACCGCTCCAGATTTTCGGCAATATCTCAAAAATGCTACCACCTTTTGAAATGAGATTTTCACAGGTTAGTTTTATGGTATATCTACAACTATGTAGGATTGAAACAAACATTGGTTTCCAAATTACCAAACGTATACAATCCCTATAAGTGAATGGTATTTGAATGCAATTTTTTTTCTTCTTTTTCCCAACACTAATATAACCACAGCGGATGCAGAGAAGATCTTGAAGAATGAGAGAGACCTCCTACCAGTACCTCTTGGTTTGCCGACAATAGCAGGCATTGATGCCGCCAGAGAGGCTGCTCAACTAGCTGAAGTAACTTCACAAGAAAGCAAATAGACAGTCTGAGAGTATTCTAAAAATCTATCCAATTCTAGATTAGTTTTTTTATAATAATGTTATATTTCTTATGAATTATAGAATAGAGTAAATTTCATTTACCGAAGTTTACATTATCAAGGGCATTGTACCTTCTCAGACTTTGAGGTTTTGATTGACCCCCATTCACCTGACGTCATCACAAGACAAATCAGTTCAGTTTCACAATTGTAATGACTGATAGTAGTGGTTATGACGTTCAGGCAGTATTATTAGTTATCACACAAGCGCGAGTGGAATACGGAGAAATATAGCGCTTCTCCGTCCCAAATCCAACCATAGGTCGAGTTGGAAATGGGACGCAGATGCGCTATATTTTCTGTAATCCCTGAGCACGCGTGTGATAAAAAATTTATCTTCAAGCAAACTTGACGAGCAGAAATAATGCAGTTATGCAGTGTTGGGAACAGCTGTAAGTTTTGCGTATACTTAGCTAACAATAGCGCAATACGTGGAGTTTGAACAGCGCAATACGCAGGTTGTGATATGGGCCGTGCGATATTAGTTTATATATCACACTCCTCGTTGCTATGGATCTACCAATCAGAATCGAGGATTCAAGTTTGCTTGAAGATAATCCCTATTATTATACCTCATACATATTCATAATTGACTGCCGAAATTCTCACTGGTCCATTCGCCATCACGTGCCAGATAGCCTTGATATCAAGGCTGTGTAGACAAGTATTCTAGCTAAAACCATAGAGCAAGGATACTAAAACCTCAGCTGCCTGAATGCGATACAACCCCAGTCCCCCGACTGACTCTAAAAAAAATAGCACACCGCACTTTTACCATGCACACACACAGCGCCTGCACATGTAATGTACGCAGCCCCACACACACCGCTATTCCACACACCGCTATCGCCCACAATCCTAGCTGGTATACTGCTGAGTTGTGCTTAGCAGACAAACGTTAAGCAATATTTTCTGCTTTAAGCAGCTCTATGAAATTGGGGCCTGGTCTTAGACTAATGCCTAAGACTGTTTTATTGCAAGCCGCCCCAGTACTTGAATGTGTAAATTAATATTCAGGTGATCCAGAAAGAGCATAAAATGAAGAAGGGCTAGACTTTGAGAGAATGTGCATTTTTATATATTATGTTGTACCTCAAAAAGGTTTAATTTTTTGAAAGTTTTTTTTTTTAGCAACTTTGCTTTCTTCCCATGCAATCAAATACAAACTGGTAATTTACCAACAACAGCTTAAAGCTGGGGAATTTAAAAAAAACAAATTTGTATGTGTATGACTCGCTCTTTTGTGAGACTGAACCTTTTCCTGTACATGTACAAGTTTTCTTCGTTTAAGCTGATGGAAAGTTTATTGTTTTTACAATCAGAATGATAGTGTGTGGTGTAATTTCAAGTATTTATAAGTGTATGCGTGTAATGATTAATTGGGCCTACATACATGAAATTCGTCGTTGAAGGTCAAAAATAGGGTCAATTCATTTTCCTTCTGGGTAAACACTGTAATTAGCAATACTTAGAAAATGACTTCAAACTGTTTGTCAAACTCAGGTGGACACTTTGATTTATTCAACATATATTTAACTCGTAACCGAGTCTTTTAAACTGTAGCATACCAATCAATGCATTTTTTATTAGTAGTGGTAAATAAATAGATTTGTAAATTTTGTGTGGGTAACTACATTTATTGCAATTAAAAAATAAATATAAATACATCTATTTTGTGACTGGAACAATAGGAGCTGCTGGTTGTTTGTATTGATGAATCTTTTTCTCATTGTAAAGCCATTTTGATTTTTCTTTATTTCATTTCATTTCATTAATTTTGATTGTGAAGCCGAAGACTCTCTCAGAAAAGCGAACTTAATCACTGTACTAGCTTAAAAACCCAAATGGAGAGAAGACAAAGGAGTAAGTTTCAGTTTTAGATGTTGGTGGAAAACCCCAGAAATTTTTTGCAGGAAAAAGCCACGCAATCATGTAGGGACTGAAAACCCAGTCCACATAGTGCCCCCTGTGGGATTCGAAGCGGGGCCCTAGAGGTTCTTTTATGTGCATTACACAACACACGGTACCTAAGGCTTTACGTCCACTCTGAAAGACGCATCAAGAATGGTTAAGTGTCTTGCTTAAGGACACAAGTGTCAAGACGGTACTCAAACCCACACTCTGCTGATCAGAAACACCGGAGCTTGAGTCCGATGTTCTTATCCACTCGGCCAAGACACGCCACGGTGGAAGGCAAGGAAAGATACCACTACGCCAACCCGACCACCCAATAGCATCTGGATAGTATATGGGGCCAACATTTTCAATTTTTGTTTGACTGTCGGCTTCATTTAACCGTTAAATTTGGAAATGGATTTCAACTTTGTTTTTACGGTTAAAGGGTTAACCAGTTAAACGTCCCAACCATAATAAAGAGGGCAAACACCCATACAAACAATACAGAGTTTTCAAAGAATGTGTCTGTTATAAGGGTGCCAGGGTTTACCGATCTTTGCAAAATGCTTTCCCTGACCTGAAGTAAGTGATAAAAAATAAATAATGTTAAGCAGGATTTATACAGCGCCTAACATCAAACCAGTCACTGAGCGCTTTACAATATTAAAAAGGAGTCCAAAAGCGTACACAAAAAACCAACAATATATCAATAATTTACAATAAAAAAAGTACAAGTTACAAGACAAGAACACACAGTCTTTTGCACAGAGAGATGTGGGGACTTCCTATTGTTCTATTATTCCCTTTTCTAAAGAATCCCCTTGTGTAATGGGGACCCAGTTTAACAAAGAAAAACGTTGTGGGGACCTTTGTTCCATTGTGTAAAAAAAACCACAGCTGTGTGTATGCCTACCCACACCCCCCAAAAATGTATAAAAACACAGGGAGACCATCAGTGTAGAAACAAAATGAAGGTAAAAGAACGGTATTCCACTTATTGCATCCATGGTAAAAAGCCACAGATATGTTGAAAACAACACTGCTTTTAGTCTAAAGAATAAAACATTGAGCATTTGCTTGTAAGAATAAAATTGTTGTACCAAGCATTATCCAAATAGGTCACAAACGGTTTCTTCTAAGGCATGTCGTGGCCGAGCGGATAAGAACACTGGACTCAAGCTCTGGTGTTGTTGATCAGCAGAGTGTGGGTTCGATACCCGGTCGTGACACTTGTGTCCTTAAGCAAGACACTTAACAATTACTGCTATGTCCTTCGGATGGGAAGTAAAGCCGTAGGTCCCGTGTGTTGTGTAATGCACGTAAAAGAACCCAGTGCACTTATCGTAAAGAGAAGGGGTTCGCCCCGGTGTTCCTGGTTTGATCGGCAGCATATTGCGCCACAGCACCTTGTAAACCATTACATGGTGCTATGTAAATGAATAGATCTCATACTTCAATAGCTCAGCATACCTTGCAGGAAAAACTTACTGTCTGGCTGTTCAAGCGACTTGAGTACCTTATTGGTAGATACGTGCGATATATAAGACTATATTATTATTATTATTGTTATCCACAGACGTCTTCTTATTGTGGGTTTCTTTAATAGGAATCTGCCAGTCTTCCATCCATAATGGTGAAGTTCCGTTTGAGAAGAGTTAGTGAAACTCAAGGTGTTAGTGGACGATGGTGAAATATGACGAAAATAACTCTTCCCCACACTGAATCTCTCTCAGAGATACTAGGACCACACATCGCATCAACCTGGCCGGAAAAAAAAGGACCATCAAAATATTGTTAACATTAAAAGAAGAAAAAAAATTCCACGAACTCCTACTAAGAAACACAGGGACTAATAAAAAAGGATTTAGAAATGTAGACTATAATAGATGTTAAATTTGCATCAGGGATAAACAATAATATTTTTGTTTTACCTCTAAAGGCATGTTGTACATGTCAGATTTGAACCCGCAACCTCTGCCATTCTAGAACAGATGCCTTATCACCAGACCACCGAGCTTGCCTGAGTCCGAATCCTATATTTTAGCATCGGGCGCAACAACGATTTTAATAGATGTAAACTTACATCAGGCATAAAGAATATTATTTGTGTTTAACCCACACACCAATTTGTATTAAACACTGTATACTCGGTACTTTCCTGAGGCCTGTAATCTCCACACACATTCTACTCCGGTGGGATTGGAACCCACCATCGTTGCCATTCTAGAGCAGATGTCTTACCACTAGACCACTGAGCTTGCCTGGTAGTTAGAGGCAGTTCAAATCCTATATATTTTAATTAGCAGCAGGTACTGCAACAATAGAGGCTGTTCGAATCTAGCAGATGGTACTGTAACGATTTAAATAGATGCACCTTTAACATCTATTAAAATCCTTGCGGTAATTAATGTTTACTCCAAAAAGAGGATTAAGGCCCATAACTTGCTTTAAGCTATAACACAGATTTGTATGAAAATACCAGTGTTGTATATAGACTCTCATTAATGAAAGGATTCCCCAAGGATCGGTACTTGGCCCACACCTTTGCTTTGCAGCATCTTCTTGTTGATAAGTCGAGCTGTAAAACACATTGGGGATATATCTCAATAGATGGAACGGGAAAGACTCTGGAACATCAAACTCCTGGTATGCTACATTGGCTGCATGATCTAAACAGGAACAAGAAAATTAATAGAAACAGTTTCAAAATAATTTTTGGTTGAACAAAGAAAAATTTACTAGAGCGGATTATGAGCCTGTGACCTCCGGATTAACGTGCTGGCGCTCTACCAATTGAGCTATCTAGCCCTAATGTGTCCTTATTTTGTCAATATCATTGTTCGGGGTGCAAGTCAGAAGCCATTCAACCTGTAACTGCCGTACAGCCAGGGATCACACCCAAGTTTACGATAAAACCTGGGAAGCGGCAGCAGAGGGATCACCTTAAGGGGATGGGACTTTTTACTTCAAATATCAAGTAATAAATTCATACCCAAATAATTTCCCTCATACACATTAATATCATACTATACAAATATTGAATGCATGTGAGAGCCTTGTCATAGAATACAAATCTGGACCATTCCATTTCATGAGGCGAGTACAATATATGCATTATCTATGATCGGATGAATTACCTGTATTTTGATTGTTAACGTACTGCCCTATTGCCATCGGATTGGCTAAGGAGTCTGTCAACCAGCTGAGATCAGAGGTCAAGTAGGGTCCCATGCGATCTCGCTGGGTGCATGATCTATGAAGAAAATGTAAAAACACAAATTAATGGTTTTTCTATCTCAGTATCACATTTATTTGAATTCTGATTCAGCTCTATAGGCCATGTGACTTTTGATTTCCTAACTGCCTTTTATTGAAATCTGTATAAATGTAAATTTTGTTAAGAGTGATGTTACATATTCATGGGCGATCTGACCTGATTATGGTTTTTATATTTGTTTCTATGGTATCCCTACAGAAGCCAGAAAAAGGACAAGTTGCTGACAACTTAACTAGTAAAGTTAAGCCTACACACTGTGCAAGTTTCCCAAGTATCGATAACGAGAAAATACCTCGAACAAAGACTGTATTTTTCTATAAAATATCTATAAAATCAGAGCTTCTTTTTAAATTCCACTTATACAAAATTCTTGAAAATAACAATACCCATAGCCATTTTTTATAAAATCAATTTCAATTTTTATATAGTACAAATAAATTGTTAAAATTAATGTTGAAACCAAATTAAAACTTGGGATGAGGATGCACAATTTTTAGAAACCCCATTCGCCAATCACACCCGAGTTTGTGCGACCACTAAATAAGTTTAAAGATAACATGATCATCAGTTGGGCAAAAATCTTACTTGTTTACAAGTAACCAGAAACGCAGGTCAATTCTTATTCTCAGGTTTTCTTTGTTGATTTGTTAAATTTATTTTACTTTCACAAGTATTTCACTTCATAGGCCTATTTTACTGCCATAAAATAAGCAAAACTAAAGAACACGCACACGTACAGAAAACTCTTTGGTTGGAACCAGCTTACTTGGTCCCTGAAATTTGAATACGCGCGAGACTTGCACAGTGTACAAACTAACCTGTATTCCCTGCAACATGTACAAGTATATGTTTGGTTTGCGGTAACACCGTGTGTATATCTACTTGCTAGGTAGATTTTGTAGATTTTGTTTCGACTAGCTTGCTCTAGTCATCGTCAGGACCTGACAATGACTAGAGCAAGCTAGTCGAAACGTTGAGACCTATTTAGACTCACTCCGCGGCAGTGTAGTTATTAACGAGAAGTCCCCCTGATCCACATAGCGAAAGTAGTAGTCCCGCCCGATTTCCTACCTCCCGCCCAGGTAGTAGTTAATAAGAAGGACAGTTCTTTTCAGAACTGAGAAGTCTCCTGAATTCCGAATATTCTACTCTGCGGCAGTAGAATAATAAGCAAGACAAGTTCTCATAGAACAAAATTTACCTAGCAAGTAGATTTAAGAACTGAGAAGTCCCCCGAATTCCGAATATTCTACTCTGCCGCAGTAGAATAATAAGCAAGACATGTTCTCAAAGAACAAAATCTACCTAGCAAGTAGATATAATTATGGTGTTACCGCAAACCAAACATATATTGATACCTCACCATGCAATGCCTCAAATCCTAATGTACAATTATGCAAATCACCTTCTGCTTTCTACAGTGGTTGGCACACCATGTGGATGGGGTCAAACGTAACAAAGTCAATTAATTTGCAGGTTATTAATCAGGGTTTCATTGGCCAAAATAAAATTGTATTTTTACCTGTAAATCATTCTTGAGAGACCTTTGTCATTACCGTCAATCAGCGTCCCATCAAGGCAACGAAATATGAAAGGGTTGGCAAGAGATTGCAATAAAATGGGCTCCCATGACTTATAAACTGTACCTGAAATAAAAAGATATGTAAAATATTTTTAAAAATATATAATATTTACAAAATACAGTATATTAAAATATAAAGAAGTTACAACAAATCTCCAGTAAGTGGCCAGACTGAACAGGTGACCATCACCTCTACAGAGTCATCCTACCACAGTTGAAGGGGAAGGGATGGGGTTAGGGGAAGGAAGAAGAGGGAGGGGAAGAGGCAAACTGAAAGAAAAAAAGAGACAAAAAGAAGGACTCTCAATACCAGCAGCTAGCGCAACGGCAGTAAGAAACCCAAGAGCAAATGTTGACAGATTGAAAAGTGAAAATAAATTTTGAACTGTAAAATTCAAGCACACGAGTAAGCCACAGCCAGTAATAGGCTATTGCATGCTGGAATCTCAGACTTACAACCCATGCCGAAAAACAATGGTGACAGCCAGAATGATCTCTCATAAATCTTGTTTATCCAACAAAAGGACGAAGGTCTGGAATTGGGGATGATGTAATAATCCTGGAAAAAGGGGGATTTTGAGCATGAATTCCAGTACCCATTGTCCCCCTTTGTGTAAAGCGTAACACCATGAGTGCATCCATGATGCACGCTACACAATGGAGTGTCCAGGCATGTTAATAGACCACCCACTGTTGACATAAACCCCCCCAAAAGGAAAACATATTTTTGCGCAATATACACATCTTCCGGTGTTCTGCAGTAAATGAAGTAAGAGAAAAATTACAAATTGTCATTACTTGCCAGGGTACAGTGCAATGACAGACTCTGCCGGGACAGTTCCACTTGTCACAAACACTCCAGTTCCTCCTCCAACAATGCTGCTGGGTTGCCGCTCTACAGTGAAACCAAGACTCCTACGCATTACATCCAGGCTGTCGCGGCTTACTCTGCTGCTGCCCTCTGTAGTCTGAGCATGGATAGTGTGATTCTGGGACGGCATGGTTGTAGTGAAGTTTCTAACTGAAATGGCCGCTGTTAAGCTAGCATTTCCTTTGGGACTACAGTGCAAACTCGCAGTCACATGGTACGGCTTGTTGTGGGTTTCAAATTGTCTTAAGGAATACCAGGTCCAGGAAAAAGCCATATTCAATGAGAGTTCTTGTTCTTTCACAGTTTTCAAGTTGCATCTTCTATTTTGTACCAAAAAGAATCTACTCGTGCAGACATCTTTCAGGAACTTGCTTATTTTTTGGCTCATTGATTTCAGGTATTCAAATCCTTCAATGCAAGATTCCTTACAAGAAAGGTACGATTTCCCTCCCAAATAGTTTTGTCTGAATGCTGACGCCACACACATTAGTTGGGATGGTACATGAACAGCATCGCTGAAACCTTCCCTCCTGTCTGAGGCCTGGTGACAGCATTTGGTGGCGACACATTTTTGTTGAGCAGTTCTACACCGTTGGATCACTCCTCCTTCTGACTGCAAATATTGTTTGACAACCTTTTTTGTTGCATCTCCGCAGGGACCTTTTTTAACACTTTGACCTCCAAATGCATTGGGGTCACCACTCTTGGAAAGAGCAATGAAGAAATCAAGTAAAGACTTTTCAACTTTGCCATCAGGGATGATTTTATCATTGCTATCGATCTCAACGGTTCGCACCTTCCTGTAAAGAATTCAATAATGTTACTGTTACTAATCAAAGTGTTAGTGTATTGAAAACAACAGGCAAACTAAAACTAGTGAGATAAATTTACATGGGACTATGATAATTTATGTGCATATTGTACATGGTAGAAGTAACTTACACACCACTAATCACTAAATCAGCTAATCGCAATCAATCATGACTAACAATCCTAACTAAGGCAAGGGGCCATGTCACCTCCAGTCAAATTAGTACAATTATATACCCAGTAACTGGGGCGCTTCTTAGTACACTCGGTGTAGCGGTCGATGATGTGGTCACCAGTCAAGTTTGCCGCTGATGCATTATGGGTGGGGTAGTAAGTGTACTATGATTGAAGTCGATCGTGATGAATGGTTTCTCAGATTGTGGACTTAAAAATCATCAAGTTGGAGCACAAAAAATGATTGTGAGTAAAATTAAATGCCTGATGTTTCATCGAGAAGTTCGTACGCAATTTTCAAGCTATTAAAATTGGGTCTTTTTAAGTTTTTGTCATTTTGAGGCATTTTTTGTGGTTGGGTGTTCGGAAAATCATACTCATAGTAGCAAATTAAGGTTTTCATTTGAATGTATAATGGTTTCCTGGGGCTAGTTAGTACGACATAGGAGTACAGTGCCCCAGTTACTGGGTATAGTTAGTAGGACAGTAGTAGAAGTAGTACGATTAATAATCTTGCAACTTGCAAGGAAGGGGAAAGAAAGACAAACAAAGAATATGGCGAAGCGAAACTCGTGAACTTTGAAAAAGAAATGTAATGAAAGTCTAAAGTAATGTTACCTTTTTCTAATGTTTAGAGCAATCCAAGGAACAAATCTGTACTTGTACTGCTTCCATCGGTTTTGCAAGGTGTTCAACAATTTAGCCATCGCAATCACCAACAGTAACACAAAGAAGGAAAGACGACCAAAACTTTACAAGCCCCATTAGTTTTTCGACTTTTTGTGGAGGCCGCCATATTGAAACACTGGATTGTCAGTCAAGAGAGGGCGCTTGACCACAAATAATATGGTGAATCCACGAAAACTTGGTCCTTTCTGCGACGCGGTGTACGTACCAGCTTCATACCTCCCCCCTCTCTTCTTGCCGGGGCGGGGTTTGGAGGGGCAGCTAGGCAGCTGTGGGACAGCACTAATGTAGAACAAGAATCCATCTCTACTGTAACCTCCCCTATGTAATGGCAGTGTTCTTCCCAAATTTGGAAATATTCTTGCGGGGAAAAAATAGGAGGAGGAAAGAACTCGGAAATTAGCCCCGAGCCAATAAAGACCGAGTTGAACAACAGAAAGCACATCTTTCCATCTTCCATTCACTTCTGCACAGATGTGTCTTCAGAAACACTGAAATAAAAAATAATACCCACCACCACACTTTGGTATTATTAAGGGAATAACAAGGTAAGGTGGAGAGAAACGGCCCTTGACTGAGGTCTCGGCTGAGCGCATTTTCTCATCTGACATGGAAGTCAAAGAAAATAGTGTTATTCAGAGTGTTGTTGTAAAGTCTGACCAGGAGATTTTTGTGGGTGTGAAAATCAACAGTGACCTCTAGTTTCTTTTAGACCCTTTACTGTCTTTTAGACGAGAAGTATTATTATCATCATCTGTAGCTGCGGATAGTTTCCGGAACTGGAGCGTTGATGTGATCCTTGCTCTATGATGTGATGGAGTCTATGTTTGTGTCATACTTACTCCAAACAGTCGGGTAGAGAGTTCCAGAGACGCCGCGGCATGAGGTACAGAAACTCCAGTATAAAGTATTGAACAATGACAAGTGACTATACAACCCCACAGCGCCGGAACTAGGGTAAAACGTTAGGAGGGCACAAGGGGAAGCACCATTTTGTATACACTGTAAAAACCGGGGTGTTAAAATTGACACCATGGGTGTGGTCAAATTATTATAGATACCGAACAGAGAATCAAAATTAACATCATGGTGTTAAAATAACAGCAATGTACTTGTTTTTGAAGAAATTGTCAATTAAACACCCCAGTTTGTGCAGTGTAGAGGGGCACTTCTGGCCAAACCACAATGTATAGTTTTCCGTTCGCATTTCTCTTAAAGGTATCGTACACGTTTGGTAATGACTCAAATCAAATATTAGCATAAAAACTTGCTTGGTAACAAGCAACGGAGAGCTGTTGATAGTATAAAACATTGTAGGAAACGACTCCCTCTGAAGTAACGTAGTTTTTGAGAAAGAGGTTTTCTCACTAAAATAATAAAAACCTCTTGCAAGAAGTTTTTATTCCTATCTGAGAGTACACAAATTTGTACAACAAGGGTGTTTTTTCTTTCATCATTTTCTTGCAACTTCGATGACCAATTTTGCCCAAATTTTCAAAGGTTTGTTATTTTATGCATAAATGTTGGGATACCCCAAGTGAGAACACTGGTCTTTGACAATTTCCAAACGTGTCCAGTGCCTTTAAACAAATCCTTTTTCAGCGCTCCATGCAATTTACTATTTTGTATAAGATAATCCGACGTGGTAATGAGAACAATATTTTTAAAACGTCGACATTTACTCGGGTAATTTTTAATCTCAAAGGTCCAGATTTCAAATGGGATGGAGGAGGGGGCACGGACATCAATATTGGTGGGGGCACGTGTCCCCACCCTCGTGCCCCCCCCCCCCATGTTACGTCGCAACACCATGATGACGATCTGAAACCCCGTTTAGGTTGTACAGTTGAAGGAAGCTTTATACATGTACTACCGGTACGTCTCGATGATCATCAACTGACACTATTCGTCGTAACACTCCCAGCCCGGTTTCCAAACAATAATTAACTCAACAAACTAAGTTCTCCAAAGGTGATTTGTTTATTTATTATTTACATCTTATAAAGTAGATCCATGCCTTTCAAAATCTGAAAGGAAAACAAAAACATAAATCGGCCCCGACGAATCCAAAACTTATACCATACGGCCCCATCTGTATACGCATGTATTGGTTGGTTAATATTATTCATGTCAACAAACACGTTTGAAATAATCGAATAAAATATGAAAATAAAATAATTTACAGAAGATAATGACAAAACTTAGTGGAGCAATGCTCCGTTTAGCTCATTAGCAAAAACATTTTGACAGGTAAATATATATAACAATCTTAGAAAAATTATGTCAGACATTATTTTTGATCAATATGATGAATTTGAATTCCTTGGAAGGAAAGACATTTTTAAGTTTGAAGCTATTAATAATTGCGTTGCCAAAATGAAGTAACTTGAGTGATGACATAACAGGATTTTTCACGAATCCTTCTGAAAAGCACAGGAGAAGGACAGATGTTCAAAGTGACTGTTTTTCTTACAATTAATATTTAATCAATTGTGAACTCGATTTCCTTATCGATTGAACACATCTCAAATGAATTTCAGCAAAGATCACCTGCTGTCGTTTTCGTTCAAGCTGGATATTAAAGAAACTATTTTCCGAATTGGCGGCTACGGCTGTTGATAAGGGAATGATGCAAGCTTCAGCTAGCGGCAGCCGCAACCGCTCATTCGGAAACGGCCTAATACACTGGATTTACATGCCTGGTACATGCCTAACACAGTTAGTCATGTCTTTACTGTCCACTTAAAGCAGTTGGACTACCACACCCCTTGGCCAAGATACTGAGTCGCTTATAAGAGTCCCTTTGTTTTTACTCGTCTTGTTTTAAAGGGCTGTATAATGTTTAGTAATGACTCTGAAAATTAATGGCAATAAAAACTTACTTGGTAAGAAGTACAACAGCTTTGGAAAGTATTAATGCCTTTTGAGAAACTTTTCACTTCGAAGTACTTGGGTTATGGAAAAAGATTTCACTTTTTATCCCCAACATTTGAGTCTGAGAAGCGTTAGCAGTAACGTTTCTAAGAGTGTGAATTCCAATTGCAGATTATTCTTCCTGCGTAGACATAACCGCTCCAGATTTTCGGCAATATCTCACAAACGCTACCACCTTTTGAAATGAAATTTTCACAGATTAGTTTTATGGTATATATCTGCAACTTTATAGGATTGAAACAAACAGAGGGTTCCAATTACCAAACGTATACAATCCCTTTTAGTTGGACTACCACACCCCTTTGCCAAGACATTGAGTCACTTTAGACACATTCGTCACACACACATGAAAATGTTGGATGAAAATGTTGTACACTTTCATTAAGTAAGTAAATCGGGATATCAAGTTGTCTAAAACAAATTGGCCTACATGTATGGCTTAAAGTTGTGAAGTCTTTGCGAAATCCCGAAGGAAGACATTGTGAAAGTTCCTCAACCAGCTAGATTCGTCTTTCGAGAAATATTTCCAAGGTCCACCAGTCCTTCAAGTATATAGTGATGGTGAAAGTAAGAGTTTCTGTCTTGTACCTGATCCTCATCTTAGAAAAATAAATATCCGTCTGAGCATTGAGATATTTCTATGAGTATTCGAAGATGATTCAATAAAAATGGTTTGTGACCATTCATTCATAGTAAGTTGCATGCACCATAACCACGGCGAAAAGGGTGGAGCTCTGGTAGAAAGTTGAGGCGTAGTTGTCGAGCTGATCGTCCCAGACACTCCGACTGACAATCTTCATCCCTTGCCCGTTAGCGGAGCCCACGATGACATGGACTGCTATCTTGTACCGGTCGTATTTGAGTTGCTTCACCCTGTTCTTCACGTCTTCGCTCAGTTTCCGGGCGAGCTCCGGTGTCGTGTTCCGGTCGTAGTCGACTCCATCCAACATGGACTCCGTCAACTTCTTCAACAGTTTCTCCACCCTCGATGCGTTGAAATGATAGTCTGGATCGGGCTCCATCTGGAACGTGTTATCCATTTGAATACCGCTGTGTGTTGCAGCGGAGCTTAGCTTTCCCGTGCTGGGGGCGATACTCGGTGCCAGGGAGAATTTCCGCGTCATCACCATGCCACGACCGCCGTTCGTTCCTGGCTGAAACTTGGTGTTGGAACCGGACAGTTGCCCGGGAACATTCAATTTTGGAGACGGACTGCCTCGTGGAGTCGTCTCGGCGATGTTTTGCATTTTTCTTTGTCCATCCATTCTCTTGAAGATAAAGTTACCTTACCAACTCACGTTTCAATCTTAACACTAAAATGAGCGCCAATTATTGATAAAGACAATCGATGATTGGGCTCTACATCATAATGTTTGTGTGAAATAAACTGAAACAATAAAACGGTCGTATCAAAATCAGATTTCAATTGTCCCGAAAGTGAAATTCCTCAAACGTCTCAACTTATCCACTGCTCCAGACGATGGTATCCACAAACAAAAGTGTCAGGTAGCGCTCTTATCTTTCAAAATGTTAGTGGTCAAAGTGTGATAGCTGTCTACATCACGACCATTTCCATACTTGTTTTCAATCAAAGTTTCCACAAGCTGTCTATGTATCGGAAGGTAGACCAATTCCTCGAGTAAGAAAACCCAGGTTACATAAACACCGATGCTTGGCACTTTAATCCAGTCATGCTCTCCAGAAGTCTGCCCTGGTTTGAGTACGGTGTCACCAGTGATCCTACCACTTGCACACACCAGCCACCAGCACATCAAAAGAAGTAATACCTCTTCAATGCAAATACGTTCTATAGCCTTTTAGTACTTTTGCAACCGAACCATCGATGCTTAAAATAGAGCAATACGGCCATAAACGCTTCCCCCTTTGTGTTGGATCCGTTTAGCTGCTGGTCGAGCGAGAGCTTACAATTTTACATAATGACATCTCCAGCACAGATTTACAATATCCTCTTGGCTCAAAATCTCATACAGCTCAGTAAAGCTGAATTACATTGGAGATTTGCTCTATGTGTGGAGACGTACCATTAATGTTTTGTTGAACTCCGGAGAGAAGTCCAGAAGAGGTACTTCATGTAAAGTGAACGTGTAATCTTTCCCTGTGGATTGTGTTTGGTTAAGGTCCTATATAAACCGATTTGGATGTGATCTTAAAATGACTCGAGCGTGAAACCTTGTTCTGCCCGGGGCGGGGATTCTGAAGCTTTTGTCTGCCTAAATTCCTTTACATCACGATTGAGGATTTGTGTTTGTATTGACGACATGGGATGACCAGCCTCGCCACAAAAGAGATCCTGCATGCTTCTCTTTTGATAAGAGGTATATGGACTTTACTTCCCCTTAGCGACAGTAAACAGCAACAGGCATAATGTATTTACGCAGAAAACTAAATAAGGGAACACGACTTATGAAGTCGGACAATATTGACTTTGAAGAGAGTGAGAACTCGTAACGACCGAATAAGAATGATAATCCCCGGGCTAAATTAGAAGAGGGGGTAATGGCGCAGAGCAACGAGCAGCAACCAACTGTGTTGGCGTAACCATGGAGGAAGGATAACCATGGCGTAACTAAGGGGGGACGGGGCACGTGTGGGAGGGGGGAAATGCCAATGAAAGCGATACCCAAATGACACCTCGAAAGTTCGGATATTATATACAAGGATGTGAAAATTAAATGCACATGTTATATTTATTTCAATACTTCAGAGTTACACAAACATAAACAAAAGTCTTATACATATCTGATCATAGTTCAGTCTTCATGCAAAATTTAAGGCAAACATAGAATAAACTGTTTATATATATACGGAGCATTTTTTCAAAATAGGTGATGTACGGTACGACTTTATGGGACTTTTTTGTTTATTTAATATTTAATATTTAATTTTTATTGTTTTACAGTTTAGATTGAAGTGAGGCGCGGCATTGATAACAATTGTTGCTGCACGGCTGTTCTCGTCCACTTTTAATTAAGATACCGCGGTTTGCAAAACTCTTTGCCATTGTTCAATCAAAGCAAAAAAACTCCAGGGTCAAAATTGACCCAGATATACCCGGTCCAAGGAGGCCTGGGCCGATTTCACAAAGAGGTAAGATCGATCTTAACTGTGTATCAATCTTAACAGCTAAGCAAAGTGTGGCGCCACAATACAAATCACTATGGTGATATTGACAACTCGTCTTAAGATGAATCTTAGTGCTATGTGAAATCCAGCCCCGACCATTTCTCGGTCAGGTCGACCCGAAAACTTGTTAAAAGATGGGATTTTAGCTCGGATTCTGCGTCAGTTTGACCCATTTTGGCGGTTATTTTGACACAGATTCAAGGTCAAACTGACCCAGAAATGGGTATGGCCCTCTTGGACACAGAACCGGGGTCAATTCTGACCCGGGAGTTCTTAGAGTGAAGGTGCACATTGATAATGTTGGTAAAGTGATTGCTGGTGGTAAGCCAACTCACTGACTCAATATATACATGGGAATTCTTTTGGTAAATTACTACCACGAATATGGTTACTCTCTTTGAACCAAGATACGGTATAGCCTACGTCAACTTTACTCATACTGGTATGCTTACACTCTTTGAAACAACATCATTGGTAATGCCGGTGTCATAGGGGATTTTGTCTTACGGTGTGTGTGTGTGTGGTCCCCCCACATGGGTTGAAGGAAGTTGAGTCAAGTGATGGTGCTATCATTATCAGACGAATGGAATTTCTACACAATTCACCGTATGGGGGAACAGAATCTCCTGCCACACTGTCCACTGCTATACCTGAATGCTTACTCTCCGATTCAAGATTGTTATGGCATTGGTAGTGTAGTCAAAATTGAATTGCTTTTTATAGCGATTGTTAAATAATACAATCATGCATAATTATTATCCGGTTGGGACCCCCTCCCCCGAATGCTTTTTGTGCTTAATCTCATCTCAATATAACCGGTAAAAGCATCGGTACTTTTGAGGGTCTTGTGTCTATTCTTCTTTAATCTGGAGTTGCATAACCAGCTAATATTAGGCCCCACTATTTGGTTTCGTAGAATGGGAAGGTGGTATATCTGAAATTGTGGACGAAGTATTCAAACAATACGGCGTTTAACTAACTAAATTTTGTGAGAAATTTATTTAATCTATGCAAAAAGTATTCTTTGTACACAAGCGACATAGTTTGTATAGCACCCCACGAAAATTGTTAACACCAAAATAATTTCAAATTGAAACATTCGACTACGTGTACTTTTCAGGGACATCTACTGCCCTCAAAATGTTGAACGAACCAACCAAGAACCAACTATAAATTGAAACTTTCTTGAATTAGTTTTGTGTCCTTATTTCAACTCGTTCTAAACGACTCATCAGAGCAGTGCGATTCCAATAAACAGATTGACAACAACCCGATCCCGCCCTTTCTTCAGCTACACTTGTAATCCCCCTTTTCAAAATGATCGATTTTTCGATAACATTCCATTTCGCTTTACTTAACTCGAGATTAATTTATGTATCGATTAGTCGATATAGGTGACAGAGTGGAATAACACGGTAGAACAACGCAAGCCGAGATAGTTTTCGAGGCGAACGATTATTCGAACAAGCCATGTCGTCAAGGCGATCGCTCGAAGCCAGCTGCCGATGCAATGGGAGTCGGGTAGGTTGGAATCATTTTCTAAAGGCGAAACATAAGAAGGAAAAAAGATGAGTGTGACAGTAAATGGAAACGCATGTCATGGTAGAAATTTCGAAGTTGATAAATTTGAGGTTGTATAATAACTCCACTATAAGAAGTAACTAAAATAAATAGTAAACTTGCGTGTACAACCATGAGTTTTTACACATGGTTGTACCCGCAAGTTTACTATTTATTTTAGTTACCTCTTATTTGTCCACACCATGCAAAGCTTCAAACAACACTTAATAACTACACTCTTTGCGTTTGGCATGGCGTCTTAGAGGCAGGGTATACTTTTAGTAATTACTCCACAAGTTGACCATAAAAACTACTTGGTAAAGAGCACTGGAGAGCTGTTGATATTATAAAACTTTGTTAGAAACTACCCCCTTTGAAGTAATGTAGTTTTGAAAAAGAGGTTACTTTTTCATCCACAAATTTGAATCTGAGAAAGGTCTCAGGTATCTGAAAGCACACAATTCTATGCAACAAGGGTGTTCTTTTCTGTCATTAACTTTCATCAACTTCGATGACCAATTTAACCCAAATTTTCACAGGTTTGTTATTGTATGCACATGTTTGGTTACACCAAACGAGGACACTGGTCTTTGACAATTACCAAAAGTATACCCTGCCTTCGAACGACTCCAGAATCAACAACAAGATCCTTCACTTTTATACCTTGACTATCTGTGTCCTCTGTCCGATCTCTCTGGGAGTTCTCTCCTTGCAGACCTTCTTGGGGAACGGTGACATCTCCATGGCCTCCAGACAGTCTTTAAGATGTGGTCGCAGCCTCTTCTGCTCGTACACAACAATCTCCGGGTCTCCCTTGAAGGCCAGCTCGGTGGCGTACGCGAGGGCGAACACACCGCAGTCGCTGGACCCTCTCTGACGGTGCATCCTTGGTAGACGCACCTCCCATGTCCCGCAGTCATCTTCTCCCTCACACAGATTAATAATCTGGTGGGTCAGCTGTCGTGTCAACCCCATATTTTTGCTGTCCATGACCTTTATGTTTCCCCCGGTCTTGAGGAGCGTGACCCAGTGGCTGTTGCCGTTCTGCATCACCTGAACCCCATCTGAAACGATGGGTTTGAACTGGAGGACATTTCCGAGCACGGGCTCCTGCAGCCCTTCCAGGGCGGGGAACTGACGGCTCAACAGCCGCTGACCGGCCACGATATGATTGTCTGTCAGCCAGTCGCCATCTGCGAGGATCGTACGGTCTTTGGCTTGCAGGCCGAGCTCAGGGACCCATGAATCGCTCTCGACCTTCACCTCATCAGATGGTCTTGTCTTTTTGGGAGGCATGAACTTGTCTTCTCCCTCGCATAGCGAATCTGCATTTCGTTTTGTCCCAGATGTATGATCCCATGAAAATACCTGCGGTTTAAGAAAAACAAAGTGTATATAAAGTTCCCTTTTATATGTTTTGTATTGCTTGGATTCTGGTCAACACTGCCAAATACTCATAATAGAAATTGACAACCACACCATTTATCCTGGGGCGGGGCGGTGGAGGAGGAGGACATCCCAGTTTTATACCAGTGCACCTATAGAATGCAAACAGTCAATCTACCTGTTAGTAAGGAGTCCCTAAAGGGGGAGGGTAAAGACAAAATGGAACAGGTGAAAATTTAAAACAGGGAAATGTATTTCTTTCCCTCGAAATATTATTTCGTGACGTCAAGGGAACGAAATATATGTATTTTTTACCTCACCTATCTTTTCTTTATCTGTCCCTTTAGGATCTCTGTATGGTGGTCATAACAACAATGTTCATTAAAGGGATTGTAAACGTTTGGTAATTGGAACCCACTGTTTCAATCAATCCTAAATAGTTGTAGATAGGCCTATATACCATAAAACTATACCTGTGAAAATGTCATTTCAAAAGGTGGTAGCGTTTTTGAGATATTGCCGAAAAATCTGGAGCGGTTATGTCCATGAAGGAAGGATAATCTGCAATTGGAATACACAATCTGAGAAACGTTACTGCAGTAACGCTTCTCAGATTTAAATTTTGGGGGATAAAAAGTGATATCTTTTTCGATAACCGCAGTATTTCAAAGTGAAAAGTTTCTCAAAATGCATTATACATATCCAAAGCTGCTGTACTTCTTACCAAGTAAGTTTTTATTGCCGTTAATTTTCAGAGTCATTACCAAACATATACAGACCCTTTAAAACAGACTAGGCCGTTTGGTTAGCATGTGACCTCAATCCTCCCATACCCTCTTCTCCTGTGTCACTCCACACCAAATGGTTGGACTGACCCATCGATAAGCACTTGTTATTAATTGTGCCTATGGCTGGCCGCATTCCATCTGAATCGTTTACTTTGGCAATGTCTATAAAGGATTTGGTTCACCCATACCTGATCATTTTACCAATAACTGATAGAACCCACTAATAATCGATATAAATCCATGCTAATAATCAACCAATACCGAATATTTAATCGATACTTACCCGTTGATCGTTGAGATGGAAACGGCGAATGATAATCTTGATGTGTTTATTTTCGATGTCACTGCAGCTGATGTGAACAGTTTTACAGCTCGGCTCGGCAGGCATGCTTTCCCTCTCCTTGAAGAAAAAGAAAAGAAAAGGGAGGGGCCTAATTTCATAGAGCTGCTTAAGCAGAAAAAAATGCTTAACAGTTTTCTGCTTGGCAGAAATGACAGGATACCAGTCACAAATTGTACATGTGACATGGTATATTTTGGCTGGTAACCTTTTTCTGGTAAGTTTAATTTTGTTGTGCTTAGCTACTTTTTGTGCTTAAGAAGCTCTCTAAAATTGGGCCCAGCGCCCAATTTCATAGAGGTTCTTAAGCAGAAAATCTTGCTTAGCAGTTTTCCGCTTACCATAAATAAGCAGGATACCAGTCAAAAACTACTGTACATGTTACATGGTATTTTAATCTGTGTATATTGAGCTTGCGGTAACACCATTTGTATAATATCTACTTTGCTGTGTAGCAAGACAGTTCTCAAAAGAACACAATCTACACAGAAAGGTTGATTTAGGCATTATGTACACATGGTATTACCGCAGCAAACTGAATATACATTGATACCTCACCATGCAATGCCTGGACAATGGTGCGGAAACAAATGGGGGGGGGTGCAAGTAGGCTACTTGGAAGCGAGCGGGAGAGTGGGTGGCTTTGTCAGGCATACATTAAATATTTTTTGAATTTTTCCAGCAATCGGGCCGATTCCATGAACAGCATGACGTCACTAACGCTATCGGTGCGGCTCTGTAGGTGCGGCACACGAGGTTTTTGTTTAAGAAAAAAAGGGAAAAGAGTTTTGATTGAACCATTTGGAAAATTTGGTGCGGAAATATGTTCTGAAATGTTAAAGGCAAGCATGCGCGCCATTTCAGCAAGCAAATGTTGTGTTATAATAATTGATAGCAGTGGTCACTGTCTGTAGCCTACCCGGTACTGATCTATTGTTGTACCATTATCAAAAGGGAAAATCTTCCTCATATCATCCCACCACTTTCTAAGGGATTTATTAGATTTTTTTAATAGATGTTGGACTTCATGTCCTTTTTTTAACATTCCTCGTGAGGAATTGGTAGCTATAACGCTACTTGTTGACCTTTAAACATGAAAATTCAAGCGCACATTTCATAGCGTATGGACGGAACTCTCGCGCACTCGTGCCCAAAGGAACTAAAATGGAGTGTAAGCAAGGAGCGTTGCGAGGATGTGGTGGCATGCTGAGGACAATTAGCAATAATCTTGTATGGCAAGTGTGCGTTCACAATCAAGTCCAGTCGGTGGAAACTTGCAAAGATCCCCGATCGTCCACCTCGATTTGTATGTTCTTATTATAGGTTTTTATATTTTCTTTAAATTCACAATTTACATCCCGGAGGAAGCAGAAAGCCCTTTTTCCGACAATCCCATTTCTCAATGATTTACATCTTACAAAAATAACCAGAGTGCAATTTGGTGCTGACCAGTTTTTAAAGAGTTTTACAAGTCTTAAAAATACGTCCTACCATACAATTAAAATCTACAGTATTTTACAGGAAATTTAAAAAGTCAGCTTTTGTGTTCCTTGATAGTGAAATCTTACCGCAAAGGTAAAGGAGTCCGACACACCTGGAGACATCGTTATCTCCAGTCCCTCGGGGAGTTGTGCCTTGCCGTCGGATTGCTGTTGGCCACAGTGGGAAGGTCGAGTTCGGCTTCTTTGCGAGAGCAGCCAAAAATGGCGACCCAAACTCGCTGGCTTTGCCAAGGTTTCCCTTGGATTTCGTTTCTTGATTCCTTTTAAAAGCGAAATTCTCGACACAAAAAGTGTGGACAAAGACTATTGTTACAGCTCGTCCACATTGCGCAACACAAACGTTTTAAACAACAAAGAGTTTCGCGGGGAAAATAGTGACTGTTTTCAGTTACCGCCAAATTCAAGTGCCATCACTTAATCACAAAACAGTCGTTGGTTCAAAACGGATTTGCTTGCAAAGGAAAGTTATATAATAAACACAAGTTAATGGAATGCGTTGAACAATGCATTTCTTTAGATGGTAGAATCCTCGTACACGGATAAGAATTGAAAAACAAGGTA
Organism: Plazaster borealis; assembly: GCA_021014325.1. Taxonomy (NCBI): domain Eukaryota; kingdom Metazoa; phylum Echinodermata; class Asteroidea; order Forcipulatida; family Labidiasteridae; genus Plazaster; species Plazaster borealis. The sequence continues at coordinate 15,144,870 of CM037462.1, forward strand.
TTTAAACTGAAACTATAAACATACATCGTTGGTTCAAAACACAAGACGAAGATTCTGATAAAAAAGTAGGCCTACTTTTGATAAACCGAATCCGGAGGTTGCAGGTTCAAATCCCAGCCTAGGGATTTTGGGAGGTGGTTGGGGAGCCTGCGTTATCCTTGCTACAGGCCTACACACCAGTAAGGTTGTATGACTTCTGACTGGTGCCCCGAACAAAGAAATTGATAAAATAGGGAGACTGCCAACATTGGTAGAGCAGCGGTAAACCTAGCGGTAGACAATTTCTTTGTTCACCCTTGATTTTTATAGACTTGATGCAGAGAAATTTCCCTCTGAATCTTTCATTATGCACGGGTGCTTTTCTCAAAGGTATCTGTTCAAATTGGTTTCGATTTGAAAATCGACGTGTGGCACCGTTCGCTCAAAATACCACACTCTAATAGGGAACTTTCTGCAAAATCAGGGAGACCAGTCAGCTCTGATGTACAAGGCCCAAGTCACGTGTGTTGTGTGTAATAATGCACGTAAAATATCCTAGTACACTTCTATCGTTAAGAGAAGGGGTTCGCCCCGGAGGCGAGATTTTTTTTCCTACGAACTTGTTGTCCCCCCATACGGCGAACTTTGTACAAACTTATTTTGATATCGCCCTCTTTTGAATCATCCTCCTCCAGCCCATGTTAATTTCACGTATGGGGACAAAAAGTTCGTAGGAACAAAAATATCGCGGGTTGGCTGCAGATTTTACCGCATCACATTGTAAATCCTTATTTATTTATTTGATTGCACATCCAACAGCACAATTAGCGCGAATAACAGGATGAATAGGAAACGAGAAGAAATGCTCAGTTTTAAAGTTTACGAGGTGCTATATAAATGGGGTCTCATAATTCAAACAAGTTTTCACCCTAAGAATGAACTTATATGAATAAAAACTTGAATATCAAGACTTTGTGATTTAATGAGCTCAATTATTCAAACAATTAATCAAACCATTCTATAAGAACCAAAAACAAAAAAATACTACATTCATACAAATACTACAAAAGTGGACGGATGTTTTGTGTTAACAGTACTCTAAATACTACAATAATACCCGATGATATAATTTGTTATAATTTTATACAAACATTTCTTGGAATATCACATTAAAAAAATGTAAATCTATCATTTGAAAACAGTTAATAGATTCTTGAATTTGTGAAAAATGTCTAGTGGAATGGTTTTTGGGAAAGAGGACGGATCTTTTCAATAATATACTCAAATTTATCATCGCTATATTTAACATTTTTACTTAAAAACCACATAATAGTGTTATGGTAATTAATGATTTGATGGTAGTTTATAGTTTATGACCATATTTTTAAATGCAATGGACGGATTGAAAACTTGAATATTCAAAATTTGTATATATTCCATTTCATTTTATCTTTAATTTAAGGCACAAACTCATGTTGGTGGATAATAGTTATGAGCTTTTAAACAAATAAATTGTATACCATAATATTATAAATGCTTGTTAAAACTTTATCTCACAGATACACTTGCATTTATGTGATGTAAATACACTCAATTTTATGATTTAATACAAACAAAATTGTACAAAATTATCAGAACTTGAAGAAAATGAATGCATAGAAATCTAACATAAGTTTTCATTGAATCCAAATGATATGAATTACTTCACCACAAAGAGAATGAAATAATACAAAGGAAATAAAATATGAACATAGTTTAACTCGAGGTATAAGACCATTGGTTTGAAAAATCTATTTTACAAAATAGGGAGACCACCAACATAGGGCTAGATAGCTCAGTTTGGTAGAACGCCTGCACGTTAACACGGAGATCGTCGGTTCAAATCCCGCTCTAGTCAATTTTCTTTGTTCAACCCCAAATTAAAATTTATTTACTTTCAACATTGTCCAGATATAAATAATCAACCCATATCTGCCTAACAACAGGTTAACAGTTAATGAACAAGAAGTTGGTGTCTTCCTTTATACTCTCACTACTGGTGATATGAGTGAGGAAACATGGCAAAATATAAATCACACTAAAAGCACTGAACACGTTTGGAAATTGTCAAAGACCAGTGTTCTCACTTGGTGTATCCCAGCATATGCATAAAATAACAAGTCTGTGAAAATTTGGGCTCAATTGGTCATCGAAGTTTCAAGAAAATGATGACAGAAAAAACACCCTTGTTGTACAAATTTGTGCGCTTTCAGATTGGGAATAAAAACTTCTTGCATGAAGTTTTTATTATTTTAGTGAGAAACTACCTCTTTCTCAAAAACTACGTTACTTCAGAGGAAGTCGTTTCCTACAATGTTTTATACCATCAACAGCTCTCCGTTGCTTGTTACCAAGTAAGTTTTTATGCTAATATTTGTTTTGAGGCATTACCAAACGTGTACAATACCTTTAAAGAGAATTATGTGATTTTTCCAATGGTACACAGTTTGTTTGGATATGTTAATTTGCAAGGCAGTAAACAGCGAATGTTTATTGTAATGCACCAATAAGCAGTAAAGCGTTTATGTACTATGACCAGCCAGGCAGATATGGGTTGAAAAATATTTCTAAAACTTTAAAACTCCACATTTTTGTTCAAACCTTTAAAGCAAATGTACAACATTGGTAATTGTCAAAGACCAGAATCCACACTTGATGTGACCCAACATATACATGAAATAACAAACCTGTGAAAGTTTTAGCAAAATCAGTCTTCGGAGTCATAAGAAAACGGTGAAAAACCCCATTATATATGTTTTCACTGTTTTTAAACATCGGATTTTATCACCAGTGATAAAGACTAATTGTTCTACTCATTTCCTAAAAACTATAGCATTTCAAGCAAAACTATTTCAAGGGAACTTTTCCAGTATGACTATCTTTATACCATGTAAGTTATGTGCAAATCTGTGAGTATTGATAATTTCAACCTTACCAATGTTGTACACACCCTTTAAGCGGCTTACCATTGAAAATGTCAGTGTGTATAATGCAAAAACTTAAAACTCAACAAAAGACCTCAATAAAGTTTTAAACTCTCTAGTAAAATCTTTCTCACTATCCTCTCACTGATATGTTGATAAGCTAATAGACCTCAAGACATGATGCTGTTAGCGTCATCCACTGCAATTGTTGTTACTGGAATGGTGAATACAGAACGAAGATCCTGTATGGGAAAGTAAAAGGAAATGGTTAATAGGTGCATTGTAAGAAACATATACCAGATTTGGGAACTGAATTCTGAAAATATTATCACAATTATCACAAACTGCTTGTTTTAATACTTGAACCATGTAAATTATCCTCACGTAAACACAAAATTTGTGCGTAATTTTTTCGGCTACAAAAGCCAACAAACTTGAAAATATAATTACACAGATTATATGAAATCACCAGGGCCCAATTTCATAGAGCTGCTTAAGCAGAAATAAAACATGCTTAGCAACGTTTTTGCTAAGCATAAATAAGCAGGATACCAGTCACAGATCATACATGTGACATGTTCTTTTGGCTGGTAACCTTCTTTTGTTGTGCTTAGCTGCTTTTTGTGCTCAAGCAGCTCTATGAAATTGTGCCCCCAAAAAACCTCCTGAGAAACCATAGTTCTGTTGATGAAACACACTCACCGGTGTCTTGTATCTATGACACATCGTAAGACAGTCTTGAATGATGGGATGATCCAAGAGTCTAAAGAAGGGTACCGGGCTGAGCTTGTTGTCCCCGAGCTCACGATACACACTGGCTAGACGCTCCTGGGAGAAGGTATCCTCCGGGTCGGAGGTCACACTGAAGCGATGGCTGTCACCGAGGGTTGGTTGACCGTGGTGTAACACCTGGGAAGAAACGGAATGGGCCGAAGCGATTAATTTCGTATTATGGCAGGTTGTAGCCGAGCTTTCTCGTGCCTCAGACTCAAGAGTTCTTGGGGCCAATTTCATAGAGCTGCTTATAAGCATAAAAAGTAGCTAAGCACAACAAAATCATGCTCACCAGAATAAGGTTACCAGCCAAAATACAATGTCACATGCACCATTTCTGACTGGTATCCTGCTAATTTCTGCTGAGCACAAAATTTGAAAGCGAATTTGTCTGCTTAAGCAGCTCTATGAAATTATGCCCTGGTTGCCACGTCATCAGGGTGTGGGTTTGACCTTATGTCCTTGAGCAGGACACTTGACTATAGTTGCTTCTCTTCACCCAGGGGTAAATGGGTACCTGTGAGGGCAGAGATGGTTCTTGTGATTGATTTAGCTTGATGCGCTACAAACTTGGCAGCGCAGGCTGAGATTGTTTAAGGAATGAAATAAATGGCCCAGCTAGTGACCACGGGTAATAACGTTTGAGTGCCATGAGCCTTACGCCCTGATGGAATTGAGCTTTATACAAGAGGCCACTATTATTATTATTATTATAAAGATGATATAACTTTTTATTTCAGTGATTAAAACATATTGTTTGCATGGACACAAGAGTAATCAAGACTTCTCGATGTTTAATATTTATTGTAAAATCTTTTCTATAACCCTATATGTTTTATTATATTTATGATAGTAAATCTTTTGCTAGTTTATATAATATGGCATATGCATTGCTGTTGCATAATGTGGAGTATCAAGGTTGATCGGTATAGTGCATCGGACTCAAGTTCTAATGTCTGAAGTATCAGAGTGTGGGTTAAATTCCCAGTCAAGACATAATTTGTGTCCTTGAGCAAGGTACTTAACCATGATTGCTTCTGTGTATAAATGGGAACATGAGAGGGCTGAGACAGTATTGTGTTGGATTAACCCCCTTAGCACTAATTGAAGCAGCTTGTGGTTGTATGCTCCCCAGGGAGTTGAGAAAGCTAGAGGAATGGTCATCAAGGATGCCCGATGAACAGGGATAATAATGTTATAAAGCGCCTTGATCTAGCTACAATGATATGTGCGCTATATAAAAACCAAGTATTATAATGACATAGATGCAGAATGGTTAGCTAACCTGTACTAATGCCTTCAGATCCACAGTGGCCTGTAGAGCAGTAGGTGGAATGCCTTCTTCAGGCGGGCCAAGGCTAGGCTCAACTCTCTTGTCTTGTAGCCTCACCTCATGACCTGCAATAATCTCCACAACCTGGTACAAGAAGACAATAAAGTCAGTCAGTTAATATTCATAACACATTAAGCTGAGGCTTACAAAAAGCATGGCTGAGATTTTATTAATTTTTGATTTTTGATTTTTGATTTTTTTTATGAGAGATCGCCTAATATCACAAGGCCGGACGGCCACTTCAAGGTGAGGGCTACCCAAATCAACTGTCACCAGGGGCAATTTGCCATCTACTCCTGGGGCTGAAACAGGGTTACCCCCTTCACAGTCCGTAAGGATGTAGGCATGGGTATTATCCACAAGGAGCCTGGCTGGTAGAGCAAGTGCACTACCTTCCCAATTTTTACGAAGCAATAATGCTTAAGTGCCCTGCTCAAGGGCACAAGTGTCATGAACGGGATTCGAACCCACACTCTGCTGCTGACAGCACCAGAGCTTGGACTAGACCACTCGGCCACGACACGATGAATAAGAAAATTCCCAAATCTTGGCTTGCGGGTCTGGGTAATTCCAACTTACTCTAGACCCAGAACCTTCCGAAGGTTATACTTCAGGAGGTTTACAGACTCTGTGCATCACCAGAAATACAAAACTACAGGTTTGGACACAATGTGGATTATTTCTTTCTCCCTTTGATGACAGCTTAGTCAATAACAAACACGCATTTGTTGTGACAAAACTTTCTGAAGCAACTTCAACACAAAGAAGGGAAGTTTTGTTTTAACATGACAACTTTTAAAGCGTACCTCTTTCATGACGTTCAGTTGGTCCAGCTGTTTCTCTGGTGGTTCTGTCTCCTCTAGTTGTGGGCGGGGCATGTGCTTTGCAGACACCACACTGAGAGCTCGGAAGAAGCCATTCAGAGCGTCTTGATCAACGCTGAAGTACAGGAGCTAAGAATGAGAAAGAGCCAGCATGAGAAACATTGGTAAATATTTCACTCTCGAGTTTAAATGGAGCAAAGGATATTTAAAAAAATACCAATAGAAGTTTAGTTCATTTAACACTGTGACATTTTCTAGAAATGATGGAAAAAGACTTGACCTCCGTTTCCGGTTACTTGTAAAAAATTAAAAAAATTGCCCAACTGACGGTCATGTTGTCATTAAACCTAGAAGCACACATTCGGGCGTGATTGGCAAATGGAGTTTCTAACAATAAACATCCTCATCCAAAGTTTTAATTTTGTTTCAATGCTAATTTGAACAAATTATTTGTATTGTACAAAAACTGAACATTTATTTTTAACAACTTGCTATGGGTATTTTTATTTCAAGAATTTTGTATAAATATAGTTTTAAAAAGAAGATTTGATTTAATTATAGTAGTTTTCGTTCAAGTTTTTTTCTTGTTTTCGATATGCGCAAAACTTGCACAGTCTTTTAGACAGAGACAGACAAACGACGTCTTACCATGTTAGTATAATCCAGCACAGGGGGCAGTACGGAAGAGTCAGCAAAGATATCAAAGAACAATCTCTGCACGTGGGCAGTCCTGTCAAACGGTAGAGGTTTGCTTGGATCTTCAGGTGTCGGAGGTCTCAGGTCTGATGTGTACCACAGGGGCACCTACAGAAAGAAAGAAAACAATGATAAACAACTTTCATTTCAAACTGTCGGTTTACATTATCACCCAAAAGAAAACATACAAAAGTGCTGGTAGAATATATTGTAAAAAATTCAATGCACTTTTCAGAGCATGTTAGTAACAGCACTCAAATCTAATCCAAGGAAATCAGCGCTGAGTTTTTTTCTTTTTTTCTTCAATGCCGCTTTTTCACTAAAAGACAAAAATATTGTTATTGAAACAATAATAATAATAGACCGATCCGCAACAACACTCCATAATACAGGGGTGAGAGTAATTTTTGACAAAAAAGTCTGAAACTGGGATCCAGCTTTTAGGAGTTACATTAAAATGATGGCATTTCCACCTTTTAATAACCCCATGAGTTATAGATTTCAAGGAGCTTTCGGGAACAGTTTCCTCAGTGGAACAGAAGTAGATCAAAGAGCATGACTTATTTTATTGGTAGAAAAATACAGGATTTTTTTGTTTAACAGACTTTAAAAAAGTCTGAATTCAGATAAGAGTCTGAAATTTCTCATCCCTGACAATATGAGGTGCATTGATGTGGAAACAAGGGGCATGGCAGCAACCTCCTCCCCAGGGTGTGTCGAGCAGTACGAGGTTGACCGCTCTCTCATCCTGGTATTGGATCATTTGCATATCCAAAAGTTTTGGATACGTATGCAAATTAGAATAGTCTGGCTGTGAACATGGTGAATACTGATTGAGTACAACTAAACATGTTTACGTTAGACTGCACACCAGTCGTTGTCCAATCAGGGTCCAAGTAAGGAGTTTCCCTCCCAGAGAAAAAGTCATGGTTGGAAATAAAGTAAACCATGGGGACGAGGTTGGCATGGCGGCAGTTTCTCCTTGATCTGTAATTCCTAAACCACTAAGATTCATCTTAAGTGTAAGGGTAAAGCACAAATAATATTCTGTTTCCCTGATGCAAATTTAACATCTATTAATTCCTTGCAGTATCCGCTGCAAAATGTAGGATACGAACTGCCTCTAGCCACCGGGCACGCTCAGTTGTCTAGTGGTAAGACATCTGCTCTCGAATTTCGAATCCCGACTGAGTAATATGCTTGTGGATTTTTTCCACAGGACTCGGGAAGTACTGAGGATACATATCATCAACACCAGAACCAACACATCTCCCTGTTTGTAACCCGCAAGTTTACTACTCATCTATCATGTTGATGGTTGAAAGTAGTCCACTATACCTGATCAAACTGCTCCCTGGTCAACGTTCCCAAGCCTAGAGTGTCTACATTCTTGAAGCATTGTAGAGTAACGAGAAGTTGTGCCTGAGAGGGTTGGGTAAAAGGCTGAGCAATCTGTAGCATGAATGTCCGCCAGTCGATATACTCCGAGTCTGGTGACAGGATGGTAGCCAGCTGCTCCAACTAGACGACAACAAAATACGCAAAATAATGTCTTCAGAATTGTTTTAATTTTAAAATGTACTATAAATATATATATATATGTGGAGTGTCGTGGCCGAGCGGATAAGAACACCGAACTCAAGCTCTGGTGTTTCTGATCAGCAGAGTGTGGGTTGGAATCCCAGTCGTGACACTTGTGTCCTTAAGCAAGACACTTAACCACATGCTTCGTCCTTCGGATGGGACGTTAAGCCATAGGTCCCGTGTGTTGTGTAATGCACGTAAAAGAAACCAGTGCTCTTATCGTAAAGAGAAGGGGTTTGCCCCGCTGTTACTTGCTTGATCGGCAGCATATTGCGCCACAGCACCTTGTACACCATTACATGGTGCTATGTAAAGGAATAGGTCTCATATACTTCAAAAATGTAGCCCCGCATACCTTGCAGGAAAATCTTACTGTTTGTCTGTTCAAGCGCTTGAGTACCTTATTGGTAGATACGTGCGCTATATAAGACTATATTATTATTATTATTATTATTATATATAAAATAAGAAGGAAAGTACCCTCTTAACCAGTTTTCTTTGGGATTAAACATTCTTTTCCTGTCACCCGTGCAGGATTATGTTCAGTCCAAAAGCACCTTTTTTTCTTTTAGCCATTAATAATTTGTTTTGTCAGTGAATTTCTATTTGGACACCCATATAAAGATGTTTTCTCATTGACATTAACAGATTGAAATGGCTAGTATTTAACAGTCATGTTTCTGAAGCACAATCATACCGTTGGAAAGCTGTGATGTAGCTCTGGTTCGATTACCGACATGCCACTACAAACCTTATTTTTTATTTTATTTTTTTATTTTTTTATTCGGCATTAAAAACAAGCACACAGAGAAAATACATAACAAGTAAACAGATAAAAAGCCAAGGATAGCCCAAAGAGCTGATTTTACACAGCTTACTTCCATCTGGGTCCTTAAAAAACACGAAGACAAACAATTAAAACCAAAAAAAAAGAAAAAGTGCACAGGAAAAAGCGAACAAAAAATGAATCAAAAACACGAAGACAAACAATTAAAACCAAAAAAAAAGAAAAAGTGCACAGGAAAAAGCGAACAAAAATGTACAAAACAGCCCTGTTGACAAATTAGACAGAGTGGAGAGATGTCAACATTCCACTGCACTTTGAAATGATTATTATAGAAGACATGATGCTATTATGAAGTAGATTCCATTCATGAACCCCAAGATAAAAAAATGTATTGCACTCTGTCCCTTTTATTCTTGGAACAAAAGAAATTGGTGGAACTACCCCTTGTAGAATAACTATGCATATTGAGAGGAGAGATGTTGTTTCACTGCCCTTTTAAATTGATATTGATTATTAGAACATTCGATGCTGTTAGAAAGTAGATTCCATTCATGAATCCCAGTATAAAAAAATGTATTGCACTCTTACTATTTGTTGGCAGTGGTTAACGAGTAACTCATTCTAATCGAGTAGTGGTTATAATCGTTTATTCATTACTCATTCTAATTGAGTAGTGGTTATAATCGTTTATTCATTACTCATTCTAATTGAGTAGTGGTTATAATCGTTCATTCATTACTCACTCACAGGCACTACTTAAAGTATTTGACATACCTGGTTGAGATTTAAGCTCATCCATTGATCAGGTAGGGCCTCCGTCCCATGCTGAAAAAATAAAACCACATCCAATTAATACAACCAAAGTCAACCACGGTAAAGTGTCAAAAGCAAATGGACCAACATGAAAATATACTTAACCCTTTGGAGACCATAAAAACACATCCAATTAATACAACCAAAGTCAACCATGGTAAAGTGTCAAAAGCAAATGGACCAACATGAAAATATACTTAACCCTTTGGAGACCATAAAAACACATCCAATTAATACAACCAAAGTCAACCATGGTAAAGTGTCAAAAGCAAATGGACCAACATGAAAATATACTTAACCCTTTAGAGATCATTCATTTCTGTACAATCATCACAAAACGCCCAGATATCGCTAAAATTCTTCAATTATTTAATCAAATTTCTTCAGTAAAAATGTCAACAAAAATAACATGAAACAGAAAGTTTGTTTTGATTTTTGAAATTGGGATGCTATGTTAACAATGGAAACACTGGACAAATTTCATATCCGGACATGACCTTTACTTTGACCTTTTTGTGGGAATGGAAGAAGGTCAAATCTTGAAGCCATTTGCGGCTGCTCTGGGCATTTTAGTACAAGCCACTTGTGGCCAATACGGTCTCTAAAGGGTTAATCACATGCTACATCCTGCAAATAGAATTTTTAGTTTTCATTTACAGGATTCAAACCGGTCTTTCATCACTTGGCACGCATGGTGGTCTAGCTGTTAAGAAATCTGGGCCCAATTTCATGGCTCTGCTTACCGCGGAATTCTGTGCTTACGTATCATAGAATTATGTGCTACAAGGGCTCCGTAAGCGCAGAATTCCACGGTAAGCAGAGCCATGTAAGGGCCCTGATCTAGAATGCAGGTGTTGGGGGTTCCAATCTCAACTGAGACATGGCTAATATTGTTAATTGTTTTACTCATTTTACAATCAAATTATTTCTGAAAAAACACGACGAACAAGAACAAAATGGTATTCTTTTTTAGAAATGTAGATAAACTATTCACATTGAACAAATTGGAACCAGTCAATAGACCCCTTGCATAATGCGCAAAGTTGCTGGTACCCTGAGGTCACACGCACGTTTTTTACGCACCAAGAACAGCTAACGTCCAATGGTCTGCCTCCTTTTGCCTCAGTGAGGGCGCTGTTTCACAGTGTGATGTTATACGCAAGGGGTCTATTCTAGCGAATTTTTCTATCACGATTTTTGGGTGTGACACAAGAATTTTTTTATTGAAATGAGATTTTTTCTTATTTCAAGAATACCATTTTTAGCAGTGTACAAGCCACTTGTGGCCACTACGGTCTCTAAACGGTTAATTATCATTTCATAAATTTCTCATTTTACCGTCAATGCAGTCAAGTCGGACAGAGTATCCACAAATCCCTTGTTAGAGATGAACCCAGACGGCGCTGAGCGAACAAACTGTTGATACAATAACTTCATCTGATCCACGGTGAATGTGTCCGGTAGGGCAATCTCAATAGGGGAGGGCCTCGGTGGAGGGCTTGGTGTACGGAACACTTTCACTTCCTGTAATAATAATATGAATAATAATAATAATAACAATAATAATAGGTATTTGTAAAGTGCCTTTACAAAAAGATCAAAGCGCTGTACAAAATAAGACGAAAAAGAAAAAGACAAAGATGTTTTGAGAACAAAAATGTTTTGAGACAATTCGGGAAAATGGTGATAGAAGGAGCACTCCTGATGTTGATGGGGATAGAGTTCCACAGTTTGGGACCAGCTATAGAAAAGGATCTATCTCCGAGAGATTTTGAACCTGTACGAATAGACAGAAGATCGAAGTCCCACTCTGCTTGGTTGATACAAAGTGAGTAAATCAGACAAGTAAGGAGGAGAAATACCATGCAAGCACTTGTAAACCATGAGGAGAAGTTGGAAGATAGAAGCTCCCTGATGGGGGTAACCAGTGAAGTTTGGAAATTAAAGAACAAACAGGTTCAAAATTAGGTTAGCAGTGTTTCCGAAATAGAAACTGTGCTAAGGGTCGCTCTGTAAGCATGAAATGTCTGCTTACAGTCTCTATGAAATTGGACCCAGACCTCATTCCCTAATAGGCCAAGTCCAGAACCTGGTGGGTGTTTTTTTTCCAGTCATGTTTGCCCAAAATTCAGATTTGCATGGTAAAAAATAGTGCTTAATGAATCCACCTAGTAGCAGAAATGAGCATGGAACTAGACAATGTAAATGATTATAACACCCCTTACAAGAATTCTGCCTTTTGATTGGTTTAGAGCATGTCACATGATGTCTTATTTTCACTAGAAATTTGCGTGAACATGACGCGCTATACACGCAGCAAACAATGTACTTTACCCATAGCAACCAATGTACTATACCCATAGCAACAGCAGCTTCTTGGTACCTTGACATCTAGGCACAATTAAGTTTGGGGTGTTATAAAACAAATTTTGACTGCTTTTACTCATGCTATGGTTAAAACTACGACTCCCTCGGTGATTCTCGGCGCGTTCTATTTTCCCTCGGCTTTGCCTCAGGAGAATAGACCGCTCCCGGGATAACCGAGGGAGTCGTAGTTTTAACCATAGCATGAGTAAAAGCAGTCAATAGTTGTATAATATTTCATTTTGTCCGGCAACAGGTATCTTATAGGTTAAGCTTTCTTTGCTGGAACACATTTTTGTGCTTCTAACTTTGATGAAACTGGGCCTAGGTCTTATTTGTTGTAATATTTTTTTAAATGAGATATCTCCTAATATCACAAGGCCGGACGGCCAGTTCAAGGTGAGGGCTACACTTAACTGATTTGGGCTGTTGACCAAATCAACTGTCACCAGGGGCACGTTGCCACCTACTCCTTGGGCTGAAACGGGGTTACCCACTTCACAGTCCATAAGGGTGTAGGCATGGGTATCATCCACTAGGAGCCTGGCTGGCAGAGCAGAATGCACTACCTTCCCAACTTTTACGAAGCAATTATGATTAAGTGCCTTGCTCAAGGGCACAAGTGTCATGACCGGGATTCGAACCCACACTCTGCTACTGACAACCAGTGTTGTAGTCGAGACCAAGGAGTCCGAGACCGAGACCGAGACCGAGACCTGGAGGGGGGAGACCAAGACCGAGACCGAGACCGAGACCAAGACCGAGACCTGAAGGTCCGAGACCGAGACCGAGACCTCGAGACCACATGTGTATTTACTGTAAATTAAATTACATGGCATGTAATAAAATTGGACACATAATAATTGTAATAAAAATCTTTTATTGATATAAAACAAACTGAATATGTCTTTTGCTGTTAGCCCCCCCCCCACCAGCTGATAATTACTGTTAAGCCCTTTGTGTACCTGTTTTACAATAATACTGTACTTGATAAATGATAACTGTTGATAACACAATAATTATCAACAAACAACTAAAATAAATGTGTTCTGTTGGAGCAGAATAAACAAACAAACAAACAGGGCAACAAACTAATGGGCAACATTGAATTATTATTAACATAAGTTGACATCATGATTGAAATTTAGTAATTGATTGGGTTTAAATTGTTTTGATGGTGAATTTGGTACTTGCCCTAAGACTATGGTCATGCATTGTCATTGGGGGGGGGGGGGTTCTTGATCATTCATAGTGTAAAAACGTTACATTTTTAAAACACTTTCATGAACATCATCAGTCTGCATCATGTACAAAAGTGAAATTAAGATATGGCTTAATCAATGTCATAATTGACAATTTGCAGTTTACTGAGAATCATGAGCAATGAAATCAATTTAAAATATGTTAATTTGTGTTACTTACTTGGCTTTATGGGCCCGACTTAAATGCCTAGTGAATGCTGAACTCGTTCCTGATCTCTCCGTGATTCGTTGTGTCTTAGAGCAGAAATTACAAACTGCCGAATGCTTCTTGTTGCCTGCTTTGGCGTCATTGATCTCTCTGTGGTCTTTAAACCAAATTTGATAACAGCAGAATTGCTGGACATCTTGCGATAATTGTGCTAATCTAGCAAACTTGCACTGTTGTGTGTATCAACTATCAGCTGGTGTGTATCACTATCAGTGGTGGTACTGTGTAATGCTCGTGTTTGCACCATGTGCCATGCAACTGTTTACGTTTCACAACGAGTAGTGCGTGTTTTGGTATCGCTCCCAATTTTTATCGAACTCATGATGCGTGAAGCCTATGGCACAAGCACACATGGCACTTACCACAAGCGAGGTTGTCTCTACTACGTACGTACTGCAAGTTTTCTAAAACTTTTCGCTATCTGTTTATCGCGCGTGATAAATGATCGCGCGTGATAAATGATCGCGACCGAGTAAATTTGTATTATTGGGAAATATTTGCTGGTCTCGATCGAGACCAGCAAAATATCGAGACCGCTGTGGTCCGAGACCGAGACCAAGACCGAGACCAGAGGGTGGGGAGCCGAGACCAAGACCGAGACCAGCAAAAAGTGGTCTCGAGACCGGTCTCGAGACCTACAACACTGCTGACAACACCAGAGCTTGGGTCTGGTGAACAAGACCGCTCGGCCACGCCACGCCACAAGAGGGTTCGTATAATAGTGAATCTTGTTTACCTTGTTGATGAGGAATTCATCTTGTAAGGAGACTAGCTCTGGCTGGATTTTCTGTTTCTTCTCGATGTTCTCACCAAGAACTTCTGTCACAGTGTCGATGCTGTGAAGAAAAAAATTACAAAAACACTCATTGACTTTCCAGCGCTACAAAACATGGATCAGTCACCTCATTACGTGGGCCCTTTAAGGAATAAGAATGTGGAGTTAAAAGCGTGTATTAGAGTTTATGATGTCACACGAGGGTGGCAAATTTTCAAAAGGTGGTAGCGTTTTTGAGATATTGCCGAAAATCTGGAGTAGTTATTTTCGCGCAGGAAGAATAATCTTCAATTGGAATACACAATCTGAGTAACGCTTCTCAGATTCAAATTTTTGGGGATAAAAAGTGATATCTTTTTCCATAACCACAGTACTTCGAAGTGAAAAGTTTCAAAAAATGCATTATACTATCTAAAGCTGCTGTACTTCCTACCAAGTAAGATTTATTGCCATTAATTTACAGAGTCATTACCAAACATATACAGACCCTTTAAAGGCACTGTACACGTTTGGTAATTACTCAAAATATATATTAGCATAAAAACTGACTTGGTAGCGAGCAACATAGAGCTGTTGATAGTATAAAACATTGTGAGAAACGACTCCCTCTGAAGTAACGTAGTTTTTGAGAAAGAGGTAATTTCTCACTAAAATAAAAAAAACTTCTTGCAAGAAGTTTTTATTCCTATCTGAAAGCACACAAATTTGTACAACAAGGGTGTTTTTTCTTTAATCATTTTCTTGCAACTTCGATGACCAATTGAGCCCAAATTTTCACAGACTTGTTATTTTATATGCACATGTTGGGATACACCAAATGAGAACACTGGTCTTTGACAATTACCAAACGTGTTCAGTGCCTTTAATGTTCCATCCGAAGCAATTATGGTTAAAGTATCTTGCTCAAGGACACAAGTGCCACGACCGGGACTCGAACCCACACTCTGCTGGTCAGAAACACCAGTCCGGTGCTCTTACCTGTTCATTTCCTGTTGGAATCGAGACCCCAGCCAGTCATCCATATCTTTGTACACCTCCTCAGACTTGGCTTTGAGTTCCTGGAGGACGGCAATAGCGTGGATCTTTGTCAACTCCATCCTCGTCTTCAGGCCGCTCTCTAAAAGGGACAGAAACACATCAAATGACAGGATGCAAAATTGACGCTACCAATAGGATAATATGGTATGCGATCAAGCAAAATGAGTCGTTTGTCGACCCAGGTAAATTTTTCGTTTTTGTATACATTTGAAAAGAGCATAATCTATGTTTTAGTACTGTTAAAGCCCATGTTGATACCAACTTTGGTTGAAAAGTTGTGAGAGTAGAAACACCAAGAGATGCGAGAGAATGAAACTGAGAAAAGGGGGTTTTAAAGTCGAGTTGTTTTTTAAAACTTCATCGGCACATTTTCTTTCAATGCTAATTTAAACCCCTTTTTGATGTTATTTATCCTGAAGGAAGTTGCCAACATAAAATAAAGATATATTTTGGTATTTAAATTTACAAAAAAAATATTTGAGAAAATTTCACCCCTGTTGGCCTGTTTTGGCTTGTTTCTCTATTCGAATATTTCCGACAAACGACTCATTTAGCTTGATCGCATCACATATGGTATATAACACCCGGTTCAGCCAGGCGCTCCACAGTCACGACGAACCAAATAGATATTGGTGGACCCAAATAAATTTTGGTTTCAGAAGTTAATATAACATTTACATTAGGTTCGGCTCATGACAAGATCAACGTCTGAAACCAAGACGCTCCAGAGTCATACTGAACGACTGCAACAGTCAGCCTTTTGACTTCCAGTACGCCTAGTCGCTCCTAACTGTTTCAGACGTCAAACTTTTGATGTACTTAATTCAATAATTTGGTTCGGCGCGACTCTAGAGCGCCTGTCTGAACCAGGCGTTATACATCTACTCTAGAATGAGAGGGTCGTGGGTTTGAATCCCACCCCAGTAGTAAGCCTGTGGATGTATTTTACACAGGACTTGGAAAGCCCTTTGTATACAGTGCTCAGCAGTAATAATAATAATTTTAATAACTTGGGAGGCTAATCATCCTTACTTGCAGCTGGGAAGCTGAATTGCAAAGGATACAGCTGCAACGTGTTGGGGCTGCAACGTGTTCGGGCTGCAGGCATTTAAGGGTGCCTTTGACAGCCAGCCACATCAAACCATTTATGACCACGGAGCAAAGCCAGAGATCAAAAGTATTTGATTTTTCCGGAGGGAGGCAAACCGGTGGGCCTGGAGAAAAACCCTCGTGGCATAGGAGAGAACCAACGCACAACTCTACTCACATACAGCCTTAGCCGGGTATCGAACCAGGGCCACATTGGTGGGAGGCGGGTGCTTTATGACTAGCCACCCATGCCACCCCAAAAGGGGAGTAAGGGTGAAACCAGTACAATATTCGTTATCCACAATACAGTTAAATTATAACATCAACTAAGCGTATAACTTACCTTCATGTGAGATGGCTGCCAGGTATTCCTGCTTCATCCTATCCCTCAACTCCTTCTTAGCTCGTTCCTCCGGGGTATCCTCCGTTGCTAAATCATCATTGGGAGATAAAAATGTTAAACTTAACCATCTTTGAAAAAGGGATTGGCACAGACACTGCAGTTTTAAACTTTTACGGCAGATCAAAAAAAATGAATTTCAAACAGATTTTTATGAAAGAGGCACTGTATGAGCCTCAATTGAAATTTTGGACACTAACATAAACAGTGCGTATTAACCACACAGTGACCCAAAAAACTGGGAACATGAATGAACAATCACACAGCCACTTGTAGGTGTTGATTGGCTACAAAATTCTACCAAAACTTTGACACAATATGTAAAAAAATTTGGGTGAACAAAAGGATGTCACAGGTTCAAATCCTGCTCTAGTCAAGTTTTCGCTATCCCCCCAAAATGAATTAAATTTACCCAGTAAGTTTCCCTTGTGGTTTACTTCAATATTTAATAGGCAATTGGACTATTTAATAGTAGAAATCGTTGCAGTACCCTCTGCTAAAATATAGGATTCTAACTGCCTCTAGCCACCGGGCTAGCTCAGTGGCCTAGTGGTAACACACCTGCTAGAGCATGGCAAAGGTTGTGGGTTCGAATCCCATCTGAGT
Source organism: Plazaster borealis (assembly GCA_021014325.1). Lineage (NCBI taxonomy): Eukaryota > Metazoa > Echinodermata > Asteroidea > Forcipulatida > Labidiasteridae > Plazaster > Plazaster borealis. The sequence goes on from CM037462.1 coordinate 15,162,365, forward strand.
GATATGCTTGTGGATTTTTTTCACACAACTCGGGAAAGTACTGAGTATACAGTGCTCTATACGCATCGGTGTAAGGGGAAAAAACAAATAATATTCAGTTGAAGTATGTATGACACGAATGGCAAATTTGTCCAATTAAACCATGTAGTTCGAATTAAAAGAAGCCAACAAAGTTGAAAATATAATTCCAGAAATTATCGGTTGCAGAGGTGGGACCCTACTTCATGACTGAAGTCGTTCAAACAGCTATGAATTCAATCAAAATTGGCTTGAAATCTGGCCTCTACAAGTTGATAATGTTGGCCAAGCCATTTTCTACCAGTCTGTTACATGGCTACACAATCAGTACATGCAAATTCGGTTTTTGACTTTTTGCCACAGGCATAATATTCGGTAAAATAGGAGGAACATTTTATCGAGTACAAGGGCTAACCTACCTGTAGTAAAGGTGTAGGCTTTAATAGACATTTCAGGCTATTCAATCACTCTTCTCTCTGAAGAACTTTTCTTCCGAGCACAATTTCCTCCACATTAACCCCATAATGCACCATTTATTTTAGTGATAAATTGATCATATGGACCCAGTAATTGTTACCCGTTTTTTTTGCAAATGGTGACCCCCAAATAATAGCACCCTCAAAAGTCCTCTTTCCCATTCTGAAAACTGTGAGGCCGCGCGATCTTTATTTTTCGTTTTACAACTATTTTTCACGGTCGGCGCATGAAAGACTTAAACAACATGGCTTACCAGGTGGCGGTGTCGGTGGCGGGGTAGGCGTGGCCGTCTTCTTCCCCTTCTTGGGCGACTTCTTCCCCACCGGTGACTTCTTGCCACTGGGGGATTTCTTGCCACCAGCGGGGGATCTCTTGCCGGATGGTGACTTACTCTTGCTTCGTTTCTTAGCTGGCTTCTTGGCATTCCCTTTGTCCTTTTCCTTGTCCTTCTCTGCGTCACGGATCTTTTCCGCTTCGTCTTCAGCGTCTCGGGCAGCAAGTTCTGCCGCGGTCTGTTGAGAGAGACACACAGAGAAACCTCAAAGGAAGAGAACATAAATATCTTTGCAATAAAAGTTTAGAACAACTTTCACTGGCTCCGTTTCGCGGGCGTCAAATTGCATGCAACGCTCAACATTTGTGCGAACGTGCGTACTAATGGATTTTACATTGAGTCGGTATAATTGATTGCATTACGTATTGTTAGCGCCCACGTATGCTTGCACGCCAACACGCATATGGCTATGAGCGCCGAATGTGCATTAGCCAACCAGTCTTATACAGCTCCAGCTGTGTCTTTATCAGCCATTTAACACCAGGTAAACATGGTCATGTGACCACCTTTCAACCATTAGACTGCCTAAACTGTCCGGGGTATTTATAAATGATGTTTATTAGTAAAGTACATCTTATCATACCTTTATTTGTATTAGTTTTAAACAATTAAAGGTGGTGTAATGTGCTTTTTTTTAAAGGTGCAAGAACACACTCAAACTTAAAGTGATGAGTTAAAATTAAGCACAAAGAAATCACTTTGCTGTTAACGGTATAATAATTATTTAAATTAACTACAGGCAAGTTTGAAATTCTTTGTTTCAGTTAACTTTCAGGATATGAATTGCATCATCAACTTTTTGGAAAAAATGGATTTCTTTATTCCATTAAATTTCTTTATTCCATTAAATGAAATGCAAACCCTTGAAACAAGAACATTTGAAGAGTTAAAAGCAATATTTGGGTGGACAAAGGCAAATTGACTAGAACAGGATTTGAACCTGCAACCTCAGAATATAAGTGCCAGTGCTCTACCAACTGACCTATGTTGGCAGTCTCCCTAGCTTAACATTTCTTGTTGGGGGGGGGGCACCGATTGAAGATTAAAGTATTTTTTTTGTTCAGGGTTTAATGAGAATCTGTGAGGCACTTTCATTATTCAAATAACACGATGCAAAACAAACATGAAGAAATGGGGATATACCAACGACGATGACACCTATTGCGATTGTGGCACATCACCCCCAATCTATGCCACACCTTCTACGATGCCCAGCCCTTGAGGAGCAGTGCTGCCTTGAAGACATCATGACAGCAAACGGGCAAGCTGTGAGGTGTGCCCAATCCTGGCCGAACATTTTTTTTAAATTTTTTTTTTATTTAAGCAGATGAGATGGACTCGAAAGAAGATTCAAATAACGAAAGGGTGTAAAAACAGTTACATGTAAATTGATAAAATAGCAACAATTGTGCATGATACCGATACAATAAAGTGCTAAGAAAGAGTCACTGCACACTGCATAATCCACTGTGCACCTCCTGGCCCTCTAGTGGTTTGTGCACAGAGCGGATACTATAATATAGCATTCTAATCCTAACTTACCATACAGGCCTTGGAAAAACCCTCAGACTGTGCGTGTGAATAGCAAAGCAGCAAAAGTAATTGATAAAAAACAAATTAAAATCACTGCCAGGGAATTGCCGAGTTTGAAATGTTATGTAAAAGTATATTACAGTCAATTCTCTTTATAAAGAGCACTTTTATAAAGAGGTTCTGCTTATAAAAAGTACATTCTGAAGTCCTGAATCTCATGTCTGCTTTGTGTTTCTTTGTTTTGCTGTCCTCTTACAGCAACGTTCCTGTTATAAAGAGGTCATTTGGCCAGTCCCAGCGATCTTGTTATAACGTGAGTCGACTGTAAATCACTTTATACTTTCCCATTACCAAATTTGTATGCATATGTCGTTGTGTGCGTGGACGAGGGACATAACAAAGTTACCAGAGAAAGGGCATTAGCAATTAATGTGCAAAATTGTGTTTCAAGACAACTGAGAGTGAAAGTTTGATCGGTTTTCTGCCATTCATTAGTCATCATAGGAAGGTTAAATTCTGGTGGGAATGGGAAACATCTCTTTGGGGTAATTCTAGCAACAAAAATGTAACAGTAATGCCACATTAAAAAAGTACTTTGTGTGCCTGGAAGAACGGCGTAGAGCCTTACACCCTTCTTCCGGGCAAACGACGATGTATGAGTTACCTGTGTTTAGCACCCTTGAAGTGTGCTGTATTAATGAAGTGTAATGCCATGCATTTTAAGCAGCAAATTACTACTTTTTTTCAGAAATTACAACTAAAAATTTCTAAGAACAATGACTGCAGTCATCAAGGCATACACAAGTTCAAAGCTGACTTGAAATTTCTCATAAAAGGTGATTTTTAAGGTCATGTGGTGTGTTGTAACTAACACAATTGTATTACAAATAGGGTGTTAATTGGCTGTCAATAAACAGTCCCAAAATTTGGCCGATTTAATCATCCCTGGTCATTTCTATGGTTAACAGAAAAGTTGTAATTGATAAATTTTTTACACTTGGAGCAACTGCATATAACGTCATAAATGTATAAAGAGTGATGACGTCACAGCCACTTAAAGTTATCATTGCGCTATACAGGCGCCAAAAAAACCTCGCTAACGTCATAAATGCATTAAGAGTGATGATTTCAGAGCCACTAAAAGTTATCATTGCGCTAAACAGGCGCCAAAGAAACCTCGCTAACGTCATAAATGCATTAAGAGTGATGATTTCAGAGCCACTAAAAGTTATCATTGCGCTAAACGTGCGCCAAAGAAACCTCGCTTATGGGTATCTATCACTAATAGTCAGTCTACAAAGTTGACACCATAAGGAAAAGATGCTAAGAAAAGTTTTGAAACAAACGATGCAGTAAAAAAGACAAGGAGTAAATTCTGAATCATGGGCTACTTACCATTTCTGTTATTTTCATCATCCCAAATTGGAAGGCATCAAAGATCAACTGGAAAAAAAAAAGGAAACAAAACATCACATTAAATGCTCCAATCCCTGGGGTGAAAGTTATGCAAAGAAAAAGGTCTGAAACTAGAATAAACATTGTAAGAGTTTCTTGAAATGATGGCAATTCCACATTTTGGTAACCCCTAGGGGCTTCATGGCCGAGCGATTTAGAGCATCGAATTCAAGTTCTGGTGGTTAAGTCATCAGAGTGTGGGTTCAAATCCCGGTCATGACACTTTTGTCCTTGAGCAAGATGCTTTACAATATTTGCTTCTCTTCACCCAGGGGTATAAATGGGTACCTGCGAGGGTAGAGGTTGATATTGTGTTTAAAAAAGCCTTCCGAGCGCCACGGCAGCTTGGGGCTGTATACTCCCCAGGGAGCTGAGAAAGATTAAAGGAATGTTGTTGGCCAATGACCAGGGCACTAATGTAAAGCTCATTGATATGTTATTGTAAAATGCGCTATAAAAGAACTAGTTATTATTATTAATTGTTATTATTTTAGCAAGTCATGGCCGGGCTGTCAAGCGGGACTCGAACCCACAATCTGCTGATCAGAAACACCAGAGCTCGAGTCCGGTGCTCTAAACCGCTCGGCCTACACGCGTATTATTACTATAATTATTCAACGAGCTTCAGGAAAGTAGATCAAAGAGCAAGACTTAGTTTTTATCCGAGGGAAACAACATCTATTTTTTTTTCAACAAGCAGACGTAAAAATGTCTGAATTCAGATAAAGGTCTGAAAAATCCCATCCCTGCACAATACAGACAGAACCACCAGACCCCCACCCACCCAATAAAGAGTCCAATTTTAATGTGTGTATTGATTAGCCTGAATCTTCCCGTTTTAATGGTTAGTGGCTTCTGTTTATTCTATCTAGTTTTAAAGTTATCTTAGCTCTTAGCTCTTATATATTTGCCTCTCTTTTAGTTTACTTAACTGCAATGCTATGGTGTAATCCTTTGTGCATGTATACAGTTTTAGTTGTTTTGTTCATGTTTAATTTTAATGCACTTGTTGTGTGTTTAACATGTTTGTAATGTTTCGTCTAACCTTGTAAGATTGTTGTTTTTGTTTTACACTAAGTTTTCTGCTTTTGATTCATGGTTTTTCTTATTGCTCTGTATTTTACTATTTTACTCTTTACTGTTTGTGCACAGGGCCCTTAGGGATAGCAGTTGTAATACTGATAAGGCTACCCAGTCTAAATAAATCAATCAATAAATAAAGATCCTAGCCTGCACCTACCTTCTCATCAGCATCTGTAGGTGGTGGAGGACTCTCTTGAGTCTCTTCCAGGCTAGTTGCAGGAACAGCTTTCTCCTTCTCCTTCTTACCAGCTCTACTCTTGCTTCCCTTCTCGGCTTTGCCCGCTTGAGTCTGACTCGGGAAGAAGCCCTCGGTGGATGTTGGGCGTCTTGGGACCAGAGGAATTCTACGAGCAGGAAATGAAACAGAAAGATATTGTTCAACCACACGAGTGCAGAGCTGCCAACATTTGCATCTTGCAATCAGGGAGATTTTGTACAACAATCAGGGAGATATTTGGAATTACATTCAACATAATAGGGACAAAGTTTCCATCACCAGGGAGATTTTCAAAGTTGTTCCTCAGAACATGGGCAGATTGGTTTATTTTCTGGGAACTTTCTGCAGAATCAGGGAGAGTTGGCTGCTCTGTTGGTGGTGGTCATACTCACACACTCCGTTTCCAATAGATAAAGTCCTTAAATGAAAGTTGAATTTTTTTTACAGGTCTCTCGCCTCATGTTAAAAAGGTGTGAAAGTCATTTTATTTGAGACTAATTTGGGTAACATGTCATCAGTGGAGGTCAACAATAAATGGGTCACTGTACAGGCCACACAGGAATTTTTTGTAAGTCAAAAGGTCAAATCAACGCCGTTCTGCTTAAATTACTTGATATTTGAAATAAACCCTCTCCTGCCACTTCCCAGGTTGTATCATAGACTTTGGTGTGATCCCTGGCTATAGGGCAGTTATATGTTAAATGGCTTCTGACTGGCACCCCCGAACAAAGAAGTTGACAAAATATTGACTTTCATTGAAATTTCTTGATAATTTTTGGCAACCATTACAAATGCATTCGAAACAGTGACAGAAACCAGAAAATTGATGTTGCCATTTTTTTCAAAGGTCATTTGAAGTAATACCATGGGAAGGATTTTGGAAGAATACTCACTTTGGTTTCTCCTCATCCGCTTCATCCTTCACCTCCTCCGGTGGAGGTTCTTTTCCTTTCTTCCCCTTGGCAGACGGTGTCGTGGGTGTGATGGCCCTCGTGACGACCGTCTCGCTGGCCACGGCACTGGCCGGGGCCGAGCTTGGCCTCTCGGTGGCTGTAGACAGGTCGATGAGCGGGATACGGACAAAGTTGATGTCAAATTCTTCTGGGATCTTGCCCTCCATACCCTGGTAGTAATCCTTCAGCAGGCGGAGAGTGTCTTGGTAGCGATCCGTCTCACACTGGCGAGTCAAAAAAGTGAGATGTTTTATCAGATGATGCACAGAAAAAAATCAACCATCTTTAAAGTACGTGTTCATACGCTAGTTACATTTTCCTTCTGCCTTGCCTACTATTTGTCTTTATTCTGTAGGTAAAGCTGCATCAAGGTGGAGGGGGGAGGGTCTCTCATCCAGCCACCCTTGAGATTGAATTGGGTAAGTTAAAGCACAATGGTAAAAAGAAAACCCCACAAATTTGTAAGAAGGGCTAGTCTTTTTTCTACACACACTTAACACTGATTTAGGGGCAAGTTTTGCAAAATAGGAAGTGATTGTTAAGAGTGTCTAGTCTTTCCTCCAGCCACTCTTTTCACTGAGTTTGGATATTAGTTACCTACATGAGGGTGAGGAAATGGTTGGTCAAGAGACCTAGTCTTTCTTCCAGCCACCCTTTTAGAATGATTTGGGTAAGTTAATAAGCCAATGGAAAAGAAGCGATTGTTAAGAAGGCCTAGTCTTTCCTCCAGTTACCTACATGAGGGTGAGGAAATGGTTGGTCAGGAGACCTAGTCTATCCTCCAGCCACTCTTTAGATTGATTTGGAGCAAGTTATAAGCCAATGGCAAAGAAGTGATTGCTAAGAAGACCTAGTTTTTCCTCCAGCCATTCTTTACACTGAGTTTGAGTAAGTTACCTGCATGAGGGTGAGGAAATGGTTGGTCAGGAGGCCTAGTCTATCCTCCAGCCACCCCTCCTCCATAACAGCAGTTCGTTCAGTCTCTGCATCAACTTTCCGGTTATCGGACATCTCCCACAGTTGCTCTTTAAGATCCTAAAAAAACACAAAAATATGGGACCATTAGTAAAACTCGTTTACGTAACCAATTCGTTTCACAATTTCAGTGGGTGAACACATATTCTCCCTCTTTTGTGCTCTAACTTTTTGGCAACAGCTCCCATTGGTTTTGTACGCACTCTCCAACTGGGGACCAATGTGTTTACATGCTGAAATTGTGCATGTATTTTTGTTATTTTCTCCTGGCTCACACAACGGATTAAGCCTAAATTTTCACAAGTTTGCTATTTCATGTATACGGCTGATCACACAAAACATGTACACTGTCTGCAACTATGTTGTCAGCTCTTACCAATCCTGTAAAATACCTTTAAAATAAATAATATTATCATCCCAAGTACTTACCATGACTCTCTGGTGAAGCTCGGACCTCGTCTCCTCATCATCTCGCATATCCTCAGCGATGTCGTTGTATTCTTGCTGCCAGGCGGCCAGGAACTCCTGCTTGCCATCTGGGCGGCGTAGGTACTCTTCAAAATCACGCCGCACCTTGTAGAAGTACTGGTAGATGTTCTCACGCTCCTCACGGATGTTATGGAAGATGTGCTTGGTGCTGGCGACATAAGTAGACTCGGTGTTCTCCCAGTGGGGAGCTAGGACGCATGCCAGTGCCTAGTGAAAAAGAGAGCATACAGAGGGAATTATAGACAAGTCCAGAAGAAATAGAGTCTTGAAGCTTTGGTTCATAGGAGAATGTTCTAATAGATGCATTCCAGTGCCTAGTAAAAAGAGAGCATACGGACAGAATCACAGACAAGTCCAGAAGAAATAGTCTTGCCTCTTTGATTCATAAGAGAATGCTCTAATAGATGCATGCCAGTGCCTAGTAAAAAGAGATCATTGACTACTTCGCAAATACTCCGTGCGCATACGTTAGCCGTGGAATGAGGTGCATGCTGGTCTAGTTAGCAATCAAATGTGTCGCTAACTAGACCAGCATGCACCTCATTCCACAGCAAATGAGCGCCTACTGAGTATTTGCGAAGAAGTCTATACAGAAGGAATCATAGAGAAGTCCAGAAAAAATTGTTTTGCCTCTTTAATTCATAGGAGAATGTTCTAATATATGCATGCCAGTGCCTAGTAAAAAGAGAGCATACGGACAGAATTATAGACAAGTCAAGTCAAGAAGTAGTTTTGACTCTTTGATTTGTAGAAGAATGCTCTAATAGATGCAGCCAGTGCCTAGTACATTTTGTAAAAAGAGAACATACAGAGGGAATTATAGACAAGTCCAGAAGAAATAGTCTTGACTCTTTGATTCGTAGAAGATTGCTCTAAGAGACTGTGTGTGCCCAGGGATGAGTTTTGTCAAAGGTGAAAATTCCTGGAAAATGGCTTGCGGGCCTGGGTTCCCCCTTATTCTAGACCCAGAACCTTCCAGATGTTACAATTCAGGAGATTTACAGACTCTGTGCATCACCAGAAATACAGAAACTACTGGTTTGAACACAATGTGGACTATTTCTTTCTCCCTTTGGTGACTGCTTTACTTCTTTCAACATTTAAAGACTTAAGGAGGTTTTGAGAAAATCCTGAAATCAGGAAAATTCATGAGAAATCACTTGCCTCGTACCAATAAAATTATCTGAACACCAATAGTCACCCATCGACTTTATGATTTTCCAATGTAAGTGCCCTTTGCAAAATGAAAATAGCCTTGCCCTTTCAAAGATGAAAATTCCAGACCTGTTCAATTGCTGTGAATAAATTTGTACAAACTTCATTTACCGTAAGGAGTATAGAAGTGCCGCCACCAGTATTAACTGACCCAAGTAGGAATGTCTCTATTCGACACTTGGATACATTTGGTGCTATATATGGGGCATGGTGTACCCCCTATCGTTTCTTCATTGTGTGCTTGGAATATCAGGAATGTTGTAGAGGATTTTAGGGGGTGCTTCTGTACAAGAGGAAAATAGTGCCTTATATCTAGCATGGCATACTTGAAGAAGAGTAATACAAAGTGGTCTGTGTACCTCATCGATAGGTTCATCCACATATACCCAGTCATCAGATCCCGGCTGGGGTGGAGGGGGGCCAGTGGGTACTGGAGGCTCAGGTTCAGGCTCTGGCTCAGGGGTGGGTTCTCTCTTAGGTGACTTACGACCTGACTTGCCTCGTTTGGGAGAACCTTTGAACGTAAAATAAATAAAAAAATATTATAATACAATAAGGATGGATTTTGTATTTCAGCATGCAGTCAGGTTAAAGGAACTCAGTTTCTGTTATGGGTTTTCGGAACTTTCACAGCACAGCATCCAATATCATAACACGATCAGAATAATAATTTGGGAGGCTAATCGTCCTTACTCGCAGCTGAAAAGCTGAATTGCAAAGGACGCAGCTACAACGTGTTAGAGCTGCAGGCATACAAGGGCTTCTTTGGCAGCCAGCCACATTCAGACATTGACCCATATATGACCACAGAGCACAGCCGGAGATCAAAAGTGTTTGATTTTTTCAGAGGGAGGAAAACCGGAGGGTCCGGAGAAAAAACATCTTGTGGCATAGGAGAGAACCAATGCTCAACTCTATTCACATAATGGCCCTAGCTGGGTATTGAACCAGGGTCACATTGGTGAGAGGCGAGTGCATTACGCACAAGCTAACCACGCCAACCATACAAACTGAGTCTCTTTGTACATGTTGCTATCATCGCTTCAGCACAGTGCCCAATTTCATAGAGCTGCTTAAGCAGAAAATATTGCTTAAAACAATTCTGCTGAGCAAAAATAAGCAGGATACCAGTCACAGATTGTACATGTCACATGATATTTTAGCTGGTAACCTTATTCTGGTAAGCATAATTTTGTTGTGCTTAGGTGCTTTTTGTGCTTAAGCATCTCCATGAAATTGAGCCCAGATCTTTAGTGACCTATATTAACAACCTTAAATGCATGTCATCATTTGGTGCCAAAATTCAAGCGAATAACAACCTTCATTAATCAAGTCATTAAAATAGTAACTTCTCAATGAAAAAGTTTGAAGTGTTTTGAAATTATTGGCTTGAAATGAATGAATTGAGGTGAATTGAATAGGATTTATGAATGACTTTATGAACAGTCAGTTGATATGAATTGAAATGAAACCCAATTTGGCATGCTTAACGTATTACATACATGTAGTCTTAGTGTTTACATCAGGTCATTACTGTTTTAGTAGATGTTACATTTGCATCGTGGATAAAGGATATAATTTGTGTTTTTTAAGCAGTGTATACTCAGTACTTTCCAGAGTCCTGTGAAAAACATATATATAGCGAGCAAGCTCGGTAGTCTAGTGGTTAGACATCTGCTCTAGAATGGCAAAGGTCATGGGTTTGAATCCAACCTGAGTAATATGGCTGTTTTGGGGTGGTTTTTTTTTTACAGGACTCGGGGAAAGTACCCAGTGCTTAAAAAACATCAGTGTAGGGGTAATACACAAGTATAGTCATTACTGTTAGTAAAATCCATGCAAAGTCAAAATCAAACAAGAAAAAACCTACATGTATAGATAGTTACGATAAACGCCATTATTAAGGGCAATTTGGGTTTTGGCTATGAGCAGCGACAAGCATTCTAATTTGTCTATGCAGCTACATGGTTCAGCGTTGCATGCACCCGTTGATTAGAAATCAATAAAAGTATGTCCAAAGATTTGAATCTCCAAGGATCGCCTAAAGGTAACTTTTGGAGATTCAAATTTCCCTGGTGTCCGTTTGTGAATGCTGCGGTCAGAGATGCGGTCGGTACCCGCTGTCACCTCGCTAAACGTGGATGGATTCAACAATCTTGATGAAAATACCCAGACATTTTTTCCCCTGTTTTCTCAACAAGTAGACACCGTATTCAGCTGAAACCTTTCTCAGGTGACTTTTATTGTATCTTTCTTGATACCTTTGCCTATAAATCAGTATTACCTTGACAAAAAACAATCTATGACCCTACCTTTAAAGATGCATCACCCAATTTTTAGCCAGATTAATGGTAATAATTTATTTCTTTACTACACAAGCCTAAAATATCACCCAGAAAATGGTATGGCTGCTTCCAGGTGTGGTTGCAACATGAGTATTGATAGAAGTGCATAAGTAGTGTTTAAAAGTGCAGTAGTGTGAGATTAAAGGTATCGTACACGTTTGGTAATGACTCAAAACAAATATTAGCATAAAAACTTATTTGGTGACAAGCAACGGAGAGCTGTCGATAGTATAAAACATTGTGAGAAACGACTCCCTCTGAAGTAACGTAGTTTTTGAGAAAGAGGTAATTTCTCACTAAAATAATAAAAACTTCTTGCAAGAAGTTTTTATTCCTATCTGAAAGCACACAAATTTGTACAACAAGGGTGTTTTTTCTTTCATCATTTTCTTGCAACTTCGATGACCAATTGAGCCAAAATTGTCACAGGCTTGTTATTTGATGCATATGTTGGGATACACCAAGTGAGAACACTGGTCTTTGACAATTACCAAACGTGTTCAGTGCCTTTAAAATAGATCTGTGCAACCATAACCTGTGATACAAAAATTGTTCCGAAAGATTTGACATAAATACAAACCTGATTTGCCTCTCTTGCCTTTAAAATAAACAAAAAATAACTCAGCGTTATATAACGTATGATAAAATTAAAGATGAAAAAGAAAATTTTAGTTGATAAACAAATGACAAGTGTTACAATGTGTGCTTCGCTTGCATACTATGTGTTACAGTCCAATCCATACTGTTTGCAATTCACTCAAATGACTAGACTTGTGGCAAAGTCGTTAAATTGTACTGTAGTCGTGAGAGCAGTAGTCTTGCGCGGAGCAGCAGTCTCGCGAGAGAGTTGTGAGAGAAAAGTTTCGCTATCACCGCAACAGACAGTTAACGACTTGTAAAAGTATTACGAATGACCTATTGTCATCACCATTTCGGGAATTAGTTTTGTTTTCACGTGTGTTATACCATGTAGTGTGCATTTTAGGCAACGCAAGCAACGTAAGCGTTTTACTAATTTTGGTCCCCACATTGTACTGTTTACATAATCGTGCCTACAGGAAGGCCAGGGTCCAATTCATAGAGCTGCTTAAGCACAAAAAGTAGCTAAGCGCAACAAAATTATGCTTACCAGAATAAGGTTACCAGCCAAACTACCATGTCACGTGTACAATTTGTGACTGGTATCCTGCTCATTTCTGCGTAGCAGACAATTTTTAAGCAATATTTTCTGCCTAAGCAGCTCTATGAAATTGGGCCCAGGCTCTGTGGCTCTCTTGTAAAACATATTATATCACAAGTCACACGGTTTATTGACCCCTTTCACCTTGGTCACATGCGACTACCGTCTACCACGCTCGCCATTTTGGAAGTCAAATTGCACACAAAATACAGTAAGCGAGCAAACGCCGAGTTGCCTGAAATGCGCACTACACTGTTTAACCCAGGGGGATTACATTGACTACCAAAATGGTGCAACCAAGATTACCGTGATGGCGACGTCAGGTGAATTGGGTCAATTTGTTTTTGAAAAACTAAACATATAGTGAAGCGCAACACAAAACAAACAGCGATCACAGAGAAGGGTATTGACCATATTTTTGACCACATGAGGGCGCTTTCAAAAGGGAATATCGTGCATCATAATAACAGGTTCATCTTATTTTAATTGCCTGTATGTAGTTTTCTTGCATCAATGACGAAATACATAAACATAATAATAACAAAAATGGAGAAAAAACCCCGTTTGTTTACTTGGTTTTCATCACCTGAATATGGTCCACATACACCCTCACGTGGTCAAAAATACGGCGAAATCTTGCATTGGCGATATTACTGCCCATCACTGATGCATCTGCTGCACAGTAAGTTCTTGGCAAATACAGTTAATACCTTGGATGGATTCGAACCAACAACCCCCCCAAAAATGTATGTGAGAACTTCTAAAAGTGTTTACCTTTTCCACCCGATGGAGATCTCTTGGCACTCCCTGATCGGGAGCCTTCCTTCTTCTTCTCTCTGTCCCTCTTACCACCCTTCGGTGACTTATCCCGTTTGGGGGATTCACCTCGTTTGGGGGAGTTACCTCGTTTCGGGGAACCTCGTTTGGCCGACCCGCTACGCTTTGCTGAGCCTGTCATGAAGTATGTAACAATCTTAATTAGTAGCAGTAACGAAAAACACTAACCATAAAGGTTTTTGTTGTCGTTGTTTCTTTGTTTGGTTTTGCACTTGTTTACCCGTCTATTTTTGATCTTTGTTAGTTCAGTTGTTAATCTGTATTGTTTTTTAATATAATTTTAATATTGCTTAATTATTTTCCATCTTCGTTTTGTTTTGTACAAGGCATCCCAGCCTACAAGCTTTTGCTTTTATGGGTCATGCCTCCATACAGTTTCAGTCTCTGTTAACTAATCTCGTTGTTTATTTTGATTTATGTATGGAAATACAGTTCAACATATAATTTGTGCTAGAATTCATGGAATTCATAATACAGTATAGCTAGTAGTCTAGTCAAACTGGTTTTTATATCATTGCTTAACAATATCTGAACCAAGTGAGCAGTGTAAGCAATATTTTCTGCTTAACGATTTTAAAGCAACTTTCAAGACACAACAGCTTACCTGCTCGAGAGCCTTTGGGAGAGCCTGGTGCCACGGTGGGTATAGAGTCCTTACCAGCTTCAGACTGGAGGCCATCGCCAGGCTACCATCAAACAAATCAATACAATCATTACTAAATGAAAAACCAATGAAATTGTTTCCTTAACTCTTTTCGAGCGCCGACCGGTTGCTAGCGACCGGTTTAAAAACCCTTTAGAAAAATAGTTGTAAAATGAAAAATAAAGATCACACAACCACAGTTTTCAGAATGGGAAAGAGGACTCTTGAGGGTGCTATTTTGACCTGTTTTTTTTAGGTGGGGTCCCCATTTGCAAAAAACTCAGTAGGAAAGTCGTTCATACCTGCGCATCACCAGGCAGTGTGGCCATAGAGTCCATGCCTTCCGTGGGTTGGGTCGTTGGGGCTTCTGATACTGTACCCCCTACACTGCCCTCGGTGGCAGCCTTCAGAAGATCCTCCTCGCTCTTGTCTGCCTCTTCCTTTGCTTTCTCAATCTGGAGTGGAAGATAGTACAGTAAGTCATACCTCAATTGTCATTTTTTTTTAAACAAAATATCAGTTTAGACAAGGCCTATATAGTTTGGACCCAGCATTAAAGGTATCGTACACGTTTGGTAATGACTCAAAACAAATATTAGCATAAAAACTTACTTGGTAACAAGCAACGGAGAGCTGTTGATAGTATAAAACATTGTAGGAAACGACTCCCTCTGAAGTAACGTAGCTTTTGAGAAAGAGGTAATTTCTCACTAAAATAATAAAAACTTCTTGCAAGAAGTTTTTATTCCTATCTGAAAGCACACAAATTTGTACAACAAGGGTGTTTTTTCTTTCATCATTTTCTTGCAACTTCGATGACCAATTGAGCCCAAATTTTCACAGGCTTGTTCGCAACGTGTGGATCAATTTATCAAAGACCGTAGTGTGTAAATGGAAGCGCAGTGCGTAATAATTTTACGCTTCTGCGCCCATATAAAATAAAAATGAACCCTAGTTGGATGTGTAGTCAGACAATTTGAAATATTTTAACATTTTGTCGGATGCGTATACGCAGTGTCAGTGAATGATGGCAAGAACCTGATTAGAGAAGATGAAAACCGTGCGCCTATTTCAAAATCTGTACAACACAAGTTTGAAAGAATACTGAGATGTACACAGAGGGCAGTGACTTCATAGAAGGAAGTTGGGAAAATCTGCTGTCAAGATTGGAAGGAATGCAAGGATACATCAATCAATTTATAAAAAGATCCTTGCACTGCACGAACGTGTGAACACAAGTTGACGCAGGGCGTTTCCGCACGCGAACGCAAATTTAATGCGTATCTATTTTTTATTTTGATGAAGTATGAACGTTAAATCCGAATTTGCATTGTCGGGTGCTTGCACGCTGTCTGAACCGGCCTTTACTCCACCTTATAACACTAGTCTCCTTATTACCTTTTCTTTTGTCTCAATCATGATCTCCTCCACTGTCTTAAAAGCATCCTCCTGCTCCCTAGCAACGTCTGCTTTACGCAAGATTCCAAAACCTCCAAACCACTTCTCTAACTTCTTCCAAGAATCCTGGAAGCCTGTAAGTCTGTGAGTAAGAAAATAAATCAAGAATTAAAGGAACGTTATTGGTATTAAAGGCACTGAACACGTTTGGCAATTGTCTAAGACCAGTGTTCTCACTTGGTGTACCCCAACATATGCATAAAATAACAAACCTGTGAAAATTTTGGGCTCAATTGGTCATCGAAGTTGCAAGAACATGATGAAAGAAAAAACACCCTTGTTGTACAATTGTGTGCTTTCAGATAGGAATAAAAACTTCTTGCAAGAAGTTTTTATTATTTTAGTGAGAAATTACCTCTTTTTCAAAAACTATGTTACTTCAGAGGGAGTCGTTTTCTACAATGTTTTATACTATCAGTAGCTCTCCGTTGGTTGTTACCAAGTAAGTTTTTATGCTAATATTTGTTTTGAGTCATTACCAAACGTGTACGATACCTTTAAGTAAAATCACCAAAGGAAGCCATCTTCTTCAAAACTTATAATAATAATAATATCGACTTTTATATAGCGCAATTCCAAAGAATGATCATTGCGCTTTAAACATTATTAACCCTGATCACTGGGCCATTTGATTAATTCCTCAAACCATCTCAGCTCCCTGAGTAGTATACAGCCTGTGCAACAAGTATGTAGCTAAAGGATGTTTTCATTTCGCAAAGAGCACTTCCGTTGGAAAATCTTAAAGAATATGGGGAACCTTCAAACAGGCCAGAAGGCAATGGCAGCCATGACCTCTGTGGCCTCTGTGTGTTTACAGGCCTGGGCGGGTCCAATTTCATGGCTCTGCTTCGCGCCGAATTCTGTGTTTACCAAGTGCTGTAAAGCACATGATTCTATGGGATGTATGCACAGAATTCCACGGTAAACAGAGCCACGAAATTGGGCCCTCATAGAGCTGCTTAAGCAGAAAATGTTGCTCAACAATTTTCTGCTCAGCAAAAATGAGCAGAAAACCACTCACAGATACTTCATATGAAGTGGTATTTTGGCTGGTAACCTTATTCTGGTAAGCATAATTCTGTTGTGCTTAGCAACTTTTTGTGCTTAAGCAGCTCTATGGATATGGGTTCTGGTCTTATTGACCAATTCCACCTGACGTTAGCGCCCATAATAAATCTTGGTTGCCCCAATTTCAGAGTCAGATTACCTGTGTGTTACTGGGCATGCAGTGCACATTATAGGCAACGAGCACGCGAGTTACTAATTGCACCATATCGTCCGATTTAGCTGTGGCTATGACTGTTGCTAAGGTTTGTTGCTAAGGACGTCCTATACTTCAACGCATGATGACGCGGCGATCCAGCCGTAGCCGCTAATTCGGAAACGGTCTATCAATACTTACCGATGTTGAATCTGTTCCTGATCATGAGCTGCATCCTTCACAGCTGCGACTTTCTCTTGTTTGCCAACCCCGGTGCAGCTGCCATCTGGAGGGGGTCTAAACTCCTGCTGGTACTGCTCCCCTGATTGGCTCGCATCTAAAGATGATAATAATAATCAAAATAATAACATTTATAGAGCGCTTAATACTGGAATTTCTAAGCAGTTTAACCTCCAGTTACATATAGATGTGTCTTTAATAGAGATTTGACTGAGTCATTGGAGGTAGCTAATGATGGATATTGAGAGGGAGATTGTTCCATAGTGATGGTGCAGCTGAGGTGAAAGCTCGTTGACCATAGCGAGTGTTGGTACATGGACCATTTGCTAGTTGATATTGCGAGTTGTATGACGACCGTAAATTGAAGGAATGCATTGGAACTTTTTGGAGAAATTAGACTTTGAAGATATGTAGGAGCATGGCCATTAACTGTCAGGTAAGTGAGCAGAAGAATCTTGTATTTTATACGTAAATACACATCACTAAACAAAACATGTTTCTGCAATACATGTTTAGTGGGGTGTCGTGGCAAGGCGGTCTAGGGCAGTGGACTTAAGTTATGGAATTTACAGAATGTGGGTTCGAATCCTGGCCTGCTCAGTTGCGACACTTGTAAATTGATCAATGGTTTAATTTTTTTTAAATTATATTAATGATAAGGTTGAACTCTTAGAAATAATAATTAGCGCATTTTACAATAACGTATCAATGCGCTTTACATTAGTGCCCTGGTCATTGGGCCAATAACATTCCTTTAATCTTTCTCAGCTCCCTGGGGAGTATACAGCCCTGAGCTGCAGTGGCGCTCCGAAGGCTTTTCAAACACAATATCAACCTCTACCCTCACATTAGGGGAATTTAAACTGCAGATGAAAGTTTTGATACTGCAGAGCTTTCAGTTTCAAAATAACCTTTTCAAATGCATATATCTCGAAATGGTCTTTTAACGCATTCTGACATGCACGTCACTTCGTGAAAACGGTAACGAATTGTCACAGTTTAATGCTAGAATGACATCAAGTCTCCTCTTAGCAAACCACATTTTGTCGGCTCAGTGCTATAAAGTCATTAGTTGCAATTTCACATCTGTAATGATCAAAAGGTCATTAAATGAAAATGCGTATAAATAAAAATATAAACAAATTAAAATCAACAAATTAATGTTTTAACTTGATGATCAATAAATTCCATTTACCAGGAGCTCCAAAATATACAAAAGAAATGTTATGAAATCCATACAAATTGCACTATAATGACCTTATCGTCCCGAGCAGACAATTTGATAAAGGTCTGTTGTAGCAGTAAATTAAGTATTAAATTTGACCCCAAAATATAAATCCAGCTTTATAGAACTTACATGTACGTCCCGCAGCTCTCTTCAATACCAGTTCGTCCGGGGCTTCAAAGAGTACCACCAGGTCGATACCACTGACTGGTGGAGGAGGATCCTTGGGTGGGTTGGGGTCTAGGGCAAGCCGACTCTGCCTCAGCTTGGCTCGGGATGGTTTGGCATTGGCGTCATAACCACTCAGGGCTTTCTCTAAGAGCTTGGCCTGGGCTACTGTAGATGGGAAGCCATCCATGATCCAACCGTGTTCCTCTTGTGTGCGTCTGTTAATTCAGTAAATCAAAGTCTTGATTAGGGGAATATAAGAGTGGCGACGACATGTGCAGTCAAATGGTTATACTGCAGGACTTGCAATCACAAGGTTGTGGGTTCAAATTTTACAAAGCTAACTGCTGATTTCACAATGACTAGAATAAGTATTGTCGTATAGTTACCGACTCACAATTTCTTGATTTGTGCAATTCATAATCATAGACGTTAAACCAATGTTTGCATGAGAGAGTTAGCTCATGTTTATATCCCCTTGAGGGAATTTGCCGAGTTCCCTTGATGGGAAGATCATCTAAACAAACAAACGACTCGTTTGGAAGTCTATAGTCAACTATTGGTACGATATTCAACACTTCCATTGCCTTCCGCCACTTCGCTTTGGTGTCACTGGTTCCCTTCTGCGCTTTACACGCTTTAGCATGAAACAAGGCTATCAGGACTAGGAAACAAACCATGGTCCTGAGGCTGGTTCCAAATAGTCGACCACAATAGTCAACCAATGGTCGATCCAGCCTGGGTTCGAGTCATAACAGTCAACCTTTAGTTAACCATGGTGCGCACTCAAACTTGCTCCATTTTGTAATGTGAATGTGGATATTGACATCTTCACATCAACCAATGAAAAAAAATATATAAAAAAATGGCTAGAGAGGTAGGAGCTCACATCATTTTGTAACAAGGACATATTTTCAGTCCATGCACAATGCTGCAACTTTGAACTTTGAACTTACTTGACAGCCTCTACCATGATCTCAACTAGAAGCTCATCTTTGACTGGTTGACCTTTGCGGAGGAACTTGGAGGCCAGCTTGCCGAGCTTGGCACGGGCAGTTGGCTGTAACAATCAAAGAACGTGAGTAAAGAAATTTGTCACTTGCATTCAATAATGCATACTGTTCAGTTTGGAAATAAATGTAAAATCCAACTCAATTCAACTCACTTCACTTTCACATCAAAGCACATATTTAGATAGTTGGAGTAATACAACAAAAATTAATAAAGTTTTGGGAACGACGCTGAGAATAAAGCCTGGAAAATCAATATACCCATCCTATATTTATTTCCATATACGACAGCTACGACAGTCCAACACCGCGGCAATAAATACATGGCAAAATAAAGAATGAAATGGGGCGCGTGTTCCACCAATCAAATGGCAAGGATCTGTGTCTGAGTTATATAATGTTGGTTACTGCTGGCTCCCTGCCAGTTTTTGCTTTAAAACTAGTTTTGTTTCCAGTAACAAGACGTTGGGCACTCTTCCTTCGACATTTCAGAATCCCTTTATGATTTAGGGTTTGACAACATGTGGACCTTACCTCTGGCTTGGGCGGTCCTTTCTTCTTGGTTGGGCTGGGAGGTTTCTTGCCGGTACCCTTAACGTCACTGGCTTCCGTCTTCTCAGTCACTGGGGCTCCATCTTTGCTCACCTCTGATTTCTCTTCATCAACTGAAGAATTTAAAATTGCTAAATTATTGGAAAATAAATTTAGTAAAAGATGCTGTCTGGGAAAGTCTGCTCGGGGGGAAAAAAATAAATCAACCTGAGACACTTTCATTTCGTCGATGCAAATTTTTGTTTGTAGAATCACTGAATTTCGAATTGACATTCTCTTACCATAATAATTAGATTACAGAAGCAGGGAATTCCGCGCTTACGTCAAACGTATTTCACACGTTAGCTGGGAATTTCTGCTTGTGCGCATGTGTACTCCAAATTTTGCTTACATAGGTAGCGCAGAATGGTGATTGGAAGCGCAGTATTCGGCGTTAAGCAGAGCCATGAAAATGGGCCCAGATTGGTTGCCTTTGTCATTAACATCATTGTCTTTTTGTAACTATGATTATTCCAACTCAACAAAGTGCAGTTTGTTGAGTTTGAATAATCATTATTCTAAAAAACAGGTCATTTTTGTTTGAGGATGAGATCTGGGCCCAATTTCATGGCTCTGCTTACCGCAGAATTCTACGCTTACGGAGCCCTTGTAGCACATAATTATATGATTGAACATAAGCGCAGAATTCCGCGGTAAGCAGAGCCATGAAATTGGGCCCAGATGAGTCAAACATTGAGAACAAAACAGAGTGGTTTCTGTAAACAACCTTCAAGAAATTAAAAAATTAATTGTCACTAACCTTTTTCTTTGGCATCTAAGCCTGGAATCACAGAGTTAGGAGTGGCTGGTATCACAGTGGCTGAAGGTAAAAGTAAACAAATTGACTTGTCAACAAATATCCAATTAGTATAATTTTTAATTTACAAGAATGTTATACAACTTACAATCTAGACTACCTTTAGTTCCCCTGAGTTTCTTGGGGCGAACTTACATAAAAACAGCAAAGTTATCTGAAATCCAAACAAGCTGACCCCAACAGCCAAATACCATGTATTATCATGATGAGTGGGTCATGGTTTTCCAATGTTTCCATGACTTTTCCCAATGTCTTGACTTATTCTAATGTTTCCATGACTTTTTTCCAAAGTTTCCATGACTTTTTCCAAAGTTTCCAAAACTTTTTCCAATGTTTCCAAACTTTCCCCCAATATTTCCATGACTTTTCCAAATATTTCCATGACTTATTCTAATGTTTCCATGACTTTTCCAGATGTTTTCATGACTTTCCCCAATGTTTCCATGACTTATTCTAATGTTTCCATGACTTTTCCAAATGTTTTCATGACTTTTCCAAATGTTTCCATGACTTATTCTAATGTTTCCATGACTTTTCCTAATGTTTCCATGGCTTTTTCCAAAGTTTCCATGACTTTTTCCAAAGTTTCCATGACTTTTTCCAAAGTTTCCAAAACTTTTCCCAATGTTTCCATAACTTTCCCCCGATATTTCCATGAGTTTTCCAAATATTTTCATGACTTATTCCAATGTTTCCATGACTTTTCAAAATGTTTTCATGACTTTTTCCAATGTTTCCATGACTTTTCCCAATGTTTCCATGACTTTTCCAAATGTTTCCATGACTTTTTCCCAATGTTTCCATGACTTATTCTAATGTTTCCATAATTTTTCCCAATGTTTCCATGACTTTTCCCAATGTTTCCATCACATTTTCTGTTTCATATATTTAAATAAAATCACTGACTTCCCATGACAGCTTTATATTTCAGGATTTTCCATGAATGCGGAAACCCTTGGTTACACAACCAACGCATTCCATTTACATACGAAATATATTTGTAATGGTATTATACTATTTAAACAATCAAAACCATAATTTTGGACTCACCATCTCCAGGGGTGCTAGGCTGTCCAGAGGGGAGCTCATCTCTTGAGATGGTCACTACTGGTTGTGGTTCTCCTTCTGCTCCCTCCACTGGTTCCCCCTCCTGTATAAAATGGAATAATCTCACTTATTATTATTCTGGTTATTAAAACAAACACATGGTTGGCAGCCACAGAGGTGCCTCAAAAATTAAATTTATCACTGTAGCTCGCAAGCCTGAGGAAACAGGGGTACTTGCTATGTGAACCAGAAACACTAGGGTTAACACCTTCTCTTCCACGATAAGTGCTCTGGGTTCTTATACGGCACAACCAATCCTATTTCACGGGACCTACAGCTTAAAATCCCATGTTGAATGACAAAATAAGTATGAACAAGTATCTTGCTCAGGGACACAAGTGCCATGACCGGGATTCGAACCCACACTCTGCTGATCAGAAACACCAGGGCCCACCATCAAAGAGCTGCTTAAGCAGAAAATAACACTTAACAATATTAGGCTAAGCAAAAATAAGCAGGATACCAGTCAGGAATGGTACATATGACATGGTATTTTAGCTGGTAAACTTATTCTGGTAAGCATATGTTTAGTTGTGGCTAAGCTACTTTTTGTGCTTAAGCAGCTCCATGAAATTGGATCCAGAGCTTGAGTCCGGTGCTCTAATAACTGCTCGGCCACGACACGCCATAGTATGATAACAATCAGGCCAAATAATTTGTACATCTAAAGTTTGTCATATCCTTTGATTATGCTTATACTTAGTAACATGCATTTGTAACATGAAGTTGTAATAGTGCTCTGATGTACCACAGGGGCTATTATATAATTATAATAATAATACAAGCATTTATAAAGCGCATTTTTCCAATGGTTACAATGCGCTGAGGACAACACAAAAATTTCCAGAGAGGAAACAGTGTAATTGAACAGGAACCTTAAGATGAAAATAGGTATGACTTGAGTTTACGTTTGAATTGATGAAGAGAGTTGCAAATACGAATGTTGAGGGGTAGCGAGTTCCAGCATCTGGGTCCAGCTACTGAGAAGGCCTTGTCACCTGCATGTTTGAATGTGCGTTTCTAACTGTTTTGTGCCAAGGTCGAACTTAACAACTTACTTGACATACTTTAAATTGTATGAATTTTGATATTAATAGATCCTAACTTGTGGCATGTTTTTAGCCCAATATTGATAGGGGTCAGGTGTTAAAAGTGCGTTGTTCACGTAGGTGTGGGGCACATACTTTTTTGAATATCAATATGTATACCAGTAGATCTTAACTTTGGGCACGTCGTTAGCCCAATAAGGTGCCCCCAAGTTGTGTCTGTGTGGGCGTGTGTTGCCTAATAATGATAGGGGTCAGGTGTGCCCCAAGTGCTAATGTTTGTGTGACTGGATAGCCAAACACTTTTTTTCCCGCATCCAGCACAAAATATTTGTTTATGATGTTGTTGACAATAAAAACACCTTTCAAGAATGTGGCGTTCTATCACAAGAATTGGTTAGCTTGTTCCCCTTTTGAATCTGAGTATAATAAGAACTTACCGCAGTAGCTGGAGGTGGTATCTCCATGACTTCTCCAGCCTTGAATGCATCTACTGCATCTCGGACAAGCTCATCAATGTCCAGAACAGCTAAGCCATGCTCTAACATTTAACAAGATGCAAGAAATATTGGCAAATCAAGTATTTGAACAGATAGAGCACACACATTGTACAACACAAAGAGCAATGGAAAGACAAATGCTTCATGTATCTTAATCAGAGACAAGGGCCCAATTTCATAAAGCTGTTTTTGCAGAAAATGCTGCCTAGCAAATTTAAATGAGAGCGGCACCGGTGGCAACAGTATAAACTTTATGGAATGTTGGCTGGTAACCTGTTTCTGCTGAGCAGGATTTTTCTGTGCTTAGCAAGTTTTTATGCTCACAGGCTTTATGAAATTGGGCCCTGGTCACATGTATGGAAATATGCAAGAAAACTGGGGTTACAGACATCATAAGGAAAATAAAACATGCTAGATGGAGGTTGGCTGAACACACTGCCTGAAGAGCAGACAAAAGATGAACAACAAGACTAATGGAGGGACAACCAAGAATGGAGAAAAGGAGAAGAGGCAGGCAAAGAAGAAGATGGTGGGATGACATAAGATCTTATGCAGGAACAGTAAGGACAAGAACAGCAAGGAATAAAGATGAATGGCATTTTCATGAGGGCTACATCCTACACTGAATGAACACAGCCTAAATTCAAATTCATCTGAATAGGCTTGATTTTGCATTGAGTGAGCACAATACATTCTGGTAAAACTGCAACAGTGGGTATGCTTACTGTCTTTGAATGAAGATTGGTGCAGAGTTTGCCCTTAACTTTCTCAGTGACTAGCCAGCAGGACCAGTCAGCTTGACATGTCACTAGCCGCCAGTTTTTTCACTGGTCCTCATTTAAAGGTTTTCTTTCAACATTGTCATTAGTGTGGGACTTGTAATTTGAAGTAATATGAAGTGGTTTACATGATGGTGACCGGACTTCAGCAATAGACTAGCCAGCAGGACTAGTTGGACAGAATTCTGACTGGTCCAGGGGTGTTTTAACTGACATTTGGCCAGCGGACCACTGTTAAGGGAGAACACTGTTGGTGATGTCAACAACACTGCAGTAGTTGACTTATTCTTTTTAATAAAAAGACCAGGTTAATAAAAAAGACCAGGTTCTCTTTCGGAAATTAGATATCTGTGTTGCAGAGCTGCCAACATTTACATCTTGTAATCAGGGAGATTTTGTACAATCAGGAAGATAATCAGAATTACATTCAACATAATAGGGGAAACCTTTCCATAATCAGGGAGATTTTCAAATTTGTTCATCAGAAGATAAAAAGATTTGTTCATTTTCAGGAAGTTTCTGCAGAATCATGGAGAGTTGGCAGCTCTGGTGCTGGCCTTAATTGTATATTTGCAAGCGAGCGTCATTTTCATCAAAGATCAAACAATGAAAATATGTGTCTTATTATTTATAAAGTTATTGGGAGCATGGTAATTCTTTAATAATAATAATACACAGTTATTATATAGCTCTTTATCACAACCGAGGGCGTCTCAAAAAAAAGTAGAAAATAAAAACAAAGATGTAAAGCATTTACCTTCAGCCAAACTGGCAGCCACGGAAGATTTTCCAGTGAATGCTTTGCCCAGGAAGCAAGCCTTGACTGGGAACGGTGGGATTTCTGGAGCCGCTGGTGGTGGCTGTAGATGAATGATTAAAATGAATTTAAATTGATAAATGCACTGCATCAGCTGGGAAATAAACTGAGCTGAATGGCCCCACTTTCATGCCTCTGCTTACCGCAGAATTATGCACTTACAGTCACCATCTTCCCACTTACAAGATCAGTGCCAAATTTCTGTGTTGGCTGTGTAAGCAAAGAATGTTTGATTGAAATTATTTTAAATGGATTTCAGCAAAGATCACGTGTTGCCATTTTCATGGCTCTGCTTAGGCCTAAAAAAAAAAAATGTTATGTTGGCGTAACGGGCCAGAAAAAATAGGGAAGGTAGGTCAGGATTCTTTTTTTTTTTTTTTTCCCAACAGTGAAACGAAACTTGTGAATTCCAGTTAACTGTTTACCTGTTTCTACCGTTCAAATCAAAACTTTAAGCCAGCAAATGTCAACACACTCTCCAGGTTCAATAGAACACTATACCCACTCTTAAGGGTCACAGAACCAGGTCATAAAACTACAAAGACATAGCGCGCGCGGCTTGTGGTTTGATTGAAGCAAGAGTATTACAAACTGAAACAATAATGTATAACAAACTGCAGAGGATTAAGATAAGACGTAACTGGATCTCAATAGGAGTGTCAATCATTCTCCCAGGGCTGGAGAGTGTCTGAGGCTGACATTAAAATATAAAGAAAAGGGTGTCAAGTTTTTTTTCTCACTTTCAGCTTCGTTTTGTGGTAGGAAAATTGTTTTTTTAATCATTGACAAAGTTCAGCTGGGGGGAAAAAAAGTTGAAAATAAATAAAAATATCCAGGGTCGGCCGTTTTTTTAGAATCGGTCGGGTTACGCCAACATAACAATTTTTTTTTATGCCTTACCGTAAGCAAGGAATCGGCGCTTACAGAAGTAGGGAATACCACGCTTACGTTAAGCGTATTTCACAGGTTAGCAGGGAATTCTGCTTGTGAGCATGCATAGTCCACATTACTAGGCATTCTGCGCTTACACAGCTAGCGCAGAAATTCCCAGCGCAGAAATTCCCAGCGCAGAAATACACACGGAGATGAAATCTTCAGGCTTACCGTTGGTGGTGAGACGATGCTGAAGATGCGAGCCAAGATGTGACCGAGTACTGCATTGTTCTTCTGAGGACCTGTGATGTCACAATCGGCCGGTGGCTGCCACTCGCCAATCATGTTCTATAAAAAAAGTAAATGAAAAAAGGAATTCACTGACTGACAACTCATCTTCAGATGAATCTTCGTGCTTTCTGAAATTGAGACAGGGGACCAGGGAGAGGGCCGGATACTTACTCTGTACTCAAGGAAGTCACCTTCATCAAGTAGCACTTGACGTTCTTTTTCTATTAGCTGGTCCCCTTCAGACTGCACTGGTTCCTCTTCCTTCGGTTCCTATTTAATAGTAATAAAACATCAAATAGTTACCTAACTGTTACCATCCATTATATTTGATTGTTATTTGAGGGACATTTTAAAATAATAGTAATAATAATAATCAGCTCAAATTATTTCCAGTACAAGCCTGCATGTCCATTCACATGTTGAAACATTTTTTGGGCGGTTTCAGGTACTATACAGAATATTACAACCATTGTAAAAATTGCTAACGTGACAGATGCAAAGTTGTGTTTCCTGTCACATGCATCTTGCAAAAGGCAAAATTGAATACAAATTCACAGTAAGTGCACATGATATACCTTTCACAATACCATTTGTATTTTTTTGTAATTTTTATTTTTCGTGAGTCATTGTTTTTCTGTATATTGATTAATTTAAGTACTTTGGAATAGCCAGGTCCTTTGTGTGTTTTACTTTAGCCCATTCC
Source organism: Plazaster borealis (assembly GCA_021014325.1). NCBI lineage: Eukaryota > Metazoa > Echinodermata > Asteroidea > Forcipulatida > Labidiasteridae > Plazaster > Plazaster borealis. Next base: position 15,188,945 of record CM037462.1, read on the forward strand.
TTTTATTTAATTACTCCATCATTTTAATTAATTCTTTTATACTAATTTTATCTGCAATGTCTGCATCCATGAAATGTATTACTGTTTGGTTGACGGTTCTTCTTATATTCCTCTTTCTTAAAGGTATCATACACGTTTGGTAACGGAGAGCTGTTGATAGTACAAAACATTGTAGGAAACGACTCCCTCTGAAGTAACGTAGTTTTTGAGAAAGAGGTCATTTCTCACTAAAATAATAAAAACTTCTTGCAAGAATTTTTTATTCCTATCTGAAAGCACACAAATTTGTACAACAAGGGTGTTTTTTCTTTCATCATTTTCTTGCAACTTCGATGACCAATTAAGCCCAAATTTTCACAGGCTTGTTATTTTATGCATATGTTGGGATACACCAAGTGAGAACACTGGTCTTTGACAATTACCAATCGTGTTCAGTGCCTTTGAAGAAAGAGGCTAGAATAAAACGTCCTTTTCATCTGACAACTAACACCTGTTTTCTCGATGTAATTCATTTTCTAATTCAATGTAAACATACCCACTGGTGAAAAGGATGTAAACTTTCAGAGTTTTTGTGGCCAAACTCGGAAATTCTTTAATGGAGCTTTCACCTAATGGGCACTTTATATTGTTTGTTTTTATTAATAATAATTATTATTATTACAAAAACTGTACTTACAATATTTTGCTCATACAGTGGTTTACCAGATGTGAAGAGTAACTTCCATTCTCTATTCAGCTTGGCAGGAAGTTGCCTAGAACAAAAATGGAAAGAAAGTTTGAAAAAGAAAAGAACATGTAATGACAAAAATCGTACACTATTGTACTAAGCTCTGGTAAATTTTGTGTATTGTCCTTGCATTGCGATTAATGAAGTTGTTGTGGCTTTCATTTTTTGTATTGCTGCATTTTTTTTCAAAAACATGTTTTAATTGTCCCAAATGCAGTTATTGTATCAATCAAAATTACTGCAGTAGCCACTGTTAAAAGACCCCCTTGCATTGGGTGTACAATCGCCGAGGTCAAACAATGGAAATGTGCACGCGTGTATACACAGCACACTCTCAGCCAATGATAGGTCTTCATGGACCTCATTGAGGGCGCTGTTTGGGCTTGTGACGTCATGTATGCAAGGGGTCTATTACAGGATTCGAACTGGTACCTCGTCATTGGGTACCCTCGTTGGTAAATTGGTTAATAAGACTACTGCTCTAAAATTCGGTGGTTGTGGGTTTGAATCATATCAAGTAGACTGTGAATCTTATTTCTGCAGAAAGTACTCACAAACGAAAATAATAATGGTTTAGGGTTGTGCATTTACGTTTAATATAATAACTTAAAAGCAGAGAATATGTACTTGGCAACACAATTCATAATGGTTTTATCATGAGCACTCATAGGAAAAATAAATTTGTCCTTCTCAGATAAGATGCTAAAATCCGTGTAATTTTGACCAATTGTATCATACAACTTCTTTCTTAGTACATTAAACATTGGACAAAAGCAAATAAAGTGAATTTTTTTTCAACATCTTCCAACCAGTGAGGACAAATGCAATTATTAAATTCTACACCTGTATATCTCCCAACCTCAACTTGTAGTTTATGTGCTGAGCATCTAAACCTAGCTAAACAGTGACCATATTGAGGATTATGCAAATACCATTAATAAAACTTACTTCTCAGTGAGCTCCCTGTACTTGCCGACCTTACAGGCAAAGTCCACCACATCCAGTAGGATATTCCTGCAGATGTTATAACGTTTCCTGTACTTGGCCTCAGCTCGATCCTGTGCAATCTTATCGTGGAGTTCTTTGTCTCTTTTAGTCTGCTCAATGTACTCCAGCTTGGCAAGACGAGCCAGCTCCTGTAATTGTGAAGGAAAAAAGGTCATGTCAATTATCAGGCATGCAACTGTAACTTCACCAAAAAAGAGGAAAATACAAAATTTCAATGATTTTGTATAGTATTTTTCCATTTTGAATGGTAAAACTGAGATTCAAAAAAGAGGAAATCAGCTGATCCGAGAAAAGTTGCATGCCTGAATTATCAGGCCTAGAGTTAACAAGGGTCACGGAGGTCAATGGAGGTCATGGCCTCTGTTGCCCCTGGTCTTGGCCTTGGTGCCCTTTCAAAAGTTTTCCATAGACTTTAAAGAGGAGGGGAAATGACCAATTCAAAGTTTGTCCTTTCTCATGTTGAGCGTTTAATTTGTATATTGTGTCATGTTTGTATTGTACCCGCTGGGACCCATGGGAGACCAGTGGTTACCACTGAATAGGCCACCCAGTTGAAATAAGAAATAAAATAAATAAATAAATAAATTCAACTTTGTGATGTACTCATTTTCCAATAGATAGAGTCCTCATGTGAGTGGGGAAAAAAATTAAAAGTCTCTAACCTCATGTCGAAATGGTCTGAATTGCCATTAGCCTTTTTGAGATATGGTGGACACTATAGGAGTTCACGGTTTGGTTTGGGTGTATACAGACAAAATTTACTCAAACTAAATAGTGTCATAGTATTGTGTCCGCCATATCTCAAAATGGCTTATTGTATTCGACACCCTTCCAGTGCGAAATTTGTCAACATCCAAAACGTCTGATGATATTATTCTGAATAAGGAATAAGGAATTTGGACCACAGCTCTGGTTTGACAACCACGAAGGTCACTTACAGCCTCCCTGTCCATGGCCTCCTGGAAGTCCTTCTGCCGTCGCTCCTCGTACTGCTGCTCCCTGAAGATCCGATTCTGACAGATCACCGCCTTCTCGTGGCGTAACTGCAGCAGCTGGGTTGCAATACGTCGCTCCTGCTGCGACTGACGCATCAGACGGTTCACAAGAAGCTCTTCTCTGCGTGCTTCCTGTGAATGATAACAGAAAAATATGTCTCCATTGTTGTACATTTTGAGGAAGTGTTATTGCAGCTTCAGTGTAAATATTTCACAGATTGATTGGTTTGTTAATTTCTACAGCATTTACGTAAATCACTTGTGTACAACATAAAGTACACAACAGAATGCCCAATTTCATAGAGCTGCTTAAGCACAAAAAGTAGCTAAGCACAACAAAATACCAGAATAAGTTTACCAGCCAAACTACCATGTCACATGTGTGATCTGTGACTGGTATACAGCAGCTTATTTTTGCTTAGCAGAAACTTTCTAAGTAATATTTTCTGCTTAAGCAGCTCTATATCTGCTTATCGTAAGCAAAGAATCGGCGCTTACAGAAGCCTACGGGTATGGAGGGTGAACACGGAAAAAAATATAGCTGTATTACAAATGGCCTTTGTGCTCAGGCTCGGGTGCTTTTTGTTTGTAAGCTTCCGCCAATGGTATTAGGAAGAAGGGGGTATGAGTACAGTGGACTGAAGTTGCCTATGGTAAGAAAAGGGTCATAAATGTAGTAGGTCTTTGGTTCAAATCATAATCATTTACTGTACAAGGACTCAGCATGCGCCGGTGCTTTATTAAGTCCCTAAGAGTGAAAGGCAACTTAAATTAACAGTCACAAGAGTAAATGACTCTGACCTCTTGAGAATCATGCGCCTTCAGTTGATCCACCAGCACCTTGCGTCGTCTCTTCTCTCGCTCCTGACGAGCAGTGGCATCCTCTTGAAGACGCTTTCTGATCTTATTGATGTACTGATCATTGGAAGAAGGCTAAGGGAAGGAAGTCAAACAGTCAGAAACAGTGGCGGGGCAAAAAAAACAAAAAAACCCTTTTGAAAACATACAACTGAACAAATAGACTGGTTAAAAGACCATGGACTATGGGCACGGGTAAGAAGACCATAGAAAACAGCAGGGCTTGAAATTAACACCACACCACAGGCCCGAGGCCAGTGATTTTAGCGTCGTGCCAGTAAACTCATAACCGAACAAGCCGGGTGGTCTTGTGTTGTTCAATTGAATAAAAATAGGCTACCTAATTGTGTAATGAAAACAAAGATGACTATTTTCAATTCTGTTGAGTATCAAAGTACACTTACACATAAGACAAATGAGATAGATTTTCTCTCAGTGCTTGTTCAACTCATTTTGATTGTGGTGTTATAAAATAAATTCTGGTCCAGTAAACATTTTGAGCTACAAGCATTTCAGTCTTGTGGATATTCCCCCCAAATTCAAGCTCTGAACAGGCCTGAATTAGAAGACCATAGAAAACAGGCAGGAATTAGAAGACCAATGAAAACAGGCAAGAATAAGTTGATAAACTAGTCTGAAAAGAGACAAAATAAACGACTGACATAAATAGAAGCAACAAAGAACAAACAGACAAACAAACAAAAAATTTTTTTTTTTAAATTGTGTCTTACCTTGATTAATTGCACTAACTCTGGCTTGTTCTTTTCCTTCTCTTGCTCTCGCAGATAAGTTGCTACTTCTTCATCAGCATCTCTTTAAAGAAAAACAAAACATTAGTGTTAAGGTACCCATTTACCCCTGGGTGAAGAGAAGCGATTATAGTTAAGTGTCTTGCTCAAGGACACAAGTGTCATGACCGGGATTTGAACCCACACCCTGATGACTCAGCCACCAGGGCCCAATTTCATAGAGCTGCTTAATCACAAAAAGTAGCTAAGCACAACAAAATTATGCCTACTGGAATAAGGTTACCAGCCAAACTACCATGTCACATGTACAATTTGTGACTGGTATCCTGCTCATTTCTGCTTAGCAGACAATTGTTAAGCAATATTTTCTGCTTAAGCAGCTCTATGAAATTGGGCCCTGAACTCGGGCAAGGTGCACTAAACAGCTTTGCCATGACATGCCACAATCTAAGTAGGATTGCAACCATTCCAAAAATTATTCCTTTCAGTAAGTATGGGTGCCACCACACTAAACAGGGAGTAAACAGAGCGACGGCCTCATGAATATTTTGTAGGCCCTCAAAATATTCTATATTCTATAAAAGGGGGTACAGTGTAAACATTTTGCACAATCATGACCTGGGGGTTGTTGACATCCAACTTAAAGTATTTTGGATGACCCCTGCCCTGAACAAAATGGTCCTATTTGCAGAGGTGCAGCGCAAATTTTTCAAGTTTGATGCTTGGACGTTTCGAAATTCAAAAAGGGTGTTTTTATTTGTAGGGAGAACAACTTGACGGGCCGTGGGACAACCCTTGTCAAATTGAGCAGAAGATAACAGTTTAGGAGTCAATGGACACTTTTCTTATTACTGTAAAAGTATTTTATAAGTATTTTTGAATATTTAGCATTTCGCACTGTATGCTATGGGAGTTTATGTTTATTTATTGGGGAGCACTCGTATGCTCTGATTGGTGAGTGGCTGAGTAAAGCCCGGTTCATACTTCCTGCGAATGCGAATCAAATTTGACTTGAATTTGACGTCACAACTCTGTTTTCGCTGTGAATATTCGCAAAAGTTGAGCACGAGGCAACTCTTGCGAATTATTCGTTGCAAATTTGTGACGTCAATATTGGCTCTGCATTCCATTCGCAGGAAGTATGAACCGGGCTTAATGTTGAGACCACGTTTCACCGTCTTGTGGCATCTCAGATGGTCTTACCTGTCCTCCTGAGTCATGTTCAAGGAGCGATTCATCTGGTTCTCAAACTCGGCAATCTGTCTCCTCATCTCGGAGGCTTCCCTCTTCAAGACAATCTCACGTCGAGCAGTGATTGCCTTTAGCGTCTTGTTGGGTGGTGGCTTTGGCATCTCAACAGTGGCAGCCCTGAAAGATGTACAAAGGAATAAAGTTACGACAGTGAAAGTTTGTCTTATTCGTGTTCTGTCTAGATAATGTGATTTCTTGGATTTGTTTACTTCATTTTCAATTCAATTCAAGTCAACATTTATTTCTTACTGCTCTTCTCAAAATAACACATATATACAGAATAATACATAGATAAGCAAAATAATAAGCACAGAAGATCAGGGAAAGAGTTAATCTATGTATACCAAAATAAAAGAGAGTGTGAGGCTGTCAGATTAAGCCAAGGCTTGTTAGAAGACAGCCTAGACAGACAAACTACGCACATGGAGACAAGACAACCAGGTAACACAAAAAAACGCCGAAGCACGCTGAATTGAAACGAGGTCTTCGGAATGTTTTCTGCTTGGTGTTTATATTGGTTTTAAAAGCCCTACTGTGCAATCTGGAGCATTTTGTATTTTTTTCTCTTGATTTTTTTGGTGAAATTCTTATTTAGTAATTTTGTTTGCGTATCAGCCGAAATGTGCGCGTATCGGCATGCAAATCGCGTGTATCGGCCCGATACGCTCGCTTGTGCATGGGCAGAACCCTGATGTGGAAATAAAATCAAAAAAGAGAGAGAGGCAGAAAGGCAGAAAGCACACAGAAAAAGCAAGGGATGAACAATGAACAAGGCGACAAAGAAAACAAAATGGAAGAATCAGAAATGTTTCAACTGACTTGATCCTGGCAACAAGTTCTGTCTGCCTCCTCCTAGCATCGGATGCTTTCTGCAGCTCCATCAGCCGTTGGTCTTGCTGCCACTGACGGCGCTTCTCTTCCTCCTCATACTTGGTACGGAACTCCACGTCCAGATGAAGACGCTTGCGCTCACGGAACCTCTCTACCAGCTGGTCCAGATTCAGGTCTGTCTGACGAGGTGTAAGTATCTTCAGACGCTGTAGTGAAAGAGGAAAGTGTTTTTTTATTTATTCAGTTCCCATCAAACTGTGTCTTACTGCCCCTCATTCTGTAAAAACAACAGAGCTCAAATCGGCAGGGGTGGGATTGGACGAATGTGAAAATTCCTGAAAAATGTCTTGGTCCCCTAATATATTTTCAACCTGGAATCTCCCAGATGTTACAATTCAGGAGGTTTACAGACTCTGTGCATCATCAGAAATAACAGAACTACAGGCTTGCTGGACACAGTGTGGACTACTTTTTTCTCCCTTTGGTGACTGCTTTACTTCTTTTAAGAAAACATGAAGGCTCATTTATTGATTTATTTATTTATTTATCTCTTCATTCAGGCTTTTAAAAACATTGCAATACAATACAGAAGACTTAGAAAAACAATCAGACCAAGAATTACGAAAAACAGAGGACTATGTAGAAATAAAAAACAAACAGCAGCCTAGGGATTGCCCAAAAGCAAACTAAATCACTATCTAAAAGAGCAATCCCCTTAAAAAAAAAAGACATCAGAAAAAACAGACAGATATCAAAAACACATGGGAAGTTTATATAGGCCTACACTCTTATAAAAACATTATGTACACTATTATTATGGTCTGCCAGCCTTTTCACTTGTCACTATTTCATACTAATACATTTCAAAACTGAACTAGCCAGCCAGACCACTTGGAGAGAATTTTGACTGCAGTCCTCAGGTGTTTTAACTACCATTTGGCCAACAGACCACTGTTAAGGGAGAACACTGCTGACTACCTATAAAGCTACTTGCCACCAAGAGGAGCATTTAACACTTTGTACAGTATCTCAGAACCGTTTATTTAACAAGAACACCGACCTCTTTATAAGGCCCTCGCTCAAGGCTCTCCAGCTTCACCGGTGCTCGTGCTCGCATGGTTTCCATTGCCACGCCCGTCAAGCTAGATTGCTTCTTGTTGTTCAGCGCGATGTAGAGCTGATACATGAGGCGTGTAGCCTCACCCGGTTCTTCCATCATCACGCCATGGGCAGTGTTGGTGTCAAAGGGCACCTCAAGCAGGTGCAATGTCGGCTCCAGGCGGGTAAAATTATTGAGCTTGGAGTCCGCAGTCCTGAAATCAAAGAAAGATTTATAATGAATCTTGATAATCTTGTGGACAGAGCTGTCCGACACTAATTGTTCATGGTGTGATGGTTACATACTTTTGTGGAGCTTCGTGGCCGAGAGATATAATGCACTGTATTCAAGTTCTGTTGTTCAAAGAGTGTGGGTTTGAATCCTGGCATGGCTGGTCATGATACTTGTGTCATTGAGTAAGTTAGTTTACCATACTTGCATTGTCCTTCGAATGGGCATACATGTAAAGATGTAGGTCCCGTGTATTAAGAATCGTCCATGTGAATTGGGATGCAAGGTCAAAGGTACATCTGGCAGGCGGGCAAGGCCGGTATCTGGCGTTACTCACGAGCCTCAAAGTGTGACGTCAGATGTTCAGGCTACCCTGCTACTTGCTAGCTCAAGTACAATAAAGCATTCATTTCATACCAGAATCCGTTAAAACAAAAGAGAGTAATTTACCTTGACTGCGAGAAGGATTGGAAGTCATCTTGAAGGTCGTACTTCTTAAGTACCTCACCTATCAGATAGCCGCTTGCAAACTGCTCAGAAAAATTCTTCTGATCTATAAAAGATATAAAAAAAATTAAAAGATAAACAAACACTTAAAGACACTGGACACCTTTGGTAGACCACCAGTGTTTGTTCTCATCTCAATCTCACAACAACAAACAAAAAAAAAAAAACAAAAAATTTGAAATCAATTGGTCATCATATACGATATAATAATGAGAAAAAACACCCTTGTCACACGGGTTGTGTGTGTGCTTGTTTTGATTGAGGCTGAATTCAAATATGTTCATCAATGTCACTGATTTTTTTTTTAAAAAAAAAACCGTTTCAGAGAGAGAGAGCTTTACAATGTTTTGTTTTATACTATCAACAGCTCTCCATTGATCGTTACCAAGTAAGTTTTTATGCTAACAATTATTTTGAGTAATTACCAATAGTGTCCAGCGCCTTTAAAAACCTAAATGAAGATTTTCAACTTATAAGATATCAACAAATAATGTTATTGCTATTTTTTTTCTGAGAAAATAGAATTAGCTTTTGCAATCTGCTCACCAACCAAAATAACCTTTGGTATTAATGCGAAAACGTGGTTAATGGCCTCACATTCCGACCCTAGCACAGTTTTTATTATTATTTCTTTAATACAACCACCTTCACCTCTGTGACTCTGGTTTGAATTCCGCATTGGAGCCTTGCATGTGGATTGGGTTTTCAGTCCCTACCAGACTGCGTGGGTTTTCCCTATTTTGGGATTTCCTCCACATCTAAAACTGACATTTCTTCATCGTCTTCTCTACACAGGCTCAGGGCTCGAATTAGGGATAAAAATCCACAAGACCGCAGGGCTTGTTGCTCAAAAGGTTTTTTTCACAAGATCAGAATTTAAAGGAAAAAAAAGGAAATACCTGCACAGTTTAAAAATTGAACTGTTTTAACTTTAACAAGAACTTAAAGAAGATTCATTTCATTTGTATTATGGGTAGGCCTAAGTGTTCTTTTGAAGAATTTGAACTAAAACACAAGACCACTGGAATTGTCTGGTCATGAGTTTACTGGCACGAGGATAAAATCACTGGCCTCTGGTGTGGTTTGTGGTCCAGTGTAAATTTTCGAGCTCTGACAGGTATCTTCAGGCTATAATTTTACCTTTAGGGAATGGGTGACTGCAAAAAAAAAACATTCAGTCAAATCAAAAGGAAAATGAGCTGTTTGCACTAACTTTTTCTTCAGAGGGTTTGCAGACATCATTTTCAATTTTTTTTTTTGTGATTACTTTTTTATTAAGAAAATTATATTTTATCTCGAGAGGCTAGTTTAGTTGATTTTTACAGTCATGACAGTATATGACCCCAGGGATTTGTCAACGAAGGCATTCCTCACACAGCTGAACAGGCCTGATTGAATTTTCCAGTGAATGTTTTCCCGTTTGTTTGCATTGATTGATATGACTCAATGTAATGAAGATGGACAATACCATACACAATACAAACTGACAAACATGACAAAATGAAAATAATTGATCAACAAATGAATTAGGCCTAGTTAAATTTAAAAACTAGTGATTTTGTGGGGTAAATAAAAGTAAAACAGCTAGGGTCCCGATGCACAGCCAGGGTTGGAGTAAAGCCTTATTTCACACAAAGTATGTCACTGAATGAACGTTTTCACTGACTCAACTGTCCATGCCCACCCCCCATGCCCCCCCCCCCCCCAATCCATGCACTTCTGAATGCTGAATCTGACAAGTAATTTCTTACCAACTGGCTGCGAAATTTTCAGCTCAGAATTTAGCCATCTACACAGGATCTCCGTCATGATGATATTATTATATTATAGCCTTACACTAGCTTATATTATACATTGCCATTCCAAACAATTTCAAAATAAAACTTTTAACACGAAAGCATAAAACTTGTTTTCAATGAGTTTCAATCTTGTCGTCATATCAATCGACCAGGCAACGGTGTGTGTTTGTGTTTCATTCCTCCACAAATTAGATTTACAGAGGGCGCCCTCATTCTTCTCAAGTTGCAAGTTTGGTCAGTTACGAATTATTATAAACTATTAATAGTGTAGTATGAATACAAATAAATTATTTTGTACATTGTGCTTAGTAGACAATTGACAATTAAAAGTACAAGTTAAACACGCGTTTCAGCCTTCTGATAAAACCACCTCGGTAGAATTTTACAAAAATACCGGTAAACAGATATAACTGGGCCGCCAAAAACATTAGCCATGTCCGCTCCTCAAGTCTATTTTAAAGATACCGGTACAACAGTTCGCTGTTTATTCGTTTAAAGATTTTACTGATTGGGATCAATAAATAAGCGGGAATAATTTGTTAGAATCTATTTTAATAATAAAGCTAATAAGATCATTTCAGTAACTTGTTTATGTAAAGAAAAATGAATTATTTTTAGGTGCTATTTTTTGACGATTTGACCCGAAAATTTAGATTGAAATTTTTAATTAGCAATTGTTGTTATAGATTCGTTACTTGTGTGCATTGTCCGTGGCATGTGCGAACGTTTTTGTATATTATTAGTTTTCGTTTTTAGACAGCATCATCTGTCAAAATTTATTGGAGAATTATAAAACACAACTTCTTACGGCAAAAAAACGGGGCATGCATTTTCTATTCATCTTATAAACAATAACGGCTTACAGTGGCCGATTGAGGGCATTGAAAAACAAACAAGCAAACGAACAAATGAACAAGTTGATTGGATGTTCGATTCACATGTCAATCCGTATCGAATTATTGTTGTTTGTGTTGAAAAGAACAATTGAGTCACACTACCCATGGCGATATCTACCTCCATAGACCAGAGCCGTATACACAGCTCTGCCATAGACTACCTCGCCCTATGTATTTTTAATTAATCCCATCTACCGGCCTATCATTAATTAAAACGTGTTTGTCTGCGCTTTAAACATCAAACGCAACTGCCGAGAAATGTAACATTAAATCAATAAAAAAACAATATTGATTAAAAAAAATCCACTTTTTTGTTTACATTGTTGAAAAGCTTTTTTTTCCTGTCTCAGACTCGGAGATTATTGAGCGATTTGATTCAACAAAAACATTCACGAATTCTGCATAGCGCCCCCAATCGATAGCTTGACGCCTACAATAACCGGTAACCCGCATTAACATTACATTTAGAATACGGTAGCGCGGGAGCCAATGACCAAATCCCCGTGCTGCGTAGTGCGCATGTGAAATCAGTGGGACGTAAACTTTCACTTTGTGTACTTCCGCCTTGTTGAGACGTCTGCGACAATTCAACAGCTATAGTAAAAAAAGGACAACATCATTTGTGTTTTACGGATTTCTCCCAATGAAAATATTTCTCTTTGTAGTGAATATACACAGCTGATAATCATGTAAGTGATATTTTTCGTTGAATTCTCAATCTGAACATGTTGAATTTGAATGTGAGCTTTTTGAACACACAACTTAAAAATGTCGACTTTTATTATTTCAAAACGTAAATCCATGTAATCTGGTTTGATGTATTTTTGTCAGATGTAAACCCCTTATTGTGATGTAGTTTAGTGTGTATTAATAACAAACATGTAACCATAATTAAACGCTTTGTGTATAAAAGAATCTCTAGAATGCGAACACATTTTCAAGAGTTGTTTTCACAAGTCCGTTCATTGTTTTGTTAACTGCAAAAATAGTTAATGTAGTCTTTTTATGGCATGCCTGCTGCAGTGCTGGCTAGCCCTGGTAGGCCTACTAGTGGTAGGACGTCAGTCAGTGCCACTGCACTGACGTCCTGGGTATAAAGATCCTTTACAATGCGAACAAAACTTTGAGTAACATTTTGAAATATTTTTACCTAATTTGAGAAGCTGAAACTCCATTCACTTATTCTTGGTGCCTTTAATTACACTTTTGCTGAGTTCAAAACCTATCAAATACATCCATGAATGACATTATTTCCGAAAATAAGTCCTAGTTGTGCACTGGCGCTGCTACTCCGTCGTGTTGCCGCCCCGAAGAAAAAGCGTTCAGTGTTACGGGTTAGACAGCGCCCTCTTTTGTGGACTTGGTTCCATGTCAGTTGAGGTTGTCGCAACGAATGCGTCAATTTCCATTTTATTTTCACAATAATGTCATCCAACCAAGGATAAAATTGGCAATTCTGAATAGAGCAGGCGTAAGGTTCAGGACACAAGGAACATGTGAGTCACGTTTCAGCTTCCTCAAAAAGGTAAAAATATGATAAAAAATGGTTATAAATTTTGTTGCAATGCCTGAGGACCTTTATACCCTGGACCCCGTCGCGTTGTATGCAACGGAGGAGTCCAACCTGGGCTAGCCTGCTGGCCTGACATTTCGGCCCTAGAATGCCTAGTATTTTGTTAGCAATTATTTTAAACAAACATGCAGTAGCTAGCAGACCCTTTGCATTACGATTCGAGAAAGACTCTGCTACTACTACTAGTGCTAGGGTCGAAACGTCAGGCCATTAACTAATTTTTGCATTTCTACCATCATAGGTCCTTTTGGTTGGTAAGCAGTTGCAACAGCTAATAGGATTCTATTATTTGTTTTACTATTATATTTTCTCTGTTTTATTAATTTAATATAAATAAATCTACTCCGCTTCGTGTTTGTTTGAATTAGGTTAAATTTTTGGGGGTAAACTTGTTGTAATCTGCTATTGCTCGACTTGCTTACTCCATTCCACTATCGTCTCACAATGACAATAGCGGAATGAACCTCATATATTTCTAGAAGTATGCTTGCCTATGAACTATGCTACTTTGTAGACCCAGTAACTTCATCCAACTCTCGGTTGGATTTTAGACGGGTGCTCTGCCACAACCATGACGACTACGCGGTTTGAGGTAGGGCACCCGTCAATTAGACAGGTGCCTTGCCTCAACCGTGATAAGAGCGTGGTTGAGGCAGGACACCTGTCCAATTTTAGACGGGTGTCCTGCCTCAACCGCCCTGATATCACGGTTGAGGCAAGGCACCCGGGAATTTTAATTTCAAGAATTTTGTATGAATAGAATTTAAAAAGAACATTTGATTTCATAGAAAAATGCAGTCTTCGTTTGAGGTGTTTTCTCGTTTTGATATGCGCGAGATTTAAACAGTCTCTTGAATCAGATAAATGTGCTCAGTGTCCTAGATCAGGTCTATCTTGTCGTGCTTGTCTGCTTAATTCTTGTTGTAGTGACAAACACTACCATATGTAGATGAATCTGTAAATTATTCTTGTAAAAACGGTGAAAAACATCAACTGAAAGTAAAACTAGTAAATAACGTCATGTGCCTGGAAGAAGGACATAATAAAAGTTTTATCGAAAAAAGGGCATATATTAAAACATGATTAATGTGCAAAATTATGTTTTCAAGAAAACTGAGCGCGAAAGTTTGATTGGTTTTCTGCCATATAAGTCATCATATAGGAAGATTAAATTCTGCAAGTGATTGGGAAAACATACATGTTGCGGTAATTTTAGCAACAAAAATGTAACACTCCCAGTAGGCCTAATTGTCATGTTATTTGGCAGGACACGAAGGCATGTAACCTACACGTTATTTACATTAATTTTTGTTGTTAATATTTCCAGACTTAAAAGTTAAAATAGACAAAACATTTTTTTACTATGCGGCAGCTGCTATGCGGGGTAAAAACTAGTGTTTTTTATTATGCATCTTTTTGATGATTTTGTCACCCTCCAGCCTCCACCCAACGTTTCCCTCACTGGAGGGTTACCAAAGAGAATACTTAAAAATGTTGTATCTTGTGCAGTTTCAGCAATTTCTGATCAGCATCTAGTGTCCAGGGATGCCTGATTTTTACCTCTTACCTTTTAAACTAAAACATTGGATAAAAAGGACACACAAACTAACTCCATTGAGTTTGGAATCAAACTAGACCACTTTAAAACATCATCAATTAAATAAGTATTTTTCCCTAAAACAGAAAACCCCTAAAAAAAAACCCCCAAAACCAAAAAAACCTTACCAAAGACTTACCAAAAACCTTACCAATTATCACAACTTGCCTGGACTACACATTGTGCAAGTATGTACCGCCTGCACACACACCCAAACAGCCGTGAAATTGCACAAGATGTATAACATCAACATCAACTTATGCATACTTTTAAACCCTGTGGTCGGGGCCGTAAAGAGGAGGGTTTTAAGATGTCACAACTAATGTGTTTAATGTTATTATAAGACTGATTTAATATAATTAGGGTTGGCGGTAACACCCTGGAAAAAGTCTATTGTGTTCACGAAATTTGCATTGATCATTCTTATGGACCTTACAGGTATGCATTGACGTCATCCAGCCGCCATCTTAGAGGTAAAACGATGACGAAACAATCGAAACGCACATATTTGTACGCGCGGCGCACAAGATTGGCCAATGAACAAGCGCCTTTTGACCTCTAAGCGAGGGCGCCCTACTGAAATGACATCATGTGCATAAGGTCTATTGTGTAAAAATGTATCCATGGGCCATTGTTTGCAATATACATGCTGTTTATTTTAAGCTCCAGACTATTAAAAGCTCATATGTACAGCAAGGTTTTAGCCAGGATTTGGTAAAAGGGTGTCCAAATTTGCTGGAAATTTCAAATAAATTGTTCACTTACAATATATTTAAATGTAAATTACAGATAAAACAGGGTGTCCAAATTTAAAACAGGGTGTCCAAAAGACACCCAGTCACTAAGCTTACCAGACACCCCTCTACCGCTATGATAAGCCTACTATGATAAATCAGTGTTCTCCAACCTATAGAAAAGACGTGGCGCACCGCCACGCTTTCTGCGGCGCGCGCCACGCTTTATAATCGCCGCCAAGCCTCTTTTTTTTTTGAGCACACTAGTCACACGGAATTACAAGGTAAGAACAAGAAATGCGGTCGGGCTACCGGACACATACGTTTCCTCTAGTGGGTGCCTAAGATAAATTGGTACCAATAAATTAAATTAAATTGGTTTTTATTTCAAGTAAGTGTTTAGAAAACCAGTATTTTACTTTGTGTTCTTAAAAACTGTAAAAATATTTCCTCAAAAAAGTCTGAGGAAAGTGGCCAGGATTCACCTTAGAATGCACCACAGGGCATCTAGGATCAACAATTTTCTCGGGGCCCTTGAGCGGGCCCCGGACCCCACGCCGTAGGGGCTTCGCGCTTGTACGTACCCCCTCGCAGTTTTCACCACACCAAGCACCAACCTTTAATTTTCAAAGTTGGAGAACACTGTAAATGTAATTTCTTTTACTATATGAACATGACCTTGAGCCTCAGCATAGTGACAAAATTAACACATTCACAGTATGCTCTGTTAACTGCTATCTGTCTGCACTGTAAAACTACATGTGCAATGGCCATGGTGGATTGTAGTGGATGTGCAGCTTAGCTGAAATCATGGAGGAAAAATGTAGACAAAAAATGGACAGAACATGTACTGTACAAACATCAAGCTTCCTACTTTAGTCTGATTTTCCCGATTTTTTGGCCCTTGGAAAAATCAGACAAAATGTGATTAAATAGCCTGAAAGTGAAAAGTCCTCTAAAGCCTATAGGCCTACCATGTGTACACATGCCTGTGTGTACGTAGGTCAGCCCTTGTACTCGATAAAATATTCCTGCTTTTTTCCAAGGACCAAATATCATGCCTGTGTACATAATTCAATATTATATGCAGCGTTTGCAATCAAGTATTTCTTTACCAAACACTGAATTATTAATTTTAAAACTCAATATTAGTGTATAGTTGAAGTCACTGTCCTTGCTATGACTGTAGTACATGTACCAGTCGTTGAATTTCACATTATTATAGGGACACGTTGCCTTGGATTTGGGCACTTTGGGCTATAAAAAGCGTTTGTTCTGAAATGAATTATGAAAAATGAACTAACACGGTCCACCATTTTGTGGAGTAAAAGATGTGGTTCTACAAAATGGCGGACCGTGTTTTAGTTCACGAACTAAAAGGAAAACCACACAATTTCGAGACATACATGTAGTTGTGTGGATTATTAAGATTCTACCTTTAAAACACCTTTTCAAAAATTAATTTCATAACAGAACGCTTTCAAACGTTTTTTATGGCCCAAAGCGCCCAATCCAAGGCAACGTGTCCCTTTAACAACATGTAAAGTGAACCCGGCGATTTCAGATTACTAACTGGCCTAACTGTTCTAGCTGTCAGTACCGTCTCTATCATAATAGAGAATATTGTCTGCAAGTAGCCTCAGCAGAGGAAGGAAACTGCGCTTGTACTTAAAGGAACATCGTTGGTCTTTTTGGTAATTCATTGTTCCTGTTTGTATGGTATGGCTCAGCGTTTGACATGTCGTTTTATCACAGAGCCTCAACGTCTGACCCGAATTGCATACGGACAGAAGTGGTTTCTTGTAGAAACCAAACCTTCCTTGCCTTCGTCCCTCCCTTCCTCTAAATAGTCGAACAGTGGGATAAATCATGACACTGGGACTGTGTTCCTGGTGACTATGCCCAGACATGCATGATGATACAGTGTACAGTGTATTACGGTTGCTTGCAAAGCATTCAGTAGTCAGTCCAACCGTAGAGAAAGGAACAGAACCACATAAACCTGTTTTAAGTTTGATGGGTAGGGGGAGATAGGGTTGCAATTTCCTTGTGTTAGACACTCACGGTTTTGACGGTAATATTGTCGACATGGCAGAAGGTACCTTTAATTTAGTGGTACTTGTCTACCGCAACCCGATATGGGTAACTGTGCTTGTGTTGCATACAGACCATAGTAACTCCTTGGCTAATCTGAAATTCTGAGGAATGTTGCAATTGTTGTGGTTTGTTTCCATATTAAAGGGAAGTCACTTAGGGGACATTTTTGAGAGTAAACAGTGTGCAAAAATTTGATATTTTTTTCTGTGTCTTTGTTCTGACCCACCCATCCACCCCAAATTTCAGTTGTTTCTAAATATTGACAGACTATTTAACCCTATACACCAAAGAAAAAAGAAATGCCCCAAATAAGGCAAATTTTTTTGATAAATGTTTTCCCAGCTCAGGAGTTTTCATTGGCTTTTCCTGGCTTCCAGCATGCAGCCCTGCAGTTGAGGACATTTTTGCAATCTTAGGCAAAAAAGAAACCAAAACATGTTTAGTGTCCTGCCTTTTTAAAAAAAGGAAGGAGGAGGGCCTTTTTTTTTCTTCTTTTCTTTTTTTCAAAAATCACTGCCTGAGACTTTTTAAAGACAAACGGCAGGGCTATTTTTCAAGGTGGTTGCCAGCTTTTTTCAAAATGGCCGCCACTTGGACTCGGGAAAACTACATAATTGGCTTCTTACAGGCAAGATGCAACAGAAAATGAGACCAAAATAATGAGATCGATAACATTTATTGATTTTTTTTTGTGTAAAAAAAAAGCAAATAAAAAAGCAGGCGGCCTCTAAAAATGAAGCGGGGACGCTAAACATGATATTTTGCACAAGGCATTGAGGTCTGCTATCAAAACAAGGTTGACTGATAATATTAATAATAGACAGCACAGACATGACAGACGATCTCTGGAAGAGACTGTTGGGTATTTTTCCTCTAAAAAAAATGTTCTCTTATTATAATTGTAAACTTAATTTTGATTTTCAGTTATTTCTTTTGACCCACCCGCCTACAATTTTGAAAAAGATAGGCCTACATCTTAAAAACAAATCTCTGAATAGTCGCTTTCAGGGGCATGCATTCCAGTGGAATAAAATGTGTCTAACTATAAATTGTTTCATTTCAATCTTCAGATGAATTGTGTATTTCAAGATTTATCAATATTTTGATCTTCAGATAAATTGTGTATTTCAAGATTTATCAATATTTTGATTGAATCATAGGAAGTTTTTATGCTAATATTTGTTTTGAGTCATTACCAAACGTGTACGATACCTTTAAATATTTGAAACTAAACAGAAAGTGAATACTGAAATTCTGTCAAAAAATCTTGCTGATGTAACACAATTTTAAACCTGACCGTGCAGTTTCCGCTTCTATCACACTTAAACTCACCTATTGTCTGCGCCTTTTTCGGGATTCAGTTTCTGTTTAGTTTTAAATATTTATGGTCAGTGTTCTACACATCGTTATGTCGTTGAGAAAGACAACTACATGTGTACATGTACATGTAATTCACATAAAAAGTAAAAAATACTACAATTTTCCCATGTCTTCGTGTACTAAACAATGCGCTGCCAGCGACCCAGCAATGGTGGAACTGCCAGCGACCCAGCAATGGTGGCGCTGCCATGGCAGCGTGCAGCATTGCGCACCTCGGATCGGTTCATAGGGTCCGTAGATCTATCAATCATTAGAAGAAAATTATTGTTAGTATTATTTTTTTTCCATTTTATTTCGGGAAGCTAGTTTTTAAAAGAATTGTATTATTAATTTAAAAAAAATACATTGTTGGTTCTTTAAAGGCACTGAACACGTTTGGTAATTGTCAAAGACCAGTATTCTCACTTGGTGTATCCCAACATATGCATAAAATAACAAGCCTGTGAAAATTTGGGCTCAATTGGTCTTCGAAGTTGCAAGAAAATGATGAAAGAAAAACACCCTTGTTGTACAAATTTGTGTGCTTTCAGATAGGAATAAAAGGTTTCTTGCAAGAAGTCTTTTATTATTTTAGTAAGAAATTACCTCATTCTCAAAAAACTATGTTACTTCAGAGGGAGTCGTTTCTCACAATGTTTTATACTATCAACAGCTCTCCGTTGCTCCTTACCAAGTAAGTTTTTATGCATCTTTTGAGTGTACAGTGCCTTTAAATACAAGCACACTTTTTAACTTCTTCTACTTCTACTTCTATGTATATCAAAGCCTGTTCAGCATCTAGATGAGGGATTGGTGTAGGGTGCTTCCAACAGTGGACACTTAGTTAGTGTGCTCTGGTTGTGCTAAACAAGTGTTGATTGATTTGGTGCAAGTAAAAAAGAATTGTTCTTGTTCTTTCCGAATGCCTCTTTTTGTGGTTGGGTTTTGTTTTTTTGTTTTTTTTTACTCCAAGGCCTCATTATGTACTTCTTATGAATCTATGAGTCCTTGTAGGGAATTCTTAGCTGCTTTTGTATTTTATTCTTGTGTATTAGTTATTGTACATGTCGTGGCGTGTCGTGGCCGAGCGGATAAGAACACCAAACTCAAGCTCTGGTTTCTGATCAGCAGAGTGTGGGTTCGAATCCCAGTCGTGACACATGTGTCCTTAAGCAAGACACTTAACCACATGCTTCGTCCTTCGGATGGGACGTTAAGCCGTAGGTCCCGTGTGTTGTGTAATGCACGTAAAAGAACCCAGTGCACTTATCAAAAAGAGGAGGGGTTCGCCCCGGTGTTCCTGGTTTGCTCGGCAGTATATTGTGCTAAGTCAGCACCTGTAAACCATTACATGGTGCTATGTAAAGGACTTGGTCTCATACTTCAAAAACGCAGCTCCACAATACCTTGCAGGAAAATAATGAACGTTAAAAGCGCCTTGAGTGTCACTGAGTGACGGATATGTGCGCTATATAAGAAACCACTATTATTATTTTTTTTACACGTGTCCAGGGCCCCCAGGGAGAACAGGCCATTGAAAACTAATGGGGCTACCCTGGTTAAATATGACAAAATAAATACCACAAAATAAATAAAGCTGGTTTGTTTTTATACAGTACCCCCAGGGATTTGTAAACAAACGCATTGGGATCAAGTATTCACACAGCTGAACAGGCTCAACGGAGTGTCTCAGACAAGTGAATTTTGTCCTGTTTGTTTGCTTTGATATAAGGATAGACTGTCTATAGACAAAAATGAAAATATTTGATAAAACAAAAAATAGTTTTTAACTTATTAGTGATTTTGTTAGGTCAGTTACAGTAGGGCTGCCGATGTGGTGTGTTGAATAACGGATCTTTGATACATGTCCGTTAATTTCAACGTCAGCAGTGTGTACCAAGGTTACATAATAATATTTCTTTCAATAAGTAATTTCTCCTTTTTGTCATTTTTACAGCCATCAGCAGTTGGGCAAGAGTGGCTATTGCACAAACTCAACCCGTGATTGAGGACCAGGACGTCACCTTTTCTTGATATCAACCACATAAAAACGGGAGAAAGAATCACAAGAGCGTTGATCTGCTTTTTTCCCTCGTTGTCGGAACGCTGTGGCTAAACCTGGAATGGGTGCTGATGGTCTACTTTACTTTCCGTGAGTGACTCGGTCACTTGGGATCTAACTCCCAGACCTGCCGGCTATACATCAGGATGGCAGTAGCAGCGACCGTAGGTTGTCTGTCCACAGGGCGGTGTTCACCCCTTAGATAAGGTCGTCTTTGCCCGAGACATCACCGGCAGTTTAGAATTATAGTCAAATCTGGTTAAGGACCCCCCTACTGATGGGAGATTCCAGTTAACTTGCCAGACGATCACTTACTCGTCAATTTCATAATTTAGAAAGCACTTGAGTTTGAATTGGGTTCATTCAATGGAGGCTGCTGCTGAGAGAGTAATTTGTGGAGAATACAGTGCCGTCACTAAATCACTTGGAATTTCACAATTTACCGGTCCTACCATCGTACTTTATTTGTAAGGATATTACCAACAAAACTGCCGACACTGCTAGGAAGTATGATAAATGATCATTAGGGATCTATGAACATTGATTGTGACTTAAAGGAAAAGTAAGAAACATGAATGGAGCTAATGGATCGACCAGGAAAGCGGGGGAGGCTGTTCCCCAGGACCCCATCACAGTGCGCTATTACCATGGGAGGATTACGCGTGAGGAGGCCGAGACCAGACTCCGCGGCTCCAGCTGCATCCAGGGGGACTACCTCTTACGTGACAGTCTCGGCCGCGAGGGCCACTACGCCATCTCCCTCTGCTACGATAACAACATCTACCACTACGCCATTGAGCGTCAGCATGATGGTGGCGTGGCGATCAAGGACGGTAACAAATTCATCGGGCCCATTGAGCTCATGAAACACCATGAGAAGAAACTGGACGGACTGTTGTGTCTTCTGGAGCGGCCATGTTGTCTCCCGGATGGACAGAAGCCTCGTGCTTATGGAGATCTTTCTCATGAGGAGATGGGAAATGAAATAGCATTAGTGGCACAGAATCAAGGCCTCTCAGTAAGTTATAAATAATCAATATAATATAATAGTCTTACAATATAGCGCACGTACCAATAAATTATTCAAAATGCAGGGCTCGAATTCGGGGGGAAAGATCCACAAGACTGAAGGGCTTGTTGCTCAAAACTTTTACTGAACCAGAAAATTTGTTACAAGACCAGAATCAAAATGAGAAAAAAGTCTATCTACACAGTGTCACAATTAAACGATTAAAATTAAAAGATCCAGAAGACTGGAGGGCTTGTAGCACAAAACCTTTATTGGACCAGAAAATTTGTTACAAGACCAGAACCAAAATGAGAAAAAAGTCTAGATCTAAACACTGTTACAATTAAACTGTTTTTGTCTGAACAAGTGCTAAGAGAGAATCTCTCATTTATCTTATCGGTAAAACTTTCATACTCAGCAGAATTGAAAGATATTTATCAGACTCAAAGTTGACATTTGAACATAAGTTTTAAAATTAAAGATGAGATGAGGTATTATTATTCAAAAACACAAGACTTGACTTGTCTGGTCATGAGTTTACTGGCCCGACACTAAAAACACTGGCCTCTGGCTGCGGTCCAGTGTTAATTTCGAGCCTTGACATACTCAAGGCACTTAAACAAACAGACACATTTTAAGGCAGGTTTTTGAATTATGAGACCAATTTATGCACCGTATAAGGGTTTACAAGGTGCTGCGGTACATTCAGCAGCAAATGCCAGAAAAACTGGGGTAAACCCTTTCTCTTAGCGATAAGTGTAACTGGGTTCTTTTACATAGTATTACACAAGACATGGTACATGTACATGGCTTTACGTACCACCCGAAGGACGAAATAATATGTATCTTGCTTAAGGACACAAGTGTCGTGACCGGGACTCGAACCCGCACTCTGCTGATCAGAAACACCAGAGCTTGAGTCCGGTGCTCTTAACCGCTCGGCCATGACACGCGTAACTCATAATGTTTACATTAACTTTTTTATGTGTATAAACAAATAAATTTATTTGTAGAACAATTTACAAAGCTAAATATTTACTCTAAGTTGGAGAATGTTACATATTCCATCCAAAGACAGCAAATAATGCAGTACTTCCATTGAGGAGTCTTAACATAAAAGCATTACAAACTAAAACTGTGAAAGAGTGATTGTTAAAATCTGAAAAATTACAACTGGGAAAAACTTCTTCACTTTCACAATATTTAACAAGACATTAAATTTCCCCACCTTCCCCCTTAAAAAATAGAAACTGAAAAGGAAAACAAACCAAAACCTTCATTTTAAGGGTAATTTTTCAAATGCTGAATAAAAACTAACTTTCTAACCAAGGCCATGGCCAGATTGGTGGATAAATAATAATAATCCCCCTTAAAAAATAGAAACTGAAAAGGAAAACAAACCAAAACCTTCATTTTAAGGGTAATTTTTCAAATGCTCAAATGTTTCTAACATGAATGAAAACTAACTTTCTAACCAAGGCCATGGCCAGATTGGTGGATAATAATAACAATACAAGATACTTATATAGCGCATAATGCAGGAGCCTCTATGCGCAACACAAAACTTAAAACAATTAAATGAAATTAATAAAGCAATATGTTACAAAAATATAGATTCAAACAAATGAGTCTTTAAAAGTCTCTTGAAAATCTGAAGAGAGGCAGCTTGGGGAATATGAAGAGGTAAGTCGTTCCGAAGGTGCAATGAAGTAGAAGGCTCTTTGACCATAGAATTTAGTGGAAATAAAGTAGTCTGCGTCAGTAGGGATTGGCCAGCAGAACGTAGAGGATGAACAGGAATATATTGGTGGATACGTCTACGGCTATGGCTTATCAAATGTCAACAGGTGTTGAAGTATAGGCTGTCCTTAGTAACAGCTTCAGCCAGAGTGCCAATTTAGACACGACCCAATATCAAACCTCACCCTGTTGCCATGGCTTTTGCCAGGGTTCTCCCCGTGCACAAGCTAGCGTAGTGGGTAGATACGCGTGATTTGCGTGGCGCTACCTGCAAATTTCGGCCGATATGCAACAAAAGTAATAATTGATAATAACACAAACAAGTTCACAAAAAACATCAAGAGAAAACCATAACAATAACATGTAGAATGCTCCAGATTACACAGTAAGGGCTTTTAAAACCAAGATAAACACCAAGTAGAAAACATTCTGAAGACTTCGTTTCAATTCAACGTGCTTCAGCAAAACTTCAGAAATTTGGGTCCAGAGTGCCCCACAGTTTTGAAAAAAACCTGTGGAGAGAACCCTGTGCCCCTTCAAGATTTTCCCATAAACTTTAAGATTTTCCAATGGAAGTGCCCAAAATGATTATGGCCTGGCACTCCCAAAGACAAAATTCAAGGCCTGCAGTGTGGAAAACATGGTTTGTTGATTGTATATTTTTAATTATAATGTGATAAACCAAGGAAGACAAGATAGTGGTCACTTATTAAAGACTAACTAAATACATAAAAAACTGCATTATGAGCTTTTGTAGTCAACAACTGTACTTCATCAGATGCAGATTCATTGCTACTACTATCTTCCTTGGTTTATCTACATGTATCAGACTAACATGGCTAAGTTTATAATCACAATTTGGTACACTTATTTGTACATATTTATACATGTACAGTGTAGTGTGTACCAAGCTTTTGAAGTTAATGTACTGTTCTATAGATTGATCGTCACATCACAATCGGTGCCGTCATTGAGATGTGATGACCAGCGCGCGCATATGTGCAGTTACTGGATTAGAGTTTATAAACCATAATCTATCAGACTAACACGGCTATCTCTTTAAATTAAGATTTGGTACACATATTGTAAATAAATACATGTAGTGTGTACCAAGGTTTTGAAGTTAATGTACTGTTCTACAGATTGATCTGTTTTTTGTTTTGATTACAATCAGTACAGTGTACAGTGTAACACTGGAAGGTGCACATAATGTGTACTTTAAAAGCAACTTGACCCAATTCAGTTTTCAGTTTCAAAAAAACAAGCAGGGTCCAATTTCATAGCGCTGCCATGAACAGCAAAAATACTGAGCACAGAAAAAAGATTGCCTTGTGGGGAAAACAGGTTTACAGCCAAAGTGCCCCGTGGGATGTTGTACACTTCCATTACGTGGGCCGTTTACACTTACAGTACTTGATATGCAAATAAATAACGTTGGTGAATGGTTTCCTGCTAAGTTTTGAATAACTAAAAAATATTTAATAATAATAATAAGATGTTAAAGTTTTATCTACACACCTGTACCTGTGCCGGTAGTAAGTGTATTCTTCCTACCACATGTAGTAAGGTACATGTGTGTACCCGTCCTTACTGAACAACATGGAACGCACCTGCGGCAAAATGTACTGTCTCCAAATTTCGCCATTTTGAGAGTCAATTCCTTTGTGTAAAGCTTGACTCCCAAAATGGCAGACAGGGTAGTGGCGTGTAAGTGCGATGCACGTCAATAGACAGTACATTGCTGGTGCCTTTTTTTTAAAGCATGACAAGCATGCAACCGACTAGTTAAATTTAATTTTTGTTTCCTCTGGTGTCAAACAGAACTGAAAAGCTCAGCACAAATTTCTGTGCGCTAGCATGGTGATACATTTATAGGCAGTTTTCACATCTTTTTTGTTTCATTTGCAAAATTGCCTTGTGTCTGTCAATGAACATACCAGACTGCGTCAATCCTTGACTGGCACTGAACAGGTTGAACCACGGTTGAAGCAAGTTACATGTATTTGCAAGGTTGAAGCAAGTTACATGTATTTGCAAATAAATCCCGGAACACATCAGTTAATGAGTGTTATTTCCCAGTCATCCTTACCCTGGCCTTGAAAATCACAAACTAATTTCCCCTAACACATGAATGTATTTCATGGGCCCATGCCAGGGCTTGAATTTGGGGGTAAAATCCACAAGAGCACAGGGCTTGTGGCTCCAAATGTTTAATGGACCAGAATTCTTTTTACAAGACCATATCAAAATAAGAAAAAAACTTCCTGACCCAGTTTAACTAAAAAAAGTTAACTGTTTTCATTTGAATAATCGCTAAGACATGTAAGGGAAGATTGATTTCATTTGTCTGTACTTCAGTAATGTCATTACTACAAGAATTGTCAACATTGATTTAAATATTATTTTTTGTTCAAGATGTTACACAGTGAGATATTAGGCTATTCTTCAATATTCAACTTGTCCGGTCATTTAGTTTACTGGCCCGACACCAGTGGTCCAGTTTAAAACTCGAGCCCTGATTGCTCTTTGAAAGCAAGAACAATGTCGTTCATCTGGATACATTGCATCTAGAGATAACCATGGAGGAAGGAAATTATGGTGATGAATTCACCTGAGGCCTGCATAATTTCTATTTTCATGTGACTGCGTTGCATAGATGCTATTTTCAGTGCTCATACTATACATATTAATGTACTCTATTGTACATAATGTAATGTACATCACGCAAACTCGCAATCAAGTCTTTAGGAGAATACGAACTCTCTGGAAAGAGCCCCCTAGAGGCCACTACCCCAAATAAGACCACTTTAAAACAATTATATTGTACAATTTTGATAATAATAATAATAATAATAATAATAATAATAATAATAATAATAATAATACCGCACAAATTCCATATTAAAAATGATCAAATACGCCTTACAATAAGACAAATAAAAATTCTAAGAAAATACATATAGATAAAAAACAAATAAAAACGGTAGCAAACAAGCGTATACCATTGAAGTTAAAAACAAATTCAAAAAATTAAGCCGGACAAGCCAGTGACTAAAAATATTGAGGTACACCAACCACCTCATTACATACATGTAGCACAAACAATAAACCAGTGAACTTAAACCTACTAGTAGAAATAACTTGATTAAAACAGTGGAGAACTTACAATGTACATTAAACCTACTACATGTACTGTAGTACATGTAGATAGACAGATTCAGTGTAGTGTATTTAATTAATAGTTTCCCCTAAATGATTTACGTCACTGGTGTCTATATTCGGTTCTAAACAAAAGGAGAATGACGCAAGGAAAATTAAAATTCAATGTAATTTGTTTCAGTTTCTGTGATAACATGTACATGTGCTACAAGTTTCCCCAAATGATAAGTTTACTTCACTGGTGTCTAAGTTCGGTTCTAAACAAGGAGAATGACGCAAGGCAAACTAAAATTCAATTTAATTTGTTTCAGTCTCTGTGATAACATGCTACAAGTACATAGTGTATGTGTAATGTATATTGGCTACTGGTTCCTCATTGGTTCAGATGTGATTACATGTAGACTCAAGGAGATAAGCAGTTTTGCATTTCAGAAATGCTATTAGGGCTTCATCTACAGTAGAGCATGTTATTGAAAAGTAATTGTGAACCGTACAGTGTTTGTACGTAATAGGATAATAACATGACTGGGTAAAGAGCTCGAACAAGCTGGTACTCATGTTATTAATAGTATATTTCTGGTAATGAAACAAGATGCCTCCTAAGTGAACTTGATCACTGTAACTTGCAAGGTTGCTATGTGAACCAGGTTGCTAAACAAGGTTGCTATGTGAACCAGAAACCAGGTTAACCCTTGACTCTTCCACAAGTGTTCTGGGTTGTTTTACTGTGCACTACGAACTCCAGTACAAGGAACCTACAAATGTACGGCTTAATGTCCCATCTGAAGGACAAAGCAATTATGGTCATGGTAAAGTGTATCTTGCTCAAGGACACAAGTGCCACAACCGGGACTCGAACCCACACTGTGCTGATCAGAAACACCAGAGCTTGAGTGCGGCACTCTTATTCTTAACCGCTCGGCCACAAAAAGGCCGCAATGACCATGGAGCTTACATGTGTAATGTAGTATGAACACGTCTAGTGTTTGACCTTTGACATACATTTTATAGGGCTACTAAAAAATACCAAGATGCAGCCTACATACCAGACAGGAGGGGTCCTATGAAAAGTCTGTGTCATGGTGCGCAGTATAGACCATGTAACACTAGTTTACAATAAGTGTGAGCTTGTACATTCTAGGGCTTTTCTGGCAGGCAAGATACTGCACTGGCTATATGGGAAATTTGACATTTTGTGTCATCATTTCCACATAATTATAAAAGTAGGCTTAAAAGTTGAATAAGTTTTGAGATGTGTCCCCTTTCTTCATATCAACAATTGATAACAATCAAACATTGCTACAGTATCTCCATTCCTATAAGATTTGTAAATGTTTCCTGGTTTTCTTCCATTGAGATTTGTGCAAATTGTGCCTGCAGGAAGTCCAGGCTTTTGTAAACATGTGATGTCACAAGTTAAATGGTCTATGCATGGGCTGGTAAAGATCACTCAAGTGGAAAATGTCAGTCATGTTTACAAAAAGTGACGTTTTGTTGGCTAGATCAGAGAACATTAACCATCAGGTTCTCAAGCAATCTTGCAAAGCACAGGAATAAAAAAAACTTGCCATGCAAAAAAGGTTTGTAGCGGCCTTTAACAACATTTCCAGGTTACATTTGTTTGGGAATAAACTGCCTTTGTACATGTAGTTTAGATGATTTTTTAGCTAACAGGGTTCTCCCCAGGTTTCTTCAAAACTGTAGGGCATTCTGGGCCCAAATTTTGGGATGTTTGGCAGAAGCACGCTGAATTGAAACAAGGTCATCGGAATGTCTTCTTGGTTTTCAAAGCTCTACTGTACAATTTGGAGCATTCTACATGGTTTTCTTTTCATGTTTTTTGTGAAACTACCGTTTAAATTTTTTAAATTTTTTTTTTAATGTTTTATTTTTGTTTGCGTATTGGCCGAAATTTGCGTGTATCGGCATGCAATTTGCGCGTATCGGCCCGATACGCTAGCTTGTGCAGGGAGAACTCTGCAACACTTTTCTCAAGTGACAGGACAGCTTGAAGACAAGTAGTTGGGTTGGGCGTAGCTATTTTGTTGTTGAAAGCTGCTCAATTTGACTGTAATGTAATTTGACGGAAAATTTTAGATTTGATCTAGAACATACATTGTACACATGGTGTTCAGTCCCTACATATTTTGTTTATATGCCCACATTCTAGACAGAACTTGTTTGTTTTCACCAAATGTCTTACATACATTTGTCCAAGCCTAAAAAATATGTTTAAAGATTGCAGGCCAGACAGTTTAAGTGTCTCACATTA
Organism: Plazaster borealis; assembly: GCA_021014325.1. Taxonomy (NCBI): domain Eukaryota; kingdom Metazoa; phylum Echinodermata; class Asteroidea; order Forcipulatida; family Labidiasteridae; genus Plazaster; species Plazaster borealis. The sequence continues at coordinate 15,217,498 of CM037462.1, forward strand.
AAGGGTCTAACGTTTGGTAATGACTGAAAATTAATGGCATTAAAAACTTACTTGGTAAGAAGTACAGCAGCTTTGGATAGGATTAATGCATTTTGAGAAACTTTTCACTTCAAAGTACTGCCATTATGGAAAAAAGATATCACTATTTTTATCCCTGAAAATTTGAATCTGAGAAGTGTTACTGCAGTATCGTTTCTCAGATAGTGTATTACAATTGCAGATTATTCTTCCTGTGTGGACATAACCGCTCCAGATTTTCGGCAATATCTCAAAAACACTACCACCTTTTGAAATTACATTTTCACAGGTTAGTTTATGGTATACAACTATAGGCCTATAGGATTGAAACAAACAGTGGGTTCCAATAACCAAACGTATACAATCCCTTTAACGCTGTGCTGACAGAAGCAGTATTTGCAATTCTTCCATCATTTGATTTGGAATTTTACCCCCACACTGTCACGCAACAACATAAATGCATCCGGGTGAATTGTAGTAAATGTTATTGAGTGAAATTTGTGGCATGTATAAGAAAAACAAATTTCATCAGGGGCCTTAGATGTAGAAACACTTTCCATGAACATTGTTAAAATACAGACATGTTGTCTATATAAAGTATTATTGTTATTTGTTTTTTTTTTCTCAAGTAGTAAACCACAAGGGTAAACCTGACTAGGTCAAACAGAAAACCAAATCAATATTTGTGTGAACAAACAAAATTGACTAGCCAGGAATTTGAACCTGTGACCTCTGGCTTTACATGCTGGTGATTTACTAACTGAGGTAACCAGCCCTATGTTGGCGGTCTCCCTCTTTTGTCAATATCTTTGTTGGGGGGGATGGGGGCGCCAGTCAGAAGAACGTATACTGCCGTATAGTCAGGGATCACGCCCAGCGGTTTAAGATACAACCTGGCATGCCTGGGAAGCGATATTGTAAGCTGGGGATGCGATTTTAAAAACCAATTAATAAACCACAAGAAAAACTGACTTGGTAAAATAAAACAAATCCCCCCCCCCCAAAAAAATAAACAAATAATTAAATAAATAAAATTAAATAAAATAAAATAAAAGAAATTTTAACAGTTTAAATCATTGTCTGTTTATCACCAAGATGTTTAAACTGTCTAAAAAATTAACTTTTCTCTTGATGTGTTCTTCCCCATATACCAGAAAGTGACTATTGAGAAAGCCATGACATCACACAGATCCCAGTTTGAGAGATTAGTGAAGACCATCCTTCATCAAGAGAGACCGTGGTTTCATGGTCAGCTGACCCGAATGGAGGCAGAACAGCGAATCGTCACCTCTGGATTACAAGAGGGCAAATTTCTGTAAGTGTTAAATAAATTAAGCAATGATTTTTAAAAATGTCATAATTTCCAAACCATACAAAGGTGCTCAAATTTTCATCTGCATGTCCCTTATAACCACTTATAGGGCTCGATTGTGAGGGAAATATCTACAAGACCGCATGGGCTCGTAGCTCAAATTTTTTACTGGACCAGAATTTGTTTTACAAGACCAGAATCAAAAATGAGTTGAACAAGCACTAAGAGAAAATCTATCTCATTTGACTTATGAATGTGTAGTGCTTTGATACTGAAAAGAATTGAAAGATATTCATCAGACTCATAGTCAACATTGAAAACAAAAAATATTACACAATAAGTTGGCCTTTTATTATTCAATAGAAAAACACAAGACCACCAGGCTTGTTTAGTTATGAGTTTACTGGCCCGACACTAAAATCACTGGCCTCGGGCCTGCAGTTCAGTATTAATTTCGAGCCCTGACTTAACATGGAGTAAAAATTGTTACGAACACAGATATGGAGGCCTGGTGAAGCCATTTTAAAAATGTTCATTGGATGCCACCGCTGGTTGACGTGTTTACGCCCAGACATTCTATTGTGCAGTGCGCACTGTGCATTCACTATAAGTGTTACTTTTGGTTTGCCCCGTACAAAGAGAGACGAAAGATACTGGAATTCGTGCTTGAAATCTCCCTTTTTTTCACTGGGGATTATTGTGTAATCCTCATTCCCCATGATACGAGACCTTGGTCCTTTTGTAAGACAAACAAGGATAACGAGAGATTGCTAATTTTCCATTGTATCTAGCATGGGAGGTGACTCTGAGATTCCAGCATGTTTACAGTGAAGAAAACCCACATTTTCTGAAAGAGAAAAATAAATCCTGGTGTATTTTGAGCTGCCGTTTGTTGTCTTTACTTGGTTTAGATATGGGTTTTTTTGTGAAATGATATTTAAACATATAGGATTTGAGGCATTGCATGGTGAGGTATCAATATACATGTATTTATTTGTTTTGCGGTAACACAATCATGTACTTGCTAGGTAGATTTTGTTCTTTGAGAACTTGTCTTGCTTATTATTCTACTGCCGCAGAGTACAATATTCAGAATTCGGGAGACTTCTCAGTTAACTACTACCTGGGCGGGAGGTACATGTAGGAAATCGGGCGGGACTACATGTACTACTTTCGCTATGTGGATCGGGGGACTTCTCGTTAATAACTACACTGCCGCGGAGTGAGTCTAAATAGGTCTCAGCGTTGCGACTAGCTTGCTCTACATGTAGTCATCGTCAGGAGACTGATAATAATATTAATAATATTAAAAACAATTGTGATATTAAAACCATTCTGCAAATTAATGCTGCCTGGCTCAGAATTTTTTTGGAAATGGCAGAGTTGTTTACCCAGAGGGCTCAAGCTGCTAGGCCTCATGGCCAGCATGGTTGACCTTATAGACTGCTGCAGGCTGTGGAAGCTAGACTGCTGCAGGCTGTGGAAGCGCCCAATTCAGCTCTATCTCTTACCATGGACTGGCAATGAGGTGACTAGTGCATGTCTACGCACCCTCAAGGACTGCGAATGACCAGAATAGGGTCCTATTTCTTGAGGCTGAAGGCAGTGAGGGAAATAGAATCCTCTTCTGGTCATTCACATGCTGGAGGGTAGATAGACATGAACTAGTGACTGAATTATACCAGACCATGTTTTATAACACACACCAGAAAAAAGAAAAAAAGAAAAAAAGTTTTTTTTTAAGCTGAGCTGTTTTGAATCAATAATTAGCTCATGTTGTTTATTTATAGCCTTGACTTTGCTATAGCCGAAACGTGAGGCCATACACTGTAAATGCATTACCACTTTTTGCAAATACATAATAGGGAGACTATTTCGAAGGGAAATGACATCATGTTTTGGGGGGTGGAATAGATTCATTCACATCCTCTGGACAGGCCTGGAAATTCATCTTTAAGAGTGCAAGGCCATTCTCATTTTGCAAAGGGCACTGGCCCATTGTAAAAATCTGTTGAAGTCTAGTCTAACTTTTGAAGGCAGGTTTCTCCCCTGCACAAGCTAGTGTATCGGGTCGATACCAGCGTTATTTCAATTACATGGTGTCTCCACAAACCTCACTTGATTGTATCTTCACCATGCAAAGTTTCAAATCCTCCTTTTGGCTTTTGGCCGCACTAAGCATTCTAATGTAATTATTCTACGAAGCCATGTGGTTCATCGACCAATCATGCAAGGAATTTGATAAAACTCCTGCTTGCTGCATAGTATATTTACCGCATGACACAGGGTTTTGTGCCCAAGAAATTATACAAATTTTCCTTAAAGATTGCTGACTGTACACTGTACGATGTTAAGTGGGAAGTATCTATTGAAGACAACCTGTGTATTAACACTAGTGTATCATGTATGTAAACAACTTCATAATCAGTCAGAATCAGATTGAAATCTAATAATATAACAATGTCGTTATTTGAAAATTACCGGTTCTGTACTTTGTCTTTAATGTACATGTACTGTATTTTATTAGTGTACTGTATCTTGTACTATTTTTAAACAATACTTACTATTTTACTATTTTTAGTTCAAGTAGTCATATAAACAATAGGCCTACTACATGTAAACTGCAGCCGGGTACAGTAATCCAGAGGTAAATTTGATGTACTGCCAAGATGGGACAACTGATTTGTACAACTATATTACCAGCCTGTCACCAGGAAATTGTCATTTCCTTGTTATCCCAAAGAGGTTGACCGCAAAGACCCTCTGAAAGGGAAATGCGCTATGTACATGTTCACTGTTTGACCATGTCATGAAAACATCCCTGTTTGCATTCCAGTCATCATGTATACACGTGCGACACGTACGCATGACGCGGTATTACGTGGTTTTACCAGCAGAGTGTGGGGACAGCAGAACAAAGGAACAGAAAAAGGGACAATGCTGTCCTCACATTGGAATCCTTTGTAGTTTTATGTCCTCACATTTTGGTGTGCGTTTAATCTATTGAGAGTGTTAAGTTAGAGGGACAAAGGAAAGTCCTCACATTGATAGCAATAAATTGATACATGTGGGTGTTCAGTTCTGCTAAAATGATTATTAAAATGTTTATGACAATAATTGTTTTGTTTTTTTTTCTTTTTTCTTGCTTACTTGCTCATCAATTAACTTTCATTGAAATATACAAAGTACTGAGTTTTCAAAAACAGCTCCAGTACATACGGTACCTACTGTACATGTAGTGTACTGCATGCATTTCTCAAGTTTTTTACATTGCACACGATCCATGCTCAAAACTAGAATTATTTATGATCAGTGTTCAAGCTGCCATAGACCTTTTGCATAGACGTCATTAGCTCAAACAGCGCCCTCATTGGATGATAGTTATCTTTTACAGACCCCTCGCATAAGATGTCATGAGCTCAAACAGCGCCCTCATGGGATGATAGTTATCTTTTAAGTACCCCTCGCATAAGATGTCATGAGCTCAAACAGCGCCCTCATTGGATGAGAGAACTTTGTCTGTTATATTGACCCCTCGCATAAGAAGTCATGAGCTCAAACAGCGCCCTCATTGGATGAGAGTCGTCTGTTATTGACCCCTTGCGTATGATGTCATGAGCTCAAACAGCGCCCTCATTGGATGAGAGAACTTTGTCTGTTATAGACCCCTCGCATAAGAAGTCATGAGCTCAAACAGCGCCCTCATTGGATGAGAGTCATCTGTTATGGACCCTTTGCATATGACGTCAGGAGGTCAAACAGTGCTCTCATTTGATGATAGTCGTCTGTTATGGATCCCTTGCGTATGACGTAAAGAGCTCAAACAGCGCCCTCATTGGGTGATAGTCGTGGTGGCTTGTACACGCGTGTGAGTTACCATTGTTTGACCTCAGCGATGGCGCTGTAGGCAAGGGGAGTCTATTGCATTCAGTTAAAAAAAAAAAGCAAGATGTGATTTGAAGTTTGTGCGTTTTTTTTGACAGGGCTAGAGAGAGAACAGACCCCGGTAGCTTTGCGCTGTCTGTGTGCTACAACAACTCAGTCTACCACTACAAGATTGACAAAGATTGCACTGGACAGCTCTCCATAAAAGATGGACCCAAATTTGACAGTCTCTTGCAGGTAAATCTTGATGCCATGGGGATTGGGGACCAGTCCGATAGCCTGGAATAGATCTCTTAAATAATAATAATAATAAAAATAATAATGAATTTTTATATTGTGTATTTTAACAGTAAGGTATCAATGAGCTTTACATATACATTAGTGCCCTGGTCACTGGGCCAGTAAAATCTCAGCTCCCTAAGGAGTATAAAGCCCTGGGCTGCCGTGGCCCGCCAGAGGCTTTTTCCTTACCCTTGCAGGTATCCATTTATACCCCTGGGTGAAGAGAAGCAATTATAGTAAAGCATCTTGCTCAAGGACTTGAACCCACACCCTGATAACTTAACCACCAGAACTTGAATTTGACATGCTATAAATGTTACATGTGAATAGCCCTGCTTTGCTTTTGGTACACAATAACTAAAATTACCAGATGTTGGGTAAACAAGTGTAATTAAAGTGTGTAAAAGTCGCATCACCTTAACGCGATCCCTCTGCTGCCACTTCCCAGGTTGTATCGTAAACTTGGGTGTGATCCCTGGCTACACGGCAGTTACAGGTTGAGTTGATTCTGGCAACCCGGAACAAAGATATTTAAAACAAAATAGGGAGACCGCCAACATACATGTAGGGCTAGCTCAGATAGCTAGAGAGCACCAGCACGTTAATCCGGAGGTCGCAGGTTCAAGTCCTGCCCTAGTCAATTTTTCTAAGTTCAACCCAAAATTACGTGTTATTTAATGAGGATTATTACTAACTACAGATGGTTGATCACTACATGCTGAAGAAGGATGGCTTGCTATGTTGCTTGACTGTCCCCTGCATAGACCCACAGAAGAGAAGACATTCAGGTAAGAGTAATTAGGGAAAGTCCCTTCGTGATCGTTTGAGTATTTTACAGGTTTTCCCTTTTATTTGTATTGCTTTTTAACAAAAAGGGTAATTATGAATGGGAATGAGAGAGTATTGACTTGGTCTTAAACGACTGTTTCAAACCTTGACATAGGACCAAGCCGGTTTAAAGAGCCTTTTAAGACCCCATCGCCACTTTTGTATTCCCTCGATAATGCAAAATGTAATGCTTGTACATGTGTGTGTGACTACGAATCTCTGCCGTGTGAATGGATGCGAGGTCAAAAGTACATTTGGTGGGATCCCGCCGAGCGCTCAAGGCTGGTATTTGGCGTTATTCACGAGCCTCGAAGTGTGACGTCGGATGTTCGGGCTGCATCATGACAGCAATTGAAATGCTCAGATTGTTTTGTCTTTACAGCAGGTCCACCTGCAACTCCTTCTACACACCCCAAGCGACCTCAGTCTGCCGACGATGAACCCATGCCAGTCAGACCACCACCAGCCCCACCCCAAGGAAGGAGGGTAAGCCCTGTAGATCTTCATTATGCCGTTATCGTCATTCTTTACTTCTTTCTGTTGTGGTTCTTACACACATAATGTTGGAGGGGAATGGGAAGGTCGATATTACAGGTTAGTTTTTTAGATTGGCTTAGGGGTTTCTTCTCTGCCTGTCACCTCTTAGAACCCTGGTTTGAATCCAATTCTTTCATTCATGTCATTTGTTTATTTAATACACACTCAACAGCACAATAAGCGCCAATAACAGTATGAATAGGAAACGAGAATGTTCAGTGGGAGGAAAACCCCAATGGGGATAACCCATGCAATCAGGAAGGGACTGAAAAACCAATAGGAAACGAGAATGTTCAGCTTTAGCTGTGGGAGGAAAACCTCAATTGGGAAAAACCATGCAATCAGGTAGGGACTGAAAACCCAATAGGAAACGAGAATGTTCAGCTTTAGATGTGGGAGGAAAACCTCAATTGGGAAAAACCATGCAATCAAGTAGAGATTAAACACCCAATCCAAATGCGTGGCTCCGTACTGAGGTGGGATTCGAACCGGGGTCCCACAGAGGTGAAAATAATAATAATTAGAAGAAGATTTGTATAGCGCTGGTATCTAAAAAAAACTATTCAGGGGGCTACTATACCTCAGGAAAATTAATGATGTGCCTGATTGAAAAGGTCAGTTTTGAGTTGTGATCGGAAGGAAACAATATCAGGTTGTGTTCTAAGAGTCATTGGCAAATTGTACCATAGGTGGGGGCTGCAACTGAAACACTCCGTAAGCTTTCATCCTGGCAGATGGAGCCACAAGCTGCAGGGAAAGAAACCACTGAGCCGACCTGATCCGCGTTATTGTTGTCCGTAGGCCATAAACATTGCTAAATTTAGTCTTTGGATTATCCGATTATTCAGATAAAAGGGTATACTATTAATCCCAGTTTGTTTGTTTTTGTGTTGTAGGGTCACCAATCAGCTGGAGAAGCCAACCTGTCCCCACCCATACCACCCCCACACCACCCACCTCAACACATGCCACCTAAACTGTCAGCCATGCATCATAAACCTATGATTGAACAGATCGTTAATGGCAAATGGGAAGAACCTGATCATCATGGTAATGTGTTAGGTTATAGCTGTTGTATATTCGGTTTGCAGTAACACCATGTGTATATCTACTTTGCTGTGTAGATTTTGTTCTTTGAGAACTTGTCTTACTATGTATTCTACTGCTGCGGAGTAGATTTGGGAATTCGGGAGACTATTCTACTGCCGCAGAGTAGATTTCGGAATTTGGGAGACTACCAAGTTCTTAAAAGAACTGTCCTGCTTCTTAACTACTACCTGGGCAGAAGGTAGGAAATCGGGCGAGACTACAACTTTCGCTTAGTGGATCGAGGGGACTTCTCGTTATTAACTTCACTGCCACGGAGTGAGTTCTTAATTGGTCTCAACTTTTCGACTAGCTTGCTCTAGTCATTGCAGGATGTATTTCTGGTAATGAAACCAAGGATGCCTCCTAAGTGAACGTAATCAATGTAGCTCACAAGCCTGTGGAAACCTGTAAACAAGGGTGCTTGCTATGTGAAACCAGAAACACCGGGGTTAACCCCCTACTCTTCCACGATAAGTCAAGAATTGTGTATGGACACATTTTAAGACTCGCAGCGCACTTACAAGTGCTTATCCTGTCTGCCATTTTGGGAGTCAAAGTATAGGCAATGGAATTGACTCCTGAAATTACCAAATGTTATTCCAATCCACAATCAAATGGCTTTACATGTATTTTGAGCATTGGTTGATAGTGCCTGTCAGTGGTAATGTTAAAGTGTATTGAAGCAAAGTGATCCAGCCATTATATGTGATGCGATCAAGCTAAATGAGTCGTTTGTCGGAAGTATCAAGATGGAGAAACAAGCCAAAACAGGCCAACAGGGGTGAAATTTTCAATATTTTTATTTTAATTTTATTTAAATGCCAAAGTTTATCTAATTTTATATTGGCAACTTCCTTCCTGATAAATAACATTAAAAAGGGGTTAAAATTAGCATTGAAAGAAAATGTGCCAATAGTATCAATAAACAACTCGACTTTGAACCCCTTTTTCTCAGTTTTGTTCTCTCGCATCTCTTGGTGTTTCTACTTTCACAACTTTTAAACCAAAGGTGGTATCAACATGGGGTTTTAACAGTATTAAAGCATAGATTATGCTCTTTTCAAATGTATAAAAAAATGAAAAAAGACCTTGGTCAACAATCGACTCATTTTGCTTGATCGCATCACATATGTATCCCACATTCTCTTATACGTTGCATGCTTGCAAAGTACCTTAATAAAAAAAACTAAAATTACGTGCGAGAAAAATGTGTTGATTTTAAAGGAGGAGCGTTAAGCCGTTCAGATTTTCAACTTTTTTTCATTTGGACTTTTCTCAGATGATCCGTCACCTCTGCGGGCATCAGGCACCACCCCATCCCAACCACCTGTGCTTGATGATAAAACCTACGGCATTCCAAACGACCGAGAGATGATCTATGGACGCGTTGCCAAGATGAAAAATACCAAGCTCCTTGACATCAAGCATCTCTATCTAGGCGACCCCATCGGTAAATAATGATTGTTATTGATATAAGGCCACAAAAAACCCCAATTGTTGATTGTCCCCGTCGACCCTACGAAACCCCAACCCCTTTTTAATTTTTAAATTTATTATTTATTTAATCATACAAAAACGGCCTTTTCAATGATCTTTTCAGTCAAATTTGGCTCCGTTCTGTGCCACTCACACAGTTAGGTTTGGAAATGTGTTTGAAGAAAGGTTACTCATGTTGGAAAAAACAAGAACAATTCTTAAAATATTTACTTAGGCTACACTGCGTTTTAGTTTTTTGAAAATGTTTACAGAAAATATCATCAAGGAGTATACTGGTTTAACAAAACAATTCAAAACATCAAAATCACACAAACCCTCAGTTTTATAGTGATTGTGATGATTTCTTTATAGTTTATTTCATATTTTGCCATGTCAACAAAACTCAATTAAAAAAACCCTCCCACCCCCAACCCTAAAAAAAAAAGGACGATCAACAATTTGTTTTTTTTATGTTGCATAATTGTTATAGGTTTACCCGGCCATTTTCAGCAAGAATTACTTCAGTTTCATTAACACGCATTCAAAATTTACGCATAAGTCTTTCAAACTAGGGTTTCTTCTTTTAGATACTATTGCATTCAATTTTGTTTCTATGAAGTTGATGGTAATGAAACCAAGGATGCCTTATAAGTAAACTTAATCACTGTAGCTCGCAAGCCTGAGGAAACCTGTAAACAAGAGTGCTTGCTATGTGAACCAGAAACACAGGGGTTAACCCCCTTCTCTTCCACGATAAGTCTTCTGGGTTCTTTTACGTGCACTACCAATCGTAGTACACGAGACCTGCAGATTAAAGGACAAAGCAATTATGATAAAGTATCTTAGTCAAGGACACAAGTGCCATGACCGGGACTCGAACCCACACTCTGCTGATCAGAACTGCAAGAGCTCATGTCTGGTGCTCTTAATCGCCCGGCCACGACACGCCACAATTCCTTATGTACTGCTCTTTGGGACTGGGATCGTTTGTGAAACTGTAAAGCCATTTGCGAGTTAGAGTGCCACGACCATAGTTGCCCAGACCAGTTCTCCAAAAAGAGACCAATTTAAAAGCGAGAGTTAACCATGCAAGTTAATTTAGATCAACTTATCACAAATGATACAGACATTCAACTGGTCTTTCTGTTGTTCTTGTTCAGGTAAAGGGAACTTTGGTTCCGTCTTAAAGGGAAGCTATAACATGAATGGAACTCACATCCCTGTTGCAGTGAAGACACTAAAGACAGAAAATGGAATCCCCAATTCAAAGGTGAGAATGACTGGCAATGGATCTTAATGCTGGGATGAGTAGGGCTCTCACTATGGCCAAGTGAAAATGAGTGAGATTAGGGCTCTCACTGTGGCCAAGTGAAAATGAGTGAGATTAGGGCTCTCACTATGGCCAAGTGAAAATGAGTGAGATTAGGGCTCTCACTGTGGCCAAGTGAGATAGTAGCTTGGATTTGAACTCTATTGTCTCTTGTCTACTTTTGACGAAAAGATTGTTTATCCGATGATCTTTAGAAAACAATTTGCATCATAGAATTCATGTCACCACTGTACAAAGCTTGGTGTGTCCTCTTTTTAAGATAACAAACTTTTATAGATCCATCAATGGCAGGTTGGTTGATGCAGACTATTAATATTGTTGTAGTTAAATATAGTAGTTGTAATAATTTTGTGCACTATTTGGCATTTACAAATCGACTATCAATGCTTTACACTAGTACATCATATTAATGTAAAACAAATTGTCGGTACAAATAATAGCCCTTTTTGGTTTGTTTGAATTCAGCCTGAGATTGTCAAAGAGGCAGAGATTATGGGTGACTTGGATCATCAGCATATTGTCAGAATGATTGGTAAGTTGAATGTGAAATTAGGTTTTATGTATTTTGTGGAAAAGTACTGACTGAGCTATTGTAGCTTTTCCTATTGTGATGTATCTTTTTGTTTGTTTATGGTAGTTTTTTTATAATGCAGTAATTTGATGTTCACTGTACTTGCCTGTACATGTTGTATTTTCGTATTTTAATGCTAGTCTTTTGCTGTTCATTGTACTCCACGCCTACATATTATGTTATTGTTAAGCATATGTATTGTTTAGTTTTTACCAATTTTCCAGTGGAAATCAAATTTATATATTTTTTAATGTGGACAATAAATGCTATCTATCTATCTATCTATCTAAAGCACTGTGGTACCCTCAGTGTAAGAGCACTCTATAAATGCACTGTATGTTGATATTAGTATTATCAATTAATAAACCACGAAGGAAACTGATTGGGTACATTTTTTTATTAATTTGGGGTTGAACAATGAAATCTTTGCTAGAGCGGGATTTGAACCTGGGACCTTTGGATTAACATGCTGGCGCTCCACCAACTAAGCCATCTAGCCCTAATGTTGCCGGTCTCCCTATTTTATCAATATCTTTGTTCGGGGGTGCCATTCAGAAACATTCATGGAGACTGGACAGTTTCTTTACCAGAGCCCAATTTCATAGAGCTGCTTAAGCACAAAAAGTAGCTAAGCACATCAAAATTATGCTTACTAGAATAAGGTTACCAGCCAAACTACCATGTTGTGTGTACAATTTGTGACTGGTATTCTGCTCGTTTCTGCTAAGCAGAAAATTGTTAAGCAATTTTTTTTTGCTTAAGCAGCTCTATGAAATTGGGCCCAGAAGGAATAAAAATGAACTACATATCAGTTCTACAGGTATATGTTAAGAGATTAAAATCTTGATGTTCCCATGTGGGTGCTTTATTTTTCAGGTCTCGATTTTCAGGGGAAAATCAACAAGACTAAAGGGCTTGTAGCTCAAAATGTTTATTGGACCAAGATTCGTTTTAAAGGACCAGAATCAAAATGAGAAGAAAAATACCTACACATCATTTTAAAATGTACATTGTTTTTATTTGAGCAAACACTAAGAGTAGATTTCGCTCTTTGTATTGTGGACGAATATACACGTACTTCGATACTCAACGGAATTGAAAGATATTTATCAGACTCCAAATTAACATTTGAACATATTTTATTCTGTCAAAAAAAAAAAAAAAAAAAAAATTGCACAGTGAGGTATTATTATTTGATTGAAAAACCACAAGACCGCCGAACTTGTCCGGTCGTGAGTTTATTGGCCCTTTGCTAAAACCACTGCGGTCCAGTGTTAATTTTGAGCCCTCTGTTGTTATTTATTCTCCAGGGATCTGTGAAGGATTTGAGATGATGCTTGTGCTTGAACTTGCTGAACTTGGTCCACTTCATAAATACCTGAAAAGACACACGTAAGTCACAGTTCGTGTTATAGTTCAATCGACCGGGCATGTGAAATTTCCGTGGTTTACGTGGATTTGTATTTCCCTGTTTTTGCGTTTTTCTCATAGGCTCCATTTTTAAATGCTAGACTCTGCTTTTTATTTCCAAAAATTACACAACTCTTGCACACAGAGAATTTGTCATAATTCCACGTATCTGTATTTGCTTACTGTGTTAGTAGTAAAAATCATGTGCCTTGCTTGGTGTGTATTTTCATTTTAAAGGATTGTGCACTATGGATTATGCAAATGCTAAATTTAATGTCATCTTATAGGGTATTATACAGGATTGGTAGAGCTGATAAAATAGTCGCAGACAGTGTTTATGTTTTGTGTGATCAACCATATAAATGAAAAAACAAACCTGTACAAATTTGGGCTTAATCCGTTGTGTGAGTCAGGAGAAAATAGTGAAAAACCACGCACAATTTTCAGCATGTGAACTCATTGTCCTTAACTTTGGTTTTAACAACCGAAATCAGCTGTTGTGTTTTGTCAAGGTTTTCAGATACAGTTTTCTCGAGTATGACTTCATTTCAGAGGGAATCATTTCACAGAAAAAATGGTTCTAGTATGAACTTTATAATCAGTAAGCTTTCAGACTAAAATTAAACAATGATCTGGTAAAACCAAACATAATATTCTTTATCCCCGATGCAAATTTAACATCTATTAAATTGTCGCGGTCCCTGCTGCTAAAATATAGGATTCAAACTTCCTCTAGCTACTGGGCAATCTCGGTGGTCTATTTGGTAAGACATCTGCTCTAGAATGGCAAAAGTCGTGGGTTCGAATCCCACCCGAGTAATATGCCTGTGGGTTTTTTTTTCACAGGACTCGGGGAAAGTACTGAGTATACAGTGCTTTATACACATCGATATACGGGTAAAACCAAATATAATATTGATCTATTGATTCTTACCATTCCGGTATTATACCTTTAAAGGTATCGTTTGGTAATTACTCAAAATATATATTAGCATAAAAACTGACTTGGTAACAAGCAACAGAGAGCTGTTGATAGTATAAAACATTGTGAGAAACGACTCCCTCTGAAGTAACGTAGTTTTCGAGAAAGAGGTAATTTCTCTCTAAAATAATAAAAACTTCTTGCAAGAAGTTTTTATTCCTATCTGAAAGCACACAAATTTGTACAACAAGGGTGTTTTTTCTTTCATCATTTTCTTGCAACCTCGATGACCAATTGAGCCTAAATTTTCACAGGCTTGTTATTTTATGCATATGTTGGGATACACCAAGTGAGAACACTGGTCTTTGACAATTATGTGTACGATGCCTTTAATTGTTGTATTATGTTCTTTCTATTACCCAGTAACATGAGCATCCGTAACGTTCTTGAACTGATGCTCCAAGTTGCTAAAGGAATGCAGTACCTAGAGAGCCAGAAGTTTGTCCATCGAGACCTGGCGGCCAGAAACGTGCTTCTTGTTGACGAGACGTTTGCCAAGATCAGCGACTTTGGAATGTCCAAAGCTCTCGGCCTCGACAGCCAGTACTATGTGGTCAGTAGCTTTTGAATTTGAAATGATAAAAAACCTGAACCATGTAGGAGGGTTAATCGGTGTCATATCTTCTTTGGGGATGTATAATTTTATTTTTGATTTTACGCTACATGTATACCGATGTGAGATAAGTACTGGATGCTCAGTGATTTCCTGATGCCTGCAAAACAAAAATGGGGTGGGGGATGCATTGTTGTTTACAATGTAGAAGGATGTTGCCCAAATTCTTCTTTTCCTTATCCTAATTGCCATTAATTCCAAGCAAATCCTAAGATGACATAGTTGTGTACAATAAGCCTTCTTTTGAGCCCGCTGAGGGGATCAATTTCCTCTTGGGTTGATTTTATGTTTCCTGGTTTGAAACCTGTATGCCTTGTACACACCCAGACAAAGTCGGACCATATATTCACTGCTAGCACACATAGGACCTACATATCTCTTAAGACTTCATCCACAGATATCATCCAGATTGAAATCTCCACTCAAAATCCAAATCTCTCTTGTAGTATGTCCCTTGACTTTCACTAGATTTTATGGGGCCAGAGGTTTTGCAGTAGCAGCAGCAGAATTATGGAATAGTCTTCCCGACAACATAAAACAAGTAGAAACAGTGAATTTATTTAAGACAATGCTAAAAACACATTTATGTTTGCAATAGCCTTCAGTATTTCTTACTTGTGTCAACTAAATTTTCCTTCATGTACTTGTCTCTATTTTCTCACTATAACTTCTCTATTTTCATCTTAAAGCGCATAGAGACTTCTCTGTGAATGTGATATGCGCTATACAAGAATGGATCAATATTATTATGATTATTATATATGTCCATCCAATGTGGCGTGTCATGACATAAAGCCATAGGCTCTATGTGTCATAGGGTCTGTATTCGACGAACATTTTTGGGACCACTTTGGTCGCACGTACATTGCTTTATGCGGGAAGGAGACTGACTTGAGCACTTTAACGGGTCCACGAATACGCGCAAGACTTGCACAGTCTATTATTATAATAGTAAGGGGCTTGATTTCACAAAGCGATAAGATTCATCTTAAGATGAGTTGTCAGTAACACCATGGTGATTTATATTGTTGCATCACACTTCACTTAGCGATTAAGGTTCATGCAGTTAAGATTAGTTGTAGCTCTTTGTGAAATCAAGCCCAGGTATCCTAAATTCCCACTGGTTTTCATCTTTGTGGGTTGAAAATTATATAAAGTCAGACTTTCTTTATGCTGTTTTACTCGTGTTATTATGTTTTTCACTTCTAAAACTGAGATTGAAGTATTTTTTTTAGTATAGTAGGGAAAACTCTCTCCAACAGTAACTAATTAATATATGTAGTCATACATTCGTCTATGGTGGAACGTTAACGAAGAATGTTAGTCCATTTGTGTTGTTGTTTGTCCGGGCATACCTACATGTACCACAAGCTTTGGCTTTTCTGGCTATGCCCCCATGTCCAATTATCCTCTTATGTCCTGTTCTTTGTTATTGTTGTGATGATTTTCTGTTGTAGTGGAAAATATATGTCTTGAAATCAAATCAATCATCTCACATTGACCCGTAGGTTGACCCATTGCACATTGCGCAGCGCACTTACACGCATCTATCCTGTCCGCCATTTTGGGAGTCAAAATGTACACTAAGGAATTGACTCTCAAAATGGTGGAAATAATGGATGCACATTTTGCGGTTCCGCGTCTGCAAGGAGTCAATAGTTGAAACTGTTTTCCAACTCTTAACTAATAAATGCATGTATTCATACCTACCTCTACATGTATGGTCGCATACCTGCCAACTGTTCAGATTTAATTGAAATTGTCCAGATTTTTGAGATTTAAGTCCTAAAAAATCAGAACATTCCTATTTCTGACAAGAGACAGCAATGAACAAGATCAAAAAGTTCTGGCAAAAGAGGGTGCCATTTCTTGTGACAGTAGAGATTTTCTTATGGGATACAGTGATCTTTGTACATTGTGTTAAATACATACATCATTTGTATGTGTACATGTAATTAGCTTTACTCACATGACTTCTTGTATCGCTATCTGTGGACTCGTAAAACTGGTGTTCCTATTTCTGAGGTTTCAATGTTGGCAAGTATGTGGTCGCATACTCACATACATCTGTAGGTTGTCACACTATCAGACAATACCTAATGATGAACATTCACATGCCCCCAAGGCATGTCTGTATTTATAACAACCTACTCACACACAGCCTTGAACCAATCCCTCCCCTCAGTGACAGTCTACAAGTTTATAGCGGGTGACCTCTTGCTCACCCTCAAAAACCTCAACCATTGTATCATGCAGACACCGACCTTGCCCCGGATCTGACCCCCCTGACATTTTTAACACCTACTCTTTTGACACTTTCACATTTCATGCATCATTTTTTTTCCTCTGAATTATGACACCCCACTATTCTCACTTTCGGTTAGCCCAGGCATTAAAGGGTCTGTATACGTTTGGTCATGACTCTGAAAATTAATGGCGATAAAAAGTTACTTGGTAAGAAGTACAGCAGCTTTGGATAGTATAATGCATTTTGAGTAACTTTTCAACTTCGAAGTACTGCGGTTATGGAAAAAGATATCAGATTTTTATCCCCAAAAATTTGAATCTGAGAAGCATTGCTGCAGTAACGTTTCTCAGATAGTGTATTCCAATTGCAGATTATTCTTCCTGCGCGGACATAACCACTCCAGATTTTGTTGCAATATCTCAAAAATGCTACCACCTTTTGAAATGAAATTTTCACAGGTTGGTTTTATGGTATATATCTACAACTATATAGGATTGAAACAAACAGTGGGTTCCAATTACCAAACGTGAACAATCCCTTTAAAGGTTGTTCTTACAATAAACTACAAAGATTCTATTTTCTAAACAAAGATTTAGTGATGTGTTTTAAAGGGAGGGTACACCATTGGTAATTTTTGTGTCTTTTTATCTGTATTTCTTATAATAACTTGTGGGATTTTTTAGTTGTACAGCGCTTTGTGATGTCTATGTGACATGGAAAACATTTTTTCACCAATCAATATTATTATTTTAATGCAACTTTCCTAAACATGCTGAAAGTTGTGTTGTCCCTAGAAAGATTTCTACAAAAA
The DNA here is from genome assembly GCA_021014325.1 of Plazaster borealis. NCBI lineage: Eukaryota > Metazoa > Echinodermata > Asteroidea > Forcipulatida > Labidiasteridae > Plazaster > Plazaster borealis. The sequence continues at coordinate 15,234,890 of CM037462.1, forward strand.
AAGTGCAAGGTGCAAACTAACCACAACTAATTACAACTTGTAATGTTCCAGTAAGATTTAAAGATAAATTATCTATGGCCAAGCAGCGCTATGAGAATTCCCTCCCAGTCATAAAACGCAATGTACTTTGAAAACTCTCACCAAGTGCGAGTTAATGAAATATTATTTTATGTCAAACTGATTGCAATCCAATTAGATGAATTACCCAGAGATGTTAGCGGTGAACTTGACGACGGGATCAAAGACCTCTTCCAAAATCCAACACCGTACTAACTCTTGAACCAGCCCTTTACTCCCACTGGACAATGATTTACGTCACTAGTGGACTTGTAATCAGATATCCTTTTCAGCTAACTGGATTTACCACTGCCCAGTTTTTACCGCAGTCTCGCTCTGTCTTGTTAGTTGGCTATTAATAGAACGTCGTTGACCTTGAACTTTAGGACCAGGGTGCATGAAGACTGGATATTTCCGTCTTAATCTGTAAAGGGTTACTCCTACGGATTCTAAGGAAGGAATGAAAGTCCTTAAGGGATGCCCCGAGGGTGATTCTTTGAATGATTCTCCTGTGTCAATGGTCCCTGTAAATCTTATTTAAACCCTCCAGTACACGCATCTCTGTGTTGCAGTCACTCTGTGGACATTCCTTTGTTCTGTACACTTAAGGAACATTTTATTCTTCAACACTATTCTTCAACACTGTAAAAAACACTGTGCGGACAGGTGTAAGTCCACTTAGTGTTTCAAGTCTCAACATTATGTAGACCTCTATTATTCTCAGGTACACACTTCGTATGTAGCGTTAAAACACTGGTACCACAGACTGCCACAGAGTACCATACTTTCCAGGCTAGCATTGGGTGCATGGGTTTCTTCTGTTTTTACAGCTGACACTGGTACCACAGACTGCCACAAAGTACCATACCTTCCAGGCTTGCAATGGGTGCATGGGTTTCTTCTGTTTGTACAGCTGACACTGGTACCACATACTGCCACAAAGTACCATACCTTCCAGGCTAGCATTGAGTACATGGGTTTCTTCTGTTTGTATACAGCTGACACTGGTACCACAGACTGCCACAAAGTACCATACCTTCCAGGCTAGCATTGAGTACATGGGTTTCTTCTGTTTGTATACAGCTGACACTGGTACCACAGACTGCCACAAAGTACCATACCTTCCAGGCTATAGCATTGGGTGTATGGGTTTCTTCTGTTTGTACAGCTGACACTGGTACCACAGACTGCCACAAAGTACCATACCTTCCGGGCAAGCATTGGGTGCATGGGTTTCTTCTGTTTGTACAGCTGACACTGGTACCTCAGACTGCCACAAAGTACCATACCTTCCAGGCTAGCATTGGGTGCATGGGTTTCTTCTGTTTTTACAGCTGACACTGGTACCACAGACTGCCACAAAGTACCATCCCTTCCAGGCTAGCATTGGGTGCATGGGTTTCTTCTGTTTGTTCAGCTGACACTGGTACCACATACTGCCACAAAGTACCATACCTTCCAGGCTAGTATTGGGTGCATGGGTTTCTTCTGTTTGTACAGCTGACACTGGTACCACAGACTGCCACAAAGTACCATACCTTCCAGGCTATAGCATTGGGTGCATTGGTTTCTTCTGTTTTGTGCAGCTGGTATTATATGGAAACCCCATGGCTTATGTACTGTGGACTTAGTCTCCACAGTCTCCTGTGGTATTTTATGGCAAGTCCAGTCGGGCAGGACAGTATACCGAGAGTAGTAGGTTTTGATTCAATATGTGGAATTTCAATGTATAAAGGGATGGGATAAAGAAAGACAGTTGGTAAAGCGCTGGCACGTTAACCCGGAGGTCGTAGGTTCAAGTCCTGCTCTTGTCAATTTCTTTCAACAGCCCATTTTCTTGCATCACAAAACAGTTTTATCTTATTTTGACTGCCTGTATGTTGTTTTCTTCTATCAATGCTAAATAGATAATTAATAATAATAACAACAATGTAAAATAACCCGTTTGTTTTACTTGTTTTGATTCACGTAAATTTGGTTCTTACATGCCCTCAGGGTTTGCCCTTAACTTTTTCAGTGACTAGCCAGCAGGACCAGTTAGCTTGTCATTTCACTAGTCCACCAGCTTTTTCACTAGTCCATATTTCATATGAAATGGGAATGCTTTCCAACACTGAACCAGCAAGCCGGACTACTTAGAGTAAAGTTTGACTGGTCCTCAGGTGTTTTAACTGGCCTTTTGCGGACCAGTGTTAAGGGAGAACGCTGGCCCTCACACGGTCAAAAATACTGCAAATTGACAATGATTTGTTGTTGTTGTTGTTGTTGTTTACAGGCGGAGACGGCTGGTAGATGGCCTCTGAAGTGGTATGCTCCAGAGTGTATCTACAGGTTTAAATTCAGCAGTAAGAGCGACGTATGGAGTTATGGTGTGACGCTGTGGGAGGCCATCTCGTATGGCAAGAAACCCTATGCAGTAAGTAACCATGCAAGAAAACAGGCATGATAGTCTTCCTACTTAAGTCTGATTTCCATTTTTTTGGGGGCCCTCGGGAAAAATCATCAAAATTCTTATCAAATAGCCTGAAAAGTCTATATAAGCCTACACCTGTACCAAGTACAAAGTATCATGCCTGATTAGAAAATGTTTGATATTGAAGCGAGTTGGCCAACCATTTGAAACCATTTTAACTGCGTGATGGTGGCACAACTGTGCACAGAACCATCAGTCTCTACCTGTGTACTGTGTAGATCATGCATTCAACACGTGATTGTTGTTGTATTTAATTCTTTCTGGTGATATTTTAGTTTTAAGAAGTACTTGAGTTCTGAAAGGTGTAATTATTACATCAGCCCTTAGATCAATGTTTGATAAGCATTACTCACTGCTATCCAAGTCCTGTGGAAAAATAAAAATGCACAGGCATTGTTGAGACATCTGGGGTGTGTTTTGGTGGTCGTAAACCAATAGCCGTTTCTGTCATTGCCCAGTGATTAACCAAGGGCCAATTCAACCAAAACAGTTACTGGTTACGACCGCCAAAACGCACCCCTGCTCTAGAATGTGGGGGTCATGTGTTTGATTCCCACTCAAGATCAGACAATTCTTGAATCAGAACGTAACGGAAAATTTAATACACGCCTTTATAATGAGTCGAATTGATAACTGCAACGGTCTCTTGTATGGGTTACCCGACTCTCTTCTTGTTAAACTTCAGCGGATTCAGAACTCTGCTGCAAGACTTGTTACTCGTACCCGTTCACATGAACCCATTTCCCCAGTTTTGTATAATTTACATTGGTTACCAGTTAAACAGAGAATAGTTTTCAAACTCCTGGCAATGACATTCAAATGCAAACATGGTATAGCTCCCCAATACCTCAAAGAATTGACCCACGACTATTGTCCTACTAGAAATCTGCATTCTGGCTCGCAAAATCTCCTCACTCCTTTTCCAGCCACCACCAAAGCATATGGGCAAAGGGCCTTCCAGGTTGCATCTCCTGAACTCTGGAATTCACTCCCCAATAATGTAAAAGAAAGCTCCTCTCTAGAACAGTTTAAGTCTCTTTTGAAGACATATCTTTTTGTGAAATAACTTATATTTTTCATTGTATGCATTTTGTGGTTCTTTCTGTATTTTCTGTAATTTTTGTATTTGTATTTTATATTCCACAGTCTTGGTTTTTCTCTCTTGACTTTCCAAAAGCGCTTTGAGACTTCACTGTAATTTTGCGCTATATAAAAACTGTTTATTATTATTATTATTATTAAGTAGTTTGTCTGTGGATTTTTATTTGCAGGTCTCGGGAAGCACCAAGTATATAGTGCTTATTACGTATCAGTGTATGGGTAAAACTTAATAATAATTGAGTTTTGAGGATTTTTATATTTTTTGTATACATCAATTAGAACATGAAGGGACAGGAGCTGATGGCGTTCATAGAGAGTGGATCCAGACTATCCCAGCCGGACCGATGTCCCGATGAAGCCTACGCACTCATGAGACGTTGTTGGGAAGATGAGTAAGTAATAGACACCGAGGAAAAAACAAAATCAATAAGACACTTCAGTCTTTAGATCGTGCTGGGATGCAGCTGGGATGATGCAGAAGCTGATAACTCTCACTGAATCTGCAGAAAATTCCCTGAAAATTAAACCAATTTTTCCATGTTCTGATGGACAAATTTGAAAGTTTCCCCGGTTATGGAAACTTTGTCCCTATTACAGAGCTGCCAACTCTCCCTGATTCTGCAGAAAGTTTCCTGAAAATTAAACCAATCTTTCCATGTTCTGATGAACAAATTTAGAAAATCTCCCTGATTATTGAAACCTTTTCCCTATTATGTTGAATGTAATTCTAAATATCTCCCTGATTGTTGTACAAAATCTCCCCAATTATGGAAACTTTGTCCCTAGTATGTTAAACGTAATTCTAAATATTCCCTGATTATTGTTCAAAATCTCCCTGATTATGGAAACTTTGTCACTTATGTTGAATGTAATTCTAAATGTCTCCCTGATTGTTGTTCGAAATCTCCCTGATTGCAAGATGCAAATGTTGGCCAGCTCTGGGTGATGGGTTGGTGGTATGTCACAAAGCCAAAGGGAAAGAGGGTCTAATGAACATGGCCAAATTTCATGGCTCTGCTTACCGCCGAATTCTGCGCTTGGGATCACCATTCTTCGCTTAGGCATAAAAAAAAAAATTGTTATGTTGGCGTAACGGGCCAGAAAAAATAGGGTAGGTAGGTCGGGTTTTTTTTTTTTTTTTTTTTTTTTTTTTTTTTTTCCAACAGTGAAACGAAACTTGTGAATTCCAGTTAACTGTTTACCTGTTTCTACCGTTCAAATCAAAACTTTAAGCCAGCAAATGTCAACACACTCTCCAGGTTTAATAGAACAGTACTACTATACCCACTCTTAAGGGTCACAGAACCAGGTCATAAAACTACAAAGACACAGCGCGTGCGGCTTGTGGTTTGATTGAAGCAAGAGTATTACAAACTGAAACAATGTATAACAAACTGCAGAGGATTAAGATAAGACGTAATTGGATCTCAATAGGAGTGTCAATCATTCTCCCAGGGCTGGAGAGTGTCTGGGGCTGACATTAAAATATAAAGAAAAGGGTGTCAGGTTTTTTTCTCACTTTCGGCTTCGTTTTGTGGTAGGAAAATTGTTTTTTTAATCATTGACAAAACTTCAGCTGGGGGAAAAAAAGTTGAAAATAAATAAAAATATCCAGGGTCGGCCGTTTTTTTAGGGTCGGTCGGGTTACGCCAACATAACAATTTTTTTTTTATGCCTTACAGTGCAAGCGACGAATTCCTGCACTAGCTGTGTAAGCAAAGAATGCCTAGTTAACGTGGTCTACGCACGCGCACAAGCAGAAATTCCCTGCTAACCTGTGAAATACGCCTAATGTTAGCGCGGAATTCTCTGCTTCCGTAAGCGCCGATTCTTTGCTTAAGGTAAGCAGAGCCATGAAATTTGGCCCAGCACTGCGCACTTTACATTGGCTTCCAGAAAATAAGCGTTTGGAATTAAAAATTATGTGTCTTGTTCACAAGATTCTAAAGGGAGTAGCTCCAGGTTATCTTTGTAAACTACTGGGTGTCAAATCAACTACAGTATGTTTGCAGCAGCCAGTTGGCAAAACTAAATACTATGGCGACTGTTCATTCACAATTTTTGCCCCCTGTTTGTGGAATGGGCTGCCGACGGCAATCCGATCTACTGATACCCTCGACAGTTTTAAAACCTCCTTTAAAACCCACCTTTTTTAGAATCACTTAATTGTTAATTGTTCATTTATAATTTCTTGTCTTTTGTTTTGACTGCTCTTATCTGTATTTCTTAATAGCTTGTGGATTTTTAATCGTACATCGCTTTGTGATGTTTTTTTAATCCTTGTGTATTGTTTCATGTGCAATATTGTATCTGCTTTTTGTAACTTTTTAACTTTTTATCTTTTGTTGTGTTTTTAAACTTGTGCGAGCAATGTAATTTCTTCTTTTTGAAGATTACTATAGATTCCTCTTAATGTATTATGTCTAGGTGACATGGAAAGCGTTTTTAAAATAATTAATATAATCATCATTACTTATACAAAATACCCGGATGTCAGACAAACTTTTCCACCACTCACCCGATTACCGCATCGGCGTGCCACACTGCAGTTAGTAAATATTATACACAGACAATGGCTTGGATTTGTATGCGCGTGTACGTCAGTGAAGTCTGACTCGTTGTCTGAGATGCGGGTACTTGTGTAACTTCACCACATTGAGCTTCTATTTATATTTCGTTTAATGTTTGTACATGGTTTTCATATTCAGAACAGTTTAGGCTTACGCCTCTTTCCACTTCTCTGGTTCATTTGAGTAGGGCGCCCTCGGCTAGAGGTCAAGATAAGGTCGCTCATTGGCCCATGCCTGTGCGCTGCACCTACATAATTATTTGATCTTTGTTTTGGCTCCAAGATGGCAGCATGACGACGTCAATGGATAAGGTCTATTGACATGGATTTGTTGTGTGTTCAAAAAAAGGAATTGAGAATGTCCATAATTTGTTTACTTGAACAAAAAACAAACACGTTTCATCTTGGTAGGTTAGCTGTAGTTTGTAGTATGAGCCAGGGATTTGTAAATATTATTGTCAAGTATTCACACAGCTGAACAGGCTGATTGAAGTTTCTCAGACAAGTAAAAATTTGTCCTGTTTATTTGCAATGGTATGAGAATAGACGATACAAAAATGTAAATAATTGATACAAAAATTAGTTAGTTATTTTATTTTAATAATTAGCGAGTTTGTGGGTTTAGCTAAAGTCGGGCTGCCGACCTGGGCCCAATTTCATAAAGCCTGTAAGCACAACAAAATTGCTAGGCACATTAAAGTACTGCTTAGCACAAACAGGTTACCATGGTTACCAGCCAAAATTAATTTGTTGTGACTGGTGCCCTGCTCAATTTTTGCTTAGCAATTTTTGTCAACTGTTTTTTTTTCTGCGTAACATGTGATAATTGTGATTAGTAACGTGTGTGTTTGGTTTTTGTTTTTTTGTCGGACACAGGGCCAGAGACAGACCAAGCTTTGGAGAGGTCGTTGACACCATGAGCGTTATTCTGAGACATCTCAGAGCTGGAACGCTGAGAATCCGCTAGAGGGCTTCCGGGGAATGGATGTTTCTTCATTACACAGGCAAGCAGTGTACATAATGCATAAAAGCGCCGTTCTCTATTCATCCTTTTTATAGCTCCATGATCCAAGCCATTCTGCAGAAATGGCGTCAGACTGAGGCTATTTACACGCCATGTTAGCACTCCTTTTAGCTATACATTGCAATGCTTACTGTGACATTTTGTTTCTTTGTTGTTGTTGAATTGATTGGCAGCTGGATAAAATGAAGCCTATCTGGGGCCATTTTGGCACTCTTGCCACTGCAGGCTGCTGGATATACATGTATCATAGCAGTTCAGACACCAAAGTGGCACTTGTGTTACTCACACGTGGCATTATTTACTTAAAGAATTTTCCTTTTTATTGTATTAACAGGCAGCTGGATACATTGCTGTCAATTACAATGTAGGCGCCATGTTGGTACTCTTTTCATCCCACATTCAAATGCTTACTTTCTTGTCTGTTGAAAATGATGGATGGATGGATATGTTGAGTCCATGCAGCTGCCATGTTGGCACTCTCTTCAGTCGCTCATTGCAACAAAAGTTAAAGATTGTCACTGTGGTCAAAGAAGAAGCAACTCGCCTCTGCCCAATTTCGTGAAGCTGTTAAGCAGAAAATACTGCTTAGCAAATTTCTTAACAAAGCAAAAAAAAAAAATAGTTGTGCATCAGTTGCACCAGTGTTAACTTTATGGAATTTTGGCTGGTAACCCGTCTCTGCTAAGCAAGATTTTTCTGTGCGTAGCAAGTTTTTGTGCTCTATGAAACTGGTTCCTGTACAGTGCCTAGTTTCAGCTGCTTCAGCACAAAAATAAGCTGAGCACAAAACAATTACGATTACCAGATTTATATCACCAGCCAAAATGCCATCTCATATGTACAGTTTGCAACTGGTTTCCTACTTAATTATGCTAAGCAGAAAATGTTTAAGCGCTGATGTCTGCTTAAGCAGCTCTATGAAATTGGGCCCAGCCTTCATAACAAGACATTACGATTCTTGTATAAAGAACCATTTACATTGTATGAGATGTGATTCAATTTTGTGTGTGTTTCCTACAAATCAAAAAGTGTGTCATTGTAAAAAAAGAAAAGAAAATTGCCATCCATAAGGGTGTTAGATTTGATTTGGGGATTTGAAACTCTCTGAAATTCAAATCTGTTTTTAAGAAAAGAGCACAATGAAAAGGGTGCTACTGTGTACCAGCTTTTAGAAAATTCCTTAAAGATGGATATGAACGGTGTATTCCAAGTAACAAGAATCATTTAACCTTCTTAACAATGTATGTACGAACCATTTTTAGCAAAACAAAATTAATATTGTTTGAAATGATAACAAATTTGAAAATAAAAACGACTCTTACGTGACAAATTCCCGCGGTTTATCAAAGAAGTTTCAGCATATTGACCGCTGGCGGCGCTGTGCGAAAAAGCTGATTGTATGACGTATACCCGTAGAGACGACCTGAACATTGCACTTTGACCTGTACGTATAGCGTATGTTGTCTGCTTTTATTTATAAAATAGCGAGGCTAGACTGCATGTCTTTTTATCGCCAAAGATATTTCTATTGAGGAAAAATGCCAAAATCGTGTTGTTGGTGGATGCACGAGGAATTCAAATAGAAATCCCGACTTAAATTTCTTTGAATTTCTCCAAAACGAGCAAGTTCGGAAGCAGTGGTTGAGATTTGTATATACGGACGGGCGCAGGGTCCAGTCTCGATCCACAGCTGTACGTCACCAAAACCGGTGAAATGTTTTATTCATGATATGTAAATGAAGTGATGACGACACACTCATTTCGCGAAACGGACGCTGCAATGCAATAGATTCACGTCAAATTATTGTTAAAACATGTCTGAAATTTTGAAACTTTGTGTAAGTGAAACTAAGGTCTTTATTACATACACTCCAGCAAACATGAATTTAAACATGCAGCGTATTTCATTATCTCGTTCATATCCATCTTTAACATTGGAACTTTTTGTCAGCCATCAAAAGTTTCTAGCTTTGGAAAAAATAACCTTGCACATGTGTGAACAGCTGACTCTTCGCAGTATTTATCAAAGTAAAGCGAAACTTCAGTGTCGTGCAGTTTGGAGTTTTAATGTTTTAAACGTTTTACTGAATTCCTGAACAGTTTTGCAATAATTGTATAGATGAAGAATTTTAATATAGTGAATTTTAATTTTTTAATGGGAATTTCAACTTTTTATTGTTAGTACGACAGAGTATTTTTTCTTCTAGTCTTCAATAATTACCAAAGAAAAGAGTCGTTACTCATTTTAAAACAAGTCAGAGTTACAATAGTTTGATACTTCAAATCTTGATCTTCCATGTTTTCTTGATGATACAGTTTGTGGGTCGTCCCTGTGGTGATAATTATGGTTAAAGTGAACAAATTCAGTTGGAAAGATGGTGGAAACGAACGAGTCAAAATAGCTGTAAATGTTTAATTTTTGAGAAATCCTTTTTTTACAAATCATAGCCACTGTGAATGCAAGAAGACAGACTGATAGACTTGCAGGCATGATATTCTTTCTACTTAAGTCTGATTTCCAATTTTGTTGCCCTTGGAAAAATCAGAAAAAATGTAATTAAATAGCCTGAAATGTCTATTAAACCAGATGAACCACATGAACATGTTGGTCAGCCCTTGTACTCAACAAAATTGTTCCTACTTTTTTTTCCAAGGACCAAATATCATGCTTGGACCTGACGCACATGACCTCATTTGGGTGGGGCGCCCTCGGCAAGAGGTCAAAAAGAAGGTTGCTCATTGGCCCATTTATGCGCCGTGCGTACATGTTGATGTGCGTTTCCATTGTTCCATCATCTCTAAGATACTATGGCCCTTTTGGAAACGACCGGCTTCGGCTTTGGATTCGGCTTCAGCTCTGTTCTCTCGTCTGAATCCCTGAACGCATAGCACGCGTATAGTCAAAACAACTGAGGGGCCTAGCTAGCCTGAGCCGAATCCGAAGCCGAAGCCGGTCATTTCGAAAAGGGCCTATGCCTGCAAAATTCCTTTGTGGTGTTTAGGTCAAGTGGAATCACATGAAACCAACGTCATGACATCCATTTGATGTTACGGTTGCTGTGTAGACTAAGATTTTACAGATGTAACCAAGGAAATACCAATGTTCACCTAATCACCAATTTCTTCTACCACCCCCCCCCCCTCCTCCTCCAATCATAGAGTACCTGGTGTAAACAAAATTTGTACAATTTCTAAGCTATCATAAATAATTTTAAGCAATAAAATGCAAATGGAAAAAATGAAGGCTTTGTATTATTAAAAAAAAACACGATTTTCTAAAGTCCATGCTTTCCTACTGCTTTGAAAACTCAAAAGCCAGTTTTAAAGTTTCTTTTTAGACACTGTAAAAAAACCCTGTTTTGATTACATCTGTTCAGTTACGGGATAACTTGGTAGTTTTGGGTTGCTGAATGTTGGGAGGAATGTTTGTTTTTAAAGACAATGTTATATTTTGTTGTTTTTAAAACTATTTTTAAGAATGTGAATTGAAGTAAATCAACAAGCACATTCAATGCTTGTTCAGCGTTTCACTGGTGACCCCCCAAGGCTGCATTGGTTCACCAGGACCCCCATTTTATGGAGCTGCCAGCTTCTTGCTTAGCAAAAATGGAAAGGGTACCAGTCACAAACTGTGTACATTAAGTTGTATTTTTAGCTGGTAACCAATTGTGCTAAGCAAGATTTTTTTTTGTGCTTGGTATATTTATGTTATTGGCAGCTCTCTGAAAATGGCGGTAGATTTTATTTTAGTAGCTGTTGGGTTGACTAAAAAATAAAATGTTAATAAGGGAATATTAGTACAAACGGTGAAGAAAGTGTAAACGATGTTCTGGACTTAACACTTCGTCATGTGCCTGAAAGGACAAAACGAAAGTGTGAGCGGCGAAAGGTCGAAAGCAATAACTGTCTAAAATATTGCGTTTCATGAAAACTGAGTGTGAACAGGCATGTGATTTCTCAGGATTTTTTCCTGATTTCAGGATTTTTCTCAAAATTTCCTTGAGCCTTCAAGATTTGTCTTGAAAGAAGTAAAGCAATCACCAAAGGGAGAAAGAGATGGTCCACATTGTGTCCAAACCTGTAGGGTTGTATTTCTAGTGATGCACAGAGTCTGTAAACCTCCTGAATTGTAACATCTGAGAGGTTCTGGGTCTAGAGTATTGGGATAACCCAGGCCTGCAAGCCATTTTTAGGAATGTTCAGGAATTTTCACATTAAGTCAAATCTCATCCCTGTTGTGAAAGTTTCGTAAATTTTGTCCGCCATTTATAAGTCATTGCAGGAAAGTTAAATTCTGCATGGGATTAGAAAAACATGAAGCAATTCTAGGACCAAATAAACAACAGTCATACCCTATTTTTTCCCTTGAAAAAGCCATTGCTTTTGACCTTCTGCTGGGGCAAAAAGTTGAACTTTGTGTGACCTGAAAAAAGGGTCATATAGCCTTTAATTCTGACCGTCTTCCTAACAACTTGTTCTGGTGGAGACTCCAAAATTTCCTAACCTCTAATTTTTGTGTGTGTTTATTTAGATGTCTCGTGACTTTTGTTTACTGATACTGTATTAGTATCTTCATGTTGCTGATTACTTCTTAGGTGAGCTAAACAAATTAATATTAGAAAATCAATCACATTTTCTTTCACTTTAATTGCAAAAACGTATTTGGCAAAATCGTGTAAAAATGTTCCTCTGTTTTTTTTTATATGTATGATTGGGCAGTGATTTATGTAAGAGTTATGCTGTTTTAATTGAAGAGGTTGGGGAGGGGCAAGGGGGCCAGTTCAATGGTACTTATTGGCACAATGAACAATGAACATGTATTAATATATTAATTTTATGGATGTAACAAAAACAAATCTGTTATCCTTTGGTGGAAACTATTCATAACAAATCATTTGTGTCTGGTTGTATGCGATGATTGTATGAAAGTATGGTTTCTATAGGGTTACCAATGTCATAGAGCTGCTTAAGCACAAAAAGTAGTTAAGCACATATGCTTACCAGAATAAGGTTAACGGCCAAAATATCATGTCAGGTGTACCAGCTGTGACTGGTAACCTGCTTATTTTTCCTAACAGAAAATGAATAAGCAATATTTTCTGCTTAAGCAGCTCTTGAAACTGGACCATGCCATTTCATAGAGCTGCTTAAACACAAAAATTTGCTAAGCATAACAAAATAATGCTTACCAGAGTAAGGTTTAGGTTACCAGCCAAAATACCATGTCATATGTACACTATCTGTGACTGGTATCCTGCTTATTTTTTGCATTGCAGCAGATCATTAAGCAATCTTTTTCTGTTTAAGCAGCTCTATGAAACTGGACCCTCGTCATGCTACACTGACCAATACAGTCGACCCTTGTTATGACGAATTAACAAGGTCCTAGGGACCGGCCAAATTACCTCTTTATAACAACGTTGTTATAAGAGGACAGCAAAACAAAGAAACACAAAGCAGAAATGAGTGTGGGGGGGGGCTTCAGAATGTACTCTTTATAAACAGAACCTCTTTTTAATAGTGTTCTTTATAACGAGGTTTGACTGTATCGCTATCGATAAAGTGAACGCAGGGCTCCATCTTTAAAAACCCTTTGTACAGTTATACAATGTAACTAACCAAAATGGCCCACAGCTATTAAAACATATTTTATATTACATGCTCAAAAGGAGTCCATTGTGTGTTTTTGTTTTATTTGTAAACATTTTCTTTCATTATTGATGTGATCTGAAAAGTAATCAACCGCTTGCGCGAGCTAATTGCAAAGCGCGAGCTAATTGCAAAGTGCGAGCTAATTGCAAAGTGCGAGCTAATTGTAAAGCGCAGCGCGTGCGCGGTTGGTTTCTTTGTAATAATATTTTGATAAAGAAAATGAGGAATAACAAAGATGGGAATAAAATAAAGGAATGTAAGAATAAGAAGTCAGTTTGGGGAAGATACTGTAAAGGAGCGGAGCTGTTAATAAAACCTTGTAAGACTACAGATCAATTGCGTCGTCAAGTTCTTTCAATTGGTGGTCAACGGCTTATTAATAATAATATTCTTCATAACTCTTCCGCATGGAAGAAAAAAGGAGAACCCAAGCTCATATTCATTACATTATTAATTAACTGGCTCTTTGAGGTGTGTCCTGGCCTAGCGGTCTACTGCATTGGACTCAAGTTCTCATGGTTGAATCATCAGAGTGTGGGTTCGATTCCCAGTCATGACAGTTGTGTCCTTGTGCAAGGGACTGGACCATAATTGCTTCTCTTAACCCAGTTGTATAAATGGGAACCTGTGAGGGCTGAGACAGTATTGTGTTGGATTAACCCATTGGCACTAATTTAAGCAGCTTGGGGTTGTATGCTCCCCAGGGAGCTGAGAAAGTGAGAGGAACGGTCTAAAAGTATGCCTGATGAACAGGGATTGTTGTTATGCGCCTTGATTTAGCTACTAGGATATGTGCGCTATATAAGAACCAATTATTATTATTATTATATAGTAATTGACACCACTCGCCTTCCTTATAATTCATGAAAATAACTTGATTTATTGATCATATACAATATTATTATGTTTTACAAAATTTCTATAACACAAAGTAAAGGTTATTCCCAAATATTTTCAATGGGAATACACTTCCAGTGACATTCCATTGAGTTCCCCACCTGAGCCCAGTTTCAAAGAGCTGCTAAGCACAAAAAGTAGCTAAGCATAACAAAATTATGCTTACCAATGGTTACCAGCCAAAATGCCATTTCTCATGTCTGATCTGTGACTGGTATCCTGCTAATTTTTGTGCTGAGCAGAAACTTTTTAAGCAATATTTTCTGCTTAAGCAGCTCTATGAAATTGGGCCCTGTCTGAAGATAAATTTAGTGCCCCGATAAACACTCCACTGGTATGGTATTATTTTGAACACATTCTGTTAAGGACTTTTACATTCAGTTTCAAAATACAGTGTATGTCTCTATACATATATTTGTGCATATATATATTTTGAATTCAGTTATTGGGGGGGGGGTGGGTGGTTGTAGCTATCTCAACTTGGCCAAGGCTATAAGCCAGTGTGCATGAAATAAGACTATTTCATGATGCCCATTTATGGACATCTAGTTTAGATTTAAAGGTATCGTACACGTTTGGTAATGACTCAAAACAAATATTATCATAACAACTTACTTGGTAACAAGCAACGGAGAGCTGTTGATAGTATAAAACATTGTAGGAAACGACTCCCTCTGAAGTAACGTAGTTTTTGAGAAAGAGGTAATTTCTCACTAAAATAATAAAAACCTCTTGCAAGAAGTTTTTACTCCTATCTGAAAGCACACAAATTTGTACAACAAGGGTGTTTTTTCTTTCATCATTTTCTTGCAACTTCAATGACCAATTGAGCCCAAATTTTCACAGGCTTGTTATTTCATGTTTATGTTGGGATACACCAAGTGAGAACACTGGTCTTTGACAATTACCAAACGTAATTGCAAATGTCGGCAAGACACGCTGCATTATGTTGAAAGTATGCAGTAGACTTTCAAAGAATGCAAGATGTCTGCCATGTCTGCAATTCTACTCAACATAAATTACAGGGTACAAATATAACGACTAAATAAACGAAAATACAATATAGACCTGAAAACCAACATGGAAACCGGGTTAAAAAAGAAAGAAAAAACCAAACAATGTCTTGTTTACCCGAAAAAAGGTGAAATTAAGTGACCCAAAATTAACACCATAAATGTAAAGACAACGTAATAATTATATTTCTTTTTGTAATTCCCCGTTTAATGTTGAATGTGACATTTTAATAATGATGGATTTTAATGTTTGTTTATGCTTTATTTTGTATGTTCCCTTTTAATCACTAAATTCAGCCATTTGTTTGCAATGTGATTTTTAATAAACCTTTATTGAATGAAAATGAATGAAATTAACAGAACGAGAAGTGGTGAATAAAAGTAAAGGGGTCAGCAGTCTATGAAGGAACTCTTTGGTGGAACAACCACAACCAAACAAATTAATTTGGTTCTACAATGAATCTGTGAAAAAAGTAACTTGGCTCTGTACGTCGGACACAGGTATATGATGTCGCTCCTTGTAATATAGACCTTTACCATGCTGCCGCCATATTGGTCATGTTCCCTGTAATGAATGCTAACATTCATTGTACATGAAAGGAACCATACTATTTTGTTCTTCCAGCCTCGGTTTGGTTACAATGATTTGGTCATGTTCCCTGTATCCAACAGCAGTAATGAATGCTAACATTCATTGTACATTGAAAGGAACCATACTATTTTGTTCTTCCAGCCTCGCTTTGGTTACAATGATTTGGTCACGCTCCCTGTTTCCAACAGCAGCAATGAATGCTGACATTCATTGCACATTTGAATCATTTTGTTGCTTGCTGATACAAAAAAACAAAAAACTAATAAAAGACTTTCAGAGTACTCTTTATGTTTCCAGATAGTTTAAGAAGAATTTGACAGCCAAAACCTTGCAAGAAAAGGAAACTTCATCAGAGTAAAACAAAAAAGATTTGATTTTATGAATACTTAAAAAGTAAAAT
The DNA here is from genome assembly GCA_021014325.1 of Plazaster borealis. NCBI lineage: Eukaryota > Metazoa > Echinodermata > Asteroidea > Forcipulatida > Labidiasteridae > Plazaster > Plazaster borealis. Next base: position 15,250,668 of record CM037462.1, read on the forward strand.
AAAGTACTTAAAGGGTGAGGGTGAGAGGTGGGGGGGGGGGGTGAGAGCCAGTCAGAAGTCATACAGCTGTACAAGCTAGGGATCATGCCCAGTTTAAGATACAACCTGGGCCCAATTTCATCAAGCTGTTTAGCAGAAAATTCTGCTCTGCAAATTTCTTTGCTAAGCAAGAAATGAGTGGGGTACCAGTCACAGCAATGGTAACTGTATGGTATTTTGGCTTGTAACCTATTTTTCTTAAGCAATACTTTTCTTTGCTTAGCAAGTTTTTTATGAAAATGGGCCCTGGGAAGGGGCAGTAATAGGATCATCATAATTGGATGCAACTTTTTTTCTTTCAAATATCAATTATTAATAAACCCAGTCAGTTTTCCTTATGGTTTATTATTTGATAAAAATTAAAGAACACAAAGTAGCTTCAAGCATAAGAATGGAAATGAAAATCTTAAGAAGTGGAAATAAAATAAGCAGATATTAATGTAACTGTACAATACAGGATTTGTTATCCCAAAGTGAATCTAAAAATAAGATAAAAATTAAACAACACCGAACTATTTAGTCAAAAGTAAAGTGCCTTGAGTTTCTTTTTCTAGGTGGATTTTGGCGCTATATAAATATTAAATTATTATTAGTAGTATTATTATTATTAAGCGTTAAGGACAGGATTATAGATTGGTTTTTGTCAATGTAATACTGATTTATAGGCAACATTATAAAGAAAGATCCAATAAAAGTCACATGTGAAAGTTTCAGCTGAATACAGTGTCTACTTGCTGAGAAACAGCAAAAAACTGTCACGTTTTTTTCTCTCACCAGATCGCCGAATCACTCCACTTTCAGCGAGGTGACAGCGGGTACCAACCGCATCTCTGGCCGCAGCATTCGCGAACGGACACCAAACCCTCAAAAATCTGATTCTCAGATTCAAATGTTTTTTGGGGAAAATTTTTTCCAAACCATATTACTTTGAAAGGAATCCTTTCTCAAGATAGTTTATACTATCACCAGCTGCAGTGCTTCTCACCTAGTCATTTTTTATGGTCATTCATTTTTGGAGTAATTACCAATCTATGAACCTACCATTAAGAAGTACCTGAATAATTAAAAAATACTTAATAATGCCTCTTGGTAATTGCACCCTGATTCATTTATATTTTTGTAATATCTTTGTTCACTGATTGCATTAAGTAAATTTTAATGGCATTCAATAAGTACATGATGTGAACGGTCCATACATTCAAAGTACTTCAGCTCAGGGAATGTTCCCATTTGACCCAAACAGCCGCAGGGGATAGTTCACATGGCTAGCAGGGCTAGAAATTTAAACTGGACTGCAGGCCCGAGGCCAGTGGTTTTAGCATCGGGGCCAGTAAACTCATGACTGGACAAGTCCGGCAGTCTGCGTGTTTGTTCAAATGTTGACTTTCACTCTGATAAATATCTTTCAACTCAATTCTGTTGAGTAGTGAAGAATATTTAACTCATAATACCAATGAGATAAATCTTCTCTTTAATAGTGCTTGTTCAAATTCGAGGTATTATTTTCTTCTCCTATTTCAATTCTGGTCTTAATTAACATCTATTAAATTGTCGCGGTCCCCGCTGCTAAAATATAGGATTCGAACTGCCTCTAGCTACCGGGCAATCTCGGTGGTCTAGTTGGTAAGACATCTGCTCTAGAATTGGCAAAGGTCGTGGGTTCGAATCCCACTGGAGTAATATGCCTGTGATTTTTTTCACAGGACTCGGGAAAGTACTGAGTATACAGTGCTTTACACACATCGGTGTACGGGTAAAACCAAATATAATAATTCTGGTCTTGTTAAAAAATCCTGGTCCAGTAAACATTTTGAACTACAAGCCCCATGGTACTGTGGATTTTTCCCAAACATTTGAGCCCTGCAACAACCCTGTGCACCAAAGTAACCATTAAATATATCTTCGATACAAGCTCTGTTCTACCCCGGCCCCCGACTAAATTATCGCCCTGCGAAAGTGTAATCCAACTTGGAATTCATCTTCTTTTTGTACCCTTGATTTTTTCTCACGAAGACTTGACATAGATTGGTCTGATCATCAGATGGCAAGAAGGACAAATTGAGCCGCAAAGTTGGCAACTCCGAGTCCGATTATACAGGAATGGATGACTATGATGGGCCAGGTCAGCTTATTCTGTTGCTTTAGTTCCAGCATGTAGACAACGCAAGGAAGAGTGAAGACATACGCCAGGCCACAGAAGGCTCCAGAGAACCTAAGAAAACAGCAAGATAAAGACTGGAATAAGACATCTGCGAGTTAGATTTGAATAACGTCTGGTACGATGACTTGCTTAGTCACAAGTTACCACTTATTTTTGACATTCCTCGAACTATAGAGACAGTTGCTACGTCACATGATTCGGGACAAACTTTTCGGTAGAGCGACGGCGAACACCCATACACAATTCTGATTGAATGTGTATGGTACAATGGTACCAAGGTTTGCTCATCTGATTGCTATACAAAAGCTTGCCCTGAACCATTTGACGTAGCAACTCTACATTATGAGGAATTCAAATTTAAGCAGTAACTTGTGACTAAGCAAGTCATTGTGGCGTGTCGTGGCCGAGCGGATAAGAACACCGAACTCAAGCTCTGGTGTTTCTGATTAAGCAGAGTGTGGGTTCGAATCCCAGTCGTGACACTTGTGTCCTTAAGCAAGAAACTTAACCACATGCTTCGTCCTTCGGATGGGACGTAAAGCCGTAGGTTCCGTGTGTTGTGTAATGCACGTAAAAGAACCCAGTGCACTTATCAGAAAGAGAAGGGGTTCGCCCCGGTGTTCCTGGTTTGATGGGCTGCATATTGCGCCACAGCACCTTGTAAATCATTACATGGTGCTATGCAAAGGAATAGATCTCATACTTCAACATAACTCCACTTACCTTGTAGGAAAAATACTGAGCCTTTGAGACACCCATCGGTATAAACCGCTATATAAGAACTGCGTATTATTATTATTATTGTACCAGACTTTATTCAACTCTTACTCGCATTAGGGAATTATCCTTTACCCTAGCTGTGTCCCAGGTGAAAAACACCAAAACGCACTTCTAATCTGAGAGTAGTAACCTCGCAGTGGCTTCACCTGTCAACTTACCTGATTATGGTACCAATCTGTGGCAGGAAGACGGCAAATATTAACTTACCTGATTATGGTACCAATCTGTGGCAGGAAGACGGCAAATAACACAGGTACAGTCATCAGTATAATGTTGAGGCCAAGGACATGCTTCCAGCTACCAACAAGAAGAAAATAAAACAGCTGGAATAAAGTCTTATAAATCATGTCCACAACCCAAACAAGCTTCTTAGAAATATTATTTGGTCTTGCCCTTACACGGATGTGTATTAAGCACTGTATACTCAGTATTTTCCCGAGTTCTGTGAAAAAACCCCAAACAGGTGTATCACTTGGGTGGGATTCAAACTCGGGACCTTTGCCATGCTAGAGCAGATGTCTTACCAACTAGACCACCGAGATTGCCCGGTAGCTAGAGGCAGTTCGAATCCTATATTTTAGCAGCGGGTACCGCAACGATTTTATAAATATTAATTTTGCATCGGGGATACAGAATATTATTTGGTTTCTGCCCTTATACCGATGTGTATTAAGCACTGTTTACTTAGCACTTTCCCAATTTCTGTGTGAAAAAAATAAAACAAAAAATAATAATCTGTCTTGAAGGCATCGTACACGTTTGGTAATGACTCAAAACAAATATTAGCATAAAAACTTACTTACTAGATTCCCCAGATCCGATACATTCATACTACAAGAGTGTCCTACCTTGGGTACGCGTGTCCAAACAGGGGGTCCAGGCACTGGATGCGAAAGATGAACACTAGCAGAGGAAAGAGCGTCACCATTTGGAACAGCAAAAACAGTCTAGCAGTGAATGCCAGTACATTTCCATGGGAGAAGTTATCAAGTAAATTCTACAAAAAAAACCCCAAAAACCCAAAACAAATCAATCAATCAATACAAAATAAATATAAGCAACATGGTTGTCAACAGGTACCCAACCCAACTCTGCAATTCAAACCTCATGGATTGAAATAAAAATTAACTTCCCAACACTTAACCCAAAAAACAAAACCCCAAAAACCCAACTTGACAATACTCATTGGTCATGTTTTAACCCTGTTCAGACTGTGCTTATTCCCTGGTTAATTGTATGTTTTGGTGGTTTGGAGTTGAATACCTGTAGATTTAGTGTCCTTGTTTACTACAACGCATGTTTTAATGCTTTTACCATAACTATCTTCTTTTTTTCCTGTAACTTTTCTCTAAATGCTTGCCCAAGTTTTGATGTAGTACTTTAAATTTAGTATTTTAAATTTGATTGTATTATGGATACTTGTATTGTTATCACTTTGATAATTTTTAGATTGTTTGCAATCCAACTATTTTTGAACTGTGATTGCTAATAATAATAATAATACTCACATCTCCTAAGCAATCTTTCTGGAGTGGGAACGTGGAATAGAACATGACTCCAACAAAAGTGTAGGTAGCTGCAACCAGGACGTAGGCAATGGTCATATCACGACCCTGTCAAGAAAATACAAGTGTAGTGTTAAAGGCACTGTACACGTTTGGTAATTACTCAAAATATAAAACTGACTTAGTAACAAGCAACAGAGAGCTGTTGATAGTATAAAACATTGTGAGAAACGACTCCCTCTGAAGTAACGTAGAAAAGAGAAAGAGGTAATTTCTCACTAAAATAATAAAAGACTTATTGCAAGAAGCCTTTTATTCCTATCTGAAAGCACACAAATTTGTACAACAAGGGTGTTTTTTCTTTTATCATTTTCTTGCAACTTCGATGACCAATTGAGCCCAAATTTTAACAGGCTTGTTATTTAATGCATATGTTGGGATACACCAAGTGAGAACACTGGTCTTTGACAATTTCCAAACGTGTTCAGTGCCTTTAAAGATCATCTGAGCTAATAGGAAGGTGAATCATTGGTGAGCGGAAGTACTCTGATCCCCAAGAAAATAAATCTCTTTATCTATTTATTTATTTTATTTATTTATATCGGTTTAAAAACACCAGACATGTCGACAGTATCACAAGGTAATACTAAAAATGACATGCTTACAAAATAACAAAATTAAGTATTATGAAGAAAATTTAAAAAAAAGAAAATCCAGACCAGCCAGATATATCAAATTAACGCAATAATTACTCTGATAAAAATACAAACTAGCAAAAGTAAAAGGTATTATGAAGAAGAATTACAAGATACACCTGCAATAATAATAATAATAATGATAAAATAAATATATATATAGCGCCAGATCCATTTTTTTAAACATTATTTTACATTTAAGTAATTTCTTTATCAATAATTAGCAGGAAACCAGTCACAGATTGTGTGCATTACACAGTATTTTAGATGGTTACCCAATTATTTGCTATTTGCTGTGCATTACACAGTATTTTGGGTGGTTGGCCAGTTATTTGCTACGACAGGTTTTACCACACTTAGTCACTTAATTTTGTTTGTATACTTATTAAAAACTTTATGAATTAGGGCCCAGTAAACAATTCAAATACAACTAACCAAACAATGAGCTAATTTTTATTATCGTTTTCATAATCTAAATTCCTAAAACTTGTCCTAACCAACTCACGTTGTGTTCTGGATGAATTTGAGTCCGTAGGATTGAGGAGATGCACATATGAATGAAATAACCCAGAGCTAAGATGCCACTGAGTGTGGGGAACCGTACATTCACGACTGCTCCATCAACGCCAACCACAAACCCCCAAGAAAAACAAACAGAATAGAATCTATCAGGGCCCAATTTCATAGAGCTGATTAAGCACAAAAAGTAGCTGAGCACAACACAATCATGTTTACCAAAATAAGGCTACCAGCCAATGTACTATCACACATGTACAATCTGTGGCTGGTATCCTGCTTATTTTTGCTCAGCAGAAGTTTTTAAGCAATATTTTCTTCTCAAGCAGCTCTATGAAATTGGTCCAAGGTTTTTGCCAGAATAAACCTCAACCAAGTTAAAGTCAGATGTGAAGATATAGTTTTGAGTTTCAGTGCTGTTGATGGTGATAACAGTAGTTTTAGAGTGAGCGGAATGAATGCTGAGATAGGCTTAAAGGCATCGTACACGTTTGGTAATTGTCAAAGACCAGTGTTCTCACTTGGTGTATTCCAACATATGCATAAAATAACAAGCCTGTGAAAATTTGGGCTCAATTGGTCATCGAAGTTGCAAGAAAATGATGAAAGAAAAAACACCCTTGTTGTACAAATTTGTGTGCTTTCAGTTAGGAATAAAAACGTCTTGCAAGAAGTTTTTATTATTTTAGTGATAAATTACCTCTTTCTCAAAAACTACGTTACTTCAGAGGGAGTCATTTCTCACAATGTTTTATACTATCAACAGCTCTCTGTTGCTCGTTACCAAGTAAGTTTTTATGCTAATAAATATTTTGAGTAATTACCAAACGTGTACGATGCCTTTAAAGGAAACGTTCATGTTTGTAAAAGTGTCTGTACATGCATCCACACTACAGGCATGCTATTTGTCCCTTAAAAAAAAGTAGGAAAATGTTTAAAGAGTACAAGGGCAGACCTATAGTGTAGGCTTTGATAGGCTGTTCAGGCTATTAAAGGGATTGTATACGTTTGGTAATTGGAACCCACTGTTTTTTTCAATCCTATATAGTTGTAGATATATACCATAAACTAACCTGTGAAAATTTTATTTCAAAAGGTGGTCGCGTTTTTGAGATATTGCAGAAAATCTGGAGCGGTTTTGACCACGCAGAAAGAATAATCTGCAATTGGAATACACAATCTGAGAAACGTTACTGCAGTAACGCAGATTCAAATTTTGGGGGATAAAAAGTGATATCTTTTTCCATAACCGCAGTACTTCGAAGTGAAAAGTTTCTCAAAATGCATTATACTATCCAAAGCTGCTGTACTTCTTACCATGTAAGTTTTCATTGCCATTAATTTTCAGACTCAGTACCAAACGTATACAGACCCTTTAAGGGCACTGTACACGTTTGGTAATTACTCAAAATATCTAGCATAAAAACTTACTTGGTAACGAGCAACGGAGAGCTGTTGATAGTATAAAACATTGTAAGAAACAACTCCCTCTGAAGTAACATAGTTTTTGAGAAAGAGGTAATTTCTCACTAAAATAATAAAAACTTCTTGCAAGAAATTTTTATTCCTATCTGAAAGCACACAAATTTGTACAACAAGGGTGTTTTTTCTTTCATCATTTTCTTGCAACTTCGATGACCAATTGAGCCCAAATTTTCACAGGCTTGTTATTTTACGCATATGTTGGGATACACCAAGTGAGAACACTGGTCTTTGACAATTTCCAAACGTGTTCAGTGCCTTTAAACAACAATTTTAAAAACACCCAAGTAGATCCTTGTCATTTGATTGGAGGATTGTAGGTCACACGGCATTCATTAATAAAACATAACATACGTCAAGAACCGTGCATGTTGGTACTATCTACCGGGCATTTTCTTCCCATTGCTTTTTGGTAGAGTCAGCATGTTAATCCTGCGGTCGCAGGTTCAAATCCCGTTCTAGTCACTTTTTCTTTGTTCACCCCAAAATTTAATTAACATTTACCCAGTCAGTTTCCATTGTGGTTTATTACTTGAAAATTGTATTTTTATACAGGTTGTTTGTCATATTGTGGTAAAGAAAAAAAATCTTGTTTGTTTCTTGAAGTTGTAAAAGAAAATGTCCATGATTTTAAAAACTGATTTTGTTTACAAAGTTGAACATTTTAAGCGTTAGTTTCTATTTGTCAATAAACACACATCTTGATTCATGTACAGACATTTAACCAACAGTGCACACTCCCTCTAATGAATCTCAGCATCCACAGACTGGGTTATGCAAATAAAAGCACCCATGTGACTATCAATCTGACCAATGACAGCTACTACTGAAGCAGGCTTAGCAGATGGTCTTATTGTGATTGGTCGAATACCAGCATACAAAAGATAAAGAACTATCAGTATGGTTGACATGCAAGAAAAGGAAATTGTCATGATCAGCTAAAAGCAACTAAAAAGGAAAACAAAGTTGGAATAATTGCTTGAAAAACAATGATGGTGTTTTGGTTGAAACTGAAAAAATAATATGGCGTGAATTGACACAGCGTGATCTCCGAGTAGACAGGGATGTACATGTACATGTATGTATGAATTTCATGTTAACTTTTTGGAGACCATTCATTTCTGTTTACCCATCACCATTCCCCCAGACATGGCTAAGATTGTAAAAAGGAATTAACTCATCTTTTTTCAGTAAACATACAAAAAAGACACTTGATTTTGTTTTAGAAATGTAATGTAGATTGTTTGTTAACATGGGGAACATTGACAAAGTCAAGTCAGAACATGACCTTTTTGGTTGAGTGGCAGTTGGTAAAATTTTGCGGCCATTTGCAGCCACTATGGGCATTTTGCTACAAGCCACTTGTGGCCACTACGGTCTCTAAAGAATTAAGCAAAGATATTGACTCGACATCAGAGTACAAGACCAGCATATGCTGACCCTGGGTTCGAATCCTCCACAAGTCTTTAAATCTTTCAAGTGAGAAAGTGAAATGGCGTGAAATGCAGACGTGATCTCCCCAACCCTCTAACAAACTCAGTCTAATTCATAAACTTGTAAACTACAAACTTTTCCAAACATAACCTGTACTTTTATATCAAAGGTATTCTAAAGGATTGGTAAGGATAAAAAACATCATTGTTTAATTTTAGTCTGAAAGCTTACCGATTATGAAGTTCATAATTTTTTTCTTTAAATATTTCCCTCTGAAATAAAGTCATATTAAGGAAAACTGTATCTGAAAACCTAAAAAAAAAATCAAAAAACAGCTGATATTGGTTGTTACCACCAAAATTAAGGACAATGTGTTTACATGCTGAAAATTGTGAATGTTTTTTCACTATTTTCTCCGGACTCACACAACGGATTAAGCCCAAATTGTCACAGGTTTGTATGTGGTTGATCACACCAAACATGAACACTGTCTGCGACTATTTTTTTTCAGCTCTACCAATCCTGTATAATACCTTTAAACAGTTAGCTGAAACAGTTGTATGCAACAGTATTTGCCCCAAATTTACGAAACAAAAATCAAAATGATTAACTTCACAAAATATACATCAAGGCCAGTTGCATACTTGATGCAAACTGAAGTCAATGCAGATTTACTTTAAAAATTCACAAAAGTTGAGTGCACTTCAACGTCTATAAACAATCCACCCGAAAGGTGTAACCTGACATCGGAGTTTACACTGAACTGGCCTTGTAAACGAGTTTACACTGAACTGACCTTGTAAACTACCTTTTTAATGAATTGTTCTGCAATGAATTATAAATGAGTTTGATTTGACAGTTATGAATATTTTCTTTGTGGTGTACAAATAATGTAATGCTGGAATGCTAGCACAGTTTCGTAGTTTGGGGATCAAATATCTTATTTTGAATCACACAGTTCTTTTTATCAAAGTTTTACCGATGTGTGATAAGCACTGCATACTCGCTGCTGTCCTGTGAAAACAATTCCACAGGCATACTACTCAGGTGGGATTCAAACCCACGAACCACCCATTCTAGAGCAGATGTCCTTTACCACTAGACCACCGAGCGTGCCCGGTGACGAGAGGCTAGTTCGAACCCTGCAATTAGCAGCGGGTGCCGTAACAATTTAATAGAAATTGTATATTGTCAACAGGCCTGGAATTTCATCTTTGTGAGAGGAAGGCCATTTTCATTTTGCAAAGGGCTCTTTCCAGTGGAAAAACTTAAAGGTATCGTATACAGTTGGTAATGACTCAAAACAAATATTAGCACAAAAACTTACTTGGTAACAAGCAACGGAGAGCTGTTGATAGTATAAAACATTGTAGGAAACGACTCCCTCTGAAGTAACGTAGTTTTTGAGAAAGAGGTAATTTCTCACTAAAATAATAAAAACCTCTTGCAAGAAGTTTTTATTCCTATCTGAAAGCACACAAATTTGTACAACAAGGGTGTTTTTTCTTTCATCATTTTCTTGCAACTTCGATGACCAATTGAGCCCAAATTTTCACCGGCTTGTTATTTTATGCATATGTTGGGATACACCAAGTGAGAACACTGGTCTTTGACAATTTCCAAACGTGTTCAGTGCCTTTAAGTCTATTGAAAACTTTTGAAGGGGCACCAAGGACAAGACATGGGGCAGCAGAGGTCATGACCTCCACGACCTCCCAGTGATTCCAAGCCTGTGTCAGAGCGAAAACCAGACAAGAACCATGGGGAGGTCAGTGACCAGTCTGTCCCACTTTCTACAGATGACTGAGTTAAAGGGCCCCGAACCTTACATTGTTCTCTGGCTCACGTTGTCCCCGCAAGATGGACGAGATGGCATTATGGATGAAGAAACCTAGTGATAACATACCACTGAATGCTGGGAAATGCACGCTGTATACTGATGGGTGGCCATGGTAACCAATGAAGTGCATTATGGGTAGCGGTTTAATGCAAAGATCATGAGTGTGGGCGGCAGGCGAAGAAAGACAGAAAAACAGCAAGAAGTCATTATTATTGAAATAAAACAACAAAATAATAGCACAGTATTAGCCGCAATTTAAGAGAAAAAAAGAGATGGTACAACATTTTGGTTCTTTAAAAAAAACCACTTCATTTAAAACTTGAAGTTGGAAAAAATTAAACAGTATCAACAATTTAGCCACAATGGTTGCCCATTATTTTAAGAAAATTTAGTGGGATGGCTACATAGTTGTTAATGTTTTATATGTCTACAAATGTTGCATTTTGGGAAACATTTTGTTCAATAAAACTTTCAGGTCTGGAATTCGATCTTTGAGAGGGCAAGGCCATTTTCATTTCTCAAAGGGCACTTCCATTGGACAATCTCAAAGTCTATGGAAAAGTTTTAGGAAAGGGGCATCAAGGCCAAGACCAGGGGCAACAGAGGCTGTGACCTCCAGGTCATTTCAGCCCTGCAACTTTTAAACAAAATCACATAATTGAATATCTGAACATCTGCACATCTTACTGTGATTGGTACAGAGAGTGATCTTTTGAATAATTTAAACTAGTGATGTACCATCTCTTTCTAGCAATACATTTCCAATATTATTCAAGCTTTGAGGTTTTAGAATGACAAGCTTAAATATTAGTCAAATAATAAATGAAAGTGTTTGTCTGTAGGTGGAGAGGCCAATTTCACAGTGCTTTTAATTTGCAAAAATTGTTTGCTATGCAGAGAAACTTCGTTCTTTAAGGTAGGTTCATAGATTGGTTTTTGTCACCGTAATGTTGATTTATTGGCAAAATAATCAAGAAAGATACAATAAAAGTCACCTGTGAAAGTTTCAGCTGAATACAGTGTCTACTTGCTGAGAAAACAGCAACAAAAATGTCACAGTATTTTCACAGGAACGTCAAATTTAGCGAGGTGACAGCGGTTACCAACCCCAGAAATCTTAGAAATGATTCATGCATGAATCATTTCTCAGATTAAAACGTTTTGGGGTGGAAACAAAAAAGAAATCCAAACTATATCACTTCGAAGGGAATCCTTTCTCAAAATAGTTTATACTATCAACAGCTGCAGTGATAGGATGCACTGTTTATAACCTGTTCCACTATGGATTTTTAGTTCAGCAAACAATTCTTTTTCTCGGTTTAGAAGCTCTGTGAAATGAGACTAAATCTTGTCGCAAAAAGTAAATTAACTTAATATCAAAATAATCAATATAATCCAATTATGCAAACATTAATGTAAGAAATGTCTCTTTGTTTAATTTGTCTTTCTGTCGGTTTGTTTGTCTGTCTTTCAACTGTTGATGATACAGGTTTTCTGTCCGTTAAAGGCAATGGACACTATTGGTAATTACTCAAAGTAATTGTTAGCATAAAAACTTACTTGGTAACGATCAATGGAGAGCTGTTGATAGTATAAAACATTGTGAGAAACGGCTCCCTCTGAAGTAACGTCGTTTTTGAGAAAAAAGTAATTTCTCAGTAAAATATTTGAATTTATTTCGAAACCTCACACGTGAGGTCTCGAAATCAAGCATCTGAAAGCACACAACTTCGTGTGGCAAGGGTGTTTTTTCTTCCATTATTTTCTTGCAACTTCAATGACCAATTGAGCCCAAATTTTCACAGGCTTGTTATTTTATGCATATGTTGGGATACACCAAGTGAGAACACTGGTCTTTGACAATTACCAAACGTGTTCAGTGCCTTTAAGTAATCTGCCTGTCTACTTGTAGATCTATCTCTGTTCTGATTCTCTATCCTGTCTGTAGACTGTGTTAACTTGCCAACATTTCAGACAGATCAAAAATCCAATTTCTAATACCGGGTAAAAACCCTTTTTTTTGCTTTCTCTGTCCACTTTTTTTTAACATCTTGCTTTCCCTTAACTTCCCCCCTGTTTTGCCCGAATTTTTGAGGGCAGTTGCCCCCCTGCTCATACGCCTATGTGTATGGTTGTGAAATGGTATGGTATGGTCAGTTCATGTAATAGTCTATGTCTGTAGGTGTCAGGCAGGGCCTATTTTCATAGAGCTGCTTAAGCAGGAAATATTGCTTAAAAAAGTTTCTGCTAAGCAAAAAGTAGCAGGATACCAGTCACAGATTGTACATGAGAAATGGCATTCTGGCTGGTAACCATATTCTGGTAAGCATAATTTTGTTGTGCTTAGCTACTTGTTGTGGTTTAGCAGCTCTATTAAGTTAGGCCCAGGTTTAATACTCACGTGTTGAATAGTGCACTGACTCCTGATTTTGAAAATCAAGATGGAAGCCGCCGAACTGTACTGCTTGCACACACACAAACACAAGAAGAAACATTACGGATAGTGTACCTGTAACACAACATAGGAGTATTGTTAACCCTTTCGTGTACCATTTGTTTTAGTGATAAATTGATCATATGGACACATTAATTGTTTACTCATTTTTTGCAAATGGCGACCCCCCCCCAAAAAAAACAGGTCACAATAGCACCCAAGAGTCCTCTTTCCCATTCCGAAAACTAAGTGGTCGTGCGATCTTTATTTTTAGTTTTACAACTGTTTTTCTGACGAGATTTAAACCGGTCGCTAGCGACCGGTCGGCGGATGAAAGAATTAAATGACACCCTGGGTTTTCCCTCATTTACACTGAACAAAGAACAAGCTTGGCCCAATGTTATTGCTCTGTTTACCGTAAGCAAAGAATCGCCACTTACAATCCCACGCTTACGTCAAGTGTATTTCACAGGTTAGCAGTGAATTTTAGCTTGTATGTGTGTGTACTCCATGGTACTAAGCGTTCTTTGCTTACACAGCTAGCGCAGAAAAGTTGCATGCCTGAAATCACACACCGCAGCATAACCTGCGCTTTCTCTGGAGGTACATATATTTTGGGTAGCATGGTTGGCTTGTGGGTAAAACACTTGCCTCTTCACCACTGTGGCCCTGGTTCGATTCCTGGCTCAGGCCATATATGAGTAGAGTTGTGCGTTGGTTCTCTCCTATGCCAAGACGGTTTTTCTCCGGGCCCTCCGGTTTTCCTCCCTCCAGAAAAATCCACCTCCGTGGTCATACATGGGTCGATGTGGCTGGCTGCCACATGCGCCCTTGCATGCCAGCAGCTCGAACACGTTGTAGCCGCGAACTTCGCAATTCAGCTTCTCAGCTGTGAGTACGGATGGTTAGCCTCCCAAATAATTATTATAAATTTTACATACTAGACTTTCTATACCACTCACCTAATGCATTGAACTTGGTAAAAAAGGTGGGCGATTTAAAGTTGACCAGTGGTAGGATGAGAATACACAAGAACAAAGGCACTGTGTGGGTTTTACTCCAGACTCGAGCAAACATCGTCTCCGTGCCGTCTGTAAGATCCGTCACTGTGTGATAAAGCAACGTGAAGGAAATGAGTCAGTCTTTGGGATTGGTTTAATGACATTAAAATTCCACCGAAAAATTGATTCACTCTTTGGTTATGTGCCGTATAGATACATATTAAGGCTTACTTTGTGGATTGCCCGACACTTAAATAAGTAAATTGCAACGTTCACAAAACTCTGCCACTAGAGTTGTCACCAGGACACGACATGTGAATCCATAACACCTACATGTATTCCGCAATGATTTGCACTGGTTGCCAATAAGGGCAAGAATAGATCTTAAAGTTTTGGTTCTCGCATATCAATGTTTAGTTCAGGAGTACAAACCAGCTAGAAATGATTGGATTGCTTGATGCTCAAATAAGTAAATTGCAATGTTTACAAAACTTTACTGCTAGACTTGCCACCAGAACACACACATGTGAACTCAAAACACATCTTCTCCATGATTTGCACTGGTTGCCAATACGGGCAAGAATATATTTGAAAATCTTGGTTCTCGCATATCATGTCCATGGTGTAGCCCCCATTTATCTTCAAAGTTTAGTTCAGGAGTACAAACCAGCAAGAAATCTGCATTCTACAAATAAATCTCTTTTAATTGCCCCTGTCCAGTTAGAGAACAATTTACCAGAATTTAATAGATGTTAAGTTTGCATTGGAGAAAAAGAATACTACTTGGTTTGAGCTATACAACATGCTGTCAAACAGACCGAAACATCAGAACAATTCAAAAGCTAGGTTAAGAAATATGATAAACTCTAGTTTCTAATGGTATTAAGTATGCTTCAATACTCAACACAATTGAAAGATATTCACCAGACTCAAAGTCAACATTTGAACCTCATTTTCTTTTTTTATTCCACAGTGAGGTACTTTTAGTCAATTGGAAAATACAAGACCACTGGACTTGTCCGGTCCTGAGTTTACTGGTCAGAGTCTAGAATCACTGGCCTTGGGCCTGTGGTCCATTGTTAATTTCGAGCTCTGCGTATACACATGTTGAAACCAGCAAACACTAATAACTATGGCAGAAGAAATATAATTTCTGATTGTTACTCACTGTTGATGTTCTCATAAAGTTGATCCGTAGAGTTTTTATGAACTGCACAGATTAAAGTACTAGCATTCTCAGCGTCGGGGATTCCTGCAACATGCCCTGTACAAATAAATCATCAATAAGTAACTTTAAGAGGAATCATGCACTATACAGGAAATTAAAAATAAAGTGCGTCCAGTTTGTCCAGGAGAGGATCGTTTTGCAGCAAATCATCGGGAAAAAAGGTCAACAAAGGTCAAGTTTTTGGTTTAATGTTGGTTTTGAGGCATTGCATGGTGGGGTATCAATGTCTATTTGGCTTGCGGTAACACCATGTGTATAACTACTTTGCTGTGTAGATTTGTTCTTTGAGAACTTGTCTTGCTATTTATTCTACTGCTGCGGGGTAGATTTAGGAATTTGGAAGACCACTTAATTCTGAAAAGAACTTTTCCGGGCCTAATTTCATGGCTCTGGTTACCGCTGAATTCTGCGCTTACAATCTCCATTCTCCGCTTGCAGTGCAAGCGCCGAATTTCTGCGCTAGCTGTGTAAGCGAAGAATACCTAGTAACGTGGAGTACGCACAAAAATTCCCTGCTAACCCGTGAAATACGCTTGACGTAAGCGCGGAATTCCCTGCTTCCGTAAGCGCCGATTTTTTGCTTACGGTAAGCAGAGCCATGAAACTGGGCCCTGCTCATTAAGTACTTAGTGGATCGAGGGGACTTCTTTTTATTAACTTCACTGCAGCGGAGTGAGTTGTTGCACTGCAACCACCGCGTGATGACCGGGTTGATTATGTTTGTTAGTTTTGGTAAACTGTGGCGGGTGCACTACAGGGTTCTCCCCAGGTTTTTTCAAAATTGTGGGGCATTCTGGGCCCAAATTTTGGAAGTTTGGCCGAAGCACGCTGAATTGAAACAAGGTCTTTGGAATGTTTTCTACTTGGTGTTTTTCTTGATTTTAAAAGCCGTACTGTGCAATCTGGAGCAATCTATATGGTTTTCTCTTGATGTTTTTTGTGAAAAAATAAATAAAAATATCAGTAATAATAACTTGTTTGCGAATCGGCCGAAATTTGCGCTGTGAATGGGGAGAACCTTGCACTCTATTGTGAATAATGTATTTTAGGAAATTTTGAAGGTAAATATGAAATCCTTCCCTCCCAAAAAAATAAAAAAATAAAAAATGAATAAATAAATAAATAAATACAAAATAAATAAAAGAAATAAACAGAATGAAAGGAAATCAGAACAATTCAGAACAGTTGTGGTTTCATCGTCCTTCTCAATATGAGCTGCTTGTCTGCATCCTTACCATAGATAAAACTGACAGAGCTGTACATGAAGTTAGACATAAGTACCCAGTAGACAATCATGGCACCAAGGAGTGCCGATAAGGAGAAGAATATGGCAGAAAACTCTCCCCAACGACCGAGGTAAACTCGGCAAACGTCTGAGAACTCTAGGAGTTTACCTCCACTCTCTGAAATGTGTGGAAAGAGATTCATAGATGGAATGAATACGGCATTTGTGGGGGTTAGGCAAGAAGCAATTCAAACCTTACATTCACATGTGTATGTGCTGAAGACAGTTCAGACGGTTTTGTTTTTGGCACACCCTTGTCATTATTATTTTGTTTATTATTATTATTCATTTTTGTTTTACTCCACTTCTCAAAAACCCAAACAGATAAAATACAAAATGAAATATACATTGCCCAAAACCAGATCTGGCAAAGACCAAGGGATGGATTGTAGAAAAATTATCCCATCTTAAATTAACCATTTACAAATAAATTTGGAAGGCAAATTGGGACTCCGTATACATACACGTCCATAAAAAGGTCTTGTCTTTCAACCTTACCTACCCCTAGCTCTCTACAATTCATCCCTTGGTTTTAGGGCACATATCCTAGCAACTAGATCAAGGCGCTTTACAACATTATTATCCCTGTTCATCAGGCATACTTAGACCATTCCTCTAACTTTCTCAACTCCTTGGGGAGCATACAACCCCAAGCTGCTTAAATTAGTGCCAAGGGGTTAATCCAACACCATACTGTCTCATGCCTTCTCAGGTTTCCATTTATACACCTGGGTTAAGAGAAGCAATTATGGTTAAGTGCTTTGCTTGTGTCATGACCTGGAATCAAACCCACACTCCCATGAATCAGCCATCAAAACATGAGTTCAATGCAGTAGACTGCTCGGCCACAGTACGCCAGAGATGTTGAGTTACCCCATGCTAAGATTTCTGATGTATGTGAAATGGTTCTATACCTAAACACCGACGGGGGTGTTAAAGGCACTGAACACATTTGGAAATTGTCAAAGACCAGTGTTCTCACTTGGTGTATCCCAACATATGCATAAAATAACAAGCCTGTGTAAATTTGGGCTCAATTGGTCATCGAAGTTGCAAGAAAATGATGAAAGAAAAAACACCCTTGTTGTACAAATTTGTGTGCTTTCAGATAGGAATAAAAACGTCTTGCAAGAAGTTTTTATTATTTTAGTGAGAAATTACCTCTTTCTCAAAAACTACGTTACTTCAGAGGGAGTCGTTTCCTACAATGTTTTATACTATTAACAGCTCTCCGTTGCTTGTTACCAAGTAAGTTTTTATGCTAATATTTGTTTTGAGTCATTACCAAACGTGTACGATACCTTTAAGGGTACAGTTATAGCAATGATCATATCTTACCTAATTTATCTACAGACTGTACAACCCTGTAGCATGTATATAGAGTCAGTCCTGCCATTCCAATGAGTAGAACTAGACCCATGGCAAACCCTGCTTGTTGAATTGCCCATGGCATACTCAGCAGAGACGTTCCCATCATGGTGTTCCAGATGGAGAATCTGTACATGAACATGACATTCATTAACATTATTTGGAGTGGGTGGGTTGAGGTGGGTACCAGTGGGATAGCAGTGGGATAAAGTGGATGTGATGGGATAAAGTGGCTGCAGATGGGATAGAAAGATGGGTTGCACTGGGTACAGTTGGGATTATAGTGGAAATAATGGGTTAAAGTGGCTACAGATGGGATAGAAAGATGGATTGAAGTGGGTACAGTTGGGATAGAGTGAAAATGATGGGTTAAAGTGGCTGCAGGTGGGATAGAAAGATGGATTGAAGTGGGTACAGTTGGGATAGAGTGAAAATGATGGGTTAAAGTGACTGCAGATCGGAAAGAAAGATGGACTGAAGTGGGTACAGTTGGGATAGAGTGAAAATGATGGGTTAAAGTGGTTGCAGGTGGGATAGAAAGATGGATTGAAGTGGGTACAGTTGGGATAGAGTGAAAATGATTGGTTAAAGTGGCTGCAGGTGGGATAGAAAGATGGATTGAAGTGGGTACAGTTGGGATAGAGTGAAAATGATGGGTTAAAGTGACTGCAGATGGAATAGAAAGATGGAGTGAAGTAGGTACAATTAACACAAGTTAAAAACAATGTCTCAAATTTCCCCTTGTTGAGGATAATTCAACGATCATTGAATTGTTGAAACTTAAATATATTTGGTTAAAATAACGATACAGTATACAGGCATGAGTTTATGAAGAATTTGAGATAATTATATGAAATTTGCTATCGCGGTGCGGGAAGCCTTTTGCATGTAAGTGTTAGTATATATATTAAAAGTTTTTAACTTGAGGACTTACATAGTAATGATACTTCCTTGCTTTCCTTCTTTATCTTTGAACGGTAACTCGACAGATAACAGGAATGGAGGTAGAACGTGATCTGGGATATCCTGCAAGATATTGACATGAAATAGAGATAAAGTTTCAAGACAATTACTGCACCGAGTGAATGCTAAACCACTTTACTTGTTGGAGATTTGAACACTTTTAATACCAATGCTAAACTACTTTACTTGTTGGAGGCTTGTACACTTTCAATACCAATGCTGAACCACTATACTTTATATTATTATTATTGGTTTATTACAAACATTCAAACTTCGCAGCCAAAGGCCGAATTGTGTTTAAAATACAGAGTTTTATAAAAAGTAGATGTTTTAAAAAATTACAGAAAAACATACTGTTGGAGATTTGAACACTATTAATACCAATGCTAAACTACTTTACTTGTTGGTGGCTTGTACACTTTTAATACCAATGCTAAACTACTTTACTTGAACTGGTCGAAAATTAGAACTTTCTGTACGACCTTAAAAATGTTGACAACTTTGAACGACCCCTGAAAGATGTGCGCATTTTAAAATTTGATCAGGAGTCTGTAAGCTCTTCAACAATGACTGCAAGTAACAAATATCTTACCAGTGTGTTATCACTTTGGCTTGGGCTTCCAGCCAGACGGCTATAGTAGCGATAGCGATTGAACGTAGCGGCAGTCTTGTCATCTACAGGGTGCTCTATCCTACCATCGTCCGTCACGTAGGTAGGAACAGAAGAGTAATGGAATGGTTTCCTAGATTCAGAGAGGGGGGGGGGAACAAATAAAAAATTATTCATTTATATTGCGCTGATTCCATATAAATATGTTCAAATGTTTTAATGCTACATATGAAGTGTGGACCTGCGAATAAAAGAGTTACACATAATGTAGGTACTTGAAACACTATGTGGACTTACACACGTCCACCCAGTGTTTTTTACAGTGTTGAAGAAAAGGATGTTCCTTAAGTGTACAGAACAAAGGAATGTCCACACAGCTGTGTGCGCTTGTCACAGCTAGACCCATAGAGGGTGAACTAAATGGTTATTTTTGTAATTCTTTGTCCACCAAGTGTAGGGCCATGATTTGCTACTGTGCAATTGGCAGCTGCTATGTTGTAAATAGTCTTGGAAGATGTGCAAGTGCCTCTGTACATCAGCTATTTTGTTGTAAATAGATTTGGCAGGTGTGCAAGTGCTACTGTGCAGCAGCAGTACTTGTTGGTACAAAGGCATTGCCAGGGCCTGTTTCTTTTGTTCTGTGGGCGTAGTCCCTCAGGAATGTCTTGGGGAATGTCACTGGTGTGCTTGAGCGAACAGAGTGGTAGTGTGGGATATAAAGTGGAGAGAATGAAAGTATGTTCAGAGTACCAGTTTGAACTTGCGGGTGAACCATGCAAGTTGTAGAGAGAGAGAGTGAGTGTACATACATGTTTTCCCCGCCGACGCCCATGTGAACAGCACAGGGCCCAATTTCATAGAGCTGCTTGAAGCACAAAAAGTAGCTAAGCACAAACAAAATTATGCTTACCAGAATAAGGTTACCAGCCAAGATACCATGTCACATGTACAATTTTTGACTGGTATCCTGCTCATTTCTGCTATGCAGAAAAATGTTAAGCAATTTTTTCTGCTTAAGCAGCTTTAAGAAACTGGGCTCAGATGTTCTAATATGGGCCCAATTTCGTAGAGCTGCTCAAGCAGAAAATATTATTTAAACAATTTCTGCTAAGCAACAATAAGCAGGATACCAGTCACAGATGCTACGTGGAAAATGGTATTTCAGCTAGTAACCTTTTTTCTGGTAAGCATAGTATTGTTGTGCTTAAGCAGCTCTATGAAATTGGGCCCTGGTGGAAGCATAGGCGCTGCAGAGGCACAGAGATGAGTAACCACACAAACACCAAATTGTAAGTTAATTTTGGAAAAATTCTTTAAGAAGAGTTTCTGGTGAATTTGATTTAAAGGTAGGGTCATAGATTGGTAATTACTCCAAAACTTAATGACCATTAAAACTTACGTGGTGAGAAGCACAGCAGCTGTTGATAGTATGAACTATTTTCAGAAAGGATTCTCTTCGAAGTAATATGGTTTGGATAATTTTTCACCCCAAAACATTTGAATCTGAAAACATGAATTGCTCTCAGATTTCTGAGGGCTGGTTTCCGTTCGCGAATGCTGTGACCAGAGATGTAGTTTGTACCCGCTGTCACCTAGCTAAACGTGGATGGATTCAATGTGAAAATACCGTGACAGTTGTTTTTCTGTTTTTCAGCTAGTAGACACTGTATTCTGCTGAAACTTTCACATAAGACCTTTATTGTATCTTTTTTTTATAATTATGCCTATAAATCAGCATTACAATCTATGACCCTACCTTTAAACATCTCTTGGATTAAGGAAATAATTCCACACAAATATGAAAAACAAAACAAAAAAACACATATACCAAAATACTAAGTGTATTTCCTGATTATTTTCTTAATTTTTGATTTGCCAACAATTACAAAGATCACATTTTGGATCTTGGTTAATAGTGAAACACTTCAGACATTTTAGTTTTCTCTAAAGGTTCGAAATACTACAAGCTTGTTGTGCATAGACAAGTATTTAAACAAATATTTCAGGGGGCGACCAAGTATTTTGAATGGAAGAAACCATGAGGGGGAATTCAAAAACTATGTCTGCCTTAAATTTAACCTTGTTTTCTCTGAACCCAGCCCTACCCAAGCCTGGAATTCCTCGGAGACCACGGAGGCCATGGCCTCCGTTGCAAAATAAAAATTGGCCTTGCCCTCTCAAAGATAATATTCCAGGCCTGCCTACCCCCTCTTGTTTATTTAGCAAAATTAGTCTGATTCAACCAAGTCTTATGCAAAATAAACATCTATTAAATCGTTGCGGTACCCGCTGCTAACACATAGGATTCGAACTACCTCTAGCCACCGGGCTACCTCGGTGGTCTAGTGGTAAGACATTGCTCTAGCAATGCAAAGGTCGTGGGTTTGAATCCCATCCAAGTGATTTGCCTGTGGATTTTTGTTTCACAGAACTCGGGAAAGCTTCGAGTATACAGCGCTTAATACATATCGGTGTAAGGGTAAAAACAAATTGTATTATTTATCCCCGATGCAAAATTAACATCTATCAAGTCTTATTTCATTTCTGTCAATACAGTACCTTCGTTTGCTGTCTCCACCTGCCGTGTTGTTACCAATGCTTGAACCGGATACACCAGATAAGTTTGATCCTGGGCTGTGTTCTTTAAACTTGCTAAAACTGAAACGAGATGCAAATCGTGGTGAGGGGGGCAGTCAATCAATCAATCAATCAATCAATCAATCAATCAATCATTCAATCAATATGTCACAATTTATAAAGAGGCTTAATCAAAGGTTTACTCAAAGGCGCCGAGGCACAGAGGAAACTAATAAGTCGTTGATGGTAGGCATCCTAAAACCAGTGTTGTAGTCGAGTCACTTGGTCCGAGTCCGAGTATGAGTCACGAGTCACTTGTTTAAATATTGGTTGCAAACCAAATGTCGTAAAATAAGATTTGGAAATGAAAAAAATAAAACACATTTAATTTGAACAAAGTTCTGTTAAAGTTTTTGTATAAGTTGGTATAACCATGGAGGTAGAACTACCTCCATGGTATAACCAAAAGAAACAATACGGGGCGGAATGGCAGATGCCATGATTTAAAAAATGTTGTACTACTTTTTACTAGTGACGTGACCAAACTTGACGTCGTGTGTGTGTGTCTGTGACGTGTGTCGACCATGTGTAGAAACTGGTGCAAACAACACACAGCCATCACAGTGCAATATGCAGGCTGTGTTTTACAGGTACCAGACATGCCATTTCCCTGGTAATATGCATCAAGCACAAGCAGTGGCTATGGTGTTAACGTTGACAGAATACCAGGTTGGTGTCGTGCATCCCAGTGTTATTATGCGTATTGAACATACGAATCGAACATACACGCGCTGTACGTACATGGCCATCTACACAATAATCACGAACACTATAACTTGCAACACCATACGACAGTGTACTTATTTCTTGTGCTAGACGTTAATATTCCTCCATGTGCACTCCGGGAATGACAATCGGATCATCGGAATTGTTTTTAATATTTAAAAAAGGTATTGTTTGTGAAAATACGTGACTCGAGTCACGAGTCCTCGGGGACAAGTCTGAGTCATGATAGTCGAGTCCGAGTCCGAGTCTTTTGCAGATGTGACTCGAGTCAAGTCCGAGTCACCGAAATTGTGACTCGAGACGGACTCCAGTCCGAGTCCTGGACTCGAGTCATACAACACTGCCAAAAACAAGTGGGCTTTCAGTTCATATTAAACAGCATTATAGGAGTACATGGGGCGGAACAACTCACTGACCTAAACAACTTCCTGACTGCTATGCGAAAAACGTGTCACTAACCAGAAACATTTTCTGTCGCACCACATCTCTTGAAAAGTAATTTGTTTTAAATATACTGTCTTTAATCGAAATCACAAAATGAAACTTGAGTCTTTATAATTTTTATTACGTTATTGGATTTTATGCTTCAGTATTAGTCCTTTTTTTCTTCAGAGAGTTCAGTCGACACTTTTCGTCACTTTTTCAAATCCCCCACCTTCAAACCAAGCCTAGCCAAATCAATAACTTGTTTATGGTTTGGTCGGAACAACTACATCACTGCATTACAACCGAACCCGCGAAAATGCTTAACCAATGACCGAAGCTCAAACATGTTTGACTGTTTGAATGGGATAACTGTATACAAAGACAAACGCAACAGTTACAATCAAAAATTCTCTTGTGTTATAGACCCATTGCACATTGCGCAGCTTACTCATATGCGCCTATCCTGGGTGTCATTTTGGGTGTCAAAATCGTATACAAACATGCACAAAAGAGAGTTTTGACACCCAAAACGACGCGCATTGTTCGGAGGCGTGTGCCGGGTCTATAGAAATCAATAGATCCCCCTTGCATAACGCGAAATGCTACAGATACGCTGAGTTCACGTGCACGTTTTTACGCACAGAGAACAGCTATCGTCCACTGATCTGCCTCCGTTTTGAGAGTGTGACGTCATATGCAATAGGTCTATAGGCCTATCTCTTTAAATTCGGCCGGGTTGACGATAAAGGCAAGATGTTCTTCTTACAG
Source organism: Plazaster borealis (assembly GCA_021014325.1). Lineage (NCBI taxonomy): Eukaryota > Metazoa > Echinodermata > Asteroidea > Forcipulatida > Labidiasteridae > Plazaster > Plazaster borealis. The sequence continues at coordinate 15,274,566 of CM037462.1, forward strand.
TGATTTGTTCTTGTCCTCCAGGCGTTGTGCGTCTGCTTCAACATCACCCATTGATGAACGCTCATCATCTTCAGACTGAGCCGGACCAACCACGGAAATGAGGCGCTTGCTTCCTTCTGGGTCTTGGTTTCCATGGTTACTAAGCAATGGGCTCTTCTCAGTGGACGTCATCTTTCAGCAACCTGTGACTGGATTAAAAATTGGATTGTATTCCAAGTTAGTATCGATTTTATCAACAAAGATATTGACAAAGAGGAGATTACCAACATGCGGCTAGTTAGCTCAGTTGGTAGAGCACCATAATGTAAGCCTGAAGGTCGCAGGTACAAATCCTGATCTAGTCAATTTTTCTTTGTTGACCCCAAAATTGATTTATTTACCCAGCCAGAGTCAGTTTCCCTTGTGGTTTATTAATTAAATAAGTTATCAGTATGCTCTGATTGTCTTCAGGATCAGAGCATACTGATTGAAATGTTGAGTTGTTAAACCACTGGTTCTTCTCAGAACCACCACAGCTCATAAGAGAGATTTATTACATCATGGTGTCTCCGCAAACCTCACTTGATTGTATCTTCTACATCTGTACACAGTTATATATGCAAAGTTTCAAACCATACAAATTAGTAATAACTTAAGATTAATTCATGTTTACATAAAGAGGAATTCAGAGCCTGATATGCAATACTTTTTTGCCTTGTCATGTCCTTTTTACTCAAACAATGACAGATGTGGCTAATCTTGATTCTTATTTGATCCACTGCTGAAGAAATTGCTGTTTATTGTTTGTTTGTTCAAGATGATCTTCCCGTCAAGGGAACTCGGCAAACTCCCACAAGGGGTAGACCCAGTAACTGGGGCGCTGTATTTCGGTTTTTTTCTGAAACTTTAATGTCAAAATTTTGAAAAACAAGTACAGCGCCCCAGTTACTGGGTCTACACAAGGGGATATAAAAACCAAGCTGGCAACAGCCAATCTCTCTCATACAAACATTGATTTAATATCTATGATTATGAATCACACAAATCAAAAAATTGTGATTCAGTAACTAGATGACAATACTTATTCTATAGTCATTGTGAAATCAGCGGTTAGCCTGACCGTCTTCGAACCCGCAACCTTGTGATTGCAAGTCCTGCAGCAGTCTAACTACTTGACCGAACATTACAAATACCTGCTAGTGCTAAAGTAAAAACAAATATTATTATTAAACTTCAAGGGAAAGTACTAGGTAGGATCTTCCTGATTACTCCAAGATGAAGTTTAACAAGGAGGCCATGTAATGGGAGTTGTCCTTTGTTTGTGATGTTTTTAGTGTTTTACTCATTCAAAAGACATTTTAGTTTTTTTCACGAAACTGGTTAAACACTCTTTTGAAACCACCACCAAACACCTATGTCGTTTGAAAGAGAGAAATTGGAGAAGCACCGGAAGCACTTAGAAAGTATCGGAAAACAAGGTGAAACGAAAAAGATACTTTCCGAACCACAATCAAAACTTTCAATGTTGTATACTATAATACATATACAGATTATATACAAATCAATCTCTTAAAATTACACAAAACCCGTATTGTTTTTTGTTCTACCATGGTTCTACATACCCCTATCCAGCTGATACAGTTACTGCTGGCGATCACTGCTGCCGGCCATAAAGTCTACAGAACGAGTCTGGCGCACTGCTGTTATTATGTTTACTTAGTGCAACGTGACGTCTGGGCTAAGGTCATTGGTGAGCCAACGTGAATTACCGTACTGCATATGAAAGTCCGTGCATTCTAAACGCACAAGTTCATTTTGGGGTCAAAGTCAACTTATCAGCAGCAAAGGTTACAAAATTAATTCAGAAGGGAAAAAAACATTATTTATCTTGCTAGGCATTCTGAACTTTATTTGACACCAAGAGACTTAGTAACACGTGTTTTAACGTGATCAATAAAATATTTAAAATATATTTATATATAAAATATATTTAAAATATTTAAAAGTCGAAATTTTGGGTGGAAGGGTCAAAACAATTGCGACCCAAAATTGATTTTTTTTAACATTGACTGTTCGAATTGCCCCTTAGGCGGGGAGGCATCTCATAATATGATTTGCTATGGCCATGACTATGAACGTAAGATATATCTCATGACTCGTGTGTGTCATAAATATGACTTAAATTGGCAAAAGTCATAATTGTGACTACTGTGCTAATTCAATCAATATAGTTATGATGACTTATGCTAATTCATATTACGACATATAAGTCATGGTTATGACTTATGCTAGTTCATAATTACGACATATAAGTCATAGTCATGACTTATGCTAATTCACAAACTGTTGCTTTTCTTTTTTCTCTTTAATTTTCCTTCCGTATAATCTTGGTTCAAATTGATACCGGTGTCATACGGGTTTATTGTCCATCTGTGTGTGTCCCCCTCCCTCTCACTCCCCCATACGGTAAATTATGGGCTGTAGAAAGTGGGATCCTGTCACACCGGTCAGACTGACATTCAAGAGCGCCATCTATCTTGAAGTTGCACCTTATACCATTCGTTGACACGTTATAGTAATTGAAAATGTGATGACGCCTCAAAAAGTAGCAGGGGGTGGGTATAGGCCCAAAGTTTAAAACTCTGAAATAATTCCGGTTTCCCGTGTTTGCAATCCACTGGTGGTTTCAAGCAATGGGCTCATGCCTAACACGACAACTATACAAATAGTATCATTTTTCCCAAGGGTGATCAAACTCGCTGGATCTTCTAAAAAATGTAGGGCCACTCTTATTAATTTCAAGAAAACAAAAACATAACACAAATGATTTTTAATAATAATAAATACATAAATAAAAAGGGACGCCATTGATCAATCCGGATGATTGGTGTCTGTAAGGTGTTTTTAAAATGTTCATTAGACCCCCCCCGCCCCCCCCCCCTGCATTGGCTGTCATTATTATATCGCTGATGAGCCCAAAAAGCGGAAACGGGCACCCATGCACGCGCTGCGCCGGACAATATACATTTATCATGGTGAGGCCATCTTGATTCTCTCCCGTTCAAATCAATGTAACCAAAGCGAGGCTGGAGGGTAAATAGTCTGGTTCCCTTTTGTGTATAATGAATACTGGCATTCATTACTGCTGTTGGATACAGAGAACATGACCAAGAAGGGGGCAGAATGATAACGGTCTATTACTCTCAGCCAATGATAGGTGCAGGAGTGATCGTGATTTATGGCGTGTGTATCATCGCGCTCGTCTCAAGTAGCCACTAGCGTCGACGGAGTGAGTGAAGTGAAGTGAATGATAGGTCTTCATTGACCACGGTGAGGACGCTCTTTGGGCTGGTGACGTCATATGCAAGAGGTTGATTTATGTCTGACCAAAACCGGTTTTTCAAACAAGAAGATCAAACAGGCAAACAAGACCCCCCCATCCCACACCCCAACAAAAAGGGACGATCATTCGACTGTTTGGAGGGAGATTCACATCCGGACGAACGGCACTCAACTAAACAAAAATACTTTCCACTAACTTCATTGTTACTGTGTAAAAATTTACAGGCCTTAGAACTATTTATTTTGAACTGTTTAGCTATACAAATGCTAGAGTCCTTGCAGGTTGCAAATAAATTAATTATTTAAGTTTCTCGCTCAGGAGCAACACAGCCAATTTATCGTCCATGAAATATTCATACAAACGAGCCCCTATGTTTACATACAGATCCCATTATGAAGATCATGTTAACGTCCATCACATCATGAACAAACTGCTGGCTTAAAATTGTAAAAAAAGCCATAGACTCTGTTACGTTTATAGCCTACATCTTTTAAAAAACCACATTGCGCTTCCATCTCGCGGCATCTAAGAATTCTTGGAATCCTCCCGCCCCTAATTAAAGTCAACCGCTGGCTGCTAATGACGGTAATAATTGTAAGTGTAGGCCCTCTATTCAAATACACTGGCAGTGCGCAACAATTTGTGTCTGACGACTTTACTATATTGTGGCACACAAAAGGTCTTCAAGCACAAAGTGTTTACAGTGTATTGAACAGCATAACAATGGATTCCACTTTCTGACATACAACATGCAAGGCTTCGCTTAGTAACAACGGCTGACTGGCAAGGGGTGTTCACTCGGTTGTGGATATACACGGCACTTGCTGTGGTTTGCTGTCTGTGTGCTCTTCTTTATATGAAATTCCAATGCAACCAGCGAAGTAGTCTACAATTTATCGCCAGACATGCTACCAAATTAATTTGGATTTATCACGTCAAGTCCAGCGATATCTTCAAGGCGATGAAGTTGGCAACATTTTACGAGATAGCAGTGGCCAGCAAAAGTGCACGGGAAATCTGCAGCCCTGACGGTGGCTGCATATTATTATGACTCGTCGTGCAGCAAAATTATGACAACAGTTACTGACAATAATTGTGGACAGAGTGGTGCAGTAGTGACAGTTTCGCTAAACTCGAAGAATGGAGGTGGATTATAGCGGGATAACATTGGATTGACATCACAGGATGTGGCATAACTCATCCAACAGGTCGGCTGCCTCTAATCGCAAGGGTCCGACCCCTGTTACTGCATCGCCACAAGGAAAGTCAGCTAGTTCAAAGTGAGTTCAGAAATACGGATAGCATGTGTGACAAAACACCCACCAACCATTTTTCTTTGAATTTGTTCGTGTTATAAATGTTGTAGAGTAAATGTTGTTAGATTTGTCCGAAGTCACGAGGTTCATTTGAAGAAAATGTAGGCTATAATTTAAATCATTGTACAAAAATTATGGGAAAACACAAAAATAAACATGCAAACTACACTGTCCTACGCCTATGGTAATTCTAACTGCGAGAAACTTATCTTTCCACCATCACTCATTACAATTATAAATTAGAGTTTTTGTGACTATATGATTTGACTTTACTTGATAAAAAATGTCTTGTGACTTGAGTCATGGAGAAATGAATTTGACTTGACTTGAGGAAAACATTGTCTGTAATCTTGCTTGAAAGCATTTGATAAAGATTTGAGGTAACTCCCTGAACAATTTGCCACTCACTGAATTCAATATTTCGTAATTCGGTAAATGATAAAATGATTTTCAAAGAATGTCGACCATTATTTACACAGGTTCTGTCATATTTGTTCGTGCATGATAAGTGTTGAATGTTCACGCACAAAATTGATTTGATCTTTTCTTTTCATGTTCGAGGCTTAGCGGTAGTCCGCCGGCCAAATGCCAGTTTGAACGGCGGCGGACCATCTGAAACACCAGTCAAAAATATGAGTCCATCCTGATATTTCTGAAGATCCCTAGGGTTGTACACCTTCAGCCAATATACTGAAACAAATAGTGTAACATCTGTCACAAATTTCAAGGGGCAGACAAATACGAACAGGTATCCCGGTTAATTAAAAACATTTGCTTTCATCCGAAACCTTCACGAAAACCCTAGCACTATATAGTCATATAAATACTTCCTCGTTGAGTTTAGAGGTCAAGTTGGTATCAAAGCTCACAGGTTACTATGGAAACGGTAAACCATAGTGTCGTCATTGCAACTTGACCTTTTTGACCTCTACACAAAACTATCAACTGGACCCGAGATTCCTTAAAACAACAATCCAGCTGATATTAAATATATCGTTTTTTGACATGCTGGACTCAATGTTTATTTTCATTTAGGCAGCTCACACGTAGACTAACATTGGTTATATATACATAGTCAGGTTCTATTTCAACTTGGATACCTGGTCCAACTGGTATACACATCGGGTATTGTGTCTCTAGTCCTTTGGCTTGTATAAATAAGGCTGGGTAAGATGGCTGAAATTTGATTAAATCAAAGTAAGTAACCGTTATTACTAGTTAACTTGCGGTGGACACCGTGTGCAAATCTTTTTGGGGGAAGAGTGTTGGCTCTGAAAAGAGCCTCTGTTGTGGTCTCGACGTTTCGAATAGACTCTTGTTTGTCGACCCAAATCAACTGCCACCGGGGGCACGTTGCCACCTTCTCCTAGGGCTGAAACAGGGTTATCCCCTTCACAGTCCGTAAGGATGTAGGCATGGGTATCATCCAGCCTGGCTGGTGGAGCAGAATGCAATACCTTCCCAACTTTTTACGAAGCAATTGGTTAAGTGCCTTTCTCAAGGGCACAACAGTGTCACGACCGAGATTCGAACCCACACTCTGCTGCCGTCATTAATTAACCCATGGAGGTAGTACCATGAATGAACTGTGGCTCAGTAACTAGGCTGGAATAGGTCTACGTATGTATGCAGAATCGAACCCGTAATGCGAATACAAATCATTCATTTTAATGCAACGCCCTTTTATATATACCGCGTACGATCACGAAAGAAGACGATGCAAGGCCATGTGCCAAAATGGCGGCTTCTTAATCTTGTAGACGTTTAAAGAGAAACGTTGACTTCAAAAGATCCGAATATATCGACAACTCGACCAGAAACACACCGTTGGTATTGATCGAGCCTTTGTTTGGTCAGATGCAGTGAAACGCTGTTTACGATAAGATTACACGATATCCGTTTGTCTGCAAAGTGACTTTGCACGGCTGGGTTTTAGCCGCTTGATGTTCCGGACACAAAACAGGACCTTGAGTTGAAGAAGTGGTCCACATTGCTGTTCAAAGTGAAGTAAAGGTTTGGGGCACCGACCCCTACCCCCCACAAACACCCAACAGTATATTTTACAAGTATTCATAAAGGATTGGTAAGGATAAAAAACATCTTTTAAAATGTTTAGTCTGAAAGCTTACTGATTATGAAGTTCATACTAAGTATAGAACCACTAATTTTTCTGTGAAATATTTCCCTCTGAAATATATTATAGAAAACTGTATCTGAAAAACCCCCCGCAACAACTGATTTCGGTTGTTACAACCAAAATTAAGGACAAAATTTTGCAATGGTTTTTCACTGCTTTCGATCTCCTGACTCAATGCACAACGTATTGCCCAAACTTCCACAGATGTGTTATTTGGTTGATCACACAAAACATGAACACCAACTTATCTGCAACTATTTCGTCAGCTCTCCAAATCCTGTATAGAATGTGTTTCTAAGCGTTGTGACACCATCACATTTTACTTTAAAACTTCCTAGTGCGAGATCATTTGGGACATAATGATTTACTATAGTCCCATGTCAAATTGAATAGTATAGATCTTACTATAAATTGACGCGCCATTTTCCTGGATATACTAATAAAAACACACTTCAAATCGTTCACATCATGCTTTTAGGATTTGAATCAATTTGGGCTTTTTCTTCCAAAAGTCACAAGAGCAAAATACTTGGTGTCAATCCTGTGGAAAGGATTTCTGCGACCATGGTAGAACTCCAATTATTGGAGTTTGGGACGGATAATTATACGCTATTGTGCTGACTGCTCGGTAAACATTAATTTATTTTGCGAACAACGATGCTTGACGAAGAAACACAACCGACAGACACAACTTTCGCTGCCCACTGTTTAAACAAAGTGACTTTCCAAATAGACTCACAAGTGTCCAGAGACACAGCTTACGCAAAACTTATTCTATGACATCTGCCTGCGGTCTATCAGTACTGGTCTATATGATGTTTGCTTGTGAAACACGTCATTTGTTTGTTAAAGGACTGGTGTCTGACAACAACTGCATTGTTAATGAAAACAGAGTTTATACGCCGTTTAGAATTATGTTTGCACACAGTAATGGAAATTTTGTCATGTAAGAAAAAGTTTTCGGAGAAACTGCAAAATGAGAAAGTACTCTTGATCGACAATAGTGGCACTTAGTGGTAAATTTAAGTTTGTAATTATACTTTTGCCTGCAGAGATATCCAAGGGCAATTGGGGGGGGGGGGTTCTGAGCGGGGGGGGGGTAAGAGTAAAACTATAAATGTTCACAGATTTACATACAACTTATAATGGTCATGGTGGGAAACTCCCTTTGAAATATTTTTGCTTGAAATGCAATAGCTTTTGAGAAATGAGTAAAACAATTAGTTTTGATCTTGCAAGTCCAAAACTCAATGTTTGAAAACAGTAAAAACGTTCAAGGTTTTCCCCACCTTTTTCGCGTGACTCCAATTACCGACTTAGCTTAAACTTTCACAGGTTTGTTATTTCATGTATATGTTGGGTCACATCAAATATGGATACTGGTCTTTGACAATTACCAATGTGACACATGTGCTTTAAAGCCCCTCATATCTGTCTGATGACATTGTTTTATATACAATAACTGAAATGTTCATGATCATACCCTCAGATCCTATACTGATCACACCAGGCTAATGTCCCCCAAAACTAGCCGCTCTTGTTGTGGAACGGATCTTTCCACCACCATTAGGGAAGCACCATCTCTCATCATCTTCAAGAATTTTTTTTTTAAAACTCGTCTTTTTGTATAACTGTTTTGTTGTTTTGCTCTGTTTCATATTAATTGCCTTTTTACATGTATTTGTTTTGGAACTTGTGCTTAGATCTGTGAATAACCTCTATATAAATATGTATGTAATGTATAAAGTTAATTAAAAATGTCACTAGCCTATATAATATTATTTTCCCCCTAAAAATTAATTTTTCGATTTCAATATTTTTCATTTGAAGGGTCAAAGCAGAGCCGTGGGAACCGTTGAGGGGGTGGAGTGGTGATCACGATGGATGTGACATTGAGTCCATTGGTAAGTAGATAAGACTACGTTTATCGGACTCGTGTATCAAAGGCCTCGTGCACTGACTTTTTGGGTCAAATCGGTCAAAACCAAACCTTAGAATCTCTATAGGAAACTTTGTGTTATCAAATTTTAAAGGAACGTTACAGAACTGGTAATTAAAATTTTCTTTAAGATCACATATTTACATAAAACTTACACGGTCTAATGATGATGATGATTGTAGAAAACGTCACTAGAAATATTTCTGTCTGAAACGCCATATTTGATGAGAAATAAACAAAACTAATTTGCGATGGGAGTTTATCGCTCATGAGCGTTTTGTTCATGCATTGTATAACACATGCAAATGTATAATCGGTTTTTCACTATTTTCTCGTGACCCAGATGGCCGATCGATCTCAAACTTCTACAGGTTTGTCAGTTTATGTATATGGTGGATTATAAAAAGTGCTTACACTGTTAGCAACTGTTTTGTTAGCAAAAACCAATTCTGTAATGTTCCTTTAAATCTATTGCGTGGTCAGTTTAAGAATAACCATTATAATCTAATATATAAAGCCAAAAACAGCGAACCCTGGGTTTCAATAATATTTGCACAGGTTAGTTTTAGAATAAAAAAAACCCAACGATTTTCCCTACCGGTGAAAGTGGATTCCTTTATCATTATCAACTGATTAATGGAATCTGCTCTATGTCCCGAACCCCAATTGTTTCGATGACCCCTGATGATCTACACGCTAGGGTTAAGATTAGGAAAATATAGTAGGGGTGTCGGAACATACACTGCAAAAACTGGGGTGTTAAATTGACACTCTGGGTGTAGTCACATTATAGACGCCAACAAAAGAATCAACATTTACACCACAGACTAGTCCTTTTCACACTACTCTATTCCCCGGGGCAACCCCGGGGAATAACGGCTGGCCCTTTCACACTTGGATCACTTTACCCCTGATCTACCCCGGCAAATGGGCATACCCCGGGGAATAGCCACCCCTGCTCTGGAGTAGGGGTAAGCGGTAAAACCCAGGGGTACTCTTGAAACGTGCAACCGGAACCCCGTGGAATAGAGACCTAGGCGGGGACAGTGTGAACGTGCGCCGGGTAACTGTGGGGTAAACAAACTCCTGGGGCCTCCCCAGGGCTGTATTACACGGGGATAAGAGATACAGCGTGAAAAGGGCTTAAGTGTTAAAAATAACACTAATTTTTGCAAAAACAATGACATTGGTGTTATTTTAGCACCCTATGATTTTAATTTTGATTTTCTCTTCGGTATGTGTCAACACCCATGGTTTCAATTTCAACACCCCAGTTTTTGCAGTGTATGGGTGTAACCAATGGAAATATACTTGTACAACCATTCCCCATGTACTTCGAATTGTCTCCCCCCCCCCCACCAAATTACTTGAAAAATGAGAGTAATCCTAGAAACAAATTTAAGTGTAAATAAATAAATAAAAAGTTCCCAAACATATTTTAATTACAATCTTTTTAAAAATAGTGTTTATTTCCTGAGATGTTATCTATTGATAAACTAAAATGTCATCAGGCCTAAACAATATTGTGCGCAAAATAATATGCGGAAATATTTAGAAATGAGACATAATTTACAACACCGTATACCTTTAAGTCGATTTATCTGGAATTATTATTCTACCCATTGCAAAGATACAAGCCGTTGAACAAATAGAGAGTGCAGTTGTTTACATAACTGATTATTTATTAACTATCAGTGCGTTTTGTTATTTTAATTAATCACCTGTAGATATTGATGCGTGGTCCAAGAAACAAAACAAGAAGAAAAAAGGTGAGAGGAAAAGTGTAAATGTGTAATCATTGTTCTGTAAAATATATTTTCAGATCTTACAAAATGTGCACATTTATTCTGTAAATCCCATAACGATTTGATAAATAATATACTCTTGGATAAAGCGTTTTGTCGTGCATTTTGAGTAGCACTTCTATACTCTTCATTTGACCGTAATTTGTTGACCACATGGGGGCGCTTTCACCGGCAAAATAATTTCCTTGCATAATGATATTCCAGTTTTATCTTATTTTGACTGCCTTTGTGTTCTTGTATATATCAATTGTCATAATAGAAAGTAAGACAAGGAGAAAACAGTTTGTTTTACTTGTTTCGAATCACATACAATTTCGTTTAAACACGCCCTCACGCGGTCAAAAGTACTGCGTATTGAAACAAGTAAAAATGTAATCGCCGGAAGTCCTTTTGGTTTGTTAATTTCAATGCTCTCGCTGTAAAGTTTCGTGTGTAACCACTGTGACAACAGTGTGTGTGGCAAAAAAAAGTTACCCAGTTTTTATTTAATTCATGACATTTCAATTTCAAATCAAAAATTGTATCCAGTATGGTCAGCAAAGGGAATGTTCTCGTGTAGGCCTACAGGTTGAAAATTTACAACCGATAGCTCTCATTTTATTTTAATCCTTTTTAATACTAGGGCTTTTGTCCTCTCCGGCTTAATTCTAATTGTCTTGCTCATTCATCAATTATTGAATGGAAAACTCAAATGAAAACAGCATTAAGATAACACTGCTAATATTAAGTTCCGATGGAAATCCCCACACCTGTTACATGGCAGTTTGTCTCTCACGAATGGCTTTATTATTTGACAATAAAATTAATCTAACGGGCAAATATAATGATGATGGAACATTAACCAGTTGTGTGTCTACAATATCCAAACACATTATGTGGCAGTTTGTCTCCCACGAATGGCTTTAGAGTGACATTAAAAAATGATGTACCAGTCATAATGGTGAGACATTACAGTGTTGTGTCTATATACAACGACAGATTAATAACAAACAATCTGACTAAGTCGGCCGTAGGTCGAGTGTGTCACTGATGCAAACTTTGTACCCTATTCGTGGTTGTCCTGTAATTCCATTCATTACGACAGCACTGAGTACAATGGTAACACTCCATAGCTCGAGTTGTTGTTTATTTTGAGGCAATCTTTTGGATGTTTTTGCGACAACCTTTCGGGAAAAAGATAACCATAGTAACCTTTCCATTTAATTGACGTTCGTTCTTCTGTCACTTTTGGTTGCTCCTCGCTTTTTTCCTCTCGAATAATATTAAAGGTATAAAAACACTCTGCATGACTGCCAATGATCGAAACACTTGTGAACAATTTACCTATAGTTGGGAAGCTGAGTTTTCTTGAAATCAACTTTCTAACTTACTGACGCAAACTACTGTTTCTACAAAATTCAATGGTCAAAGAGCCTTCACTCTGATGATCGTGCACAATGTATCACAATATAGTAAGGCTAGTGTGTTTTCCCGGTGTGGAAGGAAATTCTGTCCCCCATACGGCTAACTGTGTCCAAACTTCTTCTGATAGCGCCCTCTTTGAATCAACCTCTTTCAGCCCATGTTAATTTCCCATATGGGGGACAGAATCTCATGGGGTCAGATTTCCCTATGACACCGGTATAAGTTCTTAAAAACCACGCAAACTACATGTATAGGCCTATCGGAATGTACATACAAACAAAACCGCATGTATACGTGACGTGAAGCAAGGAGTCTAAAACTCCAGAGTCAAAATTGACCCGGCCGGATTGCGGATCCGTTTGGGCCGGACCCATTTCTGGGTCAGGCTGACCCGGAAACCACGTGTCAAAATGATCCAGAAACGGGTCGAACTGACGCAGAATCCGATACAAAAAAATTCCAAAATTGTAACCAGTTTCCGGTTAAATCTGACCCAGAAAAGGGCCCGGCCCCCTAGGACCTAGCCTTTAGTCAATGCGCATGCGGCACCCCCAGATGTCACTCACGAAAAAAAGAACAGCGCTAATCTTTTTTCGTACTGTGTGACATCTGGGGGTGCCGCGTGCGCCTTGACTAAACGCTGCCTGGGACCTGAAATCCAGGTCAGAGTATTTTTTGAGTGTTACACGAAGTTCGTACACATAATCAGTTGCCCGTGTTTTTGGTTCAAATCTGATTAATTAGAAATTACTGTGTCTTTCAGATACTACGAAAAGCGCTCCAAAGGAAGGTTGGCAACCGTATCTTTGTTGGACAAGTACACACTGCTCAACAATCCCAGATTTCGAAGATTTCGTCAGTAGCAGTCTCTCAGCAAACTTGAAACCTACGCCGAAAAATGCTCCCTCAACGACCAAAGACGGGACACCAGACAAACTGAAAACATCAAGTACGACACAGGAAGTTAAAGGCGTTCTCAAAACGGAAATCCCTGATCCTAGTGATATAAAGAGCTCGATCAAGGAACGGACTAAACACGTGGATTCAGATGAGTGTGGTAGCTCAGTTGTAGGTCGTGCAATCTCGACAGCATACACAGAGTCCGAAAGTCCCTATGGACTTGATGCAGACGACTCGGGTAGCAATGCAAGTGCTGGTACATGGGCAACACCAGAGGAAGGTGCTGAAAAAGTGGCCGCAAGACCCAGCGGTGTGGTGCGAAGTGCCCCGCCCACGCGACCGCCTGATAGGACGGAGAATAAGAGTAGAAAAATTGCCTCCGCGAACTCGACGGCCGATGGCGGAAATAGATCGTCCAAGATGCGCCGAGCGGCGATCCGAAACTCCGCTGCAAAATCCTCGCTGGATTTAAAGCGCCTTACCCTAGACATTCCATCACCGCCCCCACCTCAAAGCGCCAGACTATCTTATACAAATTCAAATCCCCAAGGAGCAGGGGACGAGACTGGTAACATATCCGGGTCTCCTGTTCGTCAAGATTCTGTCGAGAGTCAGACTGTTTGTCCAAGTGGAGACAGTAAGCTGAACTCATCACCGGCAGATAAATCAGCAGTTCTCAGGCTGATGGAAGAGAGGTTGACACGGAGCAGTGCTTCCTCCAGCCTCGGATTCGAGTTTCCAAATTCAGGTAGCGTGAGCGTTGGGGATCTGCTGTCCAGCAAACCTCGGCTTGTCCACCGGCTCGGTCCAGTGGGTCTGTCCAGCGAGCGCGATCCGAACGTCTATGCAGCTCTAATTGGTGGTATCTCCGAACGCGAAGAAGTCCTATCACCTTGGACCCATGCAGGTGGAAGTGCGCCTTTAGACAGTAAAATAAAGAATCCCAGTAAAACAGACTCAAATGGTGGACAATCAGGGGTCATCCACAACGGGTCTAGAACTAAAGACACCAGCAGGTCAGTTTTGCCTTCTCTGTCTGGAACTAGTAAAAGCCCCGGATCTGGGGTGTCGTTGACGTCGCCCTCGCAGATGGACAGTGCGCATGCGTCTAACGGAGAAAGTGTAATGATGCATTCAAAGCAGAGGTCACCGTGCGGGAGTGTAGATGGTATGCCTGCCGGTAGCACTGCGTCAGCAGACGAGGCAAGATTGATTAAGGTGGGTTTATGCTACAGACCAATCATGCTGCCACCATCTTGGTCATGTTCCTTGTGTCCAACAACAGCAATGAATAATAACATTCATTGTACAAAAAGGAACCAGACTATTTCTCCTTCCAGCCTCGGTTTGGTTACATTGATTTGAATGGGAGAAAATCAAGATGGCCGCATCATGATAAAGGTCTATAACAGTTAGGACCTTATCATATACTGATGTTGTTCTAAATATTGACGTGTTTGCATTATTGAAGACATGTTGAGCTATTTTCAAAGGCGAATTTAAAGTATGAACACCCTGTTTGTATTTCAAATCGGGTTCGTTCTTGGGTGCGTTTTGGCGGCTGTAACCAATAATTGTTTCTGACGTCATAACCAAAACGGTAACCGAGCTCACAACTCGGTTATCGTTCAGTCTGAACAGCAGAACCAACGACCAACAACCGAAACAATTTTTGGTTACCGCCGCCAAAACGCACCCCTTGTTACAGATTTTTTATTGCCGTTCTTCTGTATTATTAGAAAAATTCAAGTTTAGAAATTATAAAGCTGAATTCCATGTTTTGTTAATTTGGTGCTTTTTGTTGTATAGTGCTCGTGCTTTTAGTCCTTTTTAAAATGTTGTTATTTGCTATTGGTATTTTCTTCCTTGTTAAGCGCTTTAAGGTTTATGCTTTAGATGTAAGGCGCTACAATTGTTATTATCTATTTTGTCTTGAAATACATGTGTCAAATAATCATCTCCGAATATTGCAACTACATTTTGTTAATTGGTTTCAATGTTTTACAGCTTCATTTAACAAACCCATATAATATAACAGTTCATGGTGATTTAATTTTTTCAATTTGTTTTTGAATTCCATGCTAACTTTACATTGCTCAAAAAATAGAAACTGCCTAACTTTATAATATTTTATCCATCTTCGTTGTCATGATCGTCAGAGTCAGCAGCGAATTCTAGATTTGATCCAAAATACTACTATGCTGATGGACCCTCGGTATTACGGTGGCCTCGTAAGTCCATCTACAAAGGTTGAAGTGTCTGGTGGCGTTTTTTGAATCACTCCAAATTGTGTCTTCTGAATAATCAATTTGTTTTCTTCTACGACTTTCTGGTTCACCTATTCTTTCTTTCCAGTGACTTTGGTTTGAACTGATTCCAGGGATGATTTTCACAATTTTGTATAAAACACCATCTTTACTTTCACCTATGGTTCTTGGAATCACCACATCTTTCAAGATGGAATTGTTCCTATTGTGAAAAATGTACTTAATGTACGCATTATTCACGTCCCTAAAGCACTTTCTCAAATCAGTGCATGTTTGATGTGATTTTTTTAAAGTTCTCTTCTTGTTTTCTGTTTATAAAGTTTAAAATGTAATTCAACATTTTGAAATGCACTAGTATTTTGTCGACAGAAAATTTCTTTATTATTTGAGTTGGTACCCTTTTTCTCCTGCCACCTACCCCCACCCCTCCCCGCTGGTTACGCCACTTGGTGGTCATTTGGTTTGCTATACACCGATTTAGACATAGGCCTAAATATAAACAAAGCCCATCCTAATGTTACTGATTTGTCCCACACATTATTTACATGAGGTTTCAACATTTTGTGTGGTTTGTGAGTTACGTTCAAAATATTCAATTTACACTGAAATACCGATAATTATCTGAAGGAGATTTCAACTTGGCTATTTTGTTTTAAAAAAAGTTGTCTAAACTAAAGAGGTTGCGTTTGGAATATGTCAACAGAGGGCGCTTCGAATATCAGGAGTTGTTTTATGATTGTTTTCTTTATGTTACCGTCTGGACCACAGAAGACGCTCAATTGTGCAATATCGAGGTGTGACAGAGGTGCAGCAGAACTTCCTAAAGGAAACATGCCGCAGGTATTATTCCTCATCTGACTGGCATTGCTGTGTACTAACCATATATAACCCGTAGGTCTGGTAACTAAACCCATCATCTCTAACAACGACGACTGTTTTAATTTGTGTTCATAAATATTATGAACATTAAGCATGCTTAGTCGTCATTTATCATCATTCAAACTTTAGACTTCAAGAAACTTTTCTGACTTAGCAAAAGAAGGCCACACACATGTGACGTTGTAAGAAGTACTAATGGGTTGTCCTGCATGGTTTTAAGTTGACGTATAAGGCCTATAACCTTCTAAAGCGAATACAAACCACATTTTTTGTTTCCAAAATTAATTTTGAAGCTCATTTCAACTCTAGCATTGCAAAAGTCGAATGTCTTGAATCGCGTGCGGTTGCCTCCAATCTGGACATTTGTCGCTGGAAATATACGCAGGAGAATAGAAGAGAAAAGAAAAGTAATCCACAAGGGAAACTGACTGGGTAAATTTTAAATAATTTGGGGTATGTTCAACCGAAAATTATTAAGAAAAGATAGGGGCCTCACTGCCCTCGATATGTTATCGTGCTATAATTTTGTTTGTGGCTTCGCGTCCCGTGTGTTAGAGTACGGTACATTGACCCCTTGCACTGACGTCAAACGCAGCTACCTCTGCCCATGGTGTGCTATTTTGGGAGTCATTATGCATGTAAACATATGGAGCGCGCCAACCACACGCTCGTCGCCTATCAGCCGGCAACACTCGGCAAAACCGACTCCAAAAATGGTGCAAACACGTGTATTGTGTGATGACGTCAGGTGAATTGGGTCAATAGGACAATTCAATAGCAAATGAAATTTAAAATGAACATGAAAACACACCAATCAGTGAACACTGTATCATCAGTCTTCACTGAATGGCCCCATTACGTCATTCTTGAATGACCCCTTTAGGTCATTCTTCATTCTACACTGACTATCCAGCCCATCCTCAGCATGACCTAAACATTCATACCTTTTATAACAGTTATTATTAAAAAAATTCCCCAACACGTCTAAAAACAAATTGCTCCTAAAATCAGTAATTCTGTTTTGAACTCGGACAATGTTTTCGAAAGATTTTTTTAGCTAACCATTCACCGACTCTCAACCACCCACAAACCTTTACCAAATAGTTCCATGCTGGTGAGTAAATAGTGAATGTGAAAAACACCTAAATATTGTTGTAATGTTGTATTTATACATGGCTGCTTACTTGAAGACGGATAGTGAATCCAAACGAAGGAACGAACATGAGGGAAAAGCACCGAGGCCCAAGGTATGGTCCCTGAGGGGGTACATTGTGTGACTGGTGCCCGGCAGGCTATTAACAATAAGCACAATACACATTGATCATGCTGTTACCGCCTTGGTCTTGCTCCATGGACAAAAACAGCAACGGACTCTAATTCTCACCATACCACCAAAAAAAGCCAGACTATTTTGCACTCCAATCCTCACTCTGGCTAATTTAGCCGTTTTCGAAACCACGGCTCCGGGTCCGGCTCCTAGGCTTTGGCTCCGCCCTCCTGTTTGAAGCCCCATAAGGACAGCACACGTTTTCTAAATAACTGACGGAGCCCAAGTCCAAGCCAAGCCCAAGCGTTGGTTTCGAAAAGGCCCTTTGGCCCTTTTCGAAACCATGGTTCTTTCTCCGGCTTTAGGTTCCGTCAGTTGTTTTAAAAACGTGCACTTCCCGTATGCGGGGCTTCAAATTGATAAACCGAGCCTAAGCCAGAGCCAAAGCCGGAGTGATTGTTTCGGGAATAGCCACAGTTTTGCAGTAGCACCATAATTTGTCTTACGTGTACGTCCATAAATAGCTTCCTGAAACTCACCCAAAGGTACAATCAGATTTAGAGAAAATGAAAGAAAGAGGAGGAGGAAGAAAAAAACCCCAACCAAAACATTTATCGAAGATGGCAAACTTTATAAGAAAATAAATTGTCACTAATGGACTACCGTACACCTTTGCAAATTAAACATCAGATATTACAGTGCTTGTAAAACTTGAAATTGTGCATGTGTTTGTCAATGTTTGATCCTCGCTTTGTCTTGGCAAATTGTTTTTAAAGCTTTAACACTAACCTCTTTAACCCTAACCCTCCGAAAGCGAATCTGTTGTTTCGTCTGTTGTTGATTTGTATATGGCCACCGCACTGACAATCTAACAACACTGCAAAAACTGTGGTGTTAAAATTGACACCACGGGTCTTGTCGCATATAGATACCAAACAGAGAATCAAAATTAACATCATTTTGATGTCAAAATTACACCAAATGTAATTGTTTTGGCAGAAATTAGTGTTATTTTAACACCCTGTGGTGTAAACTGTGATTTGTTTTTGGTATCTATAAGTGACAACACCAATGGTGTCAATTTTAACACCCAAGTTTTTGCAGTGAATGCTTACAGCTTCTAAACAGACATTGCAACATTTTTAGTGTCTAGGTTTGTGTGTTTGGTTTCCACACTGAGGGATCGTTATAATGGACTTTGAAAGGTTCATAGCTATAAAAAAAAACCAGGAGGATTTATTAAGATGGTAGGATTAATGCAATACAAAAACCTAGAACACCTAGAACAAACGGATCCTTCCTCCTATAAAGTATCGTTTCGAATACATATGTTCGTGTTCCATACTTGGTAATTAATCGATTTCTACCGCACCGTACTATCACAATATATAGGTGGTGAGAGCCATTATAATGGCTAATGAATGATGTTCCAAAAAATAACAAGTGGTACTTTCATTTCTATTTAAAAACAAAACAGTGTTTTTTTTCCGCAGACTAATATATCCTTGATTCTTTTGTGTTTGATGAACATGTTACCACTTTTTAATGCGCCATCTTGAATCGTGATCCCCTCGACCACGCATCAGTGAATTAACCAAGTTAGCCCATTCGGTTGGGATCAGGGGCAAGGGGTCGTACGTTGTGGTGGTGACTGCATCCGATACTTACAATCGAGACAACCGCCTTATGGATGTGTGGGCACTTAAAAATATATAGACAGAATCGGGGCCATTTCAAGTTTTGTGTTTTTTAATACCGTATCACAAGAGAGGAATAGACCCCTGTACTGATGACGTCACAGTTTGTTTAATGCATTACTGAAGTGCTGTAACTGGGCGCTGTATTTCCGACAGTTGTGCAGAGACACAATAGTATCCCATTCTTCCGCAAAGTGGTAAACAAACTGTGACGTCATCAGTACTATAAGGTCTATTGCAATACGGTGGTACCGACAGAAGATGCCCATCAACAAACCGTATCATCATTAGGTTTGTGAGTGTGATGTATGGTGTGTGCAATAATGTAATGTTTGCTTTGCCATTGGTCGACCGAGCCTCCCGTCCAACCTTATAACCTTCGACATCACAAAACCCCCAAAACACCAGTCATAACAGCATCCAGTAATAAGAAAGGTTTACCATAATGATGCAACATAGGCTAACATCAGCAGCAATCGCTCAACAGCTGTCATGTTTTGTGTTACATACGAAGTGTGGACCTGAGAACAAAAGAGGTCCACACAGTGTAGGGACTTGAAACACTATGTGGACGCACACACGTCCACACAGTGTTTTGTTTACAGTGTTGAAGAATATGCGCATAGAACATGTCCACAGAGTGTATGTAACACAGAGCTGTGTGTGTAATGCGATCCTTTAAAAAATTAATATGAATGTTGGATTTTGCTGATCAACGCTAAACGTAGTCTTGGTTCAAGACTCTCCTGTTATTAATATCTTCCCATGATCCATCGCCACAAGAGAGCGCGCTCTCACCATAGACCGCTATCATGGGCGTCTTGAACCAAGACTACGCTAAACGTAGATTACTGTCTTTTTGAAACATTGTTGTAATACGCTGGATTTGGTTTATTAACGGGCTTACCTTGAAGTGTGCTATGCTGTATTAATGCAATGTAAAAATAACAATGAGGTGGTTTGTTGTATGACGGACAAATTTAGAGCTACTAACAGCAACACATCAAAGAGAGCTAACAGTTTTAATGCGTGTCAAGCGAACTGTGTCACTTTCCAAAAAGCTATACTTTTATGAACTCGGGCAAAACATTGACGTAAACAGGAACTTCGGCAATCACATTATTGGAGCAAGTTTAAACGAACATTGTTGGGGCCAATGAAACTGCATCGATTTTTAAAACGACAAGTCGCAAATCTCCATTAAAACTTGTTTTGTGTTTTTGCATATAGGTTTAATAATAATTTGAACGTCAATTGGACAACATCCTTAATTGTTCACGGAAATGGAGGTCACATCTTATTTTCTGGTTTTCTTTTTTGATTTTTCAAATTAAATTTAAATTTTATATATTTCATGGCTTAATTTTACTTTCCCAACAATACGATGTAGTGTTTTATAGCAATTAACCACGTTTAAAATAAGGTATTTGAAGAAACAGAATCGCGCACACGTAAGAACTCAAACTGGTTGGGACCAACTTGGTACCGGAAGTTCGATTACGCGTGCGACTTACAGGAGCTCTATCACGAGCTCTAAGCAATGGCACTCTCTTTGGCAAGAAACAAACAACAAAAACCAAAACCAAAACAAAACAAAGAAACCCTCTCATCAAACTGTGAGACAGCTGCCTAACATTTGCCTTTGGTTCCTGGTTTACGTCACTGGGTTAAATCTCAAGCCGAGTTTTAAATCACATCTCTAAACCACATTTTCTTCTCACGTTGTTGCACTCTCGTTTTGGACGCACCACAATAAAGCATTCCAGACAACGGTCCAGCAAGATCGAGCGCATCGCATCAGTAGTACTGGGCAAGAAACTTATCGCCAACTCCAACGCAACTGTGGTGAGTCGGTCAATCAGGAAACAAAGCAGCACAGCCTCGCTACCATGGGAAGCTCGCGCCGTATCGATACCTCTCGTCACTAACCCCTGGAAGGGGAGCACTGAAAAATCAATGCTGAGTGGCGAACAAAAAGTGACTGCTCTGCGCGAACGCTTGTTAACAACTTTCAAACGCTTGCAGGGCCCTTGTCGGGCACGCACATGCACTTATTTCGACACAATACATTTCAAATGAATCATGTTTTTATATGGTCACCCTAAACTGCATACAGTTAGACGTATCACAAGATTGAAAAAGAATGAGAGGGGGCCAGTTGCTCTATGACTTATGCGTCTTTTGACAGCGCGCTCTGCGTATAATAGTCTCTAACACAGAATGGATCAACCTAAGGACTAATTAAAATATCAAATTATTTGGATCTTCAAAGTAACACTTACAGGGGTTATGATCGAGCAAGGCATTCTGGGAAAGAAAGAAACAAAATGGCGCGGCGAGATCGTACACCACTGGGAACGAGGTTGAAAGCAGCAGTACTTCACAGAAGAAGGTCCCGAATTCTAAACTCATTGCACATAATGTGTCGCTCAAAAAGTTCTACGTGTATTCTTTGGGTTTGTTTTAGAGCCGAGGTGAAGGTATACGTTTCTAAAAGGGATTTTGAGTCACATTTGCTGAATTGCATTTGCACTGGTTTTATATTGTTGAAGTTGTTTTATACGGTGGAGGTCACAGTTTAGAAGGTACGACTATGTTCTCTATATGAGTAGGGAGACCACATGTGTTGAACGAAATATGTAACAACCATTGTATCATTGGAGGCCAGAATACTACTAACGAGGAGACGGTTGTACATAGGTTTTGGGCCGTATCCGAATTGATGGCTACGGCTATACAGCTACAACTGTTGCTCAAGGATGTTGCTATGTAGCCGCCAATTCGGACCCGGTCTTAAGTCTCAGACTTGGGAGTCCCGAGTGTACATGTTGCCTCCGGAACACCGTTGAAACCATTCTGCATCTGGTGGACTACATCGTCCAAACAATCACATTTTGTACGTTTTGTGGTTCTTTGGTTTTTTATAATGCCGACAATACACACGGCGAAATCGAGACATCACCATTTGGGATCAGGATATTAAAACCAGGTTGTTTTGAGACAATAATGTTGAGGGTTTTCTCAACAATAAGGACCTTTAGGACCTTGGCACCTTGGCACCTTTCATAACAGCTTGCATAATACTGTACATGTACATGAATCTACAATGTCTTACTTTGATCCCAAATATTACAGCATCGAGGCCCACCTGGATTCCGCCCTCTTGCGGGTAAGACATCCTTACAGCGTGCAGTGGAGACGGCCCATAAGAAGATGCACGGACACCATTACTACCTCTTTACACACTCGGCCAACCCGCAGAACCAGGTAACTGATGTACATCCAAGCTACAAAATGATTTGTGGAAAAATACATACAATTTTCACCGGACCTAACCCTCTGGTGTTGTCAGCAGCAGAGTGTGGGTTCGAATCCCGGTCATGACACTTGTGCCCTTGAGCAAGGCACTTAACCATAATTGCTTTGTAAAAAGTTGGGAAGGTATAGTGCATTCTGCTCTACCAGCGAGGCTCCTAGTGGATAATACTCATGCCTACATCCTTAGGGACTGTGAAGGGGTTAACCCTGTTTCAGCCCTAGGAGTATAGGTGGCAACGTGCCCCTGGTGGCAGTTGATTTGGGTCGATAGCCCAAATCAGTTAAGTGTAGCCCTCATCTTGAAGTGGCCGTCCGACCTTGTGATATTAGGCGATATCTCATGGATAATAAAAATAATGCACATTAAGCAAAGCGTGTGTTGCCATTTTGCACGCGTCTGCTATGGTGCGTTATTCGAGTATATTTGTCCTTCAATCAAAATTATCTTTTACTCCTTGTTTGATATTCCTGACCGGTTTTGGTGAAAACATGACATTTTCAGCCTGTGGAATGGCAAGGTCTCCCAAAGTATACGTCATCGGGTCATCCAAGTTCGGGTCATCCAACTCCTGGTCACCAAGAGAGGGCGGGCTCTGGGAAGAGCCACCGATCAGAACGGAGCATCAACAATGCTTACGTGTGGAAAGAGCATCTCGAAGGTCAAATCAAGCATCAAAGGTCAACGTAAGAGAGATTTTAAAAATATATCAATTAAAAATTAATACTTATCATTATCACTGTCTAACAGGAAACGGGGGCATTGGTGGTGGAACCAAGAAGTTACATTGGATTATTGACAGTTTAAATATTGAATTAATACAGCGGGTCTCTCAGTGAATGTTACTTTCGAAAAAACAAAATTGGGTGCAACTGAATGACTAATTCAATTAATTTGTCAGGTGACCTGAAAAGTTTATGTTCACAAATATAAAAATACAATGTTTACGTGTTTACAAGATGCAAAAACAGCAACAATCAAACAATCAAACAAAAATATACAAATAAATGATTAATACAAAATAAACACCACACCACTAATCAGTAGTCTTAGAAGTACTGACTAATCGAACTGCACTTTAATTAATTGTATTTATTGTGTTCATTATTAGTATTTAATTTGAAATGCCACTTTTGCTCACTGGTGATAGGCTAACTGGCTTACTCTTGGTGATATCAGCTTATGTTGGACTGCAAAGGATTTTGAATTAATTTTAGTTCAAAGTGTACAGATAAGCGCAAACGGTGGTAAGACGATAAGAGCAACCTGATGGTACTTATGACCTCAAGTTTTTTACAACTACTGTTCTCGTCATTTTCCCCAAAACATCCAAAGAGCGCCCTCCTTTGCTGATTTATACGAAGTTAAGCATTTACTCTTTACAGTCCGAGTTCGCTTTGCATGCAGTCAATGTCATTTACAGACGACTAAGGCCGTGTTCGAATTAGCGGCTCAGTTCGGCTATGGTTAGATTTCCGCGTCATCATGCGTTGAAGTATAGTTTTTTTCCCCCGTAGCAACATCCTTGGCAACAGTCGTAGCCGAAGCTTTAGCCACCAATTTGGATGCGGCCTAACTTCAAACATGAAGTGTATTATTTTATGTTGACAAATATTACATGTACACGTAAAGAGACTTTACTAGTGTCCCACTTCCTCCATAATGTAGAACTGCACCGTACATGTCGAACACTGGAGCGACTAGTCACCAACAAACTAACCCACACCTCAACCAATCATCGTCATCCACGTCAGTTCCTCTAACACTCATGCCGACACGTGAGTTTTGTTTTTCAAGTAGAGATTAACACGTGTGTTTGTAGATCAGTGTGTTATATAAATAATTATGATTAAAGGTGATGTATATGTTTGGTAATTGGAACCAACTGTTTGTTTCAATCCTATATAGTTGTAGATATATACTAATAACAAAAAACAGTTAATGGCCTGACGTTTCGACCCTAGCAGAGTCTTTCTCGAAGGCTAAATTAGCCTTCGAGAAAGACTCGGCTAGGGTCGAAACGTCAGGCCATTAACTATTTTTTGCATTTACACCATAGGTCATTTTGGTTGGTAAGCAGTTTGCAACAGCTAATTCTATTTCATCATATACTAATAACCTGTGAAAAATTGATTTCAAAAGGTAGTAGCGTTTTTGAGATAATATTGCCGAAAATCTGGAGCGGTTTTGTCCAGGCAGGAAGAATAATCTGCAATTGGAATACACACTCTGAGAAGCGTTACGGCAGTAACGCTTCTCAGATTCAAATTTTTGGGGATAAAAAGTGACGTCATTTTCAATAACCGCAGTAGGCCTACTTCGAAGTGAAAAGTTTCCAAAATTCATTATACTATCCAAAGCATGCTCTACTTCTAACCGAGTAAGTTTTTTGCCATTAATTTTCAGAGTCATTACCAAACGTTTACGATACCTTTAATTTAAACTATTAGGGCTATAACGTGTACTATGTGGCCATTGGTGTATATTTCGATCATTCTGCACATTCTACACATTCTAACAGCTCCCGGGTCAGAATTGACCAGGATCCCGGGTCGGGGGGGGGGGCTGACCAAGGTCTTGATCAAGCTGTCCCGGAAACTGCTCTAAATTATTTTGATTTTCTGCTCAGATTCTGCGTATGTTTGAGCAATTTCTGGGTCATTTTGACACAGATTCCGGGTCAAACTGACCCATAAATGGGTCAGACCCCTTGGAACTGTAACTGGGTCAAGTCTGACCTGGGAGTGCATGGTTCAAGTTGTATCATCTACCTGCAATGCATACATATTGCTGTTTGTATTTTTTTCCAGCAACTTTAAATCAAACGGGTGCTTTTCCGTTTCAATTCAAGCAGGTTCTTTTCAGAAGTTGAACTCCACTTTTGTCAAACTCAAATGAATTATTTTTGTTTTGACAATAGTTTGATTGATATTGGTTCAAATTAGTTGAATGAACTCGTAGTTTTCATTAGTATGTCTAACTTAGTTTTATTCGGCCTACACAATGCCCTTTAACTAGTTTTGTATTTACTTGCAAACAGAAACGCACAACAAAAGAAAACCCAATTCCAGTTTCAGTTGGGAGAACGTGCCAACAAGAAGGTCGACTTTTTCACAGCATACGACCGGAATGGCCACGCCATGATCAATAAGTAAGTAATAAGAGACCAATAATTGCCTTCAGCTGGGGGAGGGCGCCCCACTTAATATATGCAAAATAAAACATTAATTAATGCAGAACAGAAGTTGCCTTAAAGCACCTTTCGGTATTCGTTTTTTCCTTCCTAAAAAAAGAACAGGATCAATCACCAGTTTCCAAACTACTTGATGTATGAACAAATTTAGGAGCGCACTGAAAACTCATTTATTTCAAACTGAATATTTTCACTGAATGCTTGAATAGATTTTAATGTTAATATGCAATGTGTAATTTTAGCCTGCAAAATAACAGTTTACGATTAGTAATGTTTTATAATGTTTTGTATTTTATCCTTAGATCAAATTGCATTTTTACTTTTCAGTAAATATTATTGTATCCTCGTATTACTACAGGTTTAATGTATATTTGAATTTTTACTCCTACTTGTTATAATTCAGTTTCTTAATTTATTTTAATTTGTCCATGCAATTGTACCTGCTTAGCTTTTGACTAGTGCCATTTGTTAGAGCATGCCTGCATGATTAAGGCACTATATAAGTATTGGTATTATTATCATCATTAAAAGCAACGTAGGCCCTTGGCCTACATGTTTTCCGAGCCCTGTGGGACAAAAACCCACTGGCTATTCATGTGAATTTTGAGCCCACGAAACCCCCACTTTTAAAGAGCAGGGCAAAATTTCTTAGAGCTGCGCACAAAAAGAAATTAAGCACACAAAAAATCATGCATACCAGATTAAAGGTAACCAGCCACAATACCATGTAATATGTACTATTTGTGACTGGTATCCTGCTCTCTTTCGCTGTCCTGCTCAAATTGTTAAAGGCATCGTACACGTTTGGTAATGACTCTGATAATTAATGGCAATAAAAACTTACTTGATGCATTTTGAGAAACTTTTCACTTCGAAGTACTGCGGTTATGGAAAAATATATCACTTTTTATCCCCCAAAACATTTTAATCTGAGAAGCGATACGCGTAACGCTTCTCAGAGTGTGTATTCCAGCAGATTATTCTTCCTGCGTGGACGTAACCGCTCCAGATTTTCGGCAATATCTCAAAAACGCTACCACCTTTTAAAATGAACTTTTCACAGGTTAGTTTTATGGTATATATCTACAACAATATTGGTTTGAAACAAACAGTGGATTCCAATTACCAAACATATACAGCACTTTAAGTGGCACTATGAAATTGTGCCCTGATGTGTTAGCCACTAGACCAAGCGTGCCCAGTGACGAGCTGCCAGTTCTAATGGGGGTACAACAACAAATAATTGATCCCCTGATGCAATCGTTAATTCAGCGTTAAACTTATTATTTTGTTTGTTTTGTTTTGTTTATTTGACAGGACCAGAATAACTCCTCGATAGAGGAATATTGGTGCTCTGAAATCCAAGATAACATGGTTGATGTGTGCCCTATGAGGGCGCCCCTGTTATTCGAAAAACATTACAACTGAGCAAGACCATGTTCAAAAGCAGGACACTGTCGCAATAGACCCCTTGCATATGACGTCACAAGCCCAAACGGCGCCTTCTGTGAGGTCAATTAAAACTCTGCATGATGCCATCGCTCACTCATTTAGTGTCGGTTTTTAATTAAAAAGTCGGTACTCCGCCAATTTTTTGTTTGTATCTAAAAAAATCAATTTCCACACTTACACCTAGCCAAATAGCATGCCAATTGTCTTGTTACCATTGGTTTTTTTTTGTTCACTAAAAAAATCCATCAATGACCAGCTTTCCCGAAATTCCCATAGGAATTGTACAGCAATTACTCAGCATTGGTACTAATAAGATAAAGTGGTATAAAATCTACCAAGAGACACATGTGGCTCATCTTAAAATAAATGTTGCTTGAATTGATTTTATGTAGTCAAAAAGGGTCTATATATAATGCTTTGGGCGATTTAAAAGTGATTTGGTTCTTAACAAAAGTGTATTACACGCTAAAATCTAACTGTTACTCAATAGGTCCATGATGGTGTCCGAGTGTGATTTTTTTGGTGGTGTCACGCAGGGAGACCTATCATTGGATGAGAGTTTTGCGCGGCTCTT
The DNA here is from genome assembly GCA_021014325.1 of Plazaster borealis. Lineage (NCBI taxonomy): Eukaryota > Metazoa > Echinodermata > Asteroidea > Forcipulatida > Labidiasteridae > Plazaster > Plazaster borealis. The sequence continues at coordinate 15,302,034 of CM037462.1, forward strand.
ACACGCGTGCATGTTTCCATTGTTTGACCTCATTGATGGCGGCCTATGCAAGAGGTCTATAATTAAAAAGTAGGCCTAATATTATTATTTCCAAAATTAAAGAGATCATCTTGTGAAGTGGAATATATTTTTTTTTTTGGGGGGGGGGAGGGGGCAAAACAAATTTACATTTAGATCATAGTTATGGTCCTTTATCTATTTTGAAATAATTTATGAATAATTATGGAATGTAAAGACTAACATTAAAAATAAAAGTGCTGTTGTTTCCTTTGTTAACATTTAATTTGTTGGGAAAGCGAAGATTTATTTTATAAGAAAGCGGAAAGGAGTAGGACAATCATCAGTTTAATTGTTATGTAATAATTGCTAATTTAAATGAGTGGTTATTTATGTCACCATTGACAACTGATTTTAACTTATTAAAAGTTAGCAAACAAGACATCAGTGTCTAATTTTGCTGTCATTGATTGCATGTGAAAAGTCTCAGTCTTGATATGCCAGTAGCAAAAAGTAGAAGCCCCTCAAAAAGTAGCCTCCCCGAAAAAGTCGCCGCAAAAGAAAACAAACCCCCAAAACAAAACACGCCCACGCCGCAAAAAAAGAAAAAGAAATTAAAAAATCGCCGCGTAAAAACATAAGTCGTCGCAAAATAAAAAGGTCGCCGCTACCACTATTTTTCAGATGGTCTGATTCCCATCTCGTGAATACAAAAGTCGTGCGGAACCAGACTAACAATTACTATAAAAAAACGGTGGGCCCTACCGTAAGCTGAAAACAAAATTAAATTGCCACGTAAAAACAAAAGTCGTCGCGTAAAAAAAAGTCGCCGACAGAAAAAAAGGGTCGCCGCAAAAAAGGGTCAAAATAATATTGTGCCTCTGTGGTAACTGACTTTCAACCTGGAGCATGTTGGGTACACAAGCCTTATTGCACTATTTTGCTGAAGAGTGTAGGGTCATTTATTTTTGTCCAAGGTGCAGTCTGGCCAGTTAACTTGTTCTGGGGTGTTTTTATTTTGGATGATCCTAGCTCAAGATAAGCAGCTAACCAAATAAAATTGAAAAGAAGAATGAAGTTTAGTTTTCAGAAAATATATTTGATTTATTTTCAAGAGGCTGAGAGACTTCTCCATAACGTTTTTGAGTACTTTTGAACATTTTTAGCATGTAGCATTTATTGCTGTGGGGAATTTAAGATAGTGGTACTAGACTTTTTGAATAGCGACACCTAGCGGGCAGATGATCTTTACAACCGCAGCTCGCTGGACAATATTCTCACTGATCATCGTGAATGGCGCCACCTATCGGATGACAACCGGTTTGTCCACCCGTCGACCCGCTGGTTTAATGGGTGCCATTGACATGTGAAGGTCGGGTTCACACGTTGGCGTAGGAAGAGGGACGTCTGGCAATAATGGGCCAAGGACTGCAACATAGATCATCGGGACATTATTTATGACATCGTGTGTTTTAAAAGCCTCCGAGCAGGCGCGGGCGGAAGGAAAAGCTTCATACTTTTTATAATAACTACAAAATGTGTGGATCAATTCCGCTGATTTTTGTTTTGAACTAGCCTATCTTTAAACACCCTTCTTCCATTATACTGTAGTGATTTCTGGGTGAGTGAACTCAGAGGTTGACAAATGGTGTGGGAAAGCTGGGTCACATTTTAACGTGCACACAAAAATCTTATTGTGTGCACAAAGACTTGATCCTTTCGAAATGTACTAGGCCTATGTCTTGAAAATTAGTAGTGAACCAATGTGTAAATTTCCAGAATGCTTCAATCTTTAGTGTGTGGGTCCAGGGAACATCTATTCATCTGTTCAGATCATTAGAAAAAGAATTGTGCCCCCAAACACAGTAATACAATCTGCCTTCCGAGCGCGTCCAGTATGTAATTTTTTTTCCCGTGGCTGCTCGGAAGCATGCTATAAGTCGAAGCCTGGCTTCATTTAGTCGGTTACTTCAAGGGAAAAAAACCCCAAACAACAACAAACCTAAAGATGTTTATAATAATTGGTAACATTGGATGCAGTTTGTATGTTATCATATTAAGGAACGACAAATCCAAGAGCACGAAGTACTTTTCATTCAATCATCGTGAACCAAACGCGTAATACTAAAAGTGCCTTCTACCTTTCCACTTTTTTTAGCATCTAAACATATCATCATCCATTATCTTGTCATAAACACTATTTGATGACGCTTGCAATCTTTTCAAAGAATTGTAATAAATCACGTATAAATATTTTCACTCTTCGCGATATTTGTAACAATATAGGCTACATGTACAATGTGAGAAGGGATTCTCATCAGTGTGGTTGGGTTCTCCGGAAGGTTCAAGTTAAACTCATTACTCTGTTGTCACAGGCCCCCGTGCGATTTATGTGTGAGTTGTTGTTTTGTTGTTGTTGCTCAGCTGCTGTTGTTTGCAGCTACTGCTGTTGCTGCTGATGTTGTTGTTGTTCCTGTTCTTGAACGCTCCTCTAATTTTTCAAGGAACGTCATTGACACCAAAATAATGCAGTGAAACAGTAATGGTTAATCTCAAACATTGTAGAAGGCAACTTCTTTTTTCCCCGCAACTCATTAATTTTGGAATTCTATTGCCCCTCTCTACCTTTTCCCTGTTGCACTGTCTGTCTTCACTCAAATTGATTGATGACACACCTTGTCAGCTTCACTACTATATTGATAAGAATTCGTAGTTGCACGAAATTGTATGAACCCTGGTAGCAATCAGGGGCAGATTCGTACAGAGATGCATTGGTAATGCAGGAGTGATGGGTCTACATAGACTAAGCTCGGCACGGTCGAGTTGGGGGGGGGGGGGCTTGGCGGCTTGGCGGCTACTTCCCTGGATTTACTGGTAACGCTCCTCTTCAGAAACTTCCACACGCAACCAGGGGCCAATTTGCTAGAGTCGCTGAAGCAGAAAATTGCTTTACAAATTTCTTTTAAGCGCTAATTCAGCAGGAAACCAGTCACAAATTGTTCACGTGAAATGGTATTTTGGCTGCTGGTAAACTATTTCTGGTCACCAAAATTTGTGCTTATACATGTACATGTAGCTACTTTTTGTGCTTAAGCAGCTCTATGAAATTGGGGCCCAAGCTTTTGGACAAACATTCCACCACAGTTTGTCTTTGTATCAATCACTACATGGCACTATAGTATAAGTTTACTCTGATCTTACACACATAATATAGCGTAAATAGTACAAACAAAAAAGTGACGGTGGTCCATCTCGTTCTGTCTACTCATGTATCTCTACCATTTAGTTCGGTTAAAAAACAAACGAAATGTGGTTGAAAAAGCTTTTCGTACAATTTGTATTCAGTACAAACTAGCTTGTGTACGGTAGGCTATACAGCTCTTATGTGCATGTGCTCAATAATGTTTTCGCTGATATTTTGCGTTTCTGATAAATTAATATAAAATAGCCGTGATAAGCCAAAAAAGGAAGGTAAACATCAATATTTAAATGGAATATAGAGACTTAATTTCATTTGACATTTTACTAAACATGACAAATAAGGTGGTTACAAAATGAATAGCATGCTCTTTCCCCTCACTGCTCAAATGAACAAAAAACAGTTACAAACACCGTGTTTGTTATTCTGAGAAAGGGGTTTTAAAAGCAAGTAAATTCAGCTCTCCTTATTGGTGTGTGTCTCTACAACTATAGGTCTTGATTCTACAAATTATACACCACAAGGGAAACTGACTGGGTAAAGTAGGGCTAGCTCAGTTGGTAGAACGTGGTTTGAGTTAAGTTTGAGCTGAGGTAGTACATGGCAAAGCATAGGGGTGGGGTATAATAGCCTCATTTCAAAACTGTAAAATAGTTAATCCAGATAGGTAACCCGGAGGTCGCAGGTACAAGTCCAGCTCTAGAGTCAATTTTTCTTTGGTCAACCCTGAATTATGATTTTATTCCCGTACTCGTCTTGAAATGTAGAGACGCCATGCGTTGAGTCTCAGCAGAAAAATTAGGATAGCTTCAAGTTCACACACAAAAATGACACCTAAGAGTGCAAACATTTCGCGCGGATTATTTAACCATCCATCATCAGCGTTTCCGTAACCTATAAGTGTAACTTTTATTGGAAGTGAGTAATTTTTTATGGACAACTGCAATCGATCATAAATTGTCAAATATATGGGGCTGGATTACGTCTTGCATTGGAGACAAACCGGTATCCCCATTGGTAACGTTACCTGACGTAGGTTTCCAAGCAGGTAAACAAGTCCTTACTTGACACGCAACTAAATTAGAACGTGGTTTGAGTTAAGTTTGAGCTGAGGTGTATGGCAAAGCATGGGGGGTGTATAATATAATAATTGTACCATAGGTCCTTTTGGTTGGTATGCAGTTTGCAACAGCTAATTCTATTTGCTCAACCCGAATACTAAAAAAAAGTTTGATTGCCTATCGGAAAGGGAACAATATTTCACACAGAGGTGAACAACAAATTTATCAAAGATCTATGTTATTTTTTAGTCCCAGATAACTTTGTCTTTAATAAAGGAGTCCATGCTCTTGTGTAATGGAAGAAGTTGGGTTCGGGCATGGAGGTAGAATACCTCAATGGTTCGGGTGGGGGGGGGGGGGCGAACACAAATGCTTGAGAAGTTTCGCACGCAGTCACCTCGTGCAAGGACCGTGAACTGGTTTGTAACACTTCGGCCACGAATCAATGCATCACGAATTACATGGTGGCAGTCGAACCCCCACTGCTCTGACTTTATTAGGCCTATTTTATAATAGGGGTTGGTTAATTATGAAGAACAATAATGTGACTGCAAGGCAGACTGGTATGCCTGTCTAAAAGGTTGTTTGTGCCCAGAAAGTTACCAAAGAGTCAATACTTATTCACCTCATAGCGTTGATGTATAGAGACTGGCTTAAAACGGGCTTTCACAATCTCATTGAGGGAATGTCACTTTATCCCCTACTCAGCAGTTGGAGCCTGATGAGTTGCCGTTCACAACCCTGACAAAGGCAGAGGGCCATATAAGAGGTTTAACTCTTCCGGAGGTCTTTCACCCATGAAGGAGTTAAAACTCATTCCACAAGAACCCATTCTTGTCTGCGGTTGGTGAGGACTTTCTCAAGACCATTATTAAATCTGAAATCTGGACGTGCAATTTCACTGGACGATAAGTGTTTGTTGTTTTTCTCCTCTCAACAACTGCCCATTGGAAATGGGGTTTAACGAGATCGATACCCTGCGTCTATTTATAGAGTCATTAGTTAGAGAAAGTGTGGAGTCTTTCCGAATACTGTACAAAAGTAATCGGCTGTTCTGCACATAGCCCCATCCATACAGGCATTCCAAACAGCAACCATCCCTGCCATCAGAGCAATGCAGCCTATGCATGGCAACATTGTTCCCTGACTAACAATAACAAATTCTTTTCCTGCACCTGTAAATAGTGCATTTTTCTCCTTTTCTGGCACCTTATCCACCTGACTGTTAACGTCACTTTTCCACAACGTCCCAGTTTAGCCCAAATTGGGCTGCAATGGATTATTCTAACAAGTAACAAGTGACAGTTAAGTCTTGGTATGGCGCAACCAGGACCACAGAAGAAGGGAATTCCAAGAATCTTACTCCGCCGAGAAGCAATTCAACAAATCTACTTGTTTATTGAATGATTGATTATTTTTGCGGGGGAGGGCAAGCGGGGGGGGGGGGGCAAAGACACAAATAGGAGGGCTACGTGTATCGAACCATTCATTTGTGCATGTTTCGATCGGGGAGGGGAGGTTGGGAAGGGGGGGGCTACCGCCCCTATCACCTCTGGTTACGCCACTGACAGGAAATATTACAAACCCTTGTTAAATTACGTCACAAATTGTAGTTCGATCATTATATTTTTAAAAATAGACATACATCTTAGTCCATGCAGTTTAACGGAAACAGTGACTTTCCGTTTCGGTGAAGTGCCATACCTGTATATAGGCCTACTTGACCGAATAGAGGCCAGTCAAAAGTCCCACCAAAACTTCATCATCAAGGCCACCTGTTGGTCAAAGCCCTCCCAGTAAAACTTCAATTTGCTTCCCCCACTCTCTCTCTCGAGCCACTCTGGTCCATGTAGCCCTGCCCACGTGTGCTGTTACGCCATCTCCCCATCTCCATATTCCCACTTTGCTCAATGCATTTATGTTTGATCATTAAACTTATTTATGTGAATAAAAACTTAATTTCTACTAAACTTGAAAATAAGTTTAAGCAACTATCCTAAATAATAATTCAATCGGATGTGACCTCAATAAAACTAAATAATATTGCAATTTATTTCGCAATAATTTCCACACTCTCCAAAAAAAAAATTCACATACAATTTATAATATGGACGCAAAAGTTGCTGTCATAATTCTTGCCACAATTGTGGTTTTTCCCGCTTAAAAAAGAGGTCGGCCCGCCAATAATAGGATGCGGATGCCAATGAAGTTACTATAGCAACAGTTGCGCTACAAACACAGACAACACATGTCCTTGAGTATAGGCCTAGTGTGGAATTCAACGTGGGCGTTTTATTTGTGTGTTCATTGAACTCATACGAAACCACACAGCATACTTCCATATTAAGTGGTCTCGAGTTATAAGCTGTTGTTTTTAACTTTCGATGAATTCTGCAGCATAACACCACTTTTTTTTTCTCCCCAATGATTTCTCGCCCTGTATTTGCTTGTATTTTGCTAACAGTCCTTTAAAGTTGACTGTTTCGTCCATGGTATTGACTGTGCCCAATTTTGTTTTCACTCAGAGGACCGCCGTGGAAATTATGAGTCTATGACTTTTTGTGTGTTATCCTCGCCAAACACATTTCTTTTCTTGATGTTGTCTTTCTATTTTGTCCATATATTTCGTATGTTTTTGCATATTTGGTATGTTTTTGCATGTATTTACCTTGTAGTTTGCCAAATAAATCATATAAAATCAAATCAGGATTTATTTTGAGATTTTGGAGCTTGCATTTGCAAGAAGAGACGTATCTTGTCTTTTGAAGAAGAAAAAAAAGGATTTTGATAATCGTTTGGATCGCTTTATTGGTAAAAAAAAAAAAAATAGAACAAAAATCAACAGGTTTTATGACACAATTCATGTAGCAATAATCAGGATGATTGTGAGGAAGAAAAATATATGCAAGTAGTCCAATATTCTACGAATTTTTATTCGTACCCACGCATGTATAACCTTTGTTTGCTAAAAAGGGCGGGGGACCTTGTTCATTCCAGGGCCATGTTGGCAAGCGAGGTAACTGCCCCGAGGTCAAATGAGAAATTGTGCATTTTGTGTAATAATTTCTATATAAATTCAAGAGTTATAAAAGTAACAGCTGAACAAGTTTTTAGATGTGCCCCCTTTCTTCACATCAAAAGTTGTTCAAAATCAGACAGTTGCATTCTCCATAAAATTAAAATGATTTCATGTTTTTTCATTGGGCTGTGTACAAATCGTTCCTGCATGAAGTTCGGGCTCGGTGGCTCTATAGTAAACATGTGATGTCACAGGTTAAAGGCACTGTACACGTTTGGTAATTACTCAAAATATATATTAGCATAAAAACTGACTTCGTAACGAGCAACAGAGAGCTGTTGATAGTATAAAACATTGTGAGAAACGACTCCCTCTGAAGTAACGTAGTTTTTGAAAAAGAGGTAATTTCTTACTAAAATAGTAAAATCTTCTTGCAAGAAGTTTTTATTCCTATCTGAAAGCACACAAATTTGTACAACAAGGGTGTTTTTTCTTTCATCATTTTCTTGCAACTTCGATGAGCAATTTATTGAGCCCATATTTCCACAGGCTTGTTATTTTATGCATATGTTGGGATACACCAAGTGAGAACACTGGTCTTTGACAATTACCAAACGTGTTCAGTGCCTTTAAATGGTCTGTAGTAGAGGCCCTAATTAAAAAAAACCCCACAACATTGTTAAAAACAAACAGCGAAGCTAATTGTACCCGAACCATCCCTTTAAACTCTACATTTCCCCCATGCTTTGTTTTTGTTAGGTTGCTCCGTGGCGATGGTACATTTCTCAAAGTTAAAAGAAAAAAAACCTGTTCTGCTCGTTTCCGTTTGGTAGCCTAGATTCTAAAATTAACTTTCCGATGAGCAGTTCGTTTATTACTCTAAGGGGGGGGGGGGGGCTACCTTTACATTGGTAACTTCCATTTATCACATTTCATTGAGACTTTTTGGGTAGATTTATTGATGTAGAAGTTATATTAATACCAATAATTGCTGAAACGCTTTCCGTCCGGTGTGTAATGTAAGAGATAATTAGCGTATGCGTTTAAAAAAAGTTAAATTGTATTAAACAAAATGAAGCAATTTTACGACATACAAATTTTCGACCTTTGTGGGTATTTTGAGCTTTTCTGAAACTTCTTGGGCTCTTGTTGAAATTTGCAAAACAATTATTATTCTCTTGTGTGTGTACGTTTCAAAATTAAATTTGATTTGAAAAATGAAAATTAATAAATTAATAAAACGATGTTTTCAGTTTGGCATATAGGGACGGAAACCTATGGTGTCATCTTCAAGTGAAGACAAGATGATGTATAGTCGAAACGTCGAGACCAAACCAACTGGCTCTTTTCAGAGTCATCACTGCCCCCGTGAGTAAAGTGTACTAATTTCATGACCCACTGGCGCCCATAAGAATTAATCGTTACAACCCGGGGTGTGAGTTCAGCGTCATGTATTGAGAGTTTAAGGTTATTATTTGGTCCAAACTTAAAATTAAAAAGTTTATATTGTATGTATTGATACGGCTGTCTTTTGAGGGAGGGCGGGTTGGGGGGGGGGCAGAACTGATGGGGACAGGTCTTGGCTTGTTTCCTATCAACTTGAAAACTTCAATGTTAGTACTCCATGGCTTTACATGTACGCGCGTACTGTGTAGCTGGATGGGGTTGGACTGAGAGAGGTCGGCAATTTTAAAGCTAGAAATATTTTTCTACCGCCATGCTTAAACTCAAAAAATAAAAATAAATATTGATGCAGCAAATTATTTCAGATCTCTTTTGACCAACCTGTGGCCCTTTATTCAGTTGCTTTATGTTCCTCCTCAACGTAAACAGTCGATAATCCCAAAAATATCTCATCATCGATAATCAATAAAGTACATATACAATAATACAAAGGTACAAAGGTAAAGAATTGTAAATCATTACCAGTAGATAACAGATAATTAATTCAATCAATTATATTGTAATAATAATAATAATAATAGAACAGACCTGCTGATAAAAAATAATAAGGACTTAAACTGGCATGCAATCTACACTGCGCCCATATAAAATGATGTTCTTTATACGTTTTCTAATGTACAACTTTTTTTACAGTCAAAATTCTAGTACTACAATTGCACTTAAAATCAACGTATCGATCGCGTTGCGGTAGCTGTGTACAACAACTTGGCAATTTTATATTTAAATGGTTTATATTTCAAAACATAGTACTGTGCTCACTTGTGGAAACAGCTCTGGTCTCATATCGAAAACAGACAAATCATATAGGGCTTATTTCTTCTAGTGAACACAACAAAACTCAATCGTAAACACAACATGCTTTTTAAGAAAAAAAACCTTAATTCCAGATGTTCAACTGTTCCATTTTGGGGAGCGTTGCTGATTTTCTTTCCTTAAAAAGGAATTCATTTAACAAAAAAAAAGGTTTTTATTTTAGTTTTTATTTCCACTTCAGATGTTATGTTTATCACTCGCATGCATCCCCTGTGTACAGGTCTCTCGAGTTGTTCACTCAAATCGAATCAGAATCGAACTCGGAAGTTAAAGAATCGAAAATTGTTCTTCCTTATTTGGGCTATTTGAGAGACCCGTCCCACTCTTATACACCAACTAACCAACGGCCAGAACATCGCGTCCTGTAACGGCGTTTGTTTGGTTTCGTCGGTAGCTCATCGGTTTTCAGCCAATTCGATGATATCAAAAAAAATTCAAAGAATCGACCCCGAGAACTTACACATAAAATATACATTTAGCAAAAATGACTGGTATTCAATGGAATAGAAGATTTGCAAAGAACCGTCAAAATTGGCTTGTACATTTAGCATTTAAAATGTCAATGTCAGTTCATGGTGAAATAGTTCACATGTGACGTTTCATATGAAGGGAAAGATGATCAGATCGGGAGAATGCACGGTCGCAGAGGTGACACTGGAACGGTCTGTCTCCGGTGTGTTTGCGATAGTGGCGAGTAAGTTCATCAGAACGGGCAAACTTCCATCCGCATCCCTTCCAGTTACAGTGGTATGGCTTTTCACCCGTGTGGGTGCGCATGTGCGCTTTGAGATGCGAGCTCTTGGTGTAGGTCTTACCGCAGCCGGGGTGGGCACAGGTGTGAGTTGTGGTGCGCTTGCGGCCCCATGCTCGGCGCCCCTTCTTGCGGACGATCTGAGGTGCTCCCTGGGTCTGTGGGGGTGGCATGTTGGTGTCTGCTGGGGTGTTACGGAGCAGATCGAGGAGGGGGGAAGATGGGGGAGTGCTCGGGGGTGTCAAGAGCTGCTGGTGCTGTTGTTGCTGCAGTGACATCATCATTATGTGTTGTCGGGCCTGCATTTGGTGGTGAGCTGTATAGGTTGGAAGCTCGGGTACCGTCTGTGGTGAGCAGGGAGGGGACATATGCTGCTGTTGGTGATGGTGAAGAGGTGGTGTGGCTAAGTGATGCAATGTGCTCTTCTGTTGATTCTGCTGGAGCTGCATCAAGAACGGCTTCACATCGGGTGTGGCGAAGCGTTCAAGGGAGATATCGGGAAAGTTCAAGAAACTGTCCATCTCGGGTAGACCAATGGGTGAGGGTGATTCCACCCCGCAGCAGCTCGACCCGCCAGGGCTCATGGGCTCCTCCTTGATTTTTAACTCCTCATCGCGACCAAAGGCGCTGTTGTTGAGGATGAAGTCAAGATCCAGGAGATCAGTGTAAGGCTCGTTGAATTCGGGAGGTGGAGACACACAGGCGCTGCCCCCGTCACTACTGCACAGGCTGGAGACTGTGCTCGTTGGGGAGCAGGTCTCTGGGCGAGGGATCAGGCCGCTCGGCATCATGAGTGGGAACCCTGGATGCCCAAAGTTCTCCTCTGTGCTGTCAGAGAAGTTATCGAAGAGGAGATTGTCCATCTCTAACCACAGCATCTATTGAAAGGAAAAGAAGAAAGAAATGGAGACGGGAATAAGTGACTTGCTTTTTAGTTGGCCACCAAGTAAGCACTGCAATATAATGCAATCTAATCCTTATGTAAAGTTGCGGTCAATTGGAAGTGGATTGAATTCAATGCCCACCACAATAGGCTTACTGGACTGTCCAAACCAAGTGAGCCCTGATTAAATGAGCATTATCCCTCGAAGCGCTGAGGGATAGACTGAGTATCAATAGAGAACAATGCACACCGGGGTTCGTGTATGGAGAATATATTTAGCTGGAAAAGCAGGGGGGACTGCGAAAAATACAAGAACCACTTTCTGATTCGCTTCATAATAAGTTTGTGTTTTAAAAACAACATATTCCGTCTTGACTCTTGTGGTAGTAGCAAGACATTGTAAATATTAAAACGATGACATGAGAAATGATGTTGAATTTGAATAAATTGTAGCATGATGAAAAATATATAAATAAGGAAGTGAAATCAACAAACAATTGATAGACTTTTTATAGCACGTTGGGCAAAATGTGGCCTTTGCAATTATATAAAAATCAACGACATCGCGATCGAGTTGAAATTAAATGCTTTAGAATGAGAAAATCACATTATTCAATCATGGAATTAATCCATGGTAAACATCATGTGAATTTTCTTGTTGTGTGTGTGTTTACAATACACACGTGGGTAAAAACTGTCAAGGAATGTAATTCATCCAGAAATAGTTCAGAGCTGAATAATTCAACTGGATCACGTTAATATAACATTGACATCGGAACATAAACAAAATATATAAATACTTACATCATTTGACATGCTGGACAGGCTGTGTTGTGTCATCTCGCCAAGTGCTAGTGCCATTGTTTTATCCAGTTATTGTTCCGTAGTCTCGCAATAAAAAATTCTCTCAGATACAGTTTTCTTACGACCTTCCAGATATGGCTCTCAAGTGAGTTCTGAGGATCTCCCGCCGGTGGTTGGAATATAATCACATACCGTCCTCCGGTTGTTTCATTCATGCCAGCTGGCCACAACCAATCACAGCGCACAGCGCTGACTCATTACCATATCTAAAATTAGACCGTATATAAGCAGAGCTCACTCGCCGGCTAGACGGCCCAGTGCAGTCCAGCACTCGCAGTGAACGGAGCTCTGGTGACTATGGCGATGTCGGTGGCTCATGAATAAAACATCAACCCCCCAACAATAGGTTCAGTGAGTTCCATGCAATCACCGCATACACGGGTAATCTGACGTCATGGACAGGCTGTGACGTAAAGAAGTCACTCGGCGAATCCCGGACGTGCTAACAGCCCCTGTAGGGGGAAACCTCCGATGTGCCATGTCATGCTATTCGCTGTAGTGTTCGCGCTGACCTTAGCCGTGTGAAATTTTCCGTGTGTACAAACTCAGTCGGGTTTGTTTTGGTGAGGAGAGCCGGTGCTATTTTTAGAGTGGTATATAAGAGCTCTTGTCTGTGTGACTCAATCCGTAGTCGGTTGTGTAGATTGCAGGCCGTACACATCGCCGACTAGCGCTCTCTCGTGTATTGTCAGGACTGTGTTACTAGATGCGGCGTTTGACATGTAATTTTTCCCCGGAAAAACCGTCTCAGAAAAACTAATCCTAGTAACTGTTTGAGCCAAAACGTATCCGGATTCCATACGAGATCCTTCATATTTTAATACACAAGAAGAGTTGTTGGTGACACACTGGACTGAGGCTTTTTATTTTTCATTTTCATTAAAAATCTACGTGTTTTTTTTCAGGATCTTCTTCCCCTTTTTCAATACGAAATGTTGAAAGGATAAACCCAATTTCTGTCAACGGCAAATCCTTTCACAGTACCAATGATATATATTTCCTTTTTTCGTAATTGTTATGCCATTAGAGTTGTCATTTTTCAAATCCCATGTTAGTCTGGATGGTGACTCCAGTTTCCTTTTTGCAAAATCAAACCATACCAAAACGAGTTTGAGCACGGTTTTATCACGCCAAAAGATAAAATGGAACTAAATTCAATTAATATCTCAGCAACATGTTGTTATTTTATAATTTCATCCAGCCATACTCCATTTGATTCAACCCCTATGTTGCTCCATATGGAACATTTTTCAATCTGTAAATAATTAAAAGTCGAAGTAGAGGAAATATATATTTATTTGTTTATTTATTTCATACAGTATCCACAGCACAAGCACCGGAAATGGATGAGACTGGATTACAAAAATTAATAATTAGCAAGAAAATTCCATTTATTTGCATGTGTGATCTTGTGTAAAAAGATTTCAATCGGCACGACAATACTCATGTAAACAAAAACAAACAAACCCACCCATCGTTTTGCAGAAACCCAGATTCTGGGTTCAGAAATCAATAAAGTTCGATCAAATAAAACCACTGCACATGGTCCTTCATGAATATAACCGTTTTCTTTATATGATCATGAGAATATTTCTAATTTTTGATTTTTTGAAAACAAATTGACAATGATTTTTGAAATATTTGTTGTCCTTAGTTCCTCCATCAATTCACTAAGTATGCAAACAGAATAAGCGAAAACTAAAACAACATTTTACATGTACACAGCACAACATCAAGCAGGAGTTACTGTTGTGTGGGGATCTTAAGTATACAATTTCATATTTGTATAAACATCACATGACAGTGGACTATATCTGCCAGAGTGTTAGGCAGTGTAATGCACCGTGTGTTTGCTTTGGCTGTTTGCCTTAAATGCAAATTTAGTTTTGATACGGTGAACACAATACTATTATGACACTAGGCTCCTATTATTAGGTTTGGGAAATTTGTTTTCTGTATACACCCAAACCAAACCTATTTTATGTGTCTGCTGGATAATGAAAGCGCCCCCGATTTGTAAAGGCAATTATTCCTATTTATGTTTTTTTGAACTCGCATGGGGGGAGGGGGAGGGGTAAAGTGAAAATTCAACGTGAGTGGTGGTGGTGGGGTGGGGGGTGAAGTTGAACATTGCAGTAAACAAAAATGCACTTTAGTGTAAGAATTTGTGTTGAGAGGGGGCTTGGGTTGGAGGTTGAAAGTTCCATCACGAATCCGATACATTATCATGGTGGTCCCGGTTTTGCAATAAGTAACTATTCAACACAGATGGTCCCAATGTGCAATAAGTAACTGTAATACCGATGGTCCCAATGTGCAATAAGTAACTGTTAGTGGTATCGAATCGTGTTTTATCAAAACGGAGTCAAGCTGTAAATGTTGTACCGCTGATGAATCGTTTTATTTCTCAGTGTTATAAATTAAAAATCCAACATGTCTCCACCACTTTGATATAATTTTACAGGAATGAAAGACGATCGAGTCTCACTTTTTCCATCGTGGAAATTGTTACTACTGTGTGAAATATTTCAGTCACAGACATTTATTTTTTGGGTAGTATGCCTATCTGTATCTGTGTCACAAGTTGTTTAGACACGAAAATCACTTGACTGCACATGCGTTATGTACAGTAGAGCGATTCGCGTGGGATGTCGGACATAATATATTTCACAATGTTATTTTGTTTGATGGCATAAACTGCTTGGAAACTGAAAGTAATTCTATTACACATACATTTTTTAAAATATGTTTTTATGTTAAAGATCATGCGAGGCCCCCGTGATGGTGAGACAACATTATTGTGCCGAAACTGCTTTGACACAATAAGTTCCCTTGTGAAACTGTTGTCTGTAATGTGAACAAGAATAACAAGTGTCACCAACAAGTGAGGCGTTGATGAACCAAACAAATTCCGCTGAATTTCAAGATCGAAAACTTTGAATGGTTGAAGTTTAGACGTATTTTTCCCCCCAAACAGCTTTCGTGTTATAGTTGGATAGATGGAGTCACAGCGCAAAGTGTCTCGCTTTTATAATCATATGCACGTGAAAGTTTTGCCGCAAATAATTGCTTAGTTCCTCTTTTTATTGTAAAACTTCTCAGTGCAATATATCATGAAGCCTGGTACTAGTTATATTTTTCAAGATGGTTAAGTTGAAACAATAAAAGCAAAACAACATTGGGTTGCGGGGCTAATCGCATTTGTGAAACGCCGTTTGAATTGAAAATATTGTTGTTTTACGGGTTTTTAATTAAATGTATCGTACACGTTTGGTAATGACTCAAAACAAATATTAGCATAAAAACTTACTTGGTACCAAGCAACGGAGAGCTGTTGATGGTATAAAACATTGTAGGAAACGACTCCCTCTGAAGTAATGTAGTTTTGAGAAAGAGGTAATTTCTCACTAAAATAATAAAACTTCTTGCAAGAAGTTTTTGTTCCTATCTGAAAGCACACAAATTTGTACAACAAGGGTGTTTTTTCTTTCATCATTTTCTTGCAACTTCGATGACCAATTGAGCCCAAATTTTCACAGGCTTGTTATTTTATGCATATGTTGGGATACACCAAGTGGGAACACTTTTGTCTTTGACAATTTCCAAACGTGTTCAGTGCCTTTAATTAACGGGAATGCGTATTGGAGAGGAAATACAGTTTTATTATTTGATCGCGATGATACATAATGTTTTGGGAATGTGGCTCTCGCAATTTTGTTAATAATTTTCTTCTATGCTTGGACGATGACACTTTCCAGGGCAACCCTTTTCACAAGGCATCTGTGTCATCCACCAAGTAGTAAGCCCCTGGGTTTGGAGCGTATCCCACTGGTTCCAAAGGGTCTTATTACAGAGTCAGTGGTGGTTTACAAACCAAACACCATACCGTTATGATTCACATTATACAGAGTTATCTGGGATTGTTGATAATAATACCTTAGCAGCCAGGCTCTACATAGTGATGACACTCCAGTCAGTAAACACCTGGATAACAGACGGAAAGAATGACACCTGATGACCTAACAAGAACTATAACGAGTTTGGTTAGGCCAAATAAATTTAAAAAAAAACATGTTTAGCGTCCTGCCTTTTTGAAAAAAGGAAGGAGGAGGGCCTTTTTCTTTTTTCTTACTTTTTTTCAAAATGGCCGCCCGACAAGTTTTTCGAGACAACCGGCCGGGCTATTTTTCAAGATGGTTGCCAGCTTTTTTCGGTGTGCTTTTTTTCGCTGTCGAAAATGCGATGTTATTTATTTTAAAAAAATTAAAAATCGTCAGGAAAATCGTAAAAAAAGAAGAAAAAAAAAGAAGAAAAAAAAAGAGGCGGCCTCATACCCCTGGCACACGAGGCAACTTTTACAGGCAACTTGGAGGCAACCGACTGCAGTGCATGCTACAGGAACACTTTGGTAGCACATGAGTAATTTTTTTAAACAGTGTCTTACGATCCCCAATTAAAATATGTGAACATTCAAATGTGAATGCCTTTTCTTCATGGAGATTGCCTGGAACTGGTTGCCTGTAAATTGCCTCGTGTGACATGGGCCTAAAAGGGAAGCGGGCGGGACGCTAAACATGTCCTTTTTTTATTTGGCCTTAGTGACGATTAGCGATCAGTTGATATTGATCACAGAGAGTTGACATGAGCAAGGCCACCTTTGTATGTAAAAATAACAGAGACCCTGGTACGGGGGTCTCCTGCGCATGAATGCACGGGGAACACACTTTCTAATCGTGGTCAAATTTTGGGAAGTGGAATGGGGTTAGGGTCCCATTTAATTGACCAACGCACTCATTGTTGAAAACAAGAGTGTAGGCATTCCATGGCATTTCATGGCAGGCAAAGCATTGGGAAGTTACATTGTGTATCGTTATTTCCGCATAATATCAATACCTTTTCTCAAATCAAAAATGCATACACTGCAATTTTCATAAAACATTATAATACTCTGCTTTTAACTGTTAAAAACCCAACAGAAACAAAAACCCACACAAAAGAAAACAACGAAGAAAAAGTTCGAATGCATTTTGTAAAACATCTCTCTTAAAACAACATTCATACAAATTACAACGTGATATTTGCATTTCACTGTTTATTTAATTAATTACAGCATAGGATAATTTACACAGTATACATAGCAATCACAACAGATCCTTAACGTTAGGATCATCGTTTGGTTTTTGTTAACGTAATGCTGATTTATAGGCAAAATTATCAAAAAGATATAAGAAAAATCCATTAAAATACATTCAAAGTCCTTTGGAAAAATGAAAGTTTTTAAAAGTAAACCAAACAAAACCATAGCACATTTTGGAGCAACACGAACGTTCACATGTATACAGCAGTAAGCCCTAAATACTCAGCGTTTGTGGTCTTTATAGTTTCTTGTGTTTACAACGAAAGTTTCCCGCACGGTCACATTTTTCAACGTGTTTATTCGCACTCATTGTGACAGAACAGATGTTTTGAAATATTGGAACAGATTTTTAACAAATATGTGATTCAGGTCATAGCGTATACATGAATCATACGTGACACATTGCATAGCTTTGTACATTAACATCAGCCAATAATACACATTCATTATTTGAGTATTTTATGATTGACACGATCATTGGGAAACTATTTTCTGCAAAAGGAGTATTTTTTTACCATAGAAATGAGATGACCACCTCCACACACCTTCTTAACATCGCTGATGATTATTGTAGGCCTATTGTTGATTTTTCCCCTTCTTCTAGTAATCTTTATTTGAGATTCCTTGAGGTAGAGTTTTTCCAACTGTTTGGGTAAACTGCAAAAACTGGGGTGTTAAATTGACACTACAGGTGTTGTTACATATAGATACCGAAATTGTTTACACCATAGGTTGTTAAAATAGCACCAATTTTGGGAAAACAATTACACTGGTGTTATTTCAACACCCTGTGATGTTAATTTGGATTATCACAGCGGTATCTTTATGTGACAACACCCATGGTGTCAACTTTAACACCACAGTTTTTGCAGTGTACGCTACCCAGACGTTGGTCAGTGAATAAAGAGCACCCATAATAGAGAACACCCAAGTAGTGAAACAGAAGCAGTCAGGCGGAAACGTTGCTACCAGCGACGAAACTACAGGGTAACATTTTTAAGGGAGATGGTGACACAAGGAGGTTCACCATTAGTTTCTTGGGGGACATTTCTGGCCAATTTAAAATGTATTTTCCGTTACCATCTTCACTTAAAACAATTCCCTTTTCAGCGCTCTTTTGATGCCATTTACTTTTTTTAAATAAAATAATCTGACGGGAGTGTTAAAAAACAGATACATGTCTGCGTTGAAATAGTAAACACATTGAAATTATCACATTAAAGTTTATATTTATGTTTGATCTCAAAAGTCCAGATTTTAAATGGGGTAATAATTTACCAGGTAGAGAGTAAATTATGCATGTGGTGAAGTATTACATCAGTATGAATATGGAAATCCCCGTTTGAACCAAATGTGTTATGTAATTGTTAGTACCGGTAAATAAGGAAAATACATATGTATATTATTATTTGTTTATGAATATATTGGGCCAAACTCATAACCGTGGACATACTTTTGGTTAGCGCAGATCAGTTTTTGCTTACTTTAATCAGGTTTATATAGTCAATGGTCCCAAGCTAAGTTGTATTAGTCTGTGAATCGTGGTATATAATTTTGCCGCTTACCAGCTCGACAAAAAATTGCCAGACCCATCGGTAAGACGTCAGGTGAAGATTTCGGTTCCAGTTAGTTTTCCGATTCGAAATGCGAAAAAACGAACTCGCAAAATACACTTACCAAAGAAACTTAAACTATGTGCTTGACCTTTTCCAAAATGTTTACCAACTATCCGGCACAGTTACCTTTTTTACTTGTTTCTTAAGTTTCCGAAAAATAATTTGTTTTAACGTTTTGTTTTGTTCTTTACCGACTGAGTAGGCACCACAAATGTCACATTACTCGCAACTTTTCTGAATTCGAACTGGAATTATGCACAATTTCAAATCGTAATTACATTGGTTTTTTTTTTCATATATAGTTGTCACCTTCGTAATGTAAACATAATGTGCAAACTAATTCCCTACGCAATGAATCCAACCTGGTGAATAACATAGTGTAGAGGGCGCTTCGACCAGGTGTGCATGCATGCAAGCACCACGTTTTCTTTTTTAAGAAACGCGTATACATGTAAGCCTGAACCTATTAAAACAAGTTTAACAAGGTGTCGGTAATGAAGGAAATGGGTCATAATTCACACATTCCGCTCAGCAGGTAACCTCTACGTCTTTAGCACATTTTTTTATTATCCAACTGTAGAAAATTAGGGGTTAGATCATTGGGGAATATTATGATGGCTTCATTTTCAGGATCTTAGAGGAGAGGGGGCCTGTCACATCACGTCACCTGGCTATTCGTATCACAGGTTTGCTTTCACAGCAAGATAACGCGATTTGACATTTTATTAGCAATCTTGGAATAACATACATTGAAAGTGGAGCCTGAAGGCTGGATGTTTTCACATTGATGTTGAGTCGAACTATATTGCGTGTGGATGAGTTCATTACAGGCGATAGCCTGAAAACAAAAATTGTTACAAAGGGGGCAGTTTTTTGTTTCAAATGATCTGCAAAGGTAGTAACCATAATGAATGGCTAAACATTCTAAAACACTAGAAAAATAAACAAATAAATATATGAGTAAAACAATACACAAATTAAAAAAACATATTATTTAAAATAAAAATGCTTTTTGTTCAATTTTTTCCTCAAAATTGTTATTTTAATATCTTGCTGAAAGTTTACCAAGTGTCTGTTTTCTCGTCGATATCACGTCTCACTGAATTGAGCTTGTCCATAATTAGTGGATCCGTGGCAATTCAAAACAGGCAAAATACAAATTGTTTTGCTTTTAGACCTAGGCCTATAGATCGTTCAGTTGAATGAATGGAATCTACTCGCTTGTAATTATGGGTGAAGCTTTATGTAACGATTTATGGAGCGCGGATACATCTCTAAGATGTTAAACAAGTTTGATGCGATATCTGTCGGTATGCTTGCTACACTGCAAAAACTGGGGTGTTAAAAAGGACACCATGGGTGTTGTCACATATAAATACCGAAGAGAGAATCAAAACTAACATCATTATTAAGGTGTTAAAATAACACCAAAGTAATTGTTTTTGCAGACATCAGTGTTATTTTAACACCCTGTGGTGTAAACACCCATGATGTCAATTTAACACCCGATTTTGTGCAGTGTATTGCAAGCTTGCCTCCATGCACTGACCATGTCAGTGACCAAAAGACCAATATAATGAATGTCTTATTTTCATTCTGATTCATTCCATTTCATGCCTTGTGTACGCTACTACTCCATGATGACTTGCACTCTTTGTTTAGCCATACAGTTGTGATAATAAAATCATGTGTCTTAGCCTAAAGAGGACACATTTGTATGTTTTTTATTGATTATCTTCATCGCCCAGCTCTATGTGACACCCCCGTATTCTTAAAGTGCCACACTCTAGTTTTCAGCCCCTCCATTTTGACCATACCAACCGGAACATAAGTGAGCTGTGAGTTTGAGCCGGCGTGTACTTTGGTGTCTTCTGGTCTGTGGAGGTTTTTTTCGTGCCTCCAGAAGGTCAAGGGATCCATCGATGCTGAAGTAGGAAATTAAGTTTGTTAAAAGTGTTAGTATCAAAAGTCAAGTTCGTTGTAATCTTAGGCAGTGATCGATGTGCGTGCAAATGTGGTTTGTGCAGCTATCTTCCATCGTCCACTGGTCAGTGAATGACACATGTTTGACCCCCCTACTCTCTCTCTAACTGTGAGATTTTAAAGTAGAATTATCTTAAAGGGATTGTACACGTTTGGTAATTGGAACCCACTGTTTGTTTCAATCATATTTAGTTGAAGATTACCCATAAAACTAACCTTTTCATTTCAAAAGGTGGTAGCGTTTTTGAGATATTGAGCGCTCATGTCCACGCAGGAAGAATAATCTGCAATTGGAATACACAATCTGTGAAACGTAACTGTCAGTAACGCTTCTCAGATTCAAATTTTTGGGGGATAAAAAGTGATATCTTTTTCCATAACTGCAGTACTTCTAAGTGAACAGTTTCTCAAATGCATTATACTATCCAAAGCTGCTGTACTTCTTACCAAGTAAGTATTAATTGCCATTCATTTTCAGAGTCATTACCAAACGTATATAACAAGGACACTAGTTTGAGTCATTGACAGCTAGCAAAATTAATGGATGATTTTTAATATAGGTTTTCCCGGCCAATTTAAACAAAAAAATCATTCAATTTAACACCTGGCCCATTTTACTTCCGTTTGAAAATGAATGCCCCGTCGCATCAGCATTCAACAGTCAAAAAGGAGAAATTCAATTTCAAAAGATTAGCATTCACTTGTCAAATAAGATCATTCAAATTCATTCGGTCGCGAAGATCATTCATTTTCGTAAAAGCCAGCAGCAGGGGGCTGGTCAACCATGCAATTTCATCTGTTGTAAATAGGAGGATAGTATAGAAATTCAACGTAAGAGTTGTACAAATTTAGTCGGCGAGTGAAACAGAATGACAAAAACGAACCTGAATGAGAAGAACGTAAAAAGAAACCCTATAATTTTTTTTTAGTTTGATCGAAAAAGGGGAAAATGGCTTGCGTAAATTTGAATGCGTTTTAATGAAATAGAATTAATTTTTACCGGGAAACCTATACTCACTGTTATGACGTCAGTATATGTACAAATCGGCCTTAAAAATTTGTCCGTAAAAAGCTTTCAACCACATGAACATTGTAGTCCAAGAGAACGGAACGCTTTCGCTATAGTTCACAAAAGAAAGTGTGAGAAATTCGGAGATATCAAATATTATTAGCCACAAGGGAAACTGACTGGGTAGATTTTAAATAATTTGGGGTTGAACAAAGAAAAATTGACCAGTACAGGATTTGAAACAATGACCTCAGGATTCACCCCAAATCAAACACGGAGATAGTTAGTGATGATACTCTGAAATGATCTCTTAATTTGTAAAATAAAATTTACATTTCTATACTTGTATGAACAAAAAACCTTGGAACAAATCTCCATTGAATGGTTTGTCAGTTATTGTCTTGAGTAAGCCCAGGCCTATCAGAAGAAGACAATACAGTAGAATCGATCCAAGCTATTCGAGTTAATACTTGTTGAGTCTTATACAGAACATACAGACAATACATTAGTGTCGAGTGAGCCGAATACATTTGATTTCTGAGTGACAGTTTCTAAAAACAGATACACAACATGGGGAGGAAAGAAGGAGTAAGGGCGTGGTGAGGTCGAACTTCGCAAAGATCGTGTCGCGTTTCCCAAGACGGGTGTGGAAAACAAGTCCACGCTTTGTCGAAAAGCTCCAGGTGGAATTCCTGTCATAATTTGCTGCAAATCAAAAAAAGAGGGGGGAAGAGGGAGATTCTGTCGAGGTGATATTTGAAAGTCCGGTTCACACTGTCTTGGATATGAGTGTAATTGAGGAGGGTAGCAAACAAGCACTCACTTTGTCAGGATATGTCTCCTTTTTCTAAAGGGGGAGAGAGAGAGGGGGGAGATTTGGCAGACGGTGATGGGGGTACGGTAGAACGGTTTCAGCCGTCAGGGCTCGCACGGTGCCTTCATCGGGTTGCATTCAACCGAGTCCAGGGGTGATTCCCGACCCCGTTAAGCCAACGTGCTGAAAACAGGTGTGCCATTCTTCACAAACAGGACACACCTGGGGGGTTGTGTTTGACGCTATCTGGCCTGCCAGCCGCTACCGGGCGACCGTATAGCGTGCCGAGAGCTGTACAACCAGGTGGGTTGAGGGCCGCCGTCTGGAGTAGGACACTGACGCCCGAAATTCTGTCTGCGGTGGAAACGGTGCTGACAGGTTTGGAATTGCAGTGGGGACTTAAACGGTTCCCTTTAGAGAGGTGGGATAAATGGAGACATTTTCGGGTTCAGTGAAAACCAGGAGTTTATTCAATCAAAATCCCCCTTGAAAGAAAGATGTCCTGCCAGAACTTTAGAATCAATCATTGAGCAATTACAAGCAAGAACGCTTGCAATGTAGTCGACTTCCAAACAACCCCTTTTCCAGCCAAGCACAGGGCCGTTGAGATGGGCCCTCTCACCCAAGGGGGGGGGGGTGTTCAAATGTCTCAGTAACTGTTCTCGTTCGAAATTCATCTTAGATGATATGGAAGTTTTAGTCAAGGGGTTAGGACAATATTTCTTGGTGAGAAACAATGAAAAGGAGAGAAGCGAATCTAATTAAAGAATTGAATATATTTGTTTTAATTATATATTTTTCGAAATAAAGCATCATCTCAGCCAGCCTTGTCGAAGTGACTTTAAAAGTTTCTTCTATCATGTCTCCTCAAAAGGTTCTTATTTCCTGAACAAGTTCTCTCACTGACGAATAATGTAATAATTCTGAAAGGCAGATGCCCTTCATTTCCTCCGCACCAAACTGTTTCATCTTTCAAATTAGCCCTGTCAATTAGTTACACCTGCAAAAATATGACATCCTGGGATGTTTCCCCAAATTGAATTATAAAGGAAGAGACGGGACAGCCATGCTCTCCCCCTGAGGTAGAAGAAGTATGTCACTGACCCGTAGGGGGTGGTGGATCGTTCCTAAGAAGGGGGAGGAGGAAGGAACAAGGCAAGAAACTAAAATAGGGGGATGGATCAAAGAGTGGCAAGGCAGTCTTGGGGTGTTAGGCATTTTGACAAGAAAGTGTCCGTTGCGTCCTTATCCATTCATAAAAAAAAAAGTGTTGGGGGAAAACAAATATGTTGGTATCGTCTGACAACACAGTGAGTAATGGTATTGGCGGCTGTAAGGCGAGTGTTACCGTTGATAATAAGAAGTTGGTTTGGAGTGTGTTTCTGTACGCGGTGGAATTCTTGGAACCAACCAATCTAGCCATCAGAACCGTGCGTAATCTAAGTTAGTATCAAAGCTGCATTAAGTTGGCTTTAAAAACTCAGTGCTTTACCTGAAGTGGATAATAACTGCGGAAGTATGACGTAAATCTTTATCAATGATAGAAAGACACAAAATATATATACAAAATACAAAATGTGAAACTATGACCAGAATGTATGACAAGAGAGGGTATTGGTAAAGAACAACTAGCCTAATTTAAGAAGTAACTATTGCGGGTATGTATACATCTCTTTTGGGAAGAGTGTTGGCTCTGAAAATGAGCCGGTGTACAGTCTCGACGTTTCGAACAGTATACTTTGCTCGTCTTCAGGAAAAGACTTCTCCTGAGAGATTTCTCCTGACGACGAGGAGAGTATAATGTTGGAAACGTCGAGACCACACCGGCTCCTTTTTCAGAGCCTACACTCCTCCTGCATGGTTGTACGCGCAAGATAGTTATAGTTACTTCTTATTATCCACACCTTGGAAAGCTTCAAAGAACACTTACAACTATTTCGGATATATATGTATTATATAATGCAGAGTATAATGTTGGGGTGTTGAAGAGAGACAGTGAAAACTAGTTCAGAAGTTCATATGTATTATATAATGCAGAGTATAATGTTGGGGTGTTGAAGAGAGACAGTGAAAACTAGTTCAGAAGTTGGAAGAAAACAAATTATAGTATTCAAAACAAATCATGAGTCCATTCGGAGATTTGATACAAAATATTGGCACTTAGGCTAAAAAGGGTATTTTAGTAATACCTTTTATTATAATAAAACTTCTGTGAAATTCTGTGTGAACTATAGTTTATACCCCATTTCATTTTGTGCTCAATATGGGGCATGGTGTGCCCTATTGTGTTTTTATTGTGTGCTTGGAATCTCAGGAATTCTTTAGAGGATTTGAGGGGGGTACTTCTGCACAACAGGAAAATAGTGTGTTAAAGTATGGGAACATTGGGGGGGGGGGGTATCCTCTGCCCCATATCGGGAATGGTACCCCAAACATCGAAACTTCCATATAGCAACTCATATAGAGATGCCTTCACCAGAGCCCTTATAACCTGATTATTTCTCCTCATCATCTCGAAGCATCTGCTTTGGAGGGTGTCTTTTGATACCTCGATATAAGAAGCAAAATAAGTTTAATTCGGCTGATTAATTTAATTAATAAAATGTGACAGGGTGTCAGAGCGTATCAAAGCATTGCCGGCTAATTGACGCTTGCTGATGAGCCCCATTGACGGGGGTATTCCCATCTATACGGTATCGGATGTGATCATGCTCGCGTGGCGTCCACAATTTGTCACGGTATACCGGGACACAACTCACGGGAAGGTGTAAACAAAGTTCAAGGTCCTAGTAGTTGGAATATTCCTTTAATCTCCCTTGATCTTCACGAGGTACTTTGAGGCTATACTCCGACGTACCCAAGAGGTCGTTTTCACGGTTAAGAAACTCCTGGAAATTGCGCTAATTCGATGATTGCGTCGTTTTCAATTTAAACGACCAGTTGTTCTGGGGTTTCACAAGTTGTTAAAAAAACAAAATGACAGGTATAGTTTCATAAATTTTAATCCGGCAGTAAATGATTTATAGTTGCCAAAAATGGAACGAGGAACATGGATATAATTAGAGGGTGGGTATTACAAATTAATTTTCATTTCAATTCAAAACATCCAATGCACGCAACCAAGCAAACTGACCTGTTTAAAGGCCTAAAACTAATGTTTGTCGAATACAAATTGCAAGAGGGATTGGTTTATTTTCACATAAGTGGTATTTCCTTCTTATATAGACCATATGTTATGTGTTTACGGAAAGAGTGACCTCGTACATCCATTGGATCTCATGGTAGGCAAGATACTCCACTGGTCATACTTTCCATCATAATTTCCACATAAATTCATGTTTACAAAAGCGCCACAGAGCCTTGCCTTGCTTTCCTGCAGGTACGATTTGTACCCCATGCAAAATCTATGGGAGTAAAGTTAGTTTGATGTTGGACATTGGACATTCGCATAGGTTTGTACACAGCTCATCTCCAACGTAGACAATATCAAACTAATTTTACTGTCATACAAAATCTTGCATTTCATGGCGATTTACACTGTATGAGTTTTGTCAACTTTTGGCGCGAAGAAAGGGGGCACATCTCAAACTTGTTGGCCTACAGCTGTCAGGTTTTATAACTCTTGAATCTATGTGGAATATATTATACATAACGTAAAATTTCCCACTTGACCTGTGTAGTAATAATGCCTGCCATGAAAAGCCCTGGAATGTACACGGCCACTCTTTTTGTAAAACAAAGATGGTCTACATGACTCTTAAAGCCAACCCTGAAATTCAGTTCAACAAAAATTGTCAAAACGCTTGCAATTTTTGAGAATACCTTTTATGGAATACACTAAAGGCATGTATCGATCAATGAGTGCACACACAATTTCAAATACAACTGCATGAAGTAAAACAGGTGTTCATTGTTTGTTTATTATATTGGGTTGGTTGTAGCTTGGGCCCTTCCTATCCTTTGACGTACCCTTTACAAACAACATCATTTTTGGGGCCCATACTCGACAAGCTGTGCTTTTTATGGACCCTTCCACTTCCAAGCTTTGTTGTAATTTATTTGTTTCTTTTTCTCTGTGTATATATTGTTCACATTTGAATTTGGAAATAAAGTTCAGTTAATAAAAATAATAACGGTTAAATATGTTGAATTTATGCAATACGGTCCGGGTATGCTGAAACGTTGGGGGGGAGGTTACCAACGGTTAGTTTACCGTAAATACACGCCCCTACACAATCCCCACTTACAAGTTAATCAAGTAGTGATATATTTCACAGTAGCGATAATTTCATTTGGACAACATGGCATATATCACCCAATTTCTCTTCCTTTAATTTTACATGCCTTAGAGGAGGGGGGGGGGTATTTGAGTAAGAGATCAGATAAGCAGTAGTGGGTCACCGAAGACCAGCTATCTATCAGCAGAATTCCGCAGGCAGCGACAGCTCGCGTGACGGGTAAGGTAGGCAGCGACTTGCTGGCACCTTGTCAACCAGCAAACTTGAAGGTTAATGCCAAGGTTGGGGTGAGGGGGGAAGTTGGTAAAGCTTCGGGGGGAAAGTGCAAGGGACCTACAAAGAGAACGAGTGAGATTCCCCCTCCTCATCCCCACACCACCACCCCTCCCCTGCAGCGCCCTGGGCATGTTCACCTCCTTTATAGGCCTATGCCTTCAGTTTGGGGACTTCTGTCTGGGAAAAGTACAAATAAAGTTTAAATTGACAAATACACGAAGTGCAGCTCACTAAAACCTCGCCTGTGAAGCCATTATCAAACTTTGGGATAAAACAACCGCAACTGTTTACTATGGTGGCCCTAAAAAAGGGACACCGAGTATTTATATTTACGTAAATATTCACGTAAATATTCACGATATTTTTCCTGAAATCGCAAATACTCACGAAAATATTTACGTAAATATTTGCAGTCATTGCCCGTGTCGAGAATGTTTAAGTAAATATTAACGTAAATGTTCACGATTTGTGCCCAAACATTTACGTAAATATTTACGTAAATATAATGTTCAATGTCCTTTCTGGGCCACCATAGTTAACGCTATGTCATCGAAATGAAGAGCTGGAGCAGGGCAAAGTAATAAATGACCAATTAACAATTTCAAAAAAGCAAAAGTTGAAACGGTGGATTGTGCGCCACTGCTGAAAGTCTCTTCCCCAAATGGGCAATTTTCCTTCCTCCATGGTGGTCTGACAAAATATAACTGAGGTTGAACATGCAAGATGAAGAACTGGTAGGCCCTAATACCTTAGTTTCGTGTGTGTTTGTACAGCATGCCGATCTTTCAAAAGCCAAAAGCCTTCCCGATTGGGCCCCGACCTTCCGAACTAGATCCGTGATATGAGGCAAACATAAACGGCATCTATTATTGTCATTGTAGGAATGTTTGCTTTATTAAGCAAATTTATACAGTGAAGTTATGACTTCGCGATTGTTATTTTAATGCTGTAATATCCCGCAGGAGGGAGCTTGCTGCAACTGGTGGAAGCTTCTATTTTCGTCATGACTTGCTATTCGTAAAGTATGAAGCGCCAAGTCAGAAATTATACATGCAATAATATAATCTTTCCACAACTTATGTTGTTGTTTGATCAAACCATAAGGCCGATGTGAGCTGTTTTT
This sequence comes from Plazaster borealis, assembly GCA_021014325.1. Classification (NCBI taxonomy): domain Eukaryota; kingdom Metazoa; phylum Echinodermata; class Asteroidea; order Forcipulatida; family Labidiasteridae; genus Plazaster; species Plazaster borealis. The sequence goes on from CM037462.1 coordinate 15,330,281, forward strand.
GTGACACACGCGGTTCTTCATAAAACAACAACGCACACAAGACGTATGTAAACCTCCTATTGTCCCTCTTTTGTTTGTACCCTCAACTTTTTAGCAACAGCTCCCATTGGTTTTGTACATACTTTCCAACTGGGGACTTTTACTCAACCGTGGACCCTATTGTCCTCTTTTTGTTTTTATAGGTCCCCGGTTTGAAGGTGTATCACCCACCAGAAGGACCTCTTTTGTACTTTCCAACTGGGGACTTTTACTCAACGGTGGACCCTATTGTCATCTTTTGTTTTTATAAGTCCCCGGTTTGAATGTGTATTACCCACCAGAAGGACGAACCAGATCCCATCCCGCATACATATAGTCATTTTGTGTGAAAAGTCTTTTGGATCACAGGCCAAGACATGCACTGTGTATTGCTTGTGGCTGGTTGTCTGTTATTTGTTGCAAATCAATTTCTAAAGGCACCTTTTTCTGCTCGGCATTGGAATCGGGTTTTAGGATAGCTCCAAGGCCCTTTCGAAAGCACGGTTTCGGACTTCGTCCACGAAAATGCACGTTAAAAAAATAACAATACTGAAGCCGGAGTCGATACAGAAGCCATTGATTCGAAAAGGGACTCAGTAAAACGATTACAGTTTAGACCTAGGGAACTTCATTGGCTGAACAAGTGGAATAATCAACCTATGGTTGAAGATAACCCGGTTTTAGTTTTGGATGTCGAAATATCTGCGTGGTTCAATCGCTAAGAATCGCTGAAGACGAGCTGAGTATAGGCCTACAGTTCGAAACGTAGAGACCACAACACTTCTTCTCAGAACCAACACTTCTCCCAAAAGTGTTTTATGCATGGCTGTACCCGCAAGTTTATTACTATGGTTTTTCGTTTTCAAATATATTGAATTAAAAGTTACAATTTTTATGCAGTGGGCATTATCGATCCTCAAAACAAAAATACCGCTGTCGTTTATCCATGCCAATCAAGTAGAGAACGCGTAAATTAGTTACCTTGGCATTTATACCTGACAACATACCGGCTGTCCTATCATTTTATCTACTTATCGTAACTATATAGGCTCTCCACACAACATTATTGCTTCGGTTATTGAAGCCTGTCATCGATGATAATAATGAAGTATACAGTGTAGTATTTTAAGTTAGCCTCTGGCACGACCAGCTAAATCCACAATACATAGTTTTCTTAACTTGTCAGGAAGCCTTCCCTTGACCACACGGCAGGACAAGCTGGTAGAACCTGCTGACTGACTGGGCTATACGGTGGCTTATTATTAGGAGCAAAACTTTGTGGCTTTAACACAAAGCAAGGGCCATTTTTTTCCAAGCGAGGGAAGGTTCCTGTATAATGCAGTTGACAACCTCAAAACCACAATCTGTAGATGGCTGTGGTTTCATACCGCTGAATGATTGTGTAAATTGCGTAATATGTGTGTTTTCATGGCGAGACGATAAATATAGACACTCCAAAACCTTTTCGTTGAGAAAGTATTACGTTTGGTTAGAACTGTTGGTTTTTGGTATATCGCAAGCCCTCTTGTTAATTGCGTGAAAGATGTGTAGTTGAGTATTGTTTTGTAGTCGGGTTGGTGGCGGTGACCGTGGTGGTTGCAGCGGTGGAAGAAGAGGGGTTGAAGATTCCCCAAGAGACGGTCTCTTTTAGTCTGTAGCTCTGCTCGCCAGTGGATGTTACCTAACTTATAATGATGATGTTCAAGTTCATATTTCTCGCCAAAAAATTACAATTTTTGTTTACTTCTAAGCATAATTTTGCCCAATATTTATATCCTAGACCCCCTTTTATGCAAATATGGCTCCGCCCCCAAATAGGAGAAACCCAAGGGTGGTCCACGTCTAAAATTTATAATTAGCCAATACCAACCATCATAATAAATTTCATGCTTTTACCACACAGTGCACAATTGTTACCTTAGCAGCTGCAGTACAGTGGGTAGCCCAGGGACAAGGCGGTGGGTATGAGATAACATAAACTAAATTGAATTGGTGTCTCGGTATACACTGTCATGGATTGAAAGTTACATCTCACCCAAGGAAATGAATAAACATGGACCAGTTTCGCCAAGCTCTAAAAATAGATTTATCTAAGTATTGATTTTATTTTTGCCATTATCACTTTTCGGAACTATGTTTCTCTTCATTCGATTAATTGCCTTAGATATTAAATGTCAATGAATGTTGGATTCGCACTCGGACACTGGCGCAGTTATATCACCTAATGTCATCGAAATCTTGCTTACACTTTCGTTTTGGCGACAGAGAAGTATGACTTGCATAATAATATCGATACGTCACAACGCTCAATAGTGAAGATTGTGTCTTATGTATAGGTATTATAGGTCCAGTCTAGTGTTACTGGTCGATCTTAAAGGCACTGAACACGTTTGGTAATTGTCAAAGACCAGTGTTCTCACTTGATGTATCCCAACATATGCATAAAATAACAAGCCTGTGAAAATTTGGGCTCAATTGGTCATCGAAGTTGCAAGAAAATGATGAAAAAACCCCAAACCTTGTTGTACAAATTTGTGTGCTTTCAGATAGGAATAAAAACTTCTTGCAAGAAGTTTTTATTATTTTAGTGAGAAATTACCTCTTTCTTAAAAACTACGTTACTTCAGAGGGAGTCGTTTCCTACAATGTTTTATACTATCAACAGCTCCCCGTTGCTTGTTACCAAGTAAGTTTTTATGCTTTTGAGTCATTACCAAACGTGTACGATACCTTTAAGACGGTGTCTTATGTATAGGTCATATAGGTCCAGTCTAGTGATACTGGCCGATCTTAAACAAGACTTCAAACATAGACCGTGTATATTTTTTTTATATTCTTCCTTTTTAGGACTATTTTCATTTATTAGTAGTTTCATGTTTTTAAGGGGATCACGCAATCCTGTTTCTGATTACAGTCATTTTAAATTTTTTGGTGTGTTTTTATTTTCTGTAAAGCGCCTTGAGCGTCTTTTTAGGCGGATTTTGGCGCTATATAAATACTTTTTATTATTATTATTATTATTATTATTAAAAAGAGTGTCCCCTGGTACATTCGTGGGACTTTCTGGCAGGCAAGATACTACATTGGTCAAATGAGAAATTTGAAATTGGTGTCATAATATCCACATACATTAAATAATTAAACGAGAAACAGCTTGAAAAGTTTTGAGAGTGGCCCCTTAATCATATCAAAAGTTGATACAAATCAGAGAAGCTCCATAAAATGTCAGACTGAATGTTTTATTCCACCGAGCTGTGTACAAATCGTGTCTGCAGGAAGTCCAGGCTCTGTGAGCTCTTTTGTAAACCTGTGACGTCACAGGTCACATGGTCTATACATTCCTGTGCCTATGGGATCGTGGGGATGAGATCAACAGCAACATAAGCCTTTTTCACACGACAGCAATTTAGCAGGGGTCCCTTGCTTAATTTGAGCATGGTTGTGAAATTTTACAAATTGTACTTCGTGTGAAAAAAGGACAACAATGTTTAGACTGTCCAACGGGTCAATAGTGAAATCTTCTTAACTTTGCCGTTCGTACGGACAGTCTAAACATCGTTGTCCTTTCACACGAAGTGCATTTGGTAAAATTTCGCAACCATGCTAAAATTTAGCAAGGGACCCTTGTTAAATTGCTGTCGTATGAAAAGGGCTTATAGACAACAACATTACTGATGACAACAGCATCCACTGCAGCAACTTCAGAAACAACCACACATAGCATAGACAAGAAGGCCGGGTAAAACTAACAATAAATTGGACAAATTGAGAAACATAAAACAGCGCAGGAATCAATGAAACAGAAATGTAGACGCCACAAAATAACCTTGAATCAAACCGCAAACGGGGAACCCCCGTAACCTGGGTAACAAAACAAACAGCACCAGCTTCATTGACGTCATACTCGCACATTCCTGACTGAATAGCATTGTTGATACGGTTGATCACGTATTGTATAGTTTGTAATGTGCTCAGGTTTTGAATGATTTTATTGCACATCATTTAGCGCCAATAACGGGATGAATAGGGACCGAGAAGGTTCAGTTTTTTAGATGTTGGAGGAAAATTCCAATGGGGGAAAACCCATGCAATCAGGTAGGGACTGAAAACCCAATCCACATAGGCTCCGGTTTGAGGTGGGATTTGAAATGGGGTCCACAGAGGTGAAAGGCAGGGAAAGAAACCACTGATCCAACCTGATACCCGTAGGCCTATTTGTCAACCATAAAAAGATGATAACCATGTTTGACTTTGGTTTTAGGACTTTGCCTTCCGGATTTAACACTGATTTGCATTTTGGAGGATAAATCGATAGTAGGGCAAACGTCAAAAAGTCAAAATAAAACTATAATAAAATTGCGGGAGCAACCATGTATAAAACTCTTTTGGGGGAACTCTTTTAGCTCTGAGATGAACCGGTGTGGTCTTTCGAGTTTTCAAACAGTATACTCTGCTCTTTCTCCCGAAGTCGAGCAGAGTGTACCTGTCCGAAACTTTGAGACCACACACGGCTCTTCTCGGAACCAACACGTCTCTCAAAAGAGTATTATAGGCTACATGGTTATACCCGCAAGTTTACAACTATAGTTTTCCTTATGATGCACACATTGCAAAGCTTCAAACATCACTTATATCTATGAATGTCATGATGTTATAAGTAACTGATAAGTGGAACACAATGTTATTCCTTCTTGAAAAGTCTGCGAAAATATAGTTTCAAGCTTGCACAGAACTAGACTTGCACAGAATCGAAAATTGGTTCAACATTGATTTTTAAATACATCATAATTGTTGGTTCGCATGTATCAGAAAAAAATACACATGAAGTAATTTTGTATCCTTACTTCGCAATTCAGAATGGACCTCATAAAGAGACACATTCACCGCGTGGTTTTATATCTTGAGGAAGGGATTCATTTTGATTTCGCCTACAGTGTCTTTTTCGGAACCCAACGTATACCGCCACAGACGAAACCAATGCTCAATAAAGACAATGTTTTCTTGTTGTGATTAATTTCTGCGATTGATTGTATTGAACGTCTGTCTATAGTTTTTGATAATAGTAATTCGTATTAGCAGAGAGGTGTTAGGCCATTTTCAAGATTGATGCTCAGACGTTTGGAAAATTACATGCTGCAGGTTTTTTTTTTTTTTTTTGGAGGGAGAATAACTCGCCGGGCCTTTGGACTCCCCATATCAAATTGAGCAGAGGATAAAAGTTTAAGAGTCAAGAGATAACTTTCGCTTTACTGTAAAAAGCTCTGAGACTTCAAAGTATTTTATTTTTTATTTTTTAATATTTAGCATTCATACACTGTATGCTACGGGAGTTTATTTCGTGGGTTGCACCCTTAAGTTGACGTGTGTGACTGACACTATACCGGGCACGGCTAGGGCCTATGGCTAACCCATAAAGCTAATACGTCACCGTTCTGTGTACCTTTATGCATGGAGGAAGGAACATTCCTTTCTCTATGTTTTATGCGACCGCAATATTGACCAAAAAGATAATCGTTGGATAGTGACGGATTTAAGTCTTCAAATGGCATTGGCCCCGATAATCAGTGCCCTGTGTTATGTCACATTTCAAAGCGAACAATGTAGACATTTCCAGTTTTAATCCAACTCCATTTTTCGCAATGTGAACATTTATTGTTTGTAACCCATGTTGGCTTATAAAGGCAAATAAGCGACCAATTTAAACGTCGCTATATTCTATATAGTTTGCGTGAAGCAACAGCTCCTCATAACAGTCATTGAATTTCTCTTAATGTGTTTAAGCAAATGTTCTTTTGCGTCATGCGATAAAACAAAGATATCAATTAAATTTAACAATTCACTCGAACAGCATTCAAATTTGCAGCAGCTCTTCGCAATAAGCATTTGGTCATTTTTTTCTCGTTTTCGGGCAGTAATTTTGTGGCCAATCGTGCAGCTAAATTGACGCTTTGTGCCTTTGCCTATAATAAACGGGGCCTCTCCTTTATATTCTAAAACCGGTTCACTCTTTGTATGTGATTCATTTTCCCGATGTTTCTTCGACAATGATTGCTATAAGTACAATTGCAATCTAAAGACACAACATTCAGTTTTTGTGACGTCACAGAAACAAGATGTTCCGTGTTGCAGATCCATGAATTGGGTTTAATTCTGCATGACCTCATGGGTTCATGCATCATGATTCAAGATTCAAGATTCAAGATTTGGGATTCATAATCGGTGGTTGAAGTCACCAGGGCCCAATTTCATAGAGCTGCTAAGCACACGTTTTGTGCTTTCTGAGCGAGTTTCCATTTCATAGCGCTGCTAACCGTAAGCATACGAAAAGGCATGCTAACCTTCCGGTGCTTACTGCACGAAAATGAATGACGTTACACCAATGCAAAACCATTGTGAACGTGCAATATTGCCGGCCGTATTTTCTTGCTAACCTGTGAAACAAATTTTTCTGCTGCTACAGCACGCAAAAAATTACCTTACCGCAGCAGCGTGAAATAATAGGGCCCTGATGGCGATGTTAAGCCTGTAACGCATGATGACGTCATCAATTTAATAGTTTTCAACACCTTTCCTTGGTGTGTATGTATGTTAAATAGTTATGTTTGTGTTGTTTTGATCATGAAAAGATAAATTTTGAAAATAATGTCACAAGAGGTCGCTGTGTATGTTGATGACGCTAACATTTTAATTATTTGAAAAGGCCAAAGGTCACAATACACATAAACCATCCAATTTCATGTTGGCTACAGAGCTAAAATTAAGGTTTTTGTATATTTATTCACTTCAACTTCCGGCAATGACCTGAAGACAAGGTCAAATGGGGTCATATCTGTTTCATTTCTATTTTTGATGACCTTTCCGAAGATGCATAATTGTTAAAATTAATTCTATGGTTCAGGAGTTATGTTTTTTTTTCAATAAACTTTGAATTAATGTCATTTTGACACTTGATGACGTCATCATGACGTCATTGTTCAGGTTCAGTCTTAAATCAAAATTTGATGAGTTTCAAGGTTTAATTCAGTTTCATTTTTGAGTAATACTTTAGAGAACTGTGGAAGAATTTAAAAGTGACAGCGTAAATAACATGTTGGTCTTTCCGGGACACCGTAAAAACATGTGTTTTTCCGATCGAGCGAAAATGGCATCTTCTTTTAAGCATAACTCCCTTATGCAATTGTAAACTTTGTTCAAAATGTTATTTCATGCACTAAAACCATGTGGCCAAATTCTATTTCATATCTCACACTGGTAATTATATGCAAATTTCAGAATAACACTCGCCCTACTTTTCAACACGGTTCTAGGCCTGTTGTGTGGTTAGGTGGATTATCATCTTTATATCGAAATCCTGCATTTGATTTTTTTCCTAGGGTTCACTAATTATTCCGGTGTGTCTGTTAGGGTTAATGAGTCGTGTGCAGACGGGGGGCTTGTTGGCATCCACAATGGTATATAGTAATACAGGGTTTCCTCCGGGGGAAGTAAACGAGAATCCCATACCACGTGATGTCTGAGAATTAGGTTTTGTTCATGGCAAGCCCTACCATAAAACTATGGCCCAGGTGCCTCACGTCGTGGCTGAAGACCATCACGTTTATACGACGCAAACTCCGACAATTTGAAGTATACGAATATTTGTGACTCTAGGATCTGATAACGGGTAGAGACATCACCCCCCCCCCAAAAAAAAACACCCAAAAAACAACAAAAAAAACAACAACAACCAAACCCCCCCCCCCCAAAAAAAAAAAAAAAAAAAAAACAACAACAAAAACAACAAAAAACCCTTGGTCAAGTGGTTAGACTGCTGGCTTTGCAATCACAAGGTTGAGGGTTACAGCCCTACCAAGCTAACCGCTGATTTCACAATTTTTTCCTTGATCTATGGATTAAGTATTGTCGTCTAGTTACTTTTTCTTGATTTGTGCAATTCATAATCATAGACGTTAAAACCAATGTTTGTATGAGAGAGATTGGCTGTTGCCAGCTGGGTGTCTATTTCCCTTTGTGGAAGTTTGCCGAGTTCCCTTGACGAGAAGTTCATCTAAACAGACAAACAAACAAACAAACACCCCAACACCCCAACAAACAAACAAACAGTCAAACCAACAAACAAGAAACAAAATAAACAAGAGTAAAGTTTACTCATGTGAATGGAACTTTTGTTATACGTACGCAATAAAGCAAACGTTTAGACTTATTAGCTTTAAAAATGTCCCAATTGATTTGATAACGATAGTGCTGTAATTTTCCAACAACAATTTTACAAAGTGTGACTTAAATCTGATTTATCAAATCATTTCTCACTAGCCTTTGTATAGCGGAAAATCAGGTCGACGAATCTGGGCAGTGTTTTGATTTTTTTCTTCATTTCTTCACGCGATCAAAAATCTCCTGATATATCTACAGTTCTAATTAAGATACGACACTTGGAGGTCGTTACATTACTATCTCATGACAGCAACGAAACACGCGAATGCATGCCAAGGTCGTGCTCTGAATATTTCGCACGAAATCTTTTTCTGACTTGTCGATTGCGGGCCAATAATTTCAAGATGGGAAAAAGCACGTTCATTTTAGTCACATTTTGTCACATGTACAACATTACTGAGATAAGCAGATCGACAGTTTCCAGTCCTTAAACAACTTTTACAAAACATACATCCCGATGACATTTCTTAAACGAGAACAAGACTTCATTTACTCTAGAATCTTAAAGATATACTTCAGAAGTTTATAAAGCAAAGACAGCTACTTTATCCGTGATTTGAAACATTTAGTCACACAGTTCAAATACACTTTTATTAGTACATGTTTCTACAAACAAATAATGTTTCTCCCCGACTATCAAACAAGCATTTTTAACAGTGGTAATGATTAGGTTTTCCATTTTCCACAAAATGCTCCCTGTTTAATTTTGTTTCATTCATTTTTATATTATTTGAGTAGTGGTTTGTAAGTTGTCGGTTGTTTTCTGTTTCTTTGACTTTAGCGTAAACCACTCTAGTAGTACAAGTTCTATTCATTTGTTCACCGACTGAAGAACGTGTAGCGATAATGATGTAGGCGTTGAAATATGTTACAATCATTTCATAATCCTAAGATAGTTCCATAATTAATTTGAATATTTTTTATGTTTAACAAACATATTTGCTTTTTTCTGATTTTGAATAGGCAATGCACTAACGAATTGAGAGGCACATTGGTAAATGTATAATTCAGAGACTTCCTGAAAATTTTGCCTTTCTCATCTACAAGATTAGTAAAAACGCCAGTAGAACTTTTAAAGGTATTATAGAGGATTGGAAAGGATAAAAAACATTATTGTTTAATTCTAGTATGAAAGCTTACTGGTTATAAAGTTCATACTAGAACCATTTTCCTGTGAAATATTTCCCTTTGAAATGAATTCATATTCGAGAAAACTGTATCTGATAACCTTTAAAAACGCAACAACTGATTTCAGTTGTTACAATCAATGTGTTTACATGCTGAACATTTTACATGGTTTTTCACTATTTTCTCCTGACTCACAAAACGGATGAATCCCAAATTTTGATAGGTTTGTTATGGTTGATCACATACAACATAAACACTATCCTCGACTATTTTTGTCAGCTCTACCAATCCTGTATAATACCTTTAAACTGCACACTTTAGTGCATGAAACCTCTCATTATTATTTTCCACTTTAATTTATGCTATGAGCAAAACTGACATTTTTCAGAGCGCGATAACTCGTTGTTTGAAGATGTTCAAAAACGGGGCTTCCGTGTTGGCCTTTATAAATCCGGTCTACACACACCACCGTGCCTCGCTTCGATTTGACCCATCGCGTTTTATCGTCACCAGTCATACCGCACGACCGGTAGTGAAACTTTTACTTATATACTGCGCTATTTAAAAGTTGAAATATATCAGATTAAATATGTGTGACAACTATAAATCTTGTTAATTTCTCAGAATCTCTTGGGATATTATTTTCTCAGAGAACACCGAGCGATAAGTGGGGGGTGAATCTACGCGAGAGGAGGGCTCAGTGTGACACTCTGTCTCCCCGCAAATTAGTCAGATTTCACCGCGAGTCTATATTTTGTTCTGCCCTCATGCCTTTAAAGGTATTATACAGAATTGGTAAGGATAAAAACATCATTGTTTAATTAATTTTTAGTCTCAAAGCTTACTGATTATAAAGTTTATACTATAGAACAATTTTTTGTGTGAAATATTTCCCTCTGAAATGAAGTCGTATTCCAGAAAACTGAACCTAAAAACCTAAAAGAAAAAATTTTTAAAAAAAGAAGAAAAAAGGCATCAGCTGATTTTGAAGTAAAGGACAATGTGATTACATCTTGAGAATTGTGCATGGTTTTCACTATTTTTTTTCCTGACTCACACAGCGGATTAAGCCAACATTTTCACAGGTTTGTTTGTAAATCGTTGATCACACAAAACATGAACACTAAAGGTCTGCGTTTGATCTGAATACCTTTAAAATACATTATTGGGAAGGGGGTTTGAAAGTTAGAGGGATCATGTAGGAAGGAAGCCTGTAGTGATTCCGAGAATTTTTCACATTATAGAACTTTGATGCACAGCTGATTTGCACTGGTTTATTTAGCTTTGTTATCGTTGACCAGCCTTTGCTGTACCGATACGAAACATTAATGAACCATGTGGTGATTTTAAGGCTTATGGGTCGCGACCCAAAAAGTGGCTTGCAAAAAAATTCATTTGGGTCACCAAATTTGGTCAGAAGCGCTAACACTTTTTGTAACACTTTTGATCATTTCGGCAGCAGCAAAGATTGCCTCACCATCGATCATTTAAAGTTTATATAATGAAAACAAACTGCTTTAATAAGTAATTTAGTCCTGTTGAGATTAGCGTTGTGGTTGTTGTTGTTGTTTGTTTTTTTATTTGTTTGCCATTACCTCTGCAGCAAAGGTTTAATCGACCGCAATCGGCGGGTGGATCATGCTGCGTGCCCTGGTGCTTGTAATATTCTACCTGTATTTTTTCAAAATTCAAACCTGCGATGGCCCTACAGCAAAATATCTTTCTCTGACACACTTTGACTGTGTGTCTAATTCAATGCTTGTATCACCACAGGCACAATCTCCAAAAAATACTGTAATTCCTAATTTCTGTCCTGTTATTATGACATTCAAATTAATCAGAGATTAAAATCGTCGATAAACAAAGTCTGTGAACGTTGCAGTTACACATACGTTCACCCTGCATTGGCTTCTTCATGTGGTCTCAGTTGAACACAGGGCACCAGACCATTCCGTTCTGTCGAGCCTCAGTCCGGTTACTCTGATTAGTATTGAAGACAAAATATTGCAAAAAATACTCTTCAAAGCTAGATTTTAATTAGGCGATGAACAATAGCCTCAAATTGGATTGTGTTTTTTATATTTAGTATGATTTGAAACTTCACACTATACTTTGCGGTAATTACAATGTACACATGAAAAGCTCTCTGTAAGTTGTGGTGGATCTGAAAAGAACCAGTGGTATAACAACTCGACGTTGCAATCAGTATGCTCTGACCGTCTTCAGACGAAAAAACCCCATCCAAAAACAAGAGAACGAAACGTCGAGTTGTTGCACATCCGAAAGTTTCTTTTCAGAACCACCAGCGAGATATTTCATGTACATGATTTCACCGCTAAACTCACTACTTTGTTTTTTAGTGTCGTGGGTAAATGAAAGTTTAAAAGTATTGTACACTTTTGGTAACTGCTCAAAATCAGTGTCCACATTTTGTGTGATTCAACATATGCATGAACAAACAAACCTGTGAAAGTTTGAGCTCAATTGGTCATCGAGATCACCAGAAAATAGTGAAAAAAGACCTTATGTGTTTTCTGTTTTTTCAAAATATCGCGCGTGATAAAAACTATTGTTTTACTCATTTCTCAGAAACGATAGAATTTTAGGCAAAAATATTTTAAGGAACCCTTTCTACCATTACAGGGCCTTTAACTGTTTACCTTATTTTGTTTTTATAATAGAATAAACAATGCATAAATCTACTAGTTCCTTCAATAATCCTTTTGTTATAACCCTTGCCTCTTTTAAACCCCTCTTGTCTGCCATTTGGCCCGCCCCTTTCGTCAAACCCTTCTGCATGCCTCCCATGGGTCCGTCTGTGTAAAAGTGAAATATCAAATGGGGTTCTTCTTTATGTTTCCGTTCTGAACAATTACATCGGAAATAGACGGGGGTGGAGTACAAAAGTGAAAACGGACCACGAAAAAAAGAAGACAATAAAACCCTCACAACTGTCTTGGGATTGTTGGGGAGTGTGAACAAGTGACAAGAGAGAAAAGGAAGCTTAAAGGCTTTATTGTTTTCAAGATCGTAATCACGTTTAGACAAAGGCTTATCCAGGGCAGTCGAAATGACTGTGGCACATTTTTGTGAAGAGGCCATAAAATGAGGGCAGAGACTGCCAAAAAATGAGAACAGACTGCTAACGCCTTCGGAACAAAATGTCTTTTGGATACAACAATGCTTAAAGGCACTGTACACGTTTGGTAATTACTCAAAATATATTAGCATAAAAACTGACTTGGTAACGAGCAACGGGGAGCTGTTGATAACATCAAACGTGAGAAACGACTCCCTCTGAAGTAATGTAGTTTTTGAGAAACTAGGTAATTTATCACTAAAATAATAAAAACTTCTTGCAAGAAGTTTTTATTCCTATCTGAAAGCACACAAATTTGTACAACAAGGGTGTTTTTTCTGTCATCATTTTCTTGCAACTTCGATGACCAATATTGAGCCCAAATTTTCACAGGCTTGTTATTTTATGCATATGTTGGGATACACCAAGTGAGAACACTGGTCTTTGACAATTACCAAACGTGTAAGTACGATGCCTTTAAAGGGTGTGTACAACATTGGTAAAGTTGAAAATATAAATGTTCACATATTTGCACATAACTTAGGCCTACATGGTATAAAGATGGTCATGTTGGAAAACTTCCCTTGAAATGAGTAAAACAATTCGTATTTATCACTGGTGATAAAATCCGATGTTTGAAAACAGTGAAAATAAAGGTTTTTTTCACTGTTTTCTCATGACCGGTTTAGCTTAAACTTTAACAGGTTTGTTACTTCATGTATCCGTGGGTCACGTCAAGAGTGGATACTGGCCTTTGACGAGTACCAATGTTGTACATTTGCGTTAAGCTCCAGCGGTTCTAGGCGAACAGCAACATATATATATAGAATGGTTTATTGACAAACTTGTTATAAGCAGCCACATGCTGAATTGCAACAATTTACAATAACAATTAAAAGCTTTAAAAATACAGAAAATTAGTTTTAAGTTTAAAATTTAAAAAATTACATGCAAGTAGAAAAGACAGATTTTATCTAAGGCAAGAACCAAGCTAAAAAAAACAACTTGGTGACATATTGACAAATTGACAACAGCATCAAATTAATTACTGAGAATTAAGAAGATTGATTAAATAAAACGAAGCTCATGAAAAAATGCGGACAATTTCATACTCATGTTTTAAGTTGTAACAGCTGCTGTATACAAATAAGTGTCGCATTTTCTGTACCAAGAAGCTGGGGGCACAACGGACGAAAAATCAAAGTAGATGAACAAGACTTTAAATTAATTTCAGCACTTAATACACAGGGGCCTGCCAGTTGCTCACAATCGATGGGGGCACTAAATGAAACAATTTAAAACGGGTCCACAATACTTTCCGAGGTTTCCTATAGGCCCTGTACACTATTGGTAAGATCGAAAAACACAAATGTTCACAGATTCACACATAACTTACATGATTTAAAGTAAGTAATGGTTGAAAGGGTTCCTTAAAATATGTCTGCCTAAAATGCTATCGTTTCTGAGAAATGAGTAAAACAATAGTTTTTATCACGCGCGATATTTTGAAAAAACAGAAAACACATAAGGTCTCTTTTCACTATTTTCTGGTGATATCGATGACTAATTGAGTTCAAACTTTCACAGGTTTGTTTGTTCATGCATATGTTGAATCACATAAAATGTGGACACTGATTTTAAGCTGTTACCAAAAGTGTACAATACCTTTAATGAGAGAACTGTTCCCCCAAAATTACATCCCTGGTCGCTTTATTTAACAACGGTTGGCAACTTTGATTCCGGTAATTAGCACCAAGTACCCCAACTGGCATTAATGATGTAATAATTGCACATGGATGAACTAATTAGCTGCACTCTTTGTGCTGTAATTATAAATATGAATGCAAATTGTGGTTAACCGCTTTTGAGGGAGTGGAGGTGGGCATGTGGACTTGTTCGTTACCGGGGCATGTGTGCAAGGCCAGAGATACAAGGGGGGTCAAGGTTGGCCTAGAGTGGTTTCTTTCCGCATCCCTTTCACCTCTGTGGACCATGGTTCGAATCTCACTTTAGACCGGAGCCTTTCAGGCCTGACCGTGTGGTTTTTCACTTTTTGCCCCCCCCCCATTTGAAACTGAAAAAAATCTTCGTCTTCTCCTGAAATATAGATGGGTCAAATTCTCATCAAATGCAGACGGGTCGGGGGGGGGTTCGAATCAACATCAGCTGTCTTTGAATTGTTCTTATGTTTTTGTTTGCTTTGTGGTTTAGAAAATGATGAGTTAAAGGTATCGTACACGTTTGGTAATGACTCAAAACAAATATTAGCATAAAAACTGACTTTGTAACGAGCAACGGAGAGCTGTTTATAGTATAAAACATTGTAGGAAACGACTCCCTCTGAAGTAGCGTAGTTTTTGAGAAAGAGGTAATTTCTCACTAAAATAATAAAAACTTCTTGCAGGAAGTTTTTATTCCTACATCTGAAAGCACACAAATTTGTACAACAAGGGTGTTTTTTCTTTCATCATTTTCATGCAACTTCGATAACCAATTGAGTCCAAATTTTCACAGGCTTGTTATTTTATGCATATGTTGGGATACACCAAGTGAGAACACTGGTCTTTGACAATTTCCAAACGTGTTCAGTGCCTTTAAAAAGGTAAATGAATATTCCTGATCTAAGAATGATATCATGGGAAAAATGAAAAGGAAATGGCCACTGACACTCCTGTTAAAGGAACATTCAGAATTGGTTTTTGCTAACAAAACAGTGTAAGCACTTTATATAATCCACCATATACATAAACTGACAAACCTGTAGAAGATTGAGATCGATCGGCCATCTGGGTCACGAGAAAATAGTGAAAAACCGATTACACATTTACATGTGTTATACAATGCATGAATAAAACGCTCATGAGCGATAAACTCCAATCAGAAATTAGTTTTATTTATTTCTCATCAAATATGGCATTTCAGACAGAAATATTTCTAGGGATGTTTTCTACTATCATCATCATTAGACCGTGTAAGTTTTATGTAAATCTGTGATCTTAAAGAACATTTTAATTACCAGTTCTGTAACGTTCCTTTAACGTTAGATTCAAATGAAGGATTTGGTGGTTGTAGGGGTGGGTGGAGGGGGGAGGGAGGGTGGCACGATGGAAGGGGGGGGGGTAGTTGCTTTTCAGGATCGACGCCTGAGTAGTGTTTTGCGATATTGCTGTGTCACTGTTTAGGCGCTATGGTGTCCAATAGGACTATTTCTTCATTCAGTTCAGAACAGCCCCCGAAATACCACTTATGAGAAAATACAAATAAAGAAAGAAATGAAAACGAAAATAATTGAAAGAAAACAAGTGGGCAACAACAAAATAACAAATAACTGAAATAAAAAAGGGGCGACAAAATAATAATAATAGTAAAATTGAGGGAAAAAAGGGGGCGACAACAACACCAAATACATGTAACTAGAAATTGAAAGAAAAAAGGGGCATAATTTGTTTGTTTTAAACGAAGAAAAAATGAAAAAAAAATCCTCGTTTGAAATAATATTGTATTTTGTTAAAATACTGATAACATTTCTGGTAATGAAAAGATGTCTCAAGAGTGAGTTTGACCGCAGCTCTGAGTGGCTTGGGCTTTCATTTTCACTTTTGACTGATGATATCATTTTGCATAACGCCATTCCATCGATAGACTAATAGATGCATGAGGGGAACAAAATTTGGTTTCGACTTCCTAGAAACTCATTGTCTCCAAACCTTGTCCATCCGCTCCAGTGGAAATCACACATAATATTCCAACACAAAGCTTTATAGTTCATAAGGATATCGGGACGGCTGCAAATTAAAAAAAAGGTATGATTCATTAAGAAAGCTGTGAAAATGTATATTATTTTGAGTTGTCCTTATCGACGACTGTTGTTTGTTTATGTGTAGTGGGTCATCGGTCAAGTTCATTCTGCTTGGAATGATCAGTGTAATGTAGTTTGTTAAGCCACCAATAAACTGTAACTGACAATTCAGGTGTTTATTAATTTGTTACGCCACCAATACTTTACAAATCAGGTGTTTATTGCAATGCTATATTATAAAAAGTGAACCAAATACATCTATATAACAATACAAAACCCCCAAACAAAAACAAACAAAAGGAACCACTTGCACTGGGAATGTTTTCCCACGAGGCAAGAAAAAGTGCCAACATGAACCAGTCGTCGGTTTCAACCAGACAATAGACATCGCGTTATTATTACGCTCGGATGACTGTGTGCTGATATGATTATGGCAAAACAACATAATCCCCCCACCAGCGAGCAGCGCGGACGAGCACTTTGTTGCCGTGAGTCAACAGGCAGGCCATGACCGCTACATAATAAATAAACGCTAGTTCACCTCAGTGATTCGGTTGTATCATTGCGCGCGTTGTGTATTTTTGGAGAGCTATATAAGCAGAGCGGTACGGTCTAGTTGTGTATGCGTTGCTGTCAACCGATCATCATGGCGCTTCGGAGAACAGGGTGACTGTAAGATACCAATGTCGAGTTGGGTCATTACTTTGCAAGTGCACACGATTCATGATAGCGGTAATATGGAGTAATCCCCAGTGCAATAGGGGATATCCGCTCTAGACCGATAACGTTGATTGCAGTCAGTTCTTCTTGGCGGGTAAATTTGCCCCAGAGCCCGGCTTTGTTCCCCCGAGGCTCACCCTGAAATGACAGAAGGCTTTTGTATCTTGCAGGATAGCGTCTTGATATAAATTCATTAATTGAAGCCCCATTATACCCGAATACACTAGAGATGAATACTATCAACTTTTTAAAATAGTTTCTATAAGGTTTATCCGTTTGCTTAACTCGGTGGATCATCTTATTTACACAAATAATTGCTTTGGGGTTTGAAATCGCTCTTCACCCTGATACTAGTGGGCATGTCAAAGTCTTCTTGCGGATGTGTATGACAATGACAATGACAACAAGGTGTGATTTGATTGTTGAAGTTTATCTATAAGACTTACATTAAAGGAATACGTAGGGAAACACATTTGCATTGTAGATTTTTTTTTTTTTAATGACAATTGTCTCACTAAAAGTGGCATTCCAAAAGCGTTTATAAGAATATTAAAACAAATGTAAACAAAAACCCGACTTGCTTACCCTAAGTTTTATGGGACGAACTTTGAAACGGATTCTGCTAGGGTTGAAACGTCAGACCATTAACAATATTGTTTACACACACCTTGATCATTCAGATAATTATATTATTTCAAACAAACAACTTGTTAAAGGCATACACACTTTCAAAAGGGGGGGGGCGGTGAGGGCTCCGCCTACTTTGGTTAAATTGGGGGCGTGGCCGATTGGTCTAGGGCGGTGTTTACAAGTTCTGTAATAAATACAGAATGTGGGTTCGAATCCTGGCCTGGTCAGCTTCGACACTTGTGTCCTTGAGCAAGGCACTTTATCAAAATTGCTTCTCTCCACCCAGGAGTACAAATGGGTACCGGGAGAGCTGGGGAGTAACCTGCGATGGAATGGCATCCTGTCCGGGGGGGGGTGGATAAAAGTATTCTCAGTCGTTTAATGCCAAGTTTAGGGAGAATACCGAAGGGTGGAATAATTAAACTGCCACCCCCCCCCCCCCCCAAAAAAAAAAAAAAAAAGGGGGGGAAGGAAATAAACTTTATCATCAACAGATATTATAATGTTAATGGGCTACAAGAAAATCAACTTAAACTCGATATTAAACAGCGTATAAAACTGACTAATTAGAAATAAATAATGATTTGAACATTATTTTGAAAAGTTCTAACACTGATGAAAAACATTCACTTCTGATTCAAATAGGGATTAAACTGGTAGATTCCCTTAGTGAGAACAGTTTCAGTTTCAGTTTTTATTTTTTACAGTTATGCAAATTTAACCACAATAAGACGCGAAAATGATATGAAATGAGAAGTAGTAGCCTATAGCTCATACAAACCGTTAATTTAAAAAAAAATTAAAATAAAATCAGTTTTTATTGGAAACTTATCTCACTCAAAATTGTGTCTCGTGCTCAGTTTCCCCCCGCAACGTCAACATTTCCATCCATACAAAGTGGAATCCTCAAGGGATAATAACTTCGCAATTAATTTTTAAGTAAAAGCATTTAAATAGATATATTTTTGGTTCAGTGACATTGCCGCCCTTTCCGGCAGTGCTCATCCATGGGACCAATCATCTAACCCTACTCATCCTCAAAAAAGGTGGCTGCATATTGGGGGAATTCCCAAGTCAAATAAAGTTTAATTAAACCGACGACGTACAGCCCTCGAGAGAGCGACAATCTCAGTTAACCCCCTCTGCAAAACGGAAGCCCCCAATGACAGCCCCTCCATGTTGTGTCCATCCCATGGGTGGGCAAAACTTCCGAAGATGCACCCCCGTCATGTCAAAACGACTTCTTACAACAACTTAAATCCCTTATTAATAACGGAAAGTTTGGCGGAACACGTAACATCGTTTCCCGTACAAATAAGATCGCTGGCGACTGGTGTGGCGGAGTCTTTAACTACTGTGTTCCGGATTATGAGAAAATAAGGGAGGGTGTAAGCTTGTAAATGATTTATAGGAAGAAGGTTTTTGTGTGCTAATGGTAGATAAATCAAGCCTGAACCGTTAAAGGCATCGTACACGTTTGGTAATTGTCAAAGACCAGTGTTATCACTTGGTGTATCCCAACATATGCATAAAATAACAAGCCTGTGAAAATTTGGGCTCAATTGGTCATCGAAGTTGCAAGAAAATGTTGAAAGAAAAAACACCCTTGTTGTACAAATTTGTGTGCTTTCAGATAGGAATAAAAACTCCTTGCAAGAAGTTTTTATTATTTTAGTGAGAAATTATCTCTTTCTCAAAAACTACGTTACTTCAGAGGGAGTCGTGTCTCACAATGTTTTATACTATCAACAGCTCCCTGTTGCTCGTAACCAAGTAAGTTTTTATGCTAATATATATTTTGAGTAATTACCAAACGTGTACGATGCCTTTAATAGAAGAGGTTTGGTCATGCGTTGTATTACTAGATAACAATTTAAGCAAGACATATATTAAGCACTCGATGCTGTACTCAAACAGGATTTGTAGAGTGTCACGGGTCCCCGCTTTTAATTACCATCTAGCTCCTACACGTTTTTAAACAAATTATTACTGGTTCCTTATTTTGTAATTACGAGGGTTGATTTTATGTATATATTTGTGCTGATGTTCTTTTAACATCTTCTGAAATGTAAACTTTTAAACAGGCAAAAGAGGTTTCTGGATTTACCTTTCTGAAGATTTTTCCTTTAGATTTGTATCCCGTTCCGTTGTTGGCAGTTTTGTCCCTTTATAGTGCACAGCATTTTAACAAAGGCTACTTTGAAACCAATTTTGTAAGTGGGCAGTTTTAAAACATACAGCAAGTAAAGGGAGTACAATTAGACATGTACCTTAAGTTCTTTTCCCAACTTGGCACTAAACACTTCTTGTCAAATCCACAAATGTTAAAGGCATCGTACACGTTTGGTAATTGGAGCCTATTGTTTGTTTCAATCCTATATAGTTGTATATATATACCATAAAACTTACATGTGGAAATTTCATTTCAAAAGGTGGTAGCGTTTTTGAGAAATTGCCGAAAATCTGGAGCGGTTATGTCCACGCAGGAAGAATAATCTGCATTGGAATATACACTCTGAGAAGCGTGTCTCAATATTCAAAATATTTTGGGCATAAAAAGTGATATATGTTTCCATAATCGCAGTCCTTCGAAGTAAAAAGTCTCTCAAAATGCATTATACTATCCAAAGCTGCTGTACTTCTTACCAAGTAAGTTTTTATTGCCATTTTCGGAGTCATAACCAAACGTGTACGATGCCTTTAATGACTGCTTTTTTAAAGTACGTGTTGTTCTTCGAAGTCCTTTCAGGGCTGATAGAAAATATTTAAAACAAGTTTACAATAACACATAATTATTACCAATAACATACAAAACTTTGTCAGTATAGATATATTGTTTCAGATACAACTAAAACAATAACACTGTTGGTAAGGTGCTGAATCGCTATAATAATTTAGTTTTTGCTTGACTGTTTTGGGGGATCTTGTATGGTTCCCTCTAGTTTAATTTAGTTTTTGCTTGATTGTTTTGGGGGGATTTTGTATGGTTACCTCAAGTATTCTAAAAATCATTAATTACATGCCACTGCATGACGCCATGCATTACTATTTAACTGTTACAATTTTTAAACATTTTACCCCGAATTTCTTTTATGACATCGAGGAATGCTTGGTGCGGTTTTGGTGAGAAACATTGAATGAAAATAGCCAAAACTATGTACCCTGAAATACCACCAATTCCAAGCGCAGATTCTCTGTAAAACTGTATGTACGTTTTGAATCTGTTTGTGTGCGAACAACTTCACAGTCAATTTGAAATAAAACCACTTCCGTTTTTCTATTGTAAACGGGTCACTAGTTGGTTTAGTTAGCCTACTCATAATCACACACCTTGCTTCACACATACAAAAAAACCCGTCGGGTAGTATTTTGTGTTCACAAGAACGAAAAAATGTTCGTTATTATGTTGTGGTTAGTTTGCAGAAGGAAGAGTGAAATCATACATGTAGCCAGGTGCGAGCAAATCAAGAGATGAGACCAAGTGTGACCACGAACAATATTTTTATGGTATTCGATATATGCATCATCATACAGAAAGTTTTTTTGAGGACATGCAAATAAAAACAGTAGGACCGGAACGCACTCAACATGTTCAAAAAGCTCAAGGTTTTGTAATTTATGAAGCTTCTTCCCGTGCCGAGTGAGAAACATCTATTAAAATGCAAGCTTTTAAAATCGTATAAGGCGTAATGTACAGTTCCTTATAGAAGGAGACTGAGTGCCTAGGCACTGTTCTGCCCAATAAGTAACTGGCGGTTACTCTTATACGTGAACGTTCAATTGTAGCCACAAGTGGCAAGGCAGTAAGAGAGAGGGAATTGGTGGATCGAGCACCGATGAGAGCAACCAGGATAAGTGGGTGGAGATAGAGAGGGATGGGGGGGGGGGGGGTGATCGTGAGATTGGGAGTGAAAACACAACTTAGTATATCTTTCTTTCCCGGGAGAAATATTTCATTCAATATGAAGCAATGTTCAGATACAAAGCTACTTCAGAAAACATGGCAATAACTTTGTTTTTAACTCAGAACCGGATATACGATCGTTGGACAAAAAATGAAGATTACTTTTTGCACATAATTTTTTGTTGTTTTTCGTTCCCTCGAAATAGTATTTTGTTCGCTCGAAATAGTATTTTGTTCCCTCAAAATAATATTTCGCTACCTCGAAAACTATTGTTCGTTCCCTTATGATGTTAATTTGTGCTAACGAGGTACTGAAATGTATGTAATTTCTTTTTCTCTACATGTTCTATTTTTCTTTAACCGTCCTTTTAGGGACTCCGTAGCAACTGGCAGCCAGCGAACTATAATTTGCAAAAATAATAGTCTTTTATGAAAGTTTTACTTTTCCCTTAAAACTTGTCGTGAAAGTGATAACAAAGTACACGAAAAGGGGGCCTATTTATATCGCGTATGTTTTTCGTCAGACATTTTAAACTCATACAGACCGCCCCGATTACCCGCGCAGCAATTGAGTCAAGATTATTTGAAAAGAGAATGCAAGACAATGGGCTTTACAGATAGACCACAAAGGACGTCTAACGACAAGATGGAAGGGAAAGAGAATGGCAAACGAATGCCAGATTTCCATGTGTCGTGTCTATCTCTCCAACCCCCTGAATTTATGTGACATCGAATCACTTGTAAGCACATCCAAGTGGAAATTGCAACGTCCGGTGTTTCTCCCAGCGGTTAATACAATATTAGCGTTTGTCCGGTCGTGTTCCCTGACTTCCTACCGTGAATAGGCAATGACGATTGCTACCGGTTAACCAATTCTCTATATTATACCGGTTAGTTTTGGATACAAGCCTCCCCATTTCTGGTTCTTGTAAGGTCTAAGTGGTGTTTCCTTAACGGTAATAGGGTTGCAAGAATCCCAACAACAGATGCTGGCGCTCTTATCAACTCCCATCTAGTACATCGAAATGGTTTCAAAATGTTGATGTTAGACAGCCCCTTGGTTTGTACACATCTGGCAAAGCTGGCAAAGTTGCATATAGACCCTTCCTGGGTTGTCTACATCAGATCAAATCTACCCCCAAGTTGTGCCCTGTCTACAATTGAACAAATCAATACGATATGTCATAAGTCTGCAAGAAGGAAAATCTGAAAATTGCAAGCAATTTGGACGCAGTTTCATGGCACTATCATATACTCATGATTTGTGAAAGAATTGGCGCTTCGATTTGTTGCAACAGCGATGTTTTCCGCGCCGTAAACCGGATTTCCACTGCTGAAGTGTTGCGTTGTTTTGGTACTTCTCGTATACATGGCGTTACGATAGATCAGTCACTATACAATGCACGACCCTCGCATAACATACATTTTGAAAACGCAGTCTAGTGCCTCCAGTTTGATTCCTTGGCCCTATTTACATAAAGCTAGTTTATAGGCAACAAAGTTAAGTGTGCTTGCAAGCCGATAAGCGAAAGCACAAACTGTTTGTAAATAATTAATACTAACGGAGATTGAGGAAACTGATCGACGATTGAACACCTGAGTTTTTTTCTCTGACACGCCTTGACAAGGTGCCCCTAAATACAGTGTGCCCCTTTTTAGTTCCCCCCCCATCTGAGGCGTGACCGCAATGTTCAGTCTCGGGGGGGGGGGGGGTGTTCTGTCATTTGTTACCCTATACCCTTGCTCTATGAACCTCAATCATCAGCATGAAGGCCACTGTGGTTGAGGGGGAGGGGGTATTCAATACCCAACTTGCGTCTGTTTGATTACTCTTTGGTCGCCACAGGTGACTTACCTTCAGGAGCTTGGTGCTGAAAATAAAACAAGCTCCCACACTCGACGACATACATAATACTAAGTTAGACAAATTTTGACTTAAAAGTTAACGAGAACATGCTGCACGATAAGCAGCAGATTTCCGTTCGAAAACATCCGCAGTTTGGAAGCTATACACCCCACTCCAAAACTCTGGGGCTCCCCCTCAAATTTCTCCCTGCTTTTAAAATAGTTACCCCCTTGTCTTTTAACACCCGGGTTAGGTTGTGGCCCGAGTGCATGTGTTATGCCCAAAATCATGGGATGCATATGTATACCTTGTTAGCACGATGTCATTACGAAGCATTTTGCCCTTGAAGGAAAGTTTTTTTCTAGCTATAACCTATGAGTGCATTTACGTTGACAAAGCAGTTTTGTCTTCGCCCAGCTTGGGTCTTTGGGGATTTATGCGACGAATGGAGGGTGGGGGCGGGGGGCGTGGGTGAGAGGAGGGCCCTTTTCCCGTCATGTGTGTTTAAATACGGAGTCACTTTGGCCGTTCTTCGCAGAGCAGTCACGTGGTCGTTTATGTAAAACGAACCAAAAGGTGTAGTTTCACAACCATTATCTTTATGATGATGTTAATTTTAGGGCATGGGAAAAAACATACAAATGCCTACTCTGAAAAGGAGTGGGGGACGATCTCTGTTTTAGGGTTGCTAAGGGACTCTAAACCACCGTTTGGAATAAAATATCACAGACAATTTTACTTGAATGTTTGAGTGAAATTGCACCTTTTTTTTAATGAGAGAGATCGCCTATCATTACAATGCCGGACGGCCACTTCAGGGTGAGGGCTACACTTCATTGATTTGGGTCGATGGCCCAAATCAACTGCCACCAGGGGCATGTTGCCACCTACTCCTGGGGCTGAAACAGGGTTACCCCATTCACAGTCCGTAAGGATGTAGGCATGGGTATCATCCACTAGGAGCCTCTGGTAGAGCAGAATGCACTATACCTTCCCAACTTCTAACGAAACAATAATGGTTAAGTACCTTGCTCAAGGGCACAAGTGTCATGACCGGGATTCGAACCCACACTCTGCTGCTGACAACACCAGAGCTTGGGTCCGGTGAACTAGACCGCTCGGCCACGACACGCCACAAGTTTTTTTTTTTTTCCTTTTTCAGAAAGTAAAGTTATTAAGTTATGTACCTGCTGCTAAAGTTTAGGATTCGAACTGCCTCTAGCTACCGGGCACGCTCGAGGTACGTCATGTGCTCTAGAAATGACAAAGGTCATGGATTCGAATCCCAGGACGCGGGAAAATGCTAAGAATATACACTGCTTGACACACATCGGTGTATGGTTAAAACATAAAATAATAGAACAATATATAATACGCAAGTATCTGTTTTAGACCATCTTTTATTTCTGTCGGAATGCCTCATTGTCAATTTTATTTTGATTAATTTGTTTTCATTGCAAAATGAATAAGCTGTTGACATAATTTCTAGCTTAATGTTCAACGATTGATGTCAGGTACTTCACTCGTGGTTATCTTTGTGAACTGCTAAGTGTCAAATCAACTACACTGGTGTAAAATATAATCAGGTGTTTGGGCACTCCGTCCGGAACACCTCTTGTTTTTTCATGAGGTCATCGGACGTCCGAACAAAAAAATGGGTCTGCATCATTCCAAAGAGGACTTGTTGCGCCAGTCAAATTCAATGCCGTTCTGATTGAATATCATAAACATTCAACAATGAACTGCAAATTCTCTGTACACAAATGCACAGACCATACTTTTGAAATGTGACGTCAACGAACGTTTTGGGGTGTTGACAAAACTTGCAATGAAGGGTATCAAACACAGTGGCATTTTACACCATTTTAACGCGAGCTTAGGACTTGAATTTTTTTTCCATTTTCGTAAGGATTCTATCTTTTGGAAAATGAGTACATCACAAAACTGAATTTGAACTTGGAAACCCTCTTTAAAGGGTCTGTATACGTTTGGTAATGACTCTGCAAATTAATGGTACCGTAATAAAGACTTACTTTGTAGGCCTAAGAAGTACAGCAGCTTTGGATAGTATAATGCATTTTGAAAGACTTTCCTCTTCGAAGTACTGCGGTTATGAAAAAAGATATCACTTTTTATCCCCAAAAATTTGAATCTGAGAAGCGTTACTGCAGTAACGTTTCTCAAGATTTTCGGCAATATCTCAAAAACACTACCACTTTTTGAAATGAAATTTTCACAGGTTAGTTTTATGGTATATATATTTACAACTCTGATTGAAACAAACAGTGGGTTCCAATTACCAAACGTTTACAGACCCTTTAAGTCAAGTGAACGTTTTGCTACTTGACTTTCACTTCTTATAGAAGAAAACTTCGTGTTCGTGCAGTCACTAAGTCTGTTAAGTATTAATTCCGCTTAAAGCCAATCAATCAAACAGGGATTCTAGGGGCGCTTAGGGTGCTGGGCGATAGGAGGGGGGTAGTAGAGGTACTCGACTTAACGTTGCCCTGACAACTTGTCAGAATTCATGGTGATGTCTTTTTTAAATACCTGATGGTATATGATAACCCATGGAGAGGAGACTACACGTTGATGCCCCTCCCTCTCGCTGTATCCGCACATGAATGCAATCTCATTTCCCTGGCGGGGAACCACCTGATGGCCACACCCGATCGAGGTATACTCTTGGGTGAGGGGGACAACCCCCGTAAACTACACCCAATCGAGGTACTCTGTGAGGGGGGGGGGCATCCTTGCAGCACCCTTGAGCGTTATGCTGACGTCAGGTCTATTCATCATTAATCATTCCAAAGGCTTCCACCAGACATTTTTGTGATGGCTTTCCAAATGTTCGTGGATAGCATGCGATTGCCTATGTCTCGACAGGTCAGGTTGGAGTCTTCACATAGCTGGTTAATGTATGTTTTGTTTGGCCTATATCTTTACTCCTCTTTCCATGTGTTGGTGCCACAGCACCAAATCTTACACCACTTGATCTGTACTAGTCTTGCAATGTCCAGCAAATTAAAGTCTCCTTTTTCTGACCTTTGTAGCGATTTTAGGTAGATTTCCGTCTACAGGACCGACAATGTATTTAGCTTGCTAATCACTAAAACCTAAGCAGTAATAGGAACTGGTAACCAGCAATTAAAGCACAATGGACGACACCTCGTTCAGATGTACCGTGTCCGAATCAGTGGCTGCGGCTACACTACGGCTTGTTGCTATGGTTACCCTATGCTCTAACGCATGTTCATGTGACGATCAAGCCACAGTCGTAGCCGCTAATCGGACACGGCCATGATTAGCAATAATTATGGAAGAGTAGTTCTGCCCATTTTAGCCTTCGAGAAAGACTCCGCTAGGGTCGAAACATCAGGCCATTAAAGGTATCGTACTTGGTAATGACTCAAAACAAATATTAGCATAAAAGCTTACTTGGTAACAAGCAATGGAGAGCTGTTGATAGTATAAAACATTGTAGGAAACGACTCCCTCTGAAGTAAGGTAGTTTTTGAGAAAGAGGTAATTTCTCACTAAAATAATAAAAACTTCTTGCAAGAAGTTTTTATTCCTATCTGAAAGCACACAAATTTGTACCAACAAGGGTGTTTTTTCTTTCATCATTTTCTTGCAACTTTGATGACCAATTGAGCCCAAATTTTCACAGGCTTGTTATTTTATGCATATGTTGGGATACACCAAGTGAGAACACTGGTCTTTGACAATTTCCAAACGTGTTCAGTGCCTAAAACTATTTTTTTGCATTTTAGAATTAAATCAGTTTCGTTGGACCGTGTGGCCTTTCAAGGCTCACAATGATGTTTTGGTGTCCCAAAATACATTAAAAGAATTGTAAAGTTAAAGGTAGGGTCATACTACGGTCATGACCCTGAGAAAGTTGTGCCGAAAGCGCACTTGTTATATAAACATGGTACCGATGGCAGTATGAGCATCCTGCGAAATTAGTTCGTCTAGAATGCCCCCGTTCATTAGAAATCAATAAAAACATTTGAATCTCAGAAACAATTCATGCATGAACCGTTTCTCAGATTTCTGAGGGTTGGTGTCTGTTTGGGAATGCTGCGGCCAGAAACCCTCCCTAAACATAGATGGATTCTAGACTTCTTGTGAAACTAATACATTTGACAGTTTTGTTGCCGTTTTTCTCAACAAGTAGTCACTGTATTCAGCTGAAAAGTGCGCATTTGACTTCCATTGTATCTTTCTATATAAGTTTGCAAATAAATCAGCATATTACGTTGACAAAAACCAAACGATGACCCTACCTTTAAAAAAGTTAATTGTTAGGATTCAAAATTGACCTCAATTTCCTATTATGCAAAATTGATTAAGGGTTTACACCAACCCAATAAATGTGAAGTTGGTAAATAAATCAAGGTACACAAAAATAGGTTAACCAATTATAATCCTAGTTGCTTTAAAGGCACCGTGCACGTTTGGTAGTGGCTCTGATAATTAATGTTAATAAAAACTTACTTGGTAAGAAGTACAGCAGCTTTGGATAGTACAGTGCATTTTGAGAAACTTTTAACTTCCAAGTATTGCGGTTATGTAAAAAGATATCACTTTTTATCCCCCAAAAATTTGAATCTGAGACTGGGTGTGTATTCCAATGCAGATTATTCTTCCTGCGTGGACATAACCGCTCCAGATTCTCGGCAAAATCTCAAAAACGCTACCACCTTTTGAAATGAAATTTTCACAGGTTAGTTTTATGGTATATATCTACAACTATATAGGATTGAAACAAACAAATAGGCTCCAATTACCAAACGTGTACGATGCCTTTAAACTATAATATAAAACATCTATTGACATGGAATCGTTGCACACGCAGTGATCCTCACTTGACATTTTTAAAACTCTGAAAATGTCGCGTCTGAATCACCATGATCACCACGCTATAAAACCAGTTCACCTGAAAATCCGATCGTGAACCGGGAACTCACCCCTGGACCACTGTTATCTTCCAGAGAGTGATTTACAAAGCTATAAATAAACCAGACCGACAATAAACCCCAAATCAGAACAGCTCTTGATCCAACACGTAAATACGTCAAGGTCGTTCCAGGTGACGTGACATGAATGCGGCAATTGAAACGAGGAATTCCAATTTAGAACGGGGGTCGACGTCAAAGGACTATATACTAGTTCTTTGGTTACCCATGATTGTGCACTAATAAGCCTATTAAAAAAAAGTATTATCGTCTCCATATTTAGGCATTTCTAGATGGAAAAGGCTTTTTATTTTATTTTATCGGATACATGTTATGGAAAATACTTGTCATTGTAAGTTATCAAAAATAAAAAAATTGTAAATTTACCATGAGTTGGTAAAGTCATTCTCTATGGTTAAGTTAGCACAATATAAGACCGGTAGCTTTCCGAGAAGTAAAGTGACTCTATCTAGGTGATGGATTGAGCACGGAAGAAGAAATAGACTTCCTCCATGGATTGAGGCATACAGCTTTAGAGAAATACCTTATTTGGATCCACGGTGCAACATTCGACCTAAATAAAGCATTTTACTATTTTGGTAAGGATAGATGACTAGACATCGCTTGTTAACGATTGAGTCAAAAACAACATTGTAGGCCTACCGGTTACAGGGAAGTCAGTGGAAAAATCAACCTTACGCAGACATTTTCGATATAATAGACGCACAGGTGTAGCGTTATTTGAAGTAAAAGTGTGTTGTCCGAAGGTACAGTTTTTGTATGGTGGATGTTGAAGCACAATTAGCTGCCAGAACATTCATACTTTTATAAACTGCTTGTCAGAAAACTCTGTTACTAAGGTCACTGAACACTGTGACACAAACTCTGGAACAAATCTGTCCGACTATTAGATTTCTTCAAAGAATTGCTAATTTTAAAATGCAAAATTATACACCAAACCAGAAGAGCGGAGTTTCCTAACGCTGCTGTTTGATGAGAGTTTTCCATTTTCTCTTTATTGAAAGTAGAACAAATTATATCAAATTATGTTTTTCAAATTGGCCGGGGGGGGGTGTCACAGGCCCATGGTTGTGCCACTGAAGTGACAAGCGACTGGCTCGTCGTGGCCGAGCGGTTAAGAGCACCAGACTGAAGCTCTGGTGTTTCTGATCAGCAGAGTGTGGGTTCGAGTCCCGGTCTTGGCACTTGTGTCCTTGAGCAAGATACTTTACCATAATTGCTTTGTCCTTCGGATGGGACATTACGCCCTATGTCTCATGTACTAGGATTTGTATATGTACGTAAAAGAACACAGAACACTTGTCGTGGAAGAGTATAGGGGTTAACCCCAGTGTTTCTGGTTCACATAGGCCTAGCGCAGGCCTGTGAATAAGAACAACTGTTAACCCTTGTCTACAGGTTTTCTCAGGCTTGTGAGCTACAGTGATTAAGTTCACTTCTGAGGCATCCATGATTTCATTACCAGAAATCTATATTAATAACAGACCTCTGTTTTGTCATCCTTTACTGGTACTTTTTCGCAAATGATAGCAAAACAGATGCATGGTCCACCTGTTCGCATGACGAACATCTGTATTTTACTATTCAACCATGGTTCATGACAATGATAAAAGAACTATACAATGACAAAGATACAAGAACTATACCATGACAAAGATAAAATATACCTATATGAAGCACACTAACAGAAACATTTTAATACTCTCAAAAATGTTGAATTTCAGTGTTGAATATTGGTCTGGGAAAATACTATTAAAACAGTTCTAGTAAACCTTAAAAATGTGGTCTGAGTAAAACGAAACTTTAATTTTATATACCTGCTGTTAGTGGAATTCACTAAATGCTGAAGTGGTTGATAATGGTTTTTCGAGACGACTAGTTTCGTGTTTGTACACCTCAGGCAACATATATCATATTGAAAATACCGTCTACTACTTGGCCGCGTTAATTGTCCACCCCGTGGCGTCCAAGTTTTTGAAAAGAAACAGAATTTATTATAATGGGTGGTCTGATATTTAGAAACACTTTGGGGTCTTTTTTCTTCTAAATTTCTGATGTTGAGCAGTTATCGTTTTCAGTACCTCAAAGTGTTGAGTCATGTGGTATGTCTGAATACGCACAGTTCCGAGAAGCGTACAGGGAAGTGTGGCAATACAAGAGCAAAAGATCAAAGGCTTGAAATGGGGCCAAGCCGCCATCCATGTTGAATTCTAACATGTAATGCGTAGCAAGAGTTACATGGAAAAACAAAAACGTTGTTTTAGTAGAAAGAGTAAGACTTACATCTTCTAGTTCTAAATGAACTTTTCATATTGCAACTAATCTTTTTCTTACAAGAGATTTAGCAATCATAATAACTGTTTTTAATTTGTTTTACAGAATGTTAATATTATACTGGGAATACAGGGCGAGTTACTATATACATCCATGTATAGGCCCCCCTAAGCATGAGTAGTAGGACCTCCTATATAGCCAAGATCCCAAGAGGATGTTTTCAGGAGGAAACCAACCAAGTACCAAGAGTAACAAGCATGACTGTTTGTACTGAAAATGTGAGCCTCAATTTTCTAAAGGCTCTGGGTGGCTTAGGCTATATATGTTTCTTTAAATCAGCATGGTTTGAATTTATGTACCTCTTTTTCTGAAAACTATGGGTGTGTTTGCCAAGAAATCTAAAAGAATCTCTAAAACACATGCAATCACCTTGTGTGGAAAATATCTGAGAAATAATTATCTGAATATTTTTTGAGAAATTAAACATTACTCCTATAGATATCTTTCCATTTTATATTATATTACACGCCACCACGTTTACTTAGTTCCACACTTGACATCACTCGCAAATGTTTCCCATGCAAACACTGTTCTGGATCAAAAAGTATTCAGTGTAGCTGGACCAATGATTTGGAACAATCTTCCTCCTGCCATTAGGGAATCTGTCAGTGTCAGTATATCTCTTTTTCGTAAAGCTTTTAAGACTCACCTCTATCCAGCTTATATTAATTGCGGCCTATGATCTTGATGGAATAGGACCTTATAAATTATTATTGTTATGTTATATTAAACAGTAATGATGGGTTTTTTAAGCAGAAGCATATTACAGGTTGAGTGATCAAGGCAACTTGAGCAACCTAAATCGGTATATGCTTGGTTTCATTTATCTATTTTAAAGTGCGATTTTTCCAAATTGTTGAAATAGTTTTGTCCGAATCGCTGAAGAGGGTTGTTGGTGGCTTTAACAATTACTTTATACACTGCAAACACTGGGGTGTTAAAATTGACACCATGGGTGTTTTCACATATGGATACCCAAGAGAGAATAAAAAATAACATCCTGTAGGGTGTTAAAATAACACCACTGTAACTGTGTTGGAGTATCTACCTTAACTACTTGTTGGCAGAAATTAGTGTTATTTTAACATCCATATTATGGTGTAAATGTTGACTCTTTTTTCGGTATCTATATGTGACAACATCTAATGGTGTCAATTTTAACACCCCAGTCTTTGCAGTGTACGGCTGTAGGACCGTAGCCTTGCGGTGTTGCAGGGGATATTAGGGGAAATACCTCAATATCTAAACTATGTATTGTGTCAAGTATTTACCGTGAAGCAACGACTGTGTCAGGGACCCTTTATTGACTTATCGGTACAGTCGGGTCATTTAACTCTCCTCTCACACACGTTCCCCATTTGCTACTTTTAAACTTGTTCCCCAACATGTCACAGTTTAACCATCTGTTTCAACTCCATACACCTCTCCCCGATGATTCTTTCTACTAAATCATACAGCAGACAAAAGGCAAGCCGATCATAACTGATCCTACCATCATAAGTCTCAGGTATCCCCTACAGACATATTACAAGAACCGCCAGTCTCTCAAAGCAGCATGTCTTCAGATCAGCAAGCTTGTAATTTACTCTGTTCATGGTGGTGGGCGTGCATAATACCCGATTCACCCATCCCACGTATAAAAAGGTTTGACCTAGAGCATTTAATACACTGGTATTCCCTATCGCATTGCAATGGATGATGTTTTTATATCCCCTTTTGTTTTAATGAGTTGAGCGTGTGGCATGATTAATCCCACGCTACCTCAAGGAGGCTATTTACCCCAGATTGTTGCCTCAGGTATGGGTATAATATTTGACTTGTACTTTTGCCATAAAAGTTTTCAATCATGAAGTTGTATTTTGATACGTAATGTACGTGAAAGAATGTGGTTCGATTTCAGCAACCCACTTTCACTACAGATATAGTGTTGATTCTTTGCTCATTTGAAGGGTCTGTTTACGTTTGGTAATTACTCATGCAATTAATGGCAATACAAACTTACCTGGTAAAAAGTACAACAGCTTCTGATAGTAGGCCTATAAAACATTTTGAGAAACATTTCACTTTGAAGTAATGTGGTCATGAAAAAAATACATCACTTTTATCCCAACAATTTTGAATCTGAGTAGCGTTTGCTGACAGTAACGTTTCTCAGATTGTTTTTTCCAATTGCAGATTAATCTTCCTTCGTGGACATAACCGCTCCAGATTGTCGGCAATATCTCAAAAAGGCTACCACCTTTTGAAATGAAATTTTCACAGGTTAGTTTTATAGTATATATCTCTACAACTATATAGGATTGAAACAAACAGCGGATTCCAATTACCAAACGTATACAATCCCTTTAAAGTTAATATGATTGATTTGCACATCTTTTATTAATCAAACACTTTAAACAAAATGTTAAAATAAGATCCTCTTTATGTGAGGATATTTAATAGTTAGCTGCGAGAAATCATTTAGTACAGTGAGATGACGAGGTCAGCAACATTGCTCCCGGGTTCACATCATTTTAACCCTTTCTTCAGGGCTCGAGCAACTATGCACAATTCTTGTATGGATTAAATTAAAAAACCCGGGACGACTATCATAAAATGTCACAAGTAGTTAATGCTACATTATTATCTATGATGTTTGATGTTTAAAATAATACAGGGTTGTCATAAGAATATCGACGTCGGGCTTTCCTGAACAATTAACCCCCATTAGTAGCCAAGTGGCGTGTTAATTTTCAGGTGGGCCAGAAGTCAAAACACAGCCTGCACTCTTCGTCTTCTCAACGAAAATAAACTTAAAAGTTCTTGAGGCCCTAATTGACTAATTAAAAGCTGAAGTCATATCAAGACATGCCTCCGTGTTCCTGTAGAGATCCTGAACGCAAGGCAAGAAGTGAGATAAAAGAGGAGTCCGGCGAGAATCAAGTTTCCATTCGGCATCTTGTTACAGCCCTCAGAGCAAAGAGAGCTGGAGAACTTCCAAGACTGCTTTTTGTGACGAACAACATACGTCATTGACGCTCTTTGCCGTTGGCATTTTTATAATCTTTTGTTCTTAGTGGACGAATCTATGAACAAGAGCTTTTTAATCGTCTCAAACGGCCGGTCTTGAACTATTTAGACGTCAACAATTAATTTGTTGCATTGTGGTAATTATAAAAAGCACAATCTCTGACAAGAATTATGCTGCTTTCTTGCCGTTAATCTACGACACTTTCTTCAGATGGTTTTTCTGCGAGAAAATGTAATAATACATAACCAGGCGCGGATCCGGGGGGCGTGGGGGGCGCACGCCCCCCTTTTTCATATATAAAAAAAATATAAAAAAAAGAGGGAGAAAAGAAAAAAAGAGGGAGAGAGAGAGACTGGGAGGGAGAAATGGGGAAGCTTTGTGTTACGCAGGCGCAACAAACTTCATTTATCATTTTGCTGCTTGGTATATTTTCACGCCCCCCCCCCCCGTTTGGAAAATCCTGGATCCGCCCCTGATAACATGGTTTGTTGATCAGTTGGAACTGTCTTTTTTTAAGTTGTGTGCATTTGAAAAAATATTTAGACAAGCCTCAATTGAAAAGTCGCGGACGGGATGATTTGCATTATGTTGTATTGTAACACAGTGAAGTCCTGAGAACGGTTAAGTTTCTGGGCCCAATTTCATGGCTCTGCTTACCACATAATTCTACGCTTACGGAGCCCTGTAAGTGCATGATTCTATGGGCTGTAAGCACAGAATGCCACGGTAAGCAGAGCCATGAAATTGGTCCCTGGGCCAAATTTCATAAAGCATGTAAGCACAAAAAAAATTGCTAAGCACAGAAAACTCTTGCTTAGGAAAAAATAATAGGTTACCAGCCGAAATACCGAACAGTTACCATTGATGTGACTGGTACCTCGCTCATTTCTTGCTCAGCAAGGATATTTGCTTCTAAACAGCTTTATGAAAATTCAAAGTATTTCCTTTGTTTCGCTTTTCCTTCCGTGGACGGGTTGATTTCATTATGTTGTATTGGAACACAGTGAAGTGCCGAACGGTAAAATAGCGTACCAGCCAAAATACCATACAGTTACCATTGATGTGACTGGCACCCCACTCATTTCTTGCTTAGCAAAGAAAATTGCTTAGCACAATTTTCTGCTAAACAGCTTTTTGAAATTGGACCCTGGCGTGTTGAGACTCTGTCTGAATTCAAACCCATGTTCAACAGATTGTCCAGGCTATAGTGTAAGTTGAGTCAACAAGGCTCCATTTAAAAAAAAAGTGACAAGGTTTACCTTTTATCACAGACTTGAGGTTCACTTATATTAGAGATTACTGAAATAGCGTCCGATATATACTGTATCGCAGGGTTGCTTAATACTCTCAACTTTGATTCATGTAATTGTTAGGAGGCTAGGCCCGAATTTACGACCCGCTTTTATCTCAAGCTTATAGTTATGATATGGCACCTTTTCTAAATTTGCCGTTTTTGTTTGGAGGTTAGCAATCTTGCAGTTGATGGTCATAGTTCGAGGGCCTACGGACAATTCACTTTAAAATGTTTAGGCGTCACTGAATTTTTATGTTTTGAATTCAGGGGGCTGTAAGACTTCAAAGTATTGTTTGAGTTTTGTTGAATATTTTAACATTCAAACGCACTTTCTCAAACGTAACAAATGAGGGCGCTGCTCTGTAATATTACAACAGGAAGTCGATGTCGGTTAATGCGTCATGTTATCAAAGGAGCATACCGGTTTACCATTCACGTAATTTAGTGATAGAATCAATATTTTAAGTCATGTTTGGGCTTACCTATTAAACCGGTGTGTACGGTAAGGAAAACATTGCTGACCATCACACCCGTTGGCAGTGGCATGACTAGACATTTTTATTTGGGAATGGGGGGGGGGGGGTAAGCGGGGGCTTTGATGTGCTACTCACCAATGTCCACCCTGTCCCCAAACCTGATTGGTTTACTATTAATGTGCTCTGTGCAACCGTCCTTGCAACATAACTGTACATGATATCTGCGTTGGTCAATATTTACCAGAGTCCATACCTTTGCTCAAAACTAACACAACGATAACAAACACTGTTTTTAATAGGGTTATCAGTGAACGCATTTATTTTAAAGATGGCGCTCGCACATTCTTTTGGGATTTTCATTCTACTCTCTTTCTTGCATGTTTCACACCAACAAGATTCAAATCTTACTCGAGTCTTAACACGACTTGGTGAAGTAGTTGGCTCTACTCGTATGGGATCCAAGGGGCAACAAGTTCTTAGCATCTACAAGGGGATTCCCTTCGCAGAGCCACCCATAGGACCACTTCGTTTCTCCAAACCACTACCAATACAACCCTGGCTTAATGGTTCCCTGGATGCATTGGAATACGGTCCAAACTGTATTCCAGGCCAGTTCGGACAGAGCACCTACAGAACTCTGAACAGCGTCCAACAATCCGAAGATTGCCTCACGCTCAACATCTTCGTCCCCGATGAAGTGGTAGCGACAGAGGGACCTCTACCGGTCATGCTTTGGATTCACGGCGGAGGGTTCGTTGTTGGGGCTGGCTCGGACACCGACGGTAGCGTCCTCGCCGAGGTAGGTCGAGTCCTGGTGGTGACGCTGAACTATCGTCTTGGAGTATTCGGCTTTTTCAGCACCGGAGATGACGCCTCGCCTGGTAACTACGGCCTGTGGGACCAGAGACTGGCCATTGCCTGGGTGAAAGACAACATCGATGCATTCGGAGGGGATCCTGGCAGGCTCACCCTCTTTGGTTTTTCCGCGGGAGGCAAGGCAGTAGCAATGCAAACAGCTACCCCGGTGAATGACAAGACTTTATTCCAGCGGGCGATCATGGAAAGTGGATCCGCCGACGATTCGGCGATTAACTCCCCCGAAACAGCGGCACTCCGCTCGCGTCAACTCGGAGAACTGCTAAATTGCGACTTATCCAAGGGCTCCCGGGCTCTTGTAGCCTGCTTACGCGATGTCAGCCCGGAAACCCTTGTTCAGGCATCCAACCTCCTGCACGTTGAGTTCGTCGATTTTTCATCCTTCTATCCCACAATCGATGGCGAGTATTTCCCGGACTACGCACCAAACGTTCTTGCTGAGGGTTACTTGGGACAGTATGACTTCCTGACAGGAGTCAGCAGCGACGAAGGAACTCTTGTTCAATCTTCAAGTAAGATACCCTCATCGATTGATTCTGCCGAGGAACTGTCAGCCATTATGAGGGACTTACTGGTATCCTCCTTCTGTAGATGCGAGAACGCACAGGAGGCTGCTGAGGCTGTGACATTCCACTACACCTCAGAGCGGGGTACCAGTGACGGTCGCCTCAACAGAGCCGTAGTTCTCGACGCGTTTGCGGATGTTTTATACACCTCACCGTGTCTGAATAACATCAAGTACCACACCGAAGCAAACCTCACCACCAGCGGGAACACCTTCCTGTACTTCTTCCCATACCGACCGGAGGACGAGCCCAACTCAGAGCCTGATATCATACGAGGTGCAGGTCACGGTGACGAGGTTTCCTATGTATTTGGTGATCGACTTCGGGATAATCCAGGGACCGAGAAAGGGAATCTAAGTGCTCTTATGATCAGATATTGGACCAACTTTGCCAGGAACGGGTAAAGCAATCCTTGCATATCTTTAATTTTGTTATACTTTATAGTAGATGGATGAACTTAAATTCAAGCTATCGTTACAGAGAGTACTGAAATTTAAAGGCATCGTACACGTTTGGTAATGACTCTGAAAATGAATGGCAATAAAAACTTACTTAGTAAGAAGAACAGCAGCTTTGGACAGTATAATGCATTTTGAGAGACTTTTTACTTCGAAGTACTACGATTATGGAAAAAGATATCACTTTTTATCCCCCAAAACTTGAGTCTGAGAAGCGTTACTGCAGTAACGTTTCTCAGATTGTGTATTCCAATTGCAGATTATTCTTCCTGCGTGGACAAACCGCTCCAGATTTTCGGCAATATCCAAAAAACGCTACCACCTTTTGAAATGAAATTTATACAGGTTAGTTTTATGGTATTTACAACTATAAAGGATTGAAACAAACAGTTGGTTCCAATTACCAAACGTATACAACCCCTTTAAAGAGAGCTGTTCTAAAATTACAATGTCTGTACAATAATTGTCGAACAAGATGTACTCGGTGCCTGATCTCTTTTTAAAATAATTTTCTTAGAAGCGAATATTGTAAACGAACGACCAAAAATCTGTGTTTTTCAAAGAAACCTCTTAAACAACCATAAAATCGATTTTTGTTAATGTAGCTATAATTTCAGTTCTACAAGAGCGTGTGAATGATTTACAATGGGTCACATAGAGAGTGAGTGGATTTTTGGTTTGATGTGTGTTACATGTTGGTAACATTTGTCACGCAATTTCTTCAGGAATAAAATTAAAGGATAACCTTAATTTTATGGTATCTATGTTTTACTTTTGTCTGATTCCACAGAGACCCCAACGACGGAGATGTCCCTTTATGGCCCAAGTACAACCTTGAAAACGAGTCCTACATCATTTTACAACATGACATCGCAGTAGGCAGCCGTCTCCAAGCTGGTCAGGTTGCTCTGTGGCTCGACTACCTACCGAGCATCATCCGACCCTTGGACACGAACAAGTGCTCCCTGGGCGTGCCCAAACCAGAGGAAGAGTCTACCGCACCAGGCCTGATGAGAACGGTTGAGATTGTCAGCACGGACGGTGATGTGATGGGAACGGTAATCGGTGTTACACGGAAGGCAGACCAGGCAATGGGCGGTAGGGAGGTAGGAGAGTTCCGTGGGGTACCATACGCAGAACCTCCTGTTGGGAAGTTGCGATTCAGACCACCTGAGGTTGCCTTGCCGTGGCTTGATGATCCCCTTGATCTAAGGAGCGGAGTACCACCGGCTTGCCCGCAAGATATAACAAAGGACCCATGGATGACCCGTGTAGGTTTCAACACCACCTCCGAGGATTGCCTGACGTTGAATATCTACGCACCAGTCAGAGAGAATGGCGAAGGGGTCTTGCCAACTGTGGTGGTCATCCATTCTGGTGACCTTCTCACGGGAACAGCTTCGGTTTACCACGGAAGTCCACTTGCGTCTAATTCCAAGGCCGTTGTGATTCTAGCCAACTATCGGCTTGGTGCACTTGGGTTCTTGTCCACGCAAGACGCAGCAGCACCTGGTAACTACGGCCTGCACGATATACTGGCGGCTCTGCGGTGGGTGAATAAATTCATCGGGAGTTTTGGTGGGGATCCAAGTAACGTGACGGTCATCGGCCATGGAGCAGGGTCTGTGTTGGCACATTTGCTCCTCCTGTCAGACAAATCACGAGGTCTCTTTCAACGCGTTGTGTCAATGAGTGGAACAGCATTGTCCCCAGAGCTTTTCAACCAAGTGCAGCCTGATCCCACCGAACGAGCAAAAGCCCTGGCAGATAAACTTGGGTGCCCAACGGACACATCGGCGTTGATGGTGGACTGCTTGCGAGATAGACCAGCCATGGACTTAATTGAGGCAACACAGGAGCTACCTCTCACCATCTCCTACCCAGTTGTTGTCGACGGAGATTTCTTAAAAGATCACCCCACTGAGATTCTGCAATCTGGCAACTTCCAAGATGTCGAGTTTATCATTGGAGTAGCTCGAGATGAGAAGGCTGCAACTGCAGCTTCATTCTTAGGGGACGACTGGACGAGGTGTCCCGATGAAGCAGAGGTGGAAAGCTTCATAGATCACATCAGTAGGGAAGCCTTCCACAGTGCGGACATTGCCTCATTGTCCCTCGCTGTGGAGTACCTTCACAATGGTAACCACATCCCGGACGATAGAGACTGCCCAATGAGGGGCTACCTCAGGAGGTTCCTGCAGGATTTCCTCACTGCTGTCCCTGCAGTCCAGACTGCTTTTTATCATGCATCTTCTGGTGGCCGCGTCTTTCTGTTTACCTTTGACCATTCACCATTGGACCACTATATTGCGAAGCTCCCCCCGTGGGCTGGCCCAGCATTTGGAGACGACCTTCAGTTTCTATTTGGTGATCCATACAACCCAATGTCTGACCAACAACTGCTTTCATACAGGCTGAAGGACAAGAAGACAACCTTGGAGCTGATGAATCTCATTTCAGGCTTTGTCTCCAAAGGGTAAGAATCTCTTTCTCCATCTAAAGTGAAAGGTGACTTTATTGTGAAAAATGTCTGGTCAAACCCAGTACAGGTCAAACCAACTCTTGACAGATGGTCAGAGCGAGTGTAGTCACGGTAATATCGACACCCAAGGAGTTAATAAATTCATTCAAAGCCCTGTCTGTCTGATCAATGATCGGGTCTTCTATTCTGTTGTGACTTCGACACTGCCACCTGTCTTTGCTCAAAATGTTACTTCAATGCTTTATTAAAGACCTGCTTGAACACAAACGGCAACAAATGATCTTTGCTGAAATATGATTTAATATCAAGTTTTCAATCAATAAGGAAATTGAGTTCACATGAAATTAAACAGATTTTATTTGTGTAAAAAAACAATCATTTTGAATACCCTTCTCCGGTGCTTTTCAGAGAGATTCGCAAAAAAGCCCTGTTACGTCATCACTAATGTAACGTCATACGTGGGAGCTCCGTTTTGTATAGCCGCTTTGTTGCAACATGGGGGTGTAACAAAGCAACATCCCACAAGTGACGTCAATGTATTGTCATATTGACGCACGCCGTCACCGGCAGAAGTGTTTCTAGTTTTTCAAAACCTTGAGGTTGGGGCCTAATATTTTGATCGATATTAACAACAAATTCAGAAGTGTACAAATATCAAAATAACATTTAAATGATAAACAAAAAAAAGTATAGACAAGTTTTAATAGCATTCCGGTTAAAACAAAATTCGCTCAAGTAGCTGTTTAACTTCAATGACATTGGGGATTGTAAACAAACTTTATATCGTTTAAAGTGTCTGACTGTCATGCTTCATCCACAGAGCCCCGGGAGCTTCCTTGTCTGGTGTA
Organism: Plazaster borealis; assembly: GCA_021014325.1. NCBI lineage: Eukaryota > Metazoa > Echinodermata > Asteroidea > Forcipulatida > Labidiasteridae > Plazaster > Plazaster borealis. The sequence continues at coordinate 15,370,945 of CM037462.1, forward strand.
CCTTGGCCTCAATTCGAGACGACCAACATGAAATACCTGTCGATGGATCCTTGTCCCCAGGTGCGCTCAGGCATCGACGAAGGGTGGGAGCACAAGCTACGCTTCTGGTCGGACTTACTGGCGACCGCAACGGAGCCTACACCATCTTCGCCTTTCAGCACGTGCGCCGTGCCAGTAGATTGTGTGGTTGGAAGCTTTGGTCTAGAATTGTCACCTGACACTGCGGGCGCTCTCATCCGGGCATTATTCGGTGTCAGTGTCGCACTAATTGGATTCCTTTTATGTGTTGTACTTGGTTACTGCATCATGACCCGCTCAATAACAAACAAAACCTCTGGTTCGCAGATAGAATTGGACGCCAAACCGAACTCCAGATAAATCACCAAAGATTAGTTGCTTTGGAATGATCCATTTTAGAAAAAAGTATGGGAAAGATGGTCACTTTGGAGGGAAATACATGTGACCGGAAGGACCAACACTTTTTTGAGGAACTGTGTTCGTAAGCTTTAGGACAAAATTTACAAAAGTTGGTGATCATTTCAGTGGTTCGTACGTCTACGAACCATTACTACCATTTTGGGATGTACTTGTCCAAAGGTATAATAGTGTTTTAAATCTATTTCCAATAGTGCAGGGATGGTTTGCTATCATTCATCTTCATCTTATTGATTGAAAATGACAAAAAAGGAAAGACCAGGTTAGATCATTAAAGATTAAGTGAACGTTTTTACATAAAATATTACCTTGTCCTTAATAAACTGTAAGACATTCTATCCCTTTGTTGTAATCTGCTAATTTGCGACAGTTGGAGATATGAACACATTTTTAAATATTTTGATGAGATCGACAATACAATTCACATTGATATGCAAAAGACGAAACTGGTTGGTACACCGATTAAGTGGTTTCCCTTCCTACAATATGGCCGACAACAAGGGAAAAAATCAAATGCTCGAGGTTGATTTTGAATCTTCAAAGTTTTTCTTGAAAAGAAAAATCTTAGCTGATGTTAAGAAGTCGCCTATAGACGATATCCGGAAACCAAGGGGCTATTTAAGTCCAAATGCCCCCCACTTCACTGTCCTACTTTACCCGGTGTCACCCCACGTACACGATGGAGATACACAGACATAGACTGCTTCCTTCCTGACTTGAAGATGCCCTCGGTTTACCTGGATCACCTTAAAATGTACTCTGAGATGGATCCCAGACATTATCTAGACATGGTTTGGTAGACAGCTTCGTTATCGGGTATATAAAACAGGCAGTTTGCCATAATTCGATAATTCTGTACAAACTTAAAGATGGACTCGAACGAGGAACGTTGCATAAAATGACTGTTCAAGCTTGTGTTGTTTTATGACTAAATTTTCAAAATTAGTTTGACTTTCCGATGCCCCCTTCTGGCAATGACCCGGTTCTAAAAGGAGCTACCGTATACGCAATATCATGAAGTGGTAGGATGTGTTGATTAAGTAAAGTCTGTGAATGAGCAAGAAAGGCTTGTAGAACTTGGACTTGGGGGTATTTAGATTTTCACTTTATCATGCGAGTAATTGTGTTTTGATTTCCACTGTAGTGCAGTAATCCAATGCCTGATATTAGAAAGGTCTTTGATTTTAAATTAAGATGCTATTTGACTAATTGCGAATCGTGTTAAGGCCCTCATGGTGGCTTAGCGGTTTAGTCTCTGCTTTCGGTGACTCCGGTTCGAATCCCAGAATTCACCTCGGTGACTCCAGTTCGAATCCCAGACTTCACCTCGGTGACTCCAGTTCGAATCCCAGACTTCACCTCGGTGACTCCGGTTCGAATCCCAGACTTCACCTCGGTGACTCCAGTTCGAATCCCTGACTTCACCTCGGTGACTCCAGTTCGAATCCCAGACTTCACCTCGGTGACTCCAGTTTGAATTCCTGACTTCACTTCGGTGACTCACGTTCGAATCCCAGACTTCACCTCGGTGACTCCGGTTCGAATCCCAGACTTCACCTAGGTGACTTCGGTTCAAATCCAATACTTCACCTCGGTGACTTCAGTTCGAATCCCAGACTTCACCTCAGTGACTCCGGTTCGAATCCCTGACTTCACCTAGGTGACTCCTGTTCGAGTCCCAGACTTCACCTCAGTGACTCCGGTTCGAATCCCTGACTTCACCTAGGTGACTCCTGTTCGAATCCCAGACTTCACTTCAGTGACTCCGGTTCGAATCCCAGACTTCACCTCAGTGACTCTGGTTCGAGTCCCAGACTTCACTTCAGTGACTCCGGTTCGAATCCTAGACTTCACCTCGCTGACTCCCGTTCGAATCCCAGACTGAGTCTTGCATGTGAAGTCGAATTTCTCTCTCTACCTGGTTGTGTGTTTTCCCCTTGTGTGGGGTTTTCCTCCCACATCTAAAACTGGCGTTTTCTTTACACAGGTTTCAGGGTTACAGTACTACAGTCACTTGGGGGCCCATTGTTTTTCGAAATATATTATAGCAATGGGATCACTGCTTTTATTGTGGTTCAAATAAGGAACACAAACATTAATTCGTAAATAATCTGAAAACAATTATTACATACAAACAATTTTGAGGTTTGGGTTCAAATCCAACCGGAGTTGCGCGTGCATTTTAGTACATCGGGTAATGTTGAGAATCGAAATCATATTATTCATTATGTTTTAACAATTATTACCCTTTTGGAATAAGATACCCGTATAATAAAACCCATTCTTAGGAACAAAGAGAAATGTACAAATATCAACAGGTGGGAAAATTAAGCTCTTTCCCCTCATGTGTTCAGAAGACAAATTGAAAGGATGAGTGACCATGCAGACAGAGTGATCAATTTCAGATTCTACACTAATATGGAATTCATGTTATGTACATCGTCACAGGATGCTTGATTTTTTTGTTTCAAGTTACCTGATGTGAGGTGAGGTAACACGTTAGTGTACAGTTTATCTGCAGTGACGAACGAAGACGTACTAAGACCGATGGAAACATTGCACCAAACTTGATGTGTTTGCACTTTGATTGTTGATTCTTCAAGCTAAAGTCTTTTAGTAGAGTATGGTTTTCAAATTTGTAGACTTGTTGATCGGTGAGGTAGACTTGTCCTAGCCGATGCTATCTGCGGACGCCACTGCCCGTGTACTTCATTATCTTCAATCTATTATTATGAATCATACGTTGGCTATCTTATCGCACTTTAGCACAGGTGAATAAGATAAACTGTGATAAAGTATACCGAAGAAATGCTTCATATAATTGATTAAAGAGAATCAGTCGGTAATAGATCAACCTGCTGGTTGTAAAAGGCCATGACATTATGTTGTCTTTCTCAGAGAATTTTAAGTTGTAATGTGAATGCATAATGCACGGGTGTGAAGGAAAAGACACCCTTCCATCGAGACAATTTTCTCCAGGATTCCCGTTTGTTGATGCAAAATGTTAGTAGTCGTAACGATCGTCATAAAGTTGGCCTACAAATTTGATATATTTTTTGTCTCATGTTACAGAGTTGATGCTTTAAAGCTTGTTGGTAACCATCAATACAATTCAGTTTGTTTGAATACAAATCAAGTAATAAACCACAAGGGAAACCGACTGGGTAAATTTTGAAATAAATTTGGGTTGAAAAAAAGAAAAATTGGCTGTAATCCTAAAACTTTTGTTATTTATTTTTAAAGAGTACTATTTATAAATGACGGGGTACTGGCTTGCATGAACTTTATTTAAGGACAATTTTGATACCATTGTCGAATAGAGCACACATTTAAGTGTTTTTTCCCCTTTAAGCGAAGCACCGATCAAACAGACCACTTCATGCCCGGAACTTCAACATCTTGAAAGAAAAGAACCCCACGTCCCCCATCGACTCAAGCCTGTACCTGCCAGCGGATCGTTAACGTGTGTCATCAGATCGAATCGGTATTTAATTTTCAGTAAATAGTGAACCTGATCCGCCTAGATCCCAAACCAAACACGTCCAATTCCCTGTCGAATTTAAAGCAAGCGGTCGCCATGTTACTGATTCCCCAGAACCATTTATCCACGCTGAAAAAAGGGGGTCAAAATTGCCCGGGATCTGCAGACGATCACGCGGTCTGGGCTGGTTGAGTAATCGGCGCGACTGGTGCTTCCTGCATCAATTTTCTTTTTTTTCTGCAGACAGTGTCAAACTTTAGTTCTCATCCAGTAAAATATCCTATATAAGCATCAGCCCGCTCCTGGTCCCGAATGGTAGAAATGGCAACTTAGGCAGAAATATTCATTGGACCTTGTACTTATAATGTATTCTCTATATTTGGCAAAAGGACATTTCGAAAACTATTTGGGGGGGGGGGGGGTTCATTCGTGGTTTATTAAAATTCTTTCTGAAGCCCGAGGGGCTAAACTGCATGAAGTTTACATTAAAAATAGTACAAATTTACACATCTATAGAAAAAAGTGTACATGTAACATGAACAAAATAATTGAATACAAAAATCACAATGCTCTCCAAAAAAAAATCATGTTTTACAATTGTTCGTCTTTTCCATTGAGTCTGATGTTGGTGAAATACAATTTTGGTTTTCGGAAGAATAAATTCATTTCCATCGCCAGTTTTTAATAATATAAACAACTTCATTATTCTTAATGAGAGAAATCAAATAAAAACGGTTTATGTTTTCTCAAGGGTTTAGTGCACTATTGTATCAAACTTATTTCGATAGCGGCAATCGAATAAAGCAATGGATGACTTTGAGAGAATTTCAGAAGAAAAAATTTCTCTTGATGATTAATATATAGACAGGTATGAACTTGATAATCAGATAACAATACAAATTTATCTGTGTCCTGTTTGTTGTTAACTTACTTTCATCGTGATTATGCGATCATTGGAACACTAAGGTGTAGATAATTATGTATAGAGAAGAGCTTATTTCCTTCGAGAAGTCCTACTTTATGTATTATTGTAACTTTTCAATAAAAATATGAGCTTTTAAAGGTACACGTTTGGTAATGACTCAAAACAAATATATTAGCATACAAACTTACTTGGTAACAAACAACGGAGAGCGGTTGATATTATAAAACATTGTAGGAAACGACTCCCTCTGAAGTAACGTAGTTTTTGAGAAAGAGGTAATTTCTCACTAAAATAATAAAAACTTCTTGCAAGAAGTTTTTATTCCTATCTGAAAGCACACAAATTTGTACAACAAGGGTGTTTTTTCTTTCATCGTTTTCTTGCAACTTCGATGACCAATTAAGCCCAATTTTTCACAGGCTTGTTATTTTATGCATATGTTGGGATACACCAAATGAGAACACTGGTCTTTGACAATTACCAAACGTGTTCAGTGCCTTTAAGTTCATGATTTGCTAACGCAATTCCATTTATCATGTCAAGGTTCACATTTAGGCACTCGCCAGTATATGAGATATCGCTACGAGACATCGAACTCGCCACAATCTCAGTTTATAAGAACTTAAATAAGATTACCCTACATTTACGTGTTGTTGACAAGGGGGGTGGGTGGGGTGAAGGTGGGGTTCAAAATATGAGCTGAGCTTTAGACTGAAAGAAAAGCGGATTAATCCTTAAATATCCCACTTTAACCACAAAGGTCCTTGAACGTCGAGTCGAGCTCCGCACCTGACAAACTTTCAGCTTGGAAAAAGGAGAATTGCTTTTGAGAGAAAACGCAGTGAAAAGGGAACGGTAATTTGACTTTAGCAGGAAAAAGCAATTTGTGGTAAAAACGTTCCTCATTTTAGACACAGAAAACGGAACTAACACCAGCTCTGGATGTGGTTGAAACCCCCAAACCTCGCCAATCTATTCTCCCCATCAACCCACCCAAACCCGCACTACCAATGCCCCATAATACAATTACGAACCCCTTCACCCTAGCTCACGCAAAGAGTAAACTCCCTGCATTGGAAGCCTAAATGCAAAGCAACAACAGATAGCCAAAGTTTCTAACAATGTTGACACAAATATTCCAAAATAGTGTTGAATTTGTTGGAAACAGGGCAACCAATCATTGGTTGTATTTTTGTTAATTAAAAGTTTGCAGAAATGTTGAATCTTGACACAACATCTGTTAACACGATTGAATGTTTTGCCGAGTTTCGGCCGTCCATGCCAATCAGCGCGGTTTGTTTATCAACAATAGAAAGGTCTACGTTAGCTCTTCATTGACCTCAGTGAAGGCACTGTTTTGGGCAAACGTCATATGCAAGGGTTTCTGTAGCAATACTTATTGGCCCGTTGCAAGTACTGCTCACCTGTTTCTAATTGATAACATCATTATTTGCCCGCCTCTTCTCATCCTTTCACCTTGACCCACTCAGCACTTTCGTAATTTGTATACCGTTATGAATTGTCATAATATTCCAAGTATCTGTACCTGCTGTAAAGCACTTGGATAAGACGGTGAAGGTTTTTATTTTTAAAATGACGCACGCGACTGGATATCTCTCCCTGTACACGGCAACTTTTTTTGACTATTAATAGGTCCGATATCTTTGGCTCGTACGTGACCCCATACCTAAAGTCATAATCGTCATGACCACATCTTAAAAGGGAAGGTGCCGAAACATGGACATACTAATTAATTTTGTAAAAGGTCTCGTCACAATCTCCTCTAAACGTGTGTTAGTTTGTGTAACTCACAATTATTATGATTTTTTTTATAAACAACCTTGGCTATTGTGTTATAAAACGAAAAGAAAAGAAAAAGACTGAACCCTGTACGGGTCAATGACTTGGGGGCGCTCTCTATAACCACGTATCGTCTACACAAAATAACATGTGGAGCAGGGTTAGTGTTGTTTGAAGTTTTGCATGGTGTGGACAAATAAGAGGTAACTAAAATAAATAGTAAACTTGCGGGTACAACCATGTGTAAAAAACTCTTTTGTGGGAGTGTTGGCTCTGAAAAGAGCCGGTGGGGTCTCGACGTTTCGAACAGTATACTCTGCTCGTCTTTTTTTAAATTTTAGTTACCTCTTATAAGGAGCAGGGTTATTGTGCACCAACTTTAGTTGCCTCCGTATGATCATGATTTTCAGTAAAACCTTATCTATATTAACTGATGGGCTTTACCTCTTATACATAGACTTTGTTTAGTTGTTTCGAGGCGACAATATTCGCGGCTGTCGCGTCGTCAAATTAAGTAAACATCGCACTGCGTTCACTGATAGACAGGAGTGTCCATGTCTCGTTTTCAAAAAACTACTTTGTTTTCTCTCTTTCTTTTGTTAATACTGTGCAATACTGTGCAATGAAACAGCAAAATCAGCACTTGTCATTTTTGGCCGACATTTTCTTACTTATCCAACCTTCTTGCCGAGCATAATATGTTTTAGCGGATGGGAACTAATTGGAAGTGCTGGTCCGTGACCTTAGAGCTCACGGAACGTGTCTCCAAGTCAAGTTGAGCCAAGTTGTTGCGATGGTGCACCTATCATCAGCTCTCCACACATGCTACTGCACTTTCCTCACCAGAAATGGGAATTTCCTTAATAGCCTTTCAGTTAACCCGCGGGGCTTTTCAGTTTAGCCAGTGTAGTCTAGTACAAGTAGTATTTGTTTCTTTTAAAAAATGTTCATGTAAAGATTGATGTAATGTGTGCAGGGCTTTTATGTTCCCCTCTCCCAAGTGTCACATTTTGCAATGTCATCGGTGCAGGGGGGTCATTTTTAGTATAGAACTGTATCCGGGGTCATACAACAAACTGGCCCGGCAGAGATGTTTCAGATTAATGACAAATGCGCGTAAAAAACATCAAAGAAAAGGGAGATAAGGCGGCATCTTAATACATGTATACTTCGTTGATTTATACTTGTACGAACTGGATGTGAAACTTGCAGAGCAATGACTGTGTGGAAGAATCTCAACAAATTAATGTATATTCATGATTTTTCAAGTAAATTCTCCCACATGGTCCCACGTTACCTTCAGCTATAGTCCTTCATTACTATTGGTTGAATAGCATAGGTTTGGACTAGGTTTGGAAAGTTTACACCCTTTATTTACTATGCGCTAACATATATAGAGATCATGCCTTTGTTATGATGTGCTGGGTCGTCAATCATAGGATCCCCCTTTGATTTGCTCTGCTCTCTGCTCTATATCAGATATGGGGAACGATATGTGAGCAAAATGGGGGTGGGGTGGGTGGGGTAGGGTAAATGTGCTCATTAGATGAGCGTTAAATATGTTCGAAAACATTCGTGCCCCTAGGGGTCGTCTCTTGAATAGACGGGCCGAAGACTTGCCTACAAGTTGGGTTTTATTTTATTTTTTTGTTTTACCAATTTATCAATTTTTATCAACAACTTGATACTTTTAAACTGAAAATAATGTCTCACTGATGTATAAATGTGTATTCTATGGTTTCATCCGTTCTGTTGTACTCTCTTCTGAAGATTTTATCTGAAATCTTAAGACGTAGACATCTGTGAGTCGGAGCCGTCTAGGGAAAAGCAAAAGTGTAAAAAAAAATATCATCAGAGAGATGTGCCCTCCCAGGAGATAACTTTCTTCCTGGAAGAAAATTAACACCTAGAATTAATCTCTGCTCATCTAAATGGCAATGAAATAGCAAGTGAAAACCACGCTGTGAAAAAAAACCAAAAAAAAAAACCCAAAGATCTTCTAGAATCCTACAATGATTGTTAACACCATGGTTGGGGAGATCCTAGGTCTCAAAGGTCACGTGAAACCTGTCAATAATCTGCCCCTAACGAACCGGACATTAAATCTTTTCATAGTCCACACATTAAGAGAGATTTAGTTCCAGAAATGTGATACATTTGGGAGAGGAAACGGCTTTGAATCACGTATGACTCATTGTCTTAAAACAATGGCAGTGTCACGCGACATTGAGCGAGTAATCGGTGGACATCTTATTGTTCACCGTTCGGCGGCAGTAATTGATGTCGCCATTGAACCAGCTGGGTCTCCGTTAAAAGTGCAAGTTGATAACCCCATTTTGATGACATAGGATACTCGTCTAATACAGACGAGCCATCGAGCCAACAGCCAACTCTATGTCCTCATCAAACGTCTGTGCTACCTTTCCGGATTGGGATGTCTAAAACTAATTAAGGGTTTGGTTTTGGTGGCGTAGTATTCTCCACGACACGTCACGCGGCTATTTGCAGGTGAAGGCTGTCTATGTATAATTACTAGAGGTGACAACAGCATTGTTCTTGCATAACTCATTTGGTGGTGATATTTAGAAAAGGGTTATTTGAACTTTGTAGAAGAGTATAATTGTGGGTTGACGAAAGGGCAGTATTTAAACGACCTCCAGATTAACATGCCGGCGCTCTACCAACTGAGCCATCAAACCCTATGTTGACGGTCTCCCTATTTTGTCAATTTGTTCAGGGTGCCAGTCAGCTTTCCTTGTGGTTTATTACTTGATAGAAGAATTAATAAGATAGATGATTTTACGACCACATGATCAGCTGATAATTTTTAAAAGATGTCATGATGGGTCAACGTATCCTGTTCTACGTTGCTGCCGATCAGCATAACCAAAACGAGGCCGTAGAAATCAGTTATAATTATAACCTATTCATGGTTCAGCCATCTTGTTTGTCTCTCATTCAAATTATTGTAACGAAACCGAGGCTGTCAGGCAAAATAGTTGAACTCCATATTGCTATAAGAAAAGCAGTATGGCTTATTGTCGTTGCACACAGAGTGCACACAGGGAATTTGTCATAAATATGCTTGCTGTCTGGTAAGGAGAGTAAATAATGCTGACCACAGCATTACAATAATGCAAACGGTCAGTTCAGTTTGTTCAAAAAGGTTGGACCTATAATTGATTGATCTTGCACCCAATAAGTATATTTTGACAGTTGACGTTTGACTGCCCTCCCAAAGGTATGTTGTGCACGGGGCTGTAAAGCTTTCATCCACGCTATAGCTGTCACAGTCACACACACACAAAGGACAAACCCCCTTCTCTCGACTACAGGGGATGTACTCAATTGGTGCTCGGGGACCTACAAAATTGGACTACTTTGACACGTTCAAGATCAACGTTACTTTGCTTAGGGCGACTGTTGTAGAGCTATAAACCAGCCCAACTGCTCAATTTAACATCGCCCCGGGCGGGAAAATTATTTGGTTTCTGTCTAGTGGCGCTGCTTCTCGTTTATTCAGATAATAACGACGGACGGAGATTGTCATATCCCGTCATAGTAAGAGGCCCATGAGGGGTCGTTGACCGATTTTGTTGAAAACGTCTGAAGCGTATATAAGAACGGACTAATTCGAATATTCCAGAGAGAGGGCGCTCCACAGGACACGGGTATTGTTTAAAGTCCCGTCAAAATAATGCACATTTTTATACTTCGGGTCAATCATCCCGTTTACGCACCGAACATCGGATCTGAAAACAGCCGTCTGGATTTGTTTGGCCTTATAATCGGGGATACTATTTATTTACACAGGTGTCATTAGAGGGCGGTGTATCCACCCTACTGGCAGATCCGTTTATTTGGGAGAGTTGCGAAGACTTGCGATCAGAAGTCATTTTGTGTCCCTCCATTTTGTTTTGCATTTTTTTCAACGATTTTTGTTATCTAATTGTGTTGCTAACATGTCGAGGTACTGCCTGGGTTAATCTAAGCTTAATTAATTAAGTTTTATAATTTGGTTTCATCTACCATTGACAATTGAAATACCGATTTTGTACTCAGAGGATGATGGCAGAGTTTTGTCCTGCCTTCTTACAAAATCACTGACCCCTGTTGACTGACATCCCTCTTACGATATCATGGCATATGAGCTGACCAGTGTGTACCATGTGGTTATAATAAGACAGTGGAAATATTAGAATATTTCAGCATGCGCTGACAGCAGCCCTCACTGCAGGGTTTTAACATAACATGGATTGTAAAAAAAATAGGACAGGTAGATTATTGTGGAGCATGGTGTAACATAATTTAACCCGTACCACAGTGGAATACCTCAAAGTGTTCACAGGCCTGTGGATCACAGTGATGGATCAAACGTGACGTGGCTCTTTAGGCCGTGTCTGATTTGACGGCTACGGCTATGGCTGGATCGCCGCGTCATCATGCGTTGAAGTATAGGACGTTCTTAGCAACACCCTTAGCAACAGTTTTAGTCGCAGCCATTTGGGAGTTAGATTTGAAGAGTGTCTGGTACATTGACTTGTTTAGTCACAAGTTACCACTTAAATTTGAATTCCTCACACTATGGAGACAGTTGCTATGTCAAATGGTTCGGGGCAAGCTTTTGTACAGCAACCTCCAGATGAGCAAACCCTGGTACCATTGTGCTGTACACATTCATTCAAAGTTATGTATGGGTGTTCGCCGTCCCTTAACTACGCAAAAGCTTGCCCGAATGTGACGTATAGCAACTGTCTCGATAGTCTGAGGAATTCAAATTTAGGCGGTAACTTGTGATCAAGCTTGTACCAGACATTATTCAAATCAAACACGCAAATGGCTTATTGGCGGCTACGTTTACAGCTTCGTTTGTTTCAATGCTGTTGTTATCAACGCATTGTTCGCAGCCGCTATTTTGGACACAGCCTATGAGATTGTAAACTAAACACCACAGTCGTCCGATGACGTGCATCTGGCTCATCATGTAGGCACGAGAATAATGCAATAATTAGCACATAGTAACACCATAGACTTAAGGATAGTAACGTACCCCTAGAATGTCAAAGTTGAAGTAATGGAGTTCCAGGTCCCGGAGACTTTTCCAAAACCATTTTTTCTCAGAAGGAAATGGGTGATTTTGGAACCAGGCCTTAAAGGATAACAGCAGGATGGATACTAAGCCTCCTAGAGATCTACTGAATCTTCTTAAGCACCAAAACAAAGTCTGTCAATTTAGGGATTTATATATGGCAACCATAGTGTCGTCATTATTGACCATTTTGGCACATGCTTCATGTATATTGGATGAAATGCTCATAAACCCAACTAGAACACCCATTCTCAAAAATGCATCCCTGTTGAGACATATTGTTTGTTCCCCTGCCCCCGTTATACTTAACATCTTCCCATTGTCTTTTGGAGCACCCCAGGCTTTATACATGTATGAAGACCTTCTGTTTACCCCTTTTTGTTTTGTCCTCGGTCTCCATAAGGTAGCGAATGTGAGCACAACCAAACAAGTTTAAGGTTCATGCCGTCGTAGAGGATTCTTTTGCTTTGCTGCATCGATTCTTTGCTATTTTCCAGAAAGAAAACAAGTCATATGTTTCAATTATGCATCCTATACGTGGGATTTGAACCGACCCACTTGACTGCTGTACCAATTTTGTCTTAAACAGGCCTGGATTTTCATCTCTAGAAGGCAAGGCCATTTTCATTTTGCAAAGGGCACTCCCATTTGAAAATCTTAAAGGCTGGGAAACTTTTAAAAGGGCACCAAGGCCAAGACCAGGGACAACATAGGCCAAGGCCTGCGTGGCCTCCGTGTAATTCCTGCTTTATCAAGAGACTGAGCAACACTCACTGTTCGTTTTGTCAAAATAGAAATAAACACATTAAGATTAAGAACAAGCACAATCCCTGAAAACCCCATCAAGAATTATCGGTACATTTTTTCAAAAACTTGACCACCTTGGTTTGATGAATTTTCTACAGGTTGATTGTTGAGAATTAAATGGTAGGGCAGAATGCATTGTTCCAATAAATTATTGATTTGATAGACATTCATAGGGCGTCGGGTTGGTCGAGTTGGCGTGCTGGTATCTTTCCTCACCTTCCATCACCTCAAGGACCCCGGTTCGAATCAAGCTGGGGGCACTACATGGATAGGGTTTTCAGTTCCTACCTGATTGCGTGGTTTTTTTTCTGGAATAATTCTCTGGGGTTTTCCTCCTACATCTAAAACTGAAACTCCCTTCCTTGTCTTCTCTCCATTGGGTTCTTGGCTATAGTAAATGATTAAGTTCCCTTTTCTCAGAGTCATTGGCTTCACAACTAGATGAAACTCATACTCGAGGGAGAATTGAAACCACTACCTTTCGTGTAAGGTGTGGCGTGTTGGGGACCGGGCTGTAAGAAGCGCTGGGCTCACTTGGGCTCTGGTGTTTCTGATCAGCAGAGAGTGTGGGTTCGAGTCCCTGTCGTGGCACTTGTGTCCTTGAGTAATATACCTTACCAAAATTGACTTGTCCTTCGGATGGGAGATTTTTAGGAGTATACGTCCCGTGTACTAGGATTGGTAGCGCAAAGAACCAAGAACACTTATTATGGAAGAATAGGGGTTTACCCCAGTGTTTCTGGTTCATAGCAAGCACCCTTGGTCCACGGTTTCCTCAGGCTGACGAGCTAAGTTCATATGAGTCATCCTTGGTTTCATTACCAGAAATATATAATTATAAAACGAAGGTTGGTTGTCACACAATACTTAGGGGGAATTAATGTCCTCAAAGAGACATGAGGGTTCCGATCAGTTCGAAGAAGTTTTAAGTCCGTCTCCCATTTGGGACGATTTGCCCTACAGTTCGTTGATTACATTTGCATGTGTTATACATGTTTTCATTTACACTGCTCTGAAATTTGAAGGATGTGAATCATGTGCAGATCAATCTCAATTAATTTGTGAGAGGTGCACTAACATGATTACGAGGTACAGAAAACGTGTGCTATTTCGTTAGCAATTACTAGTATAAAACAAATTCATATTGATTCGCTAAAAGTGTCAACGTTGATCTTCATTAGTAAGCCAGTCAGTGGTCCATGGCCTTGATGGCATCGTATAGCCAGTAGGATTAACCCGACTTCGAACTGACTGTAATCCAACACGCAAGCTTTCGGGTTCTTGTCAAATTCAAAGCCTTTTAAGAAAACAGCAATACAAACAACATGGCTGCCTGCAACACATTTCAGCCTATTGGCATTCTCTCTTATACACACAAAAACATCAGCCAGAGTTAAAGGTGATTTTTTGCAACGGGAATTCTTTCATGGCGATGTATCGGTGTGCGATGAGTCACGTATTACCATGGGGGTAGCCCTAGGAGGAAACCAGTCATGTCAAATGGATGTGATTCACACTCCATCCAGGTTTGTCAGCAGCTTTATGGATATAAAGTTTGGTGTACACTACTCATGGGACTGGTACAGATATTTGAATAGTCAGCAAATCAGGGATTTGGCACCCGAAAAGTTTAAACAAAAACAGTCACTCACTCTTTAGTTCCATCCCTTTTGTGTTGATTGATGCAGACGCCGTCACGAGACCATTTCATGTGGAATATTTATCTTGTTGTTACATTTTGATCTCCCACCACATTATGGCGTTTGGTGGCCGAGCGGTCAACCGCACGGGACTAAAACTCTGGTGTTTTTTTGGTCAGCAGTACGGTGGGTTCGACTTCGTCCCTGCGGACGGGACGTAAAGCCGTTAGTCCCGTGTATTGTGCAATGCACGCAAAAGAACCCAGTTATATACACTAATCGCTAAGAGAAGGGGTTTGCCCCGGTGTTTATGGCAGTGGCTGCTGAATGCCCCCCTCCCCCGCAGCACCTTGTAAACACTTACAAGATGTTGCCAAAACCAAGTTGTCGTGTGGTAACGAAATTTGATTCATAATAACGTACAATTAAATAACGTTTAAGTTACACTACAGATTATTGCTTGCATGTAAAACGGCAGCCCCAACAAAACACGCTGCAAAAACTACTTGATTTATCTCGAGTTGAAGCCAATGGTTCTTTTCAGAACCACCCCAACTCATTTAGAGATAGTCATTACATGGTGTTACCGCAAACCTTTCCATATTGATTTATCTCGTAGTTTCCAAGGTCAAAACAGTGTCAAAACGATCTAATGGTATACATTTCCCACATCCCACTTAGCCAAGATCAAGACCAAATCCGACTTTGGTAACCGCGTAATTGCCTTTATGTAAGTAATACGGGTTGATTTGTGTTGGAAAGCCACCACTGCAGGACATGAGTCTGCACTTCGAAGCTGTCAACCAACCCCGCTGCCATAATACCCTGGAGACGGTTCATTTCTGCTGTTTATTAGGCGGCAAAAATTGTTGTATGCGATGTAAATCAGCCTTGTCAACATTTGGAACCCAAACTGGGGTTAGGGCGTCTCCTTCAGCCTGCTCGAGCGCTGAAAAGCCAGGGGTACCCCTGTCTGCATGAAAACCACACAGAGTCTCACGATATTGGTGCAGAAAGATACCACTTTATTGGGAGAGACTGTCTATAACCAGCGCCGAAACTAGGGTAACATTTTAGGGGGCACAAGTGGGTGTACCTCTTCTAGAGGGGTATACTTCTGACCAATTGAAACTGTAGTTTCTGTTTGCATTTCTCTATAAAGAAGTCCCCTTTCAGCGCTCTTGTTATACCATTTACTATTTTTGCAGGGGAACAAGATCAAGGAAAGCAGTTTGATTATACATAGGCCTACCATGTACTTTTAAACGCCATTGAAGAGCAACGAAGGGTTGAATGATAACAATGTGTTCTTTATTTGTCCCTATGGTGGATGCAGCGCCGGCAATAATGTAAAATTTGAACAGGGAACAAGGGGTGTACCACTTCTGCCAACTAAAACTGTATAGTGTCAATTTGCATTTCTCTATAAACAGCCACTTTTCAGCGCTCTCTTTATGCCATTACTGTTTTTGTATAAGATTATCTGACATGAGTGTGAAAACAAATACATTGTCTGCGTGTAAATGGAAAAATAGTCTTTAAAACATTGACATTATTACATTAAAGCTTATTATTTTTACTTTGGTAATTTATATTATCTAAAAAGTCAAGATTTCAAATGGGGTACCGGGGGCGGACATGAATGGGGGGGGCACGTTCCCCCACTCTTGATAGTAACGCCATCGCTGTCTACCCCCTTAGGTCGCAGCCTCAAAGACTTGTCAACCAGGCCTTCATTTATGAGTTCATAACACCCATTTACCATCGAACTATACTTTCTAATGTTCATAAAAACATGTAAAAGAGAAATGTTTTCAATAGGATCAGGGATTGCTCTGATAGATTGGAAAACAATGGTAGCCCAATAGTGCAAAAATTATACTTGGTAAATGACATTGTTATTACAAGCAATAATGCAAAACTGTCTTGCGTCATAGACCTTGCAAGTCTTACGCTTTTTTATCTGAACATTGAAATCCTTAAAATGCGCATTTCTTTGTTGCCTTCAGCAATGGGATATGGCAACCCAGCGCGAATTATATACATTTCGTATTGCCTTATAACTCAATAAACATAAAGTTTACACCCCCATCAAACAAATAAGAGGAAGAGTACCGGTATTCAAAAGGAGTACAAACGGCAAGGCAGCTAACAAAGAAATAAAAACAATGGTGATACACTAACTCGAGCGCCCCTTCGAAAAAATAAATGATTATGACGGCACACTTACACCCAAATCAAGAGTTTTATTAATTTTGCTTTCACGGTTTACATTTTGATAAGCTTGCCTGTTCAATCTACAGTGACTTGTATATTTCTAGACAGGTCATTGTCAAGTCTCAGAAGTAAAGGTTATATTGAAAAAAAGTAAAACCAGACAATCACATCAATCTCAATTCTCTTTGTCCAATATCCCTTTCCGCTCTTAAAACCTCAATCCAGGACAGCTATAAGTGGCTGGTGGATTACATGAGATTGTCAACGGTTGTAGAATCCAGGATTACATGATCGATTGTTATTTGAGGTCAGAGGAGGCAGTGTGATTGGGACAAAGTTTGAAACTTTACTCCCTGGGTCTCTTGGGGACCAGTACTCTCGAAGGAAGTTCAGTCAAACGTCATCGATCACGTTTAAACAAGAGTGGTTGGGGTATGGGCTTTGCAAGGGTCAGATCAATGGAGGTGTGAGCTTTGCAATTTTAAAGTTTTTTTTTATTTAGTGGTGACCCCTTTTTGTGGTGTGTCATGGCTGTACTGATCGGAACCCTTTTGTCGTCTACTGCATCGGACTCAAGTTATGATGCGGCGAAATCATCGGAGTGTGGGTTCGATTCCCGGTCATGACACTTGTGTCCTTGAGAAAGGCATCTCTTAACCCAGGTGTATAAATGGGAACCTGGGAAGGCTGAGACAGTAATAGTGTTGGATTAGTGCTAATTTAAGCAGCTTGGGATTCTATGCTCCCCTGGGAATTGAGAAAGTATGCCTGATGAACAAGGATAATAATGTTGTAAAGCACCTGAGATCTAACTACTATTGGATATGACACTATATATTATATATAATTTTTATATATATATTATTTTGAGTATTGCTTTTGTTTAATGACGCAGACAGTTAATGACTGAAGGTTCGAACTCAATGACTGGTAGAAATGTCAATTTTCCCTTGGTTCATTAAACAGATAGTGAAACCAAGGATACATCTAAAGTTAACTTAATCACTGAAGCCTCATGAGGAAACCTAAAGATATTGGGTGCTTTACTGATAACAAAAAACACCAGCAACTCCTACATTTCTGTGTTCTTTAAACTTTCGCTATAACACCGTAGTACACCGGACCAACGGCTTCATGTCCCAGCTGAATGGTTTTACTTTGTACCTAACCGTAACCTGCCAGGCCGGGATTCAAACCCAACTTTTTTGTACTCGACAAACCTCAGATACGGTCTTCAATACCTATCACGGACCCTCCAAAGTTGGCAAGGAGCAAAACTCTCATGCAAATTATTGTCATTTTCTCTTATAGAGCGCCCAATTGAAACTGCAGATTTACATGGGTTTGTACTGGCTCTAGCAACGACCAGCCTGTTGAATCTCTTGTCTTGCATCTTGCATTGAGGTACTCTCCTAAAAGCTTTGCTGCTATCTTTGAGAGGATTGCAATTCCATGTGTGCTCTGTGTGTTTGTGCTGTTAGGGTGCTTATCAGATGGCGGTGTTGTCAATTTATCCCGAGAGAGATTGGCAGCCCCCATCCCGCTTATGGCTGGCAGTGATTCTCTCTGGAACCCTTTCAGATGTGTCGCAGTGACCGCAGCCACTGGTAGCCTGTTTCAAATCCGAACAGCTCTTTGAAAAGGGCTATGCTAAGAGGTAGCAGTCTACTCTGGCGAAGACCTTTCCAAAGACCTCACAAATTTGAAGCTGCCAAGAGGTAAGCCTAGGCCAGAATTACCGAAAGTGATAGATTGACATTAGCAACCATATAATGGGGGAGATGGATTGCGAGATCAAGATTTGCACATATTTAGGTTATATAGTTCAAATTCAGAATATTTTAAAGTGTTGCGTTTGTGTTCAAATGTTGGGCCAGTCTAGATGTCTTCATTGTCACTGTTCTACCTTCTACTTTCTACGGAGTCGAATTACTGAATTACAGATTCGTTGTACAACAATATTGGAAAGAAATTGTATTTTTTACTAGCATTTCAAGCGGGATAATAGGTGCTTTGTAAGACAAGCAAAAAGTAAGTTGGGGACATGAGTAAGACTCACAGACAACCTTAAAACCCTATCCCATCTTTCATTGGCTCTCCTTATTCACCTTTCATCTTTATTTCACACATCTTCTCCTGGGACTGTCTGTTTGTCTGTCTATTTTGAGTATAATATTGATGGTTTATTTGAAATCTTCTTCTTGTTTCCACCTTTCGATTACAAATGAAAGGCCGAAGGTAAAGCTCACTCTCTATCAACCGATGATAACAAAGGTATTTCTGCCTGAAATGCGGTCAAAGTCGAGAAAATAGCATTTGAAGACCACCCACCACCTTCAAAGAAAGAAGAACCCCTACCCCCGACCCCCCCCCCCAAAAAAAACACCACCAAAACACCAAAAAAACACCCCCCCCCCACACCCACACATCCTTACGGATCCGGTTTGTGGGGTACTGCTATTGTTGTTCTATTATTCCCTTTTCTGAAGAATTCCCTTGTGGGGCCCAATTGTTCCTATTGAAATGACCTTGTGGGGTCAATTGTTCCATTGTTGTCAGGACCCCACATATGCCCTTCCGTGTGTCCACCCACACACACACACACAACAACAACAACAACAAAACAAACCATTGTTGCTTATTCTAACGTCGCTATCGAAATATGCCTGGTATGAACATTCATAAAACTATTGTGCGGTTCACAAGACCCCCTTTTTCTGATCAACGTGACCACAAAATTTGATGAAGCTTTCACAGGTGTGTATAATGTGTTTATTGAAAACTAGAGGATGGGAATTAATTCACTCTTCCTCCCTCCAAAAAGCACTTTCACTTAAAATTTGAGTTTGGATCACAATTCGAATGCAGTTATTTCATTTTGATGGATCCATTATCGAATATCACGTAGGCCGGTATACCTGCACATCACCCTGAGTAGCTTCCCGATCTGATCTTGTCACAGACGAGTGGCTTTCGGATTTTACATTTCCCTCTTTATAAATATCCTATCCACTCATGAATCATAATCACTTGTACTAAATAAAGATGATGAAAAGCCAACAGTTGGTGATTCACAGTCTCACAGATACAAAAAGAAGGAAATACTCTCCGACTCCGAGCCCCCCTCCAAACACTACACCACAACTTTTAGCGCTCTCCGAGTCCCCATGGACAAAGAGGGTGACGAGGGAGTGAAGAGACTCCGACCATTGCAGTCAGGGAGGTACAACGGTCAGTCATCGCAAGCTCGTGGAAACCATTTCGCACTTAGAGAAAACTCGATCAATTATGGTGTAAATCTCAGGAAACAGATTCGCCCTTCTTCAGCATTATTGGTGCACTTGAGTTGGAAACCCATGACCCCCATGACTCCAAAGAAGCAAGTGGATCCTGACCTGTCTGTCCAGCGATCCACCAGGGCCCAATGTCATTCATAGAGTTAAGCAGAAAATAATGCTTAAATTGTTTTTCTGCTAAGCAAAACTGAGCAGAATACCAGTTGCACTTTGTACAGGTAAAATGTGATTTACCCCATTTTGATTGCTCCATATCCATTTCCTTACTGGTTTTGTTTTCAATCAGTTCTTGATTGTCTTTGATATTGTTCTAAATTTGATTATTTTTCGTTCTTTTTCACCAATGGAAATAAATGTCGAATTGAATTAATTTTTAAAATTGAAAACCCCCCAAACTTTACTCGTCTGAAAACAAAGATGAACTTTCCCTTTATAAACTTTGATCTATCAAAATAATCATGGATGATCAAAATGTATCAATCAATTGGGTTGGGCCAAGTGAAAGTGCAGACCGATCTCTGTCTTTAACGCAACGAACTGGTCATGGATTGACCGATAATGAACAAAAGTTGTCGACACTCGACTGGGTGGGATTTCCTATGGGAAAGTGTCATTGGAGTGGTGGACATGGCGACTTATAGCGGAAACTCAAAGTGGGAATCAATATAGGTGGTATTCATCATTGTGTTTTTGTTGTTGTAAACTCCTCCTCATCGTCATTAGTGGCGTGTCATGGCGGAGTGGAGCGGTTAAGAGCACCGGACTCAAGCTTTGGTGTTTCTGATCAGTACAGTGTGGGTTCGAGTCCCGGTCGTGGCACTTGTCTCCTTGAGCAAGATACTTTACCATAGTTGCTTTGTCCTTCGAATGGGACATTAAGCCGTGCACTAGGATTGGTAGTGCACGTAAAAGAACCCAGAACACTTATAGGGTGTTAACCCCGGTGTTTCTGGCAAGCACCCTTGTTTACAGGTTTCCTCAGGCTTGCGAGCTACAGTGATTAAGTTCACTTATGTGGCATCCTTGTTTCATTACAAGAAATATCTAATATTAATCAGGCTGTGTTTTTCGTCTATTGTTGGATGAAGCTCTCCTCATGCAATGTCCATTCTCTTCTTCTTCTTTGTTATTCTGGTCTAAGTTGTTGTGTTTGTGTATGTTTGGATTTCGTGTCTCCATCTTCTCTTCTGTCTTCATCTTCTTCTTTATCCATTTCTAGGTTGCCATTCGGCTGGTCTCTCGGTCCACCTGTTGTCATGTCTTCTTGAAAAGTGTACTGCCCTTCTCCATTTCATTTCCTTGATCGTTTCCATGATCCTAGTTTGTTTGCCCTGTGTTTGTATGTCTGACTCTGTCGCGCAGAGTTAGTCAGAGCATCCTCCTTTCCATAGCTCGCTGTGTTGATAACAATTTTTGTTCAATTTTGGTTAAAATTACAATCATTCAAATCCTCTGGTGTTCAATGACGTACCATACAACCATAGATGAACACTTCCTGGTCCTATGGGGCCTGACCCATTTCCGGAGCCTTTGTCAAAATGACCCAGAAATTGTTCGAACTCATGCAGAATCCTAGTAAAAATCCCATTTGTTAACCCCTTTTCCGGGTCGGACCCACTACGACCCGGATTTGGTCAATTCTGACCCCCCTTTTTTTTAGAGTGATAATAATAACAAACCTCTGAAAACTTCTTAAACTTTAGGTGGGTTTGTTTTCTCATCACCACGATCATGTTTATCTCTATATCTAGCATTGTCAAACCTCGAGTGGCCAAAACTCTGAAGAGTCGACCGTGGTTCAGAATTCTCTTTGTAATGCTTTCTTGCATAAATTCATCAGCAGTGCCTTGTTCATTGCTTGATACCCTGCTTTCCAATGTTGGTTTCCTTCCGGGTTTTGTTGATTTATTGTTGTTAAATAGGAGTTGATTTGTCAATATTGTATTTGGTTGACGTGCATTGAGAGATTTTTTGTAAAAAAAAGAATCACTGATGCTGACAAAATGGTTGAATGTTATGCTGTTTTCACTATCAATAATGCGGATATGTCGAATTGCCTACAACTCTAAGACTCCATTTCTCAATTGTATTTGGAAATGGCTCTAATATTACGAACATCCGTCTCGCATCATTACCGCGAATGTGTAAACCTGCTCCTATTTTAATCTGTTTGTTTTTCACTGGTTTTTCCTGTAATTGGTTGACACAATACTTTCATCCGTGTCACAATAATTGCGCGTAGCATACACGGTAAAATGAGGTCAGAGCGGATGACGTCACGTCAAGTCCAGGTGCATGGTCCGTTGAGTTGCGTGGCTGTGGTTTTAACACGCTGTGATTTCATAGGTAGTCACTCGGGCCGGCTGTTGAAGAACTCGTAAGGAAATTTTCACTTTAAATTAATTGGCAGTGAAAGTGAATGACCCTTTTTTTGCGAGGTTTACTTTAGACAAAGACCGTAACCAGTTCTTCAGTTCAAGGTTGAGGAACCATCAATAAATGCTGTGAAAATATTGTTTGACATTAAAAGTGGCCTGAACGATCCACGTGGGTCGATTTACATTTTGTGATAAAATAATTTTAATAAGGAATATCTCGAAATCCACGAGAAATAAAGTTGTGAGGATACGACGAAAGGGGGCGGGGGCTTCAGATGCTTGAGGAAGACGGATGACGCACCGGTTTAATGTGCAGCCTGTTCATTGAAATCCAGCGGATAACAATAAATGTATACTTCCAAAGACTAATTTTGTGTAATGCATAATGAGTGACGCGTAGTCAAAACGAGGTGGGAAGTGAAACGTTCCGGTCACTTTGAGGTCACCGCGGGGCGGCGTCCCTGTCAGGTGACTACACGGTCGTGCAACTGATCAGCCAAATAGAACAATAATTAGTGATTTCTTAATCAGGATCGTAAATAAAGGATAACTTAATTACCCCTGAGGACTTCCTTAAGGAAAGTATTAATTTAAGGAACCATTTTGTGGCCAGAGGTTCAAGGGGGATATTAGGTTCAATTATTCAATCAGAAAATGTTCAGTATTTTAATTGCTTTGTATAATTTGAGGTGTGGGAGACCCCGTGTTATTTGTTGGTCAGGAAAACAGCTTCCGGGTTTTATTAAATTGTGTTGAAAAACTCAGTTTGGTTATTTGAGCATTAGGGATTATGATGTCAATTTTCGAGCGAACGAAAGCGGATAATCCAATTTGCTTTTACTACCTCTGGATTTGTGGAATATTAATTTTGATTATCTTTCAATAAACCACGAAGTAATTACTTTACAAATATTTCATGTTTTCATCCGACTGTATATTATTATGGAAACTGTTCAACAAAGTAGGTTTTCTAGTTCAAACTGTTTGTTTCAATCCTTTATAGTTTTAGATGTATACCATAAAACTAACCTGTTAAAATTTCATTTCAAAAGGTGGTAGCGTTTTTTAGATATTGCCGAAAATCTCGAACGGTTATGTCACGCAGGATAATCTGCAACTGGAATACACAATCTGAGAAACGATACTGCAGTAAAGCTTCTCATATTCAAATTTTTGGGTTAAAAAGTGATACTTTTTTCTATAACCGCAGTACTTCGAAGTGAAAAGTTTTACTATCCAAAACTTCTGTATTTCTTACCAAGTAAGTTTTTATTGCCATTAATTTTCAGAGTCATTACCAAATGTATACAGACCACGATGATTGATAATTATAGGTCTGACAAATCAAGATAGCTTAATTATTAAATATTACAACAAAATATTGCTATAGTTTGTTGGCGAAAAGGCGATTTGACCATGAAACCGCCCTACACCAAAAGAGAGAGAGAGGGAGATTGACAAAATTAATGACAGTCTTGATTCTCCTTACGCAGAGCAATTATTATTATTTTATTTATTATATTATAAATAACGCAATTGTGTGATCAATGTATTTTTTGTGTGAAAGAAATTGACAAAAATAATGAATAGGCCTACTTGAAACTTGAAAACCAAACCGAATGCAGTATAAGTAAGTATAAGTTATTACAGAGGTTTGCAAAAATTGTTACTTTGTTGAACCACCGACTATTGCCGTCTTCTTGACCAAACCTCATGACCAGTACAAAATCAGTGCCATTATTGATCAAGTTTAAAACTGACGCTCCATCAACAGATGAATCTACACGTTATCAATAATAACGTGATCAAGTATCTCATTACAGTGCAATAAAGGAGAAGTATGTAGAATGGAAAAGCGCCCTCATGGTCCTATAGTAATCGAAGATCCACTGACGATGCAGGTGACCTCCTCCTTGTGTACTTTAGCCTTCAGTGTTCATTTACATCACAAAGAAAGTCTTAATGCAAAGAATTTTGTCAACAATTTGTCGTCCCTCTCCCCGTGCCTCCACGCCCTGAGCTTTTAATGCCCCTTGACGCATCTCCTAAATCAGGCATTTCCGAGAGAGTTTTCTCAAATCGCCAGAGCTAAATCGATAGCTTCCGTAGTGAGGGAGTTGTGGCGTCATGCTTTACCCCGACTGTGCCGAGATATTCATCAAATTCGCGGTGGTTGCCAAACGGCATTTTGATGCGCCGTGGATGCTTCAGTGGGGTGTCTGCTGTTGGTGGTGGCGCCACACTTCACAAATCCACTTCATCATTGAGAAGCTAAAGCCGAGTTGAAACCGTTTTGCTAAGCTGGCTAATTAGTGTAACAGGTATACAAGGGTACAACAGCCAAACAGTCACACACTTTGACCATATAGCTGACGTACGCATACAATTGACAGCAATTTAAAGGCACACAAAGCGAATTCTCTTGAATCAAACTTAAAGTTTTATTATCTAGTTTTGTTGGAATTTTTTTTACAAAAACAACAATTTACAAAACCCTTCTCTTTTCACTGCAAAAAATGGGGTGTTAAAATTGACACCACATATAGAGGACCCCAATAACACCAATGTAGTTGTTTTGGCGAAAATTAGTGTTATTTTAACACCCTATGTTGTAAATTTGTTTCTTTTTGGGGGGTATCTATAATTATGTGACAGCACCCATGGTATCAATTTTAACACCACAGTTTTTGCTGTGTAGGTTTTGTACACAACTGGCTACAAAAAAACCCCACATGTTTTTGTCCCAATGTAATCCAGTGGGTCTGACTGCTAATTGTAGTCCCATTTGCTTTATACGCTCTGGTTCAAAGTTGCATCATCGAAACGACACAAAGAACTGCTTTTTAAACGGCACTAAGAACTGTTTTTAACATACGTTCTAGTATGCCTTTTGAGACAATGAGGAAAAAAAGCCATTTTAATTGGCGTCTGTACAATAATGTGCTTTATCTTGATTCAACCATAGTGTTATTAAAAGAGAAGAACATTTTCTACGCACTAACGTACTAACAGTGCCGAGCGTCGCGTTATCTTGATTTAGACTCGTTAGCATCACTCCAGAAGCAGCAACTGTTGGGATAAAACAGTTAGGGTTAATGCTACTGATTCACTTGAGTTAGAACAGTTTTTACAACATATCATTTTTGTACAAAGACGCAGTTTAAACGTACGATGAGCCCTGCGTTACATTGTTGCTCACTGAAAATAATACTTTATTCAGAACGAAAATTTACACAATAGAAAAAATAGTTAAAAATAACAATAAAATATAAATACTCCCTTTTCATCAATACACAGCTAGAAATGCAAACCCCCAAAAAACATTTACCATTAAAGAAAAGAAGAAAGAAAAAAAAAACAAGGACACTGAAATTTGACCAAAACAAAAATACTTGGCACAGAAATTACGTAGAGATGTCAACAGAAAAGGTTGTTTTACTCGTTTGTATTTGATAAGCAAACACTAGCAGGAAACCATTCACCAACAATGACACGCTATTTTGGCTGGTAACCCAATTTTGCTGCGCATATTTTCCTGTTTTTATCAAATTAATTGTTTTTTGTGCGGTATGGCTCCATGAAATGGAGTTGAGGAATACTCAATTAGCTAAACTTTTGAATGTGCTTCAAGGAAGTTTAACAATTAACCCGCAAAAAACAAATATCACAGTTGCAAAAATAAAGCAATCAAACAGACAGGATATTGGGTAAAATGTGGATTAATTAAAAGGATTAAGCTATAAAAAAAACCTAAAACAAAAACCTTTCTAGATTTCCGTAGCTCTAATTACCAATTAATTTATCAGCTTTGACAAACATAGTCTATTTTGCTCATCTCTGATTTGATAAAAACACTTTGAGTTTATTGCATGCTGGTGTGTTTATGGAAAAATACCCGGTTAATAATAATGATTGAATGTACCCTTATCAAACCACGATGTATCACTTTTAACAGTGATATTTAGTAGTTCTCACTTCACAGGAACACTCAATGACAGTGCAAAGTGATCACTCATGTACATGGAAATCGGTAAATGAAAGATTGTGCTGTTTGAAGCTTTGCATGGTGTGGAAAATAAGAGGTAACTCTGCTTTCGGGTACAACCTTTTTGTGTAAATCTCTTTTGAGAGGAGTGTTGGCTCTTAAAAGAGCCGGTGTGGTCTCGACGTTTCGATCAGCATACTCTGATCGTCTTCAGGAGAAAGGCTGATTCCCGAGGAGGCTGATCATTTCGGACATGTTATACAAATTAAGTTACTCATTTTCTAGGTGGAATAATTATAGAAATATATGGACTTTTTAGGATAAAGAAAACACAAAGATTCAACATCGTCAGGGTAAAATCTTAACAGTCCCCGCCCCCTCGAGGGTTATAAGAGGAATCTTGCATCACACCCAGCTCACTACCCTTCAGAGCATGGGAAATGGAGCATTATAACTGCATGCTTTTCACGGCTATCCAGGAACCATCCAAGTAAATGATGGACTTACCGGATGATCTATCATTTCCGGCTGGTACTTGTGAAGATTCTCCGGGGCAGTTTAGTCACTCTGGTTTATGCCGAGATTGGGAAAACAAAAGAGCACATCCTCGATGATTAATAGACGAATTGAGAAGTTTTAAAGGGGCGGGCAGCCTGATTTAGATGGGCGAAAGAGGGTACCGGTAACTAATATGGAAAAACTGTAACACTCCCCCTTGTGGGAGCTTTGACGTGTTCCCTTGGCGGGAAAATCATCTAAGCAAACAAACAAACAAATACCCCAACAAACAAACAAACAAACAAACAAATAAACAAACAAACACCCCCCCAAAAAACAAACAAAAAAACCACCAAACCCCCCCCAAAAAAAAAAAAAAACAACAACAAAAAAAACAAAAAAACAAAAAAACAAACAAACAAACAAACAAACAAACAATAAAATCACCAGATACGCCTAGGCATACATATACTGTGTAGTATATACACGCCACTTAAATTAAGGGATGAGTTTGCAAGCTATAAAGTGGTATTTGTATCCTAAAAACTACAAATGGTATTATTTAAAGTTTTCCGTAATTGGTTGAATGTATACTTTTGGTAATTGGAACCAACTGTTTGTTTCAACCCTATATGAAATGTTTCTCAAAATGCTTTATACTATCAGAAGCTGCTGTACTTCTTACCAAGTAAGTTTTTATTGCCATTAATTTTATGAGTAATTACCAAACGTATACAGACCCTTTAAATCATTGCAAATTACATTCTAATAATACAACTCTATGTACTATGCACTGATTCTATGCACTTATGACTCGGAACACGGGTAGGCCTACAACTGTTTCAAGCACTCGATAAAATCTTACTTGAATAACAATCAGTGGTTGAGATTGTTCAATATACAGCGTTAAACCATGGAGGTAGAATCTACCTCCATGGTTAAACTGATGGGTTTGCAGGTATAGGGATAGACGTAAACTCATCCCGAACTTCAAGCATGGATGGCTTTCTTTTGGTTTGGATCTTACTGGAGATACCATTCAGCTCAGATTTCCTCAAATTGACATCAGTGTTAGCTCTGAGATCCAGAAAGTTCACAAGTGACACTCTCCACTTCCACAGAAAGCGTTCATACGTCACTAATATTCAAACTAAACGTGCTGAGCAGGCTTTAGGACAGCTGTTTCGTCACAGGCAGGTGGTTTTAAAAATAGGTGGTATAACCTTTCAGATTTTTCGCGTTCCGGTTTCCGGGTCAGCCGGACTCGGAATCTGTGGTTCAGGTCTGACCAGGGAGTTTTTTTTTGGACTGTGGTGTTCCCATAAAACATCAGGGTTTTTTTTGCTTTGATTTTGAGAGGAGGTTCTTGTCAGACCAATCATGATAAATGTTTTGCTTGTTCCCATAAATATTCTTTGATAAACAGAGACAGCAAGTGTTCTCAGTTCGAACGCTATTTCCGTTATGCCAAGGATGTGCCCCACCATATTCTGATACAGTGTCAGTGCAATCTATTTTAACATCAATTATAGCCAGCTATAGGCCTATGCTATAGATACTTTTACCAATACGAATTTTGACCTAAACTGCAACTAAAACAAAGTTCAATTCAACCCCATACTGTCATAATTAGCACGCAAATTTTGAAATAAATCCTATCAAAACGTCCAGATGCACATGCAGTTGACGAAATATTTCAAAATTCGCGTGCCAATTATGACAGTTAGTTAACTCAGCAGCATCTGACGAATAGTGCACTTTCAACACAGGTGTTCCGTTCTATAAATGAGTGCCATCCAGTACACTTCTGATGAGATGTATCCACAATATGGTTTTGTGGGGGGGGGGGGGGTTGTATTGCGTGACTCAAACGCGCAGTGCGGCTGTTGGTTTGGACTTGTGCCGATGGTCAATATTTTCAGCATGCAGAGTTGAAGTACATTTGTATTTGCCTTGACTTCTGTGAACCAAAGCTAAGCCAATGTGTGGAATGATGTAATAGCCCTACGTGCACCCACAACCCGAGTTTAAAGGTCTAGTCTGAAATTTTCAACCATTAGGGAACATTAATTTTCAGTTTCCTATCTAAAAAAAGGGGGAAAGAAGAAAAAAACAAACTTCTGCCTTAATCATTATTGAATTAAGTCAGCAACAAATGTAGCGGTGCATGGGGCAATCTCAACTCACAATGGGAGGGGGGGGGGTGAGGGGTAATCATTCATACTTTTATGTTTCGGTTGAAGAACACCCACACTCTAAAAACATCCGGGTCAGAATTGACCCGGATTCGGGTCCCGTTGGGCCTGACGCACTAAGTCTTTATAGTGACCCAGAATCTGTGTCAAAATGAACCAGAAATTGGTCAAACTGACGTAGAATCCTGAGGTAAAGGTATTGTACACTTTTGGTAACAGCTCAAAAACAGTGTCCACATTTTGTGTGATTCAAAAATATGCATGAACAAGCAAACCTGTGAAAGTTTGAACTCAATTGGTCATCGAGATCACGAGAAAATAGTGAAAAGAGACCTTATGTGTTTTCTGTTTTTCAAAATATCGCGCGTGATAAAAACTATTGCTTTACTTATTTCTCAGAAACGATAGCATTTTAGGCAGAAATATTTTAAGGAACCCTTTCAACCAGTACTTACTTTAAATCATGTAAGTTGTGTGTGAATCTGTGAACATTTGGGTTTTTTCCTCGATCTTACCAATATAGTGTACAGGGCCTTTAAATCCATGATTTGTAAAACCACTTTTCACGTCAGCCTGCCAGAAATTGGTTAGGTTCCCAGCCCTGGATTCCAGGTCGAATCTCACCCTGGAGTGAGTGAAGTTGGTCGCGTGCAATACAAAAAGTAAGCGTGTGTTTTCCACCAAAAACAAGAAACAACTTAGCGCCGTATTAGTGCGAACTGGTGCAAACGACAGAAGTGCCAACTTTCCATTGAACAATGCTTCATTGCACTAAAACAAAGCCTACTCATTGACAAAGATACAAATGTGACAAGACAGAGGTCTTAATTAATTGATACGTCAGCCACGCATGGAGAATAGCAACAGGTGCGTGTGCTGCGGCTTGGATGTGTGTCGGTGTGCTAAACATAGTCCGGTATATAAAACAAACGAGGAGTGATAGAGTGTCAGTCAGTAAAATGCCCGGCATGAACACAGTACGAGGATAGCGCTTATGGGGGGTCCTTCGCGGTCAAAGTCTTGTCTGGAGATGAAAAACCACAACTTTCTTGGTCTTAGAGATATGGTACTCATGTTAACTAATCAAACATAAAAGGGAACATTTGTTTTTCATGGTATTAGTTTCATCAACAAATAGTTCAGTAATAATTAATAATAGTGTTATATCATGGAGGTGGACCTCCATGGTTATTTGTATTATATAGCGAAAAGGTATACCCAGTAGGCCTACTCTAGGCGCTTAAAGGCTCCGAACACGTTTGGAAATTGTCAAAGACCAGTGTTCTCAGTGTATCCCAACATTTTTTATGCATGAAATAACAAGCCTATTTGGGCTCAATTGGTCATCGAAGTTGCAAGAAAATGATGAAAGAAAAAACACCCTTGTTGTACAAATTTGTGTGCTTTCAGATAGGAATAAAACTTCTTGCAAGAAGTTTTTATTATTTTAGTGCAAAATTAGGCCTATACCTCATTCTCAAAAACTACGTTACTTCAGAGGGAGTCGTTTCATACAATATTTTATACTATTAACAGCTCTCCGTTGCTTGTTACCAAGTAAGTTTTTATGCTAATATTTGTTTTGAGTCATTACCAAACGTGTACGATACCTTTAAACAAACAGAAACATTTTAAGACATTTTTAAAATTATTTTTTATTAGGAGACATAAGGGTTTACCAGTTTGCCCTTTTTCGGTTTCCGCCTTGTCCATACTGCAAAACCTGTGGTGTTAACATTGATACCATGGGTGTTGTCACATATAGGCCTAGATACCCAAGAGAGAATCAAAGTTAACATCATAGCGGGTGTTAGAATATTACCAATCGTGTTGGCAGAAATTAGTGTTATTTTAACACCTTCGGCCACATAAAAATAAAAAATTGTTGATCGTCCTTTTTTGATGGGAAGTGGGGGAGGGAGGGCGGTTTTTTTTTTTTTTTTTTTGACATGGCAAAATATGAAATAAAGAATAAAGATATCATCATAATCACTATAAAACAAAGGGTTTGTGTGATTTTGATGTTTTCAATTGTTTTGTTAAACCCTTTCAAATCCTAGATGACATTTTCTGTAAACATTTTTCAAAAAACTAAAACGCAGCCTAAGTAAATATTTGAAGAATTTTTCTTGTTTTGCGCACATGAATAATCTTTCTTTAATCATCTGTTTCCGACCTATGGATTTTGAAAAAATATCAGCTAAACAAAAATCTGGGAGCCAAGTTTGACTGAAAAGATCATTAAAAATACCGTTTTTATGATTTAAAGAAAAAAAAAAAAAAAAAAAAAAATTGGGGTCGGGGGGTTTTGTAGGGTCGGGCGGGGACGATCAACAATTATATATTTTAATGCGGCCTTATGGTGTAAATTTTAACACCCCACGGTTGTTGCAGTGTAATGCTTCAATTTAGCACAAAGTTTGGGTGATCCTCTCATCAAAAGAATAGGCCCCCAGAGAACAAGATTTGCGAATTTTCTGAAATTGAGTTTTAAGCGCAGAAGGCTAAAGCTATATAATATAATCCCGGCAGAACTTTATTTACGTTTAACAATTTACCTGATCAAAGTCAATAGTCCGCTACAGGTGTAGCCGTGCCCCAATATAGGCTTATTTAGTGTGATGTTGAAGTTCGTCAGTCACTTTGATTCAGTACAAATCCACAACTTTGCACCTGCAAGCTGGTTTGGCGCACGACTAATTAATGTAGAACATATCATTGTACACAAAGCCAGTCAAAAACACCCCAACTCTATACATCAATTAACAGTATAACTTTTTGAGAGTAAAAAGAAATTGATTATGCAATCGGAACAAATTGGCCAACCGGGTATTTATTCCTGAGTTTAACAAGCGATAATCAAAATTGTAAGGACGCATCAATTAATGACACAATGTATAAAATGTCAATAAAACATAAAACAAAATAGATAAACAGAAAACTCCCAAAACCTGCGTTTCAAACCGTACCTTAATAAGCCGCCCCCCCCACCTCCAGAAAAACATTTTAACCAAACAAAATGTAAACAAACATAAACCAGTGTTTGCCGATTTGCCGCACGCGCAGCGCATGTCTGTCAAGTGCATGCAGTGAATGAACCATGGTGAAAACAAACGCTCTTGTAAGTTGTGGGCTGCGGCCAGAGCAGGAATTATTTCCTAATTTTGACGGTTTTTTGAAGAGCTTTACGTAAAATGAACTTGCCTAGTCAGCCGTGCAGGAATGTAGACAAACATGCCGAGGACAAGGAGAGCTTTGCATAATTTAGAAGAACGAAATAAGGGGAAAGTCTTCGTCAAAACATCTTGACTTGACAGCACAGTCGAAAACCAAGATGGCGCTGCACACATGTGGGATGACAGGTGGTAAACAACACTCACTCGGCAAATTTGACAGCGGCTCATTCTCCAAACCAGCGCTATGGTTGAAGCAAGAAAGTTGACTCCATCTAAGTGCTGGCGACCAAGACTTGATAAAGGTAGGAGGGTAATAATAGTGACATATTAAACAAAGGACATATAACTTTGTAAACGAAGGAATGAATTTCTAAATTCATGGATGAATGATTGAACGTGCTGGGTGGCAAACAAAGTTCAAACACTAACAGTAAGATGATGCATGTTTGGTTTGTTTTTTCTTTAATTAAGTATCCCAATGGTTATGTTAATAGTTTCTCTCCTAATGTCAGATGGATAAATAATAAACTTTAGCATAGACAAGTTTATCTTTGGTTGCGAAAGAAACAATTCCCGATTTTCTTTCGCATAGTTGTAGTGAATCAAAATCAGAGAAAATTTGGACTATCGACCATGGGGTCATACCATGTGTTTTTTTGCTGTGATAAATCCAACAAAGCAGGTGTTGCTAGCTGTTTAAAAATGACTTGGTCTACAGTGTTAATAATTGATTCTTCTGACAGATTTATCATAATTGATACTATTATTATTATTAATTGAGGTTGATGATTGACAGTGTTTACTGGCTAATGTTTATAAATGCTTACAATGAAGACCCAAATCTTTTGATCTGATTGTAAAAAAATGTAATGATTTTGATTTTGGGAATATAATTATTGGTGGATACTTTATTGCTGTGATGAATGTTACTTATGATAGAAGGGTGGTAGGCCCTGCCCAGGCCTGGATTTTCCTCTTTGAGAGGGCAAGGCCAATCTTAAAGTCTTTGGGCAAATGTTTTAGGAGCACCAAGGCCAAGACCAGGAGCAACGGGGGCCATGGCCTCTGTGTAATTCCAGGCCTGTGTAACAATTTTAAAATGCAGAACAAAATCTCAAATGTCATTGATTCCCTGGAATTAATTGATGTTTTTGGAGAGAAAACAATTCTGGGGTTATATTAGGTAGTTAGTTGGAGATCAACCCATTCTCCACCGGTTCTTTGCAGACTGGATTATTTTTTAATTAGTTTCTAATCATCTTTGGGGTAATACTGACTTGTCAGATAATTGTTCCTGGGTATAAAACAGATTACTGAATGATTACTTTATGATTACTAAGGAGAGTCCAGACTCCAGTTGGCAAGATCACAAATATTAAAAGCTTCTAAGCTTTGTCACTTTGACTTTTTTGTTGAATGTGTTACCTATTCCTTGGGAATTTATTTCACAGGTGAACAAAGCTGGATTACAATTTTATTTGGAATGGGAAACCTAATCGAGTAGGCAGGAAAGCTGTAAATAATGACTACAAAATGCATCATGGTTTGAAAATGCTTGATTTGGAGTATTTAAAAAAAGGGTCTTAAATGTATGGATCAAGAGACTTCTTGATAGCTCAAAAAATGCAAAGTGTAAGCTTTTTTGTCTTAATGGTGTTTTTAAGGGGCACCCTATCCAACTGATATAGGGAGAAAACAGAGCGCTTGCCTCAGTTTTGTAGGCCCTAAAAATATTCTTTACCAGACAGATTTGAGAGCCAAATACAGTGAAACAATTTTGCACAATTGTGACCTGGGAGGTTGTTGACTTCCAACTTGAAGTATTTTGGATGACCTAACTATAAGCCCAGAAAAAACTGGTCCTGTTTGCCGAGAGGTGCAGGGCCACTTTTTCAAGACCGATGCTCTGACGTTTGGAAAAGTGTGGGGGTGTGTTTATTTGGAGGGGAAATAACTCGACAGGCCTTGGGACAACCCATGTCAAATTTAGCAGAGGACAAAGTTTAGGAGTCAATGGATAATTTTCTCTTTATTGTAAAAAGCTCTGAGACTTCTAAGTATTTAAAAAGTTTTTTTGAATATTTAGCATTTTGTACTTTATGCTACAGTATGGGAGTTTATTTAGTGGGGTGAACCCTATAACCCTGAATTGTGTCAGCCATAATTGTTTAAATTTGTGGGATTTTAAACAAGTTATTGTTTACAACAGTTTGTAAGCTGACAATCAGTGTAATACATACTTTCTTTTTTAATCCAGTTATAATTTTATTTCAAGTTTTTACTGTGCAAACAGTTCATTTACAGGGAAAAAGGGATGTTAAATATTACAAAATGGTGGATCACTCCCCAGTCAGAATGTGCTAGTTGTTGCAGTTTTGGGAGTAAATTTTCTGTGTATAAAAAAACTTTTGACTGCTCAGAATATTTTTTATTTTTTCATTCTACCCACTGATTTTTGAATGTGGTTTGCAATTTTTACAAGCATTTTCTTTCTTGGAAAAGCACACCTTTAAAGGAAATTATGAGAAGACATTATTGACTGGGGTCAAACTTCAACCCATATAATTGTAAGTTCATGACATGACAGTTTTCACATGGTTTTGATTTTGATTTTGATTTTTCATCCATTGTCGATCCACTGCAGGCTGGAGGCCTCAGCACGATGTCTCCAAGTGTCTCTATTTTAATGCTTGTTGATACCAACTGACTATTCCTCCAGTATTGTTGCAGCTCGTCTCTCCATCTTTTTCTCCGGCGCCCTCTATTCCGTTTGTTCCCATATGGCATCCAGTGATTGATTGCAGAGCTCCAGTGGTTATCTGTTCTGCAGTTTATGTGTCCTGCCCAGCTCCATTTTCTCTTTTCTGACTGTTTCTAAGATGTCCGGAACAAACATAGTCTACTATACTACCAATAAAACTGCAAGATTAAACTGAAATCCTGGGCTAATTGAAGGATCGCTAGTCAACAAATCAAAAGCTGCTCAAGGAGAAATTATGGCTATATGAACGTCAAGGTCCCCGGATCAAACAAACACACTTAATGATGCATGATGTGCACAGAGTGGCTTACATGGCATACACCGGAACTCAAAAGTTGTGTGTTTGTTCTGAAACATTTGTCCCTTGAGCCCCGCCGCATCAATAACTCAAGGAAATCTTGTTAGAAAACACACACACGTGAGGGCCATGGCAAATAACCTGATTGCTTGGTCTGAGTGACAAGTGTAAGTTTTTTCAAGTTCAATATTGTATTTTGTTAACACACAAGCCGAGATAAATGCGTTTTAGTTCGGTCACTTTTTGAAACTGCGTTTTCACCTTCATTCACAAAGAATAACATATTTTTAGATTCCTCGAAAGTACACATGTCAAGGTTTCCGTACATGTTTATTTCATAAAAATTGCTTTTTTTATTTGTAGAAAAACTAATTGATAAACAGGATTGTCCCTTCGTGAAACCGTTTTTTCCCTACTTCGCACATTTTGCCCTCTCGGATTGTCCCTTCGTGAAACCCTTTTCAAATTGGCTGTTCGTGAAACCGGAAAAACGCCTAGGACGTCAAATTTGCCCCAGCGGCGTGTGTACAAAGTAACTCTGATTTTACATGACACCGTGAACCAGTGTAAATGTTGGTACCCGTATATCACAATTACAAATTGGCTCTTCGTTTTTGGCACCGTGCCAGCGCAATTAGTGTAATTAGAAAAATATAACGATTCAGCACTTGAAAGCTGGGGAAAATGTTCACGTCACTTATAACATCCAAAATGTGTAAAAATACCGATTTGCCAAAATGTGTGATTTTTTGAAGGATTGCCTCTTCGTGAAACCGGTGACGAAATTATCTATCATTCACAAGGAGCAAGGTTTGCAATTTAACTGAATGTACAATTTGATATTGGGCAAGTGATTTTGAAAATTTGGTACAAGTTGCCCTTTCTTGTACAGTTGTCGTGAAACAAAGTACAAATGGAATTGATTGTATCGACACTGTGCCCTCCGTCTCTTGTATGCCTTTTAGGGCTCAAATTTTTTCACTGGACCGAGGCTAGTGGTCTTTGTTTCGGGCCAGTAGACTTTAGACAGGACAAGTCCAGCAGTCTTGTGTTTTTTTAATTGAATAATAATGATACATGTACCTCACTGTGTAATATCTTAAAAGAAACAAATTATTTCCAAATGTTCGCTTTGAGTCTGAAAAATACCTTTTAATTCTATTGAGTAATGAAGTAAACTTAATACCCCAAAAGACAGATGAGATAAATCTTCTCTTATGTCTTAGTGCAATTATCGTTCAAATAAAATCAATTAAATGCATGTTGTCAGGACTCGGGAAGTATGTTCTCATTTTGATTCTGGTCTTGTAGAAATATTTCTGGTCCAGTAAACATTTTGAGTGACAAGCCCTGTGGTCTTGTGGATTTTTCGAGCGTTGCCTTTCCTTTGGCCCTGTCATCTAGTAATATTTCTTCTTCTTATCCATTTCAGCGAGGGCGCTGTAGCAGCTTGGGAGCCAACAGTTACTGGGTACCCAGCAGATTTACCCTTTTTTACAATCGTGACCGTTATTGACCAAATGCACGGCACTGTGATCTCTGCAAGGACCATTTTCTGGCAAAGGTGAGTGTTCCTTTTTGGATTTGTGGCTGAAAATGCATGGACGATACTCTGGGTTTTTTCCATGGCCTATTTACCAAGTCGTTTGTTCAAAAGTTTGATGACAGTCTCATCATCCTTAGACATTTAAAAAAAATTCCTGAGCACTAGAAGGCAGAGTATGGACGTTTGTAATTTTGACGTCTAGTACCACCATGGCAAATGTGAGATGACTTCTTGCACAGCCCATGGTTTCCCAAGTAACATTGAGGAATTGCATCTGCTGCCTTTGCAGCCATGGCTGTCTTTTGAGACTGGCCACCAAGTTTTTGGTTAAGGATTGCACCAGCCTCGGCCTGAGCCCTGTGGCTAATGTCATTGACAAATCTATCTTGTAATTTAGCCTTTTTTTTTCCTTTTCTTTTTTTAACCGGAAACATATCTGTGCTGAATGTAGCGTGACATTGGCTGCACAAAAGAGATCCATTAAGACTAGGGGGGGGGGGGGCTGTAGCAAATGTTCAGTTTCCATACCTGCCTTGCGTTGCATGAAAAAATGTAATAATACCATATGCAAGACACCCATTAGTATCAGTTGTGACCCTATTTATCTTAATAATTGGCTCTTTAGAGTTCAACAGTTTCTTGGCACATTGAGTTTCTCCTTCTTGTTCGTCACCAATGTTGAAATTTGCAGGGCGAGTGGCATTGCATGTTCCATTGTTTTCTTTGTGTTCTTTGTGGAGGTTGTACATTTTTAGTAGTGTATGCTCTAGTGATTGAACATCACTTGTTTTGGTTGTCACATTTTCACAGACCACATCCTCTTGTCTGTGTTGCTGAAACAAAGTTGGGTTTTTCTGCGACAGTTTCTCAGAGGATTATGGCATGTCGTGGCCGAGCGGTTAAGAGCACAGGACTCAAGCTCTGGTGTTTCTGATCAGCAGAGTGTGGGTTCGAATCCAGTCATGACACTTGTATCCTTGAGCAAGATGCTTTACCATAGTTGCTTTGTCCTTCGGATGGGACATTAAGCCGTAGGTCCCGTGTACTAGAATTGGTGGTGCATGTAAAAGAACACAGAACACTTATCGTGGAAGAGTATGGGTTAACCCCGGTGTTTCTGGTTCACATAGCAAGCACCCTTGTTTACAAGTTTCCTCAGGCCTGTGAGCTACATGTAAAGTGATTAAGTTCACTTATGAGGCATCCTTGGTTTCATTACCAGAAATCTATAAAAATGATAATACTGTGGATTCACTTCAACGGCCACTGAATGTCCTTCACCAGCTTACTTGTTTCGGCCATATCCTGTTCATTTTCAAAAGTCATAGGGGGATCAGGTTGGCTCAGTGGTTTCTTACCCTGCCTTTCACCTCTGTGGGCCCTGGTTCGAATCCCACCTCAGACCGGAGCCTTGCATGTGGATTGGGTTTTCAGTCCCCCCCAATTGGGGTTTTCCTCCCACATCTAAAACTGAGCATTTCTCGTTTCCTATTCATCCTGTTATTGGCAGTAATTGTGCTTTTGGATGTGTAAATAAATAAATGAATAAAATATCCCCAAATTTTGTTTGCACTCTTCTGCAGGGCTTATTGTGAGGGAGCAGCTGTATCCATCGCAGATAGAAGCCACATTGCAATCAGCAGCAGCAACCCCAGTATTGTGAAGGCTGACTTGGAACGCCATGTTTGGGACGGCAGTGCGTCGACCTCTCCTTGTCTGAGGTATTTCTGTGTACAGTTTTTTCATGTTGGTGTGGAACCCACACTTTCGGCACAACAGCATCTCGGCCTGCACCAGCGATGAGTAGGGGAGGACCATTGCATTCAGGATTTGCTCGTTGGTGATCTAGCGCAACATCCACTCCTAAGTTTCAGCAGAATTGACTTTGACAAACCTGTACCCTCCTCCTTCTCCTTCCTGGTGATCATCCTCACTCTTGAGATGGAGTTTGTTAGGAATTTTTTGAAGTGCCACTCCACTCTTGGGTTAGATTTTTTCAACAGGGGTTGTTTCAGCAAATTGGGGTCGAAGTACCATGACAGGTCTGGTGGGTAACTCTGCATTGGGTTTCATCAAGAAAAAACCTGCTCATCTTTGGTGAAAGCCAAATCAAGATGATCCTTTGATGGCCTGATGTAGACATTTGGTGAGTTTATCATTTGGGGTTCATGTTTCACCTTCAGCTTTGGTAGGGGGAGGGGCAGTGTTTTTGTTTTCTGGAGCCATCCTTTTTTCTTTTTTTAAATGGCAGAAGTGTAGCTTTCTACTCGTCAGTCAGTTTTCATTCTCACAAAAAGCTGTGACTTTTTAAAAGTATTTTTGACTATGAAGCATTTTGCATTGTATGCTATGAGAGTTCTTTTTGTGGAGTGCACCCAAGCATGCTGGTATTGGAAGTTAAATCCTAACTCTAACCCCAACCCTAACCCATGCCCTGGTTAAACAGCGATTGCTTAACATTTTGAACAAGTTGTTTAATTAATTTTAACTGTGTGCTGATTTGGTACTGTTGCATATGAAATAAATAAAACACAAAACAACCCTTAGGGAAAGCTGAAACTCTTATTATTTCCTATTTATTTCAATCAAATGATCTTGCACACAAACATACAAGTTTCATACTTCAAAATGTTTCACAATTTACATTAAACGTCAGCTATGAGAGGTTCCTTTTTAAAAAAAACTAGAAGGATACATTTTTTTGCAAATAGTTTGAAAAAATATTTATATATCTACTAATAAGTGCCTATTGAGCTTTAAAAATTAAAATATAATATTGCTGAATATATACAAACTTTATGATTTGGACGGACTTCTCAAACTAAGTATACACACAAAATCATAGTTAAAGATACCGACTGTAAATAAGTTACCTAGTTTGTAATTTAAGCTAAATATCAAATCTTCACAATAATCACACACTTTATTGATTAGATTATTGCAGTCAACAATATAATTGTGATAAAAGATAAACAAAAAAATTGCTGGCCTTACCCCTTGTGATTTTTTCAATTTGACCCTAATTTTGCTAAAAGTTTGGACTTGCCCCTTGTGATTTTTTTCAATTTTTGAACAAAATTTGATAAAAATGCTGGACTGGCCCCTTGTGATTTTTTTCAATTTTTTCAACAAAAGTTTTGATAAAATTGCTGGACTTACCCCTTGTGATTTTTTCATTTTTTTACCAAAATTTGATAAAAATGCTGGACTTGACCCTTGTGATTTTTCATTTTTTGACCGAAATTCAATAAAAACGCTAGAGCTGCCCCTTGTGATTTTTCAATTTTTTTTAACAAAAATTAATAAAAATGCTTGACTTATCCCTTGTGATTTTCACAATTTTTTGAACAAAAATTAATAAAATTCTTTGACTTA
The DNA here is from genome assembly GCA_021014325.1 of Plazaster borealis. Classification (NCBI taxonomy): domain Eukaryota; kingdom Metazoa; phylum Echinodermata; class Asteroidea; order Forcipulatida; family Labidiasteridae; genus Plazaster; species Plazaster borealis. The sequence goes on from CM037462.1 coordinate 15,410,847, forward strand.
CCCTTTGTGATTTTCACAATTTTTCAACAAAATTTGATAAAAATGCTGGACTTGCCCCTTGTGATTTCTCAATTTTTGAACAAAATTTGATAAAAGTGCTAGACTTGCCCTTGTGATTTTCTCAATTTTTGAACAAAATTTGATAACAATTCTGGACTTATCCCTTAAGATTTTTTCAATTTTTGACCAAAATTTGATAAAAATGCTGGACTTACCCCTTGAGATCTTTTTAATTTTGGACCAAAATTTGATAAAAATGCTGGGCTTTACCCCAAAAGATCTTTTCAATTTTGGTCTCAAATTTGATAAAAATGCTGGACTTGCCCCTTGTGATTTTTTCAAATTTTGATAAAAATGCTGGACTTACCCCTTGTAATTTTTTCAATTTTGGACCCAAATTTGATAAAAATGCTGGGCTTTCCCCCACAAGATCTTTTCAATTTTGGTCTCAAATTTGATAAAAATGCTGGACTTGCCCCTTGTGATTTTTTCAAATTTTGATAAAAATGCTGGACTTACCCCTTGAGATTTTTTCAATTTTTGGCCCAAATTTGAAAAAAATGCTGGACTTGCCCCTTGAGATATTTTCAATTTTGGACCCAAATTTGATAAAAATGCTGGACTTACAACCCTTGAGATTTTTTCTATTTTGGACCCAAATTTGATAAAAATGCTGGACTTACCCCTTGAGATTTTTTCAATTTTTGACAAAAATTTGATAAAAATGCTGGGCTTTCCCCCACAAGATCTTTTCAATTTTGGTCTCAAATTTGATAAAAATGCTGGACTTGCCCCTTGAAATTTTTTCAATTTTGGACCAAAATTTGATAAAAATACTGGACTTACCCCTTGAGATTTTTTCAATTTTTGATAAAAATGCTGGACTTACCCCTTGTGATTTTTTCAATTTTGGGCCCAAATTTGATAAAAATTCTGGACTTACCCCTTGAGATTTTTTCAATTTTTGACCAAAATTTGATAAAAACGCTGGACTTACCCCTTGAGATCTTTTTAATTTTGGACCCAAATTTTATAAAACATGCTGGACTTGCCCCTTGTGATTTTTTCAAATTTTGATAAAAATGCCTTGAGATTTTTTTAATTTTTGACCCAAATTTGATAAAAATGCTGGGCTTTCCCCCACAAGATTTTTTCAATTTTGGTCTCAAATTTGATATTACCCCTTGTGATTTTTCATTTTTTGACCCAAATTCAATAAAAATGCTGGACTTGCCCCCTTTTTTTAATTCATTTTTTGACCCAGGCTTATACAAATTCTGGACTTACCCCTTGTGGCTTTCTCAATTTTGGACCAACAATTTGATAAAAATGCTGGACTTACCCCTTGTGATTTTCTTAACTTTTGGACTACTAATTTCATGTAGAAAACAAACAGACAAGTTCAAATGGATTGTAATCAATATATAAATGGAGGAGTGGGATTCGAACCTTTCCCCCATCTCTAACCCATCTATAAACATTTTCTGAAATGTAAACAGATGATGACTTGTCATGAGTGTAATGACATCAGGATCTACCAACTCCACGTGTAACTCGTTCCAGAAATTACCTTCCTACGCGATGAATCATTGAAGTCCTTAATCATGTCTCTTATATTTCCCTTACAGAAATACCAGCACCTTTGCCTTCATCACTAATGTCAAACCTTGTTAGTGCTGATCCCCCAAAATCCTCTGAAAACCCCTAGGAAATGAAGATTTAAATGTCGGAATTTCATAATTAACCAAGGTACATAAAGCTGGTCATAGTCACATTAACTTCCAGCCTGTTTCAGGTGTTTCTCTCTTTTATAACGAACAACCCTGCTTCTCGTCCTTGCACAGGTTGTAAATGATCACATCACCCGTAACAAACTACAAACAAGATGTCATCAAGATAAATCATTTCTTAGTCCGGAAAGCCGTGTGTCCGTCGTGCCAAATGCATAGTGCGTAATCCTTTAAAAAAAAAATAGATGCCAAGCAATACAGACACTTTTTACGGATATCGCAGTATGCAATACGGATACAATGTTGCTTGACTTGTTCTGTCATTTTTCACGCATTGCGCACTATCCACAACGCATGAAGGACACAAGGATTTCCGGCCTTAATTTTCCCTGGAAATATTTTGCCACAAAAAAAAGTCAATTCTAAATTTAAAAAACTTAGGGGTCAACTATGAAAACTTGACTAGAGCGGGATTTGAACCAACGACCTCTTCTGGTTTAACGTGCCGGCGCTCTACCAACTGAGGTATTAAACAAATTTGTTTAACAAAAATACATGAGGGGTAATCATATCCTATAAAATTAAAATATCTAAAATACTAATTTCAAGCTGAAAATTCATTGATTATAAATTTTAATCAAGATCCAGTATCAATCTTCCAGATAATTATTTCTGTCAGAAAAAAAAGTCAAGAAATAAATAGCATCTGATTACCTTGCAATTTAACATTGCTTGTTTTTCGATTGCCGCAATCAAAATAAGCTCCATATAAACATACACAAAAAAAACTAATGTGACCAGCGAATTTAATGAAATTTTCACAGGTTGGTGGAATGGTATAATTATCAATAATTAGAAGGCAGGAATGAAATTACTCATCCAAATGCTAAGGATGTACATTTCACATAGAAAAATCCATTTTATAAATTACAAATATATTTTAACTTTACAAAAGATAAGTTAAAAAAAAAAAATCATCTAATGACATCCATTAATAGAATATTAATTTTTCAATTAAAGTTTCTGGACGGAATGGTTTAGAAGTTGAGTATATTAACCTTTACTAACAAAGTGATTCTGATCACACGAGCATAGACATACCTTGGAATCAAAACTAGACTTTCTCCAACTTGCATAGACCACTGTTTCCATGTTTGAATGTATTGTAACACAAGAAAATCTCAATAATGCTAATTATGCATAGATTGTGTATCTTAATTTCAATACAATACAAATACCACTCAGTAGTTATCACACACTCACAAACACGTTTGTGAATCCCACTAATCGAGGACGTCTCTTTGTTCTCCCGTTGTTTAGACATAGTTTTTTTAGCGACGTCCCCATTGGGTTTGTACACGAAAACGAAGCGAGGACGTTCTCGCTCTGTCAAACACCCGGATCCCTTTTGTTAAAGTCCTTGGTTTGAATGGATAGACAAGCTCACACACCCAAGTGTGTAATGGCCTCCAATCGTGGACTCTCCTTTGTTCAACTCTTTGTCTTAACAAAAGTGGACCCAGTTATTTTCCTTTGGGATAGCAATCATGGACCTATTGTCCCTTTTGTTATCAGTCCTCCGTTTGAATGTCACTACAAGTACATTCAAGTTTGTAAACACCTGCAATCAGGGACCTCCTATTATCCCTCTTTTGTTTGTACTATAACTTTTTGGCAACAGCTCCCATTGGTTTTATACACTTTTTCCAACTTGGGACCTTTAGCCAACCCCGGACCCTATACTAAACTCTTTTGTTATAGGTCCCCGGTTTGAATGTGTATACTACCCATGGTGTCACCACCCCCCTCCCCCAAACCATCATGCAAGGCTTTTTTAACATCCTAGCAGTTTGTAACTAGAACTGCTCTGTCTGCAACATCATTGAATCACCACGCCTCAAGAATTCCCCGGCAAAGGTAAGGATCTCCGTTTTGGTGACTACCCTCGGTGAGTGAGCTTGAGCTAGAGTGAAGTGGTCGCCCGAGGGGAACATCGCAGCATGCCGATGGTCATCTTGTCTGACAATACAGAGCCGAGGGTAGACGTTAAGGGAAGGAAGGAACTCTGGAGTTATCTGATCACTGTGATCTGCAAGGCAAACAGTGGTCAATCAATTAAAGAATTACTGTTAACGGCATTTAATTTATCTTTAAAGGTAGGGTCATAGACTGGTTTATGTCAACGTAATGCTGATTTATAGGAACAATAAAAATCACATGTGAAAGTTTCAGCTGAATGCAGTGTCTACTTGTTGAGAAAACGTCAACAGGGTATTTCCACAAGATAAGTGAGTTGACAGCGGGAACCAATCGCAACTGGCCGCAGCATTCCTGAACTGACACCAACCCTCAGAAATCTGAGAAACGATTCATGCATGAATTGTTTCAGATTCAAATGTTTTTGGGTGAAACATTTTCCTAATAATTTTACTTCAAAGGGAATCCTTTTTCAAAATAGTTTATGCTAGTCAACAGCTGCAGTGCTTCATACCAAGTAAGTTTTTATGGTCATTCATTTTTGGAGTAGTTACCAATCTACGACCCTACCTTAGTCCAATTCAAGACACAAACATCATGGAGATAAACAGGTTTTTTAAAATTTTTGTGAGACTTGGAATGAATTGACGATCTTTACAAAGTGAAGCATGATGCACCCATCAGTCTTTGGAATAATCCCCAGAACTTTGCCCTAATCAAGAGCCTTACACCTGTACGATAACCACACAGGTATATTTAGCATGCAGGACCCTCCCTGTATCCATCAAGTACTTTAACAGCAAGCAGTAGCTCAATACCAAGCCGGTTAACTCTGATGGAACAGGTATGTCCGTTGTTTTAAGCTGGCATTAGTGTTTTGGCTAGGTAAGGCGAGTCCATCAAAGTTCTTGAACTACAGGTGTAACGGGTTAACACTGTGTACTCTGTTTGGCTTGTGGGGTGTAGTGGCCGAGCAGTTTAGTGCACCGAACTCTGGTGGTTAAGTCATCAGGGTGTGGGTTCGAATCCCCAAGCAAAGACACTTAACCATGTTAACTATAATTGCTTCTCATCACCCAGGAGTAAATTGGTACCAGTGAGGGCAAAGATGTGATTCATTTAGCTTGTATTGTAGTGCGCTTTATATTTGGCAGCACAGGCTGTAAACTCCCTCAAGGAGCTGAGATGGTTTAAGGAATGAAATAAATGGCCCAGTGACCAGGGGTAATAATGTTGGAGCGTCACTGATGGATTGGATCGCTATAATTATAAGAAGCCACTATTGTTATTATTTTTATTATTACATACATGTATTGGTCAGGGATGTCATTTAATGCATGTGAAAGTTCCTGAAAATGGCTTCAGGGCCTGGGTTCCCCCTTATTGTAGATCCAGAACCTCTCAGATGTTACAATTCAGGAGGTTTAAAGACTTTGTGCATCACCGAAACAACAAAACTACAAATTTGGACACAAAGTGGACTATGTCTTTTTCCCTTTGGTGACTGCTTCACTTCTTTCAAGAAAAAATTTGCAGGCTCAAGGAGGTTTTGAGAAAAATCCTGAAATAAGGAAAAATTCAGAGAAATCATACGCCTGATTGGTTCAGCATTGAGCAAGCTCGGACTGTGGTCAAGTGGTCAACATTGGTCTGTAGTTGGTAACTCGGCGTATGCTCACATTAAATTCAGAATACATCTTTTTATAGTATAATTATAAAGATGTCTGCTAAGTTTGTGTTACAAACACAGTGATGGTGGTCACATGGATAACATTGATTGAATAGATCATGATATTGGCAAAGCTAGATAACACCTTTTGGTTATTTCTGTCTGGTTGCCAAAGCGAAGCCCAAACACCTTGAGCTCCCCGTCCCTGGGGGCCAACATATTCAAAATATTTTGAAGGAACTGTTACTCAAAAAAAAAGAGGAGAAACCCTTTCCCTTTAACATTTTCTAGACTATTTTTGGACAAGAGTTGCAAACTATAATCAGGACCACACGTCCAAACACCCAAAACAGTGAATAAACATAAACACGGCATTCCATCTTTTGTCCACTGGTACCCAGTTGACTGGGTACCAGTGGACCTATGATCAGTATTGATCATGTCCTTATTGAATATCAGAGTTATGATCATAATTCTGATATTCAATAATCATGATAAATACTGATTAAAGGGTCGGTATACGTTTGGTAATGACTCTGAAAATTAATGGCAATAAAAACTTACTTGGTTAGAAGTACAGCAGCTTTGGATTATATAATGCTTTTTGAAAAACTTTTCACTTTAAAGTACTGCGGATATGGAAAAAAATAAAACTTTTTATCCCCCAAAATTTGAATCTGAGAAGCGTTACTGCAGTACCGTTTCTCAGATTGTGTATTCCAATTGCAGATTATTCTTCCTGCATGGACATAACCGCTCCAGATTTTCAGCAGTATCTCAAAAACGCTAACACCTTTTGAAATGAAATTTTCACAGGTTAGTATTATGGTTTATATCTACAACTATGTAGAATTGAAACAAACAGTGGGTTCCAATTACCAGTCATATACAATCCCTTTAAAGTACTGTTGTAACCAGAGAGACAAGTCCACTGTACATGTAAAGGGTTCCCCTCTTAGAGTTTACACCTTAACCCACCCACCCACAAACCCCTAATGTTCCCACTCCCTCTGGAGGGGGTGTCCCTAGTCATGACCCAGGTAAAACAAGGTCAGCGCACTCGGGACACCGATTGAGGGACTCACGTAATCAAACACACCTGGGGAACCTGCAGGAAAGCGATATATCAGCACTCCTGAATGAGTAGACAAGAAGCGCCAAAATAGAAACCTGATATCCTGACGAAAAGCCTCGACTTTCACTAGTCGCACACTTTTTGATCAATGGACCAATCAGGGTTAAGAGCTGATAAGTTCAAGAACTCTCGATCAACTGAGTTGAAGGGCCAATCAGTTCAGTGACTTTATCAGTTCGTTGTCATGGGTACTTACTACGATCATTCACAGTAAATGGGAAGTTTGTGGGTGGGTGGGGGCAAGCAAGTTATGAAAGGTTGAGGATTACAACTGATTCCAAAAACAGCAGCTTATTTATAAAAAATTTAAAAACAACAGCAATTCTACATTTGTATAATCCAGTAATCTCAATGCACTGTATCTTATTATGGGGATAAACATGTTTTTTAACCCACAGTTTTACAATAAACTTAATTTGGGGATCCCAGAAGAGTCCAGCATATTGTCTTAATTATGACCACTGTCTACAGCATGGAAAGGCAACTACATGTATCTTTGATGACTCCCATGTAATTACAGGAGTTAGTTTGACATCTTAGAAGTAATAACTTTATAAGGATCCATTACAAGACATGTAAAAACTCTTATCAAACCACCACTTGATGTCTGTGCCCCCCACCCCCAATCTGGATTTTTGAGTTTAAACATTACTAGAGTAAAATGTTACATTTTATAAGCTTTAGTGTGATAGTTTAAATGTTTTTAAACTTTTTTCTTCTTTTCATTTCCATGCAGACAACATATTTTTTGTTGTACTCACTTCAAATCATCTTCTAAAAAAATAGCAAATGGCATAACAAGAGCACTGAGAGGGGACTTGATTAAGAGAAACTTATGCAAATGGGAACTACAGTTTTGTTGGGAGAAGTGGTGCACCCCCTTATTCATTCGGCGATGACTCCACAACATGGACAAATGAAGAACACATAATTATCATTCAACCCTTCGATGGAGTTTGACAGTACAAGGTACGTATAATCAAAACGCTTTCTTTGAATTAATTTTTTAATTTTCTTTTCTTCAGTAAAAGCAATTTATGAAATTATAAAAAGGGCATTAGTTAATGGGAGTTGAAGCTTGAAGCACTGTATAGATGGATTGCACTCGACATCATTGTACGCCATCTTTGATGACAAACAATAGAAAAGTACACGCGTGTACGCGCTGCGCATGACTCTCAGAATGATAGCCTTTCATGCGCGCATGGTTCATCAACGATGGCGGCCAATGCAAGGGGTCTATATTCAAGGTAGGGTAAAAGTTTCTTGAGTTGTAACCAATGTTGAATGAAGAACCCAGGCCATAACATCATATGTCATTTCAATATGGCAACAACAATGCATCAAAGTTCGACCTTTCTTAATTGATTATATTTATTACACATCAATAATCACAATTATTTATTTGCCACCTTACTGATGACCTTCAGATAAGATTTGTTAATGGAAAGCATCATTGCATAATGGTTCAGCATTTAGAGACAGATTGCTAGAATGACCTCATGGGGCAAGTTACAATTAAACCAGGCTGTCATCGCCAAGGTGATTTACTTTTCGTCAAATTTACGACAATCTAAGGATAAATTGATAAATTCAAAAACCCTGCGGGTGAATTGAGCTTGAGTGAAGGTTGGGAATATGGGAGGAAACCTGATGTCTTCACAAAGGATAAAATAAAATGATAAGTTTCATGATAAAGTCCAGACCACTTTGGTCTTCCTATGAGGAAGTGAGGTGGTCGAGGTGGGTGGGGGAAGCTCAAATGTACAGAATCTTCAACTGATACACACTCTTAAAGAGGGGCTCCAAAGTCAGTTTTGTAATCAACTCATTTTCCAACAGATAAAGTCCTTGTGAAAATGGGGGGGGGGGACTTAGAAGTCTCTAACCTCATGTTAAATTGGTGTAAAATGCACTGTGTTTGATACCCATCAAGTGCCATTTTTATCAAAAGCCATTTCGCACTGGTCGAACAGCCTTCACTTCACATCAACCACAAGCAAGACAAAATGTTTTCCAATCAAGCACCTCATGTGTAACAAATATATCTTCAATTACTCTTCATTGACTCTAACATATGGACTTGTATTGCATTGTCTAGGTATAAACATAAATAAAGTCAAAGAGCTTGGTCAAGTCTATTATGTGGGTTTTCTTCTCAAATAACAAGACAAAAGTGACACATAATTTCCCAGATTTTTGTTATGTGGTTAACATTAGGTCATAGGTACAGCTGGTCAGAATTAAATGTTCGCTGGTTGGGACTCTCAAGAAGAGGATTGCCTCTTTCCACACTTGGTATTTTCTCCATCAGCAACATGTAGCCTCATAAGAAACAAATTTTCTGATGTCCAATAGACTGTGCAAGTCTCGCACATATCGAAAACGAGAAAAAAACTTGAACGAAGACTACATTTTTCTGTGAAATCAAATCTTCTTTTTAAATGAAATTAATACAAAATTCTTTATCCTAAAAATACCCATATAAATAGATTTTCAATTTTTTTAATAATACAAATAATTTGTTCTAAACACTTTGGTTGACTGTGACAAAGTGAGGATTTCCCGCAAAAAGCATACAACCCACGCTAATCCACAAAAGCTGATTGGTTAAAAGTAATACACATAAATACCATCCGATCGATCATGCAACACATAAACCAAAACAGTATGATCAACTGTATACATACATACACACGCACAGACCTTGACCCAGATACACTTAACTTGTTACAACGCGCTTGCGCACCGTCTATGTTAACGTGGACGGTGTTGAAATGTTATTGTTCACCGAGTATAAGGCATTTTATCATTTATTGATGATAAACTGAATTAACGGCCTGGCTGATCCCCAATTCTAAAACCTCCTAGATGTTACACTTCAGGAGGTTTTACAGACTTCTGTGCATCTCCAGAATTATAAAACTACAGGTTTTGGACACAAAGCAGACTATTTCTTTCTCCCTATGGTGATTGCTTTACTTATTCCAAGAAAATATGAAGGCTCATTGAGGTTCTGAGAAAATCCTTAGTTCAGGAAAACTCCTGAAAAATCACACACCTACATCTAAACGGCAAGTCACATGCAGGTAAGATAAAAATGGCTTCTAACTAAAAAAAAAATATCCTGCAATTTTTGATTCTAAAGGGAGAAAAAATGCCAGTGTATCCCCCCTCCACCCTTTGAAGGCTCAATGAGGTTTTGAGAAAATCCTAAATTCAGGAAAAATCCTGAGAAATCACATGACTACATCTAAACGGCAATTCACATGCAGGTAAGATAAAAAATGGCTTCTAACTCAAAAACAAAAAGACTGCCATTTTGATTCTGAAGGGAGAAACAATTTCAGTGTATCCCCCCTCCCCCACCATAATAACAGGTTGAAGTTGAGTCCGATAAAAGAGGTGATTTCCCCTAAATACAAATATCAGTCAACAGTGTGAGGATGACGGCCAGTTTAGCAGGTACAGACACCTGCAGGCAAAACAGTCTCTCACTCGGAAGAACACTCATACATGTCCCTCAGACGTCTAATAAAATGGCCGGCTGGCTTTTGTTATTGTTTTTGTTGTTGTTGAGAGATCCAATACTGGTCCCGGTGACACAAAAGGAAAACTTGTGTTCATTGTAAAAGAGTTGACCCTTTGCAAATTTTTTGGGAATGAAAAGTTTCCGCATAATATTGGAAGCGTTTGTCAACATTACAATGTAGAGTGAACATCTTACTCGACTGTAAACACGAAGCGACTTCAAAGTTCACGCTAAAATCTTAAACAGCTGCTTGCGAACTTGTGCATTTTTGAAAGGGGAATTAGCTTGAAAACTTGGAAAGGAAGTTTTCTTCAACAACCTTCCAAAGATACAAAGTATTAACCATATAACAGGACTATGTGACATCGACTCATCACAAGTTTACAGATGTCCCCCCGCTACAGTACCATAGGCCAACAACTCTTCAAAATAGGGTCTCCTGAAGATCTACAGTCAGAGCCGAAACCTAGGGTGAAATCTTAGGGGGGCATGCACCATTTTTTTCTGGGGGGGGGGCACTTCTGGCCAATTAAAACTGTAGTTTCTGTTAGCATTTCTCTTGGGCAGGCCCCTTTGCAGGGCTCTTGTTATGCAATTTACTATTTTATTATAAGATAATCTGATGTGAGTGTAAAAATAATTACATTTTTCAAAATTTCAAAATGGCTGCAAATGCTTGTTATTGAACCTTTACCTTTTCAAAAGACAAATTTGGGATGGCCCTATAGCCAACTATCTTTCTGATGACATACACTGACTGTGTGCCAAGTTCCATGATTGTATCACCAAAGGCACAATCCCATCACTTACCTGCAACACTATTTGTACTAACATAATTATGATCATTTAGTACATCTATGTTGTGTAGTACGGTTTTGACTACATGTATTAAAGGCCCTGTACACTATTGGTGAGATCGAAAAACACAATGTTCACAGATTCACACATAACTTACATGATTTAAAGTAAGTAATGGTAGAAAGGGTTCCTTAAAATATTTCTGCCTAAAATGCTATCGTTTCTGAGAAATGAGTAAAGCAAGAGTTTTTATCACACGCGATAATTTGAAAAAACAGAAAACACATAAGGTCTCTTTTCATTATTTTCTCGTGACCTCGATGACCAATTGAGCTCAAACTTTCACAGGTTTGTTTGTTCATGCATATGTTGAATTCACACAAAATGTGGACACTGATTTTGAGCTGTTACCAAAAGTGTACAATACCTTTAAAGGGAACGTACATGTTTGGTAATTGGAACCCACTGTTTGTTTCAATGCTATATAGTTGTATATATACCATAAAACTAACCTGTGAAAATTTCATTTCAAAAGGTGGTAGTGTTTTTGAGATATTGCTGAAAATCTGGAATGGTTTGTCCACACAGGAAGAATAATCTGTAATTGGAATACACAATATGAGAAGCATTTACTGCAGTAACGCTTCTCAGACTCAAATTTTGGGGGATAAAAAGTGATATCTTTTTCCATAACCGCAGTTCTTCGAAGTAAAAAGTTTCTCAAAATGCATTATACTATTCAAAGCTGCTGTACTTCTTAACAAGTTTTTATTGCCATTTCTTTTCAGAGTCATAGCCAAACGTATACAGACCCTCAAAGCACTGACTGTGTATGCATTCCCACAATAATTTCATCATGCAAAATAATTTCACTGGTAGTCAACCAATGATTGGTCATTACCTCATGAGCCAGAATCCAAAGTGTCATCTCAACCCATAATAGGATACAAGATGGACTTGGCACCTGTTTGGCCCACATTAACTGCTTGATCATCTGACTTGCCCTGGCTGTCGGTTAGGATGTCCGTCAAAATAATCGTTTGATGTTGGGAGCACCTGAACTAGGATACTTACAGGTGGAAATTTATCGGAAAAACAGGACGACTGAGAGCTGGAAATGAGTCATTAGAAGTACTTTTCTCATTCCGCCAGAAAATTAATCATAAAAGCTTTAGGGGATATTAAAAACATGTAATGCTGTCATCGCCATGTGGAACTTGCTGTTTTTATCGATAAAGTTATTTGTACCTGTGGGAGCTTGCACTAATCCAATGAGAGGGCTCATACATGTACATGTACATGTAGGCCCCCTACCTGTACCTCCCTCGCTGCTGCATGTACCCCCCTACCCACCCACCCAATGGTACATCTTCTGCGATGTGAGGGGCCATACCCCCCCCCCCCCAATTCCCCCTGCTGCCAATCCTCCCAAGGTGCCCAACTATTCTGAAGTTAGGGTTTTACCAGCTAAACAGGTTTAAAATGTGGGTTTTTGGTAATGCATAATCACAATGTACTTAATTTAAAGGTATCGTACACATTTGGTAATGACTCAAAACAAATATTAGCATAAAAACTTACTTGGTAACAAGCAATAGAGCTGTTGATAGTGTAAAACATTGTAGGAAACGACTCCCTCTGAAGTAACGTAGTTTTTGAGAAAGAGGTAATTTCTCACTAAAATAATAAAAACTTCTTGCAAGAAGTTTTTAATCCTATCTGAAAGCACACAAATTTGCACAACAAGGGTGTTTTTTCTTTCATCATTTTCTTGCAACTTCGATGACCAATTGAGCCCAAATTTTCACAGGCTTGTTATTTTATGCATATGTTGGGATACACCAAGTGAGAACACTGGTCTTTGACAATTACCAAACGTGTACGATGCCTTTAAAGATAGGGTCAAAGATTGGTAGATACTCCAAAAATTAATGGCTATTACTTGGTAAGAAGCACTGCAGCTGTTGATAGTAGAAACTATCTTGAGAAAGAATTCTCTTCAAAGTTATATGGTTTTGACAATTTTAGGATAAATTTGACTTTCTGTAGGTTTGGTTGCAGCTTTTTTTTCTCATCTTCTTTATATTTTCTCCCTCTCTCTTTCTCCTAATTTGTTTGTACCCTGCTTGTTTCCATTGGTTTTATAGAAAAAAGGAAAATCCCAAATTCATATCCATTTTTTATCTCAGACAATGCTGTATACTGCTTAAAGGTATTGTACACTTTTGGTAACAGCTCAAAATCAGTGTCCACATTTTGTGTGATTCAACATATGCATGAACAATCAAACCTGTGAAAATTTGAGCTCAATTGGTCATCGAGGTCACGAGAAAAAAGTGAAAAGAGACCTTATGTGTTTTCTGTTTTTTCAAACATTTTTATCACGCGTGATAAAAACTATTGTTTTACTCATTTCTCAGAAACGATAGCATTAGGCAGAAATATTTTAAGGAACCCTTTCTACCATTACTTACTTTAAATCGTGTAACTTATGTGTGAATCTGTGAACAATTGTGTTTTTTGATCTTACCAATAGTGTACAGGGCCTTTAAAGGTAGGGTGATAGATTGGTAACTACTCCAACAATTCATGACCATAAAAACTTACTTGGTGAGAAGCACTGCAGCTGTTGATGGTATGAACTATTTTGAGAGTAGGATTCACTTCGAAGTAATCTGGTTTGATACATTTTTCACCCAAAAACATTTGAATCAGGAAATGATTCATGCATGAATCGTTTCTCAGATTTCTGAGGATTGACTGTAAATTCCGATTTCCAAGGCGTCCATTTGCGAATGCTGTGGCCAGAGATGCGGTTGGTACCCGCTGTCACCTCGCTAAATGTGGATGGATTCAACATTCTTGATGAAAGTACCGTGACAATTTTGTTTGGTTCTTTTTCTCAAAAACTACGTTAATCAGTGTATTCAGCTGCAACTTTCACAGGTGACTTTTATTGTATCTTTCTTGATAATTTTGCCTATAAATCAGCATAACGTCGACAAAAACAAATCTATAACCCTACTTTTAACCCTTTAGAGACCATAGTAGCCGCAAACAGCTTGTACCAAAATGCCCATAGCAACTGCGAACGGCCACAAAATTTGACCTTCTTCCACTCAAAGCATGCAGAGGGTCAAAGAAAAGGTATTGGACCGAATTGACATTTTCCAATTTTCCCATGTTATAATAGAATCTACAATTCTTAAACAAAGCCATGTAGGCCGTATTTCTGTTTCATATTAATTTTTCTGACATTTTTTCTGAGTATAACGGGGCAAAAAATCAACAAGACTAGCAAGAATTGGGCCTATGGTGATGGAAATACAGATTTGAACGGTCTCTAGAGCGTTAATCATACTGTACAAAATAAAGACATTGTTACTATTTATGAAACAAGCAATGAATGCCTGCTCCAAAGAAATATCATTTTGAAAGGGAGCAGAAAGAGAGAGGTGTAGGGGGCTGCACAAACAATTGCTCCAATAGACCCACTGCATATGACCTCACACTCTCAAAAAGGAGGCAGATCATTGGACGATAGCTGCTCTCTGTGCGTAAAAACGTGCGCGTGAATGGCGTGACCTCAGCGTACATGTACCTGTAGCGTTTCATGTTATGCAAGGGGATCTATTGATTTCTATAGACCCCTTACACAACGCGGAATGCGCCTCCTAACAATGCGCGTCATTTTGGGTGTCAACTCTCTTTTGTGCATGTTTGTATACGATTTTGACACCCAAAATGACACCCAGGATAGGCGCATGTGAGTACGCTGCGCGTTGTGCAAGGGGTCTATAGACCTTATGCATTGACGTCATTCGGCCGCCATCTTAGAGGTAAAGGGATGACGAAACAATCAAAACGTGCAGATTTGTACGCGCGGCGGACAGGATTGGCCAATGAACAACCTCCTTTTGACCTTTAGGCGTGGGCGCCCTATTGTTATGACATCATGTGCATAAGGTCTATTTGTCAATTACAATCTGATAATTACTGATTCATTACTTGGACTATCAGTATCATTATCCAATGAATAAGCAATGTATAGTCACAACTTGGGCCTTCTCCATATTCTTTATCAGGATCAAACACTGGAGTTTTGGAGAGAGAGGAAATTGTGAACGGCTGTGTTCTACTTCACCTGAACCCACATGGCTTTGTAATAGTTCCTGGCAGGGGGTACATGGGATTATGCAGAGGGTACATTACAGGTATGATCTCATTGGAAACTATATGTGGAATGATTTGAGAGGGGTTTTTCTACCACGTGCGACTCCCACAGTTGACTCAGATTCCACTGAAAATTTGTATTGCAATGAAAAAATGAAATATCTAATGAAAAACTTGTTAACTTGTTATTAGCTTACATCTGGGATAAAGAATAATATTTTGGTTTAAAGGCACTGGACATGTTTGGTAATTGTCAAAGACAGGTATTCTCACTTGGTGTATCCCAACACATGCATAAAATAATAAACCTGTGAAAATTTGGGCTCAATTAGTCATAGAAGTTGCAAGAAAATAATGAAAGAAAAAACACCCTTGTTGCACAAATTTGTGTGCTTTCAGATGCCTGAAAAGGGTTTCAGGCCTGAAGTCTTTTTCAGATTCAAATATTTTAGTGAGAAATTACCTCTTTCTCAAAAACTTGCTTAAGGCACATACCTATTGATTTATGAGGTTTTCCATTATTTGTGGTTGACAGATTTTTAAAGAAATGTCACATGAAAAAAAGGGTACTTTGTGGATTTTCCGAAAATGTACGTATATTATTGGCCGCTGAGGGCGCGCCCGGATGTAAGGCGTTTTCGATTGGTTGAAATTTTTCAGGTCGAAACACCATGTATTAAGAGTCAGGATAATGACCTCATATTTATTTACACACATGTGAGTTCTTGGAGTTTTGTGTGTGATAAGCACTGTATACTCCGTGCTTTCTCATGTCCTGAGAAACAAATCCACAGGCATACTCTTGAGTGGGATTTGAACCAACGACCACTCTACAGCAGATCTTAATAATAGTAAAAACAACAATACTTGGTTCTTATATAGCGCACATATCCTAGTACCTAGAGCAAGGCGCTTTGCAACATTATTATCCCTGTTCATTGGGCATACTTTAACCATTCCTTAAACTTTCTCAACTCCCTAAGGAGCACACAAGCCCAAGCTGCTTAAATTAGCGCTGAGGAGTTAATCCAACAAAATACTGTCTCAGCCCTCTCAGGTTCCCATTTTTACACCTGGGCCCAATTTCATAGAGCTGCTTAAGCAGAAATTATTGCTTAACATTTGTCTGCTAATACAACTCAGCAGAATACCAGTTACATTTTGAACATGTAAAATGGTATTTTAGCTGGTAACCTTATTCTGGTAAGCATAATTTTGTTGTGCTTAGCAACTTTTTATGCATAAGCAGCTCTATGAAATTGGGCCCAGGGTTAAGGAAGCAATTATGGTTAAGGAAGCAATTATGGTTAAGTGCCTTGCTCAAGAACACAAGTGTCTTGTCCGGGAATCGAACCCACACTCCCATGATTTATCAATCAGAACTCGAGTCCGATGCAGTCGACTGCTCGGCCACGATACGCCACACCAGACACCACTAGACCACCGAGCGTGCCATGAAATTTGTTTGGTTATAAATCACAGCAATACAGCATTTTCATAGTATTTCCCAATATATTTTCATAAGCAGACTTCAATTTCAAAAACCTCCAGCATAAGTTTGGTTTTGAATGGGGAAAAACCAACAAATATGCGAGAGTATTTTTAGAGAAACATCATTAATCTAGCCATCATTATTTTTACAGGAAAACTATCTAGTTTTGGGGTGCATCTAATGATTGATGATGCCTTAAAGGTAGGGTCATAGATTGGTTTTTGCCAATGTAATGCTGATTTATAGTCACAGTTATAAAGAAAGATACAATAAAAAGTCACATGGGAAAAGTTTCAGCTGAATACAGCGCCTACTTGTTGAGAAAACAGCCCCCCAAAACAGTCACAGTACTTTCACAAGAATGTCAC
Source organism: Plazaster borealis (assembly GCA_021014325.1). NCBI lineage: Eukaryota > Metazoa > Echinodermata > Asteroidea > Forcipulatida > Labidiasteridae > Plazaster > Plazaster borealis. The sequence continues at coordinate 15,427,721 of CM037462.1, forward strand.
ATCCATCCACAATTTGTGAGGTGACAGCTGGTACCAACCGCATCTCTGGATGCAGCATTCGCGAATGGACACCAACCCTCAGAAATCTGAGAAACAATTCATGCATGAATCATTTCTCTAGATTCAAATAGTTTTGGGTGAAATTTTGTCCAAACCATATTACTTCAAAGGGAATCCTTTCTCAAAATAGTTTAAACTATCAACAGCTGCAGTAATTCTCACCAAGTCAGTTTTTATGGTAATTTTTGGGAGTATTTACTAATCTAGGACCCTACCTTTAACCAAACAAAGAGCAAAAGTTGAAGTTATGAAAGAACTGCTGGTCCAGTACTAACAATGGCCGATTGCTTTACAGACAAAACTACTACAAGTTTCATTTTCCACATCTCCATTTCTGTATTTGAATACCTTTGCTTTGACGTTTTAGTAATTTATAATGTTGTTTTGGTCCAGGCTGATGCACTCAATAAATCTACTTGTTATCATCACTATTACAGTATTCTCTATTTTGTATATGGACATGAGGATCTAACCATACAGGGTGGTTCAAAAAGTGTACCCACTTTTGACAGCCATTTTCACCTACTCACTTGTAAGTTTTTACAATTGTTTTTGTATTTTATGAAAGTGGTGACTGTTGAGCATTAGTGGTGAAAAAATCTAAGAAATTAGTTATTTTGTTTTCAAAATATGGTAGTTTAAAGATATCATGAGCAAAATTGATTTGTCCGCGGAGGTTTTCTGATCCCTGCTTGACTAATACTTCTGAATACACATCAACAATCTAGCATCTTCTCTTTTGTAATCTTCTTAATAATAGATAAGCACAAAATAAGAGTATTTTAACTCATGCAGTTCCTAATTTCAAGTTCATTCAATATGAAGTCCTTGAACCGCGATACACCGTCGAGCTCTCTCTTTTATTGCCTGCACTGCGTTCAGCCTCAAAGTGGATGAAGTTGAAAGAGCATTCGTGGACAAATCAGTTTTGCACATGACACCTTTAAACTACCATAATTTGAACAAGAATTATCTGATTTCTTAGATTTTTTCACCACTAATGCTTAACACCACTTTTATAATCATATCCAAAAATAATTGTAAAAACTTATAAGGAAGTATGTCAATTTGGCTGTCAATCACTTGGCCACGACAGTCTTTCTATAGAGAAGGTACACTGACAGTAAATGAGCCACAATAAATTACTTCAATTAGTTTTGGTTTCACTGAACTATTATGCCAGATTCTTGCATTACATAAGCGCGTTATCCCCAAGCTCAGTTTATGACTTGATAAATACTATGTTTAGAACAACTGGTGTAAGCACTCTCAAGAAATGTACCCATGTAAACAGAACATTAGAATGGGCTTGTTCTTAAGCAGCATACATCAAGTTGTCTGTGATAAAAAATGGATATGAATGTTGAATTTGCTTCTTTTTCTAAACCAAAGGAAATACGCAGAGTACAAGAAATAAGAAAGAAGGCGAGAGGGGGAGAGAGCGAATAATAGAAGACAAAATATAAATATAATATTTGTTGAATCACAAACAATATGTTGTTCAGGGTTTGTTTTTGTTTTTTCGTGCAAAGGTTTCGGCAGGCTCAAAGATCTACAAAATGGTCTAAAAATTGTGTTTAAATGATTTACAAGTAGTTCTTGAGATATGTCTTTTTGAATCTTTCAACTTCCAGTTTGAACGGGAGTAACAAGAAACAACTTCAAAGAGTTGTTCGGGTGGTGCCCGAACACCTAAAAAAGCTGCAAACCTAACCTACAGAAAGTCACGCAGCATTATACCTGTACATGTGCAGAGACTGTGTAACGCAAAGTCATGTTTACTGAGTCTCAGATGTAATGGCTGCAAGAAAAAACCCCAGCCGGTGATATGGCTGTTGGGCATATAATGCCAAGTCACTATCCCTCCATAACTAAATGGAGGAAATTGGGAGCATAAACACTTTACACAAGCAGATCAACCGCAAACATGCTCCATAAAAAAAAGCTGTCCTGACATGAAACCACTTTTTAAAGTTCATTTCCACGTCTGGACGGGTTGAAGTTGGAGAGGGGGGAGGGGGGGGGGGTTAGGGAAGTAGGAGATAGAGTCCACTTTAAATAGCAAAGAGTCTTCAAGACAGCAAACCTGAGTTGATTCTGAACTATTGACTTCCTGTGAGAGATGAAGAATGTCACTTTTCATAATCTTGATGACACGGTGATGACCTGCCAGGGAAAAATATGCACGGGATGTACATAGAGCGTATCCAAACTACAGGATTGAGTATCTCCTCATAGAAAGGCTCTCAGGAAATATTCAGTTTTGTGATCCACTCATTTTCCAATATGTAGAGTCCTTATGATGGTGAAAACAAAAATCACAATTCTCAAACCTTGAGTTAAAATGTTGTAAAATACCACTGTGTTTGATACCTTTTAAGTGCAACTTTTGTCAACATCTGAAGAGGTGCAATGACATCACATTTCAAATATGGTCTGTACCTTTTGTAAAGAGAATTTTTACTTCGTTCCTGAATTTTGATGATATTCAATAAAAAGGGCATTGAGTTTGACCTTTTGACTGGCACAAATGATTCCTCTTTGGAATGTAAGAGTATCAAAGGTATGCAGAGCTATGTTTGAAATATAAGACCCATTTAATTGCATAGCACCATAATATAACAGTTTGTAAGGTGCTGTGGCGCAATCTGCAGCCAACCTTGTCAAAAAACACCGGGGTGAACCCCTTCTCTTGACGATAAGTGTACTCAGTTCTTTTACGTGCATTACACAACAAACAGGACCATAGGCTTTATGTTCCATCCGAAGGGCGAAGCAATTAGTGTCTTGTTTATAAGGACACAAGTTTCAAGACCAGGGCCCAATTTCATAGAGCTGCTTAAGCAGAAAATATTGCTTAACAATTGTCTGCTAAGCAGAAATGAGCAGGATACCAGTCACAACTTGTACATGGGTCATGGTAGTTTGGCTGGTAACCTTATTCTGGTAAGCATAATTTTGTTGTGCTTAGCTACTTTTAGTGCTTAAGCAGCTCTATGAAATTGGGCCCTGACATGAACGTACACTCTGCTCATCTGGGCCCAATTTCATAGAGCTGCTAAGCACAACAATTTGCTTAGCATGAAATTTCTTCCTTGATAAAAACAGGATTATCAACCAAATTTCCACGTGATTTTCAGGATAAGCAAACAACAGCTGTATACCAGTAACAAGCAATATGCAACACATGGAAATTTGGTTGGTAATCCTGTTTTTATCAAGGAAGAAATTTCATGCTAAGCAAATTGTTGTGCTTAGCAGCTCTATGAAATTGGGCTCAGAGCTTGAGGCCAGTGCGCTTGACCGCTGCGTTCATCCAGCTCTGTGTGCTGGATATTTGGCATCTCCACATCCTAACATGGCTGGTCCAAGGGATAGAATACAAGCCTGCTGAAAAGTGTCACAACCAGCAAATGCAATGAGCGTCAAAACCTGACCGAAACTATCATTAAACAAAATGCCTACTATTATTACTAACAGTAATCATATTAAATCAATTTCATAATCTAGTTATTACAACTGATGCACAGTTTCATGTACATTCCCCCGTTGGCATTCTACCCGACCTTTACCATTTCAAGCAAACGTTAAATCTCAAATCCAGCCTCTCTACAAAATAGGGCTTCTGACATTTCATATCCTTAAACTTAATCTATGACCCCCTCTGCAAATCCCAACAACTTCTTGTTTGATTAGAGGAGCAGGCACCAACTCCTCCTCCCCTCCATCCTCGATAAAGTGCACTCAATAAACTAACGTATACTACATCTATCCAATCATTTCCCCCCCCCCCAAAAAAAAAAACACTTGGCTTGACAATTAAATTTCCTAAAATGCCAATCTGCAGTACAGCGAGCTGCTGGTGAAGTATCAAGTTCCGAAGTCAGAGCTGAGAATGTAATCCATGTTTGTTTTTTTTGCAACAAGCTTACGAATTTGAAAACATGGCTCAAAGGCTAGATGGAATATTATTTGGTTGTACCCGTACACCGACATGTGTTGATTGATACTCAGTTCTATGCACAGGCATATTACTTGGGTGGGATTCAAACCCACGAACTTTGCCATTCTAGAGCAGATGTTTTACCGCTAGAACACCGAGATTTCCCGGCAGCTCTAGATGCAGTTTGAATCCTATATTTCAGCAGCTGGCACCACAACAATTCAACACTCTATTTTCTTTAAAGCTAGATGAAATGTTTTTTGTTTTTTCAATGTTCAAAGAATCATGTGGTTATATGGAAAACGTAAATGGGTGAGGCACAAATACATAGACTAGTTCAAGTTTATATAGTTTTGCTCTACACCCATACACTGTCCTGAGGAAGAAAACAAAAAGTCAACAGGCATCTTGAGTAGATTCGAACCCACGACCTTCCACATTGCGATTGCGATCGCAGCCACATTAAATCTAGCAAATATCAAGACTTGTGAAACCATTTTACAAGCTTAAAATTAATCTCTCTTTGGGATTTTACCACCGTACCCCGTATTTATTGTGAAAAGGAACAATTCTTTGACTCGCTGGACTAGTAAAGGAAAGGGATTTGACTCGCCCGCCGCTGTTTTCACTCGCGTTTGGCGACCGGGCGACTGCTAATTTCGAACCCTGACAGTCTATACGTAGGGCAGTTTTAATTTGTTTGTCTCTCTGCTAGGACACTTAGCTCACATGACCAGTTTGAACCCTTCCCAGTGGGTGCTATAGGATTGTGACTTTGATGATACAATCATGGAATTTGGCACACAGTCAGAGTATGTCATGAGAAAGATATTTGGCTATAGGGCAATCCCAAATTTGTCCTTTGAAAAAATAAAGGTTCAATAACAAGCAATTGCAGCCATTTTGAAATTTTGAAAATTGCGTGTTATTCTACCTATGATATTTGTTTTCAAAATTCGAACCAGCGATGGCCTGGAAGTGAACTAGACGTGCACGACAACAGTACCATGACAACGGTGGTATACGGAACTAAGAAATGGCGTCCTTTTGCTTGCATTGTTTTTCTTACTTTTATTTGGCACACTTCTCTGCAACTATTGTTTACAAGTTAGGTCATGTCTTTTTGTCACATTTGGTCACTCCGCACAGCGCCCTCATGTGTTCATATTTAGTCACTCGGTTTGTTTCACCACACATCGTCTTGGTTAGTTTACCTATTGTCAAATAATCCAAGTGCGGACACTGGTAAGATTTACCCTTTAGAATGTGTCACCCATGGCCTCGGTTATTAATCCAATGAGAACGCGGCTTTAAAGAACACACCGCCCGCCCTACTCCCCTTTACAAGAAGCAGCCTGTACAAGACCTAAACCCTGGCAAACCAATATTAATTCTATTCATTATCATTGGGAGTCCCTCAGGGATCCGTCCTTGGCCCACTGGCCCAAGGAGCTCACTGGACAATGTCCCAATGCTGCTTGGACCTTCTCATTGGTAATTACGCATAATTTACTTGATGTCCGATGACCACTGTTTACATATCGCAACACATTTCTTAATAAAATCTAAGTGGTGAGGTCATAATAAAACACTCAATTTTTGTTTCAAAGCTCGCGAAATTATTAAACTTGACAGTCCGCACGCTCCCTGACTGACACTGTTTCATATTTGCCGATACATATTTTGTCAAACGGGGGGAAATATGAATTACTAATGACAGCTTTGGGGAGAATTTTTACACTGACCATATGCACACCATAATTTTCCGTCATCTACTGGGAATTAGTTATGAAAAACAATGTTGAAAACCCCGGTTAGGAACTACGATGAAATATTACAGAAAACTTACATGAAAGCATCACATGAGTTTTTCTGTCTTGGGTCATATCCTCTGAGGGTATATAACGTAGGCAAGGACTTCTATGATGTAAAGGTGGGTGGTGAAACATTTCTATCTAAAGGGTCTGTGTATGTTTGGTAATGACTCTGAAAATTAATGGCAATAAAAACTTACTTGGTAAGAAGTACAGCAGCTGTGGATAGTATATTGCGTTTTGAATAAAATATTTACTTCGAAGTACTGCTATTATGGAAAAAGATCTCACTTTTCCTCCCCAAAATTGGAATCTGAGAAGCATTTCTCAGATAGTGTATTCCAATTGCAGATTATTCTTCCTGCGGTGGACATAACCGCTACAGATTTTTGGCATCATCTAAAAAAAGCTACCACCTTTTGAAATGAAATTTTCACAGGTTAGTTTTATGGTATATATCTAAAACTATATAGGATTGAAACAAACAGTAGGTTCCAATTACCAAACGTATAAACGCAAAAATACCTCAAGGAGGGCCTGCAAGGTCAAATTCAGTTTTGTGAAGCACTTATTTTCCAATTGATAGGGATTTCATGAAAGCAGGGAACAAAAAATACCAGTCTCTAACCTCACATTAAATTGTTGTAAAATGCCATTTTATTTGATACTTCCTAAGAGCAGAATTTGAAACATGACGTCATCGAACATCAAAAACAATTGGGTCTGTACATTCCAAAGAGGAGTTTTTGCGCCAGTCAAAAGGGTCAAATTCAATACCGTTTTGATTGAATGTCATCAAAATTCAGGAATCAACTAAAAATTCTCTGTACAAAAATGTACAAACCATATCTTTGAAATGTGACATCATGGAACGTTTTTGGATTTTGACAGAAATTGCACTTGAAAGGTATCAAACACAATGGCATTTTACACCATTTTAACGCAAGATTAGAGACTTGTAATGTTTTTTTCCCCCCACTTTCATTAGGACTCTATTTAGTGGAAAATGAGTGGATCACAAAACTGAATTTGATCTTGGAGCCCCTCTTTAAAGGCACTGAACACGTTTGGTAATTGTCAAAGACCAGTGTTCTCACTTGGTGTATCCCAACATATGCGTAAAATAACAAGCCTGTGAAATTTGGGCTCAATTGGTCATCGAAGTTGCAAGAAAATGTTGAAAGAAAAAACACCGTTGTTGTACAAATTTGTGTGCTTTCAGATAGGAATAAAAGGCTTCTTGCAAGAAGTCTTTTGTTATTTTAGTGAGAAATTACCTCTTTCTCAAAAACTACGTTTCTCACAATGTTTTATACTATCAACAGCTCTCCGTTGCTCATTACCAAGTCAGTTTTTATGTTAATATATATTTTGAGTAATTACCAAACGTGTACAGTGCCTTTAAATTTGAAGAAGAAAAAACTGCCAGTGCTCTTTTTAAATTTTTTTAGTTCTAACAAACTAACACACACAAATTAGAAACTGATTTATTGTCTTCATTTCCTTCCTTCTTAAATATGGCTGCCCACTTTTTGTTGAGGATTTTTAATTTCTATTCATATACTGTCTTAAAGAGTGTTCTACGGTAAGTGAAAGTTGCAACAACTGATTTTGCAAACGAAAGAAAGACCCCTACCTAAATGTAGGACCAGGTCAAATTTAAGTAGGTTGGCAACCTTCCCAGGGAAGCTTGCAAGCGAAAAGATAAAAGTTCTGTTCAAACTTAATATAGATTTTCCTGTATGCAACAATGATAAAGAGAGTTGATTCTTATTCAGCAGTAAAGGCCACCACTGTAGGACTAGTTTGCCTTTAAGTTGAGGATAATGTATCCACTTTCGAGGTAATGTTGTTATCTTACTCAACAGGATAAATTTGTTAGTTTTGAGCAAGAGTGCCAGCTGGGAACTGATAGACTGATAATCAAACTTAAAGGTGTTATACAGGATTGGTAAAGAAAAAAACACATCACTGTTTAATTTTAGTCTGAAAGCTTACTGGTTACGAAGTTCATAACTAAAACCGTTTTTTTTCTGTGAAATATTTCCCTCTCAATTGAAGTTGAACTCTAGAAAACTGTATCTGAAAACCTATAAAAATAACCGAAATCAGGTGATCTCGGTTGTTACAACCAAACTTAAAGACAATGATTTAACATGCTGGAAATTCTGCATGGTTTTTCACTATTTTCTCCTGACTCCCACAACGGATCAAGACAAAATTGTCATAAGTTTGTTAAAACCCAACAGCTGATTTTGAATGTTTAACCAAAATTAAGGACAATGCAGTTTACATGCTGAAAATTGTGTATGGTTTTTCACTGTTTTCTCCTGACTCCCACAACGGATTAAACCCAAATTTTCACAGGTTTGTTATTTCATGTATACGGTGGATCACACAAAACATGAACACGGTCTGTCAACTATTTTGTCAGCTTTACCAATCCTGTATAATACTTTTAACAAACTGGGCATCACAGACACGCAAACATTGTACAGGGCAGCAGTCCATGTGCAGACAGATCAACACACTACTGTACAGGGCCCGCTTTCATAGAGCTGCTTAAAGGCATCGTACACGTTTGGAAATTGTCAAAGACCAGTGTTCTCACTTGATGTATCCCAACATATGCATAAAATAACAAGCCTGTGAAAATTTGGGCTCAATTGGTCATCGAAGTTGCAAGAAAATGATGAAAGAAAAAACACCCTTGTTGTACAAATTTGTGTGCTTTCAGATAATAAAAACTTCTTGCAAGAAGTTTTTATTATTTTAGTGAGAAATTACCTCTTTCTCAAAAACTACGTTACTTCAGAGGGAGTCGTTTCTCACAATGTTTTATACTATCAACAGCTCTCTGTTGCTCATTACCAAGTCAGTTTTTATGCCAATATATATTTTGAGTAATTACCAAATGTGTACGATGCCTTTAAGCAGAAAATATTGCTTAACAATTTTCTGCTTAGCAGAAATGAGCAGGATACCAGTCACAAAGTGTACACATGACATCGTAGTTTGGATGGTAACCTAAGTCTGGTAAGCATTATTTTGTTGTGCTTAGCTACTTTTTTTGCTTAAGCAGCTCCATGAAACTGGGCCTATATATGGCAGCACATGAACAACAAATGCCAACTCAACAAGATGGGGCACTGGGGTGTACTTGATTGGCCACTATGGGTGTGCACCTCGTATCCTCTACATCACCAACCCTAACCCTACAACACATCAGATGGCTGGCTGTCACAACCCCACGGACTGGAGAGGACACCCCCCTATCTACACTGTCAAGCTGAAATCCCTTGACCAAATTCGACAAGTCCAAATTGGCTTTTCATTCCTGGTTGAGGAATGAAGGCAGGCGACATTAACCAGGTCAAAAAGGCTGGGGGGTCCGTCCCTATCATCATCCAGAAATGTGGGAACAAATTTGGTTCTTCCCCTAAACTTGCGTGTGGCAGGAGCTTCATAAAGCGTGTGGCACCGCCGAGTAATTAATGAACGGAAACTCAGAAGGGGAACAAACTGACTTACCCCTCGGGCTAAGGCCGGAAACAAATATATGTCTGGCTCCGGTTGGTAGACTTTAAACTGGTTAATCATGCCAAATATTATAATTATTATATTTGACCCCCCACTCCCCCAAAAAGTATATATACCTTTAACAAAAGAGTACTTGATTTTCAATGTACATTGATAAAATGTAAATGCATGTAGAAAAAACCCAAGAAATGAAACCAAAACAACAACAAAAGCAATGAAATTAATATTGGTTTTACCCATGCACCGATGTGTGTTAAGCACTGTATACTCAGTACTTTCCCAATACCTGTAAAACAAAATCCACTAGGCATATTGCTCGGTGGGATTCGAACCAACGACCTTTGCCAATTCTAGTGCAGACGTCTTACCACTAGACCACCGAGATTGCCCAGTAGCTAGAGGCAGTTTGAATCCGATATTTTAGCAGCGGGTAAGATCTATTAATTGTTGATTTTACTTGGAGCTATAGGCATGTGGGCCAGTCATAATATTTGGTCTTTGGAAAAAAGTAGGATAATGCGTACATGTACAAAGGCTGACCTACAAGTACACATGGGCTTTCACAGAATTTTCTGGCTATTAAAGGCACTGAACACGTTTGGAAATTGTCAAAGACCAGTGTTCTCACTTGGTGTATCCCAATATGTGCATAAAAAAACAAGCCTGTGAAAATTTGGGCTCAATTGGTCATTGAAGTTGCAAGAAAATGATGAAAGAAAAAACACCCTTGTTGTACAAATTTGTGTGCTTTCAGATAGGAATAAAAACTTCTTGCAAGAAGTTTTTATTATTTTAGTGAAAAATTACCTCTTTCTCAAAAACTACGTTACTTCAGAGGGAGTTGTTTCCTACAATGTTTTATACTATCAACAGCTCTCCGTTGCGTGTTAATGTTACGAAGTAAGTTTTTATGCTAATATTTGTTTTGAGTCATTACCAAATGTGTACGATACCTTTAAATAAAGATTTTGTGGATTTTTCTGAGAGTAAAAACTCGGAAATCAAAGTAGGAAAAATATTATGTCTGGTGGGTGGAGGGGGGCTGCTAACTGCAGCACATAACCTATTCAGATATTATAACCAAACAGATTTGTCTTAAGCAAAGAATCTATGATTCATGGAAAAAAAAAAAAAAAAAAAGTCATTTGCTAAGTGAAATATTTTTTGGGAGGGAAGTTCGGAGGAAGGGGGGTTGGCAAAAATTGTGTCAGTGCCAAAAGTTGTCTCCTACTGTCAAGACGCGAGTATAGCATCCATTAGGAGAAGGTGTTCCTGTCTGAATCACCACTGAGATTATAACAAGATGCAGCTTATAACACTGCAGCTTCCATAATACACAGGGCCCGAATTTAAGGGAAAAAATCCACAAGAGATTGTAGGTTACAGTATTTACTGGACCAGCATTTATTTTACAAGACCAGAATGTAATGAGAAGAACTTTCTACACAGTTTAAAATGTACATGTAAACTGTTTCCGGTCACTTGTGAACAAGTAAGAATTTTGCCCAACTATGGTCATGTTATCATTAAACCTATGTAATGGTCACACAAATTCGGGTGTGATTGGCAAATTGGGTTTCTAAAAAAAATTATATCCTCGCACCAATTTTTTTATTTTGTTATAACGCTAATTTTAATAAACCATTTGTAAATTTTAATAAACCATTAATTTTTTTGTACTATGTAATTATAACAAATTGCTATAGGTATTTTTATTTTCAACAATTTTGTATTTTAATAGAATTTAAATTTAAATTATTTCCTTCCTTCGAATTGTTTTCTCGTTTTCAATACGCTCGAGACTTGCACAGTCTTATTGAGGACTACATTTCAATCCTAATTCACCCAACCTCATCCCCATGGTTTACTTTATTTCCTACCATGTTTACAATAGTAACCCTGGGAGGGAAACTCCTTACTTGGACCCTGATTGGACAACGACTTGTATACAAAAGTCTAACATAAACATGTTGTACTCATTCAGTATTCACCATGTTCACAGCCAGACTATTCTAATTTGCATACGTATCCAAAAATGTTGGATATGCAAATGATCCAATACCAGAGTGAGAGAGCAGTCAACCTCGTACTGCTCGACACACCTTGGGGACGACGTTGAAATTCACCCACTTCAACCAAAGCCGTTTTTTATTTTCCAGAAATTTGTTAATATATATATTTACACATTTTTTTTCGGGGGGGGGGGGGGGGCTCGGTTGTGGAACTGCGTCATCCCGATCAAAGGGTCTGTTCAGTGCAATTGATGGCATAAGATGTGGCAAGACCATCCTATGCAATCAGCACCAACACGACCCATGATGTGTGTCATGGAGGTGGCTTCTATCAACGCAAAGCTGACTTGAAGGCTACCCCTGGTGGACTTGTCCATCCCAAGCTTAAAGGGATTGTAAACGTTTGGTAATTGGAACCCACCGTTTGTTTCAATCCTACATAGTTGTAGATATATACCATAAAACTAACCTGTGAAAATTTCATTTCAAAAGGTGGTAGCGTTTTTTGAGATATTGCCAAAAATCTGGAGCTGCTATGTCCATGCAGGAAAAATAATCTGCCGTTAAAATACACAATCTGAGAAGTGTTACTGTCGTCAGTAACGCTTCTCAGATTCAAATTTTTTGGGATAAAAAGTGATATCTTTTTCCATAACCGCAGTACTTCTAAGTGAAAAGTTTCTCAAAATGCATTATACTATCCAAAGCTGCTGTACTTCTTACCAAGTAAGTTTTTATTGCCATTAATTTTCAGAGTCATTACCAAACGTATACAGACCCTTTAAAGGGAGGGTATACCTTTGGTAATTACTCCAAAAATTAATGACCATAAAAACTTACTTGGTAAAGAGCACTGGAGAGCTGTTGGTACTACAAAACATTGTTAGAAACGACCCCCCTTTGAAGTAATGTAGTTTTAGAGAAAGAGGTAATTTTTCACCCCAAAATTCGAGTCTGAAGAAGCCTTTCTCAGGCATCTGAAAGCACACAATTCTATGCAACAAGGGTGTTTTTTCTTTCATTATTTTCTTGCAACTTCAATGACCACTTAAGCCCCAAATCTTCACAGGTTTGTTATTTTATGCTTATGTTGGGAGTACACCAAGTGAGGATACTGGTCTTTGAAAATTACCAAAAGTATACCTTGCCTTTAAAGGCACTGAACAAGTTTGGAAATTGTCAAAGACCAGTGTTGCATAAAATAACAAGCCTGTGAAAATTTGGGCTCAATTGGTCATTGAAGTTGCAAGAAAATGATGAAAGAAAAAACACCCTTGTTGTACAAATTTGTGTGCTTTCAGATAGAAATAAAAACTTTTGGCAAGAAGTTTTTATTATTTTAGTGAGAAATTACCTCTTTCTCAAAAACTACGTTACTTCAGAGGGAGTCGTTTCCTACAATGTTTTATACCATCAACAGCTCTCCGTTGCTTGTTACCAAGTAAGTTTTGATGCTAATATTTGTTTTGAGTCATTACCAAATGTGTACGATACCTTTAAGTCATACTTCTGACTAGAAAGATTTGTTCAAGTCTCCAGTAACCTTTTCACTGGCCTTATCAGATGGATCCCACCAAAAAAAAACCTTATAAATGTCAGTCCAGTTTGTCCCTGTGGGGCACTTATCTTGTCTCTCCATAGGAGATGGTCTATTAAATCAACGCATCTATATGCAATAAGCGTCGACCCTACCCACCGATGTCAACAGATGTAATGGCTTGATCAAATAGTCAGCAAATTAAAGGTAATTAAAGATACTGAAACATCATGAGTAACAACTAAGGTCAAATCATTGACAAAATAAAAGTGAGCCAAAAGAGTTCACTAATTTTGGTGTAAAGATGGCACTAGGACTAATTGCTTTGTGATGTGTTTTGATCAAAGTGTCTTTCAGAAATTGATGACTGAATCAAACAAATTACTTCCATTGTCTATGACCTGAAGGCCAAAAAAGAAAGAAATTATGTTTGTTTGTCCATAGAGGGTCCTCAAAAGGTAGGGTCGGTTGGTTGATTTATTATTTTTTAATATGGATATTGTGTTTGGGAATAGAAACTCTTTCACTTTCGCTGTATTGAAATCTTTTATTAAATGTCTTTGAATAGTATTTTAAAACAACTGTTCAACTAACAAGATTTTATGCTGTTGATGTTGAGATGAATGGCTCAATGCTTTACCGGAGCTACCAGCTGATGAGTGCATAGAAATTTTTCTGCAGTACTGAAATTTCACCAGAATAAAAAGTCAGGAATGTATAAACATTGTGGGTTGGTAAACTGCTTTATATTCAAGATACAGTTTCTTCCTATTTCAAATTTTTTTGACAAATTTGTTGAGAATTGTAATGACAATTTTGAAAACCCCCCAAAACTTTTCAGTCGCGATGCAAATGACTGTCAATCGGACGAGGACAAACAACTCTTTTTTTTTTTTTTTTTTTTTGGGGGGGGGGGGGGGGGCCCTTATGTACAAACAATGCTACAATTGTAATTATAATATTGGAGTCTTACATACCGCACTCATCCACCAGTGCTCGAGTCGCTTGAACAAAGAGAAACACTTTTTAAGACAGGTTTTGAAGTTTATGAGACCCGTTTATGTAGCACTTTATAATGGGTATAACAGGTTGCTTGCTACATGTACTTGTGGACTAATATTAAAGTTGAAGTAATATTGGAGTTGATATTTTCATGTGTTCGTTTTAAAGGTAGGGTCATAGATTGGTAAAAAAATACTCCAAAAATGTATGACCATAAAAACTTACATGGTGAGAAGCACTGCAGCGGTTGATAGTATAAACTATTTTGAGAAAGGGATTACCTTCGAAGTAAATAATGGTTTGGATAATTGTTCACCCCAAATTTTTTGAATCTGAGAAATGCATCCCCCTCTGCGCCCCCTCTCCCTGAAAAATCCTTTAAAAGAACTTCTGAGATTTTAAGAACACAATGAAGACATAATGGAATGCTGAAGAGAAGTAAACCGGTGCGTGTAGAGCCTCAGAACTCTCTGACAGTGGAACTAGACCGGCTTTTGCTTTTCCCATCTTATACAAAAGTAACTCCCCCCCCCCCTCTGAAAAATCCTCCAAAAGAACTGCTGAGATTTCAAGAACACAATGAAGACATAATGGAATGCTGAAGAGAAGTAAACCGGTGCATGTAGAGCCTCAGATCTTTCTAATACTTTGGAACTAGACCGGCTTTTGCTTTTCCCATTTTATACAAAATTCCCCCCCCCCTCTGGAAAATCCTCTTAAAGAACTGCTGAGATATCAAGATTACAATGAAGACATAATGGAATGTTGAAGAGAAGTAAACCAGAGCATGTAGAGCCTCAGAACTCTCTTACTGTGGAACTAGACCGGCTTTTGCTGAACCGCACTCGCCTAATCATTTAAGTCTAACTAGGAAATACTATCTTTGTTGCCATAATAATATAATCTTTAATCATAATGAGCTTATGGGTTTCGTTATCACTGACGACACCGTGCCAAGTTAAAAAGGCTTAAATGTTTGTTTCCAGAATTAGAAGAGAATTATTGCATTTTCTGGGTAAGGCAAACATGACTTTGCTAAACGTATCTAATCAATCACGGGATCCAATCTAAATATGTGAGATAGGTTAGGTATGTTGAGCATGCCTCGAACAGCCACAATCAATATGGCGTTATTTATTTATATTGCACCTCAAGTATTTGACCAGAAGCCAACATTTGACGTTAAAGAGAAACTTTTAGTCATTCCCTTTTCTCAAAAACTGCACTTTATGATCCAGAGAAAATCTGGATTTCGCGGACTAAATCACGTTTCACGCACCATATCTTTTTCTTTTTCTTCTTCTTCCGATCAACACAACACTTTTCATAAAAATGACCCAAATTTAGCTTTGTATTTTTTTATTTTTCTTCCCTTCATGCAAAGTGTATACAATGTCTAGATCTTTTATAACTAGTCGTTACACTCCTTCAATGCATACTTTTGAATAGTGAAATCCTTTATTCCACGGTGGTATCTTTACTGTCTCCGGTATACCGTGAGGTACGCGTAGGGCAGTTAGA
This sequence comes from Plazaster borealis, assembly GCA_021014325.1. NCBI lineage: Eukaryota > Metazoa > Echinodermata > Asteroidea > Forcipulatida > Labidiasteridae > Plazaster > Plazaster borealis. Next base: position 15,443,150 of record CM037462.1, read on the forward strand.
CTGTAGGTCTTTCTTTATTACAATCAATACCTCATGATGGGATGTGCTTTATATATGATCCAGAGAAAATTCGTCTAGTTCCTAAAGTGGAACTAGATGTGTCAACTTCCCTGACAGGACAGCCATGAGGTGATGATGTAGAACATACTTAAAGGCACTGAACACGTTTGGTAATTGTCAAAGACCAGTATTCTCACTTGGTGTTTCCCAACATATGCATAAAATAACAAGCCTGTGAAAATTTGGGCTCAATTAGTCATCAAAGTTGCAAGAAAATGATGAAAGAAAAAACACCCTTGTTGTACAAATTGGTGTGCTTTCAGATAGGAATAAAAACTTCTTGCAAGAAGTTTATATTATTTTAGTGAGAAATTACCTCTTTCTCAAAAACTACTTCAGAGGGAGTCGTTTCTCACAATGTTTTATACTATCACCAGCTCCCTGTTGCTCTTTACCAAGTAAGTTTTTATGCTAATGTATAATTTGAGTAATTACCAAACGTGTACAGTGCCTTTAATACACATTTGCAACTAAACAGAAGGGAACACTAAGATTCTGAAAAAAAAAAAAACTTGCTGATGTAACGCAAATTAAACCATGCAGTTTCTGTGTCTATCACATTTAAACTCACCTATTGTCTACTCCGTTTTCAGGAGTCAGTAACTGACTCCTGAAAACGGCTCATACAATAGGCGAGTATTTGCTATAAAAAACAAAAACTGAAATTCAGTTTATGTTTTTTAGTTTCCCAATATTTTTGGTCATGCTGTCCTTTCAGGGAAATTGAGTAAATCGTTTAGGATGAAACTTTAATCCGCATAAAAAGCAAAAAAGACAACAATTTTTCCATTGCCAGCACCTCAGCAATGGCGTTGCAGTGTGCAGCACTTGCCCATACAGATTGGTCCAAACAATATTTTCAGGTCTATCCCTATATGGGTAGTTTAAAAAATGTATATCCCTTTATTTTAACTAATTTGGGGTTGAACAAACAGAAAAATTGACTAGAGTTTGTTTTGAACCAATGACCTCTGGTTTAAACATGCCGACGCTTTACCAACTGAGTTATCTAGCCCTATGTTGGCGGTCTCCCTAATTTCATCAATATCTTTGTTTGGGGTTTCTCTTAATTTGAATGACAAACTGTATCTTTACATAAGCCTAAACAAAGATGGTTACTGTCCAAAAGAAATTTCTACAAATCCATTCACAGTGGACACATCTGACATTTGGTTGTTGACGGATGTAAAAGTTTACTTCTTGCGTAAGAGGGTTGAAAGAGGAGAGCGAACTAGGAGAGGGGAGGCAGAGGGACATCAATTCAAGAAAAAAATGATCCGCAGCAAATGAAGCAGTTAAACAAATGAGTAGGAGAAGGGAGAGAAAAAGGACAAGCTTACCAAGAACTTTTTGGCGGTAACCTAGAGGGACGAAGCGAGACGCCCACTTCGGGAACTCATCCGTGTTGATGGACACAAACACCATCTTGTTGTATAACTCATAGGCAGCTGATGTCAGTGCCTGCAGCATGGAGTCAAAGTGCAGTCCCATTTTTTACTTTCAGGACTTAATGTCAAGGTAACAAATCGTCACCTCAGGACTGTAAAGGGCGTTATACAGTGCAGTTTGTATGGATTTCATCAAATTGCTTATTGAATATTTTTGGAGCTCCTGGTAAATAGACTTTATTGATCAAGACTGGTCTCCAAAGTATTTTGCGGAAGAAAAACAAAAATTCAGTTTCTATAAAAAACATATATTTGTGGATTTTGATTTATTTTTCAAATTTATACACATTTTTCATTTAATGCCCTTTTGATCTTTACGGATATGAAATTGCAATTAAAGACCTCGTAGCACTGAGCCGACGATATTATTATTATATTATTATATATTTTTGATAATGAAACCAAGGATGCCTCATAAGTGAACTTAATCACTGTAGCTCACAAGCCTGAGAAAACCTGTAAACAAGAGTGCTTGATACGTGAACCAGAAACACCAGGGTTAACCCCTACTCTTCCACGATAAGTGTTCTGGATTCTTTGAAGTGCACTACCAATCCTAGTACACGGAACCTACGGCTTAATGTCCCATCCGAAGGACAAAGCAATTATAGTAAAGTATCTTGCTCAAGGATACAAGTGTCATGACCGGGACTCGAACCCACACTCTGCTGATCAGAAACTGTTCCAGGACTGTTTTTGTCAATAGCACAGTTTTCAAATGATGCCACAATCCCTACATCTGCCATTGCAACACGGATGAAAGTTTTCTGTTCTGAGTTTTCGTACATTTGGATATCAGTCACAAGTTCTAATTGGAGTTTAGCTTTTTTGATGTTTTAACTTTCATGCTCATATCAGTGCCCTGCAAACGACTAGCAAAAAATGAATATATGATTTACGCCAAATATTTCCCTGACTTTAACTACCCCTCCCCTTGTAGGGAGACTATCAATCATTAATAACTTACTTCAATGAACTGCGCTCCGTCCATTAAATGTCCTTTGTTTGCTAGAGCTATCAGCACAGGAAGATCATGCTCAAAGATCGAGTTCTCGTGATGCTCACCAAATTTAGTTCTGGTGTGAAAAAGAAGAAGTACCTTAGAATTTGTGACAATCTTTGTCATTTAGATTATACCACTCAATCCCAGATGGTTTTAACCACTCAATACCAGGCCCAATTTCATAGATCTTCTTAGACCTTTCATGCATCATTTGTTTTAGTGATGAATCGATCATATGGACACATTAATAGTTACTTGTTTTTTGCTAATGGCGACCTCAAGAGTCAAAATAGCACCCTCAAGAGTCCTCTTTCCCATTCTGAAAACTGTGTGGTCATGCGATCTTTATTTTTCATTTTACAACTATTTTTCTGAAGGGATTTAAAGCGGTCGCTCGCGACCGGTCAGCGCTTGAAAGAGTTAAGCAGAAAATATTTTCCGCTAAAGCAAAAATAAGCAGGATACCAGCTACAGTTGGTAAATGTGATATGGTATTTTGGCTGGTAACCTTAGTCTTGTTAGCTTGTTATACATTTGAGTGTGCTTAGCTATATTTTGTTCTTAAGCAGCTCTATGAAAATGGTCCCAGATGTCAAAATTATTCTTAACTCACTTTAAATGCATTATTAATGTTATAATTATATACATTATTAATATTATTTTCAAGGAACCATCAAAAGTGCCTTCCACAAGGGTGCTTGCTATGTGAACCAGAAACACCGGGGTTAACCCCTACTCTTCCACGATAAGTGTTCTGGGTTCTTCTACGTGCACTACCAATCCTAGTTACAAGGGACCTACAGCTTAATGTCCCATCTTAAGGACCAAGCTATTGTGGTAAAGTAACTTGCTCAAGGGCACAAGTACCATGGCTCTGCTGATCAGAAACACCAGAGCTTGAGTCCGGTGCTCTTAACCAGTCAGCCACGACACGCCAATGGAATGCCTGTACATGTACTTGACATAGTTGGTATGCAAGCAATCTATATAGATCAAGTCAATGGATTTTTTGTGAACTCCAGGTGGCAGCAGACAGAAACAAAAAAATTCTGACCATGTGTACAACAAACCCAGTCAATGTGAGATGTGTTACTGGGAGTCTACCATGGTCCTGAACAAACTCTACAATGAGATCAGTGCAACCCTAATCCCATGACACCCAGGCACCTATATCTACTCACCCACTATGGGTATGGAACCCAGTCAATGTGAGATGTGTTACTGGGAGTCTACCATGGTCCTGAACAAACTCCACTATGAGATCAGTGCAACTAGCAGCATCATCCTCACAACATTGTCCCTCTTTCAAATTATACCTACATGTAAAAAAGAGAAACAGATTCAAGAAATACTTTCACTTTAACCCTCTTCTTACTGAATTGTTTTAACATATTAAAGCAACCACTGGTGACCGAATTGTTTGACCACTCAAGCGTGAAGCACACTTTCTTACATAAAAGGAAGCTTTTGTTCAAAGGCCATTTTAACAAACTCTATTATCACCTTGAAGATATTGATTACAGCAACATAAGCAAATTAAAATTGTCTTACTTATTGAATTCCATTTCACATTATCCAAAAATCGTTGACATTGGCCAATAAATGTCAAAGTTCTTGGTCTTTGTTTCCCCAGCGTGATCTGTAAACTCAAGCACCTTTTTGGACACAACTATATTGTACACCGTATGTGCTTGGCATTTCGGATCTTTCCATTCCAATTTGAAGGGATTGCATAATAGCAACCTTATTTTATTTTACCATCATTGGAAAGATCCGATCTTTCTCTTTCTAATGATGGTAAGCTTGGGTATGGAGGGTAAACATGGACAAAACTACAGCTTTATAACAAATGGCCTGCGTGCTCAGGCTTGAGTGCTTTTTTGTGTGTAATCTTGGTCAACTAAAGTCACCTATGGTAAGGAAGAGGGGGTATGAGTGCAGTGGACTAAAGTCACCAAAGGTAAAGAAGTGGGGTACACTGTATGAGTGCAGTCGACAAAAGCTGCCAATGGTAAACGAGATGGGGTATGAGTGCAGTCCACTAAAGTCGCCTATGGTAAGGAAGAGGGGGTATGACTGCAGTCGGCTTAAGTCGCCAATGGTAAAGAAGAGGGGGTAAACTGTATGAGTGCAGTCAATAAAAGCTGCCAATGGTAAAAGGGATGGGGTATGAGTGCAGTCCACTAAAGTCGCCTATGGTAAGGAAGAGGGGGTATGACTGCAGTCGGCTTAAGTCGCCAATGGTAAAGAAGATGGGGTATGAGTGCAATCGACTACAGTCACCAACGGTAAAGAAGAAGGGGTACACTGTATGAGTGCAGTCAACAAAAGCTGCCAATGGTAAAAGGGATGGGGTATGAGTGCAGTTGACTAAAGTCGCCTATGGTAAGGAAGAGGGGGTATGACTGCAGTCGGCTTAAGTCGCCAATGGTAAAGAAGATGGGGTATGAGTGCAATCGACTACAGTCACCAACGGTAAAGAAGAGGGGGTAAACTGTATGAGTGCAGTCAATAAAAGCTGCCAATGGTAAAAGGGATGGGGTATGAGTGCAGTTGACTAAAGTCGCCTATGGTAAGGAAGAGGGGGTATGACTGCAGTCGGCTTAAGTCGCCAATGGTAAAGAAGATGGGGTATGAGTGCAATCGACTACAGTCACCAACGGTAAAGAAGAGGGGGTAAACTGTATGAGTGCAGTCAACAAAAGCTGCCAATGGTAAAAGGGATGGGGTATGAGTGCATTCCACTAAAGGTTGCCTATGGTAAAGGAGTGCATAAACTCTCTGAGGTGTTTATGAATAGTAGTCAAACATTTTAATGACTGACCTATGAGGTGAGTGGAATGCATGTATCTGTGAGTCTGACTCATCTTGTAGTGTTGTCATCAGATTTCTACCCAGGCTGAAGACTACAGACTTGATCCCATCTTTACGAAACATTTCAATCTACACAAAATGAAGAAACAAAAATTAAAGAAATAACAGCATAAACGTCGGTGAATGATAATCAAGACAGGATTGCAGCTGCAGTGCTTTTTACCAGGTAAATTTTTATGGTCATTAATTTTTGGAGGATTTACCAATCTATGACTCTACCTTTAGTTTACACCCTCAAACCATCTATTTGGGATAAAACAAACAAAACTGTTACCTGGGTAACCACCATTTGGGATTGCTGTTTACTCTTCTCCACATCTCTACGCTCCAGATTATCCGTAAGGACTGCCAGACAGTTCGCTCGTCCATACAGACGCTCACAGGCTACCTGGTAACACTCTAACGGATACCAGCGATTGGTGCTAGCCAGGGTAGGTAGATATTTACCAGCTAGAGACAGAGGATACATGGTGGCCAGAAGAACTACGTCATCTTTCTAAGAAGAACCAAACAAAAATACGAATAATAAGTGGTTCTTACATAGCGCACATATCCTAGTAGCTAGATCAAGGTGCTATTATAAGTTATCACACAAGCGCGAGTGGTATACGGAAAAATATAGCGCTTCTGCGTCCCATATCCACCGAGGCTGAAGGCCGAGTTGGATATGGGACGCAGACGCGCTATATTTTTCCGTATTCCACGAGCGCGTGTGGGATAACGTATTTATCTTCAAGCAAACTTGATGCGTAGTTAGAACACGCAATACGAAGGGTGTGATATAAGCCGTGCAATATAAGTTTATATCACACTCCTTGTTGCTATGGATCGACCAATCAGAATCGATTATTCAGGCCTGCTGGAAGATAAACAAAATTATCACCCATTTAATAGATGTTAATTTTTCATCGATGAAATACAAAATATTTTGTTTTTAACCCCTTACACCGACTCGAGAAAGTTCTTAGTATACAGTGCTTAATACTTATCGGTGTAAGGGTAAAAATTAAATATATTTATCCCCGATCCAAATTAACATATATTAAATCGTTGCGGTACATGCTGCTAAAAAATTAAGATGCGAACTGCCTCTAGCCACCGGGCTAGCTTGGTGGTCTAGTGGTAAGACATCTGCTCTAGCAATGCAAAGGTCACCCGAGTGATTTTTTTCACAGAACTCGGGAAAGTACTGAGTATACAGTGCTTAATACATATCGGTGTAAGGGTAAAAAAAAAATATATTATCACCCTTGTTCATCGGATATACTTTTAGATCGTTCCTCTAACTTCCTCAACTCCCTAGAGAGCATACATGTACAATCCCAAGCTGGTTAAATAAGTGCTGAGGGGTTAATCCAACACAATACTGTCTCAGCCCTCTCAGGTTCCCATTTATACACCTGGGTTAAGAGGAGCAATATATGGTTAAGTGCCTTGCTCAAGGACACAAGTGAAATGACCGAAATTCAAATCCACACTCTGATGATTCAACCATCAGGGGCCAATTTCATAGCACTGCTTAACGGTAAGCAAACTTTCGTGCTAACTATAGCAGACAAATTTGCTTTAGCATAAGCATATTTCACATGTTAGCAAGAAAATTAGGCAACCAGCTTGCACGTTCACCACGAATTTGCATTGTTACGTCATTCATTTTCATACAGTAAGAACCGGAAGGTTAGCATGCCTTTTCGTGTGCTTACGGTTAGCAGCGCTATGAAATGGAAACTCGCGCAGTAAGCACAAAATCGGCGGTTAAGCAGCTCTATGAAATTGGGCTCAGAACTTGAGTCCAATAGAGTAGACCGCTCGGCCACAACACACCACAATGGATAGATATGATATGGCCAAAGTTTCATAACTCAATGAGAGAAAACAAGGTATTTCAAGGCTCCACATTATGCTTTATCTTATCTAGTAATAAACCACTAGGGAAACTGACTGGGTCAATTTTAATGAATTCTGATTTGAACAAGGTACAAATTTACCACAGCGGGATTCGAAGCTGCCACCTCCGGATTAACGTACCAGCACTCTACCCACTGAGCCATCTAGCCCTAATGTTGGCAGTCTCTCTATTTTGTCAATATCTTTGTCTTTTGTCATTAGCTTTGTATCTTGGCACGTCCAAAAATTCTGATAATTTTCTAATTGTAATTAGTACAATCATGATAACACCCTGAAGATGAGCAGAGTATACTGTTCGAAACGTCGAGACCACATCGGTTCTTTTCAGAGCCAACACTCCTCCCAAAAGAGATATTACACATGGTCGTACCCGCAAGTTTAATATTTATTTATTTATAATTCTTCCTCACCCACACACATTATGAATAATTACCTGGTATGATGATTGTCTAAATGCATTTCTGTTTGATAACCGTGTCACGGCTGGTACTGAGATTTCCGAGAACCATTCCATTATCAACCGCTCCTGAAAGCGAATAAAGTAAGCTCATTACCGATCAACAAAATCATCCTTTTTTTGTTGAAAAGACACTACATCATCATGTGTGCTCATTGTTTGTGCTGAATTTTCACTACGTCCAGCATTCGAGCAGGCTCAAACATAGCATCTATCGCTGCAATGTACTTACGTTTTATGTGTATATATGTTGCATTGTACAATGGCTACACATGAGAGGTTCCAAATTTAAACTGGACCGCAGGCGAGGCCAGTGATTTTAGTGTTGGGCCAGTAAACTCACGACCGGACAAGTCCGGCATTGTTGTGTTTTTCAATTGAACTACACAAATAAATGCTTCACTGAGGAATATCTTTATTAATAAGATGAAAGTGTGTTCAAATGTTGACTTTGAGTCAAACAAATACATTCTTTCAATTCTTTAATCTGTTGAGTATTGAAGTATGTACCCATCCGACAAATGAGATAAATCTTCTCTCAGTACTTCTCTCAGATTAAAAAAAACCAACATTTTTTTTCTAATTTTGATTCTGGTCTTTAAAGGTATCAAACACGTTTGGTAATGACTCAAAACAAATATTAGCACAAAAACTTACTTGGTAATAAGCAACATAGAGCTGTTGATAGTATAAAACATTGTAGAAACGACTCCCTCTGAAGTAACGTAGTTTTTGAGAAAGAGGTAAATTCTCACTAAAATAATATAAACTTCTTGGAAGAAGTTTTTATTCCTATCTGAAAGCACACAAAGTTGTACAACAAGGGTGTTTTTTCTTTCATCATTTTCTTGCAACTTCGATGACCAATTGAGCCCAAATTTTCACAGGCTTGTTATTTTATGCATATGTTGGGATACACCAAGTGAGAACACTGGTCTTTGACAATTACCAAACGTGATCAGTGCCTTTAAACAAAATATTGTCCAGTAAAATATTTGAGCTACAAGCCCTGCGGTCTTGTGGGATTCCCCCTCAAATTAGAGCCCGGCGCGACATTTCTTGTTTGCCAAATAAATGCACAAAATGTACACTAGGTTTTTCTAGCTATAACTTTGCAGACACTAATTCATGTCTTTTGAACTAAAATATTTACACGTGAGACTTCAGTGCACATCACAGTTTTCCAAGTGTATACTTAAAGGAACATTACAGAATTGGTTTTCGCTAACAAAACAGTTAAGCACTTTATATAATCCACCATATACATAAACTGACAAACCTGTAGAAGTTTGAGATCGATAAGCCATCTGGGTCACGAGAAAATAGTGAAAACCGATTACACATTTGCATGTGTTATACAATGCATGAATAAAACGCTCATGAGCGATAAACTCCAATCGGAAATTAGTTTTATTTATTTCTCATCAAATATGGTATTTCAGACAGAAATATTTCTAGGGATGTTTTCTACTATCATCATCATTAGACCGTGTAAGTTTTATGTAAATCTGTGATCTTAAAGAAAATTTTAATTACCAGTTCTGTAACGTTCCTCTAACCAATGAAATCTATTGAATATTATACCCAGAGCCTGTTTATACAGATTAGGCTGACAGGGATATACAAGTAGGTAGGGCACCAGTCTAACCTTACCTCCAGAACTCCATGGTAGTCCATACGGATAAGCTGAGTAGCCCGGCCTGGTGTCACGCAGTGCTCACTGCCTATCTCACCGTACCCTCTGAAGGCTATCAAGGTGGGGAAGCCAATAACACGTAGTTGAGAACAGGTTATGGGATCCGACGTACAGTTCATGATGTACATTGATCCGCCATCTAGTAGTTAATCCAGGAAAAACATGTCAGTAGGATATGCATCTTTGTTTACTCAGGACGAAAACTTGAGGACCTTGTCGAAATTTGTCCAGGACAAAGTGTTTTACCCGCCGCTAATTCATGTTTGAAATTGGGAGAAGTTCACCGCCACCATGACTTTGCCCAGCAGAGGCAATTTCTCCTTGTGCATCATTAAAAATCATCAACATCATTCACAATGTACTTACCTAGTTCAAACAAATTGCGCTTGCTTTATTTGAAATATCAAGTTTACTTACAAACAAAAATGAAACTGAAATTGTTTTTCAAGGTTAAGATATGCCTTAAGCCCGGTTCATACTTCACGCGAAAACAAACAATCTGGTACGCGCTATTTTTCATTTGTGATGCAGGGAAATTTTGTTTCGCTTTTGTAAATTGCGTGAAGTATGAACCGGGTTTTACACTCAGCACGAAGCTCGAATTTCCACTGCATATCAACTGCCTTCTTGGAAACAATTTTTTAACCCTCGAACCAACAAACACCTAGGCAGTTATCTTTCAATAATGATGACATACAAGCTCTTAACCTACCAATCATCTTGACAGACTTTGCCAGTGTGCCAAACATGCCCATCTTTCTACGGCAGTTGCTGCAATCGTTCTGGATGAAAACCACCAATGTTGTCGAAGCGACATCTTGTCTCCAGGGAGCGTTGAGACGCAGTGGAGCTTGTTCTACATCGGAACGCTCGATGATGCTTGACCACGTTGAATCGGTTACTTTATCAACACCGGCAATCTTCGGCCCTTCTGAGGCTGTACTGGAGCTCTAATCAAAACATAAAACAAACATAGAAAACAACTAAGGGGTCTTGTCAAAATTAATCCAGGGCAGGTAGTCGGACAACAATTCTCTGATGTCAAATTCCGTTGGACTGTATTTCTATGACAGACATGGTTTTACTCACTGAAAGGCACACAGTTCTTCTCAGATGCACTATAGACAGGCCCCATGCCAATGCACCCCGCTGAGCACTCTGCGGTTTGACTGGCTGATTATATGTAGTATAAACAAACTTGCGGAATTGGAGCGATCTGGAAGGTTTGGAGGTCATTGTATTTCACTAAATATGTAGAGGAGTCGATAGTGAGCCATGTAGAGACCCCTGCTTGTTTTCCAGTAGATAGCAATCTAAGTCTCTGCGGTTTGTAAACAAAATGTGACCCCAGGCACTGTGAACTTCTCCCATGGTTTCTCCGACACCCAATTTCTAACAAGAGGTAACTGGACGGTACTTATCCGCTGGTTATCCTGGACTAATTTTGACACAGTGGGGTTAGAGGCATCTGTCTTCTGAAAAAATCAAAACATTACCGATGCCAGCAGGGATAGGCCTATGTAATAAGTGACTTTTAATTCTCTGTTGGCGGGACAGACGCATCCCCATACTAACTGTGGTTTGGGCATTGGCTTGGTGACCAGTCTTGTTTCTTTATCTTGTCCTTCCATTCAGTGCATTTTATAATGTGTTATGCGCTTCTCATCATTTTTATGTCAGGGGCGTAATAAAAATTTTAACTATTATTACTAATATTAAGGGATCCTCACTAAGAAGCCGATCCAAAGCCATCACCAAACCTATATCACGTTTTTGAAAGAAAAAATTTTTTGCAGATACCTTTTTAATCCAAGGAGTGTTTCCCATCAGAGGTTTTCTTGACTTGACGTTGGTGCTTTCAATCCTATGTAAACTACTTGGACTACAGATATCTACATTGGTATCTATATCTGATATTCCTAGAGTACGATTGGCGCTTGTAGTACACGACTGTGGAGTGTAAGTAGTGAAGCCATAGGAAATCTGAAATGACAAGAACAAATTCATTTGGAAACTTAATAACATGGTGGACACCAATCTCATTCCCAGTGGTGTACAATTTTGCCACGCCATTTTCCCCCCAGAATGCCTTGCTCGATCATAACCCCTGGACAGATGACTTTGAAATATCAAAATATTGGATATTTGAATTTAGTCTTGTTGTCGATCCACTCTATCCGCTCAAAATGGTCACAGCCCCCCAGCCCCAAACAAAAAACATCAAGTGATAGAGCAACTGGTCCCCTCTCATTCTTCTTTGAGCTTGTGACATGTCTAACTGTTTGCAGTTTAGGGTGACCATGTAAAAACATGATAGATTAGAAGTGGATTGCATAAAAAAACTTTGACATGCGCTTACTAAGCGCCCTACAAGCACCCTGCAAGCGCTGGAAAGTTTTTAATAAAGCGTGTGCACAGAGCAGTCATTTTTGGTTAGAGTTTTTCGGTCAAAGACCAGTGTTCTCACTTGGTGTATCCCAACATATGCAAAAAATAACAAGCCTGTGAAAATTTGGGCTCAATTGGTCCTCGAAGTTGCAAGAAAATGATGAAAGAAAAAACACCCTTGTTGTACAAATTTGTGTGCTTTCAGTTATTATTTTAGTGAGAAATTACTCCTTTCTCAAAAACTACATTACTTCAGAGGGAATCGTTTCTCACAATGTTTTATACTATCAACAGCTCTCTGTTGCTCGTTACCAAGTAAGTTTTTATGCTAATAGATTTTTTGAGTAATTACCAAATGTGTACAGTGCCTTTAAAGTATATACTGTCTTAAACTTCCTTACCAGATCATCATCCTCTTTTCCAGCCCAAGGTGAATATTGAAGCTCCCCCCCATCAGCATTGTAAATTGCAACATTGATTTGCTCCAGGAAAGAAGCCACACCCCAGGGAGTTGGGGTGGTGTTTGGAAACACTTTTTGTTGTAAAACTAAACCTGTAACAATCAAAGTAAACAAAATGAAAAGTACTGCTTTCTCCTAGCGTAACTGAAGTTTTTACAAAAATGAATGGCATCAGTTTGTATTTTTGTCAAAACAAGTTTTTGAGGGAAGAAAATAAACAAAGGAGTTCTTTTGGTCATTTTAATACTAAAACCACGGCTTAACAACCCCCCTCCCTCCCTTTACTGAATCCCCTGAGTGACATAATTTGGTACTGCACAACCAAGCTTGCTGTCAAGCAAGGTGTATACAATTTACATCATGTTCATCATGGTGTATTGTGGCCGAGCGGTCAAGTGCACTGGACTCAAGCTCTGGTGTTTCTGATCAGCAGAGTGTGGGTTCAAGTCCCGGTCTTGACACTCGTGTCCTTAAACAAGACGCTCAAACCATTATTGCTGCGTCCTTCGGATGGGATGTAAAGCCGTAAGTCCCGTGTGTTGTGTAATTCACGTAAAAGAACCCAGTTACACTTTAATCGTTAAGAGAAGGGGTTCGCCCTGGTGTTTACTGGTATAGTTGGCTGCAGAGTACGCCACAGCACCTTTGTAAACCGTTACATGGTGCTATGTAAATAAACGGCTCTTAAAACTCAAATAAATTGTTGTTTTTTTATTTAGAAATGATAATTCCCAATCCTGTAGATTGTCTTTAAATACTAAAAGTTTCATAAATTGGCAAAAGAAAAAAGAAAGAAACAAACCCGAACCCAAACTGACCTTTAACATCAACTTCCTTCCACCAAAAAAGCACAGAGAAAGGAACACTCTTTGCATATGTAGCATCAACCCAGCGTGCCACCACTATACAAAAGAAAAAAAGGGAAAAACAATAAACAAATGCAAACACACAGTTGACTTTCAACATGATGCTGTCATCTGGATGTCTGTTCCATTAGTGTTTTACACAAGACTATAAATCCAAGAGTAGAAATGTTCTCCAGTATTGTTAAAGATGAAAGGTCCGATTTTTTGACGGTTTGACCTGAAAATTGTGATTATAACTTTAAATAGCTATTTTTTTAGATTTGAGAAAGTTATAAGCTTTTCATTGCACAAAAATCCACCAATGATACAGTTTCAATTGAAAGAGCATAGACTGGCTGCGTGGAGAGTGTGGAGATATTGGTTTTGTTTACATTACGGGGAGTCCTGCTAGTGTGTGTAGAATGTGGAATGTATTGGGTTCAGACCCCTTGCACAACGCGCAGCGTACTCACAAGCCCCTATCCTGGGTGTCATTTTGGGTGTCAAAATCGTATACAAACATGCACAAAAGAGAGTTGACTCCCAAAATTACGCGCATTGTTCGGAGGTGCGTTCCGCATTGTGTAAGGGGTCTATAGAAATCAATAGACCGCCCTTGCATAACGCTACAGGTACGCTGAGGTCACGAGCACGCTTTTACGCATAAAGAACAGCTATCGTCCAATGATCTGCCTCCTTTTTGAGAGTGTGACGGCATATGCAAGGGGTCTATAGGCCAACACAATGGCTATCATGATCTCCACACTCTACTTGCTTTGAGCGCTCGGAGAAAAATCTGCACACTTACTTTGGGTATTGCTTTTGCATCAATGAATATTTATGATCTTCACACTCTCCGTGCGTAGAGACCACTCACCACGCATGGAATATGGGAAAGGCAGTTTGTACACAATATTACAATACACAATGTACGCATTCCAAATTCTCCATGCACAGGCAGGACTCCCCATAATGTCAAAAAAACAATATCTCCACACAGGGAGTGTAGGTTCTTTCGTATGAAACTGTAAGTGAAAGTTAATTAAAGACTAAGGCTGCATCCAAATTGGCAGCTACAGCTACGGCTACGGCTGTTGCTAAGCATTTTGCCAAGGATGTCCTATACTTCAACGCACGATATTGCGGAAATCTAGCCGTAGCTGTAGCTGTAGCTGTAGCCACCAATTCGGACACAGCCTAACAATGAATTGTTGTTGGGATCCCGACATTATCTCACATCCATCAGCCATGTACAAACAATTTTGCAATTTGCATGTATTTTGTGCACTGTCCGTGGCATCTAGGCTACTTTTTTTGAAAGTTTTTGTTTTTTAAACAGCATCATCTGTCAAATTTGTTCAAAGAACAAAATCTGATCAAAACCTGAAGTGGTGGAATCAAAGTTTCAAACTAATACCCAAGTTTCCAACACAGATCTACACCACTGGTCACAGCAGCACTGCATCGTATCTTATTGAGTGGGTGGTCTGGTTGGCGTAGTGGTATCTTTCCTCGCCTTCCACCTCCAGGACCCCGGTTCGAATCCTGCCGGGGGCACTATGTGGATTGGGTTTTCAGTCCCTACCTGGTTTTCCCTGGAATAATTCTCTGGGGTTTTCCTCCCACATCTGTAACTGAAACTTCCTTCCTTGTCTTCTCTCCATTTGGGTTTCTTGGCTAGTACAGTGATTAAGGTTTGCTTTTCTGAGAGTCCTTGGCTTCACAACCAGAATTAATAAATGAAATAAAATCAAACAAGTAATCACAGTAAATATTTTAACGTACCTTCAGCATGACGATGGATATCAACCAAAGCAAAACCTAATCCTGAGCCATCTTCAAGGAGAAACTCGGCAGCTGACCTTTTAAAGGCATCCAGATATGACCTCGTGTCACGACCCCAAGGGGCATGGAAGCACACTAAGGTCGGCGACCTCTTGACCTTTGGCCTGATGATGTCACTTTCAAAATTGTCCATGGTTAGGATTGGTATGGACGACAGCCTGACACTAAGGAACATTTTCAAGTCTTCAATGGCAGACTCGGTCCCTTCAAATTTATGGAATTTGGTCTCGTCATTCTTTTCTGAAAAATATCAAATTAAAATTAAATACTTACAAAATACAAATCAAAATATATTAAATTACATATAGAAATTTTATACGCTTTAACATTTGGTAGTGTCACTAACTTTGTGTACAAATCAGGCCCACTTCACACAAATTGGTACCAATGGCTAAGAAAGGTCTAGGAGCCATTCAGATTAATCGGTTTTTAACAATTTTGATATTTTTTCAAAATTATTTTGACCCACCCCAAATTTTTTTTTTTTTAAATATTGACTGACTATTTAATATACCCTATACACTGGAAAACAGAGTAATGCTCAAATAAAGAAGATATTTAAAAAAAAATACATTGGCGTGGCGTGTCATGGCCGAGCAGATAAGAGCACCAGACTCAAGCTCTTGTGTTTCTGATCAGCAGAGTGTGGGCTCGAGTCCCGGTAGTGACACTTGTGTCCTTAAGCAAGACACTTCACCATAATTGCTGCGTCCTTTGGATGGGACATAAAGCTTTAGGTCCAGTGTGTTGTGTAATGCAGGTAAAAGAACCCGGTGCACTTATCGCAAAGAGAAGGGGTTCACCCCATTGTTCCTGGTTTGATCAGCAGCATATTACGCCACAGCACCTTGTAAACCATTACATGGTGCTATAATTAGTATTAGTATTATTATTATTATTATTGACAAATAGGGAGACCACCAACATAGGGCTTGATATTTCAGTTGGTAGAGCACCGGTACATTAATCTGGAGGTCGCTTCAGTTCAATTCCCAATCTAGTCAAATTTGTCTTTGTTCAACCCAAAATTAGTTAAAATTTACCCAATCAGTGGTTTATTTCTAATCAATTTGATGTAAAATTGAATTGTTTTCTGTACTTTGGTTCATCCCTTTCAATAAGATTTCATGGTATGAAAATTGAAGATTTGGAAGACATACCCTTTTCTTCAATGATGATGAAGGCTGGAAGTTTAGCAACCTTGTAGTCTTTCATCAACTTGGCAGTCTCTTTAGACCCCGGGTGAACCATCAAAACACCAACTCTACTTGTGAAAAGTTTTTTTATCTAAACAATTTACAGATAATAGGGGGAAAGAAAACATGCAAAAATTAGTACCAGCTCGGTGGTGAAGCAGTAAGACACTAGAGTTATTATACAGGAGTGGTAAGGATAAAAAACATTGTTGTTTAATTTTTGTCTGAAAGCTTACTGATTATAAAGATCATACTAGAACCATTTTTTTCTGTGAAATATTTCCCTCTGAAATGAAGTCATATTCGAGAAAACTGTATCTGAAAACCTAAACAAAAAAAGGACAATGTGTTTGCATAATGAAAATTGTGCAGGGTTTTTCACTATTTTCTCCTGACTCACACAACGGATTAAGCCAAAACTTTCACAAGTTTGTTATTTCATGTATATGATTGATCACACAAAACGTGAACACTGTCTGTGAATATTTTGTCAGCTCTACCAATCCATAATACCTTACACTGTAAGCTGACAAAGGTGTTTGAGACTTACATGAGGTGCTCAGACTAGGGCTGGACCGAGTTTTGACCCCTAGAATGACGCGGAACGCACCTCTGCAAAATGTAGCATTATCACCATTTTTCGGGTCAATTCCTTTGTGTACATTTTGACTCCCAGTATGGCGGACAAGATAGATGCATTGTAAGTGTGCTGCGCGTAATGCAAAGGGGGTGAATACAGTGCTTTGTCACACATGGTGTTGGACAAAACTAAAAATTACTTCATCTGAAACACTCCATGATGACAAGGTGTGTAAACAAATTCGGTTAAAGAATCTCAAAAATTCCAAGTTCCCTATTAAGACCTAGCCAAAAGCACAGAAAATATCTCCTGTGATTTAACCCTTTCATGCAACATTTATTTTAGTGATAAATTGGTCATATGGACACATTAATTGTATCGGGTTTTTTTGCAGATGGCGACCCCCCCAAAAAACAGGTCAAAATAGCACCCTCAAGAGTCCTCTATCCAATTCTGAAAACTGCGTGGCCGTGTAATCTTTCTTTTTTGTTTCACAACTATTTTTCTGAAGGGATTTAAACTGGTCGCTAGCGACCAGTCGGTGCAGAAAAGAGTTAAATCGAGCAAAAAGAAAATAAGCTACTATCATCATCCCAATTTACCTGAGTGACCTGTAACTCCACATCAAAGTGGCTCTTTGCATCTACAAGGGCAATAAGAACTAACTCCACCTGCAGATTCTGCAATGCTGCTTGGCTAAACTCTGGAATTTTTGTCTTGACTTTGGCCACCTGAAAACACAGTCAGGGTAGTCAAGGTAGTTGAAAGATAGTTAGTTGAAAAGCAATTGTAAAGGGTCTTGTCAAACTTAATCCAGGACAGGTAGTCGGATAACAATTCTCCGATGTCAAATTTTTGTTGGATTTCCGTCGGACTGTATCAGTTCTCCGATGCACTAAAGACATGCCCTATGCCAATGCACCCCGCTGAGCACTTTGAGTGGTTTGACTGGCTGATTAAATGTAGTATAAACAAACTTGCAGTTTTGGAGTGATCTGTAAGGTTTGGAGGTCATTATATTTAACTACTAAGATGTGTAGTGTGAATTTTTAGTGAGACACATAGAGACCTCCTGCTTGTTTTCCAGTAGATAGCGATCTAAGTCTCTGCTGATTGTAAACAAATGTAACCCGAGGCACTGTGAACTTCTCCCATGTTTTCTCCGGCACCCATTTTCGAACAAGGTGAATTAACGGTGGGTAAAAAACCTTGTCCTGGACGGTACTTATCGGCTGGTTGTTCTGGACTAATTTTGACAAGGTCTCTAACTATACCAGAGGTAGCAATGTTTGCCAGTATTATCAATGCAGTGGTGGACACTAACTTACCAGTTTTGCAAACCACTGATGAAGAGCCTTAGGTTTTCCTGGTCCATTATAAGTTGCAGGAACGGCAGTCCCAATGAAGCATTGTAAACAGGGAAGAGTGTCTGGTATGTTGACTCCCCTTGTAGTCTGTGAAATGGACAAGGTAAAACGCAAACAGTGAGGTTTAACATGGTGGAGGATTGACAGCAATATGTGTGTGATTTCAATGTGTGATCTCTGTAGTTCTTACCTCCTGATGCTACTCTCTACCTGTATAAGACAACTATACATCCCCTAATGGAGTACATTTGGGCTAAGGCTTCAACCATGTCATTTATCTTTATTAGATAGAGTGCGGAAGCATATTGTTAATCTTGTTGGTGAAGGGTTGGGATCAATGTTACAACCTCTTTTCCATCGTAGGTCTGTAGCCAGCCTTTGAACGCTTGGCTGCCAACCTTTTCTACAGATATTTTCATGGTAAAAGTGCCACCAGTGTTTCTGACAAGGTTTCTCCTATCAGGGTGTTTGAGCATGAAACCAGGCTTTCTGCTTGTTCTCACCCATACACTTTCGCTTTGCTAAGATGTAGAACAACAGCTTTTTTCCAAGTACTACATCTTTTTTGGAACTCTTTGCCTGGTGTTTCCCTCCATCCTACAATCCAGGCTGCTTTTCAGCTCCCCTGAGTTATTTTCATCTGCGTATTTTTAAATTTTTTTCTTCTTGTAGCTCCTTACCAAGAGTGGCATTTAGCCTTGTTTGCAGCAAGCTTGCATAAAATAAAACCCAAAACAAAAACATGCCTTAGAAGTTTTAAGGCCACAATCCAAAGGTTTAGAGATGTAGGTAATAAGCTGCAATCAGAAAACAACTTCCCGCTGTGACCGCAACATTCACGAACGGACACCAGCCCTCAAAAATCTGAGAAAATGATTTATGCATGAATCGTTTCTCAGATTCAAATGTTTTGGGGTGAAAAGTTATCCAACCCATATTACTTCAAAGGGAATCCTTACTCAAAATAATTTACTATCAACAGCTGCAGTGCTTCTCATCATAAGTTGTTATGGTGATTAATTTTGGGAGTAGTTAATAATAATAATAATAGGTTCTTATACAGCGCACAAATCCTAGGTGCTAGATCAAGGCACTGTGAAGATGGAACACGAGTTAGAATCGATACAGTTCTGTTTTGAGCAATTTCTTAAATGTAGCAGCTGGGGTAGAAGAGCGGATTGTAGGGAAGATCGTTCCAAAGGCAGGGGCCAGTATAACTAAAGGCACATCGGCCAACAGATTTGGAGCAGGTAGGATCATTCAAGGTGAGTGGATCACGAATTGATCTTAATGTAAGCTTGTAATTGTGTTAACTCCACACTCCCCTAGTCTTAGAAGCCAACAGGTACCCCACCATAAATCCTTTCATTGCCCCCACCCAGATGACAGTGTCTACACTGACTGTCTGGGACTTTCACAAATATGTACCTTTTTATGACCTATAGACCACCCTCACTGACCATGCCTTACTGACACTTCCTGCATGTCAGTGACCAGTCTCTGCTCCATATACAGTAACCAAGATATATATATAATGCCCTTAAATGTTCCATCTTTAGATTATTCTTCTCTCTTCTGGACTTACATGTATAGACAGACCCTCCCTGGTTAGCCCAGTGCCAAATCTGGCACTGTGGCCCAATCCAGTGTTTTCCTCTTTTCTGTCTACTCTTGCTTCTTAAGCATTGCTCTTCTAGATAAATGTACTCTTGTTAAAGCCGACAGTTGTGAAATAAAACTCCTGTTTGATAGCCCAGAGTTAACAGTCTTGATGAGCTTTATTTGTGACACCCTCAATTTCTTAAGTGTTACATTAGTCTACTATCACGGTGATAAAATGATATGAGCCTAGAAAGGTAAGATGGAGCCTGGTTACCAATCTACGACCCTACCTTAAAAGAAAATGTTTATCTTTTAAAAACCGACTTTCACCTTTGATTGATTGAGGAATGTACCATGCCTCCATGATCTATACACATATTTATCACTACTTTGGGAGTTTGCTCTTTTCCAAAGTCTCTGTAGTTGTGTTTCTAGCTGTGAGGCAGATCCTGCAAGAAGGGAGAGAAAAACTATAGATTATCAGTCTGACTAAGAAGCAGAATTCCTTCAAGAGGCTTTTGAGTAACAGGGATGAAGTTTGCTTTTGAAGGTATCGTACACGTTTGGTAATGACTCAAAACAAATATTAGCATAAAAACTTACTTGGTACCAAGCATTAGAGAGCTGTTGATAGTAAAAAAAACATTGTAGGAAAAGACTCCCTCTGAAGTAACATAGTTTTTGAGAAAGAGGTAATTTCTCACTAAAATAATAAAAACTTCTTGCCAGAAGTTTTTATTCTTATCTGAAAGCACACAAATTTGTACAACAAGGGTGTTTTTCTTTCATAATTTTCTTGCAACTTTGATGACCAAGTGAGCCCAAATTTTCACAGGCTTGTTATTTTATGCATATGTTGGGATACACCAAGTGAGAACACTGGTCTTTGACAATTTCCAAACGTGTTCAGTGCCTTTAAGGCATCCTTGGTTTCATTACCAACAATTAAACCTTCAGAGATCATTAATTTTTGTATAAACGATCACAATACGCCCAGACCTGGCTGATATTGTTGATTTTGTCACTCAATTTGTGTCAGTGAAATTGGCTGCCGCTTCCCAGGTTGTATCGTAAACTTGGGTGTGATCCCTGGCAACACGGCATCTAATTAATGTACAACTTCTGATTGGCACCACTGAACAAAGATATTGAAAAAATAGGGAGACCGCCAACATAGTGCTAGATAGCCCAGTTGGTAGAGCACCTGCATGTTAAACTAGAGGTTCAAATCCCGCCCTAGTCAATTTTTCTTTGTTCAACCTGAAATCATTTAAAATTTACCCAGTCAGTTTCCCTTGTGGTTTAGGCCTATATCTTGATATAAAGATAATAAAAAATGGAAATTTGGTTTTGTTTAAGAAATTTAGATACCGTACTATGTTTACTCGGGAAACAATGTTGGGAAAAAAGTCAATTATTGGGGACACGGGTCCGCACATTAATCTCTTTGAGTCAATGGAAGTAAGGGAGCGTCTCCGAAGTCAGAACGTTAGGAATGTTCTAATTGGATCAGAAGTATTCTGTTGTGGCTGGACTGTTCTGCAAGGTCGTGGTCGTGCGATACAGGACCTCGTCTTCGGTTCAGTCTTTTATCGCATGGCCCTGCTGGTTTTAAATGAACGATTAAGACCTCGTCCCACTCTTTTATTCCCTTAATACAACTCCGAAAATTTTTACCTTGTTCTTTAAAGAGCACACAAACTGGGTGATGAATGGACTGCCTTACATAATAACTTAAGACAGCTTCGTTGAAGATAGGTAAGAACTTCTGCTGGTGTGAAGGCTCAGTGTGATTCCCTTTGACATCTTGAGTAACTGTATCTTCATCACTGGCTGTAGAAATCAATGAGAAAGCTTTCAGTCTTAGGACCTGGTCACATGAGGTAATTTTTACAGGCAACCTGGAGGCAACCAACTGCAGATCTAGACCCAGTAACTGGGGAGCTGTACTCCTTTTTCAAAATTTTGACATTATCAGTCGTACTAGCGCCCCAGCGTATCAAAGTATATTCCTCGAAGTTTCTTCAATTTAGACGGGTGCCTTGCCTCAACCGTGATAACAGGGCGGTTGAGGCAGGACACCCGTCTAAAATTGGACAGGTGTCCTGCCTCAACCACGCTGTTATCACGGTTGAGGCAAGGCACCCATCTAATGTTCATAGTTATTAGTTGACCCTGCATAGCTGGCTGAGAGTTGGCGTGATGGCGATTTTACCGATTAGATATGCTCAGATGGACTTCACAAAAATCGTAAATTTGCAGCACAAAACAAAATCGTGAGTACATTTAAATGCCTGATGTTGCATCGTAGACATATCAAGAAGCCAGTGAGTAGGCGTATATAAAGCTATTTTGTTAGGTATTTTTGTCGTTCTGAGGCATTTTTTATTGCGAATTATATAGCAAATTGAAGAAACTTCGGGGAGTATACTTCGATACGCTGGGGCGCTAGTAGTCGTAGTAGTACGACCGATAACGTCAAAATTTCGAAAAAGGAGTACAGCGCCCCAGTTACTGGGTCTACTGCAGATCATGCTTTGCTAGAGAACCACTTGCACTTGGTAGCACATGAGTAAACTTTCAAACCATGTCTTACGAACGATCCCCCCACACAGCGAAAAATGACCTACATGAATTGGCACGGAGCGGCCACGAGAGGGCGCCTCAACACAGCTCATTATATGACGTCATGGATATGCACCTTTTAAGGCAATTTTTATGAATGAAATTGCGGCGCATGCGCTGTGGTTAGCGTCCTGACCTCTGTACATGCATCCTTTCGACAGAGTAATCCAAGCGTTTCAGAACGATCCCAAAATCATAGGATTTGGCAGTTACTTCGATTTTTTACTGAATATTTTTGATTTCAACCTAAAGATCAACAACTGGCAGATTCGTACCTGATTTTTGGAGTCTGGCAAGTCATATTTTCATTGCATTTTTAGTGAGAAACGGCGCCACTGTCACAAAGTGTTCGTGATACATTTAAGATTTATCGGCAACGTGTATTATATGCATGGGGTGAACGTGGGGTAGCGTCATGCGATTATGCATGAACTGGACCGGGGTTTTGAAGTGCGTTTGTGGTGTGCACGGTGTACATGCGTGGTGTGTATATTGGTGCGCTTACGTGTTTGTGTTGACCGTGGGCGGGTTGCGACCAGCCTACGTGTGTGCGTGGAGCTCCACGGTGCGTGGGGGTTCCCTTACGCATTTGCCCATGATGTCACGAGCTCAGCAGAGCGGAGAGCCAGCCAATGAGCGCCGTGCTGGCTTGGCACTGTGCCGTGTCTATCCGTGTTGCACAACACATGGGGGATTTTTCGCTGTGCCCCATCAGGTGAACATTCATGCCTTTTCTTCTCATGTTCTTGGAGATTGCCTGAAACTGGTTGCCTGTAAATTGCCTCTTGTGACAATGCCCTTACACACATTAACCATCTAGTCTTGTTTTTGAACTTTTCATCAGTTCGTTGGGTTGCTGGCCTAAAATTAAAAGTTTCGAACTTTTGTAGGAAACATTCTTTCACAAAATCATTATCATTCCATTACTTTTTTTTATTTTTTGGGGGGAGATTATTTTAAAGAATGCAGGGTTCTGACAATACTTTGACTTTTGAATATTAGAAAGACTACAGTTTTACAGTTTCAAAGTTATTGTTTGTGTTGTCCGGAAACTGGACTAAACAAAATTCCAATCCAAGAAGTTCTTCTTTGAGTTTGACACGTAACAACATTAGCGATGTACATGTACAAGGAAATTGATACTTCAAAGATATATGTACCTTGGATAGAAGAATGGAAGAGGAGAAGCAAACAAAAGGTGCCCAAACGTTTCATCCTCAGCATGCAGGATACAGGTGGTGAAGGAAGGAAGGAAACTTGAGTTTCCGGGGCGAGTTTCCGCTTCCTCGCCACAACAAACACTCATGGATTTGATTATCCTCTTGAGGGCGCTCTAAATGGAGCGATTTTATTGAGATACACAGCTCTGAGCGATTTGCGATCGCGGGTGCATCACACTATAAGGCCGTATCCGAATTGGCGGCTACGGCTACGGATACGGCTGTTGTTAAGTGTGTTGCTAAGGACGTCCTATACTTCAACGCACGATGACGCGGCGATCCAGCCGTAGCCGTAGCCATAGCCGCCAATTCGGACACGGCCTAATAAACTCCCATAGCAACCAATGCTTAATGCTAAAATAATGTCATTTTTCTGCGACACATGCCATGCATGATAAAATACCGTGACAACAAAAAGGGGGACCAGGGGAGGCGGATGGCTGAAAAAGTGTCTCAAATCAAAGCTATGACAAGAGTGACCCACTAACTTGCATTCCCGCCGTGCTTCCCGCTAAAAAGAAATAAGCCAACCTGATTGGTCTATGAATCCCAAGCAGAATGAACTTTTAAATACTCATTATTTCATCTGGACGTAGCGCACTCGTGATTGGCTGCCCGAGAATATCAGACCCACAAAATCTATATAAATAGCGCCACCAACCAAACTGCTCATTTTGTGCCAACATATAGGCCTACACCACTGCGCACGCCCAGCATAAGCGGACATGACCATGTACACAAACCAATGCACCCACTGCCGGCCCCAAAGACACAATATTGGACAATCCCGCAAGCATGCACACGTCAAGCAAGGAATGAACGTAAGTGCTGAGTATAAAACATTTTATCATTAAAATGATAAAAGGAATTATCGTGTACCGGTATAGGACCTATAGGCCTACTGCACAAATTGGGGTGTTAAAAGTGACACCATGGGTGTAGTTGTAAACATTATAGATACCCAACAGAGAATCAAGTAATTAACATCTTAACAACCATGGTGTACATTTGTATTGTTTTTTGTGTATCTATATTTGACAACACCCATGATGTCAATTTTAACACCACAGTTTTTGCAGTGTAAACGATTGGTGTCCAACAAGGAAGGAGAAACCAGGAAATAATAACCATTAGTTGGTTTCCTGAAAGAAGGTGATGTTGACAGAGAAGTCTAATCTAAATTTGTATCTTGCAAGCGTAATTATTTAATAAAAGGTAGCCGTTCATTTGAGTGCAATACGGCTTCATTAAACGCCAACCTGACAATGAGTAATTGCCACTACAATACAAGTACAAGATGCAGCTGTCAGTACAACACACCCACCGAAGGTCAAGCTACAGCAATACCGGAACAGTTTTATTTATTAATTTGCAAACAAAAAAGAAAAAACCCAATCATCACCACAAAGAGTGAAAATTTTACTTTAACAAAATGTGTTGAATGCGCAGAAATGTACAATCCACATACACCTTTAGCTTTCTAGAGTTGTGACTACCAAGATAACATCACCATATGTTGGGCAAATGTAGCACCAACGAAACTTTTTTGTTGGGCCGACGATGTTGGCCCATTGGCGTTACGTCGGGCCAATGTTAAAGTTGGGTCACGACGTTGGCCCAACATCAACCCCATCAATAACCTTTATGTTCGGCCAATGAGGGAGAAACGGATACGTAATTGGGCCAATGTTGATCAACAATGTTGGCCGAATGTACTTTTGCTCTTCGATGTACGTTGGGCTAACGTTAAATCTGTCCCAACGATGGCTCAACATCAGCCCCACTATAATGACCTTAACATTGGAATGTACGGCCAACAATGGATACATTGGGTCACTGTTGATTAACAATATTGGCCCAACGTAGTTTTGCTCATCGGCGTTACGATAATTGGGCCAACGTTAAAGTTGGCCCAACATTGGCCTCACTATAAAGCCGCTTTCGCATTGGACTTAAAATGGTTAGCTTACCGCCGCAAATTGTTAACTTACCGGTATTAAGTCCAAGTGCGAACAGCCGGTTACTTACCGGGGTGGTAAATTACCGCCACAGCGCTGTTAACTTAACAGGCCGATTCAAGTCGCGGTTAACTTAACAATGTTAACTTAACAGGACAAGAAATCCAATGAGAACGCACCAGTCCGGTAACTTAACAATACTGTCACGTGACTTCCGTTATCGGGTCACGAATATGGTGACCTAGCCTGTGACCTCGAATCTAGGACCCGTCCGCCCCGCGCAGGCGCACGGACAGTTTGTTTACCCCCACGTGGTCACACTGTTTTTGGTTTCACTAGTTGAGTCACTTGCGACATGTTTACTATAGTGAACGTTGTTTACGTATGCGGTCATTGCCCTCGCGCAACGGTTGCCTAGGCCTACGTCACTTCCGTTTGTTTATCTAAAAGGTCAGGGAGGGCGCCCTCTCGAGATATAATTTGTCAACCTACGCGGCGTCCCTGGTAAGTTACCGGACACAAATTAATCCAAGTGCGAACAGCTGTTAAGTAACTTACCGGGCCGGTAAGTTAACTTCCCGGTAAGTTACCAGACCCAAAAGTCCAATGCGAACGCGGCTTAATAATAACCTATCATGGAGGTAGAATTAGACTACCTCCATGGCTCAACATTGGGGCAACGTACCATTATTCTAAAACAAACACTTTGGGCATAGCCCCAGCTGCATACTGTCATAGTATGATCAGACTGAGTAGGATTCTTGTTAAAAATGGTTGACAATATTTATTAAGAATCCCGAAAAAAAACAAAGATGTTGGCCTAAAACCATTATGCTAAAGTAATGTTATGACCAACACGGTTGCTGACCACGCGCCAACATCAAACATTAACACGAAGCCAGTATACTAACGGAACTTACTATATTGCCTTATCTGTTGCCGACTTAATGCCAACATCAAGACCGCCAACCTAAAGCCAACATCTACCTGCTGCAACATATCAAAATAACTCCATGTTTTCCATCTATGTCAATATTTATCGCCAGAGTAAAACCAATGTGGTTATGTTGAACTAGGGCCAACATTAGTTCTTGGTCGGATCCGAAAACCAACACAATGCCAATATAGCTTTTCCCAATAATTGAAATTTGTTGTTTTTAATAAAATGTAGGTTGTGATCCACACCAAAAATCCATGGACCCATTAGCTTGATCCATGTGCTGTAAGGTGATTTTCTTTTGCCCTGGGCTGCTCAATAATGGTGTATAATTGTTTATTCTGTTTATTAGTTGTTAGCTAATAAATTACAATAAAAACCACCCAACCAGCTGTTTAATGGCCACGCTGATCGAGTGGCTATGAAAACCAATATAGACAATTAAATTGAGAGCCAACATTGTTTGTGATGTCAACAATTATACTAATAGTTGTTAGCTAATAAATGACAATAAAAACCACCCCAACCAGCTGTTTGAACTATTCAACCCGTTGGTCCAAACACGAATAATTCGCCGATACAAACTGAAGTACAACTTATACGATGTGATGGCCAAAACATAAAACTAGTATGTGAACGTTGTAATCAAACTAAAGTACATTTACAACGTAATGGTAAAAACAAAGATACTTCGTTGTGATAACACTAAAATAGGCCTACAACATTTACAATGTGATGTGCACAACATACGTTAGAACGTTGAGACAACGTGGCTGTCACAACTTGAATACTATATTTTTTTTACAATACCAAAATACAACGCGATGATAACGTGATCACCTCAACTTAAATATTATGTTTAATGTTGCCAAAATACAACGTGCAGACAACGTGACTACCACAACGCAAATCCTATGTTTTAATAATACCGACATGACTGCCACAATTTAAATATTACGTTTTAATAACACTAAAATAGAACGTGCAGACACCATAATTACTATTCGATGACTGTTTTAATGAGACCAAAATATAACTTTTGTTGCCTCAACTTAAATAGCCTACGTTACGTATAAACTTTTCGGTAACTTTCCCTAAATTAACAGTATGCGACCAATGTACAACATTGATTGAAAATCATGTTAAGATCTGACGTTCCTGCAACGTAGTTAAAACGTTGTCATCTTATCCAAAATGCAACCTTATCACAACGTTGTGCAATGTTATATAACAACGTATTGTGTATGTGTTAGCTGAGAACTTTGGCTCAACTTTGAGTGCCGATGTAAAAACCAATGTGATAATGCCGACCTAGAGCCAACATTGGTCCTACATAGCCAGCTACCACCACACTGCCGATATTGCTTTCCAACTAAAAACCGACGTCGGCTCAACATTGATCGCCAACGTGGAACCAATGTGATAATACCGACCTAGAGCGAATTAGTCGGCTGCCAACACAATGCTGGATCAAAATTGACCAACGTTGGCTCACAATTGATCGCAAACGTAACACCAAAGTGATAATGCCGCCCTAGAGCCAACATTGGTCTTACGTCGGAAACCAACATAATGCTGATAATGCTTTCCAACTAAAAACCAACGTTTGCTCAACATTAATTGATTGCCACCGTAAAAGCAATGACTGTGATAATGCCGACCTAGAGCCAACATTGGTCCTACACTACGTCACCTACCATCACAATGCTGGCTCAAAATTGACCAACGTTTACTCAAAATTGATCGCAAACGTAAAACCAATGTGATAATGCCAACTAGAGCCAACATTTGTCCTACGTCAGAAACCAACATAATGCCGATAATGCTTTCCGAATAAAAACCACCGTTGGCTCAACATTGATCGCACACCGTAAAAGCAATGTGATAATGCCGACCTAGAGCCAACATTGGTCCTACACTACGTCACCTACCAACACAATGCTGGCTCAAAATTGACCAACGTTTACTCAAAATTGATCGCAAATGTAAAACCAATGTGATAATGCCAACTAGAGCCAACATTTGTCCTACGTCAGAAACCATTATAATGCCGATAATGCTTTCCGAATAAAAACCAACGTTGGCCCAATGTATGAATGTTATCTGGGTAGTGTCCCTGAGTAGGCTACATCTGGTACTAAAGTATAATTAATTGGTCCAATGCTTGACGTAGGCCTACTCACTCTGACAAATAATAATCACCGGTGCATTAACTGATATCCGCAATAAAAAGGAATACATCTCTAGTATTATGGATCATGTTTTGTTTGTGTGTGACCCCCCCCCCCCAAAAAAATTGTTTTTCTTGAGTCCTCCTTGCTATGTTTTTGTTTCAATCTAGCCACAGTATTATTTTGAACAATATGCATCCCCATTCGTTTCCTCTGGTTTTCAATACCGCAAACCCATCCTTTGTTTCATCAAATGGGGGGAGGGGGGGGCACGTTTTCGATGGTTTATTAGTTTTCAGCGAATTTTGTTTGAATATTTTTTCGAGATTTTAAACAAATAATAAAAACACACGCCATTACTACACTAGACGAAGAGTACGTGTATATCTCAGGACAACGCTTACTGATGCACAGCGAGCTTAACAAAACTAATACAATTATTTTCAAGCTCCTGTAGGCTATCAACTATAATATCCAGTGGCTATGGGGCAATGCACTAAACACAGTGTCAAAAAAGGCGAAAGGTCAAAAAGGTGTTTCTATGCAATTGGTATACTGAGGAAACAGAGTTACAGAGTAAACACACCATAATTTATGGATCTTTTTAAAACCATCGTTCATTTTGTTGTTGCTGCTGCTGTTGTTGTTGCTGCTGTTGTTGTTGTTGTTGTTGCTGCTGCTGCTGTTGCTGCTGCTGCTGCTGCTGCTGCTGCTGCTGTTGCTGTTGCTGTTGCTGTTGCTGTTGCTGTTGCTGTTGCTGTTGCTGTTGCTGTTGCTGTTGCTGTTGCTGTTGCTGTTGCTGTTGCTGTTGCTGTTGCTGTTGCTGTTGCTGTTGCTGTTGCTGTTGCTGTTGCTGTTGCTGTTGCTGTTGCTGTTGCTGTTGCTGTTGCTGTTGCTGTTGCTGTTGCTGTTGCTGTTGCTGTTGCTGTTGTTGTTGTTGTTGTTGTTGTTGTTGTTGCTGCTGCTGCTGCTGCTGCTGCTGCTGCTGCTGCTGCTACTTATGTTGGTGATGCTACTGTTGTTGCAAATGTTCAATATTGTTGCATGTTGTTCTGTGGTTGCAGAACCTCACTGGAGTACATTCACGGCACCGACATTATTGTTATTATTACCCACTGGTCTAGAGTCTAATCCGGGCTCATTGATTTTTACTACATTAGTGATGCTGTTACAATTTTAGATGCAGTGCTGCATCCTCAATATAAACATATGGACAGGTTGGGCAAACAGCGGAGGCAGCGAAATCAAATTATATCTGCTGTAAAATAATCATGCTGTCAGAGCATTGGTCATTTGTTTACATGACTTTGAAAGAATATTCATAATAACAATTAGATTTTCTTATTTCATGTGAATTATTTAACCAGAAAAGTGAAAAAATGTGTTCAATTCTAATCTATGGTTTACTGATGTGTATACAGTGATATTAATACGATCCCTGTGGTCGTGTCAAGGCCATTAGATGCGAATGTACAGCACGGCTAAATGGTCCTCTACACGGATCTGTTTTACTGTTATAGATGCATCGGCCGACATTTTCCCCGAAAGACAAAACATATATTTTCTCTGAACAAACAAATTTTTAGTGATATTGAAGAAAAAGGAAAAGAAAGAACCCTTTAGCGGATGGCAAGCACAATGCACTAAATACAAATTGCGAGATGCACATTAGCTGCTGCATGGATAAGGTCCATAGCGAGAAATAATGTCGGGGCCTAAAAAACTCACGATCTAGAGGTTGTTTTCGTACAGTATCTCAAATTAAAGTGTAATAAAATAGCTATATAATCTTCAAATAAACTGTATAGCGGAAGATACATTATTCAAGTGCATCTTGTGTCCATTATGATGAATAACAGCTGCTATTGAATTGTTAGATGTTTTGAGCAGTTCAAATATGTAGCCAGAGTTTCCGCCATAATAGTGGCTCCTAGTGGACAGTGTCAAAAAGAAAATTGACTTTTCAATCAGTCAATATTGTTAGTATTTATTCGGCCAATTAGATTTCAACAAACAATCGACAGTACAAGGAACACTTATAACATCTTAAGATAACTAGAACAATTTATATGGTTTTTTAGGCAACATGTAAACCAAAATCCATTACTGATGTTGGAATGGAACAGTAACACTGACCAGATCAAGGCAAGAAAAACTATTGTAATCAGATGGCAAGACAAACCCATTCTAAGATGGACAGGATTATATAACAAAATATAACCCAACCACACTGTGACTCAAAAGCCAATGAGAATGATATAACACAGGCTGTGGTTTTAGTTTGAGTTAATGATTAATTATCGCTTGACATCACATGAAGAGAGCGCCAATCTTAATCCGCAAGGTCTTATTAGTCAATACTATTTCCTTCCCCTAAACCTCGTACCGTACTACACTATAGATAATTATTGATGACAATACTCCGTGATACGTGTGTACGTCAAGCTGAATGCATGGCTGAATGCATGGCTGCGCACCAGTACGCATAGTAATTATTATAATTATGCATTGTATGTTGTGTTTGGTCGTAGACATGGTTTGGTAGTGTTGTTGTGCATCACACAATAGTAACACCTTGTCCGGTGAATGCAATCAATTTAATGCTCTGTATGTTTTTTCATTGTAAACATCAACGAATATCAGGCTACTGAAATCGCATGTCGACTTCTTATTAACTCAACCAGAGGGCATCAACGGCTAATCAGCACAAACCACAGTCCTTGAATTGAAAAGGGTAACGCAGCTTCATCACCAACAAAATAATTTGATCTCTTCGTGATCATCATCAGCAGATCATCGCGTTGAGAATGCACAACAACGATGGAACCGGCGCTCATAATGCGTCCAGCAGTCGAGTACATCCATTACCGGACAACAATGATGGTATGTACAGAAAGACTTTCAATACATTTTATTTTCTTAGCAGGTTACATAGGGGAAAGGGAGGCGAACGGGAAAAAAACATATTTTTATACATATCGAGATGATGGAGCAATGGCATGTTCCGAATTTGGAGCCCGGGAAGAGGATGGTCTGTTCAGGATTTGGGGCACGGGAAGGCGGGGGGGGGGGGCGTTTTAAGGATTTGGAGTCTGGGAAGGGGAATGGTGTGTTCAGGATTTGGGGCACGGGAAGGGGGGGGCGACAATGGTGTGTTGAAGATTTGGAGTCTGGGAAGGGGAATGGCGTGTTCAGGATTTGGGGCACGGGAAGGCAGGGGGGCCGTTCAGGATTTGGAGCCCGGGAAGGCGGGGGGGGGGGGGCTTTTTCAGGATTTGGAGTCTGGGAAGGGGAATGGCGTGTTCAGGATTTGGGGCACGGGAAGGCCGGGGGCGTTTTCAGGATTTGTAGCCCGGGGGCGACAGTGGTGTGTTGAACATTTGGAGTCTGGGAAGGGGAATGGCGTGTTCAGGATTTGGGGCACGGGAAGGCAGGGGGGCGTTTTCAGGATTTGTAGCCCGGGGGACGACAGTGGTGTGTTGAATATTTGGAGTCTGGGAAGGGGAATGGCGTGTTCAGGATTTGGGGCACGGGAAGGCAGGGGGGCGTTTTCAGGATTTGGAGCCCGGGAAGGGGGGGCGACAATGGTGTGTTGAAGATTTGGAGTCTGGGAAGGGGAATGGCGTGTTCAGGATTTGGGGCACGGGAAGGCAGGGGGGAATTTTCAGGATTTGTAGCCCGGGAAGGGGATTTGCTATGGAGGTTGCTTTGCAAAGAATGCAGGAACTTGGTCCGAAGTAAACTCGGATCGGAGTCAACTCGGTTTGAAGCCAACTCAGTCGAACACTAACTTGGCCCCGAGCAACGTATTATGATGCTTGTATAGTAGTTTGAGGGGTTCAACATTTGAGAATTTACTTGTTAGTAATTAAGTACATGACTTGTCGGTACATGACAACGTGAATATCAAACAGTATTGTTATTCCAATTGAACTCATTTACGGTCTTTTATATTATTGTTTCTAAATTATCGAGCACTCCTTCAACATCACAGGGAAGGCATCGTCCTGCAAAACCTTCACAACAACACCCAAAAGTACGTCAAATCTACCTGCAGCTATGTTATCGCCCGTGAGGCTTGAGTTTGGTGTGATGTGCTCCGACGTGGCGATCTTATCATTTTCTCCTGATGAAAAACATACTAAAACAGCCTACAAAGTTTGTAAGTTATCCTTATAATGATTAGGTTTTTAGATTAGATAGTGATAATCAAAATTTACCCGGTCAGTTTCCCTTGTGGTATATTACTGAGAGTAGACAGTGATTATACTTATAGACGGTGGTTTTCAATGCATTTTTAAAGATGCGCAGAGCAGAGCCGTATATTGAGAGAGTTGCGACAACTTGCGATTAGAATCCATTTTGTCTCCAAAAAATGCATTGGCGAATACAGGGTGCCAGACTAGTCTGCCCATTGGGTTGTACTGCATTTTGGAACAAAATGGCGTCCAGCAACCACGTGACCGGAGAAAGCTGGTCCCTCCATGTCGCAACTCTCTCAATACACAGCTCTGGCGCAGAGAACCTAAGTGCGCCCTCATCGATTTATGCGGTGCGGTGCAACTTTAAAAAAACCGTTTTTTTTCTCTGTTTCACAAAAAAGAAAAAGAAGAAAACGTATAAAAAACACCATACATGTACATCTTTGTGGGTTGCAAGAACCTTATCACGAGACTGCAAAGTGTCATAACAAATTATCTCACAAAAGTTCATCCTTTAAAAAAAAAATCAACATTCGTACGGTTATATCCTTTTAACGGCCTAAAAGTACCGCTTTTACATTTTTGATTCATAATCAAACACTATTGACATGAGTTTGTCAAAACTGTTTCCACAGGATACCATGTTTCCAAAGTTCACTTGTACCGATTAAATTGCTGCTTTCAAAATTTGGAACAATTGTTGCTTTACAACTTGTCCAAGTTCTATTTCACTTAGCGTAATCATGAACACGTGTATGCAAATCTGACCGTTGGTGTTATGGTGCTGACGTTTTAAGTCCATAATAGCTGTTTTGAAAAAGTAATGGCGAACAAAACTTATATTGTATCAACTTAAGACTTTCGAATGCTTCGAAAGTACAAATTTCATTAATTTTCAATCGAATCCCACTCTATTAGTATTCAGTCAATATTGTATTATATCAGCATTTTGTTGATTGTGTTTCTATTCAGGTTAGTCAGCGGAATAAAAAATATCAACAATAAGATTTGAACAAGAAAACATTACAAAACAAATAAATCCAAAAATATTTCGATTTCAAGGCATTCACAGGCCTATAATTTCATCTTTGAGAGGGCAATGCCATTTTTATTTTGCAAAAGGGCACTTCAATTGGAAAATCTTAAAGTCTATGGGAAACTTTTGAAGGGGCACCAAGGCCAAGACCAGAGGGCAACACAGATGCCATGGCCTCGTGGCCTCCGTGTAATTCCAGGCCTGCATTCCTCAACAGTTGATTTTAAGAGTTGATTTTTTTGTATCACTGTTTATTTTACAGATTTGCGGCCCGACTCTGCATCTATCTATAAGCCCGTAAACGACACCCGTGCGGCTTGGGTACCCGTCGTTAATAAACGCGGCTGCAACTTTTCCGATGGGTCAACAATTGCGATAACCTACCACAATGGCCGATTTGATGTTGGTATCAGGGGAACTAACGCATCGACATTCAGCCATGACTTTGAGCGTTCGAGTCAACCACGCAACTGGTACGTTGGTTTATCGAGTAAAGCTAAAGCCAAGTGGAACTTTTACCAGTGAGCCCTTCATCTCAACAAAAAGTGTTTCAAAATTAAATTAGATTTTGGTAGCAAATAAGTACTCAAAGGTATCAAGCAGGATTGGTTGAGCTGACAAAAATGGTCGCAAACAGTGTTCATGTTTTGTAAGACCAACCATGGGATGAAATAACAAACCTATGTGAAAAGTTGGACTTAATCCGTTGTGTGAGTCAGGAGAAAATAGTGAAAAACCATGCACAATTTTCTGCATGAAACCATAGAGTCTGGTCCTTGCTTTATGATGAAACACATTGTCCTTATCCGAAATCATTTTTTTAATTTTTTTTAAAAAAGGTTTTCAGATACAGTTTTATCCTTACCAATCCTGTAATACCTTTAACAGTTAAAATACTATATGATTTTTTCAGTGGAGTCTGAAGCAAAGATTTATTTAAAAGGCGTGTACATCAATATTGTGTCAGACTTGGACCCAGGTGGGATTTTTGAACATTATGTCCGACCCATTGTGTCGTCATTGACTTTTTCCCATATCTTGTGCTTCGGGTATCTTGTGCTTTAGGGTTCCTCAGTGATGAACAAGTACGCATGCGTATACTTCATCAAGTTTGTGTCGATACAAATAGAAACTAGATATTCAGTTTTTATGACAAAAACAAGGTGTCCGTGGGTGATGTCATCAAATTATGAGTGAATGACTTCGTGTGAACAGTTTACCTTATCATACCTTATCAATGTCTGGTTCATTAGGTAGATTTTTTCCATTGAAACAAATCAACTTTCGGTTTGAACTGGAAGTCAAGGTCAAATGAGGTTGAGTTTGTAGCGTTATTTAAGTGTTTAAAGCCCTTTCTGATGACATCCAATGTGTGGTTCGGGAGTTCAGTTTTTTTCAAATAATAAACTTCATCTTCCGGTTTGAACCGGAAGTCAAAGTAAAATGGGGTAACATTCTGTGTATCGTTTTTAAAGTTGTTACATACTTTTAAAATTATGTATAGATTGTAAAAACCTAATGTTTGGTATAGAAGTTATGATTTTTTGAAACATTGAATTTCATCTTCCGGTTTGAACCGGGGGTCAAACGGGGTCAAACTTTGTGTAGCGCGTGTTTAGTTTATTATGGGTATGCTGCATTAAACAATAAAACAGAATGGGGCTACGTATGAACACGTACACAAGCAAGAGATTACACAGTCGCCCCCTGACACAGTCGCCCCCCCCCAACACAGTCGCCCCCCCTACAAAATCGCCCAAGGCGATTTCACAAAGTGAGGGCGCCCTGTGTCAATGATTTAACAAAAAATGATTTAGTGAAAATCGTGCTAGCGGCCTGACGTTCAGCCCTTACTAGATTCACGTAACTTTGAATTACTAATAATTATGTAAATCTGACTAATAAATGTAGATAATTTAAAACTATTTCATGAATAAAAATAAACATATCAAAACACATCAGTGATCGAGTTAACATTATTTTATTAGGGTCAACAACATAATCAACTTATCGCAACAGTAAGGTGAAATAACTGAACAAAAACATATGAAGTTATCACAACAATACATGACTTTAATTTGAAACAAGTAAATAAAAAACATTTAAATAAGGTTTATAATTAACAAACCTATCACCCAATTAATGTATAAATAATTAAACTGAATTCAATTCAATTCAATTCAACCAAGAAACAGTTTGGGGATGACACAACTAAAACTTTAAATCAAAATCATTATCCTAACAATGTAATCTTGTTGAAATACAAATTCAACTTTCTTGAACTAAACCGTTAATTCTTTACCTTAAAGGATTGGTCATGATCATGGTTTGTTTTATGTCAACGTAATGATACTTTTTAGGCAAAATTATATAATAAAATTAACACGTGAAATTTTTGGTTGAATAAGTCTAGAAGACTGTAAACTGTCAGTGTACTTTTAAAAAGAAAACACCTATTATAAATATTTACGGTCCTGTCTGCATGTCTCTCAAAATACCACTTTATAGGGAGTACCTACACTCTAAAAAAGCAGTGTAAAATGTTACTGTGTAAAACTGTTGGGTACAAATATTGTGCAAGTACATTTGGTCAATATTGGGTAAAACGAAAAATTTTGTTTTACCCCTCACTTGTGTAAAATAAAATACACAGGTGAAAGGTAATACAGTACTCAACATTGTGTAGGAAATCAAATAGCATAACACCGAGGTTCAAATCACTCAAGAA
The DNA here is from genome assembly GCA_021014325.1 of Plazaster borealis. Classification (NCBI taxonomy): domain Eukaryota; kingdom Metazoa; phylum Echinodermata; class Asteroidea; order Forcipulatida; family Labidiasteridae; genus Plazaster; species Plazaster borealis. The sequence goes on from CM037462.1 coordinate 15,479,757, forward strand.
GTGGGTAAAAAACGTTTTTGTTATCTCAAGCAGTGTAACTTTTGCACAACAAGTAACTGAAAATTGGGGTAAACTGCCTCCGGCTCCGTTTGATATCAGAAACACATGTTTGTCTGTCGACATTCAGCCATGACTTTGAGTGTTCGAGTCAACCAAGCAACTGGTATACGTTAGCTTGTCGACTAAGATAAAGCCAAGTGGAAATTTTACCAGTGAGCCCTGCATCTCAACGAACAGTATTTTTTAAATTAAGTTACATTGGTAGCAAATAATTTGAACTTAAAGGTATTAAAGACACTGGACACCTTTGGTAATTGTCAAAGACCAGTCTTCTCACTTGGTGTGTCTCAACATATGCACAAAATAACAAACCTGTGAAAATTTGAACTCAATTGGTCATCGAAGTTGCGAGATCCCTTGTCACACGAAGTTGTGTGCTTTCAGATGCTTGATTTCGAGGTCTCGAAATGAATTCAAATATTTTACTTTTTTTCTAAAAAACTACGTTACTTCAGAGGGAGTCGTTTCCTACAATGTTTTATACTATCAACAGCTCTCCATTGATCGTTACCAAGTAGGTTTTTTATGCTAACAATTATTTTGAGTAATTACCTAGTGTCCAGTGCCTTTAAGCAGGATTGGCAGAGCTGACAAAAAATAGTCAAAGACAGTGTTCATGTTTTGTGTGATCAACCATGGGATAGAAATAATAACAGACCTGTGAAAAGTTGGACTTAATCCAATGTGTGAGTCAGGAGAAAATAGTGAACAAACATGCACAATTTTCTGCATGAAACACATTGTCCTTATAAACCGAAATCAACTGTTGCGGCTTTTCTTTTTTAGGTTTTCAGATACAGTTTTCTCGAGTATGACTTCAATTCAGAGGGAAATATTTCACAGAAAAATGGTTCTAGTGTGAACTTTATAATCAGTGAGCTATCAAAATAAAATTAAACAATGGTGCTTTTTTCCCCTTACCAATCCTGTAATACCTTTACAGTGGAGTTTGAAGCAAAGATTTATTTAAAAAGGCATGTTTCAATATTGTGTCAGACCAACGGCGCACCCAAGGGGGCCCAAGAGGGTCCCTGAAAAAATGGGGGAGGAAAGAAAGGAGAGGGAAGGGGAGGGAGAAAAGTCGTAGTGTGTGTGTGCAATGTGTAGTTATTGTTTTTTTTATTTCCGGTGGCATGATTTTGTTTTCATTCTATGCCATTCGCAATTTTTTTCTTTCTGCCAAAATTACTCTTTTATATGAGAGATTCGATAACGCGAGGTGCGAGATGTAAGATGACAGATATTGAACACCATACTTTTATGATATCTATCTCACTCTTTAGATTTGCCACAAAAAACATATGAAGCATTTGAAACCAACGGGTCACTTTGTCCAGGATAAAATATGTCTCGCGTTGGTCTCAAGTGGTTCCGGTGTGGCGGTTTCAGCCTTCCGACGTGTTCAGTTTTCCGGGTGACGTAGCCGGACATTTCAACACGTTGTTAGAACGGTTTTAGGTTTCCGGCGTGTTCAGTTTTCCGGGTGACGTAGCCGGACAAAAATACCACCGCGAGTACCCTGGCGAGTACTGAACTCTCAGTGACCCCAAATTGTTTCTATTACGATTCTTTTCTGTTCAGTCACATTCTCTTGGGCCATCTTACGTCTTCTCATGCGTACAACTTTAAAGGCATCGTACACGTTTGGTAATTGTCAAAGACCAGTGTTCTTATTTGTTGTATCCCAACATATGCATAAAATAAGAAAATGATGAAAGAAAATACACCCTTGATGTACAAATTTGTGTGCTTTCAGTTAGGAATAAAAATTCTGCAAGAAGTTTTTATTATTTTAGTGAGAAATTACCTCTTTCTCAAAAACTACGTTACTTCAGAGGAGTCGTTTCTCACAATGTTTTATACTATCAACAGCTCTCTGTTGCTCGTTACCAAGTCAGTTTTTATGCTAATATATATTTTGAGTAATTACCAAACGTGTACGATACCTTTAAGCAGGTCACACTGCTTGTATAAAAAACAAACCCCTTTCTCATTTCTAACTAATTTAATGGTTTGTTTCGCATTTGTTACTTTATGGCTTTGTGGTATATATTCTACACGCGAATTCGGCCCATAACAAAAAATATAAATACCCAGCCTGTAATAATACAAATAAACAGAGAAAACACTCTATCAAATGGCAAATCACAAGTTTTATTTTTGATATCTATACAATTTAGAATGAAATAAAAATAAATAAATAAATAAATAAATAAATTTAATCAACTAAACCAGAATAAAACAAAATTCACAGGTTTATTTTACGATTATACTCAGACAATACACACACAATAACACATCTCTAATTACACAGTATTGATATTTTCGTCACAGCTAGCAACACTTCAAGTACTGATTTGAATGTAACTACAACAATTAGACCTACAAGTAAAAGTGTCATCTGTAGTTAATGCACAAAACAATTTGGTCAAATGAATTGCAACTCTCATGTGACGACTGCAGTTCATATGTTCACCTCAAGTGAGCAGGAGTTTCAAGAGCAGAATATTTAAAAGGGAAAAATAATCCCACACCTTAGTTTTGTTCTAATTGTTCAGCAAGAAACGTAATAACTGATCACAAAGCTTTTCAATGTGACTGTTGTGAACTATGGATTCATACCAATTGTAGTGACGTGGATGATCAAACCCACGAAAATTTAATTAACTCTTCATGCTCGTGGGCTTGTTGGGATACACCAAGAGATAATACTGGTCTTTGACAATTACCCAACGTGTCCAGTGCCTTTAAATGACACAAATCGTGCACCAACATGAACTCTAAATTGTTGTACATGGCACTGGCGCAGTACACAGGGTGGGATGCCGTTTAGAAGCTGCTCTGCAAACTGTAAATTAACATAAACAACCATGTCAAAATGGAGATAAGTCTTTTAGCAGGTTCTCCAAGCTAGCTTTTTATTTATCTCTTACGTTCTGACAAACTTTGCTGGCTAAGGGCAACAGTTTTTATTTTGTTTAATAAAACAAGATCTGACACAAGTTGTTTACCATCAGCACAAACACTCCACAGCTGTATGTATCACGCTGGCGAGAGTTGGAGTACAGCTTTATGGTCCATCTGGTGGGGGTCCCATGGATCTTTAATGCCCTGGCATTCATGTAGTTTCTGAAATATCAGAAAGATGAAAATAGTACACAATATATCCATGAGAAAGATAATGTTAACTAGAAGTAGTGTGATTAGGAGCATGTTTTATTTGTCTTTCCTCCAAGTTATCATAATCACAAAAGAATGCCGAAGCAGAAATGATGCACCTACATGAAGTGTGAGCAGTACTTCAAAATAAGTAATACCTTGAGGTTTGTCTTGCCAATATTAATTAAATTTGCACTTGATAAAGGTTGATAGAACACAGAACAAATCTGGGGCGAGGTGAGGAAACTTTCTTTTGACCAAATCACAACAAAGGAAAACTGTAGGCCTATTTGAAAAAGATAGAATGTAAGAAAACTGGCAATGCTACACCTTAAGAAAACATGAACGAAATCAATGTGACAATGGAGTAGTCATTTAGACTCTTTCAGAGGGCACAACAATAGAAAGATAGCTAGAAACATAAAGGTGCCATTACAAAATTAAACAACACAAACACCAATTCATAAAGTGTTATCCCACTTACAAACTCCCCAACATCCCGTCTCATTCCATTCCATGTGTAATGCGAGGAAATTTTGGACAGTGTGGCATTGATACCACTATGTCCTCCTGTCGGTGATGAGTGATAGTGTTTCAGAAGGTCTAGCACCTCATCCTCGTGCAGTACTACCTTCTTCTTGATGTCTGCCTTGTTTCCAGTGTAGTACAGCTCACCTCCTTAAATTGAAAAAGGGACAAACAATTACTGACCATCTGGGGCCCTTGTAAATATTACATTTTATTGAGTAATCTACAATAAAAAAGGGTGACAATATCGGTTTAAAACAAAATAAATGGAGAAGAAGAAAAGAAATATAACCCCTCAACGCCCCCCATTGCGATGACCGTAAACAGCAAGCAGCTGCTAGTGACTGATAGCACCTAAATGTAACCCTCATCATCCATCCCTCTTTCCCATCATTTCAATTCACCAGCCTCTAACCCCAACTCCTCCCTCCCACTGTCACATCTTACTCTTTACCTAACCCGCCCACTATTTATTCTGTCTTTCTATAACCACCCCCCCCTCAATTTTCGTCTTTTCTTTTCCATATGACACCTTCCCTTACGTAACCAGTATACCAGTAACCCTCACCATGGACCTCCATATGCCCTCACCATCTACCCCCTGCTGGCTACTTCTCCCCTTTCCCTTTGTTCTTCTTTTACCCTCCCCTTTCTCCTGACACTTGCTCTTCCCCTTCCCCCCTCTAAAAACATTTCTTACATAATGCCCCGATGTATGTATTGGTAAATAACAAAATACTCTTGCGTTACAACAAGAAAATGCCTATACACTACTCCAAGTCTAAGTCTAAGTAATGTAGTACTACAGTGTACATGCACATGTACAGTCAGACAGTAACTAGCATACACTACACTACAGTACTCTTCCTTCCTCCATGAACTAACCATGACCATGTTAACTACTCACTAGGCAGAGCCCAATAGGCTACCATTTTTATAGGCAGGGGGGATAGGTAAGGATAGCTAGCCTGTCTATTTGTGAATTGAGTACTTACTCTGATCATTATGTATACGTTTTCGATTGGCAACGGACAAGCCTCTTCTTGTTCTCTGACGCTCCTTCTTCATATGTTCCACTGGTTTATTAAAGAATAATTTGCTTGGTCTTCAAACCTAATTCTCTCATACGATCCACGCGTTCACCGCTAGTTGTATTCGTGGACGCCGCCATGACAGTTAGCTACCGAAGAGAGTAGCAACGCAGAAGACTCAGTACGGCACTAAAATGGACTGCTTTCGCTTGCTGTGCGCAGGCATCGCATGACGTAATGTTACCGTATTTGGTCACCCGGAAAACTGAACACGTCGGAAGGCTGAAACCGCCACACCGGCATTCAATGTTTTTCCCCCTTAAGGATTGCCTGTACAGTACTACACTTGAATTTTATATAAAAAAACTGATAGTAATTTTTTTAACCCACAAAGTTTTTAGTGAATATGCATTAAACCGGATATCGACCAGATCCTAAACGAACATCGTCACACGTTGCTCCCTTTCCACATGTTTCTTCAAGTCAGCTATGTGCAGGGAATAAAAAGGCCTGCAATCCTACCCTTTCCAAATTACACATCACATTTATTCCCAGGTTAAACTTTTAATTTTCACTTTTTAACAGTAATCTGATATAAATTATAATTATCTAACAGTTTAACACCACTTTCGCAAAACGAAGGATTGTCTGTAGGATCTGGATTTGCCGCCCACGTATTCATAGAATTTGCCGCGCAGTGATGAAAAATAGGTAGCACCGCCCACATTAACGTTCTTTTCCACAACGTCCGCAGCATTATTATTTAAAACAAAAACTGTTGCCGACAATGTACAGCGTTCACAACATTCTGGGGACTCCATGCTGGCATTATCTGCCTGACCCAGTTGAGTGGCAATAAGTTCTAACAAGAGGGAGGCCGAACATCACTGAAAACTTGCAATCCAGACTCCAGAGATGTCAGCACGAGATTCTCTCGCAAGCTTGGCATTTATTAGACTTTTCAAATAAAAATTAAAGATGTAGGCCAATATGATCAGAAGTGCTTAAAAAGTGTGTCTATTTTTCAAATTTTAAGCATAAAGAGGCTTGATTTTTCACCCCCAAAACGCCACAAGCCCAGAGCTTACGGGGGGTTCGCCCCCTGGACCCCCACCGGGGCTTCGCCCCTGGACCCCACCAGGGGCCGTCAGGCCGGCCCCTGGACCCCACTCGTTAATTTTTTTTGAGCCCCCCCCCCCTAAGACATAATCCTGGGTGTGCCGTTGTGTCAGACTTGGACCCAGGTGGGATTCTAACCAATATGTCCGATCCATTGTGTCGTCATTGACATTTTCTTAATATCTTGTGCTTTGGGTTCCTCCGTGATGAAAAAGTACGCAAGTTTTTCATCAAGTGACGATACAAATAGAAAACAGAATCTTACAAACAAAATATAAATCCTCGACTGAGGTCGGTTTGTCAACTCGGGCGAGGTAAACTCATGCATCACTTCCTGATGAACTCGCATAAAGCTTCATGCTTGCTGTCCTGAGAAATATGTAAAAGTCGACCCTCGTTATAGCCTTGATCAAGGCGTTGGAGTTTTTTTCTCAATTTTATTTTATTGTTTTCATTTTTATTTTATTTGCGCCGCGCTACCCACCCGAGCTACCAACCCGCCCGAGCTGTGTGCACGGTGTCTGTGTGTGCAGTACGGTATGCGCGTGCTCGTGTGAGCTGTATGCGACACTCACCGAAACAACGCCTTGCGGGTCTGTCTCGAAGCCAATGACTCATTACTATAATGCGCGCAAAAGGCGAGACCCCATTGGTCAGTGGCGGAAGTCTTGTTTACTCATTCTTATGAATATGCATGCCGTATCCAGATGTGGCTACTGAACTGGTGCGCCGGTTTGAATTTGTGAATACTTTGTTATAATAATATCTATCCTATCTGAAAATGTTGCGTATTCTCCTCAGCTGAGCGAGACAATGAGGGCATGGCAGGAATTAAACAAATGAGGTTGCGTGGATCAATTTGTAACATACATTACATACACCATTTTCCAGCAGGAGATGTCTCCATCTGGCATCATTAAACAGTGATTTAATCATTGTTGGTGCATTCATTGGAGGTAAAAATATTCAAAACAAAGACCTCAATAAACTACCATTGTCGATTGTTTCATGAAGGCATATAGCTCATTGCACTTTTTATATCATTTTGGCCGCCCCACTAAAAAAGAGCTGCCTAACACCAAATTTCCCAAGTACACTCACTAGAACAGGGTAGCTAAAAATCTATTTCACATGTATCATGTGTGGCTGTATCCTGTCAGTTTTTGTTTAGCAGTAAATTCTTATAAGACCCTGTCTGAGAACAATTCAAAAGTATGAAGACGGTGTGAGTGCCTGCACAGAGTCGGACTTCGAGAGGACATGTCTGGAAAACACAGATGCAGAAACTACATCAACTCCAGAATTAATAACCAAAAGAATGGCGAATGATCAGGGTAGTCCAATGAGGGAACTTGAGTGCAGCGCATAAAGCTCCAGGGGCCGCGCCCGGGTTCAGCACCTGTGAGCTGACTGACCTGCCTCGCAGATTACCGGTCCAAAATGGCTGAGACAATGCTACACACAAACGCCATTAAGTCGGTACCTACTCACATCGCATCACATACAGCAAGCATGATATGGTACAAAGGTCATAGTGAGAGAAGCTCGTGATTGGACGTCAAAATGAATAATTCATTTGCTTCCCATCCTGTGTTGTCTGCAATAGGTCTGACGAAATATTTAAATATTCATGAGCTGCATACTAGCATATCCGAGAGCCCCCCCCCCATTTTCGTCCAATAGTGGACGAAAATATCAAGAAACACATTAAACCCGGAAGTTACAGACCCGTCAAGGCTGTCGGCCTGACGGCCTCCGCATGCGGAGAGTGGTTCGAGTGCGGATGACCTGCGCACAGTGTGTGTACGGGCGTCGTGCGATGTGATACACACATTACGCACAGTGTATACGGGTGGGTCGTGCGATGTGATACACACCTTACGCACAGCGTATACGGGTGGGTTTACGGCGTCTTTTTTGGAGTGAAATGCGACTGCCTTGATCAAGGCTACCCTCGTTATAACAAGATCGCTGGGACTGGCCAGCTTACCTGTTATAACAGGAACGTTGTTATAAGAGCACAGCAAAACAAAGAATCACAAAACAGAAACAAGATTCGGAATTCTGGGAGTATATAAGTGGAACTTTATAACGAGGGTTGACTGTGTATGTTCCTGTGTTGGTCTCAGTTGATCCGTTTTGCGTTTGGATTAAAATAAAGAGTGAATTAATATGGCAGACGATCAAAATCTAATGTGACATTTTTGTACAGGGGAATATAATTAATTTCAAAACGAAAATGTAATAATGCTCGAGCTTACGGACTAGTTTTCACACATAACTTGCTATCAAAATACTTTTACCTCAAAATTGTTAATGAGTTTATTTTCTTTATCCGTTGTAACATTAGTAACATAGTTCTAACTGTAGACTATTTGTGCCCCATTTCACGGCCACCAAAGTGATGACGTCAGATGATTCAGAGCCGTACTTGTGTATGAGAGTCAGTGCGATTGTTGCGATAAAGCTATTTCGGTCAAAAATCGCATGTGCGCACACAGGGTGCCAGACTAGACTGCACACTGGGTTTTGCTATACATTTGGACCGAAAGGACTGTCATATAAAGGTATAAGCCGTGTCCGAAATGCCGGCTACAGCTACGGCTACGGCTAAATTTCCGCGTGATCATGCATTGAAGTATAGAACGTCCTTAGCAACGCCCTTAGCAACAGCCGTAGCCGTAGCTGTAGCCGCCAATTCGGATACGGCCTCATTAAGCGGAAATATTGGGAGGGAGCTATAGTGTCACATCGCTAAGCCTAGTAATATGGGGATCTTGCCCCGCCTGGGACTTTTGTTGAAAATGTAAATACTTCCTTGTGCAGTCGGGCCGTTATGGGTTATTCATTAAAGAAGAAGAAGTTTAAACTGTTTTTCTCTTTACTCACAGCGTTGGGTCATGGCCCCGGGAAATTGAATTAGCAATTATTAATCATTCCGAGTGAGAAGGGATAATGCCCAGCTTAAAGAAACATACCGGTTTACCGTTTACGTAATTTTGTTGTGTAATCATAAACAATAGGTTTAAATTTAAACAAAATCATCAAAATATCACTGTTTAAAGGTATCGTACACGTTTGGTATTTACTCAAAATATATATTAGCATAAAAACTGACTTGGTAACAAGCAAGGGAGAGCTGTTGATAGTATAAAAAATTGTGAGAAACGACTCCCTCTGAAGTAACGTAGTTTTTGAGAAAGAGGTAATTTCTCACTAAAATGATAAAAGACTTCTAGCTAGAAGCCTTTTATTCCTATCTGAAAGCACACAAATTTGTACAACAAGGGTGTTTTTTCTTTCATCATTTTCTTGCAACTTCGATGACCAATTGAGCCCAAATTTTCACAGGCTTGCTGTTTTATGCATACGTTGGGATACACCAAATGAGAACACTGGTCTTTGACAATTACTAAACGATGCCTTTAACGAGAAATGATACAAACAATAAAAGCAGTCAAATGTCAGCGTATATACGCTATTTTCAGCCATTGCAACTGTCAAAAGTACGTGACAATGTTGCACTATATTGCGAGATAGACTGGTGCTTTGTCACGTATATTTTTTCACGTCACGAAGGGACGGGCATGTCAAAAATCATGATTTTGGGGGGAATCTTTTTTTCCTGCTAATTATGATTAAAACATAATAGGCCTACTTTACAATCCCGAACCTTCCAAAAAGTTGCTAATTTATGTAAATATTATAACTATGGTGAGGCATGAGGCTCAAGGCGTTCACCGTCCGATACCACAAGCATTTTATATTTTTAAATTTTTTGACGCGCACATTTCACTATACACGTACATGTACAAGAATACAATGATTTCAATGCTGCAGAAATTTAAAAAGGCAATATTTTGGAGTTTTCAAAGCTTACCACCCTTGTAACACATGGATCTTTATTAGAATTGTTAGTAATTTTTGAAAATCATAGAGTGTACAAATTGAAATTTTACTATAGTACCGATAACTCTATCCAA